>CM048041.1:25542500-26830904 GCA_026259375.1 Verasper variegatus
ACATTATTGTGGGCACAGAGGTGGCTTGGAGAGCACCTCCACGGGTACCAGAGGATTAATCAGCTCAGCTGAGGGCTGTTAGCTGTGAGATCCTCTGGTACAAAAGGCAGTAGCAGAGCTTCTGAGGAGGGTCACATGGTGAGAGACATGACAGAGCAAAGCTGCAAAGCTTAGTCGCCAGCAGAAACTGCTGGCACTTTAAGTTGTATTTTTGTGAGTTTGTTTGATTTAATAAATATATGCAAGCAGCATTTTGTCACTGGCTATGTGTGGGAGACCCCGGTGGCATCGGACATTGGCACAATTTTATTCTTGAATGCTCCCAAATGAGACTTCCTCAAAAATAAATTTACTTTTAAACAATAATTTATACAATCATTAATCATTTATCTGCTTATGTGAGGAATAAGTAATAAAATGTGTTTTGAAATCATATAAATCAAATGTATGACGAAGGAGATAATACATATAAGAACAGTCACAAAACATACGTGATTTGCTCATTCACATGATTCAGTGAATGAGCTCTAGATCTATTTTGACCTCACTCAGACTGTCACCATGGTATTCACATTGAATGATGCCATCCTTTGACCTATCGTCCAGACCTATATCAACTGACCTTAAGAGGCTTGCCTCGTCATATAAAAGCATCTGGGTTTGCAGGCCTCTTACTCTTTGCCTTACTCACCACATCCAAGGCCGCTATATTCGGGACTCCACCACAGTCAATCCGTTACTTCGGTGAAGGCACCTTGTATCCATGTGGATTGTTGCGTGTATTTATGACAGTGGTTTTATTTGTTAACCCCTTTCTTCCCTTTTAGGTGACTAATTGTTTGGAAAGATGATTAAGCAGGTATAGTTACTTCTCTTTTCCATAGCTTGGTAAGTGCTGCAATTTTTGAAATGTTCTATTTCATGACAGGAAAAATTTAATAAATCTGATCTGCTGATTTCCTCAGTGGCTCATTGTTCGCAGTGAGTGGTGTTTTTTTGGGTTCCCACCTCCTCTTGTGTGTTGGCGCTCATTGAGTGGGATTTTTCTTTTCATTTTTCAAAAGTTGCTAATAGCAGCTAGTAAATTTTGATGATAATAAAATGTTTACGTTTTAATAAAGAGGGCTATTTATTTTGTATAGTTTACCAGCCTTGTGTGGGTTGGTTGAATATTTCCTGGTAGCTTAAAACTAGCAAAGTTGAAGGATATGGGGTTCTTGACAGTGTAGAGGTTGGCAAAGTTCACACTTATGCAACATCAATGAAGACAAAATGTTTTCATATATTCTGAAAATAATAAAAGTATAGACACACAAACTAACCAAAGGTGTACTTACTATATACAGATGTGCAGATGTGTATGCAAGTATACGAGTGTGCATGTGTGTGAGTAAGTGAGTAAGTGAGTAAGTTTAAAAATGGCTGCTGATAGCTCCCAGGTGGCCAGGGACACATTGGTTTCTAGCACTCCTCTGACTGAACCACAGTCAATTGTGGCCCCAAGCGCTTAAGGCAGACCTCCTTTCTCAGGCAGTTGGTCAGATTTAGCATTCAAAAAATGCAACTCTGCAGCTGTGGGCATGGCCGCTTCACAGCCCCTCCCTCAAGTCTTAGATGAGGCAGTCACACTTACTATAAACAACACTAATGCCTTCCACACAGGCTAGCTCCAACCAGGAATAGTGGGTGTTGTCTGAATGGTGTCGCAGTAGGCACCTTTAACAAGCCATATGCTTTGTCCACATGGTTTCCATTTCTTTCTTTCATGAGGCGATTGGCAGGTGTCAGTGGGGGGACATCCCTCTGCCTTTCAGTTTGTGAAGGGAACATACTCCAACATGGGATCTGCCCTTGGTGTTAAGGTCTCTGATTGAGGTAAATGGTCTGTATTTATATAGCTCTTTTCTAGTCTTGATGACCACTCAAGGCGTTTTACAGTACAGGCTCCTCCCCCAACAGTCCGGGAGAGTCTTGGTGTGTGAGAGAGACCAACCGGCCCCAGCACGCTACTGCTGATAAAGGGGAGAGAGTGATTAGGGGAGAGGTGGTCAACACAATTGGGCATAATTACGGTGGGCATAACGATACATACACATGGGCAATAACTTATTCACACACACATACAGTTCAAGTTCAACTACATATGCAATGAATGTCACACTGCACATTCAACTGTATATAGTTTTAGTATTGTATTGTATTTTACTTTTTTATAGTAAGCTCTTTCTACCTTGCTTTATTCAAATTTAATTATTGCACAGCTGAACTGACTTGTTTCTTCTTGTCCAACTTCTTTCATTGTACTGTTGACCCTGTGTTAACTTGCACATGACAAATAAAACTTGAACTTGAAAACCTTCCTGTCCCTGATAATCTGGTAGCACACTCTACTAGATGTATGACTACTTCCTGGGCTGCATTGGAGTACCACTGGCAGAGATCTGTGCAGCAGCAACATGGAATACTTTATGTGATTTTTTAAATTTTTATGGAGTCTAAGTGGCAGCTACAGTACCACTGGGTCTGGCTGTCCTCTCAGCTGCTGGACGGGAAAGGGGTGACATGGATTCCTCTGTTCCTAGCAATTCTGACTGTAAGAGTCCTCCAAGGTAAAGACCATGGTGACATTCTGAGTGAGGTCAAAATAGGTCGTAAGTTATGCCCTTAATAATTCACTCAAAACTGCATTATTCAGTTTCTAAAAAGTGTAATATTTTAGGAAGAGTGTTCCATTCAATGGGGATAGTGTCTAAAAGCACCATCAGGTTCAATTCTAAAAAAAAATACAGTGTGGATAGAACAGGAAGTATATGATTTCTCTTTTTAGTTTTGTTAAAACCCTACCAACAGTTCTAAATAATTTTTGCAGTTGCAGCTTTTGGTAAGCCAGTATACACTATTGAGACCAGAAACAAATGAAATAACTTTGTAGAGGTCTTACTTTCACAATATTGCAAACATATTAAAATGCAGTTTTGGTCAAAGAATTGGAATGGGTTGTAAATCTGAGGTCAGAATATAAAATGACACCAAAGTTTTCTACTTGTAGTCTTGTTTGCAAGGATAAGATGAACAATTATGAAGATTTGTAACATAATATAAAATGAAACAAACATGCAATACCATTTGCTGTTAAATGTTTTTGCATACGTTTCATAACAACTGAAAATGGAGAATAAAATGGACTCCTTTTGATTTCTTTAAATCTCTTTTCCTCACCAGATAATTACCAGTCTTATCACTATTTGTGCTGAACATGAATTTATTGCATTATGAACATGGTGCTGAGAGATTTTATTATCGGGACACCAGATGTTCAAGTGTAGATTTATGCCAGAATCACATTCATTTTCAAGGCCACTGCAGGCTGGTTGGTAATTAGTTGTCAAAAAAGAGGCCTTTAGAAAACCACAGACATCAGACTGAAGAACCACCAAAACACTGAGGGAACAGCAATTCTGAATGCAGTTACTTACAAAACACAGTGGCAAAAATGTCAACTCAATTAAAATCAATTGAGTCTCTTTTCTTGTCTTTTCCAATTCATATTGAATTCTCAATCCATACAGAATAAATAGTGCAGTCAGAGGGCATGTATTGGTCCAGTTGCCCCCATTTATTGTGCTGTCAGTGAATACATGCAGACGATTTCTTCGGATATATCACAAATATCAGAAACATCACATTGTTAAAACCATTGTTGTCATATAAGAGATCCATGTTTAACTCAGGTCTTCTGAATATGCGATGGATTTACAGTATGTGATTGTAAAAGATCATATGTACAGTAAGTTCCAAAAGAGTTATATTTCAGTCGTTGGTTAAATGTTCTAAAATGTCATGTTGCATGATGATGGTTAATGCTCACTGAATACATGTCTTTCTGAGAGGGTGTGAGGCTTCCCTGACAGAGGATATGGTGGCCCACAGATTTCTCTTTGATTACTTTCGTTACTATTTCTTCCTACATTTATGAATGTTTCACTTTACATATCATACTTTAGGTCAAGCTTAATAACAATTTCCACAACCAGACACAAAAGATATTTTGAAACTGTTTTTTTATTTTTATGAGCATGTTTATATTTTCATCTATATCGTATGTAAAGCACTTTGAGCTGCATTTCTTGTATGAAAGGTGATATACAAATACAGTACAAATACATACCCTTTTGGCTATTCCTGGTTATAGCCTGAAGACCCATAGGGTCACATGGCCTTTAATGTCAGAGCAAGGGCTATGCTTTTCTTTCATTATTACTTTAGCTGTTTTATAAGCTATTTCCCTTTTTGTCTGTGATTTTGAATGCTGTGTTATTGTTTCATTTGTCTCTGATTGGGATTGTTTAGTTTTTTTCTTATTTTTTCCCTCTTTGTGAAACAGAGACAAACAACCCTTCACATTCATATTCACACCTACGGTCAATCTAGAGTCTCAAATAAACCTAAAGCCAGTCTGCATGTGTTTGGACTTCGGAAGGAAGTCAGAGTATCTGAAGAAAACCCATTCAGGCATGGGGAGAACATGCAAACTCCACACAGACAGACCTGAACTGGGAACCCTATTGCTCTGACGCAACACTGCTAATCACTGTACCATTGTGCTGCCCACATAATAATAATAATAATAATAATAATAATAATAATAATAATAATAATAATAATAATAATAATGATGATGCTCCCTATATTTGTATAAACCAAATAATTCATGAAAAAGCAGATAGAAGGCTGGATAGGCAAGATCACTGTTGATGTTTGATAATTGCAAAGTGGTCATTGATTTGTGGTTATGCCATGAATTGGTCATTAAAATTGTTTGGAAGGAGCCGTTAATAGGAAGAGAGACAGAACACTTTCAGGAGCACAGAGGAAGTGACAGCAGAGGCATCAGAGAAATGTTAGGGAACAAGGTTATCCCTCTCTGGAAGTGTGTCAGTTGGCAAGGGGTGAGGAATGGCGGGGCTGTTGTTTCATTATCAGCGTCTAGGTCGCACTGTGTCAGGGTCAAGGGGAACAAGATGAGAGGGAGAGGGGAGGGGGCAGGAGGGGAGGAGGCTGGGGGTATGCACAGGGAGGAGGACCACACCTGGTGTAGCCACGCTTCAGGAACGTGGTGAAGCGCACACTCTGCTAACACGAGCCAGGAGAAGACAAAGTGGAAGAGTTGAGGCAGAGCTGCACAGCCAGTTCCAGCCTTGACATGTGTCCTGACTGACGTAACTACTGTGGGTCAAAACCAGACTAATGTGTGTGTACGGCAGGGAGGGGGCTCAATCCTCAATGTTACATCTGCAGTCTGGACACAGCTACTCTTTATTAGTTTAGTTAATACACACACATGGCTATATAGAAACTGTCAGACTGAATCAGCAGTACCAAACAGGTCGTGGTAGACAATTCACCATGACTGTTTACACAAAAACATTTCAAGGTTAACATTAAATTTTGGATGCATGAATCAAAACCATAGCTTCAATGGAACTGATACAGGCCTTCAAAATCCCATTTAGCTTTACTAAAGTAAAAAGAATAAGACCCTGCATCTTTTATAACCATTACATTGTGGTGTCTTTCATTATGCAGAACAAAATATTCTTCAACAACCTAATCGCCTAAATCAACTGTGTGTGTTTGGACAATTCACCGATTTGATGTCAGAGCTGTTCCATGACTGAGACACAAGTGACGTGGTACACTTGCTTAGCTGAGACAAGGTCATTAGTTTCAATAACAAGCAATTGTATTTACACTGTGGTTCTACAGAAAATTAACACACAACTTTGTAGTGGAAACCTCATGAAGGTAGCACATGGCTGTCCTGTATTCCAGTCATGTATGCCAAAGAGCATTAGCTTCACAAGCTCCATTGTTATCAAATCAGATCCTGAGGACAAATATTTCATATCTATGATTTGTTGAAGTTTTAAATAAAGGATGTCAACTGCTACCTGAATCATGAAGTACAGCGAACATGTCCTCATTGATATTTATATGGCACTGGAGACACAGTCCTTGACTAGTTTAATCTTCTGGCAAATACAAGTCATCTTATATGTCTGTATTTTAAGCAGCTTTCTCCTTGCCATTGGATATTGGGAATATCAGTTTGTTAAATAAACAGGCTGCTCATCTGCAACAATCATGAATGTATCAGCTTGTAAAGGACCACGCCCACAGATCATTCGTGCAGCAGATTATTGCCACCAAGAGTTAGGTGTATTTTGACAATTTCAATATTATTTATCTTTGTCTGTAACCATGACAACAATGGCCTCAAGCGAGAGTAGGATAGATAAGGACTGATGTAGATATTTAGGTTGTAAGACATGCTATAGCAGAGGCAACATGAGTAAGCATCATCACTAGCTTGAACTGAATAAAATGGGTGGATGCTGTGGTGGTGTGTGGCGTGGTACCTCTTGTTATATATTAATAGCCATGTAGCATAAATAGCATTAGATGTATGAAGCTCACTCGTTCATCACTCTGGGAGATCAGCTGATGTGGTGGCTTTAACTTCATGAGCCTGAGACTACACTCTACAGCTCAAGTAATCCAACAACACTGGCACAGTTTGACAGCAAAAGACGGCAGTGACTGATTACCTACCTACGCCCAGTCTGCAAGCTGATTGTCATTATGCACTGAACTGAAGTGAACCTACTGACTTCTGCTAGTAAGACCAACATGAACACTCACTGTATGCTTTAAGAAAGAAAGAAAGAAAGAAACATAATACAAAACACAGGCAATCGGTACCCAATAATGCCTGGTATACACTATGGTGATCATTCAAATTGTGGAATTGCTATTATTGTTGTGATTAACTGCAAAACCTGGGCAGTTGTGGTCTTACTTGACATGCTACTGCATAAGCCCACATTCAGGACTCCAGGTTTTGCTCAGTCATAGGGTGTGTGGTCCCCTTCTGTGTGCTCAATAGTATCACTTTGTGTGAAACATCTACGTGTTTTATCAAAGAGAAAGAGGATGTTGGACATTTGGTACAGATAACACAATCGCAGTGGTTAGCATTTGTGAAGGGCAGTGTCCGATGCTGCATGCCAAGGTGAGACCAGAAACACCAACACATCAGGCAAATAAACACCCTTCACACTGATAATAAAATGTCTCTTCTCCCAGCAGATAGTGAAGCTCAGGTCCTGCACTCTGTACGAAATCCATCCTCTGAGCCCCCCCAACCCCAGCCCGGCCCTTCAGCTGTGTTGTTGTGCCCAGGGGGATCCACAGCCTTGACTGGTTCTGATCTGATTACAGCCTTTTTTTTAAAGGGGGGTTAGGACGGCCTGTCAAAAGC
The DNA here is from genome assembly GCA_026259375.1 of Verasper variegatus. Classification (NCBI taxonomy): domain Eukaryota; kingdom Metazoa; phylum Chordata; class Actinopteri; order Pleuronectiformes; family Pleuronectidae; genus Verasper; species Verasper variegatus. Next base: position 25,549,822 of record CM048041.1, read on the forward strand.
CACTCAGTCAACCTTGAGGAGATAAAGTGATGCCTCCTGGATCTCTGGCCTGGTCTGCACTCATGATGCAATCAGCAACCGCTGACAACCATCACTCACTGACAAGATAATCTAGGTGTGTGTGTGTGTGTGTGTGTGTGTGTATGGTGGAAATTTAGGCAGTGCCCCCCCCCCCCACACAGACACACACACACATTGAATGTACCCTGCCTGCTAGAAATCACATATATACATGACTACTTTAAATTTTCTGCTGCCTGCTAATGTTCAAAAGGCACAATGTATTCACGCTAATAAGGCACAATATACATGTATAGCTCCGGTACAGTGAGGTCGTAGTGGATGGTGGGCTTGTTGAGCTTAGATCTGTGATATCTCATCCAGAGTCCCAGTTTGTGGTTAACTTTAGAAAATAGAAGCACTTTTATTAAGGCATCAGAAGATGTCTGTGTCAGCCACAGAGCTTTACAATCTGTCTGAATCACGCTAGGACTGGTCTGTCTATGAACAATGGTCTTACTTCATGTGTTATCACACAAATAGGAATTTAAGAAAAAATCTACAAACAGAAACATCAAAGATCTGATTGTTAAAGGTCAACATATGTGATTTTTTGAAATAACAGCAGCCATACTAGTGGACTGTACATAAAACGTTAACACAGTTTCTGGGCATTAACCAATCAAGATGAAAACAACTTTTGTTGCCATGACTTGCTGTAAATGAGTAGACTTAAAACAGGCGGAAACACACGTTTTTGTGCTTATTTTAATGATAGTATCTCCCTGTGAAAAACACATTGGTGTGCACTGAGCAGCAGGTCAGGGACGAGTACATCCAAATTCCATTCCACACGGCTTTCAGCTCTATACCCTCTGCCTTGTTATCCCTTAATAAGCTCAGTATCACTCAGTGAATAGAATAGATCCCTAATGTAACCCTTTGAAAGAACCTGCACTCATGAATAAATTTGTCTTACAGTTTTTTTCGATTGCATAAACACTAAAATCAAAAGTATTACACAATTATCAAAACCTTACACTCAAGGAGTAAAACATTGGCCCAGATCTGCACCACTATAAGCACAATGTCAGCTTCACACTTTTTGCAAAACAATACACAGTGATCTGCAAAACACTAAACACACTTGTATACATTAGACACAGAAGTATATCAAGATGTCACTTCCTTGCAATTCCAAAGCACTGACTGTCAAATGACCACCCCTATGAGCCAATTGGTTCAACACAGCCATCAGGTGCGCAAACACATGATTGCTTAATTGTAGACACACCAATCAGGTTTAAGCACTATACAAATGCAGCAGGAGAGTTCACCTGACTTCAACAAAAATGTAAGTAGTCAGAAGAAGAAGAAGAGTGAGGGTGAGAGGGGGAATCCATGGAGGAGGAGAAGGCTGCGGCTGCAGCATGAGTATGTGGAGGTATGTATTGTTCACTTTAGCACTGTGATGTTGCATACTGCAAACGTAACCTTTATAATGTAAATGTACTGTATACCAGACCTATGCTGAACTACACAATCTTGTCTTTCACTGTATTTCAGAGAGTTTTACAGATGGATGCTGAGGAAATCCTGCATGAATTCATATACATATACATAGATGAGGTAGGGTTCAACCTGACAAAAGCAAGAAGGAGAGGCAGAAATATCATTGGCCACGGGGTTATAATCAATGTCCCAGGGCAACGTGGGGGTAACATCACCCTTTGCGCTGCCATTACACAGAATGGGGTCCTCCTCCGTCACGTCAATATGGGCCCTTACAACACACCTCCCATTCTCCCATTTTTGGACTGATTGCACAACATCGTCACAGCAGTAAACCACATGCACCAGATGCAATACATTGTCATCTGGGAGAATGTGTCATTCCACCGCTCTGCTCTGATCCAGAACTGTACGATCTCCGGCCCCAGGCTCAGGTACCCCTCATTGAAACCTGTACTGGATACAGAATTTTCTGATTGTCTGATATTTGCTGAGCTTACAGCAACACTTGTTTTGTTGTGATTGTCCATGTTGACATGTTGACTGATTTGAGTGTATGGAGAGAAATTAATTATATTTTCATCAGTCTGCAGCATTGGTCTTGTGTTTGGTGAATTTATTATATATTTGTACTTTCTCTGTGTACTTCACTTACAGTACTCTAATCACTGAGAAGTAGAATTGCTCAAAGTGTTTTAGGTTAGCAACAGCAGAGTGTAACTGGTTCAAACAGAATTAAGTCATATGAAATGTGTGTGTTTCATATTGTAACAAAATATGGTTTTGACAAATTAGTGTAAAGTTTTTACAAGAGTGTTTCATTTTGCAAAGGATCTGAGGTGTTCTGCTCATTGTGTGTGTGGTTGTGCTGATTGTGTGTAGTGTTTTAAAACACCGGGCTTAAGCAATCGAGAAAAACTGTAAAACATGGTCAGATCTTCATGAACAAACACAATGAATTTGAACTAATAACACACAAATGATTGTATTGTTCTTGTCCACATTGAATACATCATTCAAACATTCACAGTGTCGGTTGGAAAGAATAAGTGAACCCCTCGTCTAATGACATGGACATATGCCAATTGGAGTCAAAAGTTTGCACAATGTCATTATAATCATATAGGAGGTGTGTGATAGGAGCTAATTCGACTTTCACAAAAAAACATTCACAAATTCTGATGAACATTTTGTTATTCAGAAAAATCACCCACTGATATGGGCCGTGCCTTACAAAGAGGATCTCAGAAGACTTTGGGTTAAGAATTTAATTATTTGAATTATTTCTAAAGAGATGTAAAGGTTTACAAGGTCATTTCAAAGACTTTAGATATTCATCCGACCAAAGTCAGAGAGATTCTGGACTATAGATGGATGATTTGGATTTGTATCTATATAAGTGTTCGTCCAGCTAATCTGGACCTGTTAAGCTCCACATCACCAAGGGGAAAATGCATTACCCAGTATGTGTCAGGGTGATCTTGATCATCAAAATTAATCTAATATAGATCAACTCTAAACAGAGAGAGAACATGCCTGTGCCGAAGCAGCTCTGGAGGAACAGTGGTCCAGTGTTACTCCGTCAAAGAAAATGTAGAACAGTGTGTACACTTGCATAACGTTCACATTTATTTGGTTTCAAGTCCTAACATATTCTAAACATGCTTTTAACACGTAATGGATCACATTCTTCACAGGTAGTTAAAGTAACAAGAGCAGACAAGAGATTTCTGGAGAGAAAAACATAAAGGCGTTTCAATTGTCTGATCACAGGTGATGACATGTGTAAATCTATTTCTTCCCTGAGATATGTCAAGATTTGTATTAACTTCCTCCAAACTCTTCTCATTATCATCATGTGCTCCTGAACAACAGAGTTATCACAGTGCTACAGCACTAGGGTTCAACACATGTTTGTGTTGTTTGCCTGTACTGGCTTTTAATAGTTGTTCCTGCCTGACCACAGCTGCAAAAAAATAAAACTGTGCAAAACCTGGCTTTACCTTTCTTTTCTATATGTTTTTATTGGCTATTCCTACAGTTAATGTGACATTGACTATCCAGTGGCAGCACCTTTAGACTATTGATAATACTGCACTGCACTGTCTGTCGTCGCGGGCCACTGCATCAGGGTGACATGAGCAAGTGAGAGCATGTAAACAGGAGATGTCAGTTTGACCACAATTACATTCTCCGATTGATAATTGATCACGAGCAGCATTAACAAAGTCACAGCTGATAGCAGTCCCATTGTTATCACTCCATGTTACCTTGAAAGGCCTTGTCAATGAACAACAATCATAGGACTACAGAAAAACCCCAGACACACTGTAATATCAAGATGTGGTGAATATAGTGTAAAAAACAAACACAAGATAACAAGACATACTTCAAAATGTCATCACGGGAAAATAAAGCACTAGTTAACTGCAGTAAGAATGCATCACGTGAATGCTTAATCAGTACGCGGACATTGTCATTGACATTCTTTCATCTTTGGTATGGATAACAGGGCAGGAGTGAAATAAAAGATGACTCTAATTTAACATGGAAAAAAGTCAAAGATCAGAGAAAATAAAAGCTGCTGGCAGCAGATGAGTCTGAGTTAAAAAGGAAAATGAGGCAACGTGTTCACGCATTAGAAAAATGAGAAAGAAAACAGGCATCAGCACGTGTTCTAAAGCTGAGAGGTCACTGAGTGAAATAAGAGACACAAAATAACAGAACATTGGTGCAATGAAACCAATAAATAAGACAAAAAATCACCTATTTGAAAGTAACATGATGACAAATAAAGAGGTAGTTTCAGTACAGAAATTGCAAATGACATCCCTTGTCTGCAAAAAAAAAATACAAATACAAATACAGAAAATAAAAAGAACACTTTCATCAGCATATGTGTATCAAAATATGCCAGTAAGGAAGTCAGAGCAGTGGCAGTAAGGTAGCTGTGGATATTTTTATTTAAACTTTGATTAGCATTTGCTGCTACATTAAAGGAAAAATCCCACTTCAGATCCTCTTCCACCGTCAGATCTCAGCCGTCTGTGATGTTCACTACATTCCTGGAGTTACTCTGACACGAGGGGACTTTGTTCTTTGCCACCCTGAACATTTTCTTGGGTACTCCTGCTACACAGTTAGCAGGGTTCTATGTTTCCCTGACTGTTTCTGTACAGATTGGTTAGACTGTTGAACATCAATGCAAAAATGGCAGTCCTTGGTCTTTCCATTCTCACACCAAACTTGACAGATAACACTTGTATTTCAAATCTTTGGAATTTCTGTCATTAAACTCTATTGTTAAGCATTTTAGGGGGATTTTTCCTTTAACATGATACATCATATCACTCAGATTTCTGTTACATTAAAAAATCTATCCCTGAGAACATGTGGATTAAAGGGTCAGATCATCAAATATGCATTAACACATTTTCTCACCTGGCAGCGTATATAGTTCTGGTTGCATTTGCCCAGGTTTTAAAATATCCATGTGGTGCTTACAGAACTGACGAAAGTAAATTATAAATATATTTTTTGAAAGTCTCTGCGCACTATACACACTGCAGCTGGTTTCATATTGACTATTTCTTTGATAGAAAGTAGTTCCAATGAAAACCCAATTACAGTTAGGACTACAGAACTGATTTTTGCAGAAATTTTCTAATAATGTGAGCACCACAAACTACACTCTTTCTGCTCCCATTGTATAGGGGTGAAAGAGAGATATCTAAAAACTGCAGCTGATAAAATCAAAACCACCTCCAAGGCGACATATCCCTCGGGGTGAGTGAGAACATTTTCTAGTATGTTTATTATAATTTAACTAAAATAACCCTTTAACCTTAGAAATCTGTGTAATGAATGATGTATATTTTACTGTAAGGACACAGATAATATTGTCTATGCACCTGACGCAGCTGCTCTGAGAACAATGGTAGTAGAAAATTTGTGTAATTCAAGTTTGAAACCAACAATTGCTCCAAAACAACACATTGTAAAATAAATCAAATAATACATAAAAAACTGTCAACATTGTCAATATAAAATGTAGCTGACATCGCCTGAGTAATACTTTTTTTTCATAAACCACTGTGGACAAGGGAAAGAGTAATTATTAATGTCAAAAAACGTCAAGAATCTGTTGAAAATTTTGGAAATTATAGAGCCTTCTCTTCACTCTGCAAAAAAGTGAAAAACAACAAAACCCCAAAACATTCACAATAACTACAAAAGTACATGAAAATGTATAAAAATCAAAAGATGAAAAGAGGCTAACTGAAACATTTGAAAGATAATCACTGCATTGGACTGGTGGTAGAGTTAAGGCTGCACACAGAGTGGTAGATAGAAACTGGCAAGAGACATTCTGATGATGCCACAGACTCTCGCTCCATCCATCATCACTGCCAAAAGAAAAATCCACACTGCATGTCTCACCTTAAAACTACATCCACTTTCACCGAATGAGGGGGAGTGGGGACCTTGGGGGAAATAAAGTGGAAAAGAAAAACACTTTTTCTACAGAGGACCTACAATGTCCTGGAACCTACATCTACTAATACTACAAGTACATCAGCATGGTCACTGAGGAACTTCTGAATGCAATACATAACACTCACTTTACCCTGTTTAAATCCAGGTCGGCAGGGACCTGAGAGAGAGGAACACGCTGGGTGGGCAGTGGCCGAGAGTCAAGGTCTCCACACCTCACCGTCGTGTGCAAAAAAGAGAGTCGTTGCAAGAACTGCATTGTGTCTGCATTTCAAAATTGTTCATACGTCATGAAACGGCTAAAAACTTGAAGAAACCAAGAAGAAACTTCAAGTAGTTTGAAATGATCATCTTATACTTCAAAAATAAAGACCATTTTCTATGGCTTTTTTTTGTAACAATGAGCATATCTGTCACAGAGGGTATATGCAAGCCAGGGGTCACCTAAATTCTCTAAAACTAGCCTAGAATCATTAAGACATGGCCCAGATCAATCACACTGAATCCCCTTTTGTCTGGGTTAAAGTGACAATCCGCACGTTCTTTGCTGTTGATAAACTTAAAATTTACCGTGTTGATTTTTGGAACAACCTTTAAACCCTGAAGACCTGACCTGAACCAGGTCACACTTATTAGTCCCCTTTAGATTGGAGTCAGGTCTAATGTAAACTACAACTGGTCTTAGGTCTGTGCAAAATTTTGATTGGACCGGGTAAGACCTGAGAACAGTCTTAAGTTCCTGGCCAACAGAACTTTTGAATGGACCAGTTGGTTTTTAATTTGGGGTATTCCCAAATGGTTTGAAGCTGGAAAAGCTAACAGAGGCTAGCACTCTGCGCCAGCCTAAAATGAACTAAAGGCAATGAACGCCAACTGTTAATCACTTCTCATGGACTTGGGTTCATTTGACTTCTATGATTTTAATCCAGTTGTTGTTGGTTCTAGTTTGGTTCTGCTAGGTCAAGTATACATCAACTGACCTGTGGAGATCTCTCGCTATTTAGAACACCAAGAGTTATGTTTCATGATTATGGTGTGTTCTGAATGAATTGAAGAGCTCAGCATTACACGGACTACCACTTTAACCCACAACACAACAGTATTGTGGACCTTAGATTTAGGTATGTTGAAAAAGCACCAAGTTCCTGGCACTACAGGCAAAAGAGCCCAAATAATGAGCCGTCTCATGAGAAGCTAAGGGAGAAGCAAAGACTGGGAATCACGTCTGCTCTATGCATATAGTATGTGTGCATAAGAATGTGCGCATGTTTAGTAGCATTTAGAATGAAATCCGGCAACATACTCATCTGTCCAGCAAAGGGTTCTCCCCTCTGACACAGATTGATTCATTTCTTATCTTGATCCTTCATTGATAAGAAACCTTTTTTCTTTGTGAAGCTATCAGCTCCCCACCATTCAATGGGTGTTTGAAAAAAGCATTGCATAACACTTTGGTCAAAAAAGGAAAACAATAAAAACTAAAACAGCAAACCTACATATCCTCGTCTTCCTCTGCATTAAAGCCTTACATCCCCAGTCTATGATTGTAAAAAAATACCCGTATGCTCCTTTTTCAATGAAGATCCCACAGAACCAACAACTGTCACTTAACTCATGGAATGTTAAATGACAAGATAACCTCTCATTAGCAGAATATCTGAGAGTCCATGCAAATAAAAAAGCTCAGTTTTTCTAACTAACTTAGCATTTTCAGTGTAACTAAAGACTGGATTTCAATCTTTGATTAATGCAGTTCCTTTGAACATTCAGTCTCTGATTGAGTTGCCAAAGCATCCACAGGAATTTGGTTTTAGACCGGGCCTCTCTTCATTTAACAGCAAAAAAAGGTACCTGAAAATACATAACATCATAACATCTTCCTGAGGTAGTCTCAAAACACTCATCACGTGTCTATCCGCCCCCGTCTGAATAAAATAAACTCTCTTAAAGTCTAGTTCTAACAATGGCAACACTGACACATTGAGCAAACTGGATACACACTTGTAAACTCCAAAGACCAATGCATCTACGAGCATTTGTTTTGTACAGAAGCATGTGCACAGTGTAAATCAGCATACATTCAGCTCTGTCATGTAATAAATATATAAAGAAAAAAGTTACAAAAAACAAACTAGCTGCTTGTCACATTCACAAGAGGGGAGACCAATCCCTCGACTCTGTGGGTCGGGGGGTCTAGTTTCCGGCAGAGGTGGTCACGCAGGGCAACGGGCCGGTCCTGTAGCTGGTCAGGCTGGATTTGCAGGAGTGCAAGACTGCTTTGAACAAGAGCGGGAGCTGCTCCAGAGGGACATTCACCAGCTTCCCTGTAAACAAAAACAACTTGATTTATATTTAGCTACGCTTAGGCTAGTTACCCGTGAAACTCCAGAAGTGTTTTGTGGACTCAAACATGTCACCCACCCCTCCATCGGCATAGTGGTGAGTAGATAATGAGGGAATTATAATTTTTCGGTGAACTATCCTTTTAACACAGGACAAAAAAAATTTTAATTGGGAAAACTGTTTTTTGATATGGGAGAAAGTCAGAGTAACAAAGTCAAGAGCAGAGGGGTTAGGGTTAGGGCTAACCCTAACCCTCTGATTGAATCAGTGCTGTGGAAATATACAGTATTCTGAATTTATGGAAAATTATATATATATTTTATTAAAAAGAGTGCAAATAGGAGAATTAAAGATCCAGGGCTGTCTCTAATATGAATCTGTTTCAAAAACCACTGTAGTGTAGATCACCGCTGTGTGTAGATCACCTGTAGATATAAGTTTTCACAGGCTGGCAGCAATATATGAAGGTTGTTATAAGTGCTCAGTAATATTCTTCAATCACGAGACACGAGTCAAATATCTGACATTTCGTGTCTCTGCAGCTCTACATACAAGTGTGAACCCAGCAGGATCACATCGGGAGATGGTCCAAGAAACATGTGGCCACATTCTTTAATTGTGTGAATGTGTCTTGGGCCACATTGAAGGACCGTCTACCACGCTGACGTCCTTTGTGTAAGCTGAAGTATATACTCATATCATCGAAGCTGACTTTGTCCATGACGTCTGAGAAATTCAAAAAGCCCTTTGAGATGCAATTCATTCGTCTTGGGTGATTTGGTTTGACCAAAACAAACCCAGTCTGACCCAGGCACAGGAGGTAAATTTGGATGAGAGGTGTAACATTTCCAAAAATACAAGTCCAGTTGTCTATGTGCACTTCTACAACTCCTGACAAAACCATGACACTGGATGACTGAGAATCTTCACAGGGGCTCAAAGGTCTTACCTGCGATGCAGCGGATCTCCGGCAGACACATCATGATTTCAGGAAAACGTTTGGGCTGGTGCGGGTACTTGTACTCAGTGTAGTCCTGACACACATACCAGTAGCGCTTGTTCAGCTGCTCAAGCTGGGAGGTGTTGGACAGTCCTCTGATATCTGCAATGATACAAATGATAGGAGTCATGTAGAGAATACACTACATGTCAAGAAGCGCTTGGGTCATGTAATAAGCGCTTGGGTCAAATAATAATAAATACCTTGGTTGAGGAAGTTGATGGCCTTCATACATGCATACTCTTCATTACTGATCTTCAACTGGTGGAACTTACGAAACAGATATATCAACCTCTCCATGACTTCCATCCCATCCTCACTGAAGCTGAGGAACAAAACACAGACTTGTCATTTACTCTGGAAAAATACCAAAGTAAAAAGCTGTTACTTGAGGGTAATTTTAAAGGTACTGCATATTCTCCAAACAAAGCAGAAGATAAACTGGTTTACTGTCCACATTCAAATCCACTGTGATGAAGTGGAGTAGCTCATCACAAAATGAAAAATCCCCTCAAAACTATTATCTTCTATGCTTCAATGAACAAGGCAAAAATGAGGGAGGGAATGTGTCACATCTCCTGGAAGTGCTTAACAAACGTTTGGCTGATCCCCCAGCTTTTTATAAGAGTTAGAAAAACCCACAGAGTTTAATTCCACTCATCAAACCTCAATCCCCTGTTTTTCTCATAGTTCTAATCTCACCCACAAACTTTAGTGCCGCCACTGTAAATCAGATATTCAGTCTTTAACGACAAGCAAATTGACCGAAGCAGCACAACAGCACAGTGTATTAGGAGAATGTGTGTCATGAGGTCAGATAATTCTGGTCTGATTTACACAGAACCAACCCCCCACTCATCCTTTCCTATCCAGAATGGGACATGCATGTATTTCACATGCCAGACGGTACTAGCCACAGCTCTGTCCTGAGGAGTCCTCCCATTCACGCACCACTTCACTGGCCCTCATCCAAAAACAATACATTCCCTGTTGGTTTCAAGGAAATATCAAACGCTTTTAGAGATACTGTGCTCACAGAGTAGAACGTCTTGCCTTTGTTGTTGCAGAGGGGAACATTTAATTCTTGATATCCACCTCTCTTCATGAAATATGGAATTGTCCTCGCTCCAACGGGTTATATACAAAATCTTAAATGTGGAGTTGGTAGGTTGTTTCTGAAAAAATGTTCATCTCATTTGTTGAAATCCTCTTCACGTCCTGATAACCATCAATAAATAAAAGAAAGCTGGGGTCTTTGGCCCTTGCAGGGCTGTAATAAACACAACTAATCATTTCATTTGGACAGCATGAAATAATTGGCTGTCTGTCACTAACCGACCTGCCTGCCTGTGCACACCCTACCATATGCTCACACTGCGAATGACTGAAGCGGCATACAACACTTAAGCAGTGAGCAACTGGAAGTCGGCTTCTGGCATTTGTCAGGCAGTGCACTTTCATATGGACGCAGCTTTGACGAGACAGCTGATGGGAGGGATGGGATGTATCGGTTCAATTTTGTGTAGTCTGCTTTTCCAAGCTTAGCACCCCCAGTTTTGATATATTGTGTATGTTAATAGATCCACAAACGTGAGGTAGGAGACAATATGAGACACTGTAGGTGAGATATTACTGAACGAGGGAAATGTCTTCAGTCATTCTTCTACTTACATACAGATGCCTTATTTAACTGTATAATGGCACATGATAAAGTTACAATGAACAAGATCAGAGCAATGGTAGCATTCATTTGAATTAATTTGTGTTTCTATCCCCCTCTGCTTTCCTTGAGGGAAATATCAGCCTCTTTAACTGCTGAATGCTCCAGCTTGTCACTGACCTTGTCAATCTGCTGTTTGGTGCTGAGCAGGTTAGAGCTTTTTCACTCAACACCTCCAGAGAAATGTGGTTGGTGGAAGCTATATGACTGAATCAAAACTGTAAAGTTTCATGTTGTAAAATCAAAACAACTAACGTATAGATGCTAAAAAGGCCCAATACGGCTGAGGGGAACAGCTTGGTGATAATTCCCTGAAGGCTCTTCAACCTGAACATGGTGTCCTTCAGTAAAGTAAGACTTTACCTATGCTTTTTGCTTGATGGTGACAAACTAAATATAGAGGATGGTTATATCTTGGCATACAGAGGTTAGGGTTGCTACACTGTTTTCTTTTCTTGCCTAAATGATTTTAACATCACATTCACAGAATTACTTTTAAATCAATGTAATCCAAATCACAAAATACAAGATCCCATTTGCAATGTACTTGGGTAATAAAACAAGGATAAGGGAAGCCCCCCATGCAAATCCCTTCTTTAACTCATTGGCACTTACCCCTGCAGCTCATCGTCAGACGGTGTATACTTGGCAGTGATGTCAGCCAGGTCTCCGAAGATCTGGGCACTGTAGATAGTCAGGCAGGAGAGCAGGATGAGCTCCTGCCAGGTGGAGCTAAGCAGGCAGGTGTAGTCCTCTATGGAAAGTTCGCAGAAGAATGGCAGCTTCTTGATCCAGGAGATCTGACGGAAGAGCAACTCATCTGCCAGGCGACACAGCAGGGCGAACAGCTCCACCTGCGTCACTTTGTACCTGGGATGGAAAAGACGTGAAATCTGATTGACTACATATTTGATGCCAAATTTACCATGACGACGCATTAACTACATACTAATTCATTAATTTTGCCATCATCATAGTGGAAATGAAGAGTTGCTTTTTTAGCCATTACCTGTGATGTAACAAGTTAATTAGAAAATCTCTTAACTTGAAATTCAAATAGATAGATTAAAGGTGGTAGGCGAGAGGTCTGCCACATGGTCATTTATGAATTGAATGCATATCACACACACACACACACACAAACACACACAAATCAATATTGTTCTCTCATTACAAAGTTTTACATGGAATCCAGCCTGCAGTCGACTTCGCCTTCAACAATGTCTTCTAAATTCTACTTGGGCCAAATCACCAACAGGGACAACATATCAGCAGCAGAAATAAAATAACCAAACATTGAATGTTTGGAATGAAAATAATGACCAGTTTTATTTAACATAAACTCTCACATAGCTGCACAATGGGAAAACTGCAAAACTACTTTGTAGTTAATAGGATAAGACTTAAAAAACTGCTAAGTGTGGTCTTTTAAATCTCTAGACATGTGATGAGCAACCTAAGCTTTCTATGAGCTGGGAAGAAATCGACATGTACATGTACATGTGTTGTATTGTCTCACCCATCTTCTATGAGCATAGGTGTGGCCAGTGGAGCCAGGTCTTCAGCTGCCACCAGCTGCAGCACCAGGGGGTGGGACTGTGGGTAGATGCTGCGGGGTTGGGGGGCCAGCAGGCCGGACTGGGCGGCATAACTGAACAAGTGAGGCAGGAGCTGGTAGTGTGTGGACATGGAGGTGTTGATGTACTGGTCCCTGAGGGCTGCCGTGTAGCCGTTCATTTCCACAGAGCGACTGTATGCACACAGAGGTCAAAGGTTACACACATAGACAGATAGGGGCACATCTGAAATCTTTTTAATATAAAAGGAATAGTTGGACATTTTGAGAAATACACCATCTTACTCAGAGGCAGATGCGATTGATAAGTCTCATATCTGTGTGTTCAGTAGAGAGCAAAGCCAGTGGTTTCCCTCTGCATCCTGTGTTTGTGCTATGTTTTGCAAATTATTTTGTATATAATAATGCCACTATTATATACAACTAAACCTCTGTTCTAGGACATACAGTCATATAACCTGTGACCTTTATACTCGACTCTGGTGGAGCTTGGTGCTCTTTTGCATTAACATTGTTTTGTAAATTTCTTAGGAAACTTGTAGACTAAACTTTGCAGTTCACTTTGTACCTGCATACCAAAGCTTTCTCTGCTCAGGCATTCTATTTTGTTGTTCATTTCTGCTCAGATTTAATTTGATAAAACAAGTGTTCCTCTGAATAGTTACCAGGCTGTGCGGCTGCAGAGATAAATCTTCTGTTTATACAAAATGAGACTAAAATAAATACCGTCATGCGAGTACCTAGACAATATTTGCCCTTGATGAGTGCAGATAGACAATATGCTCATCTCCTTAGCAAGAACAGCAGATAGTGCTGCAAGCTCTTTGTGTTTGCTATCATCACCAAGCTGAGAAGCTGCATATTCAGGCATTCTTAGGTTGATGAATGCCTCAACTGAAGTCTGGATGAGACAGGAATAGGGTGTTAGACTGTCAGGGCCGGCTCATTATCTCACTGATGGGCCAAGTGCCAGCGCTGTACGGCTGAGTGGATGAGATGAACAACTCACTTGGATGACAGAGTGGAGGCGGGTGACGGCTGGTTGCCCTCTGAAGCTCCGTTGCTGGGAGAGCTGTGGTCGCTGTCGCCGTTGTTGCCCCAGTTGTGCTCCGGGGCATCCTCCTTGAACTCCTGCCCTGACATGATACGCTCTATCTCCTCCTCCGTGATCTAAAACACACAAATACACAGTTTAGAGTTTGTTTGTTTTTTTCGCTTATAGGACATCCTCACAAGACCAAAGGCACGATGTGTCTCAGTTCAACTGATTAGCAGTGACTAGCTCTGTGCTGCTTCTCAATCAAATGTTCAGGAGCAAGGACACAATCACACAATGAAACAGGGAGCTAGAGAAAGAAAGAAAGGAGGCAAACAGGTACGTGCCTATGTGTGTACGCATGTGTGTGTATTTGACTGACTGATATACACACACACCTAAAACAATAGAATCCTTGCAGGTCTGTGCTGGGAGAAAGCACAGGACAAAGCTGTTTAGAAAGGCATTAACATTCCGGAAAATGTAGTGTCTTGTGTCTGTAGCTGGGGTCAATTCATTGTCATTTCTATCAATTCAGTACCTACATTGAAACAGCAATTCATTCCATATTAATGACAGAGAGGTCCTCCTTTGTTTGGGGTTTAGAAATAGACGTATTTTAATAGAAGCTGGGGTTTCTGTTTTTTTACTCCCTGAATTGAGTTGGAATGAATTGAGCTCATCCCTCCCCTGAATAGTGACTCAGTGGTACTTAGCTTCATGTCACCCATTTTCCTGACCATTTGTTCTCCCAAATGAAGCTGGTGCTGAATAGGGAATTATCAGTGCTACATGATAATTCTGATGATATAACAAGGTCAGTGCTCATGCTCATTACATCCTTCAAGGGTACACCCACATGGTTAGCATTACAGCACCGGTTAGAGCGGTTGTCCCCCAACCAGAAGGTCGATGGTTCGATCCCAGTCTTCCCCTCTTTAGCAAGATGCTGAACGCGAATGGCCCGAAAAGATGCATTGTATGAATGTGTGTGTGAATGGGTGATGCAAACTGTACTGTAACACACTTTGAGCGGTCATCAAGACTAGAAAAGCTCTATATAAATAGACCATTTACCATTTATTTAAGTGAATGGTTCGTGTGCTAAATGGTAAGCAAGCTAACTCTGGGACTGAGCCAGGGTAATATGTATAGAGTGACTGTATATAGAGAGAGTGAGTGAATGTCATGAGAACATTTCAGGTGATTATTGAACATGAAGTCGTCAATGTACCTGAACAGGCCCGATGCTTTTGTTCCTCCCTCCTGGCATGCCATCCTCCCTGATTGCTACATGACAAAAACAAAGATTTCATTTACATTTGCTCCATGAACAAGATTCATGATTAGTATCACAGCTCTACGTGGCTGAAATCAATCAAACACTGCACTGCCTCATGCCTTGTACATCCATGAGGGGATTTTTTTCCCTTTGGTTTGAACTACAGCTTTTCCTCCATCTGTTAGCAGGAAAACCTTTTTTCTTTCTGTTCCATAGGGATTAGTTGTTTAACACCGTGAGCTAAGTAAATCTATTTCATGTGACAAGACAAGCTGAACCGAATTTATACATTTGGAGAATAAGTCAAACAAAATGAAATCTGAGGTCACTTAAAGAGTTTCATCCACTAGGGGGCAGCATAGGCAATTGGAACAAACAACATTACTCTTACTAGTGCTTACTGTATGAATGTGTGTGTCACTAAGCACCTCAGAGGAACTGTAAGAACAAATATTCATTGGAACAACCAATATTTGAGCCTTGCGAGCAGGTTGGAGCAGCTGTAGTAGACCAACATGTTGAGTGGTGTGATCCTTTTTAAGTTAGTTGCATTGTTGAAACGTCCATTAATTGTAAGGGTAACATCACATCGAAAAATCCATGAAATAAAACATACTCTGGTTTTAAAATTTGATAGTTTGATAAAAAAAAATTATATAATATTTCATTCAAGTTAAATTAGTTTTGAACAAGTCTGATCTGATTCCTGACTTAACTGGAGCCACAACCCATTAGTAAATGAATACAATTGATGAATTATGTTTATAAACATTTAAACTTTCAAGAGGAAAAAGCTAAAGATTTACTAGATTCAGTTTGTAAAATGTGAGGATTTACTGCCTCTGTGAAAAATGATCAAACAAATAAAAGTTTTTCTATATTAATGAAAGGTAGTAAAAAAAACGTTTTGGGATGTCACCGTTAACTAATAAATAAAAGAGGACATTTTTCAACATTTAAACTGAATAAAATACATTAGTTGAATTAATATTGTAAATAATCTGAGGTTGCAGACTATTTTGGATTAAAATGTAGACTTTGCTCTTGTCTGTAAGAAGAAACTAAAACTAAAACCTATGAAAACACAAATAAGAAGACAAATAATCAAAAGACTTGTTTTTTCGTTTTCTGTTGCAGGTGGGAGCACTGAAAGCTTATAATGTCAACTGAAGTAATGTCCTGCGTGTGTCCAAATGTTACCTTTGCGGTTCATCCCCATTTGCAGACACTTGAGCAGGCGGCAGTACTGGCATCGGTTGCGCTGCTTGCGTGACATCTCACAGTTCTTGTCGCGGCTGCAGCGGTACACACGCTTGTTGCAGATGCTGCGCTTGAAGAAGCCCTTGCAGCCCTCACAAGAGATGATGCCATAGTGCAGGCCTGTGGCACGATCTCCACAGATAAGGCAAGTACGCTGGTCAGCTGGATCATCTGCAGACAGAAGAAAAAGAGGGAAAAGGGACAGATTTAGAAATCCACTCTGCAAAACCCTTGCTGAAGGCACAAGTTTTTAATTGAGATCATGGGGGCGGTCAAGGCTTAAGTGCTATCCAGGCGCTGGCTAATCTGAAGGATGCTTAAAATCTAACTCTCATTTTCTGAAAGTGGAGGTATAACAGGCAGCAGGATGGAGAATGGAGACGTTGAGTAGCTTATGTTTTATACTCTGGTGAGAAGAGGCAGAAAGGCATATGACACGACTGATTTGTTTACAACCTCTCCTTTTTCTTAACAACATCGCATTGAAGAGGCCTTTCTCTCTCAGCGAAACTCACACTGATGTCTAATATGTATTTCTGTCAAATTTAGTTTGTGACATGTAGTTTAGAGATGCTCTCTCTATCGAACACCATTATCCTTAAAATTGTCTTGTAACTTGTACTTTGAAATGGCAGCTTATCTTCCAATCAAGTGCTTTAAAATCGATCAGCTCTCAGTCCACAGTAGTATCTCTTTACATGGATCCTACACAGGTACTTTCTCAATCATTAACCCTCATTCTTTCTCCTGAAACAGCACACACTTTTTGCTGATCACTCAAAACTGAAAGGCTGTTAGAATAGGATTAGGAATAAGTGAGACCAGTGATTTGGAACACATGTGAGGGGATAATTGGGGGCTCAGGATAAGAGGAGGGGGCTTGTGGCACAGTGGGACAGTGGTGTGGAACAGGAGGTCCTGAACCAAGCACATAGTTGTTTAAATTGGTTGAAAGGCTCACTGACAGCTTTCTGACCATGGAAGAGGGAGACTTTTAAAAAAGAAGAAAAACTGGGCCAATGTCTGTTTCAAAAAGACTTGTGGATGTATGGCGGAACATACAGATAGACTTGGGGGAGGATCAAAGACAGATGCTTTTGACTGAGGACCTTCCTTGTGAAGCTTCTTAACTAAGTGTGAAGGTGTTCTCAAACTGTAAAGGCAGCAATCGGTAACAGCTGCTGGAAATCTTCTCCTAATCCTCCATCTACCTCCAGGCCACATGATACACATAATCAAACTCATCGAGGAGGAAGCTGACAATTAAGTCAGATTATATTCATGCATATTCTTTGCTATCTTGGTATTTTAAGCTTTATAACACACACATAAAGAAGCTCTACACACCACACCCCTCCTGCTAACAGACTCGGAGAGTGGACGGGTTGGACACCATGGTTACGGCGATCAGCTCTGCCTGCAGCCGGAATGTGACCTGCAGATGATCAGTGTCAGGGCTTGACTCAGTTCAGACATATCAGGACCTGAGGTTACACTTATACAACATGTTGATGCATGTGATGTAATGGGGGTTCCTGCTTCTCTAATGTAGTTCAAAGACAAGGTGTGGTGAGACAGCTGCATTGGTATCGGTTTGGTCCAATATATAGTCAGCTTCTTGTGTCCGACCACCAGGCTCTCAGTTACCAGCGCCAACTTTTGACTGGCTGGATTAGATGAAGCCTCTGCTGATTTGTCACTAATCTTCAGTTTGAGGACCTGGTAAGAACTTGTATACATCTGAAATGTGAGCCCTGCTACAGACTGCTGTCTGTTTATAAGAGGACTGTTTTCATCTTTAACTAAGTATTGTATTTTTAAAACTTATTATCCACAGTATTAAAAACCTCCCTCATAAAATTGACTAGCTGTCAGACAAAATGAATGGAATGGAAGTATCATAAGTACCACAAACATTCTACTTAAGTATGACACTACAGCAGAACCATAGGCTATTGGCTGAGGTAGAGAATGGTTTAATTCTATTAAAGATAGGCTGAGTTCATTATAAACACAAAACTGTGTGTGGACAGCAGCGTGTGTGCTTTCACATGTGTAGCCACAAAGAGACATAACAGGTCTGAGGCTGCTGTCCAGCAGGTTAATGCTATCTGCTGAGCCTGGAGATTAACCTGGACCCCTGATTAATCCAAGACTCCTGTGTAATGCAATGCAATGCACTGCACACAGGCAGGACCTTTACCCTCCTATGGGCTTCTGAGGTTGGAAAGCCAATAATGGAGCCAGACAAGCAGGTCTCCTGCATGACCTCCATTTATAGAGGAAGGCAATTCCTTGCTGGTGCTTGTTACTGGAATCCTTCACTTTAAGCCTTGGTCTCACTACTGTCTTCTGTTCACAAATTTTGTGAACAAACAATAACACCATGTGGATTGATACAGATATGCTGAACCGACAGTGTTATATATGATGTGACATTTTCTGCTCTAAATAAACATATATATTGCTGTTAGAAATTATATTATTGAAGTACTTTATCTACATAAAATAGAGTTTGTAAAAGAACTATGTAAGACTGCTTTATCAAAAATACATGCTCTATGTACAGAAACAATTATAAATTACTCTTGTGTTGACTAACCAAGTCATTTGATCTAAATATAAAAAGCTCATCATAAATCCTCACGTTTGAGCTGGAAAACAGCGTCAATTTTGACAAAATGGTTAATGATTTAAATAATGATTGACAGTTTGTTAAAGAAAGATAGGAGCTGACATGAATAAAATTTACTTGAGAAATTCTGTAAAGATGTCATGGATATTGCAAGTTTCAGATTTCTCTGAACAAATCATAGACTATACACTTTTGTCTTGAGCTGCTGAACAGTCTAACACACACAGTTTATGCTGCCTCTGACAATCAACAGGCCACAGTAACATCATCTTTAATATTCAGCTTTTGAGTGTGTGTGTCTATATATATATATATATATATATATATATATATAAGGGGCAGCTCATCAGAGGCATGTGACTGAGCTGAGAGCTAAGCCTCCCTCCCAGAGAGAGGGGGGGTTTCATAGTAGGCAGCAGGGTTCATGCACTAAAGGTAATTAGAAGGGGTAGGGGGTGGTGCGGGGGTGCACATGGCATAAAGCCTCTCCCAAATAATGAATGGTGAATAGAGGACTTCTAAAGCACAGAGAGAGATTACCATTTAAATGATGCTGTGAGGTTTAAGTTTGCTGCATGCAGACGTCCGCAGGGGCAGCCATACTGTACGGAAACAATGGGGCATCACACGTTGAGGCCATCCTGGGACTAGAATTTAACTATTCCGGTGATTAATTCTATACGGCACAGAGGTTAAGTCGCAGAAGGAGAGCGCTTCCATTCAGAAGAATATCCTGTTGTCTCATTTTACACATAATCTTTTAGAGGACGCAGGGTGACCTTATTTCTTTACAGAGATAATTAGCACAGTTCTATCACTTTTAATATAGAAAGCATATACTCTTTATAATTATGCCTATACAACCAATGATTATTTTCATTATAGATTAATTTGTTGACTTTTTTTTCAATAATTCTTTGGTCTAAGAATTGTAAATTGAAAAAGGTCAATCATAATTTTCTAAAGCCCCAGCCCGATAACAACCAACAGTCCAAAAACAAAACATGATCAGTTTACTATAGTGTAACAACAAGCTGAGCAGAGCATATGTACACTTAAATAATAATAATGATTCCAATAAAATATCAAACAACAACAAACTGATAATTGTTTGGGCTCTAATGCAGTAGCTAAATCAAAATTAATTACCGTCATAAAGTTCACAATTTCGCATCTTGAATTTGCCTTTATAACTTCAATAGGTCTCTCACAATGTTTGGCCTTTGTTCCAAGTAAATGTTCCAAATAGATTTGTGATTGTACAGGTGACATTATCTTTGTCAGACAAATATCATTCATCAATTCAAAAACCAGTGGGGATTGTGGCTTTGATTTTCTTCTGGAACATACTGGATCATTTTCTACTTTCTTATCTTATCTATCCATACATACAGAGCAACAAATTATACTGTATACATCATATCTGCAGTTTGGGTTCTACACAGCGCTAGTGTCCCATGGGTAGTAATGGAGAGGGGGGCAATTTACTGTCACACATAGCTATAAAGTCGTTATATATTGTCTAAGTTGGTGAGTCATCTGTATTAACTTGCTAGAATCTCCTGCATGCTGGCTCTGAATGAACTTCAGTCTGGGTGACATGCAGCACACAGTTTTCTCAAGTGTGAGTTGAGGGGCAGTTCAGCAGCGATTCAGCCCAGGCAAGAATAAAGAGCTTTTCAGCTGCTAAGCTTCAGAGTAAAGCAAAGCGACACCTCCATGAAGCCTGAGAAGAAAGAGCCAACAAACTTTTGTACTACTAACCATTAGCAAACATGCACTTTCAGTTTTTAACTATGCTTTTCCTACAGTGATCAGCTCCACCCTGCTGTAGGATGTTAGATATCTGGCCTGATAAAACATGTGGGAGATTAAATTGATGACAGTATGGATCCTCACCTCTTCACACAACCATTTGTCAGACCATGTGCTCATTCTGTGAAGACATTAAAACCATATATTTCACTGCCCACCCCATGTGAAAGGCCTGACTTCCTTCTGTGAGGAAAAAACACAATGGCCATTAGTTGCCATCACTCAGGCTTATTTGCCAAATCTATCACCCTGTCTTTCAAGTGCATGGCCACCATATAAACAGGCGACTTCACACTTTCACACACTTGATCTCAGCGTGTCACGTCCTATGACTCCTCCTCCTCCTGCCTGTAGATAACAGTTAAATATTCATGACATTTAACTTAAGGATTTCACTCTGTGAACCTCCTGCCAGCAGCATGTTTGACCCTGACTTTAAGTTTTGAGATATTTGTCCGTGACATTTCTGTCTCCAACCGATTACAATAAGAGTTGAAATAATTCTTCTAATTCATCTCTGGTGCTCAGAGAGTTGAAGAATGAAAAACAGCAACATCTCTTTTCAGAATAATGAAGCAGTTTCTCAGAAGAGTCTATAAAACACGGGGAACCTTTGAAGGGATTATTCCTAAATTATAAACTAGTTTGGACCCATTGCTGGTGTGGTGCTTAAATGTGTTTTGCATTATAAATTAAATTCCATCACGTCTGCTGTATTGGGAGTGGAGTGTTAGGACTGTAAAGACATGTGACAAACCCAAAAAGTCTGAATGGCTAGATGCTACTGTAGTCTGATCGGCAGTGATGGAAAAGAGACACCTGGGTTATTTAGCAGACTTCCAAGAGAGTACCTCTATGTTGGTGACTTCAAACATGAATTTCAAGTGAAAATGAGGAATAAGACTTACTACCCATTGCTAGGTGACCTTTGGCTGTAATACAGGATCAAATGATGAAGTTGGGCGGCTTCATATTAAGAGTTGACAGAGTCTGCACTGGAGTGAGGTTGGGGTGGATGGGAAATCAGGAATTGAGGAAGTTGTTACTTTGACCCAAACCACCATTTCCTCTGCAAAATCTAACCAAGTACTTTTTGTACCTAAATCGTGAATATTCCACGAAGTGGCCATATGATTCGTACCATAAATACGAAGGTCTGATATACCTGCTGCTGGTTCACCTCTATAGCTGTATCAGAAGGTAGAGACAAACAACCTATAATGTTGTTTATGTTGGAGTTCTGACTTTATCCTGTTGGATAATTGCTCTTCTCTCCTGATAACAGTATTTGATGACTAAATGTGTTGAGGAGGAAGCGGCTTGTTGATCACAGAAGCCTGTCAAGATGCATTTAATTTTGTTTTCCATAACAGAGACCTTCTGTGTGCCTGAAAGAACAATCGGCACCACTTTAGCCCGGACTACCAGTTGTGAATGCAACAAGGAATGTTGGTGTCACTTACTTTAAGTAACAGTTGCATCTCATCATCCATGGAGCATTTATGATGCGCAGCTAAAACATTCATCTGGATGGAGATTGTTTTTGTTACACTAAAACAGCATTGTAAAACGAAACTGTGTTAGTGTGGAAGCCGCCTCAGCCTGTAGAAAAGGTTACATAATGTCCTATATAGCTCTCCCCCTATAAGGGAGCTTTATCAAGTCTGACAAAATAACCCTGAGGATAAAAATAACCCTCAGGGTTATCTGAGTCTGTTCTTGAAGGCTACACATTTTTAACAGAAACCCTTTGTTAAAAATTGGAGAAGTGAAGTTTAAATGATGTGGGTGTTTACAAGCCAGGGATAGTCGAAAAAATGCTTTTGGTTGCATTAAGGAAAATAAAGAATTTAGCATTTGTGGAGATTGATCCATACTAGGGACTACAAGTCACAAGTCAGTCCCTTTAATAACCTACTTTCTTTAAATCATCTGTACAACTTTAAAGAAATGCAACATTAAATTATTGAATGAGTTCATCATTTTAGCACTGAAACTGGATTATACACAGTTTCAGTGCAGCTAAGTTGTGTTAAATGGCGTGGAAGTGGATTCTGTATCCACTACCTGGATACCACTCGTAACAGTTTTTTTTATCATTGCTAAATTTATACATTAAGGTGAGATGATTGCATGGTTGATCTCCAGCCTCTCTTTCTGTCTCTTTAGCTTAATTAAAGGAACCCTCATCCCTCCACATACATACAGACACACCCACACAGACCCCCACCCCCAAAGGCCCATTAAAGGCAGCATTGTTTCTCAGAGGTCAGCCCGGGTTTCATTCCAAACTTTAACGTAAACCAGCAAGTTGAGCATTTGAAGCCCCAGTCAGTGGCAAAGACAAACAGCACTCTTGTTTCCTTCCCACAGCTCCTGTATGTCCTAGCCCATGCTAACTGTGAGCGAGCTGACTGGGTGAGATGTGATTTTTTATAAAGGAGTGACTATTTCATCTCACACACTTTTCTATGTTCTACTGAGTAAAGGTGCCTGATTAAATATTGCCCAGGTTTCACTATCTCTTTGACCCCCTCTGAGCAGCATCACACTGAGAACAGGGATGTTTCGTGGCCAAATCTCCCTATTGTCCACACCCTATGCACACAAAGGCTGATGTATAGTGTAAAGCAGCCCTTTGAGTGGCTGACAGAGCAACAAGGCCTGCTGCTGAAGGGGTTTTCTCTTCAGGTTTTGTCTCTGGCTTTCCATCACAATCATGCCCAGCTGAGACAGGGAGCGGGGGATGGAGGAATGTGCTGTACTTTTCCGCTGCTGGCACCCACCATGTCTGATTCTTTCTCCTTCCCCCTTTTCAACTCCTCATCTCTTCAAACTTATCTCTCCTACCTGGGGGTGAAGAAGGGAAGCATTTCTCTTACTATGACTGGTATGTACAAAGCGTTTGAAGACCCTCTGGGACTAAGATCCAGCATTCCCAGCAGCCCACACTGTGATGCTAATCTTTTAAGTAACATGCATGCAGTTGTAGATTGGGCTCAACCACGAGACAAAGGTAACCTGTTGATGTTGTGCTCTTGATAATATACACCCAGGCTTAGAGGCTAAAACATTAGCATTGACTAATACCACACCAAGGATAGGATACATTATAATCTTATGCTAATAACAGTGATGGTACTTTGTTAAATAATATGGGAAAAGACCCTGACTGTAGGAGTCGGACTCACCGTCTGAGCTTTGTTTGCATCTGAAAAGATCATTTAAATGTTGTTTTTTATTCAGTGTAAATTTTAAATAAGAGGGATAATATGCACAGAGGGAGAAGAGCTTTCTTACAATTGGACTGAATCCATACATTTTATTTTAATTTGTGTTCTTGTTAAGTGATCTATCCTTACACTCACAGGTTGCATTAATAGTATAGCGCTGGCTACCATTTGATTTTTTTTGTATACATACGAGTGATACCTGAATTTTCAGTAAAGTTACCCTACATTCATTATTACACTGACAACATTTTAACTTGTTTTTATAAAGAAATGTTGGTCGTGTTGAACATCCTTTGACAGTTTGTTTTCTCCAAAGGGAGAAGGATGGTTACAAAAGATACCAAATCTGTGTATCTATTTTTTACTATATTTTTACTATTTTGAGTTGGTATGTTTTAGTTTAATAACAGCAAAAATGTCATAATTTACAATTGGCATTTTTCTATTCTATGGATTGGTGTGTTTAACCAGATAAACTATAGTGGATGATTATAACATGCTTAGTAAACCATGTTCACTTTGACAACATTTTTACTTTTAATAAAGTTTGCTTGTTATTGTTATTTATTTTGTGCTATCGTTTTAGTGTAACATGTTTTTTACACAAACATAAATAAAGAGTTAAAGCTGTGTGGAAATGAGGCTTATCAGACATCTCTGTTAAAGCCTGTGTCCTGTTTCTTTCATTTGCCTTTTTTCCCGAACATTAAAACCTCTGCTTAAAAAGACAGCAGGAATTGGTTTTGGTCCTGAGCTCCTCTTTAATGTCAGGCTTAAACAGCCAGCATGTGCTGATATGAACCATGTGCTGAGTCTTACAGCCCATGCTTTTTGATACAGAGTCATATTAAAGTGCTGTTAATGAATGTTGAGTCTCCACTGTATTAGCAGGCACAGGAGACTTCCCACAGACCACAGAGTCAGTAGCATGAACTCCCACTAATCATTTCCCAAGCATGAAAGACTGAAACACTGTAAAATGTACTGATTGTCAATTGTTGACATCTACTATAAAAAATGAACACTAAGAAAAAACATACAATTGTTAAGCAGCAGATGATTTAAATCCTGTGTGTGTGTGTGTTTGTGTTGGTCCTGGGGGGAAGGGTGCAAGGGCAGTTGTAATAACACACCCTTGTAAGACAAAGATAGGCAACATGATGGACTCAATGGTTTGGTTTGACAATGCTGGAGAAATGGGATAATGTTTTAGTCAAATTAGAAAAAAGGAGCATGCACGGAATGAGCAGCCTCTGTTATTGGCTATTTATAGACGAGCATTACAGAGTCACAGGACTCCCTGACCTCCCCCACTGTTACTATTGATCTTCACACAGCTTCTGCCCCTGCTTAAACATCCACATAAACAACCTCATGCTCCTTTTCTGTTGATCTCTGGTGCTTTGTCTTTTTTGTCTCCCTAATTTAGCTTCACTGAGGACACCCTTTCTACATTACAGAAAAAATACAATATCAAAACAATGTGTCCTCCTGCAGATTCAATGTAATGGCTTCAGTTATATCAACAGAAGTAAGATGTTAAACCTCCCTTAGCTGGAGCAAAACCAATATGGCTGCTGGCAGGGGGATTAACATGAGGGGGATGGGACCGAATACAGTATCATGGTTCCTCCACATGCTTTACTGAAGTCCTTGAAGAAAAACAGGGAACGAAGGAACAACCAGAAATAATTTTCCTGTCTTTAACAACGATGAGCAAAAATCATTTGATACAAACACATTGAGTTAAGCACTTATCAAAGAACATGCAGCAGTAATGAACAGTCCATGACACATTGGTGATTCACTTTGCTTTGCCATGTGGAATATATCTTAAGAGTGAGAAAGGATCACATTCCAAATTCCTGCAATACATGGGCAAGGAGGGAGGGGGTGATTTGGAGGCTGGGTGGGTGCTCCCAGAGGGATGTAGTGTGAAAACTGCCAAAAGAAGGTTATTTTACTCCAGCACTTAAGATAATTCATCTAGCCAAATGAAGCAACAACAGAACGACAAGCTAAAAGCAATTTGGGGAGAGCATTGTCAGCTGAGGTCAAGGAAAGATCACCCACATCTGAAAAAGTGCTTAGTATGAAGAACTACACCATCATTCAAAACAGGCTCTAAGTGAAAAATCCAGGAAGAGCCAAATAAAAGGAGAAGAACATTTAACCATATGTAAAACTCAGTTTATCATATCAACACTGCTGCCTACAACCTAACCCACAGTCACATACCAAAGATGAATACATATGGAGGCACACCGTGCAATTCACTATTGCATCGAGATAAGTGATAACACGAACAACAACAAAGCACTTGAGGGCATCAATCACAGGGAACACTGTGAAGAGCTGGAACATTGTTCATTAAGTCTGTCTTGAAAATCATTAACCAGGCTCAGTGTAAAGGACTAATCCCATCAAATGTTGCACACAAGAGCAACGTAGCACCAGTTTACCAAAGATGCAGCAGCTGGGATGTTAATAACATTACATCTGGAACTAGTCTGGAACTAATTGTGTTCTTTTTCAAAATATTGAAAAATGTAATAAAAAAAGAATTAATATATAATTATTATTATTTACTAATAAAAAATTCTGGGCAGTGTAATTAAGTGTTTCTCAAATACTCTGCAGAGTCTGCTTTGATCTGAGACTATTCGATTAACAACATACAATCTACTAAAGAGACAATCAAACGGTTACATATATATATATATTGAATATTGTGTGTATAGTCACCAGAAACCATTTAAAAACTGCTTTATCACACACATCTCTCGTCTCCCACTCAAACATATTAATGTTTAGTCCAACAGAATGCAGTAGTCTCCTGCTTGTCTTCCTTACCTTCCCATGTATCCATTTCATGCTTCTCCCAATCTGCCTTGGCCCCATTCAAGCATGGACTCAGCTAAAGAAAGGCTACCGGGCCTGGTCGCCTCATCACTCTTTTCTTTTTCTGCCTTTCTCTCTGTTCTCTCTCTCCCTGCAACCTATTTCCTCGACAGCCTGCCCCTCTCTGACCACAGGCACAGCCCAGCAATACCACTGGTCACTTTACTGCCTGGTCATGTGACAGAGTTCAAGCCCCGGGGTCACAGCTTGGCTTGAGGTCCAATGACAGCTAGGGGTTATCTGAGTGGAACTGATAGTCCTAT
The DNA here is from genome assembly GCA_026259375.1 of Verasper variegatus. Lineage (NCBI taxonomy): Eukaryota > Metazoa > Chordata > Actinopteri > Pleuronectiformes > Pleuronectidae > Verasper > Verasper variegatus. The sequence continues at coordinate 25,576,892 of CM048041.1, forward strand.
TTTTGCTGCCGTTCAACAATACAACAAACCACCACCCCCCCCCCCCCCCCCCCCCCGGCTCTCACCAAAATTAGTGTCCCCTCCCCTCAGTCATGCCTGTGGCACTTCTGAAGAGGACTAAAGTGGATCTCCAAGCATAAACACAGGTTCAAGCTGACAAAACACACAGACATTAACTAATTGAAGCACTTAGTGAAGCAGAGAAAAGGGTTAAAGCTAAAGTTTCACAGCTTGCTTGGTTACAAACTGAGCGGAGTGGAAAGTCCAAGAGGCTGAGAGCCAACAAGATGGAACCACTTTCTGTTCCTGAACATTTCTCCAAATGAAAAAAAATGCTACATCTCAATTTGAAGTTGGAAATCAGGAATTCAGAGCTGTAGCTAAAGGACAATATTTAATTCCCCATAATATATAACACTGTGGAGGAGAGCTCATGTAACATCAAGGGTATATGCCAACATCTGTGTCAGTTGCCAATAGTAAGGTCAGCGTTACATTTGAATTTTGTACTTAGTTCCTCTCTAATCTTTTAACCACCATGATGTTTCAGGTCAGGTAATGCTGTTCGCCATATGCAGTGGCAGGAGTGTAAACAGTGTAGTGCAAACTATAGACTTGTTTTATTTACGTCAGAAGGCTGGCAAACTAAATTTAACCGAACATTCACTCAGGAGGCCTTGTGGTCATCCCATTTAACCAAGTTACCCTTCTTGTATTCCTGCATGTTGTCCCTCTTTATCTCCTGTGTCATTTGTCCACGTCCCGACTGTAAAATATCTACTACAATCAAGAAGTCTAAACATGTACAAATATCACCATTGTAGTAATGAACAACTTTGTTTTTTACACTGTGGTTCAAACAGAATAAGACTTGAAATTGTTTTCAGTGCTTTTAGAAAAAAATAATAATGAATATGATAAGTGATTGGAAACTCAAGCTCTATGAAACTCATAGAAACTACAAAAATAATTTTGACCAATTTTGTAACTGTAGCAACAAGTACTGAAATATAGCGTCAAACGTCCATGTTGATACTTTAGTTGACAGATTCTGAGATTAGATACTTCCGGGGTTAAATCTAGAGTTTGTATTTTCTACTTGGACAAATTTCTTGTGCAGCTGCTTGTGTTTATACATTTAACATTTAAGAATATTGGCCTCTTCCAGTGAATCATTTTTATACTCCTTTGGGTAAGGTAACAAGACAAAGTTTTGCACTGAAACTCAGGTAACATATTGGTGGGAGAACACTGATATGAACCGAGCTCATAGCTTGCACCTTTGACTTGAACGACCATCCCATTCAAATTCACCTGGCAGTCAAGCAAAATTTCTAATTTTGTGGCAAATGTGCTTGTAAGTATGATTTAAGGCCTTCTCTTGGTGCCATGGTAACCAGCCATAAACCAGTGAGAGCTAGAGGTATCTTACCATCCAGTGGGTTCTCTTCCTTCATCCCCTCCAGTGGCCTGGCTAGGGGACCATACTGAGAAGCATCCAGTGTATCACACCCTAAACTCTGCTGGCTAACCTGATGCTCTGTGTCCACCAGCCTCCTCTCTACCCGCACCAAACTTTACACTACAGTGGACAAGCCTGTCCTGATCATCCAGCCAGTCCCCCAGCCCACCCTCTCCACAGCCCCACCCTACCAATACCTCCTGTTCACTCTCACAGCAGCAGCACCCCGCCTCCGTGCCCAACCCCCCATGTGAATGCTAATGACCTGGCCACACTAAGTCACATATAAGAAGCTTTTCACATTCAAACACACCACAGAAGGATCGCTCATATGATTGCATACAGGCAGAGAGAGAACTGAGACATGCCACTGAGCCTGGGAGGATTCACAGCAACTGAGCTGTCCTGACCAAGCAGGTTGGTGAGCAGGCAGAAACAAGTGGAACCTGTTGGTATGGTCAAAGATCGGCTTACCATAAGAGTCTGATACTATATGTCACTGTGTCAAAGGCAGGAATTATAAGGAATTGACAAATGTGTTATATCTGAACAGGTCTTTCAAGCAGATTTGAACATTAATATTTTTTACAGTCCACTTTGAGTTAAGGGGTGGAGAATTTGGGAAAGAGAACTGACCTAAAGCTACTTTACATGCAGATGTAATAAAATTACTTTTTATAGTTTAACCAGCCTTTAATATACCATTACCAGTGGCATATGTCACCCTTGACCGTAGCACCTTTCCTCCCATGAGCTGAAGATGAACAGCATAATCAGCCATGTTGCCTTTAACCTTGAAGGCAGATGGAGCCCAGACAGGGTTGAGGCTCTGCTGGTTATCTGCCGTCATGTGGCAAGGGGTGCTACCTGAGAGTAGACCTGAGGTGCAGACCCTTACTATGCTACACTGATACTTCACATCTTCAGCTTCTCTCGTTTAACCTGTGAAAAGCACACCTAGAACATACATGTGACAAAGAAATTGCCACGCAGACATATCTGGGTGACCACTATGTCCACTTGCCTACATTAAGAGAAACATAATTGTGACTTAAAGGATTATGAAAAACCCATATCTGCTCCACCAGGGAGGTTATGGTTTTTCCGCTGACAGTTTGTTTGGAAAAACTACTGTGTGGATTTCCCCGAAACTTGGTGGAAGGATGAGACACAGGGCAAGATGGGTTTTTTTCCCACTTTCTTTAAGCTGTAAAATAGGGTGTTTTTTTTGTTTTTTTTACACTTTCACAAATTTCATTTGTTAATGCTGATGAAAAGAAAACAGGCATATTAATGGGACTGATATGAGTGTGTGCATTATAGTGCAGATCCACATAAAAATAAAGATCTAGCAGATTTCAATGTGGTTTCATAAGGGGAGTGTTGGGCCTTAGCAGGGGTTTGTGCTCTATTGAATGCCATTCTTGTTTTACATATAAATGGACATTTAAACTAAAGAAGGTGGACCTCAACACTATTTGGTAGCAACTGAAATGCCAATACCACAGAGTATCAAATATATTCTCTGTTGAAATATATTCTTTGTTTGGAAAAAAGACATAAAATGCCCCAACATAAATTATTTCTTTAATTTAAATTATTTTAATCTGAATAAAGTCATTGTGTGGCTGCTTATGTTTTTAACATATGAGAAGTGGCACAGTACAGCCTCTTCTGCAATATGTTGGCTGAATAATAACAAACCACAGAAACTCCCATGTACAGATACAAAATGTGTGTTGGTTGTCCTTAAGAAAGCAAGTTTTTTTTGTAATTGTGAATTATCCCATTAACCATTAATCTTTGTCACAATTCTCTAAGGCTGCATCCATACAGCGACATTTTCAAACCAGAACTAACTCTGTTCACACAAAAGTTTTGGCTACACATGCAAGCAGTAGTATGAATGTAAATTTCCGAATATAACTGCACACCAGCTGTTAGCAAAGACAAGATAGGATCAGCAAAGCTTGTAACTATTATCCATGCACGTTCTACACTGGTAGCTTAGGCTACAATGCTGTTGTTGTCCCCCAGAAGGGTGTCATGCGATCAGCCCCAATCAGCAAGCAGTTGTGAGTGTCCACGTCATTATTTCCAAACATCTCCATTTCTGCCTGTCTAGACTAAAACACTGCCCTGGAGTTTTCAAACATTTCCAAACTTCTCTGTTTTAATGGTTGTAAAACTCTGAAGTTTAGTAGTGTGTATGTGGCCTAATAACCAAATGTAAGTTGTAAAAAACAAAGGGTTATTTTGCTATGTACAAAATGTTTTGTGATCATGTTTTGTGCACGTTTTTAAAGGATACTGGCTGAAATATTTATTAAAGACTTGATATTGGCTTCAGTCTCAAAGGTCCAGTATGGGTCAAGATTTGATTAAAGTAATTCCTCTGTAACTAACAAGAGACAGAAATGTTTCCTGTAAATGACAGAAAAACTCTCGGCCTGGACCAACACAAATGAGGTTTAAATGTCAAACTTCACAGACAATTTGTAATTTGCCCCTGACAAACTCCTGATGTTGTTTTCTCTCAGACAAGAGATGTATTTTAAGGTGAAAATGTGTTTTATATCAGCAGCCTGACAGACTTTCCCGCTCCTGAAACTCCTGCAAAGCCCATTCAAACTAAACTAAATTGTTAGCTGGAATATGAAGTTGATTCAATGTCAGCTCCAATGTGTTGTTTGGTGCCTTGTTTTCTGCATTTGCCTAAATATTTAGTAACAAAGGGCATTTCTTTTGTTTGAGCTCCCCTCCCCCCTCTACACACAGTCACAAATCTCTCCACTGTTCACACAAAGAACTTCAACAGGCCACAGGTCACACTGCTTGTGTTCTGCTCTAAACATACATACATCCTGATCCAAAGCAAGTACACAGTATTAATCTTTTTCCTGACGGATCACAAGCTTTCCAAAGCACGTCAGACCATTAGCATTCCTCAGCTGATGAATATACAGAGGCATCCAGCTCTAACATACATGGAGGCTCTTGCTTATCCTTTCCTTTCTTTGGAGTGTCGGCAGTATGTAGGCAAAATCTGAAATCAACACCCACCCCGAAGGCAAGATCTGGCCTCCTAGGATTTCACTTAAAAGAAAAGTTTCTCTCAATGGCAAATTCTATAGATGAACAAATAGTTGTCCACAACTAGTTTTTCTCTGTCAAAGCAATTCAATATTTCTTCCTGATAAAAAAGACAAGTGTGTGATTTTCTGAGTCTTCATAACAATTACCTTTTACAAATGAAAAATAGGGTATTTACAATAAGAGGACAAAGAAATCATTTCATTCATTCAGGCCTCATGTAGAGGTGCAATATCGCGAATTTCAATAATAACACGTGTCGTCATTTAATTGTGAGTGGTGAGAGTGATGTGTTGCTGAACACAATGGTTGGTCGATGATGTATTTGTGAGTGTAACCGCAAGTCTCCCTCAACCAAGGTTGGTGAAATAATCTATAATCAAACGAAAATTAAAAATTCTAGAAAACAATTGCATTTGATCACCTGCTACCTGGACATGTTTTTTATTTATAACTCATACGTGATTATCAATTATCAATATAATTACAAAGTTTCCACACATCCAGACATGGACTGATTGATGCAGTGGTTCAGCACCTGGGGTAGGGGCCCCATAGGGGTCCCAAGATATACCTGCAGGGTCACAAAATGATTAACGAGATAAAACCAAAATAATTGGGTCTCATTCCTGCTTTTATCTTTACTTTTAACTTTACTGAGGCTGCTGAAATTTCTTCCAATGAAAAAAAACTCAAGAATAGCTCAAGTCAAAACCATGGCCGTAACCTGTGACAAGAGGGCAAAAGTAAAAGTTGATTTGTTTCAGGGGGCCACAAGCCAAGAATATTGAGAGCCACTGGAGTAATTGGCTTGATTTTTTTTTTATATATGATCCCAATTCATTGTCACAGCATGTTATCAGTTGTAGCGTCAGTGAATATATCCTGACTCTACGACAGTCTCATGTTTGGTTGGTGTCTGACTGCTGTTCTGTCAGGGCTCTGCGGGACGAGTCACCTCGGAGGCTGCTGCTCTGTTTGTTCGAGGTGATTGCGGCTGTACAGGAGCTGACCTCAGGGTTTTGGTTTATGTCCAATCCTGAAGATTAGATTTACAATGATCCATGTTACATTCCCCAGATGTGTTTGCTTTCTGGAGCCTTGATGACCAGCAGATCAATGCAATTGTTCTCTGCCTGAACTTCCAAAGGGCAAATAAAACTGGGGTGACCTGGCCAACATCTTGGATTTAGTTACCACTAAAAACAGTCACTCACAAGCCAGTCTCAATAGTTATTCATCATGCTTTTAATTGATCCCAATTATTGATATATTCTGGTATTCCAGTCTAATAAATACAAGACTTTGGTGTTAAAGTCTGCAACATTGCATCTATCTAGGAAATAGTTTGTTCTCAACAATGACACATTATTATTATACAATCCAAGCAGTAGATTTCAAATTGATAAGACATTATATTGTAACTCCCAGTGACTTGAATGGAAAGGGTTTTTCTTGACAGGGCTGGATTAACCTGATACAGGACTCCAGGGCAAAACTTTGTTGTTGGGCCCCTGGTGCCCACATTACATCACCTGTTTTGTTTGGTGCATTATGTTCATGTTCTTTCACCTCCGTGTTCCAGAGAAGGACTATGGGTAAACACTGTAAACAATTCTCCTGATTTTAACCATAGATCACGCCAGAAAACCGCTTAAGATTCAACTGGGTCTGCGGACTGAAGGCACACCACCCCCACTCCCCAAAGTCGGCACTGCACTTTCGACACTATTCCAAGAATACACATGTCAAGTGTGAAGTCGATCAGGTGGATGGTTTTGCGAGATATAAGTTCCATATTCAGAAAGACTTAGAATTTTATATAATTAAATATGAAGCATTCACAATGAATTTGGGTACTGCATTTGTTGAGCTGCATGGTTTAAGTGCTCTCAGGATGTTTCCCCATGCCTGCCATCTTTCTACAAAACTAAATCATTGACAGACACTAACTCCATTACTTTACTATGGCGCTGTACCTTTCACACAGTGCACATGGCAAACTATAATATACATTACAGATTAGTGGTCCAGAAATCAACCAGCTGGAACTTTGGTCTTCCAACTGTCATGAGTCTCTGGAACATCTGTCCATACCACTTATCTCTCTAGGAGGGCTGGGGCCAACATTGGGGGAGAAGCTGTGTAAAACCACAAACGAAGACAAACAAACATTCATGCTTGCATTCAAACCTACAAGTAATGTAGATTCTCTAATCACCTGCACGTCTTTGAACTGTAGGAGCAGGTCCACATATCCAGATGAAACCAATATGAGTTAGCTCAACAGGGACAGGCCCTGGCTGACTGGCATGTTGCAGAACCAAGAACAAGTCAAGTCAAACGTCTGCTGTAAAAAGACCTAAATCACTTACATTGTTTCCACAAAGCAAATATTAAGAAAATATTCCCCCCACTTCCACCTTCACATCTCACCACTCGTAACCCTCTTCTATAAACATGGAACAGGTCATTTTCCGGTTCACTTCGAACTGCATTCCAATCAAATTTGTCTCGAAACCCGAAAAGTCAGTTCCCAGCTGGAACCAAATAATACCTGCGATGACATCAGTGGCAATCTTATATTCTACTGGTAGCAAAGAGAGGACGAAGAAAGCAACAATAAAAAGGCAAGTGAAAAATTGTGGGACCACTGAACCCAGTATCCTTTAGAACAATAGCAGGTAATCACTGTCATCCACCATTTGGGTATACTATTTACTCCCATTGTGCATAACACAACAGCATCAAGGACCCAAGAATATATAAGATAGAAATAGGAAAATGTAAAACAGATGAAGATTATCCAGCAGAGAGCAGAGGAAAAATTCAGATGGATCCTTATCGAGATCATCCCTCCATTTCACCCAAACCCACGACCACAGTACATTGTGTATGTCTTACTTAATAATCCACAATTACTTTGTGTTAAATCAACGTGCAATATGCATTATGTAAGGACAATACTTTCATTCTTAAAAGTTGATTTGAATTCTTCTGTGAGATAGGGCCTGAATCTCATGTAATAATACAGTGACGGACACACATTGAACTTGGGGGGAGCCTGATGAATCAAGTCTCAGCTAAGTAATGTTCACATTTGAGATGTGCAGTATAAATATCAACTGGTGTGCAGCTAAAAATAATTGTGCAACTAACACCTGTTTAAGTCCAGATGAAACAAAGCAGAAATGATATTCATCTCTGAGAATATGTTTACCTCAGTATTTAGTACAAAATATTATCACCTCAGCCTTAGGGTGGTTAAAAAGTGCAAAACCTAGAGAAGAGATAAGAGTTTTGACAGCTTTCACATCTTTGAACTATTATTCATTGTTTTACATATTCCTTTCTGTAAGGAGTGCAGCATCCATCACATCATCAAAAGGTGGTGGTGGTGATAACAAACCTCCCCACCAGAGGGCAGTATCACACAAACACAGAGCCCCTGTGAGCTCTCTGTTAGCAGACAAAGAGCCTGATAAGTCATCAGCATGAGCTGGCTTGTTCTCACAAATACAGGCAAACTGATCAAAGTGGAGCCGTGTGTGACCTGAAAGGCAGCAGAGCAGCCATTATAATCTATAGATGTGGGCCAGCAGCTTTAATAACAGAGGGTGCTGAGGGGGCTGACTCCTAATCGTCTTATCTGCTGCCAAACAACCAACACCACCTTTGATGTTGTTGGGTTTCTATTAGCAAAAGCGGTTTGTCTTCCAGCGGTGGCCGACTATTCTGGATCAAACAGACCCTGTTGCAGCTCTAGAAAGTGTGGGCATCGTTAATAAACATCACACATTCATGTTTAGTGAATTAGTTTTGTAAGTGAGAAGAAAACTAGTGTTGTAAATCCAGTAATCTGCCAAGTATTTAAAAATGTACCATTTATTCAAAAAGGAGGTTGAGACTCTTAACACAGATCAAATACATGCAGGTAAAAGCACGCACACCACTGCAACAAGGTCTTAGAGTTCACAGTGGAGACCCCACCCCAAACCTCACACAAAGTATCTACACGCAGCAGCTGACAGAGGTGTGTCTGTGCTGCCACGAGGAATGTCTCCTCTGTCTCATTCCAATTGAAGGGGAGCAGTTATTGATTAGTGTTAGTTGTACTGCTTGAGCTAATGAGCCCGGCCATGGTAAAAAATACATTGTTTGACATTTTTTATTGAGAAAGCTGAGATTATTAACTACTGCTGGTAAATAACAGTGTTCATCTATTTAATGAGACATTTAACCACTATATATATATGCACACAGATTTCATCAGTCATGACTCATGATATTTCAATGACATACATTTTCAAAATCCAACACTAAATTATTCTCCTATTTAAAAAAAGCCTCTACCAGTTGATATTTATACTTCACATCTCAAATGTAAACATTAGATAGCTGAGACTTGATTCATCAGTCTCCCTCCAGCTTATTACATTAGCTTGAGGCCCCATCTCACAGAAGAATTCCAACCAAAATCAACACATGTAATTTTGGATTAATACACATAGAAAATACACAATTTACTTTGGGTGTGAGAGAAATGGAGGGGTGACCTTGATTCATCTCAGTAGCTGGACAATCTTCCTCTGATACTTAAATTATCTTAAATGTTTTTCATCTGTTTAAAATGTTCCTATGTCTATCTTATGCATTTGTTATAATGAAAGAAATAATAAATGTGAATTTGTATAATTGTATTGAATGCAAAGGTAGTTAAATATATAAGGTAGAGTTAAATATATATATATATATATATACACATACATACATGTAGATATGTTTATATCTAAATGTCTTGCATTATAAAATTTCTTGAGTTACATACACAAATTCTGTATATGATTTATAAATGTGCACATTTCCATTTGAGTGTGTGATAAAGTCAGCAAGCAATGGAGCTACAATTGGACATAAACCTTGCATCTCAGTGCTTTTAAAGAAGAGAGAACAAGACGTAGCATCTCTGTGTCTCTCTGCCGTGTCGGTAATGACGGGTTAGGCTGGCACAAGGGCGTCTGCTACGCCTCCTTCAAAAGAGCTGCTGCTGAAGCCTGAGTGGGACTGGAGCCTGTCAAATTACAGTGGGATCCCACCTCACTTCCCACTCCCTCTGTCTGTCTGCCGCCTGTCTCTGTGCTGCCACTCCTCCTTTTCCTATCTTTTGTCTCTCTGTCAGTACGTCATCAGTGCAACTCATTTTACGATTCTGAGACACACAATGCAGAAATGTTCAACATTGGCCGGCCATGCCCGTGCTCCCTTAAATCTTGGAAAGATTGGATCAAAGTTTGTGTATGTGTGTGTGTGTGAGAGAAAAAGAGAGAGAGAGATGGAGAGATGCTTTGCGAGCATTTCTGGAATTCCGTCAAAGGCACATTTTCTGTCTGGCAGCCATGACTGAGTCTGTCCCACCATGTGAACACACCGGAGAAATTGGATGTGCCGCACACTGAGAAGTGTTTGGTAGAATATCAAAGACTAAGAGATTGCCAATCTTAACCTCAGACTCAGCGGTCGAACGTCATCTGTATGTTTTCACTATTTTTTATATCAATATTTTGACTTTTAATATGTCGCAAAATAAAAAGCGATCGCTCTCAGAGGCCATTTTCTACAGCGCATAACAATAGAGGTCCCTCCAGTATCGCCTCTTCAGCCCTTCCCCTCCCATAGTCCTCATCCCTGCTTTGTCCATATCTAGCTCATCCCCTATTTCTCTCTTATCCAACACCACGCCATCTACACCCACCCCCATCCCCTCTCCATCCTACTCTATCTCTTAACACCCCCCACCTTCTCTCTCTCCTCCTTTGCTGTCCAGCCCTCCTCTTCTTGCTCCAGAACTGTCAGATGGCATTAGCTCCTTTCATGCTCATGGCCTGTAGGAATAACAGCCGTGAACCTCGCCGAACAGCGCCATTCTCCTGCTCCAGTTAGCTCTCCACTCAGCACAGGCTGTTGCGCAAATACCAATGTTATTCACGTTGTGCCCCTTTACTTACACAACATGCCCCATTAAAGGGCAAAGCTAGGCAGACGCAAATCTCAGCAGAGAAGGTCATGGTGTGGAGAGAAGATGCGTATGTGTTGTATAACACGGTCACGCTCACTCATAATTATTAGCTCGTCCCCCTGACTCAAGGATCGACCCACAGCTTTGCTAAGATCTGGCTCACGTGGATCAAAAACGGATCCACTTCTTATCTGCTTATGGAGCTGCAGGCCTGAAATTTTGTTAAATATATCAGGTTCAGCTTATTTCCCATGAAGTTTCAGCTGCAGGGCAAGTTGTGGCTGGTATTAAAAGCCCACTGTGACCAATAAGCTGTAAATTGTGCAGAAGTTTTTATTGTGCTGAGAAACAGGGTAAAATTATTCTGATTCGGCATGCACACATGTAACAGATGCTTCGTGCAAGCTGACACTGCCTGTCCGGTAGTTCATGTAGTCCACTCCAAAAATACTTCTTACAGTGTCTTGTATTTTCAACATCTACCTGGTATTTAAAACAGCTGTCTGATATATTTAATCGTGTGCAAGGTTACTGCCATCGGGCAGAACACCACCAAGTAGAAGCCAGACTGAGCCAGGCCAGGCCAGGCCAGGCCAGGCGAGCATCCCCTGGGGTAAAAAATTGAACACCTGAAACTAATCGAACTCAGTTGGAGGTGAGATTTCCATTTGTAGCTGTTGTTGCTGTGTCTGCATTGATTATCTGGGAATGTTATCTCATAGTTTTGGGGCTTTGAAACAGGGAACGAAAAGATTAGGTTTGCTAAACATAGTTACTTTTGACTGCAGACCCTTATAAGCCAGTTCAAATAAATGTTAGAGAGCTGTGAACTGTGATTTGAGAGGATTGCAAGTAAGTACACTGTAATAATTGATTAGTATTCTGTCATCCAGATGTCTGAGGGAATGTTTGCATGTGTGAGGCTAGAGGAGCACTGCAAATACATTCTTGAGGGGGTGAGCTGAAACATTATCAGTCTGACAAGTAAGCGCAGATAGATTAATAAAAATATGAGGACAGTGTAATTTCTCATTACTGTGTAGTCGACAAGCCCAGCATGGAAGGAAGGCTTAGAGGCTAATAATCAAAGCAGATTAGCCTGAGCTCTGATAGATACTACGCAAGCCTGCTAATCATCTGAGTGATAACCATGAAGTATCCAATCACAGTCAGAAATGAGCAGCGTATTTCAACTTATGATTTTGTTGCAATGATCTGAGCATCAACGACCCCTCAAAGTTCCTCTCTTTGCCTTCCATTTGTTTCCTCTTGACTGTGTCAGAGTAATTATTCCATGTTAATACAGTATGTGTAAGTCAGTGCATATTAAGTGTGGCAAGGAAGGGTGGGAGGAAACACTGGAACTTCAGAGCACCGGTGTTACTGTGATCTCCGGCCTGCCTGCCCTGTGATTTGGCCTTGAAATGACAGACCTGCCCCTCATTGGGCTACGGGTGGAGAGCTAATGACATGCTGCGTGGGCTAACATGACTATTAGCCCACTGTGAGCAGCAGGAACTGACAGGAACACAATTCTGTCATTACGCCCTGAGGAGACCTCTAATCAGAGAGGCAGAGACACCAGGAGAGGCCAGTAGCACTGGTTTAGGTTTTGAGACAAAGAGGTAACGGGCTGGCTGTTTTTTGTTGGTTTTCTTATGCGTCAGTAAACATTAGATATATTGCTATATATTGCTGCATAACACATTACTGAGTCAGTTCCCTGACTTTATATGACACTTATTCCCTTGTGCTGCTGTTACACTGTCAAAGGTTAATGGAAATTCAATGTGCCATTATTCTTTGGTCATAGTTGCTGCTGACGAGTAAAAGTTACATAGTCTAATTGCATGTTGCAGAACAATCTTCACTTGTAGTGACTTTGCTCCACAACGTTTACAATGACTTCAGACATGTTAACCAAAACGACTATATTTCTAGAACCCTGACCAAGGTCCCTTTGTCTAGACATCCAAAGTTGCCCTTTCACACATAGAGCATAGATGATCCATGTTCTCACCTACTAAAATAACCGTTGGTTTAGGCGATGGGCAGTGCCTGGGTGCGCAGGGAGCAGGATAGAAACATAATCAATACACCCACTCACCCACAGTGAAATCTCTGGTCCATGATCTGCTCTTTTCACATGGGCTCAGTCAGACTTTACATAGATTTGAATAGACTGTAATAGGGAGCTAGTTAGGTTTAGTCCATTATTGTCCAGTAGAACTGATTTGGACATTTGTGTTCACACAAACAGCTCCTCCATGTAACGCGTAGATCTTCATTGAACTGGAAACATTTTTCACATCCAATTGTTTGTTTGTCTCTAAACAAATAAAATGTTGGTGAACTGAGTTACATTTCAGGCACTGAAACCTAACATCTAAAAATGTATCAGCAGCATCTTTCTCCAGAAACAAAGTTCCTGTTATTTTGGATAATCCACAAAAGATACTGACAACACTTTTCATATGTATTATAAAATGGTCGTAATTGTGGTTAGAATATATCCTAGTGAAACAAATATGAGACAATATAAAGTAAATAGTAATTCTTGTATAACAACACAATGTTGTGCTAACCAACCCCCCAAAACAGCAGCTTGGAATTCATTCATTATATATAAAACAGAGTCACATCAGATATACCAACAGTACATGTGTGAATTCTTAACACTGGTTAATAGATGTCCAAAAAAACTGCACATAACAGCCTCAGATGACTTATTAGATTAATCATAAGTCCACACAGCCCCTGTTCTCCTCATCAGCAGCTTTGTTGAAATGCTCCTGACATCCTCACACCGAGTGCCGAGAGCGAGGCAGTCTTACGAGGCAGAAATAGTGACATCACCCGAACAACAGCTAAACAAAATAGGCCACAGCTGTTTGGTTCTTTAGGCTACAAATTAGACTCAATATGTCACACAACATCACATCACAGGGAGCAGTGTAGAAAACGCACCGAACCGTCTCCGTTGGACTGAGCTATCTCTTTCTGTTTGCTTGCTCTCTGTTCTGTTTTCAGACTAAAGATATAGGGTTCATGCTAATTTGCACTAGATGAGGAATGAACAATAGAGGATGTATTGGTGGGCAATGTATGAATTATGGAGGGATTTAAATAATAAATGGCACCCTCTTCAAACAAGATGAGAGAGTCTTGAAAGAGAGTGGTACTCAGGGAGGTAGTGGGACACTTTGTTGAAGCCATAGACTCTCTAAAGAAATCTGGGGCATATGAATTATACCTTACTGAGTCCATTATCGCTTATCAAGGCATCAAATTAATTATTCTGTCGGGGGCCCTTGCGAATGTGTGTACAGCACTACTATAGTTCTATTTCAACAAGGAAACAGAAGGATGGAGCGATGCTTCCATATGGAGATGGAAACACCTGGGAGGAACCAGCTGTCAGCCTGGAGACATTAAGGCGTCAAATATAACACAATTCATGAAGTTTTTAACCAGACTGAGGAAACACTATGAGCATAATTTCTACATTTTCCTCTGAGATAAACTGTAAGCTATTTTTGAATAGGTTGGACAAGCCAGTATGGCAGATGAAGTAAAAGGGGAAGAGAAATGGGGAAAGGGGGAAGGGAAAGGTTGGGAGTTTAGAAGCGAAATATGTTGTTTCTCAGATTTCCATTTACACACTGTAGTCTAAAAATACCCAACCAAGCTCTGTGGGAAGATTTTCCCCAAAACCAATTCAATAGTAGCAGCAACAGGGACAGGGGTCAGAACTGAGAAAACGATGAATAAACTTCATGAACCGGGAATAACGATGGACAACACGTCCTAAATTCCTCCCACTACCCCAAAATAAAGCCACAATGTCTCGGATATGAACGCTGCCATTTTTCACATTTGTAGCCAGAGCCTGCACGGTAGCAACTAGGCAGTGGAGCAGCGGTATCAAAGTCGTACTGATACACACGCACAATCCAATCATAAGTCAGTGTTAGCTGTCAATCATAACATTTCACCCAGCTTTTAAAGCAAAGAAATAACAAATTATCTAAATCTAAACTTAACAGAACAATATCACCTGAACAGTGTGGTGAGAACTATGTAAAATTACCAAACCATCATTTGAGAAAAATCTATGTGATGTACATTTTGACATTTTATGTTGGTCCATGTCCCATCCACGAACATGGAGGTGTTGTGATCAAGATTCTTTCTGGTTCACTTTTAGGGAGCCGTTGTCGTCTATCTTTATATACAGTCTATGATGCAGCCAGATACAGAGCTACTTGAAGTAAACCTGGACAACACTGGATTGCCTTCAGGACTGTCCATGTGTCCCAGACAATGTCCAGAGTTAAACCATCTGTGTAGAGACCTGAAACTCACAGACACTTCTCATCCAGGTCTGATGGAGTTTGAGAGGATCTGCCTGGAAGACTGAGATAAACTGCACAAACCTAGGTGTGTAAAGAAGAATGGAAATTGTAACTGCTGCAAAAGGAGCTTCTACAAAATAGTGAATTAAGGCTTTGAACAATTTTCTAAGTGAGAGATTTCAGTTTTTGATTGTTAATGCATTAGCAAATGTAAAATTCTGGATTATTGAGTGTAGACTGTGTAATAACAACTTTTTTAAATCCATTAACAAGATCTACAATACAATATGTCTGGTAATCATGAACCTGGATTGTGAATAGTAAGTATTGATGTTATATTTATAGTATATACGTATGATGTGTTTTGTATTGGTATTATAGTGATAAACATTAGTGCATTTGACAACTAAGTGTTTCAGCAATGTAATTATATATCTGCTATTATACTGATGGCTGCTAATGGCTACCTGTCAGTGTGGAAACATTAACTGTTTTGCCTGCATATTCAGCACATACATAGCAATTATTTGCATATTGCAAAGACACATGCAATTGCCCTTTTTTAAAGTTATTGGGCAAGCAGAGAAGCTTACAGGAGATGGACATGATATAATGCTCAGGGTTGTAAGAGCACCACAACAACCTAGTTGTTGTAATTGGAAAATAGTCAGTGGATAACCATTAGTAATGAACACAGACTAAATTTGCAGTAACGTTCGAAAGTAAAGTAAAACTACCACAAAGAAATTCAGTCAGACTTGTTTTAGTATTTACACATCTGTCAAAACAGTACATTTTTTCAAAAGTACTTGTCATTCTTATCCACCCACAAAAAATCCTGTACAAAACAGGTGAATCCTGTTGTGGATCTCCTGCTGTGTTCTCACATCAGCTCCTCACATTTTTCTGTGGACTTTAGGGGGTTAGCCAGAGAAAGTCAGCAGAAAGTCCAGGGGCTCTCACTCGAACATTTCTGTTCACACATACAGCACCTCCAAAGAATGAATCAGGATCTCTGAAGTTCAGTGCCTGTCTGACAGCAGCTTTTCAATCAATCAATCAATTAAATTTTATTTGTATAGCCCATATTCACAAATCACAATTTGTCTCATAGGGCTTTAACAAGGTGTGACATCCTCTGCCCTTAACCCTCAACAAGAGTAAGGAAAAACTACTAAAAAAACCTTTTAACAGGTAAAAAGAACGTAGAAACCTCAGAGAGAGACACATGTGAGGGATCCCTCTCCCAGGACGGACAGAAGTGCAATAGATGCCACTTGTAATGGAGAAAGATAAGGGTATTTGCAGCATTGATTATAATAAACAGTTTGTAGCATAACTGAAGGTCAGTGAATTGATGGATTATTGTCAGTAATGGTTGAGTATCTGAGCAGACATATTGTATATCAAGCAGTCTTGTTGCAATCATAGTCCATGGTCAGCAGCCACCACGATCATGATCCACCATCATGATCGGATGCCACTATAGTCCACAATCATGATCCACTGCCACCATCAGGATCCACCATCAGCTGCCACCTCGATCGTGGTCCACCACCACTATCAGATGCCAACACAATACAGGATCCGCCATTATTATCACGATCAGCCAGCATGATACAGAATCTGCCATACTGGATTGTGTGTTATCAGTTGGTAACAGTAGTGATAGAATAGTATGTAGAATAGTCTTTGTATCTTTTTTTCTAAAATTTTCACAGTAAACTGATAACCTGACCCACAGGCTTAAGCTAATAGATGTAAAACAGAGCTAAAGCATCACCGCAGTAAGCATAGAACCTAAAACAGAAGGGAAATTACAATCTGGATTATAAAGAAATGATTTATTCAGCACTCTTGGCACTGAACATTGAGACTGCCACAGTATGTTATTTGATGTCAAAGAGGAATAAGACAGAGTGGACCAGCTGTAGAGGCAGTATGTGTCCCAGCATGTTGAGACACCTCCGACAGCTCTGCACTGTTTATGTTTGGTCTAAAACTGCAACAGGAGCTGAGGCCCCAGGCCGGGGATGTCAGTCCTTGGGTGAGTCCCCTGGGATGTGCTCTCACCCTGCAGTTCTCCAACTTTAGTGACGTTCATGCTCACCCTCAAATTTACCCATTGGCCTCATCCTGACACCAAACCCCTGAGAAGCCACTGCACTCAAAGTGAAGGTCAAATAGCTGAGGAGGACACAACAAGACGGCCTGATCAAAGTCAGCAGTATCTCCAAGTCTACCCCGGATATCCGAGCCCTTCTTATGTTTTATGTTCTAACTCAATTCTCAAAATGAAATCCTGCTATTTCAATGCGACTTCCTCTTCCACGAGAAACCAACACTTTGCATCACATGGATTAAACCTGATACTATTATTTCTATAAACGAGAACCAGCATCATTTGATCCAGAGATAAATTAAATGATGCTGATTGGAAAAATAAATACGATTAAAGCCTGAACAATTAGAGGGAGTTCCCCTTTAAAGGCCAATATACTCTCATTTACATAAAATATAATCCATATTCCACATATTTTGATATATTTACCCAAGCCATCCAATGCACCTTATTATTTTAATATCTATGGCTTTTCCACAACACAGTTGTGAATGACAGTTCTGAAATTAGGGGAAATATTTTTCATTTAGCAGGAGTTTGTGAGTGTTTCATCTTATTGCTCAAATGACGGCTTTTAATGCTGCACCATTCATAACCCGTGCCTCTTATCATGGCTCGCTCCAACACTTGATGGAATTTGCCATCACACAATGGTTGGAAAATACACTTCAAAGGCAAGACGCATCTAATCTCCTCCACTCTGCACATTGCAAATTTGCTGTGATAATAAGATCCTGCCTTCCCAAGCGTTCTTAAGGATCTGAACCAAGGATGAGAATTTCATTTCTCTCTATCTCTCTCTCTCCCGGTAACTAGCTCTCTCCCAGTGTGGCATTGCTGAGGTGGGGGTGGGGGGGACTGGTTGTACTGCAGTTTGAGAGAATCTCTGCAACAGCATCACTGCATATCTGTGGAACCCATCCCATCCTTATGTAAAAGCCCTATTTTACAGTTTTTTTCACACACACACACACACACACACACACACACACACACACACACACACACACACACACACACACACACACACACACACACACACACACACACACACACACACACACACACACACACACAGACACTTCTGACAGCACAGCACAGCACAGTGACCTAGTTTACATATAGCCCAGAAAGATCAAGCATGACTCCCTCAGAACTGCTATGGGCACAAAAACCTGGTTCAGTGCATTCAGTCAGGCCAGTGCACATCGGCGAGCAGCAAACCTACCAAACTATAACAGGGATGCGCCACTACTTCAACTACAGTTTACAATGCAGAAATCCTAAAAGAGAACCACATCTTCTCCAAAGTCAGAAGGCAAGTGGAACTGCAAATGGGAAGGGAGGCAGGAAGCCCTGCAGGTAAAGATGTCAGTGTGTTGTGTTTAGTCTGGTTGAGGGCAGGTTGAGGACAGGCTTGTCGTCGTAGGCACAGCTGCAGGACATACTGCAAAACCACCACCTCCGACGCCCCCCACTACCCAACTCCCAGTGCCCTACATACACCACTCCACCCCCACCCAGGTTATCTGCACACATGAAGAAGGTTATGGATGGAGATGCTATCACAGAGAGCACATTAGCACAACAAAGAGTTTTAGAGAAGGGCCCGCTAGGATAATTAGCTGATCCCTTACCAAGATGCCATGTTCGATACAGAAAAGCATGCTTATGGGAAGACATAGTGTCAGGTGTTAAGGGAGGAGATGTAATCTGAGCTACATCCATAAAATTGTTTTTAAGTATAAATAGCTGTGAAATTGTGGCTTTCATCAGACAACTCCAGCACTATAACTTGTTTTCCATAAAAGAGTCTGGCATTTGACATTGTTACTTTATCACAGAAAATAACAAAAAGCATAACAGGTCTGCTTTAACCTGCAACATCTCCGTACAGGAGAACCAAAGATCAATAAATTAGCCTTTATGTCTGACACAGTGAAACATCGACATCCTCTTTAAAGATTTCTTACCAGAATTAAAAGCATTATGATTTAATATTATGATTTAATATTTGAAAGCTTTTATAAATATAAGAGTAGTTCTACAAGCCATTGGGGGACAATCTAAAAAGCAGCCCCCCCCATATCTTCAAAATACAGAACAAATAGACAGACATATAACAAGCATTCCAACAGCACATACCAATGACAAGCCCAAGAAATTGTACAAAGTCAGCTTGAGTATGACTTTAACAATTTAGAATTATTCATTTCATCACAAATGACATGAGGATGTCATTCAGGTGAGTGAACAACATGCGAGTTTGTTAGATGCCAATTGACTCTGCTGTCCTGACATCCACCAAGGCATCTGCTTTAATATCATCTAATTCCATCTGGAGGGCAAATTGGGGGTGCAGCAGTGTTCTGTTAAGGCCCAAAAAAGGCCTGTGTGGCAGCTTGTTGCCAAGCGTGGAGCACAGCATGTTATCCAGGTCAGAGTGATCTAATCAGGTGTGAATGAAAGCACTTGGCAGAGCTCCAGGCAGAGCTATGCCATCGTCACTCACAAATGTAAGTACACATAAATTTGTCTTACTAGACCAACATAACATTTTATTGTATACCTTTAAAGCAGCACAACATACTTTTGACCCCCCTTTGATATGGTCATGCTAACACTTAAGCCATTTTCAGACATGACCTCAGGTAAAATCCGGAGAATTGGCCACAGAGTTTACCCGTAGTTTGCCTTTCACACATGCACAAGACAGCGGGAGGTTTTCTGCACAGATGCATTCACAACAGCAACAAATCCTCCTCTTTATTCAGGTGAGAGGCAGGAAGTGATGTATTAATAACTCTGCTGCGTAGATCACATGATTTTGTTTGCAACAACCCGATATGTCATCAGCTCTTATCACCACAAACTCTCTTGACATCTTTGTCTGTGTCTTCTACGTGTATGATGCTGTTTAGCAAATACCGGGAGATATTTATTTTCTTTTTTAAATTTTGCATCTGTCGCGCGTTAGAAGTGTCATAACACCCCCCCATCACAAATCGATTTCTCCTGGATTTCTATGGAAGTCAGGCGGATAAAGTCAGTAGAAACTGCAGAGTGTCTCACTTGGACATTTGTGTGCACACATGCACCTCCTATGGAGAAAATACAGAGGATCTGCGGAGTCCAGTGCATGTCTGGAAGCAGCTTAAGTCAGCGATGACTTGAGAAAATTAACAAATTATTCTGATGATATTTTTTCAAATATTAATATTGAAGCAAGTGTCAAACGTTCACTGTGCTTGATTTGATTAAGCAAATGTGGCCATTTACTGTTTTTGTTGCTATTTATGTGTTCACACTAATGTTTCTATTTCACAAGAGTGACACAATTACTCCATACTGTCCGGCCACAGCAATAAAAAAAAATCCAGTGTAGGGACTTAACTCTCAGGATGTTGTTTTCTTCTGAGCAATGTCACCCAAACTCCACCCAGAACCGCAGCCATTCAATCGAGAAGCCTTCTACTTTCAATGGTCTGAGCTCAGACCAATCACAGCACCCCCTACCCCCCTTCTCCCAGACCATCAGCCAATCAAAGCATCCCTTGCTCTACACATGACTGTGTGTTGCTGTCCATCAACTGCCTCATATATAGTGCATGGAAGAAAATGTGGAGCAGTTCAATAACTTGTGTCGTAGCCAAGCTCTGTGTGTGTGTGTGTGTGTGTGTGTGTGTGTGTGTGTGTGTGTGTGTGTGTGTGTGTGTGTGTGTGTGTGTGTGTGTGTGTGTGTGTGTGTGTGTGGGGGGAATGCATGTGCTTGTTTATCTATGTAGAACCATGGAAAGAGAGAGAGGAGGAGGGAGGAAGGGTAAGGGAGAGAAAGAGAAAGAGAGAGATTTGTAAGGCACTTGTATTTGCAAACTACTGGCTGGGTTCCCACTAGAGGCAGGGAGATCAGACTGAAAGACTTTGTGTCAGGAGTGTGTATCTGGAAGTGTGTGTTGGTCTGGGAGAGATACAGGGAGAGGGACCCGTTCAATCCATTTCAACAGCAACTTTTCAGCCTGTCTGCATGAGGTTTATCCCTGAATATGGAAGCTTTTTGCTCGTTCTTTTTTTCTTTTTTTTCACCACCGTAGTCGCCACAGATTCACACTGCCGAAGTTTTGGCCACACCATAGGTAAGTATTTGAACTGCTCGTCCTTCCCGAGTCTTCACTGATTAAAACTTCACTTGCCTTTAGCACTTTTCCACTTGTTCGAATTTTGTTTTACACTACTGCATGACTCATTCAAACAAACTAAAAATCCATTCGTGATTTTATTGAAAAAACTTTTTTGTCATAAATGTTAAATTGTAAAAAAGGCTTTTTTTCTGTTATAGCAGGTACAAAGACAGAACAGTTTTATTTGTTCAAGTTGTGTGTGAGTGTTTGTGCTTGGTACAGTTTGTCTATAATGTGTGTGTGCGTGTGTGTGTATGTATATGTGTGTGAAACCAGACAGAGGCTCTGTGTGTGGGAGAGTTTGGAAAAGGATGTATGTGCAAGAGAGACAGAGAGATTGTGCGTACTGGACAAAGTGTGCCAAGTGTGGAAAGTGTGTGTGTTTTTTTTCTAAAGCTTGCTCTGTGGAAATGCAGACTGCGGTAGCCAGTAGCGATGCTTAACTGGGAGGAACTGAGCCAGACAGTAGACAAAAGCGAGCAGGGCCGTCCAGACAGGGCAGGTCAGCCATTAGAGGCAGCAGTGGAGGGACAGGTCAGCCAGCTGCTGCTCCGCACCACGAGGGGAGGGGGCAGCCCGCCTTCAGCATTAGTGTGAGGGTTAGAGTTGCGGTTGGGGTTAGGGGTGACCATGCTTCACTTCATGACCACCTCTCAAAGTGCTCACCTTGCACCTCACCTTCTTTGAGAAGCTCTCTATGCTTTGCCAAGATCAGGGAGTTAAGGCACAGTTGAATGAGCTAAAAATAATTTCCCTTGCATCACTTGTCACAATCTTTCAGTTTACAGATAAAGTTTAATTTTAATGGCAGTGGTTCCAATCAAAAATCCAAAAGGCTGAT
The DNA here is from genome assembly GCA_026259375.1 of Verasper variegatus. Taxonomy (NCBI): domain Eukaryota; kingdom Metazoa; phylum Chordata; class Actinopteri; order Pleuronectiformes; family Pleuronectidae; genus Verasper; species Verasper variegatus. The sequence continues at coordinate 25,598,959 of CM048041.1, forward strand.
GTAAATTACTTTCTAGAGTTAACTAAAGCTATTACAGAGAGAAAATGCACCAGAACAAGTACAGATATAGGAGGCAGATAAATATAGACAGCGACAAAAGAGGAAGACTGGGACAGACTGTAATTTTGTGGTTGTTTTTTTCGATTCCCTTTTCTGTTGGTTTTCCCCGCCGGCTTGCGTGGGGGTCGATGGGTTTGGAATGTATTTATTGACAGGAAATGCTGGCTGTCCCTGTATTTTTTGCCCTGGTCTGCTCTTGTCCAAAGCTCTTAATCCACCACAAAAAGCTGAGTGCGTGAGGGAGTAGCACCAACTGAGAAAAACACTGCCCCTTATCACAGATGGCTGGTGCTGCTGTAGTAGACCCCTTCAGAAAAACACATTCACAGATAGCATAAAGGCTTAACAGGAGAAACAAACAACACAAAATCACACATAAATACAGTAAGTCTGGACTGTGGCAGAGTGCTGGCCATTGCAAGAAAGGGCTCCTCTTTGAAGCTCACACGTCAGCTTGTGTCTTCACTTTGTTACTAATTCAGATTTTTAAAAACTGTTCAGGTTATATAAAATAAAAAAAACGGTGTGTACATGTATCTCATGTCTGAGGCTCTTGGACTAAAAGCAGACTACCAGTCATTCTCTGAAATGCCTGTACATGTAGAGTCTTGTTACCTAGATACATATCTCAGCCCTCATCACCAGAAATGAATGGCAACTAGAGTCATACACTACATAACCCCGGTCATCAGAGTCATTCCATGAGACTGTCACTGTAACAAATATGCACTTCAGCCTACATACAGCTGCTACTGCATTGTTTTGACTCCAAATGAGAGGGAAAAATACACTCTGTTCTTACAATAACAGTACAAACTTTGCCAATTGATTACAGGTAGTCAAAGTCCATTGTTGACAGAATGATAACACTTGGATTTTTGCAGTATTCAGGAAACATTGACAGTTTTGTGAAGTCCAGTATCACTTGCTCATCAGCTAATGTCTGATCAGTTGCTGAGACCCTGCTCTAAAGGTCTGGGTGGACGTTGGTCCTAGGCTTGGAGTTCTATAAGTCCCTTTGCTCCCCTTGCACCCTCGCAGGCCTGTGTGTGTACCTGGATTTGAATAGAAACCAGACAGCAATTCCCCCTCCCCCTCTGTCACCACTCCCGCGTGGGACAATGAGGATTTGTTAGTGCTCAGCCGCAAGCCTGCTGACACAAAGCATATAGCCTCCCAGTCCCAAGCCCTGGAGTGTAGCAAGCTGAAGCACAGGCAGGCAGGACACCAGCAGGGGGGCCCGGGGTGGGGTTTGGAGGGAGGAGAGGAGAGTGGGGGCAGTTTGTAGGGGTGGGATTAGCAGACAAGAGTTCTAGGTTGGGGGATGGGGGCCTGAAATGAACAGGAAATTACTGCCTTTGATGAGACAGAGGCTGATTCGCACAGGCTGAACTCCTCCGGGCCTCTTCCCCCTGCCGTAAAAAAACCTGTTTGAGCAGAAAATGTCAAAACACTTCAAGGCCCCCGTGTGTCACTTCCCTCTGGCTACGATGGAGTTGTTAAGTCCGTACACAGGTGCTAAGCAAACACTTGCAAAACTTTTTTCCCCCAACACAGCTACTTACTGCACCCTCAACGACCTTTCCTTTCCTTTCCTTTCCCTTCCCCTTCCTCCCTCAAAACGCCTGCCCCTGACCATGTCATGGGAATCCGATTAAGTACTACTTCTATCCGACCCATTTTCACCCGGTGAAAAAGCACAGCTCAGTCCATGTTGCACTGTGGGGAAACCACAGACCACAGCATTTATATTTAGCTTTATGCATAAATATTTCAAAACCCATGAGGGTGTGGAAAATATTATAAATATACTGGTTGATGCATCAAAGGAAGAGGAGCAGAGATGAGGAGATAAATGGAAGCGTAAAATCAGGGTTTATTTTGCTTTCCAAACAAAAAAAGAAATAAGCATAGCAGTTTGCCCAGCCCAATATTTCCTAGGACCTTTAGCCACGTTTGACTCAAAGAGCAGGAGGAGGGAGCACTTTGCTGGTCCCTTATTTACATGATTGTTCGCTATACGCCTCCACAATTAAATCATGATTCAATGTCTTACAAGAGAACTGCATTCTTTCCACTTACACCCACTACGTTTGAATCTCTTGTTTTTTAAGATGGAGAACTCCCTCCATTCCATGTGTGTGTTTGCGTTCCTGAGCGTGAGTGAAGATGGTAATGTGTGTTCACTGAATATCAGGGTCGATTAGAGAGTCTCATCTGGTTAGACTACTGCAGATTAGACAGGCGGAGCAGATACAGGCCGCGGGCTGGTCGTCTGGCGCTCTGACCCACATTGCTCTGATGTGCACGTCACTTCCCATTATGCTGACAATTGGACGCCACATCAGCTGAGCAGGCCGTGATCTGCATACCCTCCCCGCAGGCCAGGCCTGGCTCCCCCTAACCTCATGCTGTCATAGGCCAACCTTGACCGTCCTGCTGCCTGGCTACAGGAAGTGTTGGATGAGTCACTGTGAGGCATCGCCATCACAGCTCTCTGTCCTAACTATGTGGGTGGTAGATTTGGCAGGCTAGCAGAATGTTGACCTTGATACTAATATACTAATATCCAAGCTTCAGGATGTCAGGTCAAATAAGTAAAAGCTTGTAAAAGCGCATCCTCTGTGCTTAATGTTTAGCCAAAAGCAGTGTGGAACTATACATTAGTATCAGCTCTCTGCCTTCAGGAGAGTGTCCCGGACAAATATTCAGATTAACAGTTTTAAAATTTGACAGCATAATTTTTCACCATTCAGAATTAGATGGGGTTTTAATATTACCTGGTCGTTTAACCTTTTCTCTCTGCAAGTAAAGTAATGCCATGACTGGATCCAGTGTGTCAAGCAGTTATGTGTCCACCATGGACAGATTTTATTTTATTTTTCCCCACCCTTCCTCTGTAGAACCTCTCCACATGTCCCTGCCCTCTGCACAGGATTCTGAATGGGAGGATTTGGTGAATGAGCAGAACCTTTTCAATACGCAATTCTGAATTTCATCTCTCATCTGACATTTCAAGTACTTGAACCAAAAATACATGGCCCAGGCAGCCTATCATTGGTGCGCCTGCATGTATACTTTAGTTCAGCAGCTGGCTGACAGAGACAGGTCTGTTTGCAGGCTGCCTGAAAGATAATTGGCAGCTATGGAGTGAAAAGCAGGCTCAGCAACAGATAAGGGCCATGTGGAAAGCTCCATAATCAGCACGGATTAGCAAATGATAAATCATGGGTTCACACAAGTATGCTGTCACAGCTGAGCCAGAGAGAGAGGTGGGAGAGAGTGGAAGAGGAGAGATATGGAAAGAGTGGGATACATAGCACGTGAGAAAGAGAGAAGAGAGTGAATAGTGGAGAAGATGTGGATGTTTTTGCTGTATTTCAAAAGAAAAACACAATAATACCATCTAGCAGGTCAGCAGGAGAGGGAGGCTGAGAGGGGGAAATGAAAAGAGAGGAGAAATTAAAAGCTCTGCCAACACTCTGGCTAATACAATCTTCTGCCTGTCAGATTACCTTCTTTAATCCAGAAAGGTTTAACGCCTCTTAGAAATCTGAAAGGAGACATGAATTCAGCAGAGATTTTCCTCTGCTAGAGAAGAGGAAGGTGGGGGGAAGAGGGGTTAAGTCTCTGAGCAACTCTCCAAAGCACTGGCCTCAACAACTCTGCTGCACAGTCGTCAGACAGTTATGCAGAGGATCAGCCAATCCAAAACACCGCAATGATGACTTCTACATTCTAGACTTTTACCGCAGTGTTCGTCTATCACTGAGAATCGTGCATTTATGCATCGCTAAAAAATATATCATATTTGAGCACTGGTCGCCTGTCTTTTATAGATACACCAGGACATAAAGATGAGCTTAACTTTGGCTTAGGCGGAGCTGATCAGGTCAACAGAGCACAAAGCATTGTACTGCGCATTAAGAACACAGTGTCCCTGCTGGTGCGACGCAGCGGCACGCTTCCCTACTGTGATGAGGCCCGGGTGCTTTGTAATGTTTGTCATGCAAAAAAAAAAAAACTGGGTAAAGTTGATGTGTGTGAATAATATGTAACCATCGACCAAATATGGAAATACGATTAATGAACTTGTTTAGTCTATATGTGGCAAGGTGCTAACAATGCAAAGGGCTTAGGGGCTCTGATTTTAACTATGACTAGACCCAATAGAAGAGAAGCTATTCATTTGCACCACATATCTCTATGTCCTCTGTGTGTATGCTGTTGGATTGAGAGTGGTTGAAGGTGTATTTTTCAGGGTGCACCTAAATTTTTAAGCGAAATGAGGTGCTTCGCCTCCCTTGAACCAGCTCCTATAACTTCTATTTCTGCACAGTTACCTTTGCTAAAAACATAATCAACATCATTTAGATCGATTACACCACTGTCTGGCCATAAGGTGGCACAGCCAGCATCTGGGAAAAGGGTGATCAGTATCCAGGTCATTCCCATACTGGCTCACCCTGCTGGCGCCCACTGATAACGGAAATGTGAAATCCGAATTGCCGTCTGTGATTTTCACTGCTTCCCTGCTCTGTGCCATTTCTAAATCTCTCAGTTTGAGGCTTGGTTTGTGAGTTGGGTGCAGGGTGTAGGAGACAGAGGGTTTTAAGATGATGATGATGATGATGATCAATTTGACAGCCCAGTCCCCTGCTCCATGCCATTTATTGCTGCAGTCCAGGGTGCAGTGAGTTTAAGCACCAGGCAGGCAAGGGAAATGCTGATCCACGTGCGCACCGACGTTCCCACCACAGCACCACGTTGACATGAAAGATTTAAATGTGGATTATGTGAGCAAGTGAGCATTGTATGACATTTTGTTTGAGTTTCCTTGAGGATAGATTTATTTGTGTTTTTTTTATATTTATGCTGTGCTTTAATGACTCAATCAAGGCCTAGAGATTCAAACCGACTGAGTTTCGGAATATTGAAATATGATAGTCAGAGCAAGGATTCTGCGTGTGAGCTTTGACAATGCCAGTGTTCAAACGGGGCTGCGAGTCTGACCTAGGGATAAAGTCTGTTGAAGATAAAAAGTGGCAGCAGGCTCCAGAGAAATGTCACGGTTAAATCCAGAAGACAGCCACAAAGGGCTCTCTCATCCCGCTTTGTTAGAGATCCTCAAAACTGCTGCGAAAAGATCCCAGGATACATATTCATCAGTCTCAGTGCTCATGACTGAAATGAGCCGACAAAGCTTCAGGGAAGAGGGAGGAGTGTGCCTTACAGTGCAGTTCTCTCAGGCATGCTGCAGTAGTGGATAAGTCAAATAGAGCCAGACTGACATGATGTGATCAACTGCATCAACGCAGGTTCAAAGGTGCACCACAGAGAGAGAAAACAGGGCAGAAAGTCAGGCACATCCATCAGCACTGAAAAAGTGCTACAAGGAGGATCTGAGGAGAAAACGGAGGGAAAAGGTAAGTCATAAGCGGTGAGGGTTGTATGTTAGAGAAAACAGTATGTCACTATCAAGTGAGAGTCATAGCCTAATGCTGAGAGGAGCTGGCAGCATTGATGGGTGCTGGCTCAACCACAGTTAAGGCTGCAAACGAAACCCCTCGAGCCTTGGCAGGATGATCCATGGCACGTGGAGGCAGGGTGTTTCTGAAAAGGCTTGGCATTCCGTCTGAAGGAGTCCTTATGTTGGAGCAGGGCCAGCCTGGACACAGCTGCCTGTACTCAGGTACAGCCAGTATGGCTTTTTTAATAGTTAAAAATCAATGCAAAACAAGCACCAAAGAAATACACTATGGCTTATGAAATTGTGAAATCTTTGATAAATAATCAATTGCTTGAAACTGGACAGGGTTCAGCTATTTACGGTTTTGTATGCTAGAATTTAAGGATCAGAAATCATGTGCATTCAGCATTAAACTTCATTCCTTTTAGCATGCTCATCAGCTAGACATGATTGATTGTATTATAAGTGAAACTAGAATATATTTCACAATCAAAATCAATATTGTAAGGTGTACCTGACTGTGATTGTTTTCAGACATCCGAAATCTGGATAATGTCCGAAAAATGGGGTCTGGACATTCTTCAGAGTTTGCCTTTCACATACAAGCAACTCAGCAGGAGATTCTCCAGCAAGATGCGTTTACAACAACACAACAATCTAAAATGCATTCAGGTGAGGGGTGGCGCAGCATGCAGGAGGCATGCAGGACATAACATGTCAGTTCCCTTGCATAGATTATCCCTTGTTTCACAGCGCATCCGACACCGACATCAGCCTTTTGTAATGGTCAACTTTTGTAATGACCATTACAAAAAGTTCTCCAAAGTCATTGTCATAGAATTTTCTTTTAATTTTGCATCCGTGGTGAGATAGAAATGTCATCAACATGCCCACTTACTCGTAGTGAATCCTCCAGAGAATCTCCTGCTGTGCTCTCACATGGGCTCATTCTGGAATTATCCACTTTGCTTGCAGGAAAAACTCTGGAGAAATTCCACAGCAACTGACTGGGACATTTGTGTCCTCATATCCCTCACAGCACTAAAGTGTAACTGAATTAAATTATAATATGAATGATAAAATAATACAAAATCCTCATTCTACATGAGAATCAAATTAGTTTTATATATAGCAAGAGCAGTTCTCGTCAATTGTAAATATGTAATAGCAATAAAATTACATTATACAGTCTGTGTAATAATAGTGCTACGGTTAGGGCCATGCTGGTCCCTAATTTAACCCTACTTTATTTACAGATTTTAGCCTTCTGCTGACTTTATATCAATTCTGTTACATCACAGTCCACACTCTTTAATTATGTGGCAACAAAGACAGCAGTAGCACAACTAAATACGATCCTGCACAACCCAGCGGCATGTTAAATCTCATCACAAACTTCTTAATTCGAGCAGATATTAAAATGTCCAATCTGACTTAAATCCTATTTTATGACTGGCACAGCAATTAAGCCATATTTGTTGAATTTGATTGAGTTGGCCCAAAAAGAGGATCACTTACACCACAAGTGATTTTAGCGATTTAATCATCCTGTGCACTTCCATTAGGAAATGTCTTGCAGTACCAGCTGATTGTGTAATAATAATTGTCAAGAGACATGATGAGACAGGGAAAGTGTGTGAGCGCATATGCTGGCAGTCTCCCAGCCTGAGTATTCTTGAACAGGCATCTGAGCTATGCTAGGAGTGTCAGGTTAATGTGAGTACTGTTATGTGAGCAAAATATTTGTATTGTCAGAGGAATGGGACAGATATAAAGCATGTTTTGAATGTTCAGTGGCAGGACAATCTCCTAGGGTATTTCATATTTTGTCACTCTGTACCTGTCTTGTCACAGCCTATGGGATTCTGTGAAATGAACACAATGTGAAATGAAAACTGAAAGAAATTATTTTCGTATAAAAATAGTTTGCCCGTCACTGTAAATAGTAGGTAGTTTTATAGGATAACTGTCTAGAGTGTGGAGGTCTTTTTTTTTTTTTAGATGGGTGGATACATTCACCTTCCAATCCAGGGAATCACAGCTCAGTTACTGGCTCAAATTTTTCAGTTCCTGGCTAAGGTTTTATTTTAGATTTTACCAGAAGCCAAATCTAGTTGTCAAAACCCTCTTACAGAGAGAAACAGTATTTGCAACTCTGAGTTCTTGTTGCTGGTGCACATTCTCCATTCCCCTGGGGTTCTTGTCTGAGAATAGATTCCCATATAGATCCAATTCTTCATATTTCACGCAGCATTCAGGTTCTACAAAGTTCATCTTTACACACAAGAAACTAGTTGAATGCTTTCTCCAATCCAGGCTATCCCAACATAACTAGCACAATAGACATGTTTTAAGAAATTTAGTTAATTTTTCAGATTTGTGTATATCTGTTGCATGGCCTTGTTTCAGGCAGCTATGCAGGCAATCCGACGAAGAGTACACTGTGTGCTTCTCATTGTCCAACCCCTGGAATGTGCTGACGACGCCGGGTTCACACTGGTTCAGTCACACTGTTGTACTCTTCACTCTGGCCTTGTCAGGCTCTCATGCTCATCCAGCTATTTTTACGCACTACACTTTTGCATGTTTTTCAGTTATGCAAAAGTTTCTGGGGACCATGCCAACAGCGGTATTATCAAGGACCCTGATGCAGAGTGTGGCCACACCTCAAACTGATGAATAAGTCAGCATGTGTTAACACACATTTCCCATAAGTTCTACGAAGTGCAGGGAGAGCGGAAGTCAAGTTGGATGAAAAAAGCAGGGGGAGGGAGAGGGAGGTATATTTGAGAATGAAAAAAGCCCCTGTGTTTCTCAGGCATGCAGCCAAACAGTCCAAGCGCCAAGGAGGGAAGCCACTGAAGCCCGAGCCAGAGGAACTGAAAAAACTATTGCTTCCCATCTCATCTGATTAGAAACACAGAGAGAAATTGAAAAATATACTATGACAAAAGAAATTTTTTTAGTCAAGGTGGTAAGTAATCACTAGATGGGAACACCGACACTGATTTAAATAATGTTGATATTGTAGAATGTTTTAATGTTGATTTGTGGTAATAATGACCAGTAAACTGTGCCAATGCAGGAGAAGGTCAACAGTGCCTCTCTTCCCAAAGTGATCATGCATTATGCAGAAAGCAGGACAAAATGGCTTCTTTCTAAGAGCCTACAGTGTGTAAAGAACGAGAAAGTCTACAGATCCAGTTCTCTAATTCTATGTCTTGACACAACACGAATCCCACAAAACTGCAACTAATCTCTCTACGATGAGCTGCAACTGATATTCACTACCTTCCCTAACAGGGTCCAGTACCTCTTCAAATCAAAACCCCAACCTATATAACCAAAACCAAAATTCTATCTGAAGAGAGGATGCAGAACAAAGAAAAATGCAGTGTTCTAAATCTCTTCTGAAAGACAGGAGAGAGGAAGACAGAAAAGGACAGACAGACAGAGAGCACATTAATAAAACATGACTGCATGATTTTCCAACCTCAAAGAGGCGAACACAGGAAAGCGTACTCCCAGAGCAGAAGCTGAGGTTCAGCGCAGGGTAAAGGGAACAGTAATCACTAACTAGCTGAACACTGCAGTGCACTAGTTTAAGCTGAGGGGCACAGCGGCACTCTCTGATCACACTTGCACCAATTCGCCTCTTTCCATGAGCCAGACTGACATCGTCTTCTGTCCTTTTATTCCTGCCATTTCAGATTCCACCCCCTTCTTTTTGTTCTTCTTCTTGCTGCCGGCTGAAGATGAGAGGAGCGCAGCCTCGGCGGAGACAGATGAGAGTTTTGTTAGTAGTTCTGCAGAAGGTGAGGATGATGACAGCGATCATGGCATTCAGCACGTCTGCAAGGCTATTTAAGGAAAGCCACACCTTTGCATCACCGTCTCACCATCTTTCATCACTTCCACTTCTTCTCATCAACGTCATTTGAACCGCCATGTCGACATGGGTGGCAATACGTCTTGGCATGGAGTTGCTCAACGCAGGCCAAGAGAAACAAAACAAACAAACACAAACACACACACACACACACACACACACACACACACACACACACACACACACACACACACACAGGACTTTGATACTGGCAGCATACAGCTATATCTAGCTTGTTTTCTTAGTGACGATTAGCATTGCAAAGTCAGTAATTGTAGTAAGTGACAGGTGTGCCATCACAGCAGGCTTACTCAAAAAACATGTTTATATTTGAATAGCAGACATGTTAAATATATTGAAAAGGAGTGTTTGTGATTTTATACTTGTGTGGGTCAAACATAGGTGAAAACGTAAGTTATGTGCTCATGTTGTATGTGTTGATTTTCACAAGCAGCCAACAATCCAACATACCTGTCGAGATTCAAGTTCTTGGTGCCCACAGTGAACATTCAACGCTGTCGGTGAGTTTTAACTCTAAACGAAACCATCGACCGTTAAATGTACCCTGAGGTATCCCAAAACAGACACAACTGTGTGGAAACCAAACATCATGAAACATTTCAGTTATGCGCATATTCATGGAGTATATATATCAAACAGGGGCCTTTCAGTAGGTTTTAATATCTGGGACACACTTCATTAGGCACCAGATCATCTGTGACGCAGGAGGCGTTCACTCTCAAGGCTGCAATAAACATTCATTGCTGTCGGTGGGTTTACATAAGAATAACTCACTGATCAATGAATGCAGACTGCGGTTCAAACACCTCAGTAAGCGACCAGCCCCGGGGACCAACAACACCAACTGTTGTGAAAAGGCCTGATATAACATTTTATTGTAATGTGAGAAATGAAGGTAAACCAAAGCTTTGCATTCTTACAACTGATTTAGGCTTTTAAATACAAGTTTACTATGTGCATTGTTCTGATGCCACTGTACCAACATCTTAGCATTAAAGTTCAGATTGTTATCACATTTACAGTTCCAAGTGGTACTTTTCAATTAATTTGTTCACCCATAATATAAGAAAAACATATTTCCTCACTTACCAGTGTATCTGGATACACAGCAGGTTTTGAAATAATCATCTCAGCCTGCTCATATTAAGGAGATGAAAGTAATTTCATGCATGCTAAAACATTTGGTTTCAAATATCAAACAACATCTCATTCCAGAAATGGTATCTCTCTGATAATCCAAGGAACACTCTGGCAGTAGATTTTATAAGGTTTATTTCGTCACTGTACTTCTGAAGGAAAATGTACACAGTGAGGTCTGTGGTATAAAGGACACATTTTTTGATGACATTTTTTGATGTTTTTTAAAATCTATTTCTTTCTTCTGTGGGCATCACCAAAGCAAAATGTTATAATAAAAAAACTATTTTGTATTTGGGTGGAGGCAAAAACCTCCATCTGATATTTCAAAGTGTGAACAAATCAAAGTATAAAGCGACCTACATGACTGAATGACCCTAGTGATAAGTGAGTTAATATGACATTATTGAAATTAATATTTGTAATTTGGTTGAACCCACCGATTAGTTTTTTTGTTCTAGGAGCACCATTATCACCACATCATGACTTGTCACTGCATTTACCCGGGTCAGAATATATAAGCCAACTGTGGACATAAAAATGTAGAATGCCTTAAACTATTTACACATCACATGTAAATCAAACTGTTCCCTGAAGCATGTTACAGCTTAATATGTGTCTGAATGTCACAGTGAATACATCTGTTTTCATTTCTAATAAAAGTTGTGCTATCGGTTGTGCTAGTCCTGCAGTCAGTGCACATTGACATCTGTAACATTATTAATGCACAGCAATAACATACAGTAAGTTTGACCAACGAGCAGACATGACGTTCTCTGTGATGATTTACCCAATCAGCCGTGTTTCAAGCCACAGCACATTGATTTTCAAACTACATGGAGGTGAATGGAAACAAACAAAGTCACAGCAGCAGTAATGGATAAAGTCAGGAATTGATGAACATTTGATCACTGGTGCTGATATAATACCTTAGATATAATACCTTAGTTATTTAGTACCTTATAAAATCAAAGCTTATTTTGCAAACAGAGTCATTCAGTATAGCAGCTTTACCCGAAATACATTGAAAATAGAATGGAAAATTCATTATAATGATTAATATGGAAGTGACACATGAAGAAATGTTATTTATAGCATCTACTTACATTATCTTATGAAATAGGGATCTAAATGTCTTTAAAAATCAACAAATGTATTTAAAGTAATTATTAGCATATTTTAGACATTTATTTGGGCGGTCACAGATAATTTCTTGATGTTTTAGATCTGTGATTCAAAAGACCAAGGTGTCAATACAGAATTAAAGACTGAACCTCGTTGTTATACAGACTGGACCGCACTGTATTTGACAATCTTATCTAAATCAGGCAGGTAGGGGGTTCAGCATGTTGCCTATGCAGCAGAATTCCCACCATGACCCGGATTTTACATTCCATGACTTTTCTCAGATTTTCTCTGATAACGTGTGACCGCTTCCATGACTCAAAATGGTTTTCTGTTCATGTTTGTTAATGTTGTAAGATTTCTGCTTCACTTGGTCTGAAAATCCACTGCAACAAATGTGTGAAGCAAACTGGAAAAGTCTGTGGGCTTTGTTCCGAGAAGCTGCTGTTCTCTGATATTGTCACATAACCAAGTCTGAACTTACCAAACTGAAACACCACTCAAACAAAAAACTGATATTCCAGGAATTCCAATGCCAGAGGAACCCTGTCAAGGACTTTAAAGACAGACAGGCTGCTGTGGGGGTTGAACCTAAGACTTTGTAATTATAGGACAGTCACCCAAGTGTACTGTAACTAAAATGTAAGGTGAAACTGAGAAAGACACCAAACTCAGCAGCAGTTCAAATCAACTCACACAAATATATATATTTTTCTAAAGTGAAACAATCTGTGGCCACAATTCTTGGAAAGTTAATAAGCCTCATAACCCCATTTCAGTGTGTAATTGGAGGAGATCTAGACATATGGAAATAATCTTGCAGTAATTGCCCTGTAAGGTTATGTTAACATGCTGGGAAATTTCAAACACATTGATGTTTTCCAGCCGGAGCAGACCCCAAACCTTTTATTTACAGTGGAAAAGTGTCGGAGGGGACAATGTGAAACAGCCTGGGTCACTTCTTGTCTGTTGGGCGGCTGTGGCTCAGGAGTTGGAAAGGGTCATCCGCAAACAGGAGGGTCGGCAGTTTGATCCCCGTCTACGCATGCCAAAATGTCTTCGGACAAGATACTGAGCCCCAAATTGCCCCTGACAGTGTGTGAGTGGGTGGATAGCAAAACTACTGTAAAGCGCTTTGAGTGGTCATCAAGATTAAATAAGCGCTACATAAATAAAGACCATTACGATATACTTGTACACACCAACACACACACTTATATGAACATATATATATATATATATATATGTATAATTATGTTTACATTTATATCTTTTTAAATGAACTGCTATTAAGTATTTTCTATGAATATATGATGAAATCTTAACAATTCAATAAACCAAAGTCTGCAGCTTTTTAAAGCCAAAACTAAATATTGCGAATACAATGCTGACAATTAATGAGGGATTCATCTACGAATGAATAAGTGAATGACTGAATCAAAAGTCAACACATTGGTTCGCTGCAGCTTACAATGAAGCTGTATAGCAAAAGAGGGCTGTATGCAGAAAATGGATGCTATTTTCTTCATATATCAGGGCCACACATAAGTTTGCTTGTTTATCCCTGTGGAGTTTGGCTTTGTCATCACACACTGTGAAGTTATAGGAACTGACACTGGGAACAGCATGACCCACTTCTCCCTGACCTGGAAAACTCTGCAGGCTGACCCCAAGTCTAAAGCCAACGCAAGTTGCATCAAGCGAGAAAGAAGGGACGGTGAATCAAATCTTGGCTAAACATGAATTATGAAAGGCTAAAATAACAAGAAAGCACAGAGGCCAGCAGCAACAGTGGCAGCTCCCAGACACTCAGTGGCACTCACGCCATGTTCGGAGTGCAAAAGGCTGGAACACCCATGGGAGAGGAAAAGGAAAATCAAGTAAAAGAAAAAAGGCAGCAACTGGCCTTTCATTCTTTATCCGCTTATCTATACATTAATTTGAGTCAAACACAGCCCTTAGGCCCTTAGTGAAATCCACTTAAAATGGAGGGAGAACACTACAAAAGAACAAAGACAGGGATATGAAGCGGCATCAAGTGTTTGACTGCTCTGCTGCATAGCACATAGGAAAATGAAAACCTGGTGATCTTGAATGACTTTTGGACAGAGGCATATGAAGTTAGCCCAGTTATGTGAGGACAAAGGAAAGGCATGTGGTGGGCTCCAGCCAAGTAGTTCCATATGGGTGTTGAGTTCACTGGGTCCAGGTGGCACGTGGGAGCATACATCACATGGAGGGCTGTTATGGTTCTACTGCCCCCTTAAGGCCTGGAACATGTAGTGCTGCAGGAGGCTTCGCTGCATGTGCTGATTTACAAGGTAGGTTTCTTTACAGATAAACGACCAGTGAAATTAAATCATTTTCCAGAACATAGTGGATTGTGGATAACATAATCCATGTTAAAAACCCAGTCAGGCATGGAATACATTTACATGTACACAAATTCTTTATTATTTAATCTATTTTCATTCCTACTTTGTACACTTCCTATGAGATAATGATAGAAGTTCTTTGGACTGAAGCGAGACAAGCCCCTCAGAGGCAAAGTTTAATAGAGAAAGTCTTGTCCCCAGCTGGTAATGATTAACCACAGAACAGAGGTAGTGTGATAACCCCACTGATGACCCTCTCCGCAGCGACTGGTCAGCTGTGTGAGACATACAGGCAAGGGACATACATGTGCCTACATAGGTTATAAAAACAAACTTAATATGAAGGGTAGATTTCACGGAACTTGCTTCAATCATTTACCATTTGGATTATAGAACATACATAAATACAAAGGCCTCAATTTAGGATGAGGCTTTGAAATGATCAATTATTTATCCAGGAGGATGTGTGACTGATTAGGAGTTACAGCTCCAGCTTTTATGAACTCCTGCATTCTACCACCACCCCAAAGAGCTACATCTGTGCCCAGGATACCACACTCTTAATGGTTTACAACCCAGTGAACCACAAATCAATCTCCAATAAAAAAGACCATCTGCAGGATGAAGATGGCCATGAAGATGTTGATGCGTGCTGCAAGATTCCGGAGAAAGATTTGGAAGGAAAAGAAGCAAAGGAAAAGAAGCAAATTCTCCTCATTTGAGATATCTGAATAGACAGGGTTAGTGTTGAAAACAGCTGTTGCTAACTCAGCTATTTGGCCCCTGACCCGGGTTTTTCGGACACTGAATGGGGGTCTCTGATTTCCCACCCCTGTCAGAACATTTACAAGCCTGCGGAGTCCTGCCTCAGCCCCCTTGACCCCTGCATCACCCTTGCCCAATGCATGCACCGAGGCATCCTGGGAGCAAAGTAGGGCCATCAGAGAGAGAGAGACAGAGAGAGAGACAGAGCGAGAGAGAGAGAGAGAGAGAGAGAGAGAGAGAGAGAGAGAGAGAGAGAGAGAGAGAGAGAGAGAGAGGCCACAGCCGTGAGTCTACCTCATCAAGTTTACAACCCAATCAGACTCATAAATCCACGCCTTCTCCTGCAACATATAACAATGCCAGCCATTCACTATTTGCGCAGGTTTAGTAGTTCCTCTCAGGCATCTTTCCACTTCTTAGCAATCCCCCCCTACTTCTTTCTCCCTTCACAGGTCTATAAAGGGAGCGATGAGAAAGCTTAGGACGGAGCAGAGCTGCACACAATCAGGTCAGCACAGAGTCACGGAGAGGTCAACACTTTCTGAACTGTGTCCAACCTCTGACCCCTTCATGGTGCCACCTGGTGCTGCAATAGCAGCCAGGGGAGTCCCAAATGAACTTCGCCTGAACCTGGACCTTAACATTGGACCATTGCATCACCCCTGGCCCTTTGCTCCCAGTTTCCTCTGTGCCAGAAGTCACACATTTCTGACATCTCACATTTCAAGTTTGCAATTCACCCACCATGGAGGGACTCTTCTGATGATGCCATTAAAATGGTGGACTTGGATCTGGGAAAAAAGGCAGCTGACCTTTCCACCAGCATGTACTGTATATACACAGATCAAGACAGACATGAATTTGTTCTAAAGCCAGAAAAAGAAAATCACAAATCTCTAGCTGTTTTTAAACACATCATTTAAACCTGCTGGGGAAATTTCACACTATCTCTCCCCGATGAAGCTGAGGAGCAAGGGACGGCTGCACATTGAAAGAGCTGCTCCCTTATTACTGAGTTTATACTCCCCTCTTGAGGATTGGACTGGAAATTATTATTTTCAATAAAATGACTTCTTAACCACTAGATGGAGCTATCTATCTGTAGACAGACAGACAGACAGACAGACAGACAGACAGACAGACAGACAGACAGACAGACAGATAGATAGAGTTTGTTTGTGAACTCACCCATGCTGTCATTCTGTTCAGACTCCATCGGATGGTCAGTGTAAAAGCCTGAAGAAAAAGGCACAAAGATTTAGCTGTTAGATGATTTGGACAGAGAGATAGAGATGCAGATAATTACGCTGGTATTAAGATTTAATTTAATACCATCAAATAAACATGATTAATCACACTAATAGTTTATTAACTGCTTTGATGAAGTAAATTTTTACATAAAACCCAGAGATTGTTGAAATGAATAAAAAACTGCTGCTTTTTCATCTCATAATATTTAAGTAAAGTAAATATTGAATAGTCTGTGTAGACATTGTTTTTATATTTTTGACACATAACTAAAATTGAGATGGACTAGGAGTCTTAATGTCATTGGCAGATGATTTAACTATGAAATCAATCCTTAGTTGCAGCTTAAACCTTTTTGGGCTTTTCACTGACATTCTATCATCAATGCTTTGAAGGAGAAATCAAAGCATTCTCTCGCATGGCTTATTTTTCCCCAACACAGAGGCCAACGACACCTTAAGTACCTCCATTCATTAAAAAGGGGCAGTATGGTGTTATAAGTAACAGTGCAATGTTGGCCAGTAGACGTCACTACTGGCGAGCACTTGACTAAATCAAACAATGATCTACTGCACAAAGTAGACACAATAAATTACGCTGATATGTTTATGATCATATCATATTAAAAACTACATTTCTAATATTCATATTACTTAAACTGTAGCAAAATATATCAGACATAATGAACCTATTACTGCCATTTACTATTGCAGAATTTATAATTATAACAGTAACATGTAAGATCCATGTCCATTACAGTTTCAAGAGTAATATAAAATGTATTCCCCTCTGTGTTAAACATGTGGACACATGGAGAGCAACATTTTAAATCTGTCAGCTGGAGCCAAATGATAATCCTGCCACTCTGACTTTCATAGTCAATATTCAAGCCTCACAACTTGGACCAGGCATATCTCTTATATCTGATAGTTATACTTTTAAATGTGGACTCAAACAGAGAGATTAGAGTGCAACGTCAGGGGGAGATTGTATTATGAATGAAGTTCTGCTGAGGAAACAGCACCAAGAGTGTGTCTCCAAAATACACAGTGCACCTCCACTGTTGTTTGTGCAGGGATTTCACCAGAATCAACAAACTGATAGTAGGGGAGAGTGACACAGATGGTATCCTGTTCTCTGGATGATGCCTACTAATCATCCTGTAGCTTTATATATACAGTAGTTAAGGAAAATGAGTGGTTTCTATAATTACTTTTCTTTGCCAATGAGCCCTTCTGGATCTTCCTTAAATTCATTCAGACTTTCAAAACTACAGGATGGTGCATGCTAATGATCCTGTAGCTTTATATATGGCTTAGAAAAATTAGTGATTTCTAAAATGATCTTTCTTTGCCAATGATAGCTCTTCAATCTTCCTTAATTTGTTCAGACTTTCAAATCTAGGGCTGAAGTGCTCCTTTAAATGACGGATTCTAAAGATTGTTTAATCTTTTAAACCATTTTTAGCCCATGACAGTTTCGTCTGCATCCATCTGTCCTCTAAACCTCATTACAATTGCAATACACGAAGGAAAAAGACGACAAAGTTCGGAGGAGAAATGAAAGAGCAACTAAACTAAAAGAATGGGCGCATCAAACAGGCTGCTGGATAGACAATCCATATAATGTTAATTAAGTGTACTGTACAAACAGGATCAGTCAAACTGCACCTTACACAAGAGTGGCAAACCACACCGAGCCTTATATATCATACCATCTAACCATTACCCCAGCAATCTGTTTGCTTCAGATTGATTACCCTTTTGCTGCCTGAGCTTTATTTTATACCCAGTTTTTTCACCGTCTCATCTCCATCAGCAGCTTGGCCATCTGTGTGGCCGCCGTCTGGAGACACAGCGTCCACTTCTCACTTACACGGTGCCCGGCGAGCTCCATCACTCACATCCAGACGGGTACAGAGTGGGGGCTATCAGTGCGTCAGATCCCCCTATCTGTGTCAGTGTATCACCCTGCTATCAACAGCTGCAGACCCCTGACCCGACACACGCCAGATGCCCCCCCCCCCCCCACACACACACACCTCCTCTCCCGCCCGGAGTCAACACCGGCATATGTTCTCCCTGGGGCATACACCAACACACAAGCTCTGTTCCATCTCACACGTGCCCCACCC
Organism: Verasper variegatus; assembly: GCA_026259375.1. Classification (NCBI taxonomy): domain Eukaryota; kingdom Metazoa; phylum Chordata; class Actinopteri; order Pleuronectiformes; family Pleuronectidae; genus Verasper; species Verasper variegatus. The sequence continues at coordinate 25,617,183 of CM048041.1, forward strand.
TCTCCTGTACAGACACACACTTATATTGACGAGCAACACACAAACAAGCAGCCAGGCATTGTGTCTGCGAGCACCCCCCATCTTAACGATACTGACACTCCGAGATATGTCACAGCTTTCAAATGAGATTTACTGTAAAATAATCAGGAAGCATGTCTCCCATCGTCTTCCAACTGCATCTCTGATGTAGAGGTCAAAAGCATTTTAGGTAACTGACAAATATTTTCATTGCATTCATTTTCTTAGTGTACATCTTCACTGAAACCGTTTTAACCCCATTTGCTTCACATTGTTGTTCACCAGTTTTCAAACATGGCACAGGTTTTGAACAGATCTAGTCACCTAGTTAAAAAAATGCATCAAGCCATGCAGCAGAGAGCTGTGGTTTTACTGTCTTCCCCCAATACCAGAGTGAATACCAGTTTAATTTGAGCAGCGGCAGCTCCAGAGCTAAATCTATGTCTATATAGGATGCATGTATAATATTTACCATATTCAGCATCTTAGTTTAGCTGTAAACAAAATAGCGGAGGGAATGTCAAGGGCTACTTATAAGTATTGGAATGAATTAATATTTTAGACCAAATGACGGTGCTAAAGGAAACAATAAGAAGAACATTTAAGTTGGATTTATACTATATTCAGGTAATCATGAATGTCTGTACATTTAATGGCAATCCATCAAGCAGCTGTTGACATTTTTCAGTCTGAACCAGAGAGGGCCATGCTGGGTCACATAGCCAACCAAAATGGCATTTTAGAACTGGAAGAAGCAATGCCCTTTTGAGACTGGTCCACAAACATCACCTGAACAGTCAACAGTGGGACGAGTCTCTACCAAAGACCTTGCACTAATGAGAGTGTGGTGAGTGGATTATCCTGGTGAATTTATATATTAGACTTTTCAATGCCGTAGGCACCATAAGCCATCACCTCCATTTAACTATTGTGGATGTAGAAACACACCTCACACTGTGCAAATAAAACCATACTTACTTGGTTAGATACCCCAGAGGTTAGACAGACTATTGTTATTTTTGTGTTACCTTTTTATTTGTAAAGGCTTAAAACTTAGAATATAAACTCAGTTCAACTCAGTGAGCATCATGTCGGCATCTGTTTTTGTCAGATATGTGTGTGTTGAATGGAAAATACAAAGCACACTGAAACCACTCTGCCCATACAACTTTATTAGCTAAAATAAAAGGCACGTATATCATCCAATGTGATGGATGACAAGTTTCAAGCCTTGGAAAGACAGAGTTCCTGTTGTACTGGGATGATAATATATACGTATTTCATTTTAAAAACCCAAAACACTACAGTATGCTTTGGAAAAAAGCATAATTATTCTGCCATAATGATATTTTAACAATACTGTACACAAACAAGCTGTCAGGATATTGGTCAATCAGTCCTCCCACACATCATCTTCCACTTTTCTGCTACTGCTTTCTGGTCCAGTCTTAATAGTAGCATGTCTGGGTTCAGGATTAATCCTTGCTTCAGTCTGTACTCAAGGCTGTAGTGTTCGCTGACACTGGACATGCGTCAGAGAAGAATGGGGCTCTCTAGTGTGTGGTCTCTGTTGCTAATCCTCATGACAGCTTATTGACCATTATAGCTCGAGGCTGGGGAGAATTTTAGCAGCAGCCAATACTGCCGGAGCCTTCTCTGCTGTGGCCCATTGTGTGTTGACAAAGAAAGGCTGCATCTTTAACCTTTCACCTTTAAAACCTTCGCAACCTCCGCTGCTATCAGCTCCCCATCAAAATAACATACAGCCTCTTGTCCCCTCTTCTCCCTCCTTATGGATGGAGACATGCATGCTCAGTGTGGCATTTACCACAGGTTGCTGTTGTCAGCCTGGCATGAGCATCCTGAGCTCGAGATTGCAGAAGAAGTGTTAGCAAGCATTTAATGTGGTGATTTATCCACTAATTAAAGCATGAACTCTTAAACATCGCTCTGTCTCACTGCCTGTGGAAACAAGCAGCAGCAGCAGCAGCAGCAGCAGCAGCAGCAGAAGACAAACAAACACAAATCTGGCTTGCAGTTCCTGCTACCTATATCACTGCTCAAACACTAGTCAAATGAAAAGTTGCGGTAGAATTTAGTTAATTAATCAGGATATTGATGGACAGAAAAAATGGCCGCTTTGTTGTCGATTGATTGACCATCAGCTTTCAAGCAAATGTGACAAACACAGTGGTTCCAGTTTATCAAGAGAGAGGGTTTACTTTTTTTCTGAAGAAAGAGTTTTGGATAGATGGTCAGACAAAACTTGCTGTGAATATGGTATCTTTCAATGTGTGATGCCATGGAGAGAGCCAAGCAAACTAACAATTGATTTATTTCATGATCACTTTATCTGGGGATCATGTTTTCGTTAAACCATTTTGTCAACAAAATGTGGAAGTCGGACTAGGAGATATCATCAAACTACTTATTTTGTCTGACAAACTGACCCAATAACTATTATCATTATTACTAGTGCAGTGCCTGTTCTAAATGTGCCTTTCTAAATGCTCCAGAGCTTTATCAGAATGATTCCTTGCCATTAGTGAGTCCTCTTTAAACAGTTCAACTACATACTGTCACTTTTCTTTATAAACAGTCTATGCTGCATTATTATCTTCAATATATACTTTTCTACCATAGCATGGTTAAAATACACCTAAGTTCAGTTGTCGTTGCTCTCTTTACACAACTATCCACACTTGATAATGTAATGCATATTGCAGTACAGCAGACACAACATTCCTTACCAGAAAGCACCATATGGCTGAACTGATTTGTGCATGAGGCCACAATGTAGAGTCTTAAACAGCAGATATTGAATGTACACCAAGTCACCCACCCTCTGGTGCCATAAGACCTCCCCAAGAATCCCTCCCCAGCATTAAAGCAGCCCATATCTCAGTCCATCACTGTCCCTGCTCCTCTGTCCCAGATGGCCAGGGTTCCGCATGGCCAGTGGAGGGCAACACCAGCCTGTTATCTGAGTAAGCTGGCCTCTACCTGCTAGCCTGACCGAACATGGGCCAGCCCCACTCTTATCTCAGCACTGCAACCCACACAGGCACCATCTCTAACGTCACACTGAGAGGGCCTGGTTTAAAAAAACACCAGGCAAGAGAAAGAGGCCATGTGGTCACCAAAAAAAGCTGAACCGAATTAAGATGAATAATTACTAACAATAATAATTGATTAATAACTATCAATAGGCAGCAATTTGTAGAATTGCTATTAGTCAAATATTGTAAATATTCACTTGTTGCAGATTCTGAAAAGTGAACATTTGTTGCCTTTCCTTTTCTTTCATGAGATTAGATTAAACCTGTGGAAACAAAACAAAATGTACTAATTCTGTAAACATGATGTAGGCAAATGAATGAAGTGACGATTGGAAATTTTGTCAGGACATGAAAGAACATGAAAATTCAAAATTTGGAAACTAAACTTTTTTTATGACACTTTATGTTTCTGTTATTTTGTGTTCAATGTTTTAATTTCAAAAAGGATTTTGCTAAATCAATCATGGTTGATTGGTGGATAAATGTTTAAATTAATGGTTATATTATATTAATAAAATATTTCATACTGAGCACCATGGCTGAACAGACCAACAGAAGCTTTGCCCTCACCAATGAAAATCTGCAGATCAAGGTACCAAAGTGCTGGCTATCAACTAACTGTGACCACACATTGGCACAAACAACTCTCATTGTCTGAGCACAGAAAATATACACACAAGAAAGGATTTGAGAGATTACACTTGAACAATACAGTTGTGGGTTGTGTAATGTCTGCTTTCTGCTCAATCAATCAGTCAGTCACCCCTCCCAACAGTAAGATGGACGAGAGGAAGCAGCAACCACAGATAGATCATTGTTTTCATTCTGCAGCAGGACAGAATGAATCCTGTGCTGGCTGAGAGGTCACAACGGAGAGAGCTGCTTTACCCCTTGGGCCCCCCACCTGCAGAAGAGACACCCATGCATGACAGGAGCCTCAGACAGCCTTAAAGGAGCAGATGGGGTTATAACTAAGTATGGAGTGGAGACATGGAGACATTGACACTGTCACCCTGCTAAATAAGAAGAAAGTAAATCAGAGGAGATTAGCTCCATGGCACAATTCTCAAAGACGTGTTTTAAAACAGACATCACGGAAGATGGAGAGGAAGTGGCATTCCACCAGCTAAGATGATTTTCACCTTGCCTGGAGAGATAGCCTGATAAATTAAAAGAAAGCACTCAGAAATGCAAGAACCTCCTATTATTCATTATTAATAGAAGAAAATAAGAACAACCCCAGGTTCCTCTTCAGCGCTGTAGAGTCGACAGAGAGTCACGGCTCTACTGATCCATCTATACCTTTAGCAGGAGCAAAGATTTCATAGGCTTCTTTACAAATAAAATTGTAACCATCAGGGAAAACATTCACCACCTCCTCCCCATGAACATCACAGATACATTGTCTAGTTCAGAAACCATAGAACCACCTGTAGCACCAGATTTATATTTGGACCACTTTCCTAAGTAGATCTTTCTGAACTGACTTCACTAGTTTCATCCTCTAAACGTTCAACGTGTCTAATAGACTCTGTCCCAACTAAACTTTTCAATTACGTTTTTCCTTTAATTAAGCGTCCACAAGCACCGACAATCATATTTGACTAGAAATGGCATCATTTACACTGTTTTAAGCCTAAAGGTCCTCGATATTCTCCTCAAAGCTATGTTCGCTTTGCACACACGCACACTCAGGAAAACTGCACACACTACACACAAGCTCTCGCCCAAGGGCATGCATGGGTGCACGTTAGGATTGCTACATCTGCTAGCATCGCTACTGCCAGTAGTGAACTTTTAGGATTAAAACACAAGTGTTTCAAGTCGAATATGAGTGTTGTGGCTTCCGGACACTTGGATGACACCTCACGAGCAGTATGGAGGCATGTTGTTTTATTACATCTGAAGAAGGGGTCACCTTGGCTGCAACACTATTTACCCTTTGACTCCTAAAGGGTTCTGTGGACTCAAACACTTCACTCCATCGGCATAGTGGTGAGTAGATAATGAGGGAATTTACATTTTTCAGTGAACTATCCCTTTAAGGCATGGATGGCCCATAACCTTTTACTTCTAAATTCGGACAAAACGAGAAGTGACCAGACAGTCACCTTGGATGGTATTACCTTGGCCCCCAGCTCTACTGGGAAACATGATGGTTACAAAACTCTTCCTGGTGGAGGTTTCTTCCAGTTCATGAGGGAGTTTTTTCTCTCCACAGTCGCCAAAATGCTTGCTCATTGTGTGAGCTGTTGGGTTCCCCTATGATCTATGTAATGTGCCTTGAGATAATGTTTATTATGGCGCTATACAAATTTAATTGAATTATCACTTTTATGCAACCACATGGCTGAAACAGACCTGTTGCTGATTCACTCTATCTAGGCTCCGATAACAATTCATGAATCTTTCTACAAGAGGTAAATGTTGTTTCCAGAGGGTGTGAATGGGCTTCAAACTTTATAGGCTACGAATTACCTGGTCCAACAGGTACACCCTAAATTAAATACTGACACTTTTGAGTACAACCACTCAGGAACAGTGGTGTGAGCGCCATCTTCAACATGACAAACAGTCTAGGTCCTGATTAGCAGTCTGTCTTTAAGGCCTGGTTGGGGTCAGAGGCCCTCAACACTGCATGGTGGATATTGCATATGACAGATTGTGAAGGAACTCAAGTGTTGGCTTTCACAGGCTGCTCCGCAGTCATCTCTTTGACCTCTACACCTGACCCTTGACCTCGCTGTGTAACAGCGCAGCACAATGTCTACTCTGTCCTACCCACTGCTTCTGGCTGACAAAGCGCTGCACAGCCCCGTGGTGCTGCCTCCCAGCGCCACTCAAGTTCACAGGGCATGCTCCATGCTCATGAGATCACACTTTGACCAGCAGCAGCATTTGATGGTCATCACCTGGAAGACTTAGCATTTAAACCTTCTGTAATGCAGGTAGCATTGGAGTACAAGACTTTTTACATCATCTGAAAAAAATATTAAATAACACAACATCCTATATCCTATAAACTGAATTTAAGATGCAAGGCCCAACATGAACATTATTTTATAAATTTTACATCTAATGTGGAGTTCCATTATGTTTTGGAGTAGTATAGTCACTATTTCCCAGCCTTTTCCAACGGAATCACACTAAAACCACAAATAACAGTTTTTACATTTCTGTGCATGGCGTCAGGAAGTGGATTTTTACAACTTGGGCTGAGCAAAATTAAAGATAACAAATAAGTCAAACTATGCAAATGAAGGTAAAAAATTAAGAAGAAATCCCAAAACACATTTATTTTGTGTTATCAGGAGCATCAACTTCAGAAAACAATGAAAGTAAAGTGGATTCAATATTGGAAAAGCATGTTTGAAATAGTTCAAATGACTGAGCACTTTGGGATAATCTGTAGCTCACATCAAGTGTTTTACCAAGCCAGTATTTATTCATGAAATATTATCAATGAAGATTTCCCCCCAATTTTCTCTTTTAATGATGATGATGATGAAAATCGGATTAATCAATGGTATTAAACTGATAAAGTTCAGGTAATAATCCACCCTTCCTTTTATCAATGCTTTGGCATAACCTCTCATGTCAAACAATGGGGTGGAGGCCATTTGTTATAGCCTCAGAGACTTTTTCATAGAGCAGTCATCAGTGTATGTTATGTTAACCTAATGAATGTATGTCTTCATCTGTGCTAATCCCGGCGGGCGGCTGGGCGGAGGGTCACGCTGTGGTCAGAGGGGCGGAGGCTCTGTCACCGCTGCTTGACACGCTCAAAGGACCAACTTCCCTTTCATCATACCAGGGGTCAGAGTTTTACTACCTCCCAGAGCCAGTGAGCGTACTGCACTGTGCAAACTCAGACCTGTAGCAGCCATCTGATAATCATCACCTTACAAAACACACCAAAAAACAAAACAAACCAGGGGCATCTCCCTGAAACCACTGAGCCACATTTACATTCAGCTCTATCTCACTTCTTGTTGAGAGCGGATTCTGGGGACACTTTGAATTGAGGCTGCAAGCTGGTAAAATACAGACACGTTAAGCTCTGCAGCCAAAACTCAACTCTTTCACTCATGTTCTCTCTCTCAGGAACTACGCTGCTGTAACCTGTGGCAGTGCAACTCTGAGCTCAAGCCCAAGGTAACGTTAAGTTCATTGTTCAGGCAAAACATCCACAATTTATTTTACTGATATTACATATATTAGTATACATATATATGTTTGGGTTTTTTTCACAACTTATCCATTTGCTCCAGTCGCTACAGATTCTGCTGCTGCAATTCTACGCCCCACACACACATCAAATACATAGAAGACATAGACAAAGATGTCAAGACAGTTTGTGGTGATAAGAGCTGACAGAGGTGTCAGGGTGCTGTAAACATGATCGCGTGATCTTCACACGGAATTAATATGTAACTTTCTGCCTCTGCCTGCTGTACCACCTGCACAAAATGTGATGGGACACTTTTGACTATTTTCTGACATTTAACAGAATTAACGATTAGTGGACAATCACGAAAAATCCTGGAAAACATGTTGGTTATGGAGAGATTTTTTTTAGGTGCAGTCCTAGCTCTCCAGCATTAAGTCCTGCAATCCAAAACTTGAACTCAAGTGAGCAATGCAGGAAATGTTTGCTCCTCACAGTGTGTTTGTGTGTGTAATGAGAACAGTAACGGTTTAGCACATCCCTGTTAAAAGAGTCAATATACACAGCTCTGTGTGTCTTTTCTGTTGACTGTGATATGATCAGTGGGGATTTAAGGACTGTGCTTCAGCAGCCAATCATCTTCAACCCTTTCCTATCTTCTCGGCGTGGAAAGACCTCTGCTGCCAAACCCCCGCACCTTCTCTTCACACAAATCACCTATGAGTTTCTTCTCTAATTCAAATGTCAGATGTCAAATGTAGGATGACACCTAACTGTTATGACTACTTACAGGAGACCCCATTCTCCCCTCTAACATGGAAATAGCGTTTCTAAACTGAAATGGCTCAGCTGCTCTTTTAGGACCCCCCAACAACTGCATCCTCCAGCCCTGCAGTTTCACAGGAAAGTCATCCCTGCTCTACATACCAAGTTCAGTGTTTTACAGCTGCCTGTAAACTCATCCTCCACCCAAATTCAAACTCAAATTGAAGACGTTTATGACCTCTGGCTAGGCTACGTGTTGAATATCGCAGAGGTCTGACAAAAACGTGGCCTACAGATGACCAGTGTCACTGTACCAACTGTCCCCCATACTTACTAGAATACATTTCCCCTTAGAAATATGGTTTATGGCATTGAGCTTCTTCCTCCCCAATCCTCCCCCGCTGCTCATCAGCAGCTGTTAGCGCCTCAGGTTGTGCCAGGATGGAGCTAACAAACATCCCAGAGAGTGGCCTCACTGCCATCCCAGCCTGTAGCTCATGGATCAAGTGGAGGCTGTAAATACTTTCCTGGGTTACGTGGAGGTCAGCAGAGAGCGGGCCATTAATGCTTCAAGAGCAACATCCCACTGACCCTGGTCACCGTTCCCATAGCGCTCACTCCCACCTCCCCCATGTGTCCCTCACAGCTCACGCAACAACAAACTCACAGGCACAGCCTCAGGGAAGAGTTGTGGGCTGTGAGCAATGATGACAACAGTGCTGTAAGTCACAAAAACTAAAGTGATTGAAAGGTTATTTTAACATTCAAATGACAGGTTTGGTGACCAAACTGAATTAAAGATGTAAAGATTCCCATTTATTTTAAATGATTTGACCAATTCTTTGGAAAATGTAAACTGGAGGAGTACATAGGTTCCACACATTCACAAACAGTAAATTAAAAGTGCTGACTTCACACCCTGTCACACAATTTTTCCAGCCCCATTCTTTTTTACTTCAATTAGTCAATCAAAAGAGAATTGGATCTGGACTTTTCTCCATAAAACATTAGTCATTTTCTAGCAAAAATGCCAAAACGTTTATAGCAGGGGTCTTCAACGTTTTTCAGGCCAAGGACCCCCAAACTGATGGAGAGATGGAGCAGGGACCCCCTACTATATACACTACCGTTCAAAAGTTTGGGGTCACCCAGACAATTTCGTGTTTTCCATGAAAACTCACACTTTTATTTATCAAATGAGTTGCAAAATGAATAGAAAATATAGTCAAGACATTGACAAGGTTAGAAATAATACTTTTATTTGAAATATTAATTTTGTTCTTCAAACTTTGCTTTCGTCAAAGAATGCTCCATTTGCAGCAATTACAGCATTGCAGACCTTTGGCATTCTAGCTGTTAATTTGTTGAGGTAATCTGTAGAAATTTCACCCCATGCTTCCTGAAGCACCTCCCACAAGTTGGATTGGCTTGATGGGCACTTCTTGCATACCATACAGTCAAGCTGCTCCCACAACAGCTCAATGGGGTTGAGATGTGGGTTTTCAAGAGTTTTCTAATCATCCATTAGTCTTCTAACGCGATTAGCAAACACAATGTACCATTAGAACACTGGAGTGATAGTTGCTGGAAATGGGCCTTGATACACCTATGTAGATATTTCATTAATCTTGTTATCTTCATTGAAAAAAACAGTGCTTTTCTTTGAAAAATAAGGAAATTTCTAAGTGACCCCAAACTTTTGAACGGTAGTGTATATATTGTATAAAATTGTGTTTTATATTAAGGTTCAGGTTCATATATTCATGTTTTTATTTTAAACATGTGCAAGGTATAGGAGCTGCAGTGAGTGCATTGCCAACTGAAAGATAACGTCTTCTGCCTCCATTTATCCGTTCACTGCAATATGTTGGATTCATGTTAATGTGTTTTTAAAGACATTTAAATTTGTGGAAAAAGAAAATTTTAAATTTAAAAAATATAAAAAATTGTCTAATCAACCAAAACTTCGCGACCCCCCCTGCAGTACCTCTGCGGACCCCCTAGGGGTCGCGGACCCCCTGTTGAAGACCTCTAGTTTATAGGTCAGTGTCTTAGATTTTTTTTATTTATAAACGGAACATGTTTTGGTTATGGGCAGCTACAAACTGTGATGATGATACAATTCTCATATGTGACTGCTTTGTGATTTAATTAAATTATACTTTTTAATGGTACTAAATTTGACACTTTTAATCACGCCAGAATTGATGACATACTTTCTGTTATAGTGCAAAATTGAAAGCTGTTTCTTGAGATCCTATTTGTAATGGACAAACTAAACAGAGCACTGGCCATTTACTGAGTAGTAAACATAGTTCTTATCGACCTCTCAGTTTGGACATAGCTTTTAATCACATGTTTATAATGACGATGACACTTTTATGTGACAAGACTATTTGAATACGATCATAACAACAGGATGAAAACTCCTGTGCCGTGCTATACTATATTGTGCTGTGCCGTGCTTTGCTGTGTTGCGCATGAATGGCTATGCTGCTGTTCTGTCATTGATGTTGCATCACCATCTGACCATCTTCATTGTGACCACATACATGTGTGTTGCCTGGAAACAGGCACATCGGGATCAAGGACATTCAGCCTGTGACCTCATTCCTCACACTCAGTCCTCACCTTACAATGATCACCTAATTTACATGCACCTACATTCCCTGGTCTTTGAATGCATCCTCTGGTCTCCCTAAATCTACATTAGTATATATATAGGGCTTTAACAAGGTCCATTGTCCTTCACCCTCAACAAGAGTAAGGAAAAACTACCCAAAAAACATTTTAACAGGGGAAAAAACATAGAAACCTCAGAGAGAGCCACATGTGAGGGATCCCTCTCCCAGGACGGACAGAAGTGCAGTAGATGCCTTGTTGTCTATAATGAAAAGCTAAAACTTAAATGTGCATGTCTTTAAATAGGGATAAAAACGAATTAATTATTTTCATGGAGATAAAACACATATACATAACCAAATATATACAGAACTTGACACTTTTTAAAAATATATATAAGTTTTAATTTTGACGCATATTGGCCTAATAATTAGTACAATGGCATATATGAAGTTCTTTTAAAAAAGACTAAATGAAAAAATCTTTTCAACCACATCTTGAAATGCTTTGAGTAAATATTTCATCATTCATTATTCAAAAACTCAAATAGCAGTTTTTACCAATCCTCTATGACTACTACATCTGTCAATTCAAAATCTACTTTACTGTGTTATTTCGTTGAATTTATTCAGCAAGTGGTAAAAAAAAAAAAAACTGAACCATATGTTAGCATTATTTTATTTTAATATAATATAATCCTAAATAATTACTTTGGCCTGTTTTCCTTTTCAATACCAGGGTCAAACGATCAGGCTCAAGTCTTTTATTTTTGTCTACAGGCCTTCATGCTGACAACTCACTAAAATCCCTTCATTCATCAATATTAAGCCTTTAAAATGGAGAAGAAAAAAAACATCTGCTGTGGAGCTTGTTGTTAGATGAATCACTTTGTTTGAAATGCTAATCACCATGGGTGAGCATTTTCTTGCATCTGCTTAAATTATCTTGGAATGCCCTAAAAGGAACCTCCTTGTTTTACAACATTTAATGAAATAATGTCCTTATTCAATAAAATAAAATCATTGTAACAGGCCTCGTCAGTATCTGTATGATGTTTCAATGGAAAAAATGTTTAATAAATTGGGTGTATTAACATTTAGCAGTGAACTAAAGAACAGATATTTTATGGCATGCTTGATCAAATTCAGGCCCTTACAGAAAACACAAGCACCCAAAGTATGCATCAGTTTGGTTATCTTACCTCTGCTGGATTTCCTTTACTTATTTACAGGCCCTAAATCAGAAAATCCAATACTTACTAAATTACTAACCAAATTCACTCAAAATAGTAGATATATAGATATCAAGTCATGGTCTCCAAAATCTAGTTTTATTTCCCCAATTAATCATTGAAGAGCTGCAAGTATACGTTACTAGATAAGAAGGCCTTAAAATTCATCAGTAACTGCTTTGACATATTGTTTTATTTTTACTTTAATAATGTTACATGTTAAATGAAGCACTAATTTGTTGTGTCGAATATAAAAGAGATTAACTGAATCTCTTGGTAATATTGTGAGAGTAAAAAAATCTTTCATTGCATGTTTTATTTTTCTGTTACAGTAAAGTTACTGTAACAAAGCAACAAGGCCTGTGTCCACTTTTTCAGTTTAGATTATATTTATTCTTATCCATATAAATTTAGTCTTATCCACAAAACACTCATGAAAGAACAGAAAGTTCTTACACGAGGTGCAGCTCATGTCATGGCTGGTGTTGAAACAGATCTAATGATAGCAGAGGAAGCCAAGTTAAGAAAAAGAAGAAAACATGACATGATGGATCCCCCCCCCCCCCCCCAGTCCCCCAGTCCCCCTCTTCCACTAACCAACACCAGCCCCTCCTCCTCTACTGTACTCCTCCTGGCTTATCATTCAAGCGTCACACTGGGGGGTTTCGCATCCTGTCCCTGCCCCACCCATTGTCAGCCGCCCCCTTCACCCTGCCCCGAGGGACAGGACAGATCCCCCCACACACACCAGAACAGAGGCTGACAAGGCACTTTCTTTCAGCTCATCTACCCCAATGTGCCAGCCTGCAAACCCCCAAGGCCCAAACATGGATCCACACAAACACACAACCCCCTTCCACCCACACAACCTGTCTTCCTCCTTCTCTCTACTTCTTCTCCCAGTGAGTTGAATTACATTTAAAATAAGGATACTTCACTGAGCAGAGAGTGGGAGGGGGGAAAACCAAATTCCTGGTCAATTCAAAGATCAATGCAAATTGAGTTTGTTCTTCAAATGTGGTTATGTCATCCAGGGGCTGGAGGAGGGTTCAGCTCCTTTGTTTCTACAACAATGTGAGTTGATAAAAAGCTTCTACAGTCAACACTTCTGCACTTTTCACCAATCAGTGATAGGTTAACCAGCTGGACTTTAACATCTGTAACATCTGTTCATCCTCTAAGGTGGCAACTAAACATTATTGTGACCTGATCCATGAATCTACTGACACCTTTATTTTCTTTTTGGAAAATGGAACCTTTTTTTACCCTGACCAAAAAGTCCAAAGCTAAGAGATTAATTAACTATCAAAATAACTATTATATCAACTAATCAATAAAGCAACTACACATTATTAAAAAGGCCTTCTTGAATCATTATTATTATTCTGTGTACTATTAGATCAAGATAATGATGAAAGTGCGACAAGAATATTGCAAGAACCCTGTTCAGGACAATGTTTTAATTGCTAAAATGCTTTAAATTTTGTGAATCTTATTTTATCAGTCTTGCCCAAACTGCCCATTATAAAACTGATGATTTCAAAATTAAATCCTGATCAAGGGCTTATAAATTATTCCCAAACATATTCAGTGTTGGTTTATTCCTTCATGTATCTGTATTTATATGTACATTTATGTGTATTTGTTTTATACTTTTTATTGTTTTAGCATGAAAGAGGAAAAACATGATACATTATTAAAAAAGTTATTGTAAGGTCAGTATGACTGCAACTGACAATTAGTTTCATTATATATAAATCTGTTGAGTATTGAATTTTGATTTATCAATTAATTGTATGGTCTATTAAATGTCAATAATTATTTTTGAAAAGAATTCCCAGAAGCTTGGTGAGGATGTCTTCCAATGGTTTGAAAATCTGTCACATTTAAGAAGCTGGACCCAGTGAATGTCAAAGGTTTTTACTTGACAAATTACTTTAAATTATTTAGGGTATAATTATTGGTGACTGCTGATTTGCCCTAATTGACTAATCAATTAATACAAATAAAAATCCGAACTACTGTATATGTTGCTATAAAAATATACTGTTGCTGCAGAGAAGCAGGAACTTCTATGCATTCATACAAATAGATATTTAGTAAACACTGTTTTTGCAAAATCCTCACAGAGCAGAACGTTTGGACAGGACATATCCATCACATTATCATGGGCCGTCATGTATCTTTTTAACTGAGCTCATGAAGTCACCTGTTATTCAACACATGTGACACACACACACACACACATCTACCAAGCAGAGAACACGGTACAGTTTAATGTCCACTTCAGTCGCTGTGCTCAGAGCACTCAGAGGAATTTGAATCTTGGAAATGTCAATAAATCTTCAGTTGCCCGCGTAGGTGCAGGATACCGGCCTGGCCGCTGGGAGATGGCCCAGTGTGGGGCTGGGTTTGGGTTTGGGCCTGGCCCCGGTCCGTATGGACCATACGACGAAAAAGTAAACCTTAACAAATGACATGAGGAGCGAGCTGTGGGTGGTCTCCACCTCCAGGTATTCTCATCTGAAGACAGTGGGATGAACATGCCACAGATCAGGCTGAACGTCAGCCATATGAACCATGCATCTCGTCTTACTGTCGCTCTTCCTTCCGCTCTCCTCTCTCCATCTCCTCCATCCTGTGCAGCGCATGCAGCACCGGATTTTGGGAACTGAAACACTAATGGCTTCAGGGCGTTCTCCAAGTTCAAAAGTTCACCTTTTACGATCTCCCCGAGCCTGACTGACCACCTCCAAATAAAAACATTCCGACCTCTGTTCCCAGTGAGTCCAGCACTCTCTCACACACACACACTCTCTCACACACACACACACACACACAAACTCACACACTGACACACACACACACACACATATAGCAGTGTTGAATAACTCCCACTTAAACAAAACGAGGAGACAAATCAAACTTCACAATTTGGGGCAAAATGCGCTCTGTGATAACTGCAGGTGATTTCCCTTGGTGACTGGCAGTAAAGTTGATGTGAGCACATTAATGTTATTTGCTGATGACACAGCCTGGGGTTGATTTCTGCAGGTATGTAGCCTACAGTTTGGAGAAGGTGCGTTGACGTGCGTGTGAAAGCTCAGGCAGCACTAATGGTCGCACTGGTTGGAGGTGAGGACAGAAATGATCCAATCACGGACAGCAGCGGTGTGTTGCACAGGATACACGGTGCTGTGTGTGTGTGTGTGTGTGTGTGTGAGTGTGAACATGCAGGACCATGCTCCGGGGCGTGTTCGCATACCGTTGACGGACTTGGTGTTGTTTCTTTCCGGGTAGTCGAACCCATTCGTCCTCTTCTCTATCTCCATCCTCCTGCATGGGCTGATCCCGAGTCAGCCCGACGTCGCCACTCACCACCGCGGAAAACCTGCACACTGCTGCTGCTGAGGTGACAGTGGTGGTGGTGATGGTGAAGATGAAGATGAAGATGAAGATGGTACAGTCTGAGGTGATTCGCGCTGCTTTGTCCCTCCTCAGCCTGGATGGCTCGCTCCTCCGACCGCCGTCCCCTGCTTCAGTCAGCGGGGAGTAACTGGATCCACACCCCCAGGGATGGTGCGTTCATGGCCTGCCAGGACGGTGGAGGATAGTGGCTTCCAATTAGAAAGCTGACTCATGGCCCGAATGATGTTCAAACTTCAGAGCAAGTGAGACAAAGTATAAAAGACACAATCTCCCTCTTATAAATGAAGAGTTGAATCCATGCGCAATTAACAAATAATATAATTAATTTATCATACACACAGACCAAAAACAAAATAGCCTCACCCCTCCACAAAAACTGAACTCTAAAAACTTTGTTTTTAATACAATTAGAATAGGTTGTTATACTATTGTGTTAAGTAGAGCTACCTATGTGTAATAGGCCTACAGTATAGACTATAGCCCCCTCCATTAGTCAGATTCAATCAAATTAAAATGTTATTTCTATAGCCTATATTCACAACACATAATTTGCAGCAAAGAGTTTAACAAGGTGCAACATCCTCTGCACATAAGTAAGAAAAAAGAACCATAAATAAATAATGGGGAAAAACATCTCAGAGTCACGTGTGATTTGGGAATATGGGCTATACACATAAAATTGTATTAATTGAGTGTGATTGATCCCTCTCACAGGATGGACAGAAGTGCAATAGATGAAGCATATAGCAGAGTACATCAAAGAATAACAATATTTTTTGATTTATTATTTATATGTTCATGTTTAAGATGGAAAGATGAACATGGAAGAGTTGAGAGTTTCAGCTATTAATTCCTGGTATTTATGCCTGTGTTAAACAACTTAACACATTTTATTTGAGACACATTTTTCAAGTGAGCAGAAACATGTCAACATTTACACATGTGCCTTGTTGCCCATGTGATGCCTTTTTCTGCTGATTTTTCAAATCTTGTGTGGAGACAGAAAGAATCTGCTCATGATCTGGAACTAACAATTTCATCAGTGAACCTCAGTGGAGGTGCTTTCATGGTAGCTTCTGAAACATTCTCACAGATCATTGATGATGATTACTGATGATGTAGCAGTAGAATGGATGAAAGAAACATTCTGTGTGCCACTTTACAGACAGATCATCAAAACTTCATCGTGAAGCAAGACGATGACCTAAATACAACAACAGACTTTATCTGTAACAGAGGAAGATAGTTCACTTCCTGAAGAGCAGACTAAAGGAGAAAGCCCCTGAGACAAGAAGTGAGACAGCCTGTGGCACTCATATCTTCTGGAAACGGGCTTGATACAAACACACCCAGACATGGACAATGGTCAGATGTACTACAGGAAATATATGTGATGGAAAAGCTCACTTTTTGTTGAAAAGTGAAAGAATAAATATTTACCAGAAAATTGTAAACTTGATAAGGTTTAGATCAGCTCTACATAACACCATAATCAAATTATTAGATAATAAAAATCGTGATTTGGTGACGTATACTAAAAACTGTAAAATGATCAAATGGAAACCCTCACTACAGTTGTATATTTGTTGTTCTTTTCTTTTTCTTTGTATTTTGTTTTTTTTGTCTTCACTCTATTTTCCTTGTATGTTTGGTTTGAATATTTGCATAAAAGTAATAAAGACTAAAGTGGAAAAAGTGGCTGCAGTGAAAGATTGGAGAAACTTTGGTGACGTCAATGGGCGCAGGCTGGATGCACTTATTATTATTA
This sequence comes from Verasper variegatus, assembly GCA_026259375.1. Taxonomy (NCBI): domain Eukaryota; kingdom Metazoa; phylum Chordata; class Actinopteri; order Pleuronectiformes; family Pleuronectidae; genus Verasper; species Verasper variegatus. The sequence continues at coordinate 25,634,243 of CM048041.1, forward strand.
AACCAAATATTAAATGTAAGTTCCAAAAACATTTAAAGTAAATAGCATTTAATAACTTGTTGTGTCTTTTACTTGTCTTTTGATTATCTAAAAAGGGGGCTGTTAAAAGGGGCTATGTCCTATAATATGTTGTGAAATGAATATAAATCATTATATTTAAAAACTGTTCTTTAATTTTCATCTTTAGATCTTAATTCCAAATGTCAAACCAACACAAACTGGTGTTGCTTTAATGATGTCGCCTAATATAACACTTTCAGTTAATCCCACATGCCCTGAAGGTAGCACAAACACACAACAGTGATTACGCAACTTCACCCTGCAGCATTGTGGGATGTGTAGTGTCGTACCCTCAACCCATTCAGGCCCCGTCCTGAATCTGAAGAGCAGCGCTTTACACTAAGCTAACACGCTAATGCTAATCCAATAGTTAGCCTCTGGTACGTCCAAGCTAATATGAACTAGCACAGTCTGGGAACAGCCCGTGTTCACTCAGAGCAGCAAGTTTCCCCAAAGAGTCTTCACTGAGAAATAGTTGAACAGCGTCAGTGCTGCTCTCTGGTGGTCACACAGTGTGTTAACCTGAAGCCAGGTGCCGTGGGTAGAACCACACTTGATCTATCAAAATCAGCAGGACACATTCAGTGAAGTTAGACCAGTGAGGAATCATGTAAACTGACAGGGTTGACCCTGCTGTACTCGGACTGTAGAGCAGAAATACAGACTCCATGAAGTTACACTGTTCTGTTTGTACCCACCTTACTCCATCTGTCAGATAAGATGAGATAAGATGTGCTTACTATATTACATCAGCATGTTTGATTGTGCACGTGTCCTGACAAGAACCAGGAAAACACATTTCTCCTGTATTAGCTTCACTACACTGGCTTCCTGTTGAATCTAGAATAGAATTTAAAATTCTCCTCCTCACCTTCAAGGCCCTTAATAATATGGCACCATTATACCTCAAAGAGCTGATGGTACCTTATCAACCCACTAGAGCACTGCGCTCCCAGAATTCAGGCTTACTTGTCGTCCCTAAAGTCTCTAAAAGTAGAGTAGGAGCCAGAGCTTTCAGCTATCAAGCTCCTCTCCTATGGAATCATCTCCCACTTTCAGTTTGGGAGGCAGACACCACCTGTACATTTAAGAATAGGCTTAAAACCTTCCTTTAGAGTTAGAGCTGGTCCAGGCTTGTCTTAGACCTGCTCTTAGTTATGCTGCTACAGATCTAATGTCGGGGGACACATGACACACGGAGCTTCTCATTCCTCTTCTCCCTCTCTATCACATTAAAGACATTAATGTCTCATCAATACATGTTACTGACTCAATCGTGAATCAGAGATCGTGGTGGCAGCTGATAGTGGACTATGATTACAACAAAACCGCTGACATACAATATGCCTCACATACCATTACTGACAATAAGTCCTCAATTCATTTGTCACTGCTGCTCCCTTCCTTTCTATCAGACATTTTCTTATGTGCAAATATTTTAAAAACTGACACACTTTTCCTTTATGTTACAAACTGCTTCTTCTAATCAATGTTGTAAATACTGTTATTTTTCTGATGTTCTCAGTTACACGTGGAATCTATTGCACTTCTCCCTCACATGTGTCTCTCTAAAGTTTTTCGTTTTTTTCCCACAGCGTTTTTTGGGGGGTAGTTTTTCCTTACTCTTGTTGAGGGTTAAGGACAGAGGATGTGGCACATTGTTAAAGCTCTATGAGACAAATTGTGATTTGTGAATATGGGCTATAAATGTCTTTATTTGTCTGATACTGTATTGTCCCCATGGGGAAATTTGCTTATGGCACTGTCCAGCCTGCAGTTTCACATAAAATAAAAATAGGGTACTGCTGTAGAGACTGGTGAAGTTTAGTGTGCTTCTCCTGCTGTCCTGCAGATGTCTCTACAGCCTTCACTGTTCCTCCCTAGCAAGAACTTCACACGTGGGGGCTCCAGACATGTGTGTTTGCTGCTTGGTGCAAATTTAGGCCTAGTTTAGACCAAGTTGGTGGATCTACACTGCAGCACAATATGAACTGATGAAGACAAAACGTATGAGTGAGTGCTGCTGTGTTCACTGCCTGATCTCGAGGTCCTCACTTAATGAGGGGACCTCATCATTGGTGTCCACAATGAGCAACCTGTGAACGACCATAAGAATTGTAGGGTAGTAATTGGCCAGCTGATGGCGCCTAAAGCCCTTCATGTTTCTGCAGCGAGTGTTGCTGTCCTGAAACAACGAATTCAGTTTGACGTTAAACTCACAGTGAGACTATCCAAAGTGTAAATACATAAATAGATTATATTGTATTTACATAAACATCCAATTATAAACCAATCCTGTTGACAATATTATTGTTGTTATTATTAGTAGGCTAGTTGTACTATTCAAACCCAGACGGTGTGTGTATGTGTGTGTGCGTGTGTGTTCCTGTACTCATATCTTTGTGAGGACCATTTTAAGCATAGCTGTTTGAGGGTTAAGACTTGGTTTTGGGGTTAGAATCAGGTTTAGGTTATGGTCAGGGTTGGGCATTTAGTTTGGATGGTTAATATTAGGGTAAGGGGCTTAGGGCATGCATTATGTCAATTAGTGTCCTCACTAAGCTAGAAATACAAACATTTGTGTGTGTTTGTATGTGTGTTTGTTTGTGTGTGCGTTTATGCGTGTATGTGCGTGTGAGTAGACCCCTCCCATCACTGTTGGACACAGTGCGCGCTGTAGTCAGAGCGCGCGGGTGCAGACAGGGCGCACACACACAAACACACACCGCACGCACACGCTCACACAGCATCCTTACATGCAGACAGACGGACACAGACTGGTGGAGATGGAGTTGATGTAGGCGCGCTTCTTCGTCATATGGACTGAATGCAGTGACTGGCGCTTTGGATTTGTGCTCTTCACGCCACAGAGAGAGACCAGAGAGAAAATGTGGAGATACACAAACTTGTTCGCCTGTCTGTTGGTTTTGTGTTCGGATGCGTCTTCACAGAGCAAGGTAGGTCAGACGGGAAGTGCATTTTTTGTCATGTCCCATTTTCTTTACCAAGGATTACATGCACGACTGCATAGTGCTGCTGATTAAAGAAGTATTAATATGTAGTTATGTCAGTAATGGTCAATATATTGCAGCGGGTATACAGTGTCCAGCTCTTCTGCCCTGTTCTGCTCAAACTCACCTCCTAGCTGTATCATGTTTGGGTGTCATGGTGCCTCTGCTTCAGACAAATTAGTGTCTAGACCAATACCCAACATTTTCCTCAAGTCAGACCTTTAATTGTCTGTCTAAAGGTGGCAGATGGTTCCGGTTATGTATCATTTTTTATGATTGGAGGTAATCCTCCCAATGAGGGCTTATGTGTGACAAGGGTAACAATGGGTTTAGGAAATCATACCTCCGCTGTGGGTAGACCTGATGCTATTGGAGTGTGGGAGAGATGACGCTCTCAGTGGGGTAACTAATATCTGGTTGTCATTGTTTGTGCAGCTGCTGGACTCCAGTAACATCAACCCCCCCAACTCTCCCTCAGCCTAATCCAGCTCTACACACACTTGCATACACAGACATGCACTGCCAGAGGATAAAACATATGTACGGCTCACATTATACTGTATATGAAGACAAGAGGCACAGTCGCCTATGTACTTTGTGTGTGTGTGTGTGTGTGTGTGTGTGTGTGTGTGTGTGTGTGTGTGTGTGTGTGTGTGTGTACTCTGGATACAATCAGATAGGCCAAATCAGCAGCAGTGTGAGTCAGTGAAGAGTCAAGAGTAATAGAAGCAGTATGTCAGGAGTAATAAAGGTCTTTGTAAAATGTGCCTGTGCATGGTTTGCTCTGGGTCCCTTAGTTTAAATGAAGGGACATACTACTACAGCTAACAGTATTACTTTGACAATAACAACACCTGTGCATAAAGCTCAGTAAAGAAATGGTTTTCCCATTTGCTGGAAAGTAACTCGACTGGCCTGCACAGAGCCCTGACCTCACCTTTGGGAGGAACTGAAACACCAACTGCACGCCAAGTCTCACCACCCAGCATCAGTGTTGGACCGCTCCCGAATGGGAGCAAACTACTGGAGCCTGTTTACTATAACTGGTCGAAAGAAACCAAAGAAGTGGAGGCTGTTGTAGCAGCACATTTATGTTCATGTTGCTAGAATGAAGTAGTGGTGATGTAGGTGAGGAGGGAGGTAATACAGTTGAAAATAACCATTTTCTCTTACATAAGAAAATAAAATGTACACCTTAAATATGGTAAAGACTGTAATACAGTGAGGAGGCAGTTTCCGTTTTTGCTAGTTAAACATTGTTATTTATAGCCAGGCTAAACTGCAGATTTTTATGGAAGTTTGACTAACGCTGCAAGTCTATCAGTTGCCCCAACTATCAGTTAAATAAGTTAGATACTGGCATTAAATCAGTCAATCATGCAGACGTTAGCTGTTGCAACTACTGACAATTCTACTCACTGATATTTTAATGACGTAAAATATCCTAAATTAGTCAATTAATCACATACCAAAGTTTTAGAAAATGTTGAAGGAGGGAGAGTGGCTCCTCCATTTAACAGAGGACCAGTGGTTTGATCCCAGGATCTTCCAGTCCACATGCTGGAATGTCCTTGTGTAAGACACTGAACCCCAAATTACCCCTGACAGCTGTGCTAGCAGTGTGTGATGTATTATCTCTGTTAGAGAATATATGAATGACAATGAATGTGTGTGGATGTGACTTGTGATGTAAAAGTGTGAAAGCGCTGTGATTGGTGATTAAGACTAAAATGCTATATATACACTGACCGTTTGCAAATACAAATAGTATTAGTAGCAGTCGCAGCAGTACCATCACCAGGAGCAGTGGTATCCTTATGTCTGTATGGTTGGTTGACAAAATACAGCTGTGACAACAGATGTGAGTGATGCATTGTCTGATTTTGTATTTTTGTGTTCTGTTAAATATTGTTTTATTATGGTAAGTTATTATAAGTTAAACACATTTTTAAGTTTTAATCGTGGCCTATTTTTGGATTAAATTGTATTTGTATAGCCCATATTCACAAATCACAGTTTGTCTCATAGGGCTTTAACATGGGGTGACATCCTCTGCCCTTAACCCTCAACAAGAGTAAGGAAGAACTACAAAAAAAACCTTTTAACAGGGTAAAAAGAAGTAGAAACCTCAGAGAGCCACATGTGAGGGATCCCTCTCCCAGGACGGACAGAAGTGCAATAGATGCCATGTGTAATGGATAATAATAATAATAATAATAATAATAATAATAATAATACAAATTATGAAATCCAAATGTCACATTAGACTTATTTTACGTGAAGGACTTTGTTTAGACAATGTAGCCAACTTTTGCTTTAGCAGCTGTTTACTGGACTTTTGCACAAACGTTGCAAGTTCCAAACTTCGTTCCTTCACTCACCACTTCTCTCCAGGTTTTTCTCTCACAACACCAACACTTTTGTTTTGCTTTTAATTTTATCATTTCTTTCCTATTGACATTAGGATGCTAATTACTTTCTGACAGTGAGTCACTGTAGTGTCTAGTCTGTCCTGAATGAATAGCTCTCAGAAGACATATTATAACCTCCTGTCATATAACGTTTGTCATGCAAACTCAATGACTCCTTAAGCTATTGGTGAGACTGGTAAGTTAACAGCTGTTGATGCTAAATGTTGACATATCATAATTTATTCTAGGCTACAGCAGACCCCCAGTCATAGTCTGTAGTTGTCTGGTGCCACTAGCATTAATGAGAGACAAAGCTCGCTTAGAGAAGAGCATGGAGTGCAGAGGGTGGCGTGGGAAACAGTGCACCTGCTTCATGTTTTGGTTGTAAACAAACCCAAGGACAATCTACACAGATCAGCAGGGGGTGAGACAGAAGGAGCCAGCAGAGTGGGATGCCCAGTGTGCTTCAGTGGAACAGCATTCTGGAGTATGGCACTCTGATGTTGGCACAGACGGGGCTTGGCCAAACATGCATGCTCGTACATGTGCTGTATGGTGTGTTTTAGCTTCAGGTCATTCCCATAATGTGCAAGATATGGAATTTTGTCATGCCATGTTATACTAGTTTGACTTCTTTAATAGGGCATGTCACATGGGGCTTGATGAAGTGTCAACATGATCAGACTGTGAAGAGACACATCACCCTGTTTGTGGTTAAAACAAAGCTGCAAGCTGAAGAGGAGTAGGAGTGACACTGAGGCAATGACTGGTGCACTATAGATGTATATTCTATAGACGCTTCACTGTTCTTGATCCTTGAACGTTACTTTAACTAATTAACAGTTCAGCCATTAAATCAACCTATCGATCTGCATGGACACCAAAACCAGTGTGTTTGTTTGGTATTAACTCGCATTGTGGGGACCTAAATATGTTTACACAGTCATATGGTTGTATATTGTCTTCCTTATAGGGACAAAGAGCAAGTCACTATAATGTAAATTCTTACATTTTAAAGTGAAGACATGTTTTAAGGTTAGGTTTATATTAAGATTAGGGTAAGGGTTAGGCAAATCAAACTAAGGTTAAGGTTAGAGTTGGTCTCCAGGAAATCAATGTAAGTCAATGCAATGACCTCATGTCACAGAGACACAATGGTGTGTGTATGCACATAAACTATAAAGCAGAGAAACTTATAAAATTAAAGCAAAAATGAACTGGATACTCATTATGTTTGTGTTTTTAAAGCATCATCTGTCCTTTTTCCTCTCAGACTTTCATGTCTTCGGTGAGGTGCCTTTCTCCCTCTATGCAGATTGTTAATCCTTGAGAGCAAGATGTATTTTCCTAGATTAGTTTTAAATTGAGCTTGTCTCTGCTGACTCTACATGTACAGAGTCCCTCTATGGCCTCTCTAAAAATTCTCATGAAATCTCTCTCAGGCATATTCTTCCTGTGGGCTTTGAAGCTTCTACAGATCAGTATCATTGTATCCTGTCCTATATTCTGCCTACAGATGTTGGCATGAGTAAGTGCATGACAAGCGTAAGATCATTCTTTTAGAAATCAACTTCACACCCTCAAAAACCTTTGTGCATACAGTGTATTTATTTATTTACAAATGAAGTAGAAGTACGTAGATATACATATTTCTGTCAAGGATAATAGGACAAAAAATGACCGAGATTTATTGTATTTTTCAGACGTCACCATCAGATGTGTTTCTGCAGTCTTATCCTGTTGGGGGTCCTAGTCCCAGTATCTATAACAATTACAAATTAGAAAGTTCTGTAAAGCATGATTTACCTCCAGTTAGTGTTAGAGCTAAAAGTATTGTGTTTCCTATATGTAGCAAAACAAAAAGTCAGGGTGTGGAAGTGTAGATTTTTTATGAAACAAATATGAAAATATGTCTATAACTGTAAAGGAATAGTTTGACATTAGATGAAATATGAGGAAGTATGAGTAAAATCAGAAGAAAGCCCTCTCAAAATTGTACATGAAAAATGAAGCTACCACCAATCTCTAAAAACAAAAACTAGAGCCCAGGAGAAAAAGCTAACGTAAACCACAACAACAACAAATGGACAAAAAAAGACTTTGGGGAATATTTTGTGCTGCAGTGACTCTGTGGAGCCTCTGCTGGTTGTCTGCAAACCTTAAAATGACCCAGTTCAAACCTGGTAAAAACATCCATCGTAAGTGGTCAGCGCTAAGTACAGGTCTGAATGTACCCAATTGCATCCTGTGTCCTGAGATCCGATCACATTCGGAGGTGGCATTATTGTGAACACAAATGTGTCCTGGGTTCAAACTTTTCAAAATAAAAGCTCCATTATTCAGCTCAATATAAAGCATTACGGCAACAAAACCAATGTTGTGATTTTACTTTGAAGAGAACTTGCTGAGGAGAAAGCGATTCTATATATATTGTATTCACAAAGAGAGAAGCACCAGTGACTCCAGTGAATGTCTGTGTCAGTCCAATTTGGTTAAATGGCAAATGGTCTGTATTTAAATGTGCTTTTCTAGTCCTGATGACCACTCAAAGTGCTTTACAGTACAGTTTGCCATTCACCCATTCACACAAACATTCATAGCTTCATCTATTAGCAGCACCTTTTTTTCTATGAGGGGGAATTCAGGGTTCAGCATCTTGCCCAAGGACACCTCGGCATGCAGATGGGGAAGACTGGGATCAACCGCTCTACTCCTCAGAAACAGCCACCCGAATATGGTGTTATTTTAATAATTGAATGATCATTTAAATTATCTAAATTATCTGGCAGTGATTTTGATCAGAGGTTTGACCTAGTTGCCAACTACTGCTGTTGTTTAGGAGGTTAACGTTTAATAATTTGTTCAATAAATTCTTCTAATATGTAGTGCAGTATCAGTGATAAGATCTGCAGCTTTTTACAATAATAATAATATTAATAACACAAACATCTGCTGTAACAAATCATCTGAGACAAAAGATATTTGGCAACATCTATCATTCCAGTGGTGGTTGAGGTTTCCAGACATTCACTGGTACTTAGGGAAGTGTCTCTTTGTGCTTATGATTAAATTATTATGTCAGTCTCTCAGGGATGTGGAGTTTTCTGCGGTTGTTGCTGTCTAAAATTATGTCTGATTTGATGGCAGATTTTGCAATGTTTTTAATTGTGTTTTTGCAAACATACATAATGCATTCTCCAGCCCCTAAACCAAGTCTTAAAGCCTTGATAAAACTCATTGAAGTTGTAAGAAACAAGCCGTTCTTTTCCTGACAACAAAAGAATGATATTTAGACATATGCACACACACACACAAACATGCACCCTGTTTGTCACTAAAATAGGAAAGCATGCCTCTAACCCTTTGCGATTTATATAACAAAAAAGTTCCCACTAATCCAACTAATCTCGATGCTTTCAGCAATTATAGATGTTAATGTAGCAGCCTCGATCCTTGTGATTTGTCTTGTCTTTTGATGCATTTTAGCTGTTCTGCAGGTTTGTTTTGTAGTAGAAAGGTGTTTTGTCAATCAGTGACTTTCCACAACAATGTTGTCACACAAAATGGACACCAGGGAATAGGCTAACACAGGTCTCTGCAGTAAATTGGGTTGGTAAGGGTGAGACGTACGTGTCACACACGTCTGCAAGATCCCAACCAAAAACAAGGAGGGAGTTGGGTCATTGTCATTGTTTGGAAAATAACTGTGATAGGTGAAACTATATGGATTGGTCAAATTAACTGAAATATTGCTGTGATTTCACAAAATCTTAAGGGTGGACATTATTCATGGGGATTAGTGGAGATTGTGTTAATTGCTGCATTTTAGAGGGACTGATATGTAGATTTGACTGTGGAGCCATATTGACAGCTTGATCTTGTACCTGTTTCTGTGGATTTTTCTACGCTCCAAACAGAGTGATCAAATGCGGAAATGTGCAAAAAAAGTTCAAAGGTTTGATAAAGTTGTCTTGAGTTCTTTAACATTACTCTGGCTCGATAGGAACCTTCATGCCAGTAGCTCATTAAGATATCCAGTATAACAATCTTTTTCTCATTTCTTCGTCATCATGTTCTTAAAAGACTGAAAAGTTCAGAGAGGAATGTAGATGTTGGCCCAGAAAAACAGCAAGTGCTCGCTACACTTTGTGTTCAGCTAATTAGCATCTCTGTGCTAATTCCAGTGTTTTTGTTTCAAATCTGAGCCCCTGACCTCATGGCTCATCTCCAGCCTGAAGGGTTTTGAGGAATTCCTCCTTTGTACCAAGTTAATCTTCATAGTGACACAGTAAGACTGTTTATCATAGGCTCAGCTAATTAGATAAAAAAAATCAGGTGGACTCTGGACTGGAATGTGGACCCTGGGTCTGGTCTTGAGTGTCCTTGACAGGAGATGATGTGGATTTTAAAGGGATAGTAAGTCCTTTAAAATCACTAACATCACAAGCTTGATGGGCTTAAGGCTGATTAGAGCTGGTACTCATGGTGCCTTCATGTGCGTTTGTGGGGGGGAAAAGTTCAAAACTCAACGAGTGGGGGTTGAATTAGCTGCAGGTCAACATGGATCAAAGTATGAATGTTTGTGTTTGAAGAAGGTTGCAAACATGCATCTGGACATTTTAGCTTTGCCACAGGATACCTGCACTGGCTGCCTCTTGTGCCATACTGTTACCAGCTAGCAAAGCACAAAGAACATAGGATATCCTTGTTTATAGGAACCTTGTTGCAGAGACAGCAGAGCAACACCAATGCCTGTGTAATACATCTCAGGTTTTTAAGAATTCTGAGCACAACTGGGAGTTCACCTCATCACTGTCAGTGCGTGTTAGCTGCCCGAGGCTGCAGTGGTTGATCTAATAGAGCTCTCTGCAGTGTGCAGACGCTTTTCCTCGTATTGTGCAGACATGAGTTCATGTTTGAGCCGTTCTTTTTTGACCTGAAACTTGACTGCACTTGAAAGGTCAGAGCCAAAGACTCAAAGCTCAAAGCATGCGTTAAATACTCTGTACTCTTAATTATTAGCACTCTTAATTGTGTTGCCTGTTCTCATGCTGGTAGGTCAGCTCTTGGCCTGAGATGCTGGACAGTTAGTTAGGCATACTGGCACATATGATTTGACAGGGGGCAGAGGCAGCTGCTCTGATTGGAAGAATGGCTCAGATTTTTCATGATACATCGCTGCCAAATCCTTCTCCTGCTGGAAAGCTTTAGTCCTTTTTGACCAAACACGAAGTACCGGAGTAAATCCTCCTGGAATTTCTCTGACTTCTACATCCTAAAGCAAATTAAGCTGATGTTGCTATGCAGCAGTTATTGTTCGGCGGGGCTTGAACAATGCAGCCCAGCAGGGCAATAGGCATGGATTCTGCTAAAGAAGTTTAATCTGCTAATCCACTCTGTTTTCATGTGGTTGTAGCATTTGTCAACCTGCTGCCTTTTCGCTTGACTTGGGTCAGGATTGGTCTGGCTCTGCACACAAGAGCCCTGCCCTGTATCAGACCCCCTCCCATACATGTCTGCAGTAATAGAGGGGAAAGCATACACCCCTCCACGTCTTCCCTCATCACTCAGCCTACATTCCTTCACTAATGAGCTTGCACCACCTTCACCACTCCCCCCTTACCTTCATTAAGCCTAATAAAGCCCTGCCAGAAGACACCCAAAATGTGCTAAAACTGTAATGAGGGAAACCCATTAAAGAATATAACATTAACTTACATCATCATCAATCAGTCGATCATTTCCACTTTCATTAATAATTTTCTGTTCAGCAGTAGTCCAGCAATTTTGTGTTTCAGAAATTTGAGGGACTCATGAGAGACATATTTTAAAAGGAATGGTTAAGCTTGGTTTAGGTGGAGATAAATTTACTTTTAGTCCATAGTAGGAGTCAAGCTCAAAATCCTACCTAAGCCCCTCGATATTTGTTAAATGCCCACATAATTCAGCAGGGCCTTTCAAGCTCTATATGGTCCATGTTTGTTTATATTGCAAACTCTGTTATAAATTGGCTCCAGTAACCATGATTCTATTACTATTTTTTCAAACTTGACTGAGCCCTGTTTTTACATGCAGCATGTACTCCCCATTACAAATAAGTTGACCTTTATGCATAATTGATTAGTTAGAGTTTCATTTTATTCACAGGCAAGACAATGCATATCAGTGACTGTTCCACTTAGTTCTTACACAGAACGAGTCCCGGAAGGTTTTTCATCATCATTATGCAAGGCTAATCTTTTTCTTTACATTTGTCTCCATATTAGTTCTATTGTTTATAAAATTATAATTAATAGTCCTACATCTGAACATCAGTCACATCAGGACTGGACCACAGCTCATTAATGAAGAATGTCTCTGAAGTAATACCATCTGTGCATCTGTGCTGTGGTTTATAGTCCCTAAATCTCACCAGGGAAGGATGACAGCCCTAACCTCCTCCAACATATGATCCAGTGGCCATGATTCTAAATGATGAGAGATGAGCTTCCATCAGTCACATGTACCTACGGACTATCTATCAGAATTAGACAGTGTCAAACAACTAGTCAGTATAAAGATTGGAGCCAGTTAGACTGACCATCAAGCCAACGTTAACTTTACTGTGCAAGCTTTATTTTGTTTTAGGAAATTTTACCTCTTAAGTGTGCCTGTGCTGTGTTTGTGTTTCTAGTTTCTAATCTCAAAACTCAACAGTTAGAACTCCACCTCTATCCACTGTCCCTCCTGCCTTCCTTATTGCCTCTATAAGTTTTTGAACTAGAGTCACTAAGTTTTCAGATATGCACAAATCTTTCAACATATATCTACATTTTCTCCTCCCGGCACACCGCCCTGTGCAAATTTGTGTATTGTATTTTGTTGTATTTTGCACTGACTTTATATGCAATAATTTCCCCCTCTAAAATGTACTTTGCTTTCAGTCTGAACACACCTTTATTCAGATCAGCTAACAAACAACAAGGCATAAGGGCCCATTCAAAGGACACAGCTGTTGCAAGAGCAATTTACAATTCTGCCCAATGAGGCTTCAATGGCCCCTGTCAAATGAGAAAAGATGGATTAAGAAACACCATTCAGTTCTCAGCAGACCTCTGCCAACTCACCATCACCATAAGCCTCATCAAATGTTGTAAATCTGTGTAGTGGAATTCTTCTGTGAAATCTCCACTGTATGCCAGCGTGCACATGTCTCACTTAGGAACTGTGTGGAATGTGTGTTCAGGCTGCCATGCTCTGCTTCCTGTTTATTAAGTAAGCCATGAACCTGGCCTGCCAAAGCTCTCTCATCATACATGGCAGCCAAAGGCCAGCTGGGGATGCAGGAGTCTTATGAGTTATGTTTGTCTCAGAGGCTTTCCTCTGAGTCACGCAGGCTAACATTCAAAGCAGGGGAAGCATGTGGTTATTTTTCAGGGTTACTTTCCTTCCCTTGCTTTTGTTTCCCTACAACAGAACGGGATTTATTATTCATGCAAGTCCATCAGGGGTTTGACTAATGGAATAGATGAGTGGAAGAACTAGCACTGAGGAAAGGAAGAGCACAGCTGATCTTTATATTTATTTAACCTCACCCCACAGGTTGACATCCAGGTCTGATGTTCTAAAACCGCATTCAACCCCATGGCTGCTTATTTTGAAGTATTACCACAAGGAGACATTGTCACATCATGCATCTAAGGCCTAGTTCATACCTGGTATTACGTGTTGGGTGATTGATCACATATGGGCATCTCAAAGAAAGTAAGTTCACATTCTCAAATGACCACTTGTAATCAGATCTCATTTCCCTGCTCTATATGCACATGTACACCACTTCTGTTTGTCAAGAAAAATGCTGTGATTTGAACAAGTACAGGAGGTAGCAATGCAGTCCATGTCTCCTGGAAATTAAATGAAGCAGACGAAATTGAAACAATTCAGATTAGATTTGTTCCAGTCAAACTAAATCCCCCAAGAGATTTGGTGCAATATACCTCAATATACTTGAAAGAAAAATTTAATTGTGGATAAAAAGCCAGCTTACATGATTTGAGAAGGCAAATAAAGAAGTAATACCTCTTGTGCAAAGTGTTAGTTGAGTCTGTGGCCCAGGACACAATTGACAGTTTGGCCATATGTGATCTGACCAATCAGACCTCCTTCAGACCTTACATTAACATCCTTCTGTCCAAATGTGGCCACAGTCATTTAGCAGTTTGAACACAAATTTGTCTGGGGCCACCCATCTCTCATAGTGTATTAATAACAGAAATGATGTGTGTTTGATGATAAGCGGTCATTGCTGAAGAGTTGCCTATGTGCAAACATACAGGGAAGAGAACAGAGACCTAAAAATAAAAGAAACGATGGAAACCTTTTTGTTGGATTCTAAAATGTGATAATACATGCTCCCTCCTCCAGATCTTTGGGGAGACTGAGCCTGTCCGGATGACATCAGAGGGCTCAGACTGCCGCTGTAAATGCATCATGCGCCCTCTCACCAAGGACGCCTGCATGCGGCTGCGAAGTGGCAGTGTACGTGTGGAGGACTTCTACACAGTGGAGACGGTCAGCTCCGGATCTGACTGCAAGTGCTCGTGCACTGCCCCACCTTCCTCCCTCAACCCCTGTGAAAATGAGTGGAAGATGGAGAAGCTGAAGAAACAGGCCCCTGAGTTACTAAAGGTGAGCAAATGAGGCTTAAAGCCACTATAGCCATTTTCTGACATGACCTCTGGAGGAAGTCAGGAGAATTGGTGCCTTTCACTCATGCACAATGCAGCAGAAGATTCTCTGCTTAGACACGTTCACAACAACACTGAAATCTCCGGAGCTTTTAGGTAAGGGATGATGCAGCAGGCATGCAAACGTCAGTAACATGCCACTCGCTCATGGTGAATCCTGCAGAGGATCTCCTGCTGTGTTCTTACATCCGCTCCTCTGGACTTACTGCAGCCTTTGCACTAGGGGACCAGGTGGAGAAAGACAGCTGGAGGCTCTCACTTGGATATTTGCATTCACACATACAGCCTCTGTGGAGAAAGTCTGGAGTATCTCCACAGTTACGTGCATGTCTGAAAGCAGCTTATGATAGCAAGTTTCAAGTGATTCTGATGGTGTCAGATGATGACCATTACAGCTTAAATGTACCCTGCTTTGCTTTTAATGCATTTTGATGACAATGAGTCAGCAAAGAAATATATCCTCAGCCCCATTCATTAAGGACAAATGTGATCTGTGCAAAAACCTCAACAATAGTTAGAAATGCCACTTTCTCACCTCACATAACTACGTTTCAGAAAGACAAACACAATAGGATCATCCATCATCCACATACAGACATCTATATGGTTATTGAGCAGGATGTATAATAAGGTTTCTTCCAGTTTAAAATCCTGATTCAACTCTCTGTGACCTTGTCTGAGTTATATGTCATCAGAATCTTTTGTGAACACGTCAGCTCACTTCTGCACATACCTTCAGCACACTATAATTTTTAACAGGCTGGAGAAGCACAATATGTACGTAAAAGGCTGTTCCAGATGTTTGATCTGACTGCACCTTAACATATGGATCAGCCCAATACATCCCCTAACGAAATAATTTTATTACAAAGGAGAGGTTGTATATAATTCAAATGAACCCCAGACTAAGAGCACACCGCTGCCTATAAAGTGTGGCTGTCAATAGTGCTAATCAAAGCAAATTATTTGAGAGGTCACTTAAGCTATTGCTTCAGTAAAGAGAGACACATTAATCTGTCAGCATTGTGTTCAGGGGATGGTAAATGATGCTAGTTCTCTTTCATGGCCTGAATGACCAGCTCCAATCTATGGTGGACCTCCTCGAGGGAACCCTTTTCAGCATGGATCTAATGAAAGTCCACTCCTACATCAACAAGGTGGTGTCACAGATGAACACCCTGGAAGAGGTGAGCAAAAAAAGGACATATACCTCCTCATATGATTATAGTGGAGTAGCTTTATATAGCAGGTTTTGTGACTTTAAAGTAACAGCTCGTGTTTTTCATTAGAAATTAGTTTTTTTATTAGGATAAACCTGATGTACCATCTCATTTTCAAGGGAGTCCCAACATTTATTGCAATCGTAACATGACAATAAAGCAATGCAGTTATAAAAACATGAATGTACAAACAGGCAAAAGAAAAATAACAGACTGCATACATTAATACATGTGTTAGTAGATCACCAGATGCAAACATAATGCAAATATAATCTTCAGGCATAAACACAATATATTCTGTCTATATGTTTATAGACATACATACATACAGAGACAGCTTCATTAATAACAAGAGCAAATAACAGCTGATGTTATTTAATGGATGATAATCATTGTGATAGTTATGATTCTGTCTTGCAGACAATCAAGACAAACCTCACACGGGAGAATGATTTTGTCCGGGACAGCATGGTGAGCCTCACCAACCAGTTCAAGAGATATGAGAACTACTCCAACATTATGATGAGCATCAAGAAGGAGATCTCCAGTCTCAGCCTGCAGCTGCTTCAGAAAGACTCAGCTGAGAGCAAAGTACAGGTTAGAAAAAAAACGCTAAAAAACTAACACACATTGTCCTTAGCTATTAACTGGGACCTATTTGAAATATCAGAAGAACACGAAGACACGTTCAACTTGGTTTACAGAACAATAGTTAGCACACTGCCCCGCCCCCACTCACTGCTACAGAGCACTGACTGCCTGTTTATTCACATTTTTATTAATATTGAACATATCACATATCCAAATCACACTGAACTCGGGTGTGAAGTCGATAAATGTAACTTTTCACGATATATGCGTTCCACATTCAGACAAACGTTTGTGGAGTTACTAGGGAGATAATATGCTTTCTATTCACATACACTGTAAAGCAATATCAATAGGGATATCATATCCAATTTTGTTTATGTTGCACATATGTAGAAGTTAAGAAGTGAAACTTAATTCATTGTTTCTTAAGGACAGTCAACATATGAAACACACAAGACAATTTTACCCAGTTTCTTAACAAGGTATAATCTGAATATGCATTTTACAGAACACTAATGATGAGAAAACCAAGGTTTCCGTAAAAGTACCCAATAAAAAGAACCCTGCAGCCAAACCCCCTCCGAAACCACCCAAAGAAAAGGTCATAAAGCCCAAGAAAGAGGTCATCAAACCTGGGAAGCCGGTCAAGCCTGACCCTACAGTCAAAGCCAAGGTGGTTGGACACCAGCCTGGGGTGGTGAGGGGCATCACATACTACAAGGCTGCCAAGACCAGTGATGAGCATGGAGAAGGTGAGTTTTCAGCTCGCCCAGGACACTGCATTTTTGCTCACTGCTGTGGTGTGTTCATATAAGGCCATCCTCCCTGACCTAGAGAAAACACTGTGCTCGCACTTTAGCTGAGTTTGCACTCCCATCTGTGTGTGATCCCCTGTGGGTGTTGAAAATGATCCAAATTAGTTTCTTTGCAGGATCAGGATCAGCCGTCAGCCACAGCTTTGCATGTCTTACCAACACAGTGAAGATGGTTATTAGCTGGGTTTAGTTTCCAATAGAGGACAGTGTAGAGGTTTCCGGAGAATGTTGTTTTACACAAGTGTGAGATAAGGCTGTAATTGTATTGCTAACTTCACACGTAAGCGAAAGGCAATAAAACAGGGAATCTATAGCTGTGTGGCACACAAGATCCCCTCAATACATGATTTACTCCAGTGTTGTTTTTAGCAAAGCTGGTCTAGTCAGCGTAGGATTGGAACGCTGGTGCACATTCAGCGAGCAGGAAATCCAAATCTTTTATTGACAAAATACACAGAGCTGATGGAATGCTGTCTCAATGGAGGGCTGCCATGTCCATGACATGCCTCAGCTTCACTCCTCACAACAATGTGTGGGGACCCTCACCAATGCAGAGAAAACATTTCCCAATTCCTTCCAATCCTCTTTAAGTCTAGTTGAATGAATAGGTATGCTGCGTTTGCACAGGGCACACGCACATAACACTGTCAGGCCGTGTGTTCTACCATGTATGTGAACCTCAGCGAGTTCAGCCACCCTTGTCAAATCACTGAAACAAGTCGGTTGCATTTCCATAATCTCTGGCAAAGAACCGGATGCAGAACTTATTTATTATTCATTTATTCACCCTAGAAAGGTTTATACACCTTCATACTATTTTTTCTGCAATGCGTCTCCTCAAGTTAAGTTGAGGTGACGCACATTTTACTAGGAGCTGCCCAGGGTAACCACATTTCTCAGCTGTTTGTACAGTTGAGTGGGTATTAAGTGACACACTCACTGTACCTGCTTACAAACTTGATTCCGAAACTGTGGTTAAGACAATTGACATTACAACAGTAACTGTAAGATTGAAAGATTAGATTGAAATCAAGGCATTTTTAACTGTTTATTACTGGAATCTGGGATACAGCATTATAACAGATTAATTTGGAAACATGTAACTTTGACAATGATAAAAGCAAATATGATGCTCCTGACAAAAAATGTTATGGTCCTTTAAAACTACTTTAATATCT
The DNA here is from genome assembly GCA_026259375.1 of Verasper variegatus. Lineage (NCBI taxonomy): Eukaryota > Metazoa > Chordata > Actinopteri > Pleuronectiformes > Pleuronectidae > Verasper > Verasper variegatus. Next base: position 25,652,255 of record CM048041.1, read on the forward strand.
CCATCAAAATATGTGAAAGAGGTCTTTGAGCTGTATAGTAATAAAATAACTAAAGTCATACAAGATGTGTTCCATCTGCTTCACTAAACACAGATGGATGTCACGTCTGTTAACAATTAGCTAATGTCCTCTTTCATGGGCTCTCCACTGAAAGTCATTACCTATACTCAACCTCAGATAAATTGATTGCAACAGATTTGCTACTTTTGTGTGGATGAGGGTTAAATTTAATGCCAGGTACCACTTCCAAAGTCTTCATCACCTTAAAAGACCTCATGTCTTTCAGAAACCTTTTACTGTTAATTGAAATAACGTTATCCGAATATTGTTTCCACTTCAGCCTCCATCTGGTCCATGTGTTTAGAGTATGCTCGTGAGGAAGGTCCGCTGCATATGTAGAAACGCTGTAATCTCTTCACATCTGTCTGGCAGCACAGGACGTCAGAGTATGAGGACCAGAAGGAGAACAGCCGCTCTCTCTGCTAAGACTGTCTTTGATTTGGCCTGCTTTCTTTTTTATAAAAGAACAAAAGAAGAAGAACATTGAAGCCTGTAACTGGAAAACAAGTGGCCAGATTTGACTAGTATGGATTTTTGATGAAAACAACACTTTATGTTCTAAAATATGGTAGGCAGTCAATGTATTCAGACCATTATCAGATGCTAAATATTCACTATACATTACCGAACAAGGTCACAGATGTGATCTAAAAGGCAAAGTTGATAACTTTGATAAGTTTTATGTGACTGTCTAAACAAATATCCACTTAAGTTTCAACCAGGGTTTTATTTTAATGTGGCGTCTGTCAGTTTAAGCCACTAGATCAACTCTACTCATACATCTCTGCATTTATACTCCACTACAAAGCGATCTCACTTTTTCTTCGTTTGCCTCGACCTTCTTTACTCCACTGAAAAGCAGCTGAGCACTAACTAATGAGCCACTACGAATTATATGAAATTATTTTATCTATTTTTTATCTATTTTATCTATTCCAAATGTGATGACACAAACATTCATGATGGCAAAAAAGTAATTAAAGGTTGAGATGCAACGACTACTCTATTCTCAAAAGCATTGATGATGTTACACTAGATTGTACACATGAAAAGTGATGCAATTCATATTGCAAATATGAATGATTCTGTTCATTAGCAGCAAGTCCAAAGATATGCAGAGTAAGATTAGGTTAATAGAAGACTCTAAATTGGCCGTGAATGTGAGAGTGAATCCTTTGTATCTGTAATATGCTTCTCGCCCACGGACAGCTCACTCTGTGACCTTCTATATAGATAATGGATGGATAATCATCTGAAGAGGAGGTAGTTTGGAGCACTGAGTATTTCTGTTTTACAATTAGTCTCATTGTGTTGGTATTCTTTGTGTGCTCTGTTGCTAATGTGGCAACTTTTATGTAAACACGTGGAAGTGGATTTATTTCTCAAGTAGCTATTACTGTTTGTAAATGGTTTTGGTTTTGTATTTATATAGCGCTTTTCTAGTCTTGATGACCACTCAAAGCACTTTACAGTACAGTTTTACATTCACCCACTCACACACACATTCATACAGTGCATCTATTAGCAGCACTTTGTTGCTCTATGTGGGGGCAATTCAGGGTTCAGCATCTTGCCCAAGGACACTTCGGCACAAGCCCACAAAGCCACAGCCGAGTGTTGTACTGTGCAGTGAATGAAAGGTTTAAAAAACAGTTCGAAAATATCGTCAATGTCCCTACACACTTACTTCTTTATGTTTTGGTAATGTGCCCATCACTAACAAGAACAAGAAGCAGCCTGTTCTCAGGTATTAACAGCTAACAGTATTACTCTCCTCTATCATCACTCGGCATCGGGACTGTCTGACCTTGTTTAACCATCAGCTATATTTTCAGTGAAAACTAGCTTTGTAGACTCTTGATTTCTTTGTCTTTTTCCTCTTGGCCTGACTCTACACTCCTCTCCACCCTCCCAGATCACTCTGCCAAAATGTACACCGTCCACCACATCACAGAAAGCCAGTCTGAGGATGGAGGAGCTGAAATGGTCCTGGAAAACATGGAGGCCACTGTGGCTGAACCCATCAGTACCACTGCAGTTCCCACCACCACAACCACCACAGAAACTAGAACCACAACTACTACCATCGCTACACCCACCACTATCACCACGCAGGGCACACCAGCATCTGAAAGACCAGCTCCAACCATCATGCTGCTGTTGGACAACTCCAACAACAACAGTCGGCCCACTCTCCACAGAGCAGGTAGCTGCTTACACTCACACACTCAGTATTCTGTCTCAGGCTGTGACTGCAGTGACAGAGACCAGTATAACAGCAGAAAGGTGCACAGGTTCACTCTGCTAAGAAATGTATGAGTGTGAAGTCAATTTAACCTCTTTCCCTAAACGTACATGTTTAATGATCGATAAATGGTCTGTATTCATATAGCATTTTTTTTGTCTTGATGACCACTTAAAGCACTTTACAGTACATTTTATTTATTCGTACACACATTCATACAGTGCAATTATGATCAGCACTTCTACGAGGGGCAAGTTAGTTAAATGTTCTGCTTTTATTTTGTCCAGGGAAGATCCTCAACTGTGAAGGGACGCTAGCATCCATCGAGCAGCCAGAGAAGCAGCACAGTTATGGGCGCAACGAGGGAGCCTGGATGAAGGATCCCCTGGCCAAAGACAACAAGATCTACGTCACTAACTATTACTATGGAAACAACCTGGTGGAGTTCCGCAATCTGGACAACTTCAAACAAGGTGTGCTTCATTTGGGTCTTTTTTATAACATTCTGTTTACCAGTGGCTGCAATTGGTAAAGTCAATTTTTAGCTCAAAGTTGGATAGCATCTGTTAAATCTGTATGTAAAATATGAATATTTATTTACATTGTAATGTGTGCATTTGTGAAATTGTTTAACATGTGTTCAAACTGCTTGGTGTCTGTTTGTGGAGGTCACTTGATACATTATTGGGTCAATGTTAATGTGTGTTACTGAAAAGAAGTAGACAACTGTCTTTCTTAAACTTCCTTAATGTTGTCTTGACTATCAGTTATGTCTAACCAGCATCAAGGTTTGTGGGGCAAAACACAATCAGACCCCCCCCCCCATCTATCCTGGTGCTGCAGAAAGTCATTTAGTGAATAGACTGCCTCCTGACTCCTTTGGGACAAGTGAGTGAGTGTTGATTGGTGGTAAGGGCGGAAAGGGCTGGGGGTGGGGTGGTGGTCTCATTGGGCCATCCCTGTCAAAAATAACAAATATAAGTTGCTTTTAGACATGCACTGAATTTGTTGCAGTTGTGAACACGTGTCATGTCTGAAAACTGCAATACTGATACTGAACTTAAGATAATGTCTCTACTTACATCTGATCTCAGAACAATGTTCTGACCCATAAAAGGATCTGATGTTGCATTCATTTGGTATTCTACTCAAAATGTGGCGGCAGCAGGCTGTTGTCGAGCTTCACCAGCTGCTACTCAATGTTTCTGCTATTTCTGTGAGGGTAGAGCAGGATTTTTGGGACTTTTGCACTTTGAGGATAAACCTAGGATCTCTGACGGGTGACTGATCATAGCTACCAGGTAATTTCAAACTGTCTGTTCTTAGTAGGTGTTTTGAGGCGGCAGTAGCAGGTCAAAAGGAGAATTACACTGATCTACCATCTGGTCTGTATAAGTTGTTTTACAAATCACCCTGGTCAACATATGTGACAACGAGTAGTTAGGGTTTACTGCGGAGCAACTTTTAAGAACTCTGTAAGCTTTCACAGGAATACGTTTGGAATTTACATCTTTACAGGTAAATATGGAAAACGAAACCCAAGCTTTCTTTTTTTTGTTTTTGTAGTTACCATATCAATCTTCTCTACAATCAAGGTAGGTTTGTCTGAGAAGTGTGTATGTATTGAGGCAGGTGAGTCCAGGGAGAAATAATTTAGGCTGCCGCTATCCTTATCTACATTATGAGCTGGCTCTGAATATTTGAATACCTTCATATTCTTTGAATACTATTACAAATATCTTGGTTGTGGTACCATCGTCATAGGTGGTTATTACAGTGTTTACAGACTGACACTAATCTTTCCTATTCACTAAGTCTTTTTTCAAAATTTAACTCAAAACACAATTTTTCGTCCCAATATTTGGTTTTAACTGCAGGATCACCCTGTTTTAACTGATAGCTGTGTTTTCTCTAACAACAGCATTGACAATGATTAATGCTGATTATCACACATGCTCAGTGAGACTGATGAGATATGTGGAATGCAGGTCTTGGTTGTTTCATGGCTTCAGTGGGTGGGAAAATCAACTCCTTTCACATCCAAATCAACTGAGGAATTGGATTACACTCTCTAAGAGAGTTAAGACGATATCCCATTGTAGAACTTGGCTTGTTGATCTAGATGTGTTTGGACAATGGGCTTTCTTACATATGAGGCATCCTGTGGTGCAGTTAGCTCACAGCTGTGTGCGGATGACTAGGTATCTTGGTGAGTGGCGGTGATGCCTGCTGTTCCCTGACGTGTTCTCTCTTTTCAACTGGGCAGAGTGGAGAAGGATTAGGAGTGTGGGCTGGCCTAAGGGATGGGAGTGGTGGGAGTGGGGGTGGGAAGGGTGGGGAGGGAGGTTATGGCTGCACGTTGTTTTTGTCCCATTCTAGGCTTTTCATTTATTATTATTATCTAAATCAGACTTCCTGAGGTTAGAAGGTTAAGATAGCTGATGGGATGTGATTAGAAAATGACACCTACAGTACTCCACGTGTTTGTTCAGTAATGAACTCCTAAACATACTGTGTCAGTGTCACATGAAGCCAATGTGTACACAGTCTGGCATTGTAAAAACATTGTCATTGGTTCTTTGAGGGCCAAACTGTTAGCACAACATACACACAGCTGAATGTATCCAACGTAGATAAGCACAACAGAGGGTTCTTAAACATAAAGACCAGCTCACTATATTGGCCTGCCTATTGCATAGCTGGCTGTTGGCAGATTAAACTGAAATTATTTAATCACTATCAAATCCTATCAAAGTGCCAAAGATAGCGACTGAAATTAAAATTACGCTCTAGAAATGATGAAGAATGTGGGTATTATAGAGGTTATTTTAAATTAATTTACAGAAATAACATCTGATATCAGCATAACTTTTATTTTTTAGACTGCTCCTAGCAACTGCTACTACTGGCCTACCACGGCAGATGTCACCAAGAATGACAATTGCTTATTGACATATCCTGTGCTACAGGCCTAACAAGTAGAACATAATTTGCCTTTTCCCAAATAGAAATCAGCTAACATGAATACATTGGGCTGAATAACTGAAGGGGAAGAAAATTGAAATAAATCATTATCATGCTAATTACACACATGTCTGTGGTTTAAGGTTCTGCTATATAGTTACAGAAGAACTACATTTTGATTTAGGTGTTTTATCAGCAAAATCAGGATACTACTGCTGACAGTGGGATGTTTCCCATATGTTGCTGAAGCAGTAAAAGCTTGGATTGTGTTTATTGCTCAGTGTTGTCTTGGCAGTTAGCTATCAATGAGAAGAGCAACCTCTTGTGATACTGAACATGTTGGTAATATTGGTGATACTGGTTTGAGTCATCTGTTTGTACTCTAGAATGTGTTCCTTGGCAAATACAACTCTAGTTCCAGTATAAACCCAGACGTGATAATAAATAAATAAGGCTAACATACTGTTCTTATTTATCCTAGGCCGGTGGAGCAACCTTTTTAAACTGCCTTATAACTGGATAGGAACAGGCCATGTCGTTTATAACGGAGCCTTCTACTACAACAGAGCCTTCACCAAGAACATCATCAAGTATGATCTGAGGATGCGCTATGTGGCAGCCTGGACGCTGCTGCATGACGTGGTTTACGAGGACACCACTCCCTGGAAGTGGAGGGGACACTCAGACATTGACTTTGCAGTGGATGAAAGTGGCCTGTGGGTGATCTACCCTTCCATGGACTATGACTACAACCAGCAAGAGGTGATTATCATCAGTAAACTAGATCCTGGAGACCTGTCCTTGAAAAAGGAAACAACGTGGAGGACAGGTCTCAAGAGAAACTCTTATGGGAACTGCTTCATCATCTGTGGAGTCTTGTATGCTGTCAATGTGTACAACCAGAAAGAGGGTGAGGTGAACTATGCTTATGATACCCACACCAACAGTGAAGCCATCCCTCACCTGTCCTTTACCAATGAGTACTCCTTCACCACCCAGATTGACTACAACCCCAAAGAGAAGGTTTTGTATGCCTGGGACAATGGCAATCAGGTGACATATCAGGTTAACTTTGTCGACCAGTGAGCCCAGCTAGTTTGTGCGACAGATAAGCTCACAGTAGGCCTGCCAGTATGGTACCTATATGAAAAATGATGTTCAGTATTGACAGCCGAGAAGCAGGCATATCGGACTAAACAGGACAAAGGATGAATCTAGTCCAGCCTTCCACTACCAATGCATGCTATTCAAACAACTGACCTCGCAAAGTACCAAACATACATGCCTCAAATATGTATTGGAATGTGTTTGTACAATATGCAGATAGAATGGGGCACAAACAGTGGAAATAATCTAATGGGTTGAGTTAAAGCTCATCAGGTAGAGTCTATAATAATAGATATTTCTTTATATCTTCATTTATGAAATGTCAGCAGGCTGGCTAAAAAGATAAATAGTTTTTAAATCGGGATTTTAAGGGACACTGAAGCTTACATTTTAGAATTATCTCTAGATGTTGCAATAGATGATGGTAATTTCTGAGACCTGAGAATTTTGGGCTGATTGGCATGAGCCAAGGCTGAGTGAGATAGGGTTACATTAGGAGTAACTCCAAAATAGTGTTATTATCCTTTAATTTGATAGCTTCTGATAAATATATGTCAATATAATACATGCAGTGTATGGCTACTTATAGGGTGAAAGTGGTTTTGGTCGCTGTATCTATTCCTCCTGTAAATACTGTAACTCATGCTAGCTTCAGCAGAACTTTTATTTAATCCTGCTTTGCAGGACAGTTTTCCGACGAGAGTCAATGATTACTTATTTTCACTTTCAGCCAATACAATTTATTTTGACCATGATTGTTGCTGTATAGACATAGAACTTTCCTGACAGGCAAGCAGTTAGCCATTTGTTTGCCCAATGCAGTAATTAATCAACTAACCTTGCAAGTAGTCACTTATCCTCTTGCAATGCTAATGTAACAAGGATGCATTGATGAAGTCACTGCACCTGTCGGAATACAGTTTCCCGTTCTTTGTCAACAAGAAACCACACAGCTGTCGAATGAGTCAGTGATGGTGTAGCATGAATTAATCAGCAGATGCTACTTAGCTAATATAAGCTAAGTAGCACCATCTTCAGCTCCATCTTCACACTGGACTGTATTTTTTCAGCCGAGAGTTGTCTTGAAGCTTACACAGGAAAAGCAGCATACGAAAATTAGCCAATGTATTAGATAATGCAAAATGGCTAGATTTAGTAACCATCATTCTCTAAAGTTAGATCCTCTTTTACCTTTTAATGGATTTCAACTTTACATAGCACGTTTTGATTGGCTCAGTCCTCTGGCATTTAACTCAACCATGAAGATTATTTCTGCCTCCAGAGAACTTCTACTTCCAAGAAATGTTTGTAAAACGTTACTTTTACATATTGTTTCACTTGCCCGACTACTCCATCCCATCACCTAGCACTTTGACAATGAATCTGCTTTGTTTATTATTCCGGCCTCATGATGCTTCCTGTCTCCTTACATTAGTTAGTGTTTTGAGATAAGTGTTGAATATAAACTCCAAAAACAACACAATTTTCTTCGAGATAATAACATTTTTAATTCATGTAACTATAAAAGTCTTATGCTCTTAGGATTTTTATATTTACAGAATTTATTTGACAATTGATATCATAGCCTATAACTTTTTGTCAAGGTTCCAAGCATCTTATTTAATTTCAATGTTGATGTATAAAAGTATACACTATCTGTCATTGTTAATACATTGTGCATAACCACTACATTAAATGTCATTACTGTGTATTTGAATATTTTCAGCTCAGTGCATATTTAGAACTGTGATCAGTCATGCTCATATAAAAGGTGTAATGTAAAATTATTTCGTCAAGCTTCAACAAAGAGAACCATGAAGATTTTTACTTTTGACATTGACAGGCAGAACTCTGTGGGGCACATAGTGGGAATGGTAACCTTCACCATTAGCATCACAATGCTTAATAGTGCTCTTTAGTCTTGTATACCACCACACTATTTTGCCAGTTGTTGTTGAGTGTTTGGTTTGTTCATATAGGGCATGCTGATTGCAATGAAATATTTTGTGCAGTTGCAAAGTCTTTATACTTAAATGAAATGTAGCACAACACTTGAAACCAGCTTTGTGTATGTCTGTGGTATGAAATAAAATTTCCATAATAAATGTCTCATGAGATTTATGAATCAGTCTTTAGTAAATGCCATGGGATAGCAGGACTTGCCTTGCCCAACTCCTGTTGAAGGGCTGATGACCAGTGAGTCAGTCCTTCAGATTTCTGGATGTCTGTTCTCATGAGTTATGTTTAGTTCTGGGGTAGAGGTCGATGTGCACTGCTTGATCTCAGTCCAAAAATACACTGAACGAACCGGCTCTGGGTCATAGTACTACGGGCACGGCTGCCTGATTTCTTGGCTGGGGATTTGAAAACTTCAGCTTCAAGTCATGCATTCTATAGAGAGACACTGAAATAAATCAAGAGCTGAATTGTGGGTGTGGAAGAACCATGCATGTGTGTCTCATTTAAAGAAATCAAATCCCCATTGCTATTTAAAGAAGATCTCTGTGCACTGTGGCCTTTTTACACAGGGATAATGAAGTTCATTATTGAGTATGAGACAAGAATAAGTTTGATGAGTGCAGCACTAATGGTGTGTTCAATCATGAACTCTGTCACGAAATGTTGACATGTTGTTGTAATGGAACAATGATGTCCACACTAGCCGAGGTGATGAACACTGACAATTCACATGACCTATGGTGCTTCAGTCCCAGTGCCTCATGGCAAACACAATGGCTCTCCTGTTGCTAAATCTGTACTCAACTTGATCCTGTTCACATCAGCAGGGCCTCCTGTTCATCACATCACATACTCATCATATGCCATCGTTTCCTCACAGTGCCTAGGATGTGAAGCCTTTGTCCCCATTTCACATGCTACTGTGAACTCAGGAACTGCACTATTGAGCCATATCATTCATGTTCAATAATTTGTTGGGTTAATGTAGGAAAGCGCTCTCCACCTAGATCCCCATGCAGGCCTCTGCTGTTCTGAGGTTGGGGACCTTCCACTGCAGGATCTGCCCACATTGAGATACACACCCAGCACTTCAATACTCCATCAGCGCCTCTGTGAATTGGGTTGATTAGAAACATAAAGCAAAAGCCCACATATCCAGCTGAAAATATACCTAAGACTATATCCCGGGGTGTGGACTTGAGTCACATCACTTGAACTCAAGTCAATCTAATGAATTGGATGACTTCAGACTGAGGCTGAAATGAACACCAGTGACTTGGCACCAGTCTTTTAATCTTTTGGTTTGAAGTGACTCTGTAATTTCCCCAAACCCAAAAATGAAAATTAAGGTGTAAAAGAAGTGTTCAGCTGAGCTACTCCTTACTACAAATACTTTGAATGAATCCTGAAGCAGCTAATAACACTGTCAGGAGGAAAATATCTATATGGTATCACGTTCAGACAATAAAAAATGAACATGATAATAACATTGGCCATTAGATAAACTGAACTCACACTTAAAATTATGGTTTTGACTTTAAAACTGCTTAAATTTGATTCCTAATGCTTCTTACACAGCTGTACAATTTCTCATTGAATCTTTTGATAGTTACAAACACTTTCATTCACTACTTGCAACTGTGCCTGTTTCCAATAAAAAACATATATCTGGTGTGATTTGGGCCATTGTCCTTTCCCTTTGACACTAAGCAACGATAGACCACTTTCATGATTATGAACTCTGAACTATTATTCTCTGGACTTTGGCCCCTTGATTAAGGAGAGTTTGGGTTTTATTATCAATTCTTTGTTTGTATTTGACCTTTACCTGTGTTTCGTGCTGTCAGGGTTTTAGTGGAAACAGGAGGACCCAAGATGCAGAGACAAAAATGTTTAACTGAAAGTTTCCTTTAATGAGGCAAACATCCACAAACCAAAAAGCACAGGAATACTAGAAGCAGGGCTGACATAAATCCTCAAACAGAAAAACACTGGGAAACTAGAAAAATATTCAAAAGGGCTAAACTGAAAGTGCAGGGTCTAGGTGGGTGACGTGAGGCTCATGAAGACGACCATGAACGATAACAAACTGACCAAGACAGAACTGAGGACTTGACTTAAATACAAACTGAACTGATGAAAAACTAGAGACAGGTGGCACAGGACAAACAGGTGAAACAAATCAAGGCAGGGAGTAAATTGAACAAAAACACAAGGGAGATCCGACTTTCAAAATGAAACAGGGTTAGGGTCCTGTTCTCTACCATCAACCGGCTGCTTCACCCCCCTTGATGACACACATCCAACAGCTGGCCCTGACCTCTACTCCAGGTTCTTGGTGAACATCATTAGCTCACCAAAACAGCTTGAGTCACCCCCATTCTCAAAAAGTCAGGTCTAGACACAGACAACCTCATACAGGCAAATCTTCAACCTCACCTTCTTAAGTAAAATCCTGGAAAAAGCTGTTGCCTCTCAAGTCCACCAGCATATGTCCACCTATACAAACCCCTTCAAACTGGCTTCAGGGCACACCACAATACAGAGACAGCCCTCGTCAAAATCCCCAATGACCTTCTCAGTGCTGCAGACTCATGCAGGCCACATCAGCATGCTCATTCTACCTGACATATTTGCAGCCTTCGACACAGTTTCCCACACCATCCTCACCGACCGCCTGTCTGATCACCTCAGCATGAGCTTAGCGCCCTACTCTTTACATATGCTACCACTCAGTCACATCATATGTTATCATGGACAAAATATGACAATTTAGGTCCACTATGCTTTTCACCAGGCAGTATTTTAGAAGGTGCTCCCCCGGGGTCTGTCAGGTTGGAGAAGTCATAATGCAGAACTCTGTTTCTCAGATGGGTCTAGTTGCATAAGGCTATCTGTTTTATATTTGGAGCCATCCTCAATGGCATACTGCAAACACATTAGTACTAACAGTGAAGCATGTGTTAACAGAAATGGGACTCGTGACAGTTTGAGTCATTCTGTTGAACAGAGCTTCAGCGTGACTTTCATTTGGACACTTTGGGCTGTAATAGTCACTTACGACAAAGAGTCGGCAGAACAGGATTTAAATGCAGAATAAGGACAGTGAACAAGCAACACGAGAGCTGCATGGAAACTTTTGCATGGTCAACCTCTCCTCAGTCTCCAAAGTTATATAAAATGTAATTTGTAAAATAAGGCCTGGGGGTCTAATACTCAATAACAATCCAATTATGAAGTGCTTTTCTCTGAGCTAGTCTATGGGAGCTGGCACTCACTCAATAATGTCTTGTGTTCTTTTCAGAGGGGGCTTTCCTGAGGTTTAGGCTAGTGACCGAGGAGCACACCAGAGAAGGCCATTGTATGAGATACAAAGGAGGCCTTTGGAGATTACAGAGGAGGAGTGACTGTCAGGACCTCACATCAACATTTTGTAGCAGAGGCCCAGACAAAGATGCCCCAAAACACCTACAGATTTTGGCACGTGATCGAGGAAAAACACTGCAAGGCAAATACATTTCTTGATAAAGTTTATTTGGTAATATATATGTGATGTGATATGGTGACAGGAAAATAAATATATCAGCAAACAGAAAGTCAGGTGTAGGATTTCCCTTTTTATCAGTATGTAATCGAGGCAAAATGTTGAGGAATAGTGAACCCCTGGACAATGTCACATTGTGGGTTAGGATCCACAGGAAGATTTATTTGGATAAATATGAGTTACCCTTAAATACAGAGATGTGGATTCTAACTTTAGATATGCATTTTATATTATAATAGTTTAACCCTTGTGTTGTCCCTGCTTCCCCTGGCTGTTGGCCCCCCTCACATAGCCCACCCCATATTATGATGCACATGTTGGGCATCATAATATGAGGCACATGTTGGGCATCACGAGCGGGGCTGCTGCTAGGGCTATGGAGGAGGCTGGACTCTCGGGTAGAAAGTCGTAGTCGTTGTGGTCAAGAGCCCTCTGTGCGGCGGTGGCGGCGGTGGCGGCGGGCGGCGGCGGCTTTTACAGTCTTCACAACCGCAGCAGACGCTTCCGTGCGGGGGATGCGCTCCCTTCGTGCGATGAACGGAGTCACGAGAGCCTTTCCCAGCTGCTCCAGGAACACCCTCTGCTTGTTCCACTTGCCCGGCACCCAGTCTGGGTTGATCTCTCTCCATATCGCGAAGGCGTTGTAGGAAGAGACGTCGATCATGTTGTGAAAGATGACCAGGGGCCAGCGCGCGGTCATCCTCCTGCAGCTGTACGTTCCGATCACCTTGTCTAGGTTGTCCACACCACCTTTGTTGCGGTTGTAGTCCATGACGATGACCGGTTTCCCATCCTCGCGGCCACTGATGTCTGCCTTGGTGTGCCGTGTGCTCAGGAGCACCACGTTCCTGTTTTTCTTTGGGATGTAGGACACCAGAGTGGTGGTGGGCGTGAATGTAAACTTGGATGAGAACACCTCTCTTCCCTTGACCGTGAGCAGCCCGGTCGGGAGCTCGGGCTTGTTCTTCCGAACTGTGCCGACCATGGTGAGCTTCCTCGCGTGAGTTCGTAGGAGGTGAAGTTATTGTAGCACGTTATATTTCGACCGTGCAGTCCCTCCGTTACATCGAGCACTACCCACAACCCCTGGTTCCATTCTGGGCGTCCGCCGCTCGGCTTTCCGGTGTACACTTGCATCTTCCAAGCATAGCTGGATTTCGCATCGCAGGACACCCATGACTTGATCCCGTATTTCGCTGGCTTGCTGGGCATGTACTGACGGAACGGACACCAGCCTAGGGAGAAAAACAGGAGGAGAAGAGATGATAGGAGATGAGATGAGATGAGGACAAGGACTAGCAGCCGCTATCTACATAACATGACATAACATAACATAACATAACATAACATAACATAACATAACATAACATAACATAACATAACATAAAACGGAAAAAAAGACTAACCTCTGCATGGAACCAGTTGCTCGTCCATGGTCACTTCGGGTCCCGGGTTGTAGAGGTCCGGTAGCCGCCCCACCCACGCGTCCCAGACCTCTCGCATGGCCGCCAATTTGTCCGTGGCTCGTCTCGTGCATCTCGTCTCGCGGTCGTCAAAACGCAGCAGTCTGGAGTACGTGTGGAAGAGTTTTAGGGGCATCGTGGCACGAAATATCGCCAGGCCACTCTCGGCGTCCCACAGGCTGGTGGCGGCCTCGCCCCGGGACCTGTACACGCCCGCTAAGATCAGCAGCGCTATGTAGGCACGCAGGTCGGTCTCATCCATCCCTTTCCATTCTTCGCCGTATTTTCGACGACCCTCCCGATTCGTCATCTCCAGGATGATGCTCTTTACTGTCGGTGTGATGAACAGGTGGAACGTCGAGGCTAGGTCACCGGTGCGGCTCGTCGCGTGGAACGTGGGCCCTGGGGGGACCCTGCTTTGAGCTGCAGCAGAGGAGGAGGAATAGGAGGAGGAGGAGGAGGAGCAGCGGCCCTCTTCTCGGCCATACGCCCTTGAGGACCATGTTATTTCCCCGTTTCTTGACGGGAAGGTCTCTCTTTCTACGAGTCTGGTGGTGTCGCCGTGGTCTTGTCCTCCTTCTTCTTCTTCAAAGGATGCTGAATCTGCAGAAGCCTCACCCACTGGGTCATAATCTTCATCACCGTCGTCGTCTTCGTAGTCACCGTCGTCTCCGTCTCCGTCTCTGTCTCCGTCTTCGTCTTCATCTTCGTCTCCGTCTTCATCACCGTCTCCGTCCTCTCTGTCGTCTTCTCGGTCTGCTTTTCTATCTCCTTGTCCGTCTGCTTCTCGTTCTGGCTCTTTCGCGTCGTCTTCGGGTTCAGAGGACGGTTGCTGGGAGAATAGCTGTTGGAGAACCTGTTCTCTGGTGAAACGCTCCTGACGTGACATCGTGCAATGGTCTGGGAGGGGGACACATGGAGAGTGATGCACCGGCTTCTTCGAGGGTCTAATGTATCCCCCCTAGATTACAATTGGAATCAGGTGTGGGTCTAAATGACCCCACAGAGCACCACAGCACCCTCTCTGGGGGTCTAAATGACCCCCCAGGAGACACACCCACAATCATGGGTCAATCTGACCCAGGAACAACACAAGGGTTAAATGACTTCGGGCATGTTATACCGTGCAATGCATTAAAACACAAACAGGCCTTAGAAAGAAAAAGTTACCAAGGATACTAGAACAAAACCTTTTAACTCGGTCATGCGAGAAAAAACTGACCACAACGAAACAAAAGAGGTACAAAACGTAGAAACCTCAGAGAGAGCCACATCCCTCTCCCAGGACTGACAGAACTACATTTACATTTTTCATTTAGCTGACGCTTTTACAGAACAGAATTGCAATAGATGCTGTGAGTAGCACATCAACAAAATACAAATATTACAAAATAATACTATCATTGGGGACAAAACACAGTGTCGGACATAAATGGAGAGGTGCTTCAATGTGTTAAGTATTTGTAATTTGAAATGGTAGTAATAGAGGTATTGTCAGTAATGGTAGAATATAGCATAGAATATGTTAGGAGGTTAGATTGTATATCTAAGCAATCTTGTAATAATACTCCACGATCAGCTGCCACTTACAATAACCATTTATGATCACGATCCACCATCACAGTCACGTTCTACAATCCACCAACAAGATCATGATCTACCATCACAATCCACGTTGTGGCTGCAGCAGCGATCCTGGATCTCGAACAATAAAGCATAAAGACTTTGGAAGTGAAGTGAAGGAGAAGCTCATACAGTGTCGTGCACCTGTGGACAACAGACATGCAGACTGACTTGTATACATGTTGATGTTCAAACACAATAAACATACATACTAATGGGTAGTGATTCGTTTGAAGCATTTTTTTCCCTTGTCATGCACATTTGCTCTGTGGATCTACTTTGCTCTCATTGTTGACTTTAATCGAATTTAATACTCCCCGTCACTACAGGTCTCCATCAATCTAAATGGTGTATTCGTGGTTCTCAGTTACTGTGCCTGACACACACACAGTCAATAAATGGATGATATCCATTAGTCTAATCACATTATCTGACTTCTCTCTGGACTTCTCTGTCCATACTGAATCAGCAGCGATGACTCTTGTACAATCCAGGCCCTGACAGAGACAGAAACATGGAGATTGCCAGAGAGAAATCCCCTTGAAAAAAAAAACACTACAAATTACTTCCAGACCATATTTATCATTTATTCTGGCAGCACCTTCTACCCTTATTTATGAGGAACAAAAGTGTGCAGATATCTATTCGTGTTTGTTTTGGCTCAGCATGAGAGAGTAGAGATAACCACAATGTGTCAGGATTGGAAACTTGGTGTTGTGTTGGGGGCAGGGGTGTCCTGGTCCTGGGTTTAAGCCATCAGCAATGGCAGCATGGTTAATATATGTAGACATATGGAACTACAGCACTGGAGTGACTGCAGCCTCCATCAGCCCTGCCATGTCTTACACTGTCCCACCCAACACCAGATGCCAGCTCCAATGAGGCAACATGAACACCATTTTGCAGCTGGTGTGTGTGAGAGAGAGAGAGAGTTTACAAGATTAATTTGTTGTAAATGTCAGAAAATTCTCCACAACTGGGGTATAGCAGAAACAATTAAATGTGATTGTTGTGGAAAGTCTGACTTCAGTTAACATCAACAGCTACACCTCAAAACAAAGAGACACAGATCACTTCATTCAGAGATTTGTCATGTTCACAGTTCAGACTTAAAGGAATGGGGATGCACCAGTTGACCTTCTAATTAGTGAATGACCCACTACCTCCAGTGCCTCAAACCCAATCACACACATTTTAATATGATGGATTTGTGTTTGAATTCTTGCTTGCTTTAACCTGCCCTTCGAACAACAAACACATTTTTGTCAAATTGAGGTAGGAACAACAATCTTTAGTAGCTGTAAATATATAATAACCTATTTCAGTGTTGTTGTATTGCTCTCCATTCATAACAATATTTAATATAATATTTAGAGCAAAGAATGGCTGCTATGCTGGAATTTAATTAAAAGTACCTGTTTCAGTCTGGTCAGAAGATACTAACCCCGGTGTCCCAGATTGGATCATTGCATAAAACATAAAATAAAGTTATATTTTTTGAGTGAGCATATATCTGTTGCTATAGTAACCAGTAAATAAAGTTTTGTTTGTGCTTGAATACCAAAACCTGGCATATAGGGATATAAAGAATAAATCTACATTTGTTCAGCTACCAGGGCTAATATGTTTTTTTGTGACCAGGCTCTGCTGTTGCAAGTTTACCACCACTGCATGTATAACAAGCATTGCTAACACAAGGTGCAACTATACTACTGCCACTACTAATAAAAATACTGCTGCTGCTCAGAAACACAAATGCAACTTCTGCTGTGGCTCCTATTACTGCTACTTGTAACATCCTAAGCCGCTGCCATTATCACTGCTTGCAATAATATGGTGACAGCTCGCAACAACAGTGGTACAATGGTAAAGGTTGAGACAGCTGTAGTAATGAAAACAAAAGTAGTGTAGCAACAGGATCACTGCCAGGAGCAAAAAGGCAACAGGAAAGTTGCACCAGCAGCTGAGGAGTGAAGACAGCTGTGGCACAACAGCCACCACTTCTGCTGCACCACTGCTGCTACTGTACTATCACTGTAGCTGCTAATATTTGTATCAAAATTGAACTTAAAAGTACAGTTACTGCTGCCACCATTTCTACAACTGATATGACTAATGAAAGCACTGTCACCATTTGTAGGCTGATCCGATCTGATGGTCTTATGCTATCTTTGAATTTCTCTAATGCACCATGCTGCTTTATTACAAGCTTAAATAACTTATCTATGCCTTCAGTTTCATATGGAGGTTATAATGTCACACCATAGGGTTTTCTGAAAACGGTGTTCTCTGACCTTTGTCATTATTTAACTGTGCAGAGAAAAATAAAGTCCTTTTGCGTAGGCTTTGATGAAGGCTTTTGTTGACCGTTCCATGCAATCCCAGACATACTTGACATTCAGCACAAAGCCAGTTTCTCCCTTGGCCTTGAGGAATGCTGGCTGGGTGACAGCAGCCTGAATCTAGGCTAATAAATAATGTGACCATTGTAGAAACCAGCAGATCTTTCTTTTCTATCCACGCCACAGACAGCTGTTGTCTGGAGGCTAAAGACTATGACACAAACTGTATTTCTTCTGCTTCACACGCTGACACAGGCTTTATTTGTCAGGTAATGCTGGAAATTACATTTTTGAATTAATAATAGAGATATGGGGGGGATGCGGCATTTAACACAAAAAAAACCTTTTAGTGTTAAATGTTTAGAGTTCTGTCCACACCCATGGCTTACTTGGGAAAACATCCACAACAGAAAACACATGCTGCAACACACAGGTGTTCTTTGAAAGCATCCTTTGGCCTCTGCCTGCTGTGTTCTAGTCTGAGTCAGGACTGATAATCTACTTCCACATTTCCATTTGAATCACAAACGGAAGCTTTTATTGGCTCTGACATCAGAGAGGGACCAGCATGATGGGTGTCATGTGTCTGCTTCTTGTCTGGGCGACTCCCAGCAGAAACAAGACACAGAGTTCATTTTGAAATAAAGCTTGCTAACCAAGAAATCATTATATATACAGTTTGTTACACTAAAACTGATAATCATCTTCAATTTCCTTCTTATTGTTTGTCAGAACACATGATGTCTCCAATAAGACAGACTAGTTGATGCTCCTGCTCACATTGGTTTTCTCTGCAGTTGAAAAGGAAAACTGATTATAATTGTCATATTTCTGGGCAGATGTAAGCTGTATCTTGTTCTTTATTTTTATATTAAAGGCTCGATATTTTACAGATTTCTGGGATTTAATTTGAGGTATTGGTCCCCCTAAGATGATATATCAGTGGTTTAAAGTAAAAAAAAATGCTGCAATGTGTATTTCCATGTCCTCTCTTCTGCCTCTCTCTGGGGCTCCAGACAGAACAGGCTGTTTTCACCTGCCTCTTGAGCCCCTCCTCTGATTGGCTGACTGCACTTTGAGTGACACACGACCAGGCCTATCACCGGTCTCATTCTGGCGCATTCACTCTGGCTGTTAACACAGCTAAAGGTCAAGTTATGTTTGCAGCTATAGAAGACCAGTCACATATTTACAGTCAGTTACAACAGGATGTTTCTGAACAGTAAGTTACACCTTCCTCATGTTTGTTCAAGTTTTAGCAGGACACTCGGCCAATGTAGGAGTAATGTCCCAAGTTAAGGTACGGAGTTTCACAATGGTGTTTCAATACGGAATAACATAGACTCTTCTCCGTATTGAGCACACCGACATGGCACGTCAGAAGAAATAACGCGTAATTGCTGGTCTCGAACAGTAACGTTCTTAGGAGGAATGTGCACGGACACATTCTCTTCCTTGCATTCCTCCACGCTGCAGTATTTCTTCAGTGTTGTTTGTTGTGGTTAGCCTGTGGTAGCTAATAAGCTGCTAGCTCAGCAACATGTCTGCTTGGTGTCACGTTCGGTGTGGAGGGGTGGTGGTTGGGAGTGGGGGTGGTGGGTTTGGAGGCTGGACTGGTACTGGTATGACTCATATGGGGGAGGAAGTACGAAACAAGACGTTTCGATAACATATTTCTTAGAATGGACAAAAGAAAAAGTCCGCGGAGTGACTGTTTTCATACTTTGAGGGTCCCTACTGACCCCCTTCAAGTAATTACGGATAGTAAAAGCCCAGAAAATGTATTTTACACAATATGGGCCCATTAATAATTGGCGTAGGGAGATAAATCCACCAGACCCTGCAGCTCCCCTCGGCTCTATGGACTTTTTAGCATCTTTCAACTTAGTGTGTTAAGTTATGCAGGTTTACCCTTTTGTTATAGTATCACCCATTCACTGTCATCAACTGAGCTGTTCTCAGCAAAACTAAATTGCTACATTGTATACTTCCTGCTCAAACATTAGCAGCTAATGAGCAAGATAAGTTTTTTTCTATTTGGAGTGGGTGGAAACCATAATAGAGCTCAAAGTGTAATCAACAGCAGCAAATAGCTTAATTTAGACCATCCATATTTACTGCTGAATCTTTATGTCTTCGGTGGAGATATGCAGTTTATAAAATTAGTACCACATGTAGTAATCAAACTATTATTTATGTAGGATTCCAGTAGGGTTCCAGTTTCATCCTGGTGGATCAGAAAAGATTCATCCTATGTTCAGAATAATAGTATAAAAACAGATAACCGCTGTTAGGGTCTTCTATAGCTATATTGCTTTATATGATATAGCTCACACCCTTGGATAAGGTTTCAGTCTCTGAGCTGTGTTGACCTCTTAAAACAACATTCACTTTAAAGTTAAATATCCATTGTCTAAGATTTTTTGTTCAGGGTTGTGGGAGCCAGACCTCGCACAGATTGGGCCTCATTCACAAACAGTGCATACGGACAAATCTGGGCCTAAACAATTCTTATGAATGTTTGATGCACGAATCTTGGATTCATCAATATGTTCTTACCTTAATTTGTTTGTACTCTGCGAACAAATTTAGGAGCAGCGGCCCTCGAGGACCATGGTATTTCAAACAGGAATAAATATTTATTTATCTTTCCTTATTGTTTTTCTGGTCTGCGATTCATTTTTTGGCATCAACTTTGATGTCAAACCATATTTTTGACTTGTGTCAGGGGACATTCAGCGCTTCAGTTATTGCAGCTCAGGCTTCATTTCTTTTAAACAACGTCACTCCGGAGGACACGCTATGGAAAAGTGTGCCTTTTGTGGCTTCCACATCCGACACAATTATTTCCATTTCTCCTGTTGTGAAATTCTTCAGTTTTTTTACCTTTGGGGGCCATCTCTTATAAATTCAACTTCTCTGTTCAGCACACTGCTCTCTTCATGATGCACCAAACGGATGTCCTTATGTGGAGAAATAGAGTGCGCATGTGTCATGAATCCAGCTGTGATTTTGCGCACACACTTATTTTGTGTGCTGAGTAAGGACATTTCTGCAGACATGTTAGTGAATGAGCCCCATTTAGAGGTTGTCAGTGCTCGCACACATATGGACAACCAAACACATTATAAGCTGGTTTAAAAGTTATCTGCACTATGAAATGAACACATGGAAACACAAGGAAAACATCCAAAGACAGAACTGTGCCAACCAGCTAATGCTAACCACCTAGGCACCATGGCACCCTGAAGTTCTTGAAAATGACCCCCATTTCTGAGTGCTCTACAAGAGCATGGTCACATTCTTGACAGCAAACATGATGCATTGAGGCCAACTGTTGCTTAAATCAATCTCACCCTGGTGTCAGAAGCGGAAAACTGTGTGTAATCCTTTCTGGCTGGCTCACACTGACCATGATCAAGCAGTACAGATCAGTTTCACCACTGGCTGCATTGAGGTTTGACGTCTTTAATGCACTTAATGCCTCAAGATCCATCGGGACTTTTAAAATATTTAACACAAGCTGCCTCACACACATGTCAGTGATCAGCACTGAAACTGTACGTTTGACAAAAGAAAGCTCCCGGCCAATGACCATATTGTGAAACATGATGTGAAAAATTCTTTGTGTAATAGATAACATAAATTGATGTATCTCATAGCCAGTCTTGCATCATGTTTCAAAAAAGATATACTGTTTACATTTGACATCATCTGCACTCAAGATGTGGTTAATATAATTAGTAGGGAATGCATTGGACACCCTGTTCAAACGGAGCAATATGAAAAACAAAAGGGATGTCTCGATCCTTTATATGCAGCCTTATGCACTGACCTAAGAGAGGAAGCATTCTAAATAAAGGACACAGCCTGTGCTCGTCTTTATCTAAAGGCCTTAAAGCATCACCAAAGTTGTAGTTGTCAGTGCACACATCGAGCTCCAGTGTTTTAGATAAAAGTGAAAAGTAATTGTTCCTCCAGTGACAAGGGAGGAGAACAGAGGTGCCCAGACTTCCGATGTAGCCATGATTTCACCCAGGTCTTGCCATGCCAAGCATATCAATGAGAGGAGTCCAGTTTCTCTATCCTGCCGTCCTCACATACAGGGATCATGTGGCGGATCCCAGCATGCCGAATGATAAACAGTCAAATTTGAAAGTAGATTCATTGCCAGATGTTGGCAGAGCATGCTTTATTTGTCTGGTAAAACAGAAAGGAGAGCAGAGTGAGCATGGAAGCATGTATAATTCTAGAACATACTTCCTGGGGAGTTTGTCTGAATAGAAATGGCGGAAAAATGGAGCGAACACTGACAATTCTGCACAGGGCGGAAAACCTGAAACTATTGTTTGCACAATGCACAGATACAATGCAGAAATAATTTGTGACTGTTTCCATATCATGTAATACACATTACAGGCAATACAGAAGAGCCTACAGTTCTTCACCCTAGCTGTTATCTGCTCATGTCTGGTTTGTATTTCACAGAAAGGGGGATTCTTTTGGAAATAAGTTGGAAGTAAATAAGTGCAGTGGTGGGAAGTAAGTACATTTACTCAAGCACTCTACTTACTTAAAGCTAGAGACAATTAATTAGTGTGTTTTTACATTTACTATATTTATCTGATAACTTGTTACTTTGAAAATACAGATTAATAATAATATATAATCAACTAATTACTGTTGTATTATTATGGGTTAACAGATCTCCACCTTAACAGCTGCAAAATGTGATGTTCACACCATATTAGGATATCATCAAATATTTGTGTGGGTCGGTTACTTTAACCCTTGTGTTGTCAATTGTAAATTGAGAAGACTGAAGCACTACTACTACTACTACACATTTGTTTAAATTAAGGTTAACAAGACATTGGTGTTTTCAAATTCATGTGTGGTTTATTCTGAACAAAGCAGCAAATAAAGTATCTTCAACGACTTTACAGATTTTCACATGACTATATTTTGTGTTACTTAATGCAAAGGAAAGGGGATTCATAATTAAGCTGATGGATCATTCAACCACAAGATATTTAAACCCTTTGATACCGCAAAG
Organism: Verasper variegatus; assembly: GCA_026259375.1. Classification (NCBI taxonomy): domain Eukaryota; kingdom Metazoa; phylum Chordata; class Actinopteri; order Pleuronectiformes; family Pleuronectidae; genus Verasper; species Verasper variegatus. The sequence continues at coordinate 25,674,618 of CM048041.1, forward strand.
TCATAGAATATCATAAATGGAGATACTGAGTTTTTGAATGAAAACAGGGTTTGTCTGTTTAGACTGTATGGCATGTTATGCACATCTGGATTATTCCCCTGTTCCCCATTCTTCAACTTGTTTGAATGTTTGTTTTGACCAGGAAATTCTTACTCAAAGGTTTGAAAATGTTTGCCATATTTGTCTTGGAAGTAAATAGTACGGCGGCGTTGCATGACAACTAAATAAAACATAGTTTATATGAGTTTGCTTTATTAGCCAACTAACCTTTGGTTAAAGCTGTACTTGCTTGTTTAACAGTGTGCATCCTTAATTACTCAACACTACTAGCTCCACAGTATTAACACAGGGCAAGCAAATAGCCCATTTTAAACAGGTTTAAAAGGGACACTGCAGTAGTATAGTTAATGTCACTTTAAACCGAGTTATAGTTACCTATTTTTCAAATTGTCCCAATTAAAAATAAATGCTAAGTGAAATTAACTTGTTCCTTCTTTTAAGTTTTATTAGTCACTTAATTGAAAATTAGTTTTTACATAGTAGGATTTAGAAAACCAATCCCCCTAGATAAATAAGAAGTAAAGTTCTGCTAGTGTCCTTGTCACTATAGGTAGTCCAGCTCCTCCAGGATGACACATCAATTCGGTCGCAAGAAGGTTTGCTGTGTCTCCCAGCACAATCTAAGAGCATGGAGGAGACACCAGGAGACCGGTAGTTACACGAGGAGAGCTGGACAGAGCCGTAGAAGGGCATTAACTCAGCAGCAGGACCGGTATCTACTCCTTCATGCAAGGAGGAACACAAGGAGCACTGCCAGAGCCCCACAAAATGTCCCCCAGCAGGCAGCTGGTGTGATGTTTCTGACCAAACTGTCAGAAATAGACTCCATGAAGGTGGCAGGAGGGCCCAACGTCCTCTAGTGGGACCTGTGCTTACAGCCCAACACCGTGCAGCTCGATTGGCATTTACCAGAGAACACCAGAATTGGAAGGTCCGCCATTGGCACCTTGTTCTTTTCACAGATGAGAGCCGGTTCACACTGAGCACATGTTAACAACATTATGCTGCCTGTAAAATCATCCAGCATGACCGGTTTGGCGGTGGGTCAATGATGGTCCGGGGAGGCATATCTTTGGAGGGTCGCACAGACCTCAAAGTCATGGCCAACAATACCCATTGACCATTGTTACATAATTTTGTCCTTAACAAATTATAGAATATACATCAATAAAGATTTTCAACTTGAATAATTAATTCATCAAGATCTGATATGTGATTTAAGTCTTTTGAGCAATGTATATACAGCTATTGACAGGTATCTACAGTGGCACTATCTTTACCCCTTTACATCAAGGATAAATAATTTCAGTCTGGTCTACATCTCCATGATGAAATATGCTCAACAGCTGCTCCACCAAGTTCACCAGCTGCTCTCTGACTTTGTCTGTCTGCCATGTGGTGCCACAGGTAGGTTGCACAGAGTCAGTTTATCTGCGATTCGAGACAATAAAACCTGTTATGATCTGCCCTTTTAGACACTGTCAAGTGGGTTTTTTTATGTTTGGACTTGTTGTTTTTATTATTTCCTGTTTCAGTTTGACGCTAACTACCATAGTAGTTTATTTTACTTCCTGTATTTATCCAGTTTGAGAGAGAGAGAGAGAGAGAGAGAGAGATCTTCCCCTGATGTGTTTTGTCTGTGTCCAATTATTCCTGCCTCAGTTCATCTGTTAGTCTCCACAGGTTGACCTCATGCTTCTGTTCCTCTCCTTGTCTCGGTCTTGTCTGTATTCTGTGTTCTGAAATCCTTAAAATAAAACAACTGCCTTCTCCATTCCTAAACATTACATTTATATACAAATAAACTGTAATAGCAAGCTGACTATGCAACATAATGACAACTAGATTGTTCTCTATGACCAGCAGCGTGCACTGGGGCAGTTTGCAGCTGAGAGTCCTTTATGAGAGTCATCATTACAAATCTGAGGCAATGGTTCTCTGTTGGAAAATGATGGATTGCTCCAAAGGTTGGGGTGAGTTGCTGTCTCAGCTGGTTCTTTCATCTGATTATCTCATGTGTTCCTTCCATTTTAGGTTTTCCGGGCATGCCTAACTGGGAGACCTAGACTTTGGCCTAGGAACACCTTGGGATCTCTCAGAAGAGGCTGATATGCTTCTGGAGAAAGGTACGTTTGGAACACCCGTCTTAGCCTACAGTGACCATTTCCCAACATCTAATAAGCAGACGAAAATGTATTCTATTGAAGTCATGAGAATATGTTGTCAATTTACAGTCAAAGTCACACATAAATTGATACTGAGCACATCAGTAAAATGTTCACAGTTATCACGCATATTTGTTTCCCACCAAAACAACAAACCTTGCAGTACAATCTCTTCGCTTGTAGTGACTCTAGCTTTATTAGAGTGTTTCATAGCTCTTGGATAATGACAGAGGTTAGTGAAAGATCCTGGTCTGGTTTAGTAAAGAAAACATTCTCTGTGACTTCAGACACACCATATTTCATGAACCTTAACCAAAGCACTGTAATGCCAAAACCACCGACACTACCCTGGATGTGAACCCTGGTCCCTGGTGTGACAATCATGCACTAGTACGCCCATCATCCACCCTCGACATCCCCATGGATGGTTAAGGTTAGGGTAAGGAGCTAGGGAATGTATTATGTCAATGAGTGTCTTCACTAAGATAGAACTAAAAATGCGTGTGTGTGTGTGTGTGTGTGTGTGTGTGTGTGGAACATGAGTAGTTTGCTTTGGATTCCAGTGCAGTTTCATACACAAACATACATCTCTATGCTGTGGTGATCACAAGCTCTTGTTTGGCTCCTGGACAAAAATCATGACCCCCATTCTCCCTGAAGACCCCACCTCACAATGAGAAATAAATCCAGACTCAAGCATTGGATTTGGACTTTAGCACTGCACTATGCAGGAGGTTATTTTCTCTGGGCTCACGCATCATGTACAAAAGTGTTGCTTATTCTTTCAAAAGCACCACATGGAAACATGTTTTTTCTGTAAAGTTCAATTCTGGAGTCAGAGCTCATCGGGGGGTTTTCTAACAGTGCTGACATACTGTTCACGCTGGCAAGAATATGGAAATCCCTGCGTGTTATGCTCCTCCCAAGAGAAACGTCTTCTCCACTGATAAACACTTCAATCTGCAACACCAAGAACTCCCAACAATCTCACACCCCAGTTCTCTATCATCACTCCTTCTCCCAAGTTCTTAGAGCCCTTTGGCTAAGTTGCAGTGCCAAAACCCCAAAACATATCAGCAGGTCATATTATTGTAACAGTGTCTCTTCAGGTCTTAATAATCAACCAGACAGCTGCAGCTCAAATACCGTCCTCACTCACAACTCAAAAAGTGGAGCACAGGCTTCCTGTGTCAGAGGACACACTTTGAAATCATGTTACATTTCTATGAAGCAAAATGATCTCAGACCTAAATACTGTCTCTCATTTACGTATACATTTTGAAGCATCCAGGTCCTTTGGTTTCCAAATTTAAAACCAAACAAAGCTTTTAGTTTCTATGCTCCCACCTGGGCAGCCAGCCTCCTTAAATCATGATTTAACTGTCTATTTACATCATGCAGGGCTAAAAACACTACTGTTTTCAGTGGCTATAGCAATACGTTACAGATTTAACCTCTGTTTAACCTTTACCTATTCATTTTACTCGATGCAACTATTTTTCTTGATTCATTTTAAATACATGTATTTAAATTTTTCTATGTCTTTGTAAAGCACTTTGAATTGCCCAGATTTATAGTCATATGAATTTTTATATTTCGATGTTTAATAAAGAAATTTGAACTGTATCTGAATGGTGTTATATAAATAAACTTGCTCGCCAGATATAGGGCTGAAACTGCCTGACACTAGGCAGAATGCAAATACACCATGTGTAGTGGAGCTTTAACTTCAAACAAAGGTATGCTAAATGTTTCTCCTGTGGCTGGCAGAGGTATTTTACAGTTTCATTCAAACCATAAAAGTGTGGGCTCAAATTGTTTGGTCAATGCAACACTGTGTGGAAAAGAGAATAAATACCACAGTAACGTGTTGTTTACCAAGCCCTCTGCCGGTGCAGCAGCCAAAGCCAGCAGCAGAATCTTTATTGGCTAAGTAATTGGTGGACTTTCAAATGAGTGGCAATGACAGTTGAAAAAGCAGACAATTCTCAGGGCTCTTCCTTTTTCCCAGTGTGTCCGTATCTGCATGCTCTGACTGTTGTTTTTTTTACATTCTACGTTTTGTATTCTACTGTATTATGGTAACACTTGGGTGGCTTGGATAGACAGAAGTCAGTGTCTATAGGCTTCCTTCAAATTTTGGCAACACTAAATTTAACAACGTGTTGCATATGTACATTAAAGTTCTATTATTTTGGAAGTTTAACTCTTAAAAATAATGTTACCCATTTTTTTTACTTCATTACTTAGCCCAAAAGTGAAGACTTCCTTGCCTACAGCAGATCACATGTCTTACATCTGCCCTGTACTCCTTCCAGTTCGCTGCTTTAGGCTTACAGCAATTTCATGGTGCTGTGATGCTGCTGCTTCATTACCCAAAACCTGCTGCAGCTGAAAGGGTAAAGTACTCTAACATTTCTCCCGGGTGAAGTCACAAAAACTCACAAGAGGTGTAATGAAACACCTCATCAATGCAGTGCAGATTCAAAAGGGATGGGTGGGAGTCTTGAGCCCCCCCTCCCACCCATCTACCCCCCCCCCCCCCCCCATCCCCACCCACAGAGAACTCTGAGCAAACCACAATGATATCATGGTTCAGTGCAGGAAAACCCCCTAAAATGTTGAGAGGAAAATAGTGTGAAGATCCTTTAGACAAGGGCAGCAGTGTGGTGAAATATGTCCACATTCTTTGAATCATCAGCTCACACTGGGACTCTTTTCACTGGGGGGGCTCTCAGGAAGACGGGACGAATTGATCAAAAGGGCCGACAAATGATATAACTGAGGATTCACTTGGATTTCACTGACCTCATCTGTTTCACAAATACAGCATATGTGCTGGACAGATGACAGCTTCAGAATGTGTCTAATCCACCAGAACTTGAATTTGAAATAGTTTAAGAAAAAAGAAAAACAAAGTTGCCTCATTGGAAATGTTTCCAGGATTGAATATGACATGTAGTTTTGAAGAGTCATTTCATCACAAGCCGATCTGTTTTGGAGAGGATTTTGTTGCCAAGCATCTTGTTTTAGTGGGAATTCTGGTAGCAAGTCTGGGCCAATACTCGGGGAGAGGGGGCATTTATGATCTCCCATTACTCCATATCGCCTTGTCCAACTCTGTCCCAATACCTGCTATACTACTTTCCATTACTTCAGCTTTATTTTGTGTTTCATGCTAATTAGCAATTGTAGCATTCATAACTAAGATGGTGTACATGGTAAAAATTATATCATTATATCTACTAAAGGTCAATTTGTTAAAGCATATAAAGTCTGTATTATAAAGTAAGTGTTCTAATAAAACTAGATGCACAGAAACCTTTCACAAAGAGTCCTATGCATTTTATTATTTGTGTCATCCCCAAATTTTGCAGTATGGAGTTGAGCAGCGAGGAAGATTTTGTGGTCCTTGCTTCTTGAAAAACAAAATCAGAATCAGTTATCAGAGTTATGAAATCATGCTGTGTGGCTATTACAATAAAATGCCTTTTTGGATAAGCTAACGTTACCTTCTCGTTGTCATGGAAGATTTCAGGAAGGACATTGCTTCCATATATTTCCATTTCTTCTTCTTGCTGATCCCCTCCACTTCTGCCTTGATCCTCTTTCTTGTTGCAGATGTATGTGTCCTGTTGGTTATGACACATTTTATTCACTGCTACAAATACAAAACACGGCTAATAAATAGCTATAGCTTTAGAAAGCTTGCTGCCCAGAGCACAATCACTATCTAATCTTTCATACATCCTTTGTAAATCACCAATTTCAAGCTGGTCAACTATCAACTGTCACAATCTATCTCTAAATTCTACATCCCCATATTTCTACATTGTTTTTTATACAGAGCTTTGTGCTTTGAGATGATATAGCTTCTCATGTACTATTTTGAACGATGACGTAACTTGACAGTATGGTGGGGGGAAAACTCGATAGCACAGCTCCCCTCCACAATCACCACTGCATTGACTCCAGGGTCCAAATGGAGTCTAGGCAGGGAAATATGGCAGTGCCCGTATCTGGGATTGACTTGACTTATGTAAAGTGATAGAAAGTGAAGATATGACGTCCATTTTTATATAGTTATTGGTTCAATATAAGGATATACATGCCGCAAATGGGCGCATAGCTCAGACTCTCACAGAGTGAATAGTCATTTTTCCCAAAATGTCAAACATTTCCATTGAAATCTTGGGCGTGTTAACATTCTTTATTTTGGCACAGTTGTGCTTTTTGAGCAAAAACATTCATGTACTTTTCATGTATTCCATTTCCAGATTTCCTCTGATGAGCTTTCACATGCTCACACTGTATTTACAACGTCACCTTACATCAAGCATGTGTTACTAGGTAGGATATCTGATGTTTTAACAAAGGAAAAAAGTCAACAAGTGTTTAAAACTTTAGAGTGTGCCCATCAATATGAGCTAAATAGCTCATTCCCAATCAGTTTGACAAAGTGTGGTCTAGTATACAGTATGTCCAGTTTATTACACGTTGTTATTATCAGGAACTTTAATTCCAGAATACAAATGGAAACAGAGGGGTTTCTCTTCTCACTGTCCACTCTGACAGTGGACAGAGATTTTTCCTTTTCCCTCACTATGTATCCACCCATATTAATAGGCAGGGTGTAAACTCATGATGTTGCTATTTAGGAGAGTGAGTTACCAAGACTAAGTTTGGTCTATGTTTTCATTCATACTTTCTTCCATTTCAAATTGTTTTGACTCATCTCTCTATTTTCTTTTGTCATTATAATGTTCACTTCTTCAGAGTAAAACTGACTGTAGTACAATAACAGTGACACAACCAAGAGCCCCAAACAAAATTAAAGTAACAAGGTTTGGATCTATTTTCTCTTAAATTCTTAGAGGCATCTTTATAAAGCATCATGACTGTCTGGTTTGACTTTCACATACTGAAATGTAACCTTTTTTAATCGCACATATCCCTCCCTTGTGATTTCCATCAAACATATACAGTATAGGACTCCTGTATTATCTCTTCTAAAGCTAATCAACATAAGGTTTAAGTGGCTTATGAGGCAAAATATGATTTGTGAATATGGGCTATACATATAACATTTGATCAAATTTGAATTTGATGAAAATAGTAAATAAATAGACTGAAAAACCGCAGACCCATTTAAATCGTCCACATCCTCGCTGCAAGATATTTTTTGTTGATCAACATTTGTTGCTGCAATGCCTTATATAAGGATATATTAGAGCTTTTATTTTGAAAAGTTGTGAAGTTAGGTCTGTAGATTGTGTCAATTGCGCAACAGACCTCTGAAATAGCTGACAAAAAACAACAGCAATCAAGTAAATACATTTTCATTCTATGTAAAACATTGACTATTTAATCTTCAGTGCAGATAAACCAGTTAAGATGAACACAATAATGTTTTCCCTGGATGAATTATAATGTATTTTTATTAAAAATTATAGTTCGTCCAATACTTGGATTGTGACAATATACCTGAAAACAATGACCACCATATAATTTGTGTTTAACAAATGGCACCATCGTGTTCACCCTTACACATTTGTTAGGATAGTTCTACAAGCATAGATTCTAAATGTTCAATTCTGGTTACCTGAGCCTTTGGCAAAAGAGGATTACGTCACAATTGTAGTGGCCATTACATTACTGCTTCTCTGAAGATCTTAGAATTTTTTTTGAGTGGGAGAGGAGCACTTTAACAGGATAATATAACAATAAAGAGATATATGAGCAAATTCAGTCACATGTAGAAAAAGAAAAGTTAGTGTGGGAGATTGAATGGTCCTGGGAGGCTGGAGGGGTGAGATGGAGGGGGAGAGGAATGAGGGGAAAGCTCTTTGGTGATACTGTTTATTTCTGCAGAAAACCAATTTTCCCTCAGGGATAATTAATGTTTTCACTTATAGTAAAAAATTTGATGGTGGTAACAGAAATAAGCAGATTGATGGTTTGAAGACCAGTTTGTGATGCCATATTATCCATCTTGTTTTGACTGTCTGACTCAGAGCATTTATCACTGCTGTTGTTCCAGCTGAGCTGCTCCACGTCCAACTGCCTGAACCAGTTACCAGCAGGTACAAAACATTGCAGAGTGTTCTGCTTGTGGCAGCAGTGGTGAAAGGTCATGTGAAACGCTGTCCCTAAAGACCTGTGGAAAGTGCACACACATGCTTTCTATTATAATCTTGTAGATGAGACTGACATTCTAATGTGCCAAACATAAACATCCTTATTGAATCAGCTCCAAAACTGCCTGCTTTTTGTTTAATGTAAAATAAGATTAAATAGTTAAGATGTACCAATACCACTGCAAGGCTAAAATGGTTATTGCACCCTCTACAAAAGTGCACAAACAGGCATTTTATCGGTTCTGAGATGTTCAAATAACACTTATACTCTTATAGTACAAGATGTAGCTTTTTGCTTTTGCTTTACAGCCAGCATCAGAATTAACAGCTCTTTACTTACCTGTGTTATGAAAGAAAGAAATGTTGCATGTTCATCGACTTATCTCCAGTGGTTAGCAGCTCAACATGGAAAGTTATCAGGATAGTCGGATCTCTGTTGTGGATAACTTCTCACCACCCCCTTTGCTCATAGCTGCTGATTTAACCAATGAATCAGACAGCATTGATACAGAGGAAGATGCTCTTGACCAAATCATTTTTTAACCATTAGATTAACATGTTCAAGACAATAGCCTTACTTTAGTAATCAGGATTATAATGATATAATGAAGATTATCTCAGATAGAAGATCTGATTACAGCCCTGTTGTTCCGATCAGGTAAGAACACATGGGGTTAGCTAAATGAGTGTCAGTCCAGACTCTGATTTGCAAAGCCTTACTTGCTAAAGTAACCACATCCTTCTCCTTATCACCCATAAATACTGGATTTGAGGGTTGTTTATTGGCTTTGGTTTGGAATATGTTCTCTCTCCTGTACCACAGCTCTCTTGGCAGAGGCATGTTAGCATGTTTATTTGCTGCTGCCAAGTTCTAACAGTACTGTTCCCACCAAATGACCCAAGGAAATGAAAGAATAACAGCAAAGGTCAAATAAACCACTTATGCTGGGTGTGAATGCACATGACTAACTCCATCAGCAGTTTCTAGTCCATTGTTGAGCTGGAACTGTGGCTCTTATACATGGTAACCAGAAAGCCTTGTTAAAACATCAGCCATAATGCCATTGTGTGACACAGACCAAGGCTTGTAACTATGACAGTGGACAACTATGACACCCTCACCCACCCCATCCCATGTTATCCACCACAAACAAACCCAGAGAGTAGGCTCTTGGTTGCTTAGCAACAGCAGAGAGTAACAGCCATACTGGCAAAATCAGCTCTTGGGTGTGGATCCATATTCCATAACATCACAGGATTTATCAAGAGGAAGTGTCGAAAGAGTGTCTAAAGGAGAGCAGGTGAGAGCATTCACAGTTTTTATCATTGTGAGAGATTAGCTGAAAGGCAGTGTAATGAACTGTAACCCATAACCCTAACCACACACATGCTTTAAGTTAAAACACTCACAATAACCCTGCTTGTCCAAGTCACTGAAATTGCACGGCACAATCATTTCCAGAGGGCTGAGCCTTCTGTTTCTCTTTAAAATGTGTCAGGCTGTTAAAAGGGGCTTGTAAAAAAGTGCTAGCTGTGTGAACTGTTGAGCAGTGTTGTCCCAGGATAGAAAGAACTGTCTGTCATAGACACAGACTTATCCCCCAATTAGTCAAACAGTCCATTACTAGTGTACTGACAGTGTAACAGTCTGTCAGTATGAGGGCTTCTCTCTCATTTCAGCAGGTTTTTTTACGTCATGATTCTGCCACAGTTGTGAACTTTTGGACGTTTGGACTTGTTGTGTACTTATAGACTTCGGCCTTGTTACTTCCTTGTGTTTGGTTTTTGGATATTTTTGTCTTGCTTTACTTCCTGTCTAGTTTTCCTCATTTGTGACAACCCGCCCCACCCTGATGTGTTTCACCTGTGTTCACCTCCCATGGTCTCAGTTTGTTTGTTCACTTCCTGGATAGTGTTGTTCCCTGTTATTTCCTAGTTTGTTCTTTTTGCTTTCTGTAGTTTATTTTTAATTTTTTAGTTAATAGTTTGACTGTTTGCCTGCCACTGGTCGGCTTTATTGAATTTCCACATCTTATCTGCCTTGCCTGCTCAAACCAATATGACAATATGGAGTTGATGAGATGACTGAAACTTCTGCTGAGCAAATAAATGTACTGCTTAAAAAAAAAGTCACAAGGCCTCATTTACCCCTGCCCTCCTCAATCAAAACTGTTGCCCTACGATTTAAGTGGTGCCGCATTCATTTACTCAAAAGGGTTTAAACAATCCCTGCTGCTGCTGAACTGTACAATGTGTAACCTCGGTGTCCAATGGCCTTTCCTTAGCCACATATTCTGTGACCTCCATTTAACATGAAGGTGTGACGGCCCTGAGTGCAAAACTACACCAAGTCTGGTATTAAATAAATGGAGTTCATGGTGATTTTCCTTTCATTTGATTGGATATTCTTGAAAACTATGCTTAGAATTTATTTAATACTTTTAGAAATTGTTATGCCTTCATCAGTATTTATAGAGAGATGACACATGCCCCAGACTTTATGTGGGGACATTGTAGTTCATTGATCTTTTACCAATTATGAACGATGGAACCACAAGAATTGTGAAATTACGAGTGCAGAGACCAGGGTGGGAAAAAACAAATATCAGCAATACTGATTATCAGCAAAACTCCACATTGATACACTATTGATAATGTTCACTGAGTGGTTTAATGGAAATGAAAATAATATTCATCATATGCTTTGGGTTTTACTGTAACCAACACATCCCAAACAACCCAGCTTCGTACTTAACAGTCCTCACGTCACTAATACACCAAATGATCAATCAATCAATCAATCAAATTTTATTTGTATAGCCCATATTCACAAATCACAATTTGTCTCATAGGGCTTTAACATGGTGTGACATCCTCTGCCCTTAGTCCTCAACAAGAGTGAGGAAAAACTACAAAAAAACCTTTTAACAGGGTAAACAGAACGTAGAAACCTCAGAGAGAGCCACATGTGAGGGATCCCTCTCCCAGGACGGACAGAAGTGCAATAGATGTCAAGTGTGAAGGAGAACATCATCAAGGTTTTAGCAGTACTGATAGGGGTAGACCTTTCTGAAGCATAACTGAAGGTCAGTGAATTGGTGGATTAATGTCAATAAGGGTCAAGTATCTGAGAAATACTATGTGTCAAGCAGTCTTTCTGCAATCATAGTCGTTGGTCAGCAGCCAGCAAGATCATGATCCACCATCAAGATCGGATGTCACTATAGTCCTCAGTCATTGTTCATTGTCGCCATTAGGATCCATCATCAGCTGCCACCTTGGTCGTGGTCCATCACCATTTTCCGATGCCAAAACGATAAAGGATCCGCCTTTATTGTCACGATCAGCCAGCACGATACAGAATCCACCATACTGGATCCACCATTACGATCTCTGATACGCGATCCACAGATCCTAATCCATGATGTGGCCACAGCTGCGGCCCTGGATCTGCGGACAATAAGGCAAAGGGACTCCGGGGAAGAAGTCAAGTCAGTAACATGTATTGATGAGACATGAATTACTTTGATATGATAACGATTGAGAAGAGGAATGAGAAGCTGGAAAGAGAAGCTCCATGTGTCATGTGTCCCCCGACCTTCTAGACCTATAGCAGCATAACTAAGAGCAGGTCCAAGACAAGCCTGTACCAGCTCTAACTATAAGCTTTATCAAAAAGGAAGGTTTTAAGCCGACTCTTAAATATACAGGTGGTGTCTGCCTCCCGAATTGAAAGTGGGAGATGATTCCATAGGAGAGGAGCTTGATAGCTGAAAGCTCTGGCTCCTACTCTACTTTTAGAGACTTTAGTGACGACAAGTAAGCCTGAATTCTGGGAGCGCAGTGCTCTAGTGGGTTGATAAGGTACCATCAGCTCTTTAAGGTATAATGGTGCCATATTATTAAGGGCCTTGAAGGTGAGGAGGAGAATGTTAAATTCTATTCTAGATTTAACCGGAAGCCAGTGTAGTGAAGCTAATACTGGAGACATGTGGTCTCTTTTCTTTGTTCTTGTCAGGACACGTGCTGCAGCATTTTGGACAAGCTGCAGATTCTTTAACGACTTACTGCTGGAGCCTGATAATAATGAATTACAATAATCAAGTCTGGATGTAACAAAGGCGTGGACTACTTTTTCTGCATCCTTTTGAGAAAGGACATGTCTGATTTTGGAGATATTACGCAAGTGGAAAAAGGCGGTCCTAGAAATTTGTTTTAAGTGTGAATTAAAGGATAAATCAGGATCGAAGATCACTCCCAAGTTCCTGACTGTTTCATTGGAAGCAAGGGCAATGTCGTCTAGCGCAGCTATATCGTTAGATAATGTATCTCTAAGGTGTTTAGGGCCAAGTATTAGAACCTCTGTTTTATCTGAGTTTAATAAGAGAAAATTGCGGGTCATCCAGGTTTTTATGTCCTTGAGACATGCTTGGAGTTTAGTTATTTGATTACTTTGTTCAGGTTTTATTGACAAGTATAACTGGGTGTCATCCGCATAGCAGTGGAAATTTACAGAGTGTGTCCTGATAATGTTTCCAAGTGGAAGCATATATAATGAGAATAAAATTGGGCCGAGCACAGAGCCCTGTGGAACACCATGGTTGACTTTGGTGCGCACAGATGACTCATCATTAATTTGCACGAAGTGGGAGAGATCAGAGAAATAGGATTTAAACCAGTTTAGGGCAGTTCCTTTAATGCTAATTAACTGTTCTAGTCTCTGTAGTAAAATGTTATGGTCAATTGTGTCGAATGCTGCACTAAGATCTAACAGAACGAGGACAGACACAAATCCTTTATCTGAAGCTATTAGAAGGTCATTAGTGACTTTTGCCAAGGCTGTCTCTGTGCTATGATTGGCTCTGAACCCCGACTGAAAGTCTTCATATATATTATTTTCCTGGAGAAACTCACACAGCTGATTGGCTACAACTTTTTCTAGGATTTTAGACAGGAAGGGGAGGTTAGATATTGGTCTGTAATTGGCTAAAAAAATGAGGGAAGATCTTTGAATACTGTGCATCCCTTCAGCAGCCCTACAAAGACACAGTGTTTTTCTGTAATTATTTCTCACCCATCTGTATGTATGGCTGTGCAGACTGTAGATTTACTAAAAGGAGCTTCCTGTATGCAGAGAGGAATAGTCAGGCCAGGCCATGTGGTTGACACATTATGCTAACATACTGAATCTGGTGTAAATCCTGGTTTCACTTAGTGGATGCAAACAACTGCCATTTTCTCCCCCGCACTGTAAAACAATAAATCCAATGCAGATTCTGCCAAGATACTTTGAAGTAGTTTTTTTCATTTAACACACTCATTCTACAAAAACACAGGGCACACCCATTTGAAATACCAAGGCATGGAAAATGCTTCACTTATCAACTATCGACTCAACAATACAATACAACTCATTGTATGGGAGTCGAGCTGTTTTGATTATTTGTGTAGGTAGCTGTGACATTGGAGAGAGAGAGTGGGTTGTCCACTGAGCAAGGGTTCAGTGGTTCAATCACTGGCTCCTCTGGTCTGCATGACCATCCACCAAATTACCCCTGATGGTTGTGCCAGCATTGAATGAATGGTGTGTGATAGAAAAGGTATAGAAACGCTGTGTTAATGGTTAAATGTGAATTCTAAAGCGCTTTGAGTAGTTGATAAGACAAGAAAAGCACCATATAGATACAGTCCATTTACCATTTTATCAATTTACTTACTGACTGTTCACTGACTGTGGATCATTTGTCCCTGCAGGTAGCCATGTTGGATGTGTGACAAATGACAGGGGCAACCATCAAGCAAGTGTGGTGCAGATGAAAGTATGTATGTCCACAGCAAGCACAGGACAAACCTTCGGTCCAAACCCTTTCATGAGAGCTCAGCCTTCACTCTGCTTCCATCAGGACCACGGTCCTGTGTAGACACACAGCTTTCCCGCAGAAACTCTGAGCCTGTGGGCCTGCAAGGTGAATGCATCTGTCTGTCTTTGTGCACAGAATCAGTGTGGGTCTTTCAAATGGCAAATGTTATGCTGTGATAAGTCACCTTATCTTGTCAGATTTGTTGGGTTGTGTCATATCATTTCCATTTGTTTCCACATGCTTTTCATGTGACATCTCATATTTTGTTATTTTGTGAACTCTGCCATTATGTCTCATGTCACTTTGTATGATTTTATTTAGTTTTGTGTCATTGTATAATTTGTCATTTCCCTTAGTCCTGGGTTGTTTCATATCGTTCCTTTTTCTGTTGTTTCACTATACTTTGTGGTTCTTTTTATTTCAGAGGTGTCATGTTGGAGCTCCGTCTGTATCTTGTAATTTGGGGTGGTATCTTGTCATTTTGTGCAATATTGTTGTCATCTCTAGTTGTGTGGTTTAACTTTCCCGTTTTATTTCACTTTCTGTCTTGTTTGATTATTCTGTTCTGTGCTGTATCATTTAATTTTTGTGTTATGTGATTTCATTTAATTAATTGTTATCATGTCTTGTCCTTTCATATACAGTGCATCTGGAAAGTATTCACAGCGCTTCACTTTTTCCACATTTTGTTATGTTACAGCCTTATTCCAAAATGGATTAAATTCATTTTTTCCTCAAAATTCTACACACAATACCCCATAATGATAACGTGAAAAAATACTTTTTGGCATTTTTGCAAATGTATTAAAAAAAAAAAAAAAAAAATCACATGTACATAAGTATTCACAGCCTTTGCCATGACACTCAAAATTTAGCTCAGGTGCATCCTGTATCCACTGATCATCCTTGAGATGTTTCTACAACTTGATTGGACTCCATCTGTGGTGAATTCAGTTGATTGGACAGGATTTGGAAAGGCACACACTGTCTATATAAGGTCCCACAGTTGACAGTGCATGTCAGAGCACAAACCAAGCCATGAATTCCAAGGAATTGTCTGTAGACCTCCTAGACAGGATTGTATCGAGGCACAGATCTGGTGAAGGGTACAGAAAAATTTCTGCAGCATTGAAGGTCCCAATGAGCACAGTGGCCTCCATCATCCGTCAATGGAAGAAGTTTGGAACCACCAGGACTCTTCCTAGAGCTGGCCGCCCGGCTAAACTGAGCGATCGGGGGAGAAGGGCCTTAGTCAGGGAGGTGACCAAGAACCTGATGGTCACTCTGACAGAGCTCCAGCATTGCACTGTGAAGAGAGGTGAACCTTCCAGAAGGACAACCATCTCTGCAGCACTCCACCAATCAGGCCTGAATGGTAGAGTGGCCAGACGGAAGCCACTCCTCAGTAAAAGGCTCATGACAGCCTGTCTGGAGTTTGCCAAAAGGCACCTGAAGGACTCTCAGACCATGAGAAACAAAATTCTCTGGTCTGATGAAGCAAAAATGTAACTCTTTGGCCTGAATACCAAGCGTCATGTCTGTAGGAAACCAGGCACCGCATCATGCTGTGGGGATGTTTTTCAGCGGCAGGAACTGGGAGACTAGTCAGGATCGAGGGAAAGATGAATGCAGCAATGTACAGAGACATCCTTGATGAAAACCTGCTCCAGAGCGCTCTGGACCTCAGACTGGGGCGAAGGTTCATCTTCCAACAGGACAACGACCCTAAGCACACAGCCAAGATAACAAGGGAGTGGCTTCGGGACAACTCTGTGAATGTCCTTGAGTGTCCCAGCCAGAGCCCAGACTTGAACCCAATTGAACATCTCTTGTGAAGCTTGTAGCATCAAACCCAAAAAGACTTGAGGCTGTACCGTTCTTTATTT
Organism: Verasper variegatus; assembly: GCA_026259375.1. NCBI lineage: Eukaryota > Metazoa > Chordata > Actinopteri > Pleuronectiformes > Pleuronectidae > Verasper > Verasper variegatus. Next base: position 25,690,727 of record CM048041.1, read on the forward strand.
TTTATAAATTTGCAAAAATTTTAAACTTTTTTCACTTTGTCATTATGGGTTATTGTGTGTAGAATTTTGAGGAAAAAAATGAATTTAATCCATTTTGGAATAAGGCTGTAACATAACAAAATGTGGAAAAAGTGAAGCGCTGTGAATACTTTCCGGCTGCACTGTAGTGTTGTGTCATTTGTGGGTTGTGTCTGTGAAAGTACCACTCCTTATTGTGGTGGTAAATATATCTTGTTATTCAAAGTACAAATGATATGATAAATAGTATAATTATTATGATACCTGTCACAGTGCAGGGATTTTGCTGTCCCCTCCAGCAGAGGCCCGGTAGTGGCAGGGTGACACCTCAGTGCAGAGGAGGAGGAGATGGGAGACTGATACTGCTGAGCAGTCTCAAGGGAAGGTTGGAGAGCAAAGCAAAACCAGCGGCCAGGGCCAGGACCGGAAAGAGAGCCGTGGAGAACCATCAGGCTGGAGCTGGCTCTGTTTGCCACCACATAGATCAAGTCAGTCACACAGCAGGTGAATAGCATTGCACCACCACCACTACTACCATGACACAACTTTGATACACAATCGCTATTACCCGAATACTAAAGCTCAACAGTTCCAAAGCTTAGTGCTTATAATATTATTTTATTATTATTATTATAACATTTGTATATCACTTATCAAAACAGTAAGTGATATAAAAAACATACATACATACATACATACATACATACATACATACATACATACATACATACATACATACATACATACATACATACATACATACATACTTAAAACAGAGGACTTGGGAGTTTGAGGGTTCTCTTCTAGATATATCAGACTTCAGATTTTGTACCTGGAATCTGCTGGAACCATTCTCCCAGTTTAGGGGTTACAGCCCCTAATGGTCCTATTATGGGGACCACTTTGGACGTCACCTTTCATATCTGTTCCAGTTATTCTTCTGGTTCTTCTCCATCTTCTGGTGCTCCTTCTTTACTGTCAGCTGGGATTGCTACATTTTCCACTACTGCCCTCTTCTGCCCCTTGTCTACCTCCACTATGTTTGGTAGATCAGCCAGCAGCTGTTTGTCAGTGTGGAACATGACGTTCCACAGGATCATACCTTCTGGTATGTCTCACTGGGACTTTGCAGCTTCTAATCCATGCCTCTCAGTGTACACTGTCCCAGCTTGCATCTTACGCCTACTGTACAGTATGTGCTGGACTGTTTCAGGGGCATAGCGTAAACACAAGCTCAATGCATTTCAGTCTAGAAAAAAGTGAAACTTCTAAATGTAAATTAAAATACAGTATGAGTGAAGGTCGGAATCTGAAGGGGACCATCTCACTCTCCCACTCCTGAGCAGTTGTTTACTGATCGAACGATTTTCCATGTTGTTATGAGATTTAAAAACCCTACAGTTCTGTGCTGTTTTTGGTTCTGTTGCTGGTTTCTTCCTGTTAAAGGGAGTTTTTTCTTTCCACAGTCAGTGTTTGCTCATTGTGGGAAATGTTGACTTTCTCTATAATATCGATTATCTCCACCTTTGTAAAGTGCCTTGGGATAATGTAGTTTGAATTAAATTCAACTGAATATCATATGATGCCAGCTTAGTTTGTATGTAGCACACTCATACAGTGTGTCTATGTGCACAACTTTATTCTATGAGAATGGGTAAATTTGGGGTTCAGTATATTGCCCAAGGACACTTCCGCATGCAGCTTGGGAAGACTGGGATCGAACCTCCAGCATTGTGGTTAGAGGAGGACCGCTCTCCTCCCTGAGCCACAACCTTCCCCCATACACAATAGCTTCCATCTGACTGCAGGTTTTCATAATCATATCCAGGCATCATGCGTGAATGAATTTGTCTTTTAGCTTTGGGCAGGAACAGCTGTACTTATTTGTGGTACCTCAAACAAATAAACTAATTTCATTGCCAATTGACATGAAAGTTTGTCTGTTGAATTCCTTCTGTATTATTTGGAATGAGAGTAGTGGATGTTTTTGCTGCAGTTTGGGTAATTGCCTTTTGGATATCCACCAGTGATAGGCAGACACAGTTGTTCAGATGTATCCATATATCACCCAGTCCTAGCTTGTAGTGTTTGGACTGTTGGCAAGCTGTAAATGACATCTGCAGCAAGGATGTGACTGAATTCAAAGCAACATCTGACTGCGACTCTTCTCCTCCCAGAAAATCCCATAACTCCATGGAACAATGAGAGACAGGCTTGTGACGGACAGCCCGGCGCCGTGAGGGTTTCCAAACTTCATCTGTATCTTCCTTCAACACGCTGTGAGGATTTGGACCAAGACTCGCAGATGGAGGAGATAAGGTACAAGTTCTTAGTGCTGATGATTGGGAAACACGCTGTTACATAGGAAGGCAGACATCTGCATCAATTTCATGAACTGTTCCCTGGACAACATCTTTCACGTCACATCTGTGGTTTTCACCCTTGTTTCCAGAAACTACAGCAGAGCTCCAAAACAGGTCTCAGAAGTGATGTCATTTGGAGGGTGTGGAGGCAAAAAATATTTTCCCAAGCAATCAGAACAACTGCAGTGCATGTGAAGGGCCATGCCCACTCTGTCTGAATGGAATCTGTTTTATCCCTGGAATCAAGCAACAACAAAACCAAAAAAAAAGTTACAGGATATTCTGTACAAAAATAAAAACCCTATCATACTCAACTGTACACATGGGAGAACACAGGGATGTTGTGCATAAAACTTGTATAGTTTACAACCTTTTCATACATAGTGATTATTTTAGGCTTAATCCTTATTAGTATAATTACCACAAACAGGGTTTAAACAAGAAAGATATGAAATTGTCCTTACAGTCAGAAAAGGGGCAGCTGGTCCCAATCTTCCTAATTCCACATGCCAAAGTAGTCCTATGGCAAGATACTGAACCCAAATTGCCCCTGACGGCTGTGCCGCTCTCATGCACTAAACTGTGAATGAAAACTGTACTGTAAAACACGTTGAGTGGTCATCAAGACTAGAAAAGTGCTATTTAAATACTGACCATTAAGCACATGGACTAAGAGTCATAAACTGTATTTGAGGCCCTGAGACATTACAAAGTTCATTAAATGGCACAATTATAAAGGAGGACATGAATGTGTTCAGTAAATGTTTTGGAATCCTACCAGTCATATCAAAAGATAATAAGCTTTGACCAGACAAAAGGAGTTTCCCTTATCACTGGGAATCATCCTCTGTTCTTTGTCCACAGAATATAATAATAAGTCCAGAAGTCTAAACACAGACATCTACACTTCTATTTTCACAGTAGTTATTTAGAATTATTATATTATTACTTTTTAATTAAAGTAGAACACTTTAATATAATTAAAGTAGTTCACAGCCCTGGGACAGTGAGCCACTATGAACAGCATGGACCCTTGAACTGAAGCAGCTAAATCGAATTCAACCATTAAAATACATTTTATTTAAACAAACACTATTTGGTGCCATCTTTTTTAATTAAATGTTGAGATTTGCATATTTACTTTTTACCATTTAATATTAAATTTCATGTACATGAGAACCCATACACAAATGCACAGAGCTATTTCATGTTCATTTAAAAAGATTCATAGCTAAATGAAACTGAATGTCAAGTTTGTGTGGGTGTAAACCTCAATTCAGCAGGTAGCCTTTGTAAAGTTGTGTATTTTATCAGCAGAAGGAGAGTCCAACACCTATTGTTTTGGAATGAACTTTATGACAGTGTAATTAGTGTGTGTCCAGTGGTTAGACAGGTCCCTGACATATACAAAAGGATATGTTTAGAGACTTTATGTTTGTGTGCTCCTTGTAGGCCTTCAGCAGACAGTCCTCATGTTCAAGAACCTGATGTCAAACCAAACAACACAGGAGACCAGTGTGCAGCACGCCACAATCACCCTCCGATGACATCACAATGGAGGACTTATAAGATGTGAAGGACTGCAGGGCCCGGAGCAGTAAAGTGATTGAGCCAATCTGCCCGTAAAGAGCCTCCACACAGACCAGACAAAAAAGAATGATGTGAAACCGGCCTGAGCTGATAAGGCCTGCAGCTGTCCAAAGATAGGGGCCCCACGTGTGTTCAAAATATGAGCTCCATAATGACATGTTGTTGGAGTAAAGAGATGCTTTCATACAACTGATGTGCTTGTGCAACAAATACTACTATTAGTGGAACAGGTGTGTTTGTTTCAAAATACAAACTGGGAAGAAGGACACGGAAACACACTGGGCCCAAAGTAGTATGTGAATAGACTTAAAGAAAGACTTAAACAGCATATTTCCAATTCAAAAAGCACCCAAGAGATACATTTATTTAAAACACACAATGAACAACTTCCAGTATAAATCCCTTTAATCATAATGGTTTATCCCAACCCTCTCATCTGTGGCTGTCTGAAAGGCAGGGACAAAAGCTAGTCTACCCTCAGCAAAAAAGTAACGAGGCTACACGCACAAACATTAACATGTCAGAGGGTGATTCAGAATATAAGTAAAACAGGGGAATGTTTTGAATAGTTAAAAACTCAAAACAAAACTGTAAATCAAGGGAGAATAATTTAATGGTGTTGCTGTGATCACATGGAAAATACATATGCACATCATTTACAGTAGTACAATACTATATGTACACAATGACAAAGTGTGAGCCTGTCACTTTCAGCAAACTGTAAAATCAAACCATGCTGACTCTTTTCCCTCCATGGGACATGACCGCTTCAGCTCAAAGAAACTTGACCTGCGTCGACATCCTGCAGTATTCCAGAGGTGTGCACGTGCTTATCGTTCACAGCGTGTCTGTGTAGTGTCTTGTTTCAGAGCTTCTCTCAGTACAGAGGTAGCAGATCATACACCACACACTGTGCTCCGGAGAGATCTGGACTCCACTGCTGCCCCGAAAAGGCCTCAGTGCACAGGAGCCTGTCGAAGGAATCAAGACCAGAGTCACCCTTTCAGCTCATGCCACACATGTGAGTAACTCACAACAAACAAAATGATAAAAGAAAGAAAACAAAAGCCTAAAAAAACAAGTCAATATGATACACGAGATAATAGATTAAGGGAGAATTCTAAATACCAAGTCATAATAATGAAATCATGAAAATAAAAGTTACAAAATCTAAATCACGAGTAGTTTGAAAACAAATCTCTTCAAAGCTGGTCCATTAGTCATTATTATGATTAGTATCTTAATGAAAATGTATCTTATTATAGATTCTAGAGCTCATAAATTCAGTTAAGGCTCTATTTATTTAATATATTTTATGTGTGTTTATCTAAAATAAATGTCTTATTATTTGGACTATGTAATTTTGACTCACCATGTGTATTTTAATTTATCATACTTTCATCTGTTTCATCCTCTGGGCTTCCATACAAACCAGGTCATATAAAAAGTCCATCAACACAATTGCTCAACACAGAGAAAAACACCATTGGAGATCTAGTTTAGGAACTTTTGGAGAACTTGAATGGTCAGTAAATGGTGAAGGGTCTCTATATATGTAGAGCTTTAGGCTTGATGACCACTCAAAGCACTTTACAGTACAGTTTTGCCATTCACCCATTCACACACACATTCATACAGTGCATCTCTCCCAGCACAGCCATCAGGAGCACTTTGGGGTTCAATATGTATATGGGGGGAGACCGAGATCGATCTGCCGACCCTCTGGTCAGTGGATGACCTGCTCTACCCCCTCTCTCACTTACTCATTTATTGAGATGTGATATACACCTCTGTCATGTTTGTACGGTAAATATGAAGCCACAGGAAAATGTTACTTCAGACTGAGCAGAGCCTAACACACATTGTACTGACACACAAATCCCTATGACATTTGCTGTGGATGTGCATGGTCCCCTGAGGCTGAACAGTAATGGTTTTTGGTGACCACTGTGATCTTTTTTTCTCATGCTCCAAGATTAATATCTCTGCTTGTCATATTTCCATTTCCATTTGTGCCACATTATATATGTTGTACTCATTACTAAAGGCAGTACAAAGACCTTCAATCTTAATTATCTCATGGACATTCTTTCAATACCTGAACTACAACGTGCACATAAAATAATGCACACTAGAATGAGCTGCCTGCTCTAACATTTACTGAGCTCACCCACGCTTTTCAGAGCATTACCAAGGATAAAGTATGTGGCAGCACTGAGGGAGAGGATGATGAGGAAGATGGTGCCTAAACCCAGATCCCCCATGGTACAGGCATTTGGACAAGCACAGGGGCTCTCCACCCAGATGTGCAGGGGTTCGTCACTGCTGAGCCTCTGGTCCCGGATGAAGGAGGTGGACTGATTTGGATTACAGTGGTAATGCACCACTGTCAGTGGCTGCTTCTCAACAGCTGGGACAGGAGGAGAAGAATACTGGCTGTCAGGTTGCACTATACTGACAAAATGGTCAGTAACATATAGTATATGTAGAGTTTGCTCACCAAAATATGAGACAGAAAGCATCTTCAGGGTGTCATTGTAGTGGAATTCATTCCCTTCATGTCTTCCATAGCCAATACAGCGACTAATGTATGTGTTCAGCCTTTGATACCTGTTAACACAGACATGAACATAAACAACATATCACATAAAAAGATTTGCATTTTTGAGTCACCTGACAGATGAGTAGCCTAATGTAGACACAAGTTTTATCAATCAAATTATATTTGTATAGCCCATATTCACAAATCACAATTTGTCTCATAGGGCTTAACAAGGTGCGTCATCCTCTGTCCTAACCCTCAACAAAGACTACCAAAAAAACACCCTATAAATACCCACAGGTGAGGGGTCCCTCTCCCAGGATGGACAGATGCAACAGCTGCCACGTGTAGCACAGCACGTTAACAAAATAACAATATTTACATTGACAAAAACAGCCTCTAATATTAATGGAGAGGTGAATCAATGTTTAAAGTATAAATACAAAAGAAAATGTCTGGCAGAGTGAAGGGAGCAGCAATGACAATTTTAATGATGGAGGTATTGATGTGAGCAGGCATATCTTTTAATGATGCAATCTATATTAGCCTAATAAACAAACTCTAATGTGTTTTTAAAACACATTTAACAAAGACAGAATTAAGAAGAAAACAAGCAATTGCCAAACTCCCAAACATGTATGTTGTGTTTAGGGCCATGGGTCAAAATGGTCTGAGGCCTATTTCGCCCCATCTCATCATCTCTCACACAGATACACAGAAACTGTCCAGTTTCCATATATTTCAGAAACGATTTTAAAATCAGCTTTGATAATAGCAAAATGTGCATCTCAATCAATTAAAGTAAGTGAAACAAATAAATGTACCAGTTAAAACTTAAGTCTCAGCAGCAGTTTTATTTTTTCAATCATGGGAAGCTGCTTTGGATGTCTTCACTCTTCTCCATTTGTGTGTTTGGGGGCCCCCTGGTGGCTCCTCAACAGCTGCCTATAGTTTTAACCTCATAGTTTAACGTCATATTTAAATACATTATTCAGTAAGTCTGCTTAGACTGTCAAACTTAAAAAACTTGAATAAAAAGAAAAATGTTAGAGATCAAAACAGTGGTGTTTCTAGTCAGGTTACAGATGTATTTGAGTTGTTAGCAGTTCTACCAACGAGTGATTTCACATCTAAACTTCTCAGGTGTTTCAAACAAATAATCACAAAACAAAAAGTAAATCTAAACAAATGTATATATCAGAAATTCTTTCACCTTGTAACCTAACAGATTTATCGTTGGTCCCTTTGAAGGGGCCCCATCCTCAGGTTGTGCACCACTGAACTAAAGATTCTGAATTATATAAGAAATTGTTCAAACTAGCATTTAAACCTCATGACTTACACACTTCATCAATATTAGTCCATTGATGATAAACCTTGCGGTAACATTTGACAGCCATGAGCTCTGAGCAACTGACTGAGGATCTAAAGATGAATTTGGCTGATGTCTATTGAGCTGAAGAGCCTCCAGCTGTTTCCACTGTCCTGCGTCAGTTAAAAGGAACTGTGGACGTTAAGACAAGAATGTGGTAGACCATGAAAACTGCCAGATAAAACTGCACATCTGCTGGGTAGGCAAAGCCGGTCTACATATGCCTGCAGAGGAGCTGCAGGAAGGTTGGTCTGTCACAGGATTGGTGGAGCAGTGCTTCCCTGTGTGGACTGGTGCACGAACATGGTCCACCCAGTCATCAGAGGGAAACCTCCCCGACAACCACATCACAAAAGTCAACATTTGGAAGCTTCATCCAAGGTGTAAAACAAGGAGTGGCATGTGACGAGAACACCTTGTTAGCTGTTAAGCATCGCATTAGGCTGCAATATCTTCTATTATATATTCTGCTTTGGGAGCAGGCAGGAGACACTGGTCAGACATAGGGAACAGAAGGATTCCACTAAATGTTGTTCAGTCAGTCAGTCAGTACGATGTGAGGGACGAGAGCCTGGTTTCTGCTACAGGACAATGATACAAAGCAAAACCTCAAAATCCACCATCAACTTCTTCAAGAAACAAGCTGAAAGTATCACTTTCCTCCTGAACTACATCTGCTAAAAAACTACACTGACTCGCTCAAGGGAATTACTGTGGGGGTTTTGTTTTTTTACAATCGATTATACATTATTTTTACCTGTTTTATTATAATTGTTTTAGGTTAAATCCCCAGTGAGAATGAGAGGGTCAAGATTTTAAGACATTGCAAGTGTGTGTCCAAAGCACTAGGCATTCAACTAACCTGTGTAAAAACCTTCATTTCTAATGGCAAACTAATCATAGTGAGATGTGTTAAGGAGATTGTCCCAATGTCCGCACAGTTAAGGCATTCAACAAAGTCTTCAGTGGCAAGGTTTGAACCTGTAACACTACACGCTCATATAGTGTGAATCTCAGCATTACTGTACCTCACGATGAGACATGCAGCAATGTTGGTACAGTCTGCTCCTGTCAGGTCCTCTGGCTGTGTGAAGGGCTGGCAGGGGCTGAACGACAGGAGGATCTCAGTGTTGACGGGGATGTTCTCTGCCGACACAGGCTTCAGATACCCCAGAAAACCGTCTGGGTCTCCCATAGAGTTCAGGTTTATCACCCCACTTCCATCTTTCATGATGCATTTGCAGTTGTTGACTTTGAAGCAGCCTGACTTCTCAGCGGAGCTTGGATGAGGAGCGAGAGACGGAGAAAACATGCAAAAACAAAGTATCAGTGTGAGCAAGACACTCTGAATGCTCATGGTGATAGAGCACAAGAGCAGAGAGCAGTGACTGTTTGTTAGGAAACTAAAGAGCAGCTGACAGAATGGTGATGGTAGGAAAGTAATTAGAAGAAAGGTGACTGTCATTCCAGGCATTCCCAAGACCCGCTGTGCTCACACATGATGCCTCCACAATCCAAGAAGGTACAAGAATAAGCTCCAGTGAAACCTGTAAGACACACAGACATGATGCAGCGAGTTTACACATTGTCAGTTCTTTGAGAGAGAAAATTCCATTCGTCTCCACTGAATTGGGATGTGGACAAAAATAAAACCAGACTTATCTGCATGACAGAATTTAATGGTGGCAAAGTGAAAAATATCAGTATCAATATCAGGAACCAACAGAACATACAACAGTTAAAGATATACACACGTGGACAAAATTGTTGGTACCCTTCCGTTAAAGAAAGAAAAACCCACAATGGTCACTGAAATAACTTGAAACTGACAAAAGTAATAATAGATAAAAATGTACTGAAAATTAACTAATGAAAATCAGATATTGCTTTTGAATTGTGGTTCAACAGAATCATTTAAAAAAACAAACTAATGAAAATGGCCTGGACAAAAATGATGGTACCCCTAGAAAAGATTGAAAATAATTTGACCATAGGGACATGTTAAACTAAGTTGTGTCCTCTAATTAGCATCGCAGGTGTCTTCAAACTTATAATCAATCAGTCTGCCTATTTAAAGGGTGAAAAGTAGTCACTGTGCTGTTTGGTATTATGGTGTGTACCACACTGAACATGGACCACAGAAAGCTAAGGAGAGAGTTGTCTCAGGAGATTAGATTAGGAAATTATAGACAAGCATGTTAAAGGTAAAGGCTATAAGACCATCTTCAAGCAGCTTGATGTTCATGTGACTACAGTTGCACATATTATTCAGAAGTTTAAGGTCCACAGGATTGTAGCCAATCTCCCTGGACGTGGCCGCAAGAGGAAAATTGATGACAAAATGAAGAGACGGATAATACGAATGGTAACCAAAGAGCCCAGAACAACTTCCAAAGAGATTAGAGGTGAACTCCAAGGTCAAGGTCCATCAGTGTCAGATCGCACCATCTGTCGCTGTTTGAGCCAAAGTGGACTTCACGGAAGACGACCGAGGAGGACACCACTGTTGAAAGCAAATCATAAAAAAGCGAGACTGGAATTTGCTAAAATGCATATTGATAAGCCACAAAGCTTCTGGGAGAATGTCCTTTGGACAGATGAGACCAAACTGGTGCTTTTTGGCAAGTCACATCAGCTCTATGTTCACAGACGCAAAAATGAAGCACACACAGAAAAGAACACTGTACCTGTAACATGGAGGAGGCTCAGTTATGTTCTGGGGCTGCTTTGCTGAATCTGGCACAGGGTGTCTTGAATCTGTGCAGGGTACAATGAAATCTCAAGACTATCAAGGCATTCTGGAGCGAAATGTGCTGCCCAGTGTCAGAAAGCTTGGTCTCAGTCGCAGGTCATGGGTCCTCCAAACAGGATAATGACCCAAAACACACAGCTAAAAACACCCAAGAATGGCTAAGAGCAAAACATTGAACTATTCTGAAGTGGCCTTCTATGAGCCCTGATCTAAATCCTATTGAACATCTGTGGAAGGAGCTGAAACATGCAGTCTGGAGAAGACACCCTTCAAACCTGAGACAGCTGGAGCAGTTTGCTCATGAGGAGTCGGCCAAAATACCTGTTGACAGGTACAGAAGTCTCATTGAGAGTTACAGAAATCGCTTGATTGCATTGATTGCCTCAAAAGGTATAAAATATTAAGTTAAGGGTACCATCATTTTTGTCCAGGCCATTTTCATTAGTTTGTTTTTTTAAATGACTCTGTTGAACCACAATTCAGAAACAATGTCTGATTACTTTTGTCAGTTTCAAGTTATTTCAGTGACCATTGTGGGTTTTTCTTTCTTTAACGGAAGGGTAGCAACAATTTTGTCCACGTGTGTAGATGCAAAAGTGAAAGGTATTTGCACTCATTAACTACAGCACTGTAGTTTCTGCTCTCTTTCTGTTATCATTATCGTTAGCACTGTCACCTTACAGCAAGAAGGTTCCGGGTTCAAATGTTCATTGATTTTATTTTGATAAACACATTAAAATCCAAAAAGCTGCAAAGCACCTGTTTAGCACAAATAGAAATTCATAGAAGATTAATGGGGTACTTCAGCAATTTATACCATCAGCAACAACATGAAAATCACTTGTCTAATATTTTGTGGGTCCCCTCATGCTATGAAAGCAGCTCAATCCATCGAGGTATGGACTCAACGAGACTTGTGGTATCTGGCACCAAGACGTGAGCATCAGATCCTGTAGATCCTTTAAGTTGTGAAGTGAGGCCTCAGACTTGTTTTTCCAGGACATCCCACAGATGCTTGATCGGATTGAGGGAAGGGAAATGTGGACGCCAGCACCTTTACACGTTAGTCAAACAATGATTACAAACTGTTCATAAAGGTGCTGGTGTTGTCACTGTGCTTATTGACTAAATAGAATCTTTCATTACAGAGTTAAAGGTAAAGCTCTTCCAGAAATACAGGAGACGTCATACAACTGTTTTCATAGAATAGATTATTATAATTATTCTAGGTTGTTATTACTGGGAATAGACAATGAATGGGTGCATTTTTTATTATCAGGATTGTTAGCATTTTTAATTACTGCTGCATGCTATTATCATATAATTGCTGTTGTTAATAGTTAAGTGAATTATTATGATAACCCTGTTGGTGGTGCTAAAACACAACAGTTACATGACTGATAGAACTGCAGACACTTGACAATCTACCCTGAGCACAACATATCAAGTTTTCATGTCATCTATTTTAGGTATTTATGATTCCTAGAGGTTAAATCTCTGTGTTGGGTGGGTTTGTTCTGTGAGTAATCTCAGCACCCTGTGTGTTACTTTGTAATTTGTTCACAACCTTTGAGACAAAATCAAAATGTGACTCTTTTAAAACCAGAGTTAAAATCCAAATAAAAACAAACATTTGCAGTTCACTTTGTTGTGCAGGATTTGCAGGTCTGTTAGAAATGTCACCTTGGCTAATAATACATCCATACTTTACTGTCAAATGTCTGGATTGAAAACAATCTGTCAGTTTTCACATGTTGCCCTCCTGTGGACAGATTCTTTAACAGAAAATTGTTATTCAGCTTTATGATCCATCTTTTTTTCAAAGAGAAAGCAGACAATTAATCCAGGAGTCTTCCCCAGGAGAAAGGACAACAGCTGCTGCAGCTACTCCCTGAATTTTTAAAAAAAAATTAAAATTAACAAGATATTGTAACTGGACCAGACTCAAAATATTTATGTCCTGCTAAACAGACCTGGAGGCCAAAGCCACATTGGCAAGGCACCTTCTCCACTCTGCAGGTCAATCCTGCTGATCTGGAGTTTAATTACAACACATTCTAATAATGCCCACATTTGCTTCAGTGGAAATTACCACTTTTAAAGTGTCCTTGGACAAAATATTGAAACCAGTCCTTTATGGCTGAACAACAGTGAGTGAATGGAGCGCAATGAAAAAAGTGCTTCCTATAGAATGATCTGTATCTGTAGCACTTTGAGTGGTTGACAAGACTAGAAAAGCACTTAAGTAGAGTTAATTTACCATTGACGCTTTTAGAGGAAATACACAACAGACAGTTTTACACAGATTTTATTTCATCAATAGAAAAAGCATCTAAGCTTTGACTGCAAATTTGCAGATGGAGTAGAGGAGGTCCTTCCTCTGCTGTTTCTTGGTCCGCAGAGACTCTTCGTGCTTGTTGAGCCGGCGGCGCAGAGCTCTGGTCTTCCTTGGCCTCAGATCCAGGGGCTTGTACTTCTTACCCTGTAGGAAATCAAATTGACTTTCAGTAGAGCTGAAACCCGATTTTTCAGTGTGAAAACTTCAGTGATACTCAAGAAAATGTTTGGCAACTATTAAGCTGTAGAGAAGTTTGATATTTATCTGTAAATATTATGTGCTGTATTTTTACCGAAACGAAATAATGAGTGCATAATATGAGGAATTTTCGCCCCAAGCAGTTTGCACAAAGCAAGGCTTAACATGTCATTAATAATTAATTTGTGGTCTCCAGGACATGTGCTGCACCAGAAGGACAGATCCTCACATCTGAATGTGGGGTTCTGAAAACATCCATGGTTCAAATTCTATTGCCAAAACCAAGTCGAAGTAGGTGGCCTCCGACATCAAAGCTGGTTCTGTCTGTGCATTTGGTGCATAAATGTGTAAAATTGAATAATGGCAGTTTTGCTCCATTAGCAGGAAGTCTAAACCCTGTGTAGGGCAACACATTTTTTTAAACTTCCCTCTAGGGACAAATACAGTTGTTTTGAATAATTTTATATTTATAATTACTACGTCACTCTATGTACTTTAAATAAATATAGTCTAATTTGCAACCCCAGTGAAGATCCAAAAGAATGTCTTATTTAGAATTACTGCAGTCAACGTAAACAGTGGCCCATGGGAACATTCATGGTAACTCGTCTCAGTCTTTTGGTAAGCAGTTGAGAATGCATCAGCAGAACATCAGCTCAACAATATCATCTTAGACGAGAACCAAAGAGGAAAGACATTCCCAAGTAGGCAGGTCTGAGAGTTCTGAATGAAGAGCTAGGTTAGTAAACACCACAGCTGCTCTTACCTTGTAGAACTTCCTCAGGTTCTCCTTCTGTGTCTGGTTGATTACAGTCAGGACTCTGGCGATGGACTTACGGACAACACAGCTGTAAAGACAAGCAAAGTCAGACACAGGTTCTAGTTTAGTGGCAAACCACCGCAATAGTAGTCGTAGTTACCCGCTTCAAATATTCACAGAAGCACGTTATACGTACATAGTCTATTATTCAGTTAAACAGCAATGTTAGCTTACTAGCTAACTGATGGGTTTAGTGAAGTTGAGCGTGATAAAAATCGAAATTAACAGCAGAGTATCGGATCCTCACCACGTTCCCTCTCGCTGCCTTGTAGGAAAGGCCGAACGTACCGCGTGCTCTCAATAAGTAGCTTCCGGAGCATTTCGTCTTCGTCACTTAAATGTCACTTTGATAAGCAGCAAACAGCGCCACCAGCGGCTGGAGCAGCAATGGACGACACAGTGATCAGAACAAGATTGGATCATTTGTGGGTAAATTAATAATCCGTGTATCATTCGTTCTTTTCATATTCAATTAACAAACCAAAATTGGAAAATTAAAAAACAAGTCATTATTCCGTTATTCATTTTTTAATCTGATCCCAAAAAACTAATAACGGTTTTGTTTTTCGTGGTTTGGATTTTTTGCTAAGATCTAAAATAGGAAATGAAAAAACGGGTCACGGGGCTAACTTGATTTTGATATGAAATGTGTATGATTTCGGTGACCCGGAAGTCAGATTACTCGGATCAATAAATCATAAGCGAAACGTTGTTAAAACACAAACCCTGCCTCTTCCCCACCGCAGTAAGGTAGACAACAGGCTACAAGACAGTTTTCATCAATACGAGTCTTCCCCCGAGCTGGACACAGAACACTGGTCTCTATGTCAGAGGTCTTCAACAGGGGGTCCGCAGAAGTAACTGCAGGGGAGGGGGGGTCGCGAAATTTGGGGTTGATTAGACTTTTTTTTGTTTTTCAACCAATCATTTTCCCACAAATTTAAATGTCTTTAAATGCACATTAACATGAATCCAACATATTGTAGCGAACGGATAAATGGAGGCAGAAGACGTTATTTCAGTCAGCAATGCACACATTCAGCAACACACACTAATAAAAACATTAATATATGAACCTGTGTATTGTTTGAATAGCTTACTATTGAATGTACAATAACAGGGTAGCCATGTTTATACATGGCACTAGGACCATTTTAATATAAAACACAATTTTATACAATATATATAGTAGTGGGTCCCTGCTCCATCAGTTTGGGAGTCCTTGGCCTGAAAATCGTTGAAGACCCCTGCTCTATGTACAGGCTGTGAGATGAGTGCACAGGGACCGTCTATAAAGTGCAACACCAAAAAGATGTTAGAAAAATATTCAATAACTTCACTGTAATACTGCATATTCTCACCAATATTGAGTCACACATCTAGTTTCTCCTGTTGGTTATACTACAATACTCAGATTGGAAACATGTAATTTTGCATAATTTATGGAAAGTTCTATTGTGAAAATTATTCAATAACTTAAACACTATATTCTGGACAGCACAGCTGTAAAAACAAGCAAAGTCAGACAGGTTCTGGCTTAGTGGCAAACCACCACAATAATAGTCGTAGTTAGCCGCTTCAAATATTCGCTAAATATTTATGTCCTGCTAAACAGACCTGGAGGCCAAAGCCACATTGGCAAGGCACTTTCTCCACTCTGCAGGTCAATCCTGCTGATCTGGAGTTTAATTACAACACATTCTAATAATGCCCACATTTGCTTCAGTGGAAATTACCACTTTTAAAGTGTCCTTGGAGAAAATATTGAAACCAGTCCTTTATGGCTGAACAACAGTGAGTGAATGGAGCGCAATGAAAAAAGTGCTTCCTATAGAATGATCTGTATCTGTAGCACTTTGAGTGGTTGACAAGACTAGAAAAGCACTTAATAAGTAGAGTTAATTTACCATTGACGCTTTTAGAGGAAATACTACACAACAGACAGTCTTTTACACAGATTTTATTTCATCAATAGAAAAAGCATCTAAGCTTTGACTGCAAATTTGCGGATGGAGTAGAGGAGGTCCTTCCTCTGCTGTTTCTTGGTCCGCAGAGACTCTTCGTGCTTGTTGAGCCGGCGGCGCAGAGCTCTGGTCTTCCTTGGCCTCAGATCCAGGGGCTTGTACTTCTTACCCTGTAGGAAATCAAATTGACTTTCAGTAGAGCTGAAACCCGATTTTTCAGTGTGAAAACTTCAGTGATACTCAAGAAAATGTTTGGCAACTATTAAGCTGTAGAGAAGTTTGATATTTATCTGTAAATATTATGTGCTGTATTTTTACCGAAACGAAATAATGAGTGCATAATATGAGGAATTTTCGCCCCAAGCAGTTTGCACAAAGCAAGGCTTAACATGTTGTCATTAATAATTAATTTGCGGTCTCCAGGACATGTGCTGCACCAGAAGGACAGATCCTCACATCTTTTAGTTTTACATTGACGCAGGCTCCCAGTGTAACATTCATCTGAATTGGGAGGTTGCAGAACTTTCTGTACCTTACATCCATGGTTCAAATTCCATGGTCAAAAACCACAGAACTTATTTCCCCCTGCAGCCATTTTGTAAATGTGTCACTTTTTCATGCACAATCTATCCATTTACCCTGCTCTCAAAGGAATACTATCAAACTGCAAATAAACGGTCAAAAACAACTTTGTGACCTCTGTGTCCAATAATTGTTAAGTGGTGCTGCCCTCATCTATATCAAAACATCTATAAACATAAATTATTTTCATTATGACAGCCAGTCTGACAGAGCTTAAAGTTGACAGTTAAATACTGTTCTTGGTCTCCCTCTCCTTCCAACTACACCTGTCTTCCAATTTTCTTCACTCACCCCAGCCAGTCAAGGTAGGTGGCCACCGACATCAAATCTGGTTCTGTCTGAATGTTAGGATTTGGTGCTATACAAATAAAATTGAATCATGGCAGTTTTGCTCCATTAGCAGGAAGTCTAAACTCTGCGTTGGGCAATACATTTTTTAAACTTCCCTCTAGGGACAAATACAGTTTTGAATAATTTTATATTCATAATTACCACATCACTTTATGTACTTTAAATAAATATAGTGTAATTTGCAACCCCAGTGAAGATCCAAAAGAATGTCTTATTTAGAATTACTGCAGTCAACGTAAACAGTGGCCCATGGGAACATTCATGGTAACTCGTCTCAGTCTTTTGGTAAGCAGTTGAGAATGCATCAGCAGAACATCAGCTCAACAATATCATCTTAGACGAGAACCAAAGAGGAAAGACATTCCCAAGTAGGCAGGTCTGAGAGTTCTGAATGAAGAGCTAGGTTAGTAAACACCACAGCTGCTCTTACCTTGTAGAACTTCCTCAGGTTCTCCTTCTGTGTCTGGTTGATTACAGTCAGGACTCTGGCGATGGACTTACGGACAACACAGCTGTAAAGACAAGCAAAGTCAGACACAGGTTCTAGTTTAGTGGCAAACCACCGCAGCAAATGTCAGTACACATGTTAAAATCAGTGAAGACAAAAAAAAAGGTGGCAGCATGACAGGTAAGAGTCATTGTTTGGGGCTTTAGTATGCAGTCCAGTAAAAGACAACATCTGTACAACATGTGGTTAAACTGTAGATATGCAGTAGTGGGGGGGTATGTGGTTTCAGGACTTTTAGACCATGCAACTCCACTGTGTAATTCCTTCAGTAATTGCTCTTGTGGAGGTGAAAATGTTCAAGATTCCTATGTAATAAGTATATCAACTGAACCCAATACTGCTGTTAGAGTAGTACTGTATTAAATAATTAACATTTAAAGACCTTAGTTCTAATCCAATTGATCCAAATACAGAAGGTACAGAACAGTTGAACGATGCCTACAGGCTGCCTCAGTAACACTGAGCTGGACTAAAAGCATCTCGCCCTGCCGGGAACTAAACCACCGTGCTGTTAGAACCGTCTCATTCAGTACGTACATCTTTGAGAGCTTGGACGCAGCTCCGCCAGTAACTTTGGCCACACGCAGCTGGGACAGTTCATTCTTCAGGTCGTCCAGCTGTTTCAGCAGCTCTTCCTTCTTCTTGCCCCGCAGATCTCTAGCTTTGATCTTGGCCTGGACGAACACAGAAGGAAAAACATCTTTGCTGGTGACGGCACGTTCATCTCTAGTGGCCCGACACGAGCCAAACAGCCCGTAAGCGTTAACACACAGATTTGACTTATTATATTCCGCCTGACCCGACATCGTGTATCCATGTTAATAATATTCGTAGTTACCCGCTTCAAATATTCACAGTAGCACGTTATATGTACGTGGTCTATTATTCAGTTAAACAGCAACGTTAGCTTACTAGCTAACTGTAGCCTGCTGTATCTTCCATTAGCTTAAAGTTAGCAACTGAGCTGAGCGGCGTCGGTCGGTAGCAGCTCTCTGTAATATAACGTTTTATTTCATTTCTGTAGCAGCCTGCTCATCAACCCATGTATGATCGACCATCTAACAAGCTTATGTGTCCTTATGACACACATTTGATGGGTTTAGTGAAGTTGAGCGTGATAAAAATCGAAATCAACAGCAGAGTGTCGGATCCTCACCATGTTCCCTCTCGCTGCCCTGTTGGAAAGGCCGGACGCACCGCGTGCTCTCGACAAGTAGCTTCCGGAGAATTTCTTCTTCGTCACTTAAATGTCACTTTGATAAGCAGCAAACAGCGCCACCAGCGGCTGGAGCAGCAAGATTCAAGATTTTATTGTCAAATGCACAACAATTACATTAAGCACTCGCTGGCAATGAAATGCTTGGGTCACAGGCTCTCTTATAGCAATGCTCCGAATATTACAAGCAAAAAAATATTGAACAAAATAGAATATCAACATTTTCAAATAGGAAATAAATAGTGCAATAGTGCAAATATGCTATGGTGCTGGTTTAGTGGAGTTATTGCAGATTGGAGGAGTTTAAAAGTCTTATGGCCTGGGGGATGAAACTGTCTCTGAGCCCCGGATGCTGCGGTACTGACGGCCAGACGGCAGCAGGCAGAACAGTTTATGGCTGGGGTGATAGGGGTCTGTGATAATTCTGTTGGCCTTCTTCCTACACCGATGGGTGTAGAGGTCCTCCATGGATGGTAGCTCCGTCCTGGTGATGTGCTGAACAGACTTCACCACCCTCTGTAAAGCCTTACGGTTCAGGGCGGTGCAGCTGCCATACCAGGTGGTGATGCAGCCAGTCAGGATACTCTCTATTGTGCACCTGTAGAAATTGCAGAGAACCCTGGAATCCATGTTGAGCCTCCGCAGCCTGCGGAGAAAGAAGAAGCCGCTGTCTGGCCGTCTTCCTGATTGAGTCTGTGTGATGGGTCCAGGTCAGGTCATCACTGATGTGGACCCCGAGGAACCTGAAGCTGCTGATTCACTCCACCGTAGTCCCGCTGATGGAGGGGGGTGTTCTACTCCTTTTCTCTTCATTTAGCAGACGTTGAGATGGAGGTTGTTGTCCTGGCACCAAGATGTCAGGGCTCTGACCTCATCTCTGTAGGCCTTCTCATCGTCGCCAGTGATCAGGCCTATGACGGTCGTGTCATCAGCAAACTTAACGATGGTGTTGGAGCTGTGGGTGGCCACGCAGTCATGTGTGAACAGGGAGTAAAGGAGAGGACTGAGCACGCAGCCCTGGGGGGCACCGGTGTTCAGAGTCAGGGTGGAGGATGTGGTGCTGCCTATCCGCACAGCCTGGGGCCTGCCCATCAGGAAGTTCAGAATCCAATCACAGAGGGCGATGTTGAGCCCAAGGTCTCTGAGCTTGGTGACGAGCTTCAGGGGCATGCTGGTGTTGAATGCTGAACTGTAGTCAATGAACAGCATTCTCACACGTGTCCCTCTGGTCCAGGCTGGGAGAGGGCAGTGTGAAGGGTGAGGGAGATGGCATCTGCAGTCGAACTATTTGGCCTGTAGGCAAACTGAAGAGGGTCCAGAGAGTCAGGGAGGGAGGAGGTGTTGAAGGGTTTGACTAGCCACTCAAAACACTTCATGACGGTGGAGGTGAGTGCTACTGGGCGGTAGTCGTTCAGGCAGAGCGTTTTTGTTTTTTTGGGAACAGGGACAATGATGGTCTCCTTGAAACATGCGCGGACTACAGACTGGAGCAGTGACAGGTTGAAAATGTCTGTTCAAAACACATCTGCCAGCTGATCTGCACACACCTTGAGAGCTCGGCCAGGAATGCCATCAAGTCCAGGTGCCTTGCGTGTGTTGATCTGGTTAAAAGAGCTCCACACGTCTGCCCTGGATATTACAGGGGGACAGCGGTCCTCCTGGGCCTCTTGTATCTCCACAGCCAGTGAGGACACAGCGATCAGAACAATATTTGATCATTTGTGGGTAAATTAATAATCTGTGTATTATTTGTTCTTTTTATATTCAATTAGAAAACCGAAATTGGAAAAATTTAAAAACAAGTCATTATTCCGTTATTCATTTTTGAATCTGATCCCAAAAACCTTTTTTTTTTCGTAGTTTGAATTTTTTGCTAAGATCTAAAATAGGAAATGAAAATAGGAAGTCCGATTCCTTGGATCAATAAATCATAAGCGAAACGTTGTTAAAACACAAACCCTGCCTCTTCCCCACCGCAGTAAGGTAGACAACAGGCTACAAGACAGTTTTCATCAATACGAGTCTTCCCCCGAGCTGGACACAGAACACTGGTCTCTATGTACAGGCTGTGAGACGAGTGCACAGGGACCGTCTATAAAGTGCCAAAAGAGATGTTACAAAAATATTCAGTAACTTCACTGTAATACTGCATATTCTCACCAAAATCGAGTCACACATCTAGTTTCTCCTGTTGGTTATACTACAATACTTAGTTTGGAAACATGTAATTTTGCATAATTTCTGGAAAGTTCTATTATGAAAATTATTCAATAACTTCACTCTAATGCTTTGTATCTGGAGCCTAGATGAGTGATGTAATTTTGTTGAATATGCAGTATTAGAGTGAAGCTTCTCAGATTTTGGTTTTCTAATTAAATATAAAAAGAACGAATGATACACAGATTAAATCCAGTCATTTCTCCTGGTTACGCATCTACTGTATACTATGTATGCCCTTAACTTATTGCGATGCAATGTTTTCACACGCCCCGTCACCCAGGAAAAAAATGTCCTCACTATTATAAGAAAAATATTAAAGCATGAATAAATATAAAATAAATAAATACAAATGATGTGATATGATTGTATAGAAGTACAAACAATGTGGAATGTGTGTATTTATATGCAAACAATGTTAATATGAATGCTAACATATTTCAACAATAGCATTCATTAGCAATATTGGATAAACATAACATTATTTTCTCACCAAATACGAAGGATATGGAGACAGAAGAGGTGATTTTATCATTTCAGATTTAATATTAGGAAATGGGACAAATGAGAACCCAGCAGCAATTATTAAGCCATCAAAAGCAAAAGACACAACAGCTGCAGTGATTGTAGAGTTGTGTGTTTCAGGGTTTTAAGTCAGCAGAATCAATCGGGTAAAAAGTGCATTGATTATTTCATTTGATTCTCATGGAGACAGTATATTACCCAGCAGAGTCCCGGTGACTACATGAGTCTGCTACCTCTCATTAGTAACACGCAATGAAGACAGTTCTGCATTCACAGATGTTCTCCTGCATCCAAGTATTAGACACAGAATGATTACAACAGATAAAACCACACATGAAATACACACATGGGTAACACAGTTTTCTGTGACTTATCATTTTCTGCAGACACCCTCATCTTTTTGTTTGACATTCTAGGTATACAACAAGCATGAAAACAAATGCAGAATACCCGACATTTGGGGAAAAAAAAAAAAACTGTAAAGGCGGGCCAGGCTGCTTTAAGGATCCAATGATTCAGCAGGCATGCAGATTCCCTGGGCTTCTCACTGATGTAAAAATAAATATCATGTTGTGACTGAAATCCCACTGGGGACAGTGGATAGTGATGGGCAGTGGGATTGAGTGACAACCGGAGGGAAAAACGATGTATGGTTTCTGGTATATGTTGATAAATACTACAACCTGAAATCATCAAACCATTTACATCCACTGATTTATAAAGTTCTCGATGCATACCATATGTACATATTTCTATACATATATAGACATGTGGAATGTACTTTCATTTACATTAGCAAAGGCAGGTAAAGGTAGAGCATGTCTTCCAGTCATTACATACATTGCATTCATATATTTTACCACACTGCTATTATTAACTAAATGGTCAAACAAAGTCCACATCATTCACATTAGTGTTAAAGGATCTAAAACAGTCACATGAACAGATTGTGTCAGCCATTTTTGTTCCTCAGGTTCCAGTACAGACGAGAGAGAGAGAGGAGAGACCCTGAACTGAGCTTCACAGGCACTAACTCCAAACAACAGCTCCCCAACAAGTTCTAGTCAAATCTTTTAGCTTATAGGTGGTTTAGGTTGGAGCCATAGTTAAATTGCAGTCTGCCAACAAAGAGTATGTGAGAGACAAGGTTTGCTGGGAGGCTCAAGTCATAGTAGCAACAGTCCAATGCAGTTAGATGAACTTTAAATCATAAATCATCAGTTCTTAATAAAAAGATAGAGCTGGCTACTTCTGGGTTATCACAGATATATCAGCCCGTCAGCTGCGGTACAGAAATACAAACTGTGTGATGTCATTTAGAAAAACTTATGTCTCATAGTTTGTCTAAAGTGCAGCTGGCAACTTTATCTTACAACTGTAAAATGTCCTGTCTATCACACATCTTGGCCACATCTTGATTCTTTTTTAGGGACCCTTAGCAAAATGTTGGTCTAGGTAATATGTTTATGTTAAATAAAAATGAATTTGATCAGATTCTCTCAAAACATGACCAAATCATGGCTGATCATCAGTCAATCAAAAGGCATCACTGTCATTTCTCAATTAAACTCTGGGTTTTGATGGTACTACTGAACAACGATCCCAGCCTGTATTCTTTTGATTGTCCATAAATTCTCATTGCTACCGAAACAAAACTTGCATCAGAATGAAAATTACACATTTTCATGAGGACATCCCCTGTGATATAAAGGATAACCAAGAAACAGACTAAAGGCTCCTTCAGAAATCAAAGCATGAACCTGCTGTCCAGCGAAGACACGGTAAAGTCAGGTTGCTTTTTGTTCCAAAACAAACAGATTTGCCTTGTGCGGTTTGAATCTGGGTGGAAATGAGGCATTTCCTGACACAGTGGTCTAGCCAGTCTATTTCTCTCTGATGATTACAAAGGGAGAAAAATTTAACTTTCTATTCAAGAGTGAATGTGTCTGTCATTTTACTCTTGCATTAGGTATAAACACCGTCTCAGCCCTCAACCATTAACAAGAAAATAATGTCATTTTAAAATCAACAACTGATTATAAATAAGTCTTTATCCCATAACCTGTGGAGCCCTTCTGTGTCCCCGAAGAGCAGAAAACAACAGTCCTTCCCACTCAGTTTTCAGAAGAAACTGTGGGAGGCTATTCAGGTTTAAAGCTAGAATCCTGCTCAATGGTGGAAGCCAAACAGGAAAGACCTTTTCCTCCTGGAGGGTCCCTAAGTTCCTTTATCTCCTTCACTGCAGCTCTTTCTGCTGCTCATCAACTCCAGGGAGTTGAAGCGCCTGAGACTGAAGGTCGGGTGATGCCTTTAGGAGAAGGCTTGGATCCAAACCAGGACATCTAGAAAACAAAAAACAAACAAACATACCAGTCACCAGGTTAGACTCATGAATATATATAAATATGATAAAAGAAACTTAATGAAAATGGTGCATATTGTGTATATTTATTTTAGAGAGGCATTGGGCCTTCTACAAGAATGTTCTCCTACTTAAAGGGATAGTTCACAGAAAAATTAACATTTGCTCATTCTCTACTCACCACTATGGAGTGTTTGAGTCAACAAAACACTTCTGGAGTCTCAGGGGTTAACAGCGTTGCAGTCGAATCCAATACAATTGAAATCAATCGTGACCTCTTCTTCAGACGTAATAAAACCGTTTAAAAAACTGTGAAAATTACCTAATTTCGAGTTGATGGCTTGTGGACACTTGGATGACACCACACGAGCAGTATGGAAGCATGTTATGTTCTTTTTCTGTTGTTTTATTAAGTCTGAAGAAAGGGTCACCTTGGATGCAACACTGTTTACCCCTGAGACTCTGAAAGTGTTTCGTGGACTCAAACACTTCACCCAACCCTCCATTGGCATAGTGGTGAGTAGATAATGAGGGAATTTTATTTTCTTTCGGTGAACTATCCCTTTAACTCATGTTTCACTCCGGATTGATCTACCAACTCATTTACCTGCATTCATTTGTTGTAAATGGCTTGTTTCAGTCTGGTGACCTGCACATTTGTGAGTTGTGATTATTATCAGGATTGAATCCTCTAAAACTTACATATGACTACCAGTCTCACAAACTTAAAAGGTAAGTGTGAGAGTTGTGAGAAGTTTATATGTATTTTAGATGGTTTAGTGCTGAATCCTTGCACGGTTAAACCTCTATCCTCATCACATGTGCTGTCACTTGGCTGTTCTGTGTAGTTTCCTGCTGTCATCACTCTCACAGGTGATTTCTACTGCCAGTTCACATGTGTAAAGAGGCAGGGCTTAGGAGAACAAAGAGTGTGGAATTGTTTGGGGGAGACAGGAGGTTTTTAAGTGAGGAGGAATATGGAAAAGAAAGGATATTTGCTTCACTTTTATGGTGACACCTTACACACAAGCAATTTTATAATGCAGCGTGAGTGAAGGACCATAACCACTGAGCAGAAGGTTGGACTGCTTTTCCCCTGTTCCTCAGCCATCCTGGTAAGTTTGATTCTTTTTTTGGCAAAGCATTGCGCTTCTTGAGTTATATTTTAGCATTTTGAAAGGAGGACCCTTTACTGATTTCTTTCTTTCTTTTTGTGGACATTTTACAGGGACTGAGTGAGCTGCCCAAGGTTGTTTTTCCCCTTGTTGGATTTACCTTATGGACATTTAAGTGGACATTCATTATTTTCTAACTTAAAAAATTCTCACTTAACCAGGCCTAGATAAACAGTGTCACAATAGCTCCTGAATCGTTATAGTAACTAGACTTAACACTTAAGCTGATTGTTACAAAGTCACACACTTATATATATATGTGTATATAAAATATTTATACTGCTGCCAATGATATGTCATCACTGGAAACACAACTGGACCATGACAGAAATGAAGCAGAGAAACCTTCATGTAATTAAATGTCGTCTTTGAAGCAAATGCAGGATAAAACAAGTGTATCTCTCTTCTCCAGGACTTGTATGACATATCTGGATCTTGTAAATTACATTTTTACGTAAGAAATAAATATAGATAAAATAAACAGATAAGATTAATTTTATACTGACAAATACAGAATTTCAAAGGGCAGTGGTCTCTTAAAACATGTTGGAAGCTGAAGACTTAATGCAGTGTGAAACACAAACCTTGTACTCCAGAGTTTGCTTCACCATGTCCTCTTCATCTCGAGTGAAGTTCAGCAGAACTGATACAGCTCGTATTAGCTGATATGCCTGAGAGACCAAGACACACAACAGAGATTCAGACTGCCTTCAGAGCCCATATCATAGATTTATCCACCCCATAGCATGCAGAGCTGTAGAGCTATTCACAAAATACATGTCTAGAGTCAATTTACAAAAAGAGCACTTACCTCAGCTTCTCTGGATGACATAAACTTGAGGATGACATGTTTGAGATACTCAAAGTTGATTTCTCGTGAGTCGTTGAGGTCTGACGTGTTGGTCACGGTGGTGTTGGATGTCGGGGGGCTTGGGGCTGACGTTGAGGGTGGCTCTGGACAAACCCGCTCATGTTTTTCTGCTCGGCTTTCTACCAACTTCTCCTTCCCTTCAGCTTCTGGCTCAGGCTTTAGCTTCTACAGTGCAGAAAAGGAAATACTATGAGAGGCCTTGTAAGAAATAATTCATACTTGGTCTCACACAGCATCATAATCTCACACACACACCAGTATACTCTTACATAAACACTAGTATACTTACATGCACCACTATAGTCTTACACACACTACTATTCCCTCTGTGTGAGAGAGTATGATTAAATAGGAAGTGTGTTTGACCAAACAGGAGGACAGTTTAATACTACTTTCACAGAATAAGTTTAATTTCTTATTCCCCGACTGGCTTACAGTCATGACTACAAAGCCTGAACTCAGGGCACTGCTAGCTAACCAGGATTAATTATTTCTCATTCGTCCTCTCATAAAATACACACACCACATGTACCTATATTGACACTTGGTGAGCAGAAAAATATTAACCTAAAGTTCATTTTAACAGTGAAATAGTCTGCATAAGTAAGTAAAACGGGAATGTGCAGGCCACAGATGCCAGCATAATCCTAAAAATGTTTAAAAGAGAACAATGAATCCTATAGTAAGAAACATGCTTGATGTATGGTATGAAGTACAAAATTATATGAAGACAACACCTGCTCTTTCTCAGTATAGTCCAATTTGAGACTATAATTTTATTTGTGCCAGGCAGGGCTGATTGAGGTTTTAAATCACAGGCTGACAGGATAGTTAGTCTAATTAGTGACATTTTTGGTCCAACTGATGGAAAAATGTAAACATTTGAAGAGCTAGTTGATAATTTTAATATCCCCCATAAACACGTCTTTAAATACTTACAGTTTAAGAGCTTTATTGGGTCTTCTCATAAATGAGGCTTAGCTATTCCTGATTTATCTCCACTGAAGTTCTAATTAAAGACCCTTTCAAAAAGGGAATTATATCAGAAATATACAATTTATAGATTTCTGGATCACTGCAATCATCAGAATCAAAACTTACAAGCTTCTGCTATATAACTGGTTCATGAGTGTACATCACACCAGAAAAGATCCCAACATCCCCAATGTATGTAACAGGTGTAGTAAGGAAAAAGGGAAATGTTTTTCATTGTATATGGAAATGTCCTAAGATTAGGGAATTTTTGGAAGACTAGTAGTTCAAGAGATTGTATCTATTCAATTAGCTGTAGAGCCTAAATTCTTCGTTCTTAGCATCTATCCCAAGGGTCATAAAATACAACAGAGGGAACAGATCCTTATAGACATGTGCATTTTTAAAAGCAAAAAAATCTATTGTGCTAACGTGGAAGTATTAATAAAATAAGAATTGAGCAATGGTTTAATGAAAAAAAATCACATACACACTAAAGATAAACAAGACATTTCAATATACAGTATATGGGTCTCATTAAATAATTATTTTAGGAATAGGGATTTATCTTGTATGTTGGACGAATCTGGGGATATATAATTATAACTTCTGCAATGGAATTCTCTTGAATTTCTGGTGCGTATGAGACACCCTGTGTTGGTATATGTTTTTTATTTGTCTTTTTTGTCGATTCTTGTTCTTGTGTGTGTGTGTGTGTGTGTGTGTGTGTGTGTGTGTGTGTGTGTGTGTGTGTGTGGTTTAAATTATTATTTTCAATTGGTTTAAGTTAAGTTCATCATTATGAACATATATATGCTGTATATAAGCAAGCATATATTTAAATAAAAATAATGAACTTTGTAAATACGCATACAGCACATTTTATATATTTTTATTTTATGTTCTCAGTATTTATATATTATGTTGGAAACTCAAACCAAAAATAAAAAAAGGAAAAGATTATTGAGGGACTCTAGTGCAAGTGAGTCAAATCGTATACGGACTGAGATCATTTTATCAGTACGACGAACAATGAATCTTAGCAGAAGCTATGGTTTTGGCTACATCTACATCTACACTACCACTACTATTCTTAGTTTTGATTCGTTACAGAAAAGACTATGAATGAGGAAAAACCATAAGTCATGACAAGAACCATAAAGGAAATTAATGCTTGCGACTTTGTTATCGTTTCCAAATGTCTCAGCTTCTACCCGTCAACTACTTGAATCCAGACATTTTCAGCATGCAGTTGGCTCCCAACAACAATACCATGATTTTGATTCAGTTTGTCTTACCAGTTCTTTCTGCAGCGTCCTCCTCAGTTCTGCCAGTCTTTGCTGCAGTTGCTTGATGGTCTGCAGGACAAAAACCGGCATCACACCGACTCACTTCAATGTCAAAATGTATCTACTTGGAACTAAGTGACATGTTATTAAAAGCCAGAAGAACAAGAGAATGGCACTATTCAGGTGGCTGACCTTGTTCTTGTCACTGAGCTGCTGCTCCAGCTCTCTGTTGACTTTCTGAATGTGATCCAGATCATCCACCGTCACGCTGCCATTTTGATCCTCCTCACTCACTTCCGGACTGTGAAGCTGTTCTGTCAGGGTTTCCACCTCCACCTCCAGGTACAAGATCTAGACACACATGCACAAGTCATGGCTGATAAGAACCAATCAGGAAGCAAATGCTAGTGACTGTGTCATAAAACAAGGTTAACAGCAATTCAAAACTTCCCTTGATTTTAGGCATAAACGTAGCAGCAGTGATGTGATTTAAAACTAAATCATAGTAGTGTGGATGTACTTAATCAGTCAATCAAATTATATTTGTATAGCCCATATTCACAAATCATAATTTGTCTCACAGGGGCTTTAACAAGGTGTGACATCATCTGCCCTTAACAAGAGTAAGGAAGAACAAAAAACAGGAGAAAAATGTGAGGGATTCCTCTCCCAAGACGGACAGAAGTGCAATAGTAGAGTATTTACAGCATTGATTAGAATAAACAGTTTGTAGCATAATGGAAGGTAAATTAAGTGATGGATTATTGTCAGTAATGGTAGAGTATCTGAGTAGACATATTGTATATCAAGCAGTCTTGTTGAAAATAATAGTCCGCGGTCAGCTGCCACCACGATCAGGATCCACCATCATGATCTGATGCCACCATATTCCACAATCCATCGTCATAGGTACGGATGATGTAAGAACAGTTGTCACCAGTAGTGCTTACAGAGTTTTCCATAAATGTCAGCTGTCTGCCAGATGGCCAGACACAGGTGACTACTTTGTTACTTTTCAAGTCATGTCACAGTCACTTTTTATAACCTCAAAAACCCTTATAACTATAACCTTTATCTGGATGAAGGATTTTAGTCATTGGATGTATGAATCTTAAATGATCAGAGAAACAAGCTGAACAAACAGCTCCTCTTGTTTCTGCAGAAGAGCATTGCAGGAAGACTGATTCTTTAGCATGAAAGTGTTGTTTTTTTAATGAGAGCATGTGCACTACTTTCACAGAGTTTTGAGTGTATGCATTAATGCTGACCCGCGCCTGGCAGCTATCCAGCTGCTGTGTCTGGCTGAGCAGCTCCTTCCTCAGGTTGATTAGCTGAGAGTCTCTGTCCACCTCCATCTGCTCAAGCTGGGCTTGCACCCGCTCAACCTCCTTCTGCAGCTGGACCTGTGAGGCCTGTCGACTCTGCACCTCTGCAACACACAGGACAGTAATATCACTCATCAGACTACAGCCATTTTCAGACACTCCAGAGAATAGCCATAATTGGGCCCGGACTTTCTCTGGAGATTTCCTTCCACATATGAACAACAAAGCAGGACATTCTTCTCTCAAGCACGTTTCCCCTACAACACAGAAAACTTAGGTGCATTCAGGTGAGGTGTGGCACAGCAGACAGAGGCAGGACCTAACAGTTTAATTCCGCTACGGAAATCACATGGTTTTGTTTACAGCGTTGGCCCTCATCTTTAAAAGCTCTCTTGACATATTCGTTGGTGTCTTCCATGCATATGGCACTGATTTTCATCATGAGATATTTGTATTCTTTATATTTGTATTTTTTTGTTTCGCATCTGTAGCGTGTAAAAAAACACCATCAACATGACCATTTGCTCGCAGTGATTCCTCCAAAGGATATCCTGTTTTCTCACATGAGCTCACTCTGGCAAGAGAAACTCTGGAGAATGTCCGGAGCCTCTCACTCGGACATTTGCATTCTCACATACAACCCCTCCGGAGAATGTCAGGAGATTCTCTAGAATTCAGTGCAGGTCTGAAAACAGCTTATAAGAAAGCCAAAATTCAAAGACAATGCTCTGAACTGAAATGCATCCTAATATAACAAACACACTTTTGTGCTTTCTGCCTTTAAAGCAACACAGGTCACACTGGTCTTACATGTGATACATGCACAAGGACAATCACATCTTATATAATTAAATGGCATCCCAATCCCTAATTTTAGCAGTGAACCATGCAGTATGTGATTAAAAAAAAGTTGTGGTTATATTTATTTTAACCCAATATTCTCCATGTTAATTGACAACCTCTGACTTCAGGCTTCTGTGATTGGCTAGAGGGACAAGAATTGCTTACACACTTCAAGGTTCAGTGTGTAGAATTTAGTGACACCTAGTGGTGAAATTGCATGTTGCAGCTGAATACCTCTCACCTCACAATGCCCTTACAAAGAGAACCTGTGGTAGCTTCAGTTGTTATAAAAACTCAAAGGTGTTTAGTTTGTACTACTGTAAAAAAACATGGCAGCCTCCGTAGAGAGGACCCACTCCTGATGTAAATATAAAGTTTTTAAATATAAAAAGGGACAATTCTAGGATAAAGAAAACAACAATTCGTACAATTTAGATGAAACACCAGCTAAAAAACATCACTAGGATTATTTTATATTCAATTTCTGCCAAGAGATCCTTTTCACCTAAATCTTACACACTGAACCTTGAAGAAGTGAACACCTCAGCTGAGTGAGTCAGGATTTATTGTGAGAACGTGTGTGTTTGTGCACACCGTTCTGGAGAGTTTTGATGTCTTCCTCTCTTAGTTCTAGCTTCTCAGTGACAGTGGACAATTCCTGCTGTGACATCTGTAGGGATGTGGCTTGCTCTCCAACCTGACATCAAGAAAAAGATAGAGTACATGTGTTCACAATCACACACAGAATTACAAACCAGCTCTGAATTTCCTTTACACTGTTTCACAATCTGTGAGTTAGCAATTTCCAGTCAAAGGGTAGACATGTTGAATGTGTCTGTGATTGTTCAAGAGGGAGCTGTTAATAGTATGTTACTGTGAATACTACCTGGTGAGTGTTTATCCACAGACCTGTGTTTGCAGCTCCTCCTTCTGTCGCCTGGTTTCTTCCAGAGCTTTGGCGATTTCTGTGCTCACTGTCTGCCGACTGCTCAGCTCCAACTAAGGGAACACACAGAAACAGGGAGTGAGGACTATGAATACTCTGTGCTTTCCTATATGAAAATCACCTTGACGGAGTCCATGACCATCATTACTGAGTTTTTAGAGCAGAGCTTATATTTTATATTCTTAGTGAATTCAACAATTTTAGTAGATGTTCATATGTAGCATGTGGTTTCAGCCCATATAATTTTATACTGGGAATCCATTAGACTCCAGACAAAGGGTTAGATGCAGGGATTTTATATTATTTTCTTTAACATTGTGAGTCAGAGCATTTTTCAACATTTCACTTATTTTCCAGGGAATAATTCATGGATCTTGAAAAAAATCAGGCATATCTATGAATGTGTGCAATTTGGTGCAGCTTGATTGAACTTAGGGGAATGTTGGGCTTTGACACAGGTATGCACTCTCCATACTTACCTTGTTATTTGAATCTTTGGCCATGTTTTATGTGGGCATGAAAAATTGTAGCCTGTCTGTTGTTTTAAGATATGAAGAAGAAAAAAACAAAAAACAACAGTGAGTTATATTTGGTCTTACTCTGCATTGCTCCAGCTCTTCTATCCGCTGCCTCAGTGTGGAGTTCATGTCATCCTTCTGCCTCTCCAGATCAGCCTACAGCACAAGAGCAGGAAGACAAGTACTAGAATGAGTACATTCATATGGATAATTATTCTACTGCTGATTAAAAAAAACAGTGTGGGGGATTTGATGACATCTAGAGGTGAAGTTGCAGATTTCAACCTACAGAATACCCTTCACCTTCCTTTCAAAGTGTGTAGGAGAGAAACATGAAAGGTTCTCCCTAGAGCCAGTGTTTGGTTTGTCCTTTGTGGGCTATTGTAGAAATGTAGCAATTCTTCATTTCAGGTATTTAAGCACTAATAAAAACTAGGGCTGTCAAAATTAAATTTGTGGAATTAACACTTACATTTTTTTAACGCATTAACGCATGCGCAGAATGACCCACTCCATGTACCCATGCTCGCTCCCACTCACTTACTCAGAGCGGCACACGCAGGGAGATCAGAGTTTGTTCACGTGAAGCAGCCGGTCAGTGACTTTGTAGAAGATCAGTGAAACACAGAGTTTCTCTGGTCACAGCTGCTCCGTGATCAGCTGCGTCATGATCAGAGCAGAAGCTGCAGCTGGTTTGTACCGAGCTGGAGTTTCTGTTTCCTCCTCTTCTCTGCTCTCACTTGAACAAATAAAACCTCATCTCTAGTTATCAGGACCTGATCAGTACATGAAGTCACTTAGTGTTTGTTTGATTCGCTCCATAATTTATGAGGCTGCATTTAAACATCATGAAAATGACTCGTCAACATGTTGTGCTCAGTACAACACAAGACGTGACGCTGACACAGTCAGGA
Organism: Verasper variegatus; assembly: GCA_026259375.1. Classification (NCBI taxonomy): domain Eukaryota; kingdom Metazoa; phylum Chordata; class Actinopteri; order Pleuronectiformes; family Pleuronectidae; genus Verasper; species Verasper variegatus. The sequence goes on from CM048041.1 coordinate 25,723,298, forward strand.
CTCAGTGTTAAAATGAGAGGAGCGACACACAGACATGATCCGACACCATTGATTCATAACCAAACACGTGACCGGACGTTTGTCACCTAAATCGTCCCAGTAAAAAATGAACTATGAACGTGAACTAGTTTATTTTCATCTGCATGAACTGAACTTGGAACTCTTTTTAAGTGTGAACTGGCTCAACACTGCTTCTATAGATGAGCTCAGATTTCACATTCACATTTAATTGTGTAAAGGTTTGGTTGTTTGTTTGATTTAAAAAAGAAAAGAAAAAAGTTTTATTCACCCATCCTATATTTGCAATATAAGGTTAAGCCTTAGGCCCTAGGTTAAGCTGCCCCAATTGTTTAGGATATGTTCTAAATAACATCTTGTTTGCTCAGAGGCACAGAAAAGCAACAGCCACATTAAGTTATGGTGTGGCATGTTTTAGTTTGATTTTATTTTTAAATCTTAACTATCATTTGGACTTGTCATCAATAAAAAAAACAAATGTTAAATGTATATATCCACCTTCTGTCATTTATCTTTCCGTTCCCACAACAATATACATAGAATATGGGGATTTTTCAGGCATTTAAAAATGGTGATTAATCGTGATAAATCACAGCTACCCTGTGATTAATCTGATTACAATTTGTAATCAGATTAATCACAGGGTAGCTGTGTAAATTGTTTTAATGAATGAGAAGTGGAGAACACAAGCAGAACATACCACCCTGTCCTGCAGCGTCTGCTTATCAGTCTCTAAAGATATGATGCTTTCTTCCAGTCGGCCGACCTTCTCCTCACTCTGCTGCTGTAACAAACACACCTGCTGATCCAGAAAAGCTTTCTCTGCACTCCACACTCCTTCCTGAAGAAAACATCAAATAAATGAAATGAATAATGTTAATTCAACTGTAGCTAAATAAAAAATGGCTAAAAACATGGTGTAAATTACCTTGTTTCGAGTCAAACGTGATTTTTGGGGCTTGTGGACACCATATGAGCAGTTTGGAGGCATGTTGTGTTTTTTCTGTCGTTTTATTACGTCTGAAGAAGGGGTCGCCTGAACGCTTAAACACTGTTTAGCCCAGGCGGTGAGTTGATGATGAGTGAATTTTCATTTTTCGGAGAACTATGCCTTTAAGGCAGCCCCGCCCGCTAAAGCCCAGTCAGCTCTGATTGGCCAGCTGGCTCACTATGTGATTGGTCAACCTCTTTATATTTTTTAAATAAGTACTTAGATAGTGCTCCTTCATAATGAATGTGCCTCATTAATATCACGGTCCTCACCAGTTTATCCATGTGTTGCTGCTCCTCTGTGATCTGGTGCTCTGCACTCTTCAGTCTCTCACTGTTCTCTATGATCTGCTGCTCCAGGTTAGCAACCTGAAACACAAAATATTTCAATGACTGACTGTGTACTTCCACATCATGACAAGACTGCCAGTGAATAGTCACAAACGCAGAAGGAGATATTCTTTTGCTTCTTGTCTTGGTCACTTTTTCAGGATCTCCTCTGGACTTTCTGCAGACTGTATACAAGGGGGCCAGCCGGAGAAAGTCCGCAGAAAGTATGGAGGATCTCCTGAGTTCAGTCTGAAAGCAGCTTACGTTGGACAAGACATAATTATGAAAAGAAAATGGTGTGAAGGCAACACCTGAAGAACAAACAAACCTCGAAATCCTTGAGTAGCACATCAACCATCCAAATGAGAGACATCATTACTTTATGTTTTTCCGCTGACTTGTCTCTAATTGCTTACTTGTGTGTCTGTTCTCTCTCTGTAGGCCCTTGAGGAGTCCTCTTTGTGTCGGAGAAGGGTCTGCAGCTCAGTAATGCTGCAGCTCATTCTGGATACCTTCAGACAAGAGACACATATCAACATACATATACAGTCAACATTTAGGTATCGACTAGAGCAATTGCACTGATTTACCTGTGCCTCCAGAGAACTGACAGTATCAGCATGGTTAGTCCGAACAGCCAGCAGCTCTGCTCTGGTCCCTTCCAGAGTTTGCTCCAGACTGGACTTCTGAAAAGCCAACAGCAGTACTGATAAATAGTTGCTCAGCTGTGTTTTTAACCATCCATCCATCCATCCATCCATCCATCCATCCTTCCTTCCTCCCTCCCTTCCTTCCTTCCTTCCTCCCTCCCTCCCTTCCATCTATTAGACTAAAGTCAGCCCTGGTCTAGATGTTCTTCACCTCCTGGAGAAGCTCCTGAAGATGCTCATCCTGACTCAGGTTCCCATGTAGTCGTCTCTCCAGTGAGGTTACTTTCTTCTGAAGGTCCAACAACAAGCGCTCCTTGTCCTCCTCCGTTACAGCAGCCTGATGGTACAAAGAGAAGAAAGTACATAATCCATGTTTCCTCATTTAAAACTAAAAAAGAATGTTTAAATGTCCGTTTTAAACCAGGATTTCTTTCATCTTTAACACAAGGCTGATTCCTGATACTGTTCTCAAAACAATCAGTTACATTGTCTTATATTCCTGTAATGTGGCCAATTTTAGTGTCTTTTACTGCCTTGTATAAATTTTCCATACTGAATTATCTGAATTAGGCTAATAATAGATTTGTACTGATGTGTATGTTCTCACCTTTTGCTGTTGCAGCTTTAGGGCATCCTGGTCAGTCTGCAAATCATGGAGGGACTTCTCTAAAGCTGACACCATACTCTGTGACTGAAAAACAAAATTATTCACGCTTGCATGACCAAAAAAGTGCCTTGACAAATGATCAATGAATAAATAGTGTTTTTTGTAAATATTTTTGAAAAAGAAAAGTTGTGTAATTAAGTGTGATTATTTGTTGCAGCTGACCTTCTGGAAATCTTCAGAGACCTGCTGGATGACTGACTGCAGCTCCTGGCATTGTCCCTCCAGCTCACTGATCTTCTTGTCAGCCTCCTCTCGAAGCAGCAGCAGTTCCTCTCTACACAAATAATTTGAGAAACCCTCAATGGTATTCTTTCACAAAAAAAATTCTAACAGGTTATGACCTTTGTTTATTATTTTTTTTTACAAGCATATGCCCAATTTATACTTTTAAAAGAATACTTAGTTAACTTGGAAAGCTTAGTCACAATTGGTTCTATATTGCAAAAGTCCTATGATAAAACATGCAATTCTGAAATTCTACTAGGATTTCTTTCTACCCACAGAAGCTCATCATAATGGTATATTCCATAAACCTACCTATTTTTCTTTAGTCCACTTACCGCTCTATTTCAAGCTCAGATTTGAGTGTGCAGCTCTCTTTATGCTGCTGTTCCAGATGCTGGAGTTTCCCTCGAGCCTCAGACAGCTCTCGCTTTGTTGACTGAATTTCTGCCTCTTTCTTTTGGAGCTCTCGCTCCTGCTGGCTCAGCTGCTCCTCCTTCCGCAGCAACTGATAAACATAAATGGGAAATAAATCATAAATGAACAACATACCATACACAAGTGCTGCTTATACCCCTGGTCACAACAAGAAACAGTGCTTTCAAATGCTAACAGTGCCAAAAAGACTTTCCTACACATCTTTCCAACTCATCTCCAATTTTCAATTCAGCCTGAAAGTGGCATACAGAATCACTGTTTTTAGTCTAACTAAATCTCTCCACATGTACACACCATATGTTTAACCTTAGCGAGTTCCTGCTGCTGAAAGCCCTCCAGTTCATCCAGGTCATCCCTTTTCTGGAAGAGTGTTAAGCTTTGTTCCATCATTTCTTCTAGTTGGGCTGAAAGGGCCATCTTCTCCTAAACAAACACACAGTTATTGCAATGTACATGTGCATTGTCCATTTTCAGGACGTGCACGTTAAAAGAAGCAACATTTTAAGGTTCCGATGGAGTTTTGACTTCTAATAGCACTCTGGAGCCATATGATATGAACTGAATTTTAAGAGAAACATATTTTATTTGCAGTGTAAAATAATAATAAGTTTAAATATTAACTATTTGTATAGTACTTATCTAAACGAGGTAAGGTCGAGACCTTAAGTTTGTAGAGAAAACCCAACAGTTCCCACAATGAGCAAGCACTATGGCGACTGTGGAGAGAAAAAACTCCCTCATTAACTGGGAGAAACCTCTAGCAGAACCAGACTCAGTGTGGGCGGCCATCTGCCTCGACCGGTTGGGGTGAGCAGAGAAAATGGGCAAGAGTGGAGGTGGGGGGCATAGAGGGAGTAGAAAAGAGACAGATGGGGGGGTGGGATAGAAGGAGATAAGGAGAGAGAGATCAGGAACATCAAACTTTAACTCTGTAAGACTGATTAATGAAAATAATTACAAGTCGCATGTTAGAAATGCTTTCCTGTAAAAATCTGTTTTTTGCAGTGATTTAAAGATCTGTATTGAGTTGGTGGGCCTTATTTCACCAGGCAGGGAGTTCCAGAGCCTCGGCGGCCTGACAGAGAAAGCTCGGTCACCTTGAGTAGCCAGCCTTGACCCAGGGACAGCCAACAGGCACAGGCTGGCTGATCTCAGGTTACGATTGAATCAAGAGCTGCAAAATGTATGTGGGTGCCTGCCCATGTTGAGCTTTAAAAGATATTAAAAGAATCTTAAAATCATTCCTGAATTTAATTGGTAACCAGTGAAAAGACGCAAGAATTGGCGTGATATGAGCCCTACGGTTTGTTTTTGTTAAAATACGAGCAGCAATGTTTTGAACAAGCTGCAAACGAGTTACTACGGATTGGTAAACAGGGCATTGCAATAATCTAGGCGGGAGAAAACAAAGGCTTGTATTAGTTTTTCTAAATCCGGGAGAGATAGAACATAGAACCACTTTGATTTTTAGAAATGTTTCATAGGTAAAAGTAGCAGGATTTAATGATTTGATTAACATGTGTTGAAGTTCAGATGAGAATCGAATGTGAGACCTACATTTCTAGCTGTAGTTTTAATATTGGCTGCCAGGGGACCAAGAAATGATAGGGGTCTGCCTGCTAGCTGGTCGGGACCAAAGATTATTATTTCAGTTTTATTGGAATTTAACTGAAGTTAAGTGACATCCATTCCATAATGGTGGATAGGCACTCTGTTAGGACACTCATGTGGCGGACATTGTCTGGATTGAAGGACAAGTATATTTGGGTGTCATCGGCTTAGGAATGGTATGATATCCCATTAAAATGGCTGATGACGTTTCCTAATGGGAGCTTTTAAAGTGAAAATAGGATGGGACCAAGAATGGAACCTTGTGGCACTCCAGACAACAGTGGAGCCAAGGATGTGTTATTTCAGATGGAAACGGATATTTGTCTATCTGAGGGATATGACTTGAACCAACTAAGGGCAGTGCCAGATATGCCAAAGCATTGCGTTAGATTATTGATCAGAATGTTATGATCAATGGTGTCAAATGCGGCACTGAGGTCAAGGAGCAGTAATACCGTGGAATCACCAGCATCGGCAGACATTAGTAAATCATTAGTCATTTTAAGGAGAGCGGTCTCCGTACTGTGTCGTTTACGGTATCCTGACTGGAATTTGTCGAAAATGTTATTATTCTAACATATCACCTTTTCAAGTATTTTGGATATGTAAGGGGGTCTTGAAACGGGCCTATAATTTTGTGGGAGGGATTGATCAAGATTTGGCTTTTTCAATAAAGGTTGAATGGTATCTTTCTTAAAATAATCGGGGACTTGGCCAGAGGAAAGGGAACAATTAATTATTTAAAGAAGGCTAGGGCCAATAGTATTCATTACTTCTTTTAGGAGTGATGTGGGTAGGATGTCGAGAGAGCCTGAGGACGAGCGCATGTGCAACACAGTGTCGATGAAATAAGGAATGAAACTTCAAACTTAAGGCAGAGATGGTCAGAGACAAATACTCCCTCTGAGGTCAAGGAATTGATGCTCAGACCGAGGGTAAAGAGATCTAATGTGTGGCCACGGTTATGAGTTGGACCAGTCACATGTTGAACTAGATTAAAAGACTCTGTAATGTTTAAAAATTTCGTTCCAAATTCATTGGTTGGGTCATCAATGTGGATATTAAAATCACCAACAATGATAGCTTTATCATAGTTTAAAACAATGAAAGATAAAAGTTCAGAGAGATCAGGGCCAAAATTAACATTTGGTTTAGGAGTGCGATAAATTACCAGACCAAGGACTGGAGCAGTGCTGCAAATTTTGAACATAGTCTCAAAACTAGAAAATGTCTTTGTGGTAATGGGGCAGCAAGTGAAGCATCTTTTAAAAACAATGTTTTTTGTTTGGCCTATAGTTAGCAACAACAGGGATATAATAAGTGCCTGGTGTGTAGGAGAGGGGCAGAATTTGCTGTATATATTGATTAGTTGGTGGCTGGCATGGCCGTTTGGGGGAGCTAATAGGGTAATACTCTGCGGTGCTGCACTCGAACAAGGCGTTTCTAGGGAGCATGACTAGAAGGTAAACAGTCAGTCTCTAAAAGAGAAACACTAAGCCATTCACAATCCCCGAAATGTTAACCAAAACCACAAATATCATGTTGACTACAACCGGATGGTTCAGTGTTACATTACGTTTACCATGGAGTAACCAAGATTTCCCTTTCTAACCTGCTGTAGTTCTTTAGAGATGAGGAAAGAGTTTGAAGGGGTTTATGGGATGTGAGGTTTCTTCACTTTTAAGATAATTATTCACTGTCCAGTACCTCAGCCTTTTTTCTGTTTTCAAATATTTTTTTCCTCTCAATCAAATGAATGGGAAATTAACATACAGAACCAGACCCATTCTTAATAGTGGTATGTCACTGTTACGCTCTATTCCACTGATGAACAAGAAATGTAGCATTGCAATGGTTTAAGCCATTCTGGATTTCATGTACTTTAAGAAATCATCTTTGAGGAAGAGGAAGAAATTAGCTCAACACATTCGTTAGAGCTCATGGATGCACACAATAAGTTTCGGTGAGAAACACTAAATCAAAACATAACTTTAGTTTAGAAAAAAAAAACTTTAGAGGGCACTTTTCCACATTTCTTTGCTATTTTATCCTGACCAAGGAAAAGGGATTATAGAGATAGAAGCTGGAGAAAAGAGGGCAGACTGGATTACTGTGTGAAAACTGGGTATTTCACTGCACTCATTTTGTGTATGTTTTTGAGACATGGTTGCTATACATCACTTATGGCATAAATAAGACACTGTTCACAATCCACAGTTGTTTTCAATAAAGATTTGTCAAAACCTAGTTTTAAAAATCACTCATCTCATTCAAACCACACACATGCTTAGTCTGCTTTGTTTTCACATCATAAACAATCAGACAAACAACCACACTCCATTTCAGAGGGTCCATCTTTTTAGGTCTGCTCCAGCCTTCAGTAGATATCACAAAAAATAGCACAATACTGAAAGTCACCAAAGAAACACTTACCTTTTCCACACTGGCCATCTTCTCCATCCATTCCTGCAGGTGAAGGACAGTAAGAGATAAATGCACAAGCCAATAATCAGCACTGCCCTGGCCGGTGGACAGAGTGGTTTACCTGATCCTTCTTTTCCAGAGCTAAAGCCATCCCTTCTGCCATTTTGGCTCTGTTGGTCTGGTGAGACTCATTCTGGTCCTGAAGTTTCTTTATGGATGCTGAGTCATAAAAGTGTAAGAGAGAACCAGAAAGGGAAACAAAGGAATATGGGAATCATAGAGAAAGGTTTATATGCAAACAAAGACAACAAAAATCACAGACAGTGGGACCGTTAGTAGTTGTGAGTCAGATTACCACTATGTGCGATTATCTCTGAAGCAAAGACAAGCAATGCATGGCAAACACTAGAATGCAGGTTATTGAATCACAATATATATTTCAGACAAACAATCCACCCTGGAGTAGTGAAACTAACAAGGCCACCTACAAGTGCAATGTTCATTACACCTCACAATGCTTAAGTATGCCAACCAACACCGAAGTCATATTTTTACTATATTACAGCATTAATACTTGAGGATAAACCTCTTTCCTCCATGGCTTTTTACTATGAACAAAAATATTAGGATGGAAAACAGTATAACACCGCATTAATCTTCTGGCTCAATGGATTTCAACTATCTAGTTGCAACAAAAAAATGAAATGCATGATCAAATATGAATGTCGTTCCATTTTATAGATTCAAATTAATTTCCAGCATTCAAAGATGCTGGTCCAATGTATTAAGATAATGTAGTGTGTAAAGAGTTGTGAAGAGACAATCTGGTTGTGCATCCTGTAGACATTGGCTGGAAAGGCAGAGGAGCCATCTGCATAAAAAAAACTGATGTGAACAGTGGACATGAGGTTCGAATACGATATTTATCATGCAAAGATCTAGATTTTAGACTACAGACAAGGTCAGGGAGTCCCCAAAAACATTAGGGGTCACCCTCAAGACCAACAGTTTAGCCCAACATCAACAATCCAAGGGATGTCACAAAAACATAAAAAAATGTCAGGAAAACTACATCATTAAAAGTCTGAAATACCAGTTTCTCCACTAGCACCATGCTCAACAGAGCAAAACAAAGACAGCTACAAGACATGTTAACATTTAAATAACAGGTGTGGTTGTTGTGGTTGTACTGTAAGCTAAAGTAGAAGTGTGCAGCAAGTGGAAGGAATGTAACTACACCAACAAAGTGACAGACAGTGCATAAATAACTCTGAAATCAATGTGCTCAATAAAGTGAAAAAGTTCTGAGTGTGGATGTTTAGATTAAAAAGGAAAAAAGCATTCAGCGCTTCCAAAGCAAACCTCTGAAGCCCATGATATTAGTATCTAAAAGACAACGCTGTTTGCAGGAGGAAGCGATGATGCACAAGGTGATGCTCGTTACAGCCGACAGACAGATGAGAGAAAGGAAGCTAGGAGGAGAGAAGAGGTACGTACAATCCTGATGGTTTTCTAATGCAAATTCAAGCTTGTCCTTGGTCTTCTGCATAATTCGTAGCTGCTCAGCGTAGTCTAGTGTTGGGAAGTTAGGTGAAAGGATGGGATATTAACAGCACGCGCACACACGCACACACAAACACACACACCAACAGATGACAACACAAACAAAACACAAACAAGAAGGAGGAAGAGGAAATGACAGTAAAGACAGAGAGTGAACAAAAGGAGAGGGGGGAAAACAAAAGGGAAAACATGATTGAGAAATAATGGAAGGTAAAACTAATAATGATTGTCTTTTCTAAGAAACCCACATTGGTTAAAAGGTTGCATGACATTGTGCGACCTTTAACATTTTTTACTGTGCAAAGTCACATAAGCCTCCCACTGGAAAGAGGAACTAGGGGACAACTAGAATTCCTGCCTCACAGTTGAAAGCCTTAACCAACCAATCAAGTGGCAGGAAATATGGTAAAATCTTCCCCTCTGTCATTGACTCTGACAGCCAAAGCTTTTTTGCTTAACATCATAAGGCTGACCGTTGACCTTTTGGATAAAGAATGTCTCCATTTTTTTCATTTTATTCTATTGGTCATTTGTGTGAAGTTAATGATTAGAGTTACGGCCAAATACATGTTTTCAGAGTTCACAGTGAGCTTTGATTTTTTACCAGTTCATCCTAATCAGATATCACATTCACAAGAATGGGAGAGACAGACACAAAAACAAGAAATTATGGAACTAATATACTATAACTTTGTCCCATTGAACATACACCAAGGGTACAAACAGCAGTACATGATCATATCATTATGAGACATAAATAATAATAAACGTTAACAAGGAAGATGATAACAACCATGGCTAACACCCCTGCTGCATTTTAGAACATGCAGAGTATTAGTATTTGAAGGTACGACACATAATGTGTAATGTTTGACTACACGTTTAGCTGGTCATTTTTCTCATTATAGGCATTTGCAGAGAAGAAAAGAGACAGACCATGGTTTTCTTGTGTGTGTGTGTTGTTTACCATTGCACAATATAGGCTGTATTCTTTATTTATGAAATTAAGTAAAGATGTTAAAAAACTGAATTACATATGAATGTGCATGAAGACCAGGAGGCAAAATAACCACAGATGCTTTCTCCTCTCAAAAACCGAAAAAGTGATAATTAAAACTGATAAAAACAATGAATAAAGAAAATTCACATTTAAGATCTGTGATTGTCAGACACTCCAATTTTTTTAAATGGGACATTAGAACTAGGCTGTTGGAATTGCTTTAAAAGGGAGTGTCCTCGGGTACCAGTGTAGAATCAATTGACCCTGTTGTCTTTACTAAAAGCTGTTGTGAAGTTAAATTCTGCAGTTTACAACGATACAACTGCTTACATGCATGGGAGATGAGCTATATATCAAGTAATCTGCGACAATTCCCCTGTCCAGGTAAGTGTGTGGTCACATGATGTGTGTTAGTATGGACAGGGATTAAAAAAACATAATACACACAAGATTGTTGTTAGTTTGAAAATGTTGTTTTTAAACAAGAACATAGCAGTTTGGGTGTAGCCAAAGTCCTGTGAATTACAGACACAAGCTACACATGGATTGACATTTTCTTCATCCTGGACAATGATTTCTCCTGAAAGCTATAAGGTCATTCCTCCAGCTGCTTACACTGTCCTACCTGATAGCTTGGCCTCCAGTTTTCGGATTTGATAGTTCCTTCTGAGGAGCTGGGCTGGCAGGTCGTCCCTGGAGCTGCTGCCATCAGATGCCTGAACACACACACACACACACACACACACACACACACACACACACACACACACACACACACACACACACACACACACACACACACACACACACACACACACACACACACACACACACACACACACACACACACACACACACACACACACACACACACACACACGTTATATAAGGTATGGCCCATTCCAAATATCCACCCTCAAGGACTCTAAGGCTTGCAGCATGTTCCTATGTGAGGGCTTTTAGGGCTGTCCCACTGGGAAATCATCAAATGCACGAGACTCTCTTGCAGACTTTTTGAGGCCATTATGCACACTTCGTCAGCATTTCTGCAGACTTTGCCAAAAGGAATTACCCACAATTCACAGTGTTGTGACAATGCATGGAAGGAGCGACCAACCCCAATTTTGACATTACAATTGACATACATTGACAACTCCACTCAGTCTCCCACCCTACACATTCACAACCTTGGAGACGTTTGCGACACTAACCTCTCCTTTGAACATCATGTCAACCAAATCACGAGAACTGCCTTTTTTCATCTAAAAAATATATCTCACTTCCAACCATACACCTGTCCTTCAGGAACGTCACAGGCTTCCTGTAACACATTAGATCTAATTCATCCTCCTACCTCACTGACATGCTCCACCACCACACTCCCTCCGCTCCTCTGAGGCCAACTTACTCTGACATCCAAACAGGACCAAGCACCGGACCTGGGGCAACAGAGCATTTCCATAGCTGCCCCCTCCCTCTGGAACTCTCTACCAAAACTTATCAAGAGACTCTATCAGCCTGCCCACCTTCAAAATACTACTCAAAATCCACTTCTTCAGAACTGCTTTTAATGTATATCCTAGTTATCATTAAATACACTATATAAATAAAATGTATTATTATTATTGTAAATAATACCTTTTTTTTCCGCACTATAAGGCGCACTTAAAAGCCTTTCATTTTCTCAAAAAACGACAGTGCGCCTTATAATCCGGAGCGCCTTATATATGGATTAATTCTGGTTGTGCTTACTGACCTCGAAGTGATTTTGTATGGTACACGGCCCTCTGTCAAAATGTTTTAGTACGACTTTGGTAAACTACAAAGCCGCACCGCTTGCAGCATTACGGCTACCGTAGTCAGGAGTGTCGCAGAGTAATACATACTGTGCTTCACCACAAATCTCCGTCCCTATTGATCTGCGACTCCATGCGCGCCCATCTCACCGATGCTGTCAAAAACAAAGTGAAGCAAACTAATTCGGAGCTTGTCATCATTCCGGGTGGATTAACTAAAGAACTCAAGCTGCTAGATATTGGTGTCAACAGGGTGTTCAAAGTTAAACTGCGAGCTGCGTGGGAGCAGTGGATGACAGAAGGCGAACACACATTCACCAAGACAGGGAGACAGCGCCGGTGATTGTGAATACGCTAACGTTTGATTTAGCGGTATCAGACTGTTTTTTTATGTGTTACAACTGAACAATGTTGGTGATTACGCTCATTAACGTTTGAACAATGTTGAGAGTTATTGTGAACACGTTTAATAAAGTTTGACTGACTGACTGTTTTGTTTTGCTTAATGCGCCTTATAGACTGGTGCGCTTTATATATGAAAAAAGATCGAAAATAAGACCATTCATTGACAGTGCGCCTTATAATCCAGTGCGCCCTATAGTGCAGAAAATACGGTAATCAATAATCCAAAACAAGCTTTCATATAAACACATAGCTCGGTGCTGATTCACAGCAAGAATTTGCAATTTGCATGCCCTATTATTTTTTAATTTTTGCAGATGATGCCATTTAGTCAAGTGGAGTAAAGTAAATCTTGAACACTCTGTAAAGCAAGAGCCGGCAGCTGGTCCCTCAGGTGTCTTGGCCATGAAGAACGTATAATAAAAAGTACTTAACTTGCCAAATTAATCCACATATTTTGGCATTGTCAAGGTAATGTAATATGGTGCAATATGCTGTCCAATTCCTATATGTTTTACCTTTACCTTTTTCTTGGGCTGTAGATTTCAATTCAGATAAAACTGCACAGCAACATTCAATATTTTGGTAAATGAGAGCTTTCACTTTTTGAGATTACATTTTAAAGAAAAAAAACATTATGGATTTTTGAGGGTAGAATAATGAGCAAATTTGTAATTTAACAATTTACAATTAAATCTACAACACAAAAAGCGAAGGGCTCTGAAGACTTTCTGAGGCCACTGTATAAGATGACAGTATTATTACTCAGCAGCTTCACTAAATAATTTATCCAAGTGCAACCGAGATGCCACTACAGCCTCAGGAGTCTGGCTTCCCCTGTGAAGTATTGCACAGTCCCTCTTAGCTTCATTGAACACATATATGAATTTCCTCTACAAACAATGAAATGAGCATTACTCTTGAAGACTTGACTAAAGATTTATCCAACCTTAACCAACCAATATGAGCACCTAATCTAAACCAACTTCACAGAAACACTGCAAACAAACTAAATTTCTCTAACCCAATGCCCACCATCAACAACTCCATCTCTTTCTTCTGTTATCCTTCTTCTACCTCCTCTTCCTTTCTGATGTAGGCGTACACACTGTTTGGGGTGACCTGAGTAATATGCACGAGCCATACAAAATAAATCAAGTGCAAATGAGTGAACAGGGCTTCATGTTACACTGGTTGGTCTTAAGACTAACACAGTATCCACTCTCAAAAGAGAAAATATCATCACTATTCTATTGTAGTGTCAGTCACAACCATTGAGTGGTCATCAAGACTAGAAAAGCTCTCTCTCTCTCTCTCTCTCTCTAACTGACCTGTGACAAATGATATGACAAGAAAATTCACCCTTGATTACTCTATATTACTCTCTTTTTTTCAAATGATCTATCATTAGGCCTGGGCTGAAGATAGTGTAATGGAATCAATGTATGAACAAAGATGAAATAAAATCTCATACTTTTGCTAGTAAGGTACTGTTCAGAAAATGCTGTGATATTTAATGAAGCTCTCAAAAAAATACTTCATTCATGTGTTTATTGTCACCTTGTGTAATGAAAAACATGCAGAAAGAAAAAATAGAGCTTTCAGATTTTATAAAGTTGGTTGGGATTTAACTCCTGCTGCTTTATTTCTTTTGAATTCTCATTCAAGAAATCAAACATGAGTTAAAGTTATTCATCTCATCATGCTGCTATTCATTTTTGTGTGAGAGGAGATTTGATCCTGAGCACCTGTAAATTTGGCAGTGATGCTGCACAATGAGCTGGTCCCTGGGGTTCAATTACACAGGAGGTTGGCAGTAAAAGGCTCTTATCGAGCCACACATGGGATTACTAATGCAGCTGGACCAAGGCCATCAGCATCATCAGGAGCTGCTGGAGAATCTCTACCATTTAGACAACTGGCCTAAATATCACAGAGCTGCCTCACAGCACATACAAACTATATTTACAGTAATCTAAGAATATGTTATGAGGTGGTATCAAATACTTAATGCTCAATACAGTGCAGTTTAATTTAAGTACATGTTAGGCCAAAAACACATTTAGTGGCAATTAAGAGTTATTGATTTGTGGAGCTGCAACCAACTATTTTCCCTTGCAATTGATCCATCGATTATTTTCTTGATTCATTGGTTAATTGTTTCCTCTAGAAAATGCCAAAAAACAGGCCAAAATGTCCAGGAGTTTCATAAAGACCAAGGTGATTAAATTGTGTAATCTTTTCAACGAACAGTCCGGCCTATATCGCCCCCACCCATAGTTTGTTGTGCACCAGCAATAAAGCAAACAATCAAAGGAAGCACATGCAAACATTTCAAAGCATTAAGCTTGTGACTGGCAAGGATTTCACAGAGTACTTACAAAGTCATCGCCCGAGTCTGCTCCCACTGAGGTGATGGATTCCTTGCTGATGGTGCGTGGTATACGGACACCACTCCGAGGCGCTGTGGCTGCCTCCTCTGCAATCTTCTTCTTCAACTTAGCAAACATGTCTAGCCTGTCAGTATCTCTTTTGTGGTACAATTTGGAGTGTCTGTAGAGTAAATGATTTCACGTGATGCATGGAGTTTAAGGCTCTGTGTTCAGAGGGTGGAAACAAAGCCACGTCCTGGTGCAGTACCACTCAAAGAAAGATTGTGCTGGTTCTTCCATCCTCTTGCTTCTAGAGAAAGAAAAGAGACACTTATTAAAATCCCCCAAACAGTGGTTACTTAGCTGCAACAGTCACATTGATGTGATGAGCCCAACAATACCTGCTCTTTTTTGGACCCATTATTAAGTGTGCCTATGCATGCAATGCATTACTATTCTGCATACTTATTATTTGACTAGTTTTTATTCTTCTTCCGTATGAAATTTCGTCCTGCTACTCACGTAGTTTTCGTCTTACATGCACTTGTTGTTCGAGGGCTTTGCTAGAGTAGAGTGTAGCTTTCTCTTTTCCAGTGCGTTTGGCCAGGAAAGATTCCTTTGATGTCTCAGATGTTGTGATTCAAGCTTAGATTGGCTCCCAAGGGTTTGGATCTGTCTCTCTGTCTCTGTCTCTAAAAGATGTCTGTGTGTTCGGAAAAGTCTTGGGATTCTTACAGTGTTTTTATTTCACAGATAGGACTTGTAGTTTTTGAATAATCGCATGTGCAGCAGCACATTTTAGAAGGAATCTTCTAGTTATGTGTGCAGTAATGCAATGCATTGCACATATATTATTATCATTATCATACAAGATAACAGGCAGGCAATTCTGACATATCCATAACATACAAATGTTAGCAAATGTGTCAATACAAATCCTGTAAGCTGTAAATAAATGAATAGATAGATAGATAGATAGGTAGGTAGGTAGATAGATATATAAGATAATATAATGTACATACTGTAACCATGTCTAGTTAGTGTATATTTACGTACTCTGATATCAACACTTGGCCAATACAGCAGATTCTGAAATTTTGTTGTGGTTGTTCAGCCTGTCAACTCTACGTTTCACTTCTAGCAAACAATGTAACTATCATTTGGTCTTTCCGATTGCAGACACGATCCTGAATTGGCAAAGTGCTGGATCACTAAGTGCTAAGGGTTCAAAACAGTTCGGCAATTATCAAACTATTGCTGATGATGTTGTTACTCGAGGCAGATACTCCTCTTGTCTGAGTGACAGTCAGTCATATGCTCCCACAGAGCTAGGACGATGCAGCTCATCACACATGACTGCAGTGGAGAGAGCAAAGCCAGATTTTCAAAAGGATTCTTCAGAGTTTGTCACTGGATTTGTTCCTATGGCTGAGCTACAATAGTATCCCAACTCTTAACTCGATCTTTTTGCTAATGTGTTAAGCGAGGTCACAAACTGCTGCAAAGTAAAGACTCCAGAATGGTTGCGCCATTAGTAAATATACAATTACACTGTGTTTTGACAGACAGCTAGCCGGCTAACTCTTGTAGCCACAACGATGAGAGTTAACGCTACCACCACCAGCTGTTATTAGCAGTCGTTAGCTTGCTCGTTCTCTGAAATTGCCTTTCTCTTACCATATTAACTCCGAACAATATCCGCCTGCGAGGTCTCCAGCTGCTCAGTGACAGTGGGCTTCATTTTGTTTTCTTAACACACTCAAAGAGCCGCGGTGGTGACGCTGTCCGGTTTGACAAGCTAGCTGCTGCTGCTACTGCTGAGCTACACGTCATCACCCCGACACACGTGACCGCTGACGTCACGGCGGTGCATGCGCCTCGCACAGGTCGGAGAAGGAACAGCAGCAACACACCCCCTAAACAGCAAACTGAAATGTTCAACCCCTCAGAGGAAATTTATTATTCCCATTTTTGTAACTTTTTCTGCAGAGCTTGATTTGACTCTAACTGAAAACCAGATCCAAACATATTGTGCATAGGATTTCGGAGGTAAAAGTATGTGTGTAACACTGCCATGTCATAATATGACATAATATTCAACTATCATATAATAACGCGTGTGGTGTGTTTCAACCACTGTGAAGACTAAGGAGCTGTCACAACAGCTTAGAGAGGAGATTATTTCATTGCATCAAACAGGAAATGGGTTCCAGATTTCAAAGACCTTGAGCCTTCCTAGAGACACCAATGTGAGCTTTGTACTGTATGTTCAAAACATATTTTATGGCACAGCAGCAAACGTGCCTGAATGTGTGACAAAGCCCAAAGTTTCACTGAGAGTCCTGAGCAATCTCCTCAGGAGAACAAATAAAAACCTGTGTTGGTGCAGAAAACTTTCAGGATGAAGGGTGGGACAAACATTTGAGTGGTAACAATACACTCACTTCACAACTACTTCATGGCCAGATTCTCCAATGTGCCTGACTCTTAAACCATACACTGAAAAAAAGTTAACTGGAATATACCACTAGGAAAATGGAAAGGCACAGTTCTATGGGGCGATGAAACTAAACTGGCCCTTGGATTTCTTGCTCATGTGGATCAGTGGTTTGTGTTGAGCAATGAAGGTGAGGCTTCTGACCATAAAACTATCCCCATGTTTAAGTGTGGAGATGGGTTAGCGATGTGATGATGTTTTCTACTGCAGAATTGGGCAATCTTGACCATGTGACATTAACTCACAGATTCACATAAATTCCAAACCACTTTGAGGAAGAATGTTATGTGATCTGTCGTGAATTTCAACCATGGTGATGATCTCAAGCAAATTTCAGCGTGGTGCCCTTTCCCCCACTCATCCAGGTACGGCTGTCTGACTTCTTACAATTCTTTGATTTCTTTATTTAAAAACAGTATGACACACAGAAAAAAAAATTTAAAAGAGCTGATTCAAAATCTGTAGATTACAGACAATTTTCTTTAAGGTACCACAGAGTTAACAATCCTGAAACTTCTAACTAACGGGTATAATCAATATTTTATACATCAACTCTCAGGTTTACATGTTTAGTTGTAAGATTACTTGATAACACAAACTGTATAACTTCACTGACACTAGTGAGAATCAATACAGTTTTTGCTTTTATGCAGTGCCTAAACGCAGCTCTAATACATGAACAAATTTAAATGAAACATTGTGCACAACACTGCACCAGCCATTTGCTCAGCAGAGTGACTTTTTATTGCAAAGCATAATTGAGATTTGTAAATATTAACATTTTACAAGTGTTATTTGACTTTTGTGTAACGTTAATCCTTCCTCTCAAACATATCAACAGCACAACGATGCTACTGAATTAACTTGCCTCACTGTTAAGTCTCAGTTTGATTTATGCTTTAGAATAATGGCTCTATATGTACAGACTAGGGAAAACAATTGACAGTTGGCACCAAGAAATGCACTGTAAATGCTCTAAATGCACTGAATTCACATGGGTTCATAAGAACTGATGTCACTATCCTGTTTAGTATCTGTGCACTGAACAAATGGCTGCGTTGTTTTAGTTTGAATGTGCTTACAGGAAATACGGTGTTGTTGTTCGGGGTGGGATGACCCTTTCAGAGTCGGGCACTGCTCTGAAGAGCTTCGGCTCTCTCGTGTTAGCATCTTTGAAGACCATAATGGAGGCGATGTTGCCACAGCGATAGCAGTAGTTGGGAGCTGACCACACTGTGACCAGCTTCTCATCAAACATGAACTTGTAGCCTTCGTGGACAAGTTGGTGCGCTCGGCAGATCAGCTTAAGGTTATTGATGTGGACAAACTGCAGTTTTTTGGAAAGAGAGAGAAAGAGGAGAAGAAAGTGAAAAAAAATGTGATTAAAACACTCATCCTTATTTGTATTGTTATAGAAATGGTAACACCACTTGATGCACAGCCATGTTCACCTAAAGACATTTTGATCTGTATGGAATCCTGGAACTATCCTTATATTGCAATAAAAGTATTTTTGTCTAAACTATTCAAGGCAAGGTAAGGTGATCCACCATTGTTTTTGCATTGCCATGTAAACACTGGCATGACAAACACAGTTTACCAAGACTGTCCTGTCTGAACCAATGTTGTTGCAGACAGGAGGAAAAAAAAAAAATCTACCTCTCCCTAAAAATTAAATATGACACACATTTGTTGGAGTAAAACTTTGTCTTGGACGTGCTCCGCTTAGAGCAGTTTCTTATTGTTTTACAACACCTGCAAGGTAACTGCTCTAAAATATATGGTCAATGTAAAACTGCCTTTACACTCATATTGCATCAATGTTTTCACATTAAAAAACTTCTCTCTTATTACTACTTTTGTGAATAAGGATGGTGAATGTGTAGGAATTCAACATATTCAATGCAAATTGCTGAAACATTGTGTTGAGCTGAAGTCAATAATAGTAAAAGCACCCTACCTCATTTGTGACCTTTGCACCAAAGAGCCAGCCAGCTCCTCTTGGACTGATAGCCCAGGTGTCAACATCTTCAGGGTCAGACCATACCAGATCACAGAAGGCTCCTTTGTGGGGGATCTCCTGGTTCCGCTCAATGGTTCGAATTTGATCTAGGGTCTTAATATCTGGGGAGAGGCCTCCGTGGACACACAGGATCTGCTCGTCCATTAGCTGACAGAAAATAACACACGTTAATAGGGCTTGGACATCACAAAATATATCATACATTTGATGAAAGCTAGAAGAGCTACTGTGACCTGCTGGTTTCCAGACTAACACCATCCTCTCAAGTAAATTAACAAATATATATTACGTTAAAGCATGTTCAGATGGTTGTGCTACTGTTTGTAAAATATAAAACATAGTGACCTCTTGGACAACATGACAGGCCATGGAAAACAAAATTGGCTTTTTCTAGCAGGAGATGTTTGGTTAAATGACAACATAGTGACAATGTTTAGTACTGTGGCTTCTAACAGGTAAGAGATACAGCATCAGGTAAGAAATATGGATAATTTTATAGATCTGGCTAAATCAGGTGAGGGACCAGACGGCCACTGTGTTAGTTAAGATAAATGCAGTAAAATGTGCTTGATGGGTGGGTGATACCAGAAAGATTGGTTCCGATCTGATACCAAGTAATTTAGGGCCAATATTGCAGATACCGATACTTTTTATTATTAAAACAAAAGGACAGTTTTTAAAGGCAAATAAAGAAAAAAAGATTTACGATTGTAAATTGAAGTACCGTACACTCATGAAAAACATAAATAAATAGGACATTCAGCCATTTTCATAATTATGGATGGAGGTATATTATTTTCAGAGGTGGGAAGTAACTAATTGATCGAGACAGATTTCAAGCTAACTGACCGTAACAGAAAAGACAATTCCTTTTTTTGTATCTATCAGTGCATATCATGCACAACATACGTACCACCGCTTAAGAGATAAATCAAGACCAAACAGACCCGACTGCGAAAAACAATGGACATATGCACAATTTATCATGCTCAGAAGTCTTTTCTTGCCATTTGCCGTTTTTAGCTCATTGTCTTTTATTTGATTTGAAGTAAGAGTATTTAGTCTTCAAACTACATTAATGTGGCTATTGACAGTATTATTAGAATAAATACGTGTGGATATTCTCTGCCAGTAAACTATGTCATGTGTCTGTGGTCTGGGAGCTGCTGAGGTATCTGGCCCCCTCCTCCTCCCTCCTTTTCTGCTTTGGTTTTGAGTTCTCTTTCTTGTGATTTTTTTATGTGTTTAAAAAAGCTTCTGGTGTAGCCACAATAGCAAACAGCCTTCCTACTCACATCCGACTTTGCAACATTTTCATTTACAGCAGTGAAATAGTTCCAAACAGCGCTCCTCTTTTGTTCCGCAGTCACTGCATTTCAGGTTAAGTGGCTGGTCAGAGCCGGTTTACACACACGCATGACAAAATTATGTATTTAGGACAAGATTTTCCTCTTAGTGCAGAAACAGAAAAGAGAAACTGAAACGAATCCCTTTGTATCGATTCTATTGGTGCCAGATTCGATCCTCACAAGGAGTGATTGAGCATTGGTAGTATCAAACTTTTGGGATCGAACCGCCCACCCCTAAGTTGCTCTACCCATCATTTCATAACATGTTGTTCCACCCAAAACGGACAAGATACAATCTGCATCAAAACAAATGGATCTGGGAAACAGATCAGTGGTTACTGAGAAGTAGTAAACATGTAATGTGAAAATGTCCATTTTACATCAGCGATCTTTTTAAGACTGACACAGTATGGTGGTATAGTGCTGGAAGGATTCTGGTGGTGCAGATGGGATTACTGAGGAGTGAATTGTGAATATACAAATACGAAAAATGGAGCAGGAACCTGACCACAAATGACAGAAGCTGAAACACCAACCTCATTCCAGGTTTTCAAAGCATGAAGTCATTTATAATAATAATAACTGTATTTGTATAGCACTTATCTAAACAAGGTTACAAAGTGCTTCACACAAAAGTCCATGGTAAACTTAAGATTCAGTCTAATTTAAGAGCCAAATCATAACATAATAAGGTTAGGACCTTAAGTTGATAGAGGAACCCAACAGTTCCCACAATGAGCAAGCACTTTGGCGACTGTGGAGAGAAAAAACTCCCTTATTAATTGGGAGAAACCTCTAGAACCAGACTCAGTGTGGGCGGCCATCTGCCTCGACCAGTTGGGGAGAACATCAGCATTATCAGGTCAGATCATCGATCTTATTACGTCAATACAAGGAACAACAAATAACTATAAGTGCAGTACAACTTCAATACTTACAGCTGCAACTGTTAACATATCGAACACTTTGGTGCAGTAACGCCATGCATTTGCATTCCCATACTTGGTCTGGCACTCATCTGTAAGACAAAAAATCCCTGGTTAATTATTTCTAGTGAAAGTGTGCATTAGTGATAATGAAAACTGCAGCCTGCCAAACACTGAATATAATCATCCGTAAATCACGTCACCATAAAATCCATAAACTTGGGTGATCTGTCTGCTCTCGTGGTTTCCACGTAGAAGAGTGATGCGGTCGGGCCATTTAGCTTTCAACACCAGCAGGTAGGTGAATGTCTCCAGACTGTAGTATCCTCGGTCAACAAAGTCTCCCTACCAATAATAGACATGTGTTACCAATACTGCACGAAACAGCAGTTAAGTAGATCTAATGTTTCTCAGAATGAAACATATTTAAATATACAAACCATGAATATGTAATTTGTGTCTGGAACTTGGCCGCCAGTTCGGAAGAGTTCGCAGAGATCATAAAACTAAGAGGCAAAGAGATTAGATTCAGATTTTATATGTTGTGTAGGATCAATACATGTTGCTTCGCAATGCTAAGGAAAAGAAGATGATACTTGTAGTGCTCTTGTGCTTCCTGCTCTGTGACATGGTTTTTACCTGTCCATGTATGTCCCCACATACTGTTACAGGAGTAGAGACAGGTTGAACGTTGGACTCCTCCAGCAGGAGATCACACACATAGTCACATAACCGCTGTACAGAAAAAAATTCAAAACACATAGAGACATAAGAGATGATCATTAAGTAATGTCATTTAATGCTTTTAAATGTGATTTTTCCACAACAGTTTTAAATATTCAGTGTTTTCCCTGAAATGCTCTTCTGATCAGGGAAAAACACACTAAAACATCATATGGTAACAAGACCCTAAATCTCTACACTCACACAAAGACTAATACATTTCTGTAAGACAGAATGTCTTCTTTTCTGGGTTTCCACAATGAGTTAATACAGCTGCAGTTTAGGTCAGAAGCTGTGATGTGATTTGCACTGACCAACATCCCACTCACTCCAGAGTGAGGACCTGCATCAAATCACAAACACATGCTGGGTAGATGACACAAATTAAAGTCAGGCCTAGGAAATCACTATGCCTCTCAGAGTGTCAGTGTTGGAAAAGGTTGGGAATTAATAATCACTTTCATATATCACCGTGCAACGTTAGGAGACAGAGGGAAAATTCTGATGAAGATAACCAAGATCATTGTTATATCTGAATGAAATATCTGACTGGCTAGTGGTTCATCCTGGCTCTCACTGCTTGCCTGAAACCTTGGAGCTGACTCTACTAAAGTACACTGGTATCTGTTATATTTTAGAAAATAGGACAAGATGGTGAATGCCCCTTGCACATTTAAAACGTCTTAAGTAATCACATATGCATAATAGATTTATTTAGTATTTTAAATACATATACCACATTTATTCTGATAATACTGTCAATTATTTAATAATGTCTCTTACAGACAAAATAATCATATGAATAAGTTGGCCTAATGAGTTGGTATTTACTAACAAAAGGGGTCACACTGATCTATTCAGAGTGACCATACCGACCTGTATGGGCTGAACATTATCCCCACAACCCTCTGAGCTGTTCCTGTTCTGTCTGATCAGAAACTGAATATGACTTTGTTAATGGACGACAGGAAAATAGTATATCTATAGAGTAATATGGGTTGTGGCTCTGTGGTCCCTCAGGTATGTCCCTCACCTGGAGCGCTGCTAATAAACAATCCGCTGTCAACCTAACATCAGGACAGTCCGCGTCATCAGGTCACCAGCAGGAATAGGGTCGATTTAACATGAATCGTCCTGATTCCTGCCTATGTAATAAGAGACGGGGCGACTGGAGTCGTCTTGGACTGCTGCAGCAGAAGTACTAAACTAACGGTTTGCACTTCCTGACCCACAGATGAAATCATCAGGCTAGCTAGCAGCAGCAACTGTTACCAGAAGCTAACGTTGGCTAATTCCGCTGCTGTAACATCACACTGCCGCGAGCTAACGCCACGGTCACAACGTCATCACACGTCGTCGTCAAAAATTGTTCCATAAAGTCACATTTACCTTGAGGTCATTTTCTGGGAGGTATTTACACTGTTTTGCGATCTCGGCATATTTATCCAGATCTAGAGGCGCCATTGTAACTCGCTGGTCGTCGTGCGCAACTTCCTGAAACACTCAAGAGGAGAACGATCATGGACGTGTTGTACTCTCACACTGCCACCTGTCGGTCAATGAACACAGTGTTCCGTTCATTTCCTGAGAAAATAGTGTTGGAGCTGCTGTTCATTTCAGCTCCAGTCTTCTGCTCCAGCCATCCACACTTCTAATCACTTCTAATTTATCAAAAGATCAATAGAATTAACAGTGAATAAAACATGATGTAGGTTGGCCAAATGGAAAATAATCAGATCGATCTAAAAAAAAACTAGCCAATCACAAAACGTAAAATTATGTCACTTATGGGGCAAACTGAAAACACATCTGCATCTTGAATATAGATGATGGTGAAAACGGATGAAAATCGTTCAGAAAAAATGACAAGTAAACGGTAATGACAAGTAAAGGTTTGAAAATAAAAGCGTTACCATCGCTGATAGATACGCAATGTGACGTGCGTAAAAACCCGCGATACACACGTTTAGGTTTCTAATGTAGTGGCATAAAAATATCAAGGCACCGTTCAGTCCGTAAAGCTGAGGTGAAACTAACAAAACTAATTATCTTTATAGTTATCTAAAAAATAACAGTAATCATAACAGGGTCGGGTACAGTGTGCTCTTTTGGGTCAAGATCAGATGATACAATACTTCAGACTTCCAGGTCTCCAAAAATAATATATATATATATAGAGAGAGAGATCATAGAGATGATATCTATATAAAATATTGAATTAGTGATGTTGAATTAGTTTGATACCGATGAGAAACTCAACATCCGTGACGCTGTTGAATAAACATAAGAATCGGCTTGTTGCTCCCTCACTGCGAGCTAAACACTCATCTAAATCACGACTGTTTGCTGTCCTGGCTCCTAAATGGTGGAATGAGCTCCCCATTGACATCCGGACATCAGATAGTTTACACATCTTCCGCCGCAAACTAAAAACACACCTCTTCCGACTATACCTTGAATAACATTTTTAAACGAACAATTTAGTAGCACTTAAATGGCACTTACTTATAGCACTTTGTAGTTTAGCTTTCTTGAAGAAATTGTACTTTCTTGATTCTTCTTGTTCTGGGTTTGTACCCTCATGGTTGAATGCACTTATTGTAAGTCGCTTTGGATAAAAGCGTCAGCTAAATGAAAAATGTAAATGTAAATGTAAGAACAGGTATAAACACATCCATCAAGCAGCAGCGTTATCACGTAGGAGAATACCTGTGCTGTTAGTGCCACACTGCACAATTCATACATGCACACCATCTTTACAACTCATTTAGTTATTGTGTTTGTGAATGGAGCCAGTCGTGTTTTGATCATTTTCGGAGGAGTGACAGCGTCTGATGATTTACAGTATATTGTCTCCGTGGGGCGTTACACCGACTTCCGTGCAGCGAATGAACGAGTGCCCACCGGCATTCAGGTCGGACTCCCATTGGCTCCGGAGCACGTCTGTCTCGTGCGGCTGATGGTAGGTTGCAGAGCAGGTGAAGTGTTGACTGTGGATCACTGGGCAGCAAACAGCAGCGGACCCGCCAGGGGACATCAATGGTGGAGTACGCATCCATTCAGGGAACGGTCTGACAGAGACCATTACTGGGGCTTACATGGAGAGCTGAAAGAGAATATGAGGTTAACGTCCTTAATGATGTACATATCTCCGGCTCTCATAGTTATTTTCTATGTATATATTGGATTTTCTGAAGCTGCGCCTCGCATCAGCCCTTACGATGCGTCAATCTCCAGGAAGCCCGGCTCAGCCTCCGACACCTGGGAGACCTTCCACACCGACATGCCTCCTTCTTTAGCCGAGAGCAGGTTCGCTCCTGGCTCTCGAAACGGACCCACGCCGGTGCCTGCCATTGTTTCTGCCGGCCCGGCCGCCACGATCGGCCCCGTCTCTAAAATTGCGACCACCTTCCAGCCTCCTACAACGGACCCGATCACCACCACAGCTACCGCCACCGATACTGGAATAATTTCAGCCACTAAAGAGCAAATAACTGCGCCGATCTCTAGATTAAGCGGTGCACGCAAAAGATCCACCGATGTACAAACATCACTTTTTGCTCCAGACAAAATGCTGCAGACCATGGTGTCCATGGTTTCCCAGCGCACTGCAAACGATGCCTGGGCTGCAGATAATACTGGCTCCCCTGTTACCTCAATAGAGAATAGTCAAGGTGAGTACCTCAATGAAACCACTACCAGTCGTTTTCATTTTCATTTTTGGCCCTGCAATCATAAACATAACGGGTAAAGGAAGTCAACGACTGCATGCTTTTATTTTCTGGCATAGATTGAGTGAGAGTGAAAAGACATCCATGTCTGATAGAGGCTGCTGGATGGTCGCTCTGGGCTTTTGACGCAGAGAGCGACCGAATAAACCACATTACAACAATAGACAGAGCTTCAGATTACATGGTGCACCCCTTTAGATAATTACCACATCCCCATCTCATCAAAAAAGAAAACTGTTATTCATGAACAAATTGTTCAGAGTGGATGTTGTAATGTGTCCTACATTATATTCCACAGGCCTTGATTATAGAAGGATGTGTGCCACATATTACAGAGGGCTTGAGAGGGGGGGTGTATGAGAGGGTGTGATGTTGATCCTGTTGTTTAGTGAATTTATCCGTCAGTTGCCATAGCATCCTCAGACCATGATGCTTTTGTGTTTGACCAGACATGTTTGATATGAACAATAAATCGCAAGGAGCTTCTCAAATAGCTGCTTCATCCTTCCTATTGTTGTTTGCATGGCATTAACAGAACAAGGCCATCCAACCAAAATGGCCAGGCAGGCAGGGTAAGCCATGAATGAGCTATGACAACGGAGCCCCTCCTCTTACACACACACACACACACACACACACACACACACACACACACACACACACACACACACACACACACACACACACACACACACACACACACACCCCAGTATCCATGTGGAGGTGTTGTTCCCCAGCCTGCACAGCAGCACAGGCTGAGATGTCCCATCCAAAATTGTGCTTTAGTCAAATATGTGTGCATGTGTTAGCAGAGAGGATGTTTATCATTATAAATTCTCAAGAACCCAATGATGAATTCACATCCTGTCTAAGAACATGAAGGATACAGGGTAAAACTGGCTCCATGTGTGGTTTACAAAATCCTGACCTCTCTTTTCTTACCAGACCACATTGTTTTGTAGTTTGCTGCCTCAAGATGTCCCCAGGTCAGATCCTAAAATAGTCAGCTTTAATTGTTATTTTCCAGCAGGTATTGGCCCCTCACATAAGAGTCCAGTCATGATCTTTGCATTGACCCTTTGTTCTCCTCACTGTTCTACTCTCCTGTCAATAATAATCTTAGTGGAGAATAAGAAAAGCTGATCAGAATGACTGATTGTGATACCGGTATGTGTTGGGATTTAATAAAGAGTGGCTTTGGAAGAAAGAAAGCGGTCCAGCGCGCTGATCGGTCTGTTGACTGTGTAACCTAAAACGTGCATTGAGTGGTCCATTAAAGATCCAAACCCACATGTTCAGTGGAATCTTTTTAAAACCAGGTCTGATGCTTGTGAATTCATTTTAATGATGTTTTTTATTCATATGCAGTTATTTAGAAAGTTGATTCTGACTTCAATGTAATCAACTTTCTAAATAACTGCATATGAATAAAAAACATCATTAAAATGTGTATCTTTTTCAGCCTCTCCATTGTGAAGATTTGCTGCTTTCCTTTGTCCCATGTGACAGTGAACACAAATAGAAAACGTGCGATTTGAAGAAATAGCTTTTAGATGGACATTTCTCAATATTTTCTCACATTAGCCTAAATGATTTGATGACACAATCTCCGACAGGTTAATTGATGGTGAAAATAATAGTCAATTGCAGGCCTGCTTTCAGGCTATTCGTTTATGTGTTATGTGTCAGTGTCGTAGATTAACTAAAATGGCGTCGCGTTCGGCTGTTCACTCAATGTTATTTATTGCTGTTTATTTGAATCACAAAGACTAAATGGTATCTGTTCCCTGGCGCGAGATCACACATGAAAGCTGTATTGGAAGCTTCCCCAGCACTCCTCATTGTTCTTGTGTAAAGACCACTCACATGATAATTTCACATCAACATGGGCTAACACCTCGCCCCGCCACCAATATACATTGTCTGGCAGAGCAGGTGCCTGCAGACGGATACAGTATAAGGTGTACTTTCACAGAAGTCAGGTTATCCTCCTCTTTGGAACATTTCCAATATAATTCCTCATATTAAAAGCAAATAACATGGTTGAACGCTTAAACCAAAGTTGAAGGGTAATTATTTCTCTGCAGCCACAGCTCCTGCTGCACTCGTTTCTCCTGTAGTTGCACAGACAGGCGAGTGGTGAATTGAGCAAGAGTGGAGTTCTGTGACATTACTTGTTCTGAAACAACCTGCCAACGTCAGTGTCTGGATACCAGCCATGCTGTCACACCACTTTACGGCATTCACAAAGATAGGAGGTGGGTTGAACTTTGCTACAGGGTCACCCATTCTCTCTCCACTACACACAGGTCCAGTCCAATCTACATCAAACCTGTTGTGAAGATTTATACAGCACTCCACAGAGCCCTTAGCCACACCTAGAGAAAGCCTGCCTTTAGAATGTGTGTGTGATTAGCTAGATCTCAGACATTCTTATGCCTGATCTGGACCGACAGTTCTTCAGTGGATGTCACTGTGGCAAAGGGTCTCACAATATACTCCACAGGCTTGCATAACTACAGGCCTTTCTTAGTTACATAAAAGTCCAAGCAACGGTGGAAGAGCAGCAAAATCAGAGTGGGACGCCGAGGCAGGAATATATCTAATATGTTCACTTGTCCTGTCCTCTTTATCTAACTGCTAGCTGATGTACTGTGTTCAGTGTGTGTGCATACCACATGTGGAAAAAACATTTTTGTTATTCTCTTAGATCTCTTATCTGCCTGTTTTTCCTTTGTCTGTCTGCTAAGCACAGAGTGGAGACATGTCAGGCCTGCAGTCAACAGTCGCCACACCTAACCTGCGATCAGATGAATAATAGATTGCTACTCTCTACTCAACAGGGTCATCCTCAAGTCTCTTGTAATATTTAGTTTGACCATAATCCTTCATCTGTAGCACACACAAACATCTTTTTGAAAGCAAACATGTTTTCTGAAAATGAGCAATATTATTTCTGTACAGTAAAGGAAGCAGGTTGAGGATTTAAAAGGATGTATTTCTGACTCCCTGGGTTGGTGAAAGAAATCTGGACAAGGAAAGTGTTTTTAGTTTGTATTATCCCTCTGCTTTGTAATTTGCACTGGGCAGCTCCCAGCGGCATGAAAGAAGACTGTGAATAGACAAGGGAGCTTTAAGTTAGTCATAGTGGATCTCTGGTAATACCTGAAAGCTCCCCGTGTTTGTTGTTACTGTTTCTTGGTATGGTCACACCAACACACTATCCAAACCGAAATTCCCTGTACGCAGCCCTTAAAAGTATGTGATGACACATTTCCAGTGCGAATAATGACTACATTTTGATTTTACTGATGGCATAGCACCTGAAAGAGGACTTCTCCAGTTCCACACACAGTGTTTCACTGTTTCTACAGTGAAACACTAAAGATAAACTCACCTGCCTGGAGAGTGCAACAAAACAGGAAAGGCTCTGAATTTGACATGCATAGGTTCAGACATTGCTGCTAATGCAGCTGCATATGCTAACTGTATGTCTGTTAGCTTTGGCAATTCTACTGATGAGATGGTTTCAGCTAATTTTCAGAATTTTCTGCGTACATGACTTCAGGGCAATTTCAATATTTGTTATATGAGGTAGGTAACTACGCCACTGCATAACTATGATACTGAGGTTCATTACTACCGTACATTGTTCAGTTTCATGTTCAAGTGCAGTCTTATTATATGAGGGAAAGGTCTTTTGCTAGACATAAAAATGGACCAGCTATGAATGATTACTGTGGATTTTAAGGCCATGGAATCAAAACTGCATGAAACAAGTCTCTTGTACTTTATACAATAAATATGTGTAAATTGAAGTAAATGGCAGTGAGTGAAATAACAAGCTTTGCTTATGTCAAAGACACTGTTTTAGTTTCTTTCCTAGAAGCTTGATATTTGCAATTATTTTCATTATCAATTTATCTCAAACATTTTGATCAATCTTTAGTTTATCCTGTTATACACAATTTACAGTCCCTGGTGATGTCTTTTTATTTTGTCTGACCAAAAGTCCAAAACCCAAATGTATTCAATTAACAATGATATTTAATAGAGATACCAATAGTTTCAGCGTAGCATTTTCTTTCAATACTAGATACCTCCTTCGAGCCCAAAGAGTCCTTTTTTTAATAAAGCCACCCCAAATTGCACACACTCATAGACATCAGTCCCCTAAATATGCCTGATTTTATTTATCAAGATCCTTCATTATTATGTAGTTCATTGGTGAAGTGATCAAAAAAAGGGCAACAAGTGTGATGTTAAAGAAAGTATTGATTCTAAATGTTGAAGAAAGTGAAAAAAATATCCTGCATCTGCCCCTTTGTCTGTATCCACGCCAAAGTTTAATGGGTTCCACCTTTCCACCAAGTTTTGTAGAAATCCATCCAGTAGTTTTTGAGCAATCTTACTGACCAATAAATTAACACAGACACATACACACACACAGCCAGACAAATAAAACAATGGGTGGAGGTAAAAATAAAAGTAAACATCACAATCCCCAAATCCTTAGGTTATATCACTGCCAGTACATGTCACAAAGTATTTACTGTCTCTCTCCCTTCCTTTTCATGGTGACACCCCCGTCCATTCTTTCAGAGGGCCTTTGTAACTGCAGCACTGGTGCAGAGGGGATTTTGGATTTGTATGAGTGTGACTTGGGCACCGGTCAGTGTTCGTGTCTGTCGGGATACACTGGTCTTCAGTGTGAGGACTGCGAGGAGGGCTACTTCACCAATGGCACCAGCGGCTGCCTGCCTTGCGCCTGCGACTCCTTTGGTGCAGTCAACCACCTCTGTGACAGGTAAGGCTGCTTCCCCTGCTTCCTCTTGAAGAACTTTAGATTGAAGTAAACTGCTGTGGTAGCCATGTTGGAGGTGTTTGTTTTATCAATATGATTGACAAGAGACATTACTTAGTACTACCATAGTATATCCAAAGGTTAAAGATGCACAACTCTGCATTTTTATATCACTTTTTGCACTTTCCCTCAGTTTAACACCAGTGAGCATTTAGCAGCTGAAGAGACAGCTACAGCACCTTTATAAGGCTATTAAATGTCAGGTATTGTGTCAACATCTTGTTCTGCGGTCCCCAGTTGCCCAATAATCTATTAATGTACTGTAGGTTCAAAGGTTTGTAGGATTTAGTGGCATCTGGTGGTAATGGTGCAGATTGCCACTAACTGATTACCCCTCCCATCACCCCTCCCTTTCCATGCTGTTGGAGAACCTACAGTGGCCTTCAGGTAAGATAAAATAAAAAGGCCTTCTCTAGAGCAAGACTTTATTTTGTGTGTAGAAACATCCTAGTGGTCCTAAGAGGGATAGTTCACACAAAAATTAAAATTCACTCAAATATCTACTCACCACCATGCCGATGGAGGGGTGGGTGAAGTGTTTGAGTCCACTCGCTGATCTCGTCTCGCAATACTCACGAGTTTTCGCTTTCACGTGCCCCTTGGGCGAGAGCATAGAGGAGAGAGCTTGCGTTGTGCATGCACACAAAGGTGAACGTGGCTCCAGGCTGAGGAAAACAGCGGCCAGTTAGGTATATGGTGTAAATGACGCTGTTCTGAGTAGAATATGAATGCCGTGGCTTACGTACACTTGGATGACACCGTAGGAGCAGTATGGAGGCGTTTTGAGTTTTTTTCTGTTTTGGCGGTAACCAGTTACTTCAATTGTATTGGATTTGGCTGCAATGCTGAATCCTGAAACACCAAAAGATGTTTTTTGGATTCAAACACTTCACCCCTCCATCGGCATAGTGGTGAGTAGATAATGAGTGAATTTTCGTTTTTGGGGGAGCTATCCCTTTAAACAATCAAGAATTATTTTTCTTTCCTGGATTTGCAGCCAAACCTGGTTAGTTTTATCAGTTTTATCAACACAAAGTTGATATATTTGAGTATTAGCCTTAGTATATCATTAAGTGTAGCCATCATAATAAATGTATCATGTTTAAACATAAACTTACACATGGTGAAGATACCTAACCAAAATACAATGGTGTTTGTCTAACCACTGTATTTGTTGTTTATCGGTTTGCTGATCCAAGTTGTTTGAGTCTTTTTGAGCTCGACAGCTGTGACAGTTTTACACATATTTTCTCCCTGGTTCATTTCTGCAGTAAAAAAGTTGTTTTCCCTCATGAATGTATTACCCCTGTGGTAGCGGAACATGTTACAGCAGCCTTTAGCAGCTCATGCAGGTTAAACTTAACTAAACAAACACTTAAAGTGCTGACTCACCCTGAAAGACTAAACATAAGATGGACTCGAACATACACACTCACTAGCCTAACAACATTAGCGCTATGAATAATAACATAATGCTCGACACTGTTGAAGATTGTGTTACTCTAATACTCTTTCCATTCAAAATTAATATTTAAATAATGACCACATTACTGTCTTACTGACTTCCACTTTTCAAAACAAATTTACAGATAAAGAAAATGTCTTATATTCAGGTCAATACAGTATCCTTTATCTGCAGAGGGGGAGATAATTCTGTTCTCTCTTTTTTTATTTTTTATTTTGGGCTTATGAAAGCACAGAAATGTTGTACTAATGTTGTATTATGGAAGGAAAACTCTAATTTATAGCCTTGTTGTATGTGTTATGTTTTTATGACAAAGATATGCAGATATCCAGATATGGCCTCTGGAAGATGTGCGATATATCAAACTGGTTTTCTAAAGAGGTACTCTCTTTAGCAACACAAGTACTGTGGCATGCCAAGCCCAAACACAATGTTTGTTGTGAATTAGCATTTGTTATCTCCGAAAGACTGGCACGAGATGGTCTGGGCCTCAGCTTTTCTCAGGCATTATGTTATCGAAAAGCCATAGCCCTGCAGAATCATTATTCCACTTAGTTAGCCAAACCATCATCCCACAGGCCTCCCTGAACGCAGCAAAATGTTCACACTGTGCTTACTCCTCAAATTCAAAGCCAAAAAACACCCGGCAGACCTTACATGCAGTTTGTCCACAAGTCACAAAAACTCTGACTTGGATACAAAAAAAGCTGTGTGTGGGTTAGGAATCCTGTAAAAATAGCGGCTGTACTTTCTGCCTCTCACCGTGAATAGGAAGGCTGCTGCATTTTAAAAGCTTGAGTCACTGTGTAAAGGATTCATGTTGTCATGCTCTGAAAAATACGTCACAGTAGGCTTACATAAGCTAAATCTTAATGGGTGTACTCCTTCGATGGAAACAGGATGACTCTTTCATGTTATTGAAGCCTGAACTGCTACGTCTAGGGCTCAGTGGGATGTAGGTGAAGGTGCAGGCAGGAGGGTTTCTTCAGGATTTCCCACAGTAACATACCTGACACAGTCCCTCTCAGACAGTCTGAGCCTGAATGCTGCTAACCCTGTTAGCCTAGCCTAGCCCCCTTCAGGAGCTTATCACTGTGAGTTGCACAGATTAGCTGCCCCCCAGTCTGCTGCTTTAGGTATCTTTCCATTAAGTAATGAGTTGAGATAGAGCTTTTTGGTGCTTTAGAAGTGTCTCCTGTTACAGGAACTGCATTGCCTGTCAAACTGGACTTGGACTTTAATGCATTACTTTGTATGTTTGCATGCAATATGCTCAAAACATGCACATACAGACTGCAGACACACCTAGATATCCCAAAACAAGAATATAAGCCTATAGTCATGCTACTGGCTTTCTGAGGCTGTATTTGAGTGCTGCTTTGAGCTGAATGTTTTCATCAGCATGCTAACATTGACATAGTGGCAATGCTAACATGCTGATGTTTAGATGGTATAATGATTGGTATTGGTGCTTTTATGATTTCACCCAGTCATTGCCGTTAACAGCCATTTAAGATGTTGATAGACATGCAAAGGGTTCTGTTCTGTTCTAATTATGTTGTTTGCTGCAACAGCATTATGTAACGCACTACAATATATAGCTCAAAGCCTGGCAGCGCTGTTTTCTAAAAGTTTCTCTTTTGGTGTGAAATCCCAAGATGTTGATTTGTGTACAGCTTTGGTAATAACCTGAAGCTACATGTCCACTGCATTGCTGAGTCACTGTTTCTGTGTGGTGATGCATTTGTCTGGATAGCTAAATCCAAATCCTCCCAATATAGATGAAGTGACATCACAAAAAGATATTTCCAGCCAAGTTGGGCTGACTGTTTATAAAAGGCCTATTTTCAGCTTTCTTAAACATCACTGCATTGCTTACTTATAAAAAATTATATGCATCTAATATCAAGAAGAATTCGTTGAGTTTAAACTAAATGTTGTGCATTGTCATTTAAAGAGGCTACAAAGAACAAAGTTGTCCTTCCTGTACCCTGCAGGTAGACCCTACTTTCCTCCTAGATGACCCTCATTATACTTAGTATAAGGATTTTAACTTGAGGCTCTAAACCATCTGTTGTGCTCTTTAACAGCGTGGGTCTCAATTGGTACATAAGCTGGGACACAGCCATCCATCAGTACAAACAAGCACTCAGGTTGTTGATTAACTTACATTTCACAAGAGCTGCTGATAATGATTTGACCTATGCTCACTCCCTCAATGAGCTCCATATCTGTGTGTGGATGAGTGCAGCGTTCATCTGCCAAAGAAAGGCACTTTGATGTAGCGCTTTAGCTTGAATAGAATTTTGGTAATTCACATGTAACTTATTTTTGTTTGACACTGTATTCACACAATTCAGTTTATTTCTTCTAGCACTCATGACATTCTGTAAAGCCACAATTTGGGAAAGTAAATTATGATGAATGGATGATAAACTCTCAAATATTAAGACCAAGAGCTGTTTGACCATCTGACCATAGTGTTGGACATACTGAAGTTTGGCCTTATCTATGGCCCTTGATAAAAAGTTTCAGTGTTACTTATCTTTCATACATCGAGAAGTGAACATATTCAGGCCAGATTTCATGGCAGTGCAGCCAACACTGTGTTTGACCTCTGGGACAATGGTTTTCTGTACAAAATCTTATGTAGCAGTTTATAAGATGTTTCAGTCAGGATCAAAATGGTATTAGCACTGCCATCTGCAGAGCCACAACACAAGCTAAAACAAGAAACAGCCAATAGTATTGTGTTAGTATTGGGTGAATTACTCACCAGCGACTGTTACATGGGCAGATAAATGTTCCTAAACTTGACCTGACCATTTTTAAACACTTAACTTCACTGAAACCCAAACTAATGCAATCGCAGGGTTGATAGCTCTTTAAACCAGATGATGTCTGTAATTACGTCCTTATTCAATGTTCCTCTTAACATCCTTAATGAGATTTCCTCCTCTTGTTCACTCATGATGTGACATTCTTCCCAATTATGTAAATATATGTCATGCAAATCATATAGAATGTGTACGCACAACAAACAGGGCAATAAAACATGTGTCTCTTGTATGTGTTATAAAAGTTAAACAGAATTTGGGTCAGCTCCGGAGGGCATCATTCGTAAGACAATTCAGTTCACAATACAATACTGTATGGAAGGCTCCACAGTCTGTAATGAAATATTGATTGTGGATGCAGATGTTTCTTCTTGTTTATTATGTGTCACTTTACAGTAGATGCACCACTGCCATCCAGTTTTTACTTCATATTTATTTTTTGAACAGTGATGTGGGCAGAACCTACAAAATACATCAACAAGTTTTTCTATTCTTCCTTGTAGGTGAAATGTAATGTTTCTGACATTACATTTCAGGCCTAGACATTTTTTTATCAGATTAAAAGCTTACATTTTTCAGTTGTTTTTGGCTAAAATCAAGATATCAACATACTGTATCAAGGAGCTAGTTTACAGCTTGAATATACTAAATGCAAAACAACATAACCAACTTCCACTGAAGCACTTGATCCAGTGGAAGCAGAGAGGTGAGTAGGGATCCCCAGCATCCTGCTGACATCAGAAAGCATAAGTAGACTGCAGGGTTAAAACCGCACATCTGAGTCCTGACTGATGGCCACGCTCGGCCGACCTGCACTCACCGCTTCACCACACTGCCCCCCCTGTGGCTCGGTGTTCAGAGGTACAGGGCTGATAATGACGTCTGATTCATATCTTTTAGTTCTTCATGTGTATAGTTGTTCAGTTTCTGTCGGGTTTTTGTAAATTAATTCACTGTAGGCTGAGGCCTTTTCTACCACTGAACATGTGTGTTATTGTGGACCACTTAGCATTGTGTAAATAGTGGGCAACAACTGAGATGTGACTGCTGTGATGTTGCACCTTTTACCAAATCTGGAGACATGGGACTGAGATAGATCTTCTTCATGTATTTTTAATATTTTTTTCAGTCATTGAAGTTTATTCCTTTAACAAGAATATAATAAAAAGTAATACACTTAACTTTTGACTATGGTTAAGGTGCAAAACAAGGTATTTCCCCAACTCTGAGTGTCACATGAACTGGTGCCATTAAAACCGTTAGACTAAAGTGGCTGTTACCGTATTGACATCCACTATATTTGATGTTTACGCACACATTCATTATCTAATGATGGTGAACAAGCTAGCCAACAGAGTTTTCCCCTTTTGAATGTTGTTGCCTTTCACTTGTGTTGAGGCCTGCAGTGTCTGGCCTGAACCAGGCCAGTTGAGAAGAGATCAGAAGTCCTGCTGCTTGCTGGGATAACACACGTTTCAGGATTTGTCTGCATACCCAGCAATGCAACTAAACCTGTGTGCTTCCCAATCATTCACCTCACCTCCTGGTTGTTAAACTCACATTGTGCAATTACTCCCCCCCGTCACAGAAAGGATTTTTACCCTTGTTCTAATCCGACACATGTAACAGACGATGGCCAGCGTTGTCACAGCAGCCACAAAATGAGGTTAAGCTTTGTCACCCGTGTAATACTGACCTACTTGACATGCAGATCTGACGCAGAGTGGCTGGGCCAGCACAGTGCAGTGCAATCCCACCAAAACAATAACAAACTCCTCCCCAGGCTAAGAACAACTAGATTACTGATCACTGAGGGAGAATGTTGTCACCCATTCTGCTCCAAATGTGGACCTGCATAGATGAAATAGATGATACATTTCGAAATAAGTACCGGGCGAACCAGCCTTATATCTTAGCTGCTCACAGACACAAATGACAGATTGTGCTGCATTGCCACAGGTTAGTTTCTGACTGCAGAGCAGAGAACCGGCCACGATGGTGCATTAAAGGACTCTTTATGTTGTTCTTGCCTATTTCCTGCATTTCAATGTCAGTCCTGATTTTGTTATTCTGTTATGGTGGCTGAAAATGGGACTGATGTGAAATCTTAGTGAAAGTTTTTTTGTTTATTTTCACCACATGATAAACAGTGACAGCTAGGGTTGGCTGGCAATATAATTACCTCCGCTAAAGAGGTTATGTTATCATCGGGATTTGTTGTTTGTTGGTTAGTAGGATTATGAAAAAATTACAAAACTTGATGGAAGAGTGCAAAATCAGGATCTAGTGAATTTAAATGTGATTTTTATCAAAGTTAAAGAGAAGCAGCTGATCCTCTTTTCTTGGAAACCTACTTAAATAATTAACTTCTTATCAAAATTGTTGCTAATTAAACTCCGGCTGAGCAAATAATTGATTAAGTAACTAATAAGAGCTCTTATGTCCTGTATCGTGAGAGTATTGTCAGCTGTCAGGGGTTGTTGTTTACTGTTAAAGCTGTGGTATGTAAATTTCTTTAATATAAGGCTTGCATGAGAACATTGAGCAGGACTGTTTATGGTAATGTTTTATTTGCTATATCATCCAAAACAATTGCACTTCTGTCTATCAACAGTTTGTTCAAAGATTCTGTAGTTAGTTTATATCAAAATGGACAGTGTACATACTGCGGATTTGAATTAAGAAACCATGTATTCTGTGATTTTATACGATTATATCTATAATAGCTTATCCTAGTAGAAATGTGAGTGAAGGTGACTCTTGTCTAGTGCACACAGTACATAGTTTTTTCATTACACAATCCACAGATACAGGTCTGCACAAGCAGCATTTGCCTTTTGACTGCTAAAAAGAAATGGTGTAGAAACACCACGTGGTGCACACCCACAGATAATGGAAGTAACCAGTGCAAACAGTAACAACATTGCCCAGATCTTCTGAGGTGTGTCAGCTGCTGAGAACATGAGAGGAGCTTGTTCATTGATGCACCGTTTAAGCCTGTGTATTGCTATACAAATTTATTGTGTGCACAGGTCAACAAAGAAATGACAGCATTAGACGACGATTGATGAAAATGTATAATATTCATATTGATATGTTCAAAGGCCGGCGGTTCAATCCCAGTCTTCCACATCTGCATGTCAAAGTGTCCTTGGGCAAGATACTGAACCCCAAATGGCCCAACACGGAAAAAAGTACTGTATGAATGTGTGTGTGAATGGGTGAATGTCAAAAAACTGTACTGTAAAGAGCTTTGAGTGGTCATCAGGACTAGAAAGTGCTATATACAAACAGACCATTTACCATGTTCTACATTGTAAAAATCCTCCCATCATTCTACCTGCTGACCAGGCAAAAACAACTTCTCATTTATGTCGGAAAATACAAACTTTTTCTGCGAATCAATAAAGTCTCATTACAACAGCAATATAGAAGGAACATTGTAGGGACAAATCTAAGAAGTAGACAAGTCAGAGTTTCTGCAGCAAAAAGAAGAAAATTGGAGTCTTGTCTGTCAGCGGCGTTTAGTAAATGAGAACAGACACTTCATGTATCAGACAGACTGGATCAAACACGCAGCTTCCAGAAACACTGTTTCTTTCACATTTAATGGGGTATGAAATCAGTCTATCAACATATCACTACTTGTTTTCATTATTGAATAATTGTTGCCAAACTTGCTTCCAGTTTTAATTTTAAACGGGACTCTTTGGTTTATCATGGTAAACTGATATATTTGGACTTTTGACTGTTTTGACTGTCTAAAGATGTCAGCCTGAACTCTGGGAAGGTGTAATGAGTATTTATTATTATCTGCAACAATGAAGGATTTTTGATGATTAATGCTGAAAAATAATTTGCTGCTTAATGTCCTCAGAAATTTCAATAATTATTATTATTATTGTTTGAAAAACATGTTGATACATATTACTAAACTCAAGAGTTGTGTATCCTGATCTCAAGACCCTCTCTGCCTAATGTTTACCCTTCAAGATGCAATCATCTGTCATTTCTGAGTTTACTTGTCTAAATAAACATGATGGCATGTTTTGCATTAGGGTCAGGATGCTGCATATGGTTATTCTTTGCTCTCTCACTCTCTGTGTGTGTGTGCGTGTGTGCGTGCGTGCGTGCGTGCGTGCATGCGTGCGTGCGTGTGTGCGTGCGTGTGTGTCTGGAGGGATGTGGATTGTTGATCTCCAGCCTTGTCCTCAGTAGTGCCCACGCCCCACTGAGCACTGCTGTGGGCTGCTTCATTTGCATTAAGTGCACTTGTTTCAACAAAGCCCTGTTTGTATGAAGACCCACGCAAATGCTCAGGGAAAGTGCTCCCAGTCACTCTTGATTTGCTTCAATTGTTTTGAAGTTATTGTCCCCAGATTATATTTGTGAGTCCATTGTCTGTATTTGAGGGCTGGTCAGGCTTGATTTAGCGTTGTGCTTCTTCTAGGATGTTAACTTGAATGTGAGTGGGATTAGAGATCCATGTGTGATTTTTCTTTGGGAATATATGTAGCCTGTCACTGCTACTCCTGCTTCCATCATGCATAAATGAACATGCAGCATCTCTAATTAACAGCGAGCCCCACAGAATGGTGAGATTGCTGATCCAACGTTGATAACATACACTGTGTGTGTGTGTGTGTGTGTGTGTGTGTGTGTGTGTGTGTGTGTGTGTGTGTGTGTGTGTGTGTGTGTGTGTGTGTGTGTGTGTGTGTGTGTGTGTGTGTGTGTGTGTGTGTGTGTGTGTGTGTGTTATTGCTGAGGAGTTAAAATGTAATTGGATTTAAGTTTGCCAGAACATTCCTTAAGGCATTAGCCACTGACATTTGCTCAGCTGAGGGCAATCATACTGTTAAACACATGAAGTAAATAAACAGCCGTTATGCTCAGTGCTCTGATTTTCTATATTAAGATCTGTTTAAATCTTGGCTGGTGCTGGATTTCTGTGGCTGACATTTGGAACTTTAATATGAAGAATCAGTCATAAACATAAAATTTAGTATTTTGTTTATGATATATACTTATGAGGATGTTTTACTGTGTACAAATCTACTTCTATCTGGTGAACCAACTATATAAGGTGGCA
Source organism: Verasper variegatus (assembly GCA_026259375.1). Taxonomy (NCBI): domain Eukaryota; kingdom Metazoa; phylum Chordata; class Actinopteri; order Pleuronectiformes; family Pleuronectidae; genus Verasper; species Verasper variegatus. Next base: position 25,763,285 of record CM048041.1, read on the forward strand.
CAATTTCTGATTTGTCTCAAACCTGGTTTGGTATTTTATGCTACAGTTTCTAGTTACTCATCACAAAAATACATGGAAATATCAGCCCTGTCGCACAATTGGAAATTTGCAGGTCTTACTTTTTAAGTTTTAATAGAAGTCAAGCTTATCTATGTATCCTTAAAACATAGATGTAAAGTGACCCATTAGGATTGCAGTCAGTAGTGAAATAATATGTCCTATCTGCAGTCCAAAAAACAAACACTTTCCTTTGGCTTGATATTTTGTTGCGTTAAATCAAACACTTTTAACTGTTGTGCTGATTTTGTCTTGTGTTCTGTCCCTTACAGCTCAGGAATATGTGTGTGCAAGACAGGAGTGTACGGACCCAAGTGTGATGAGTGTCACCCGGGTTTCTTCCACTTCAGCAGTACTGGCTGCCGACCCTGCCAGTGTCAAAACCACACCAGCTACTGCCATCCACAGTCTGGTGAGTCTATAAACAATATTTATAACATTGTGTTTTTTTTACTCTATAGAATGTCAGTTTTTCCATGTATGAGATCACCCCCATAATCAGAAGTGGAAGTAATACATTTAACATATACTATACAGTTTTGGGGTATTTGTAGTGAACTTACTTCAGTACTTACTTCATTCCCCTATCCTCATGTGCAGAGTGAAATATTGTACTAATATTTAACTTTTTCTTTTTACTTTTACCATCATGACCCTCTGCAAGCCTGTATATATTTGCTGACATGTTACTGCATTAATAACTTCCAATAATGTGAAGCATAAATCAATATAACACTACAAAGGGGCAATTCTACATAATGAGTAGTTTCACATTGATACCTAAAATAAATGTTGCTGCTAATACCTCGTTATTTTTAGTTTAATAAGAGTTTTTTAACATTGTGTTGTTGTTATTGAAGTACTTCACCCACACTGTACAAAACGTACCTTAACTGTTGTATGTAAACCATCTCCTGACAAAGTTGCTTTTGAGCAGGAGTAGTCATCTGGGTGGGGAGTCAGAGTTGCTGGTTTGATCTCTATCTCCACATGTCCACCTATAAGCGTGTCCTTGAGCCACACCCGCCTTGGGTCAGGCTGTCAATGCTGGATTACTCTGATTGACCAGTGATCCTTATCCTAGAACTCATGCAGTGTTATACCGACTTCTGCTCTCCTGCAATGGATGGTCAAAATGTAATTTGGTTTTTTTTGATGGTGTAATGAGATTTCTTGAGGTGAGAGACTGAGAGAGAAAGAGAGCCAGCACTGGGTTAACACCTTTGTACTATGCCCTGACGATTGCTGTGTTTGAATAGAGAATATGACTTTAGTAAATATGTACATATTCAGCTGGCAAGGACTCAGAAAGCTGCTAGATCAGAAGCAACTGTTACATAATGTTAGAAAGGTAAAATTCCACAAATCCAGTGTCTGTTCACATTTGCATATGACTTAAGGTAGATTTATCCTCCTCTGTGTCCTTGATCACAAGGAGGATTGCAGCTCGCCTCCCGGCAGCCGGGCTCAAAGACATAACACCTCTAACTAGTAACAGGCATGAGAAGGAGGATAGGTGGAGGAGACAGAGTGGTGATAGTGGCAGGGGGGTTGTTTTAAAGCCATATGTCTTGCCATTATAAGGAGCAGATGGAGTCCAGTGTTCTCATGCTGTGGATTAACATAGTTCAGGTTTTGACAGCTCCCGTTAAACACTGACCATGGCCTCTCCACAGGGCAGCTTACACAACACATTGTGCAAATTCAAATTATACTGTAACCCAAACACTGTGGACCACAGGCAAACATGACAGGGACTCACCATAATCCAGCACGACTGAGACAGATTGCCTCTGCACTGACTCAGTTCTTTCAACTAAAATCATTTTTCAAGATTGTGTAAAAGTATTCAGAGATGATCAGTTCATCAAGAACTTTCTTCACGAGATTACAAGTTCTGTAATCTAACAGAACCTCGGAGCTCACCTAGGAACTTTGAGGGCACGCGTTGAAACCTAGATGACGTAAATCAACCACACTTCAACCGTGAACCTTAAATGAGTCTAATTTAACTCAGGAAACCCTTAATTTATCAACAACTGGTACTCTTCTCCAAGGTTAACCTCCTCTTTAACCAACAATTGAACCTGTCGTGGAGGAATTGCTGCAGAGACCCTCTGTTTTCAGCAGCCATTTACATAAGTAGCCCCTCTGTTGACACACTTTTAGGTTAATAGTGGGAAGAGGAGCATGACTTACCTCATAACTGAAACCACAGTTCCACGTGAGGCAGCCTTCAGACAGGTTGAGTCATGTCTACGAACCCTCCACAATCTATGATCATGGAGGCACAACAACTCCACCAGTGGTAGTACCTTCATAAATATTTACAATCATAACAATTAATTAATTACTTTTCTATGTAAGTCAGATCAGCAGTTCAAATCCATTAGTTCATATTCATTAAAAACATAATACTATTGAACATCAGTCAATAATTAATTATGATTAATATAAATTTAAAACAACAATTTAAACAGCATTTTTAAATAGATATTCCACCACTATAATGGACAACATGATGACCAACATAACAAGTTTTTTGATTTACTAGATTGGTATGTTGATATGAATTAAATGGAAAACCCTTTTGTTTTGTTTATTGATTCATTTATGTAAGTTGAAGAAGCGATGACTTCATCGTATGACCAACAGATCCACTGTGTTGAAGGAAGGAAGTGAATGAAGGAAGTAACCTAATCATCACCTTTGTTTTGTCCTCCAGGGGTGTGTTTGAACTGTGAAGCAAACACCCAGGGATCCAACTGTGAGGAGTGTAAGCCTGCTTTCTACCGCAGCCCTGGAGCCGCCCTGACAGAAGCCTGTGCACCGTGTCCCTGCTCCAACTCCACCTCCACTGGCACATGTCACACTGGTCAGTCACTTCTCACAGCCACACATTAGCCACTGAGCTTTGTTCCTTGTCCTGGATTAGCTGCAGTGATTCAGCAGGTTTGGCCTCTCTGACCTAATACACACCATGAAGTCAGTGTTACAGAGTGGTTTTAATGGTGTGTTTGTTTGAAAAAATACATTTGTTGACTGTGCTGCAGATATATATGTCAACATAACATCTTGTCTCCTGCTGTTGGTCTGTTCTCCAAGGTAATTCAAAAGATATAGTGCAGAGTGTCACTACATTTGAATGTTGATTTGGTCATGAACCTCTAAGAAGCAGTGGTCTTTCTTAATTCTGCTCCTTAAGAGCCTTTGAAGCAGCGATAGTGTATTTGCTCGACTTTGTGTATGTCTGTCCTGTCACAGGTTCCACTACCACTAGGGCATCCTACTGGTCCATTTCAAGTGTATCAGTGTGGTATATGAATGTGTACAAGGGAAATGGTCAATGAGGATACAGAAAGTTGAGTCTTAATTTATTAGTGCCGGACATAGTCTCTTCAACACACCCCAGCCACCAGTTATTATCATATGCAACCAAAATGTAACCTTGAAGTAATTTAGTTGTGGATTGCATATCTGCCTCACTGATTCTGTGGTGAGTTATTCAGTCTGCTCCCGGTGCACTCACAGCGCACTTCATGAACAGCAGCACTCTGCTGTTATTTGTAATACCCATGTCTCTCAAGTCACATACAGCTCCCCCTATACAAATCCTTCACGTGTTCCTGCCTGTTTACAGTGTTAATGCACAATAATGTTTGGTTTTGATGAGAAACTTCCAGAACTCTAAACCTGCAGAGTGCTTTGGATCTCTTTTTACAGACAGTCTGTGATTTAACAGGGGCCTTCCTGTGTGACCCCACTTATTTCACCTCCAGGCTGCTGCTGTCCTACTTTCACAACACAGCCAAAGGTCTCTGTGGGGTTGAGAACTGGGTTGAGAACTGGGTTGAACCGCAATCACTGTCATATTCCTGAAACTACCTCAGTTCTGTCTGATAATGTCATTGTATAGCAGCTAAACACAGCATGGAGGGCTACACCTGATCAACAACACTGCTGAGGGAGCTTATTGTGTGTCAGGAAAATATTTCCCAAGTCAGTGTGCCACCATCCTGTGTTGTGTGAAGTAGGATAGATTGTTGAATTCATGTTACTGCCTGCCACTGACATGTCATAACAGAATTCATCAGAGCAGGCATATTTCTGACCTAATCTTGAAAAAAAGCCTGCTACACCCTACGCCAAGCTGGTCTTTAGCTAAAATCTGTCTGTGAAGTTGGTTTACAATGTGATTTTGGTGTGACCACATAACTCACCTAAAATCTACTCATGTGTATGTCTCTGACTGGAGAAAGTTGTATTGTTGTGTTGTATTAAAGAGATAGTTCACAGGAAAATAACCATTCACTCATTATCTACTCACCACTATGCCGAATAAGGGGTGGGTGAAGTGTTTGAGTCCACATAACACTTCTGGAGTTTCAGGGGTAAACAGCGTTGCAGCAGAATCCAATACAATTGAAGTCAATGATGACCTCTACTTGACACGTAATAAAACAGAAAAAACATAACATGCCTCCATACTGCTCGTGTGGTCATTTATACAATGTTTTAAGCCTAAAAGTCCAGAGGATATGGCTAAGCTAGCGCCCATAGCCACAGGATGGGGACTCCGAGGGTCCTTGAATGCACCTCGTAGGAAGATATCAGCGTACATTTAGATTTTTTTCATTATCATTCATTATTTTGTTTATTTCCTTTTTTCATTATTTAGGAGATCATTAAGTATATGAAATCTTAACACCCCGTTTTGTGTGTAGGCAACACACAAAACGGGGCCTGAAACGTGTATACGCCACTTCTCATGCAAACGTTGGGATTTATAAAAACTTGACGGAAGAATGTGCGCACTTCCACGCTAACTCTGACCCATGCGTACAAATGTTTTGGAGACAAGAAAATGACGATGCAGACGTAAGATGGTGAAATGAAGTCAGATTATTGATCCACTTCATCATGAACATTAAAACCAAGAGCACTAGGTGCTAGCGTGACATAACACAAGCATATAATAATAATTCTGTGAAATTTCATAGACTGAGGATATCACAGCTGCTGTGTTAATAATCCTGCAGTTTTATTTTTTTAAATACAAACAGGTAAACAACAAGTTCCCTCACATTCTGACAGTGTGAAGCGATTCACTTTTTGCCTCCAACTTTGAATTAACTATTTTTTGGAAATTCAGGCTCCGTTCTTTCTCTCACTCACTGTATTAACAGCAGCAGAGTATCAGTGACAGTTTCCTGTTGCACACACCGAGTGTGACAGTAACACATTTTCTGTAGTGTTACCTTTGTACTCCAGCATATAAGATGTGAGATGAATGTGTTCAGACTGCATAGATTTTCAATTTAGTGATATAAATCTGAGAGAAGCAGTTTCTCAAACTGTAAACATTTACATAAGTAATCAATAGATAATGAAAAAAAGTTTCTAAATGAAATGTTTGCTGATTGACTAGTTGATTGATTGACTAATGTTGCTAGACATGAGCGGACACCAGAGGGCGAAAGGATTGTTTTGTTATCTGGTTTATTTGTGGTAACAAGGTGATGAGTCAAAATGAGATTTCAACCGAGGAAAAGAGAAGAACTCTAATTCCAAGAGCTTAATTACAGTATGGCCAGTAGCCTTGTAGCATTTTGTGGTTTTAAGATCAGCCATGACACACCTTACCTATGTCAAACTGTACTTAAACTCTTTCTGCAAACTACCTATTGAGGTTTTCATGCATCACTCACTTACTCCTCATCAGGTTCTCTCACCTTGCCCTTCCCATTTCTGGACCAATCATCAACAGTGTTGCCATATCCTGACACCCCCATTGGTGGCAGCCTGCTTGGCAACAGCCATGTATAGATGCGTTTAGGCTGTCAGGTTATGATTGCCCCTGCCAGGGGCGTCAGTGGAGGTTTTGCAGTGGGAAGGGAGGGGAAGTGACAGGAACCAGGCTGAGCTGTGCTGGGACAGCATGAGTGCAGCTGGGCCATTCCAGCGCCAGTCAGGCAGCAACAGACTGGGGGGGATGGGCAGAATCACATTCTCTGTTAGGACAGGAACACCACACGAAGAGCTCAGTCAAAGAGGCAACATCAGAAACATGCTCAAGGTCTTGTCCACAGAGAGCCGCTCTTATGTTTAAAGTGTGTGTAGTCGTGGGGGATGTTTTAGCCTGAACACTGAGCTGGAGAGCATCTGAGTACCGGTTGCCCTGGCAACAGTGTGAAATGAGAAGATGCCATAATGCAGTATCATTGCTCCACATTGGAGGATAGATGCTTTGTAAACGTGCTGATACGGCCTGTTGCAGTGAATGACTATCCCTCCATACTAACACACACAGAGGTGAAATGGAGCATTTCAGCCGTTCGGAATGTGGGTCACACATATTAAATCATCCATGTATGATTATATCTTTACACAGTGGTACATGACGATTGGTATCATTCAGTTTACGCAGAAGTTCATCAAATATTTGTATTCAGATTTTAATTTCTCTTCTGCTCTTATTGATTTTCTTTTTCATATGTGCATGCATCAGTGGGTCAGTCAGTCAGACAGTTTGCACCTGACCAGCAGTTATCAGGCCTCTGTATGTGTCATAGCATAGTGGAGGGTGATGGGTAAACAAGCAGGTCAAGTCCTCTGTCCCAGTGCAGAGCAGAGCTGCACATCTCATATTCCCTCCTGGTTATATAACCCATCAGGCTGGCTGCCTTTGAACCCCCAGCAGAGGTTAACTCAAGCTTATCAGCAGCAGCCTGCTCTGTGCTGGAATACAACACAGTCACATGACCACACTAGATAGAAGCTGACATCTAGGCCACTCGAAGGCTGTGTCTAAATCATTCAACACCCAGGGCTCTACTGTGCTGGGGACTGGAGTGTAAAGGCAGGGCATCGGTTGTTTCACAGCTCGTTCTTCTGTTGTTGGCGTGTACAAGATTTTTTCTTCATCCATCTTGAAGAAATTTATTATGTCCCCTCACTTATTCTTTTTCTTGTAGTCAGTGAGGCCACACCTTCCTCTAGTCTTGATGACCACTCAAAGCCCTTTACAGTTACAGTGCAGTATGTACAGCACTTTTCTTTATGAGAAAGGGGGGTTCAGTGGCTCACCCCTGAGCCACAGACATGAAATGATAGATGCTGCTCTTCACAAGTAGCTGGGATCAATTCTAGAGTAAAACAGACTCTAATGTGTGACCAGAATGTCCTCCACTCTTAAATCAGCAGTTAACGAGTCCCTCATTGGACCTTACTGAGTCATGAGTATGGAAAATAGTATACAAGGTAGAATTTAATTTGACTATTATATCTGGTGACAGGGAGAACACTGCCCTGTGTGGACACTACCAGAATATAACTCCCCCTCACTCTGATAACAGTCATCAGAAGCCATCTAGTGGCACACTCTTAACCGTTCTGGATAATGTTCGGGATAATGAAGTGCAAGTTTGTAACTTGCACTTCACATGTCATGGTCCCAGTAGTGTCGTGCAAAGTCGTTTTGAAAGGACCAGAGTATAAGCTTAGCCTTGTAATTACATCATCAGCAATGGTCAGGAGCTGAGGTGTGTCTTGTCTATTCCTGTGCAGATCTGAGTGGCTCCCCAGTGTGTGACCAGTGCCTTCCCCGGTACAGCGGCCCACAGTGTGACAAGTGCAGTGCCGGCTTCTACAAAACATCCAGATCTTGTGTTCCATGTGACTGCAGTGGGAATGCAGATCCTCGAGGCCCCACCCAGCTCTGTCAGCCTGATACTGGCTACTGCCTCAGCTGCATCAACAACACCACAGGGTTCCAGTGCCAGCTCTGTGCGCCTGGATTCATAGGGGATGCCCGAGCGCATAACTGCACCCATCCAGGTAAAGACTGAATCACAATATACTATAGAAACAAGAAAAGTAACAGACATTTTCACAGCAGACACTTTGACCATTCACAGCAGGAAAAGCACAATTTATACCATGTACACTGGCTCTGTTCTGTTGATTGATTGATCTATCAATTGCAACAAATCCTCTGTGTTATTCATGCAAGAGGTGGTGCAGCAGGCGGAAGCAGGAAGCAATGTATTAACTTCTTGTAGAGATCACCTGATTTACTTCACTAGTTCAATTCAGTCATATTTGTATAGCACCAAATCATAATAAACAGTATCTCAAGGCACTTTAAATAGAAGGTAAAGACCTTACAAATTATAGAGAAACCAAGCAGTTCCCTCAATGAGCCAGCACTTAGGTGACTGTGGAGAGAAAAATCTCCCTCAATAACTTGAAGAAACCTCTAGCAGAAACAGACTCAATGTGGGCGGCCATCTGTTTTCATGTCACTAACTTTGTTAGTGACAAAGTGTAGTAAAATAAATAAACGAATGTGGGGGCAGAGAGACAGAAAGAAGCAGAGAAGTGCTCAGTGGATGATGGGAGCTCACTCAACAGTCTAGACCTATAGCAGCATAACTAAGGGATGGTTCAGGACTCACCTGATCCAGCCCTAACTATAGGCTTTATCAAAAAGGAATGTTTTAAGTCTAACCTTAAATGTAGAGATGGTGTCTGCCTCCCGTACCCAGAGTGGGAGCTGGTTCCACAGGAGAGGAGCCTGGTAGCTGAAGGCTCTACCTCCCAAACTAACACCATCCAAGGTGACTGTCTGGTCAGACAGTGTTTCTCTGAAATGTTTAGAGCCAATTACAACGACCTCAGTTTTGTATGAATTTAGAAGTAAGAAGTGATATTTACCATTTAAACCAGTCTAGTGTCCTTTAATCCCTACATGTTGTTCCAGCCTCTGTAACAGAATCTTATGATCTACAGTGTATGGTGTCAAATGCTGCACTAAGAGCCAGAAGGACGAGAATAATGCCATGAAAAGGTCATATGTAAATTTTGTTTCAGTTAGACACAGTAAATGGATCTAATGGTCAGTAATCAGATCATTAATGAGTAGGGATTGAGTGACCTGATATTTAATAAACCACATTTTATCTTTCTATTTGTTGGTACTGATATAGTGGTTGTATTAACTTTAATTTGGTTTGAATGTACTACTCCTCTCCTGTTTACTTTAGATTTAATTAATTTAGGTGGTCGGGGGCAGACACAGTTTCTATAGGATATTGGGGGAGTGACTGCTCTAATAGAAGCCCAGAGAAGCATGCAACTCTGCCTCCTGGTCTCATCTCTAGACTGTTATGGTGTGGACTGTCTAATAAATGTTGTCATATTTCTAGATATGAGAGCTGCTCCATCCAAAGTGGGATGAATGCCATCTCTTCTAATCAGACCAGGTTTTCTCCAAAAGCTTCACCAATTGTCTACGAAGCCCACGTTGTTTTGTGGACACCACCTCGACAGCCAGTGTTGAAAAGATGATATGCGGCTGTACATGTCATCACTGGTCATAATAGGCAGGGGTCCAGACATTCTCTTTGCATAACTACACACTGAATAAAAATTTTTTGTGACCTCCGACTTACGTAGTCAGATGTCATTACTACTGAAGTGAATAATAATCTTACTATATTTACGCTTACCCTTAGAAAGCAGTTTTATATATGACTCACAGGCACTGGTGTCAGCTCTTATTACCACAAACTATCTTGACATCTCTGTCGGTGTCTTCTACATGTATGGCTCCTATTTTTCACCTGGAGATATTTTTTGTTTTCTTATTGTTTTTTCCTTTTTGTGTCTGTCACTCATTAGAAACACCATCAAGTCAAGGTGTGACAACAATCAACCAATCAATAAATCTAATTTTATTTGTATAGCCCATATTCACAAATCACAATTTGTCTCATAGGGCTTTAGCAATGTGCCACCTCCTCTGCCCTTAACCCTCAACAAGAGTAAGGAAAAACTACAAAAAAAAACTTTAACAGGGTAAAAAGAAGTAGAAACCTCAGAGAGAGTCACATGTGAGGGATCCCTCTCCCAGGATGGACAGAAGTGCAATAGATGCCACGTGAAACAGTTTTTAGCATAATAATAAGTCTGTCAATATTTAAAGTATTTATACATAAGAAACTGTCTGATAGAGATGAAGGGAGCAGCAGTGACAGTTGAAATGGAGGAGTTATTGCCAATAATGGTAGAATATGTGATTAGGCATATTGTAGATCAAGCAGTCTTGTTATAATCATAGTCAACGATCAGCTGCCACCACGATCATGATCCACATCAGGATCGAAAATCCACCATTACAATCAATGATCGGCTGCCACCACTTCCATCTACTAAATAACTATTTGAAACATTTGATGTTTATCCAAAATAATACATTTTTGGAAGAGTCTTTCTACATTTTGCTCTAAAACAAAGCCTGGATACATATATAAAGATACATAAAGACATGAAACTGCTATGTATTATTTCTAGTGTTTTATATTCACTGTATTTATTTGTCTGAGTGTGAATTTGCACCCTCTACAGCATTCTCAAAAATTGATATAAGTGAATACATGAGTGTCCATGGCATGAAATATATTGCATTTAGTAGGTGTGGAAATCAGAGGCTTGCAAACACAGCGATGATACAAAATGACAATGATTATTAAGTGTGTGAAATGTATATTCCTTGCTCACTATAGAGTTAACCATTGTAATGAATGAGTAACTATGGGCACATACATTACTGAAAATGGTGGTACTGTTCTGCAGTCGCAGTTTCAGTCCCACTGCCACACACCTTGAATAATCAAAGTCACATACTAAACTATACTGACTACCTTTGGTATAGTTACCAATATTAATATACTGTGTGGACATTTTCAGTGCACTGCTATTTTATATTTACTCTGGGATTATGATGATGGAGGCTGTTCTGTTCTGTATGCATCTTTAGCTTTGAACACAGTGTATACACACAGTCCAGATGGACAATGTGCAGTTAACAAATGATTGGCACAAGAAAAAAGGAGAGGACAAGCTTGAGGGGGACAGTCTCTGAAATTATTACTTACAATCTTATAACTGGAATAAAAAAGAAAGCATCAGGTGTATATACAGTAAGAGGTAGTTATATCTATTTGCCACAAGGTGTCACAAGTGACTGTGGTTATAAATCAACAACCTGGTGTCGCTCAGCACTGTTTTCCTTTCAACATTCACAGGCCTTCAATGAATTAGCTTATTATTTGTCTTTGATTGTTTTGTGATAAATCTTTTAAAATATTCACTAATGTTCTCACTGCCTCTCTCTCCCCAGCTCTGCGGAACATTCCCACACCATCAGGTACAACCACAACAGAGGCCCACACATCGAGTACATCCTTTCCCTCCACATCTACAACCAGCACCACCTTGATTCCCCCCATAGCTAGAGGTGTCCCAGCCTCAACATTCAGCAGCAACACGAGCACTGCACTGAGCACCGCTGCCACCACCCAGGCCCTGCTGAGCAGCCTGAGCAGCCCTACTGATAACACTACAGCAGCCCTGCCTGACGTCTCCTGGACACAGTTCAACATCATCATCCTGGCTGTCATCATCCTCGTAGTGGTGCTGCTGCTGGGCTTTGTTGGAGGTGTGTACACATACCGAGAGTACCAGAACCGCAAGCTCAATGCCCCTTTCTGGACCATAGAACTAAAAGAGGACAACATCAGCTTCAGCAGCTACCACGACAGCATCCCCAACGCTGATGTGTCAGGACTGCTGGAGGACGAAGCCAACGAGGTTGCACCCAACGGCCAGCTGGCACTCACCACACAGGGCAATTGCTACAAGGCTTAGCACTCCACCCATCCCCAAGCTGGACACCTAGATTTACAGACCACTAAAGCTGCTGGAAAGCACCAAATCCAAAGCTCCTTCATGTATGACTGCTTGTTACCTGCTCGGCTACGAGATTTCATAACACTTGGCAAACTGCGATCAGGCAGATGTGATTAAAAATATGAAACGTTTTCCTTTTTGATATGGTTTAGTGTGGAATGGGGCGATCAGTGAAGAGGATCCAAAGAAAAAAGTGTTTTGGTTGAGTTTTGCCTGCAGACGACACTGTTGTGCAGATTATTTAGATAAATGGCATCTCATGAGACAGGTGCAAAGCATACACCTGTTTGCTGAAACGATGATCCGACACCAGTGAGAGAACTTACAGGAGGCTAGCATTTCACATATTTGTTTAAATGGACTTTTGACTGTTTAAGTTATAATTGGATCACTTGGAACAGTGGTCTTCAATTGAGACAATGATTGTTATTTAATGAATTTTTATTCTGTTCTTATTTATTGTTTGACATTTCATTCTGGGGAAAAATGCTGCACTTGTATGATGTGTTTATTCATGGTGTTTTATCTTATGTGCTGTTGGATGGTGATTTGAACTGGCCAGTATGTTCACATGTATAGTTTGTGTTTTGGAGAGAGTCTTAGGGGAAGATGAAGGCTGCTGGCACAAGCTTTTTAACAACTTCACCTTATGTTCATAGCTTCCTTTTTGTTAGTGTGCCAGCTCACCTGAAGTATCTAAGAGGAGTGTTTCTTTTTAAGATACTACACTCACCAGATATAATCTCTCATATTTAGTACTACTGCAGGGCTTGCGTAAACTTACTCTTAATTGTATGTGTGTGTGTGTGTGTGTGCGTGTGAGAGTAGAGGTTGGGCTCTAACTCATTCTCTGATGTCTAAAACAAACAGTATTGTAGTGTTGATACTGTTTTTGAGTAGTGAAACAAGCCTGCACATTATAAAAAATCCTCCTACTGGTCATTGTTATCACATACAGTCATGTTACATCAGCTGGAACAGTGAGCTCCTGTAAAATCACTGCACTTCAAAGCATCTCACTTGATCCTGGACGTGGATCTTGTGTTCTCTGTGTTGTTTTAGTTACCATTGGTCGGGTGTGCTTCTTTTTACCATGGTGAATGAGTAAATCTAATTATGGAACTAACTCCTCAGGTACTGGCTCTTTCCCTAATGTGATCACTGTAAATATGATAACTGTACAGATGAATGTGAATAGTAGCACTATTAATGTACAGGTAGTATACTGTGTGTACACTGTCACTCAACAAGCTCCCAACCTTTCACTCTCAAGGGTGTGATGCTCCTGTCAGCCCACAGCTTTTTGTATTTTTAGTTCTTATTGTCAGTGGGCTTTGCCATACATGCAACCACAGGACTAAAAAGCACCACCCTGAACTTGGAACAAAGAATGAAATGATGTAAATATTACCCCAATGTCAGAGCGTCAACTCTTAAATAAAAATGGGTTTAACTGTTGTCTTTGTGTTTCTCCCATATCTTCAGGTCACTGCCACATTTTAAAGATTCCCTCCAGAGGTACTTGAAGACATTTTGATATATTCTGTTCTGAGTAACAATTGTTTAAGATTTATATTTAACAATTGGTCTCACTCCTTGCTAGACACAGGATATCTACCCCACCATGAATTCCGGTCAAAAGCTGTGTTCCACATCCAGGGCCAAATCAAAATGGGGGGTCTGGTCTACTGAAAATTTCCTATTTATCCTTGGCTGCTGCTTTATTTGAGTCCATATCCTTTTTTTTTTCAACTGCATGCAATACGTCTTTGGGATCCACCCGTCGTTCTCAAATGCAGCCTTTAAAGGTTTTGGCCCCTGAACTGATAAACAGCTTAAGTGAACATCTAGACTATTTGTATTGTCACAAAATGCTGCTTGTAAATACATGTCTTCAAATGAAATGACGACAGACACATTATAAGAATAGACAAACTACTGTTTGAAAACTGAATGTGGTTGCATGACTCATGTTCTGCTCCTCTCCCAATAAGTCTGTCATCAGCTTTATGACAGCTGAACTGGCATAGTACAAACAAAAGCAGTTTTCATCTGATTGGATTGTTGATACTAAACTTGCTGCTTTTATTTCCTGGTGACCATTAAAAGTGCAGGTGTGGCGCTCTCTCCAGTCATTTAAATAGGACCCTGTGGTTATTAGCTCAAAATAAATACTGATGGACGTCTCCAAAGTTTATGCTGCCAAATGGCTTAACCTGTCTGTGGGCACTTTCCGTTGGTCAAAGAGAAACGTTTTCCTATTTAGCAGAATGGAAAACAGAGTGGATGTTGTTGGATGTTGTTTATTCTGCAGATTAGGAAATCTCCCGCATGTCTAAGACTGCTCCTGTATTGTTACAGGTAGTTGAAATAACACTCTTGAACAATAGCCCCCTGCTTAAAACATGCTACTACTGCTCATTTATTATGATGACTATGTCATTCTGGTTTAGAATTGACAGCAGTCAGCTCCCCAGTAAGATGGTAGGTAAGTTTCACTTCTATTGGGGACTGATGTTGTATTGGTTGATAGCACTCATGATTAATAACAAAGATACTGGTGTAGTGTAATTACCACTATTACCACCGGATGTGAACCCATCCCAGCTGATCAGTCCAAGACTCTGTCGATGCTTCCAGTGTTGGCAGTGCATCTCTCTGCCTCGCTTGTCAAGCTATTATTATTGTTGTTGTTTCTGGTTTCTCGCTCTTCTTTCCCCTCTTTTCCACTAACTTCTCCTCCTCTCTTCCCCACCCACTCACCCAAACATTTAACCTTTTACAAATGAAACTGAGTTGAATTGTATCACGTTCTTCAAGCTTTGGTTCCTTTTACCTTGAAGTATGACGGCATGTCATTAGACCTCAAGAAATGTTGCGCCCAAACATGTGTAACAACATGCTGCAGCAATGATGTCACTTTCGTGTTTTGAGTCACGCAACGTGGGCGACAGGCGCTGATAAATGGAGGTTGGGTCGACTGGTGCGTGAATAGGAAACAAGCGGCATGGAGGAATGCGTGTGCTGCTGCGGTGCTGACACAGGAGTTCATTATCAAACCACTTTCACTCAACTTGTCCGCCTGAAAAAGAAGAGCCGCCTGCTAATGGCTCTGATTTCAGTCGTGGTGCTCCTCCTCCTCACCTCAGCAGCCGTGGGTCTGCTGCTCATGTTTGGGGTAAGTAGTTGTGACCATTCTCCGGACGGACAGGTAACATCCACACACTGTTTACTACACACAGCCCAGGCGTCCAGTTAGTTACTGTAATTCAAATAATTAATTATAATATGTTTTTTTTAATGTATTAACAACTTATAAATGAAAGGAACTCCCCCCCCCCCCCCCCTAGCTAGATGCAACTGCTGCAGAGTCACAGCTGCTGTTCACACTGGCAGAGGTGTGTTCAGTCTCCACAATAAGTTCTGTGTCATCAATCAGAGAGAGAGAGAGAGAGAGAGAGAGAGAGAGAGAGAGAGAGAGAGCCTACTGCCCATCACCTGAAGTTATTTACGTTGAGTGGATTGAATCAACAAAAACGCTTTTATTTTGAAACAGGTAAAATAAATAACACCCAATCGAAATTAGGATACATTTACTAGCAGGTTATACTAACTACCCTTTTCTAATTTGTATGCATCCATCTCCATGCAGCATGTTATCACTAATTTGTTGATGTAAAAGTCACTATTGTGTTAAAAAAACGTTTTTATATATATTGTCTATCTCTATTGCACAACAAAGTCCATTAGTCACTTTGAACATGTGTATTTATATGGAGTGGTTATCTAGCTGTTGAAGAGTGCTTATGTAGCTCATGTACGGTTGTTCTAGCACAAAGGTTTTCTTTCTTCTTTCATATCCTCTATTATTTAACTACAAATCATCAATTGGGTTTTCCAGGTGGGGGGTTTAGGTTTGCCTGGGGGGCGTCCAGTATCATATTCTTTCTAGAGCCCCAAATCTCTAGTGGCGCCCCTGATTTCCAGCTGCTGCTGATCTGTGTATAATGTTTGATGAGGACATGTGTGTTGTGTAATCTCCCTCATGTTGTTCATGGATCAGTTCATGGTATAATGAACCATTCTCTGCATCATGCTCATGCTCACAACTGTTGACCAACACGACTATGTCAATAGTCAGAACAGATTAACGTGATTTTTTAAAAGAAGTTTAAAACAGCCTGGATTCAGAGAGGGACAGAACAGTGCCATCTTGTAATTCTGTTGGTTTCTGTGCTTAGTAACAGGATTCCATCATGTTGTGTGTCTATGCTTTAAAAATGAATAAAGCTCTATCACAAGAAAATAAACATGGCATAAAAAAACAAAAAAATGTAAAACCGTTATTTTATATTTTGTACTTTCCCCTAAATATTTCAACAATTCTTCTTGTATTTATTTATCTCTGTTTGTCCACATATGCTTCTTGTATAGCATTAAACTAAAGCGTTGTGGGTTTTCCCACAATGACAAGATATTTGCAATGTATTTTTTCACATGATCACTTTATGCCCCAGACACAGCTTGGATTAGCCAGTGTGTAATATTTACTTACTATAATATAGATTATTATTACAATATTGTTACAGAATATTGTTATATTCTGTAATAATATTATATAAATATTGTTCTTCTAATGTGATGGGCTCACACAGGACATTATTGTAGCAATTGAATGGATTTTCTTAGGTCATATAAGCATTATATATATATACTTTACAGTAAGAAATTATAAAAGTATAAACTTGGGTCACTGGGGTCAGTTTTATGGTATTCAAATGAAACAATAACTTATGTTTTTACATTGTACATAGTATTAGTATTGCATTTATCATAGTGGGTTTTTGGTCTGTGTTATTAAAATGTTTGTACCATGCTGTAAGTATTAAACTGTTTGTTCCCCTACAGTTTATGAAGCAGCCTGACAGTCATTCATCAGGTAAACATCTTGTTCAGTTATCTAGTGAGATTGACTTATGACCAGGCAAGATGTGTGAAACATCACTGTTTGAATCTCTCCTTAGGCATCCACCTCAAACAGCAGCAAATCATAAACTTCACAAATCCAAGTGCCATGCTAACAGGTAAAACATTACGTGCATTAGGGTAAGGTAATTGCACTCTCTCTCTCTCTCTCTCTCTCTCTCTCTCTCTCTCTCTCTCTCTCTCTCTCTCTCTCTCTCTCTATCTATATATATATATATATATATACGTACAATCAGTAAATGGAAATAATGCCTTTCTTTCTGCTCTTATTCTCACCTCCAGTTGGCAGTAACATTAATAGCCAATACCTTAAATGGGAGAGTGAGTTGGGATTTGCCTACTGTCATGGAGGTTTCAACTACTACAATGAGAAGCTTGTGGTGCCCAGAGACGGCATCTACAGAGTCTTCCTGCAGATCACCTATGAGGGTGTGGATGTGTGCCTTGCTGACCTGACACTTTCTAACAATGTGTTTTTTATACATGATAGTTACAATGACAGTGTGCCTTTGCTGTCATCAGTCGACACAGTGAATTGTAGCATGAAGCAATGGCGTAAATCCATTTATACGGCTGGCTTGTTTAAGCTGGAGGCTAACAGCAGACTACATGTGACATCATCGAACCATAGACTTATTGTAGAAGATGAAAACCTGGTGTTCTTCGGTGCTGAACTTCTAGCTCAGTAATCTGCTCAGACAGCTAGAACCATCCAAATGACTCTTTAGTTTGCCTGTACCATCCGCTCCATAAAAACCTCAGAAAACCAGAGAAGTTATGGTTTTCCTTAATTATTACAGGTAAGGAAAAGTCTAAACCAAGGTAGTCAAGTTTCTCTGTTTCATTTGTTTGTCAACTGAATATGATTCTGATTTGCAATGGAATGTGATATGTTGGTCAAATAAAGCAACCAATTTGAGGAGGTAACATTGGGATCTGGAAATAGTGGTGCATGTTAGTATGTATTTTCTGACATTTCACAGCCTCAAAAACAGATTGCAAGGAGAAATAGTAAAGGTTAAAGCTTGAGAGTGCTGAGAGATATCATGGTTATCTGCCTATTAGATTTGGACTTTTCTTGTTTACAAGTAGTAACCTCAGAAAGTCACCCTAAGCATTAGGATTGATTATATAGGGAAAATTCAACAGCATTCACGATGTTAGTTTTGTGCAGCTAGATGCACTTAGAAATACCTGTTTTGTCTAAGGTGGATACTGTAGAGACAATTAGGAATTTCAGGTCTTTTGTTGTTGTGAGAGTTTAATCCTTTGAAAGGATAATGTGAATTGTTGTGATCACAGGATATAGTGAGCCCTGTCTCTATTTGGACTTCACAGGCATTCATATCACATGGTCTATCCCTCTCAGCTCAGGTTAGGGGGTGGACATGCAAGCAATGTTTTACTAGTCAAATGATTGGTCATTATTGCATTGTATATCACAAGCATGTTTTATCTGAAAGTAGCTTGTCTGGTTGGCAAAACAATACAAGGCTGAATCACTCAGTTATTATTTGTTCATGCATTACAATGTGTAGCTAGGCAACTTAGAGGGTTTGATAAGGTCTGAATAGTTGAACAATATTTAACAGGAAGTCTAACACAAATAAACAGACAAAACCTAGCACACCCATGCTGTCCTGCTGCCATGGTAACATTTTTGTGGTATGACTCATCAGGTTTATAACCTGCTGGGATATTATTAGGTGATGAATGCAGAATTACTTTCACCAGTGACCAAGGAAAGATTGCTACCGTAGATGTGCTTTGTGTTGGAATGTTGGAAAGTATTGCAATTGATGTTGTCTTCAGAATGATGTAGAATCATATTTAAAACAGCGTTATGTCCACATGAGCAGTGTCTGGTTGACCCAGGCATGGCGTCAGTAGAATAGCTGCATCAAATAGAATGCTTTGTAAAAGCCAAGAATTTAGGGCAAATTAAACCTGTTGTGAAGGAGTAGCAGTTGTATTATTATTAGTTTTAGAGTCATGATGTCTAAAATCTACATATATATCCTTGGGTTTTTTCAGAATATTTAAAATTGCCTTTTTCTTAAATAATTATCTGTATTAGGACCATATAACATTTTCACCTCCTTCATTTGGCTAAAAAACTCTGTCACCTGCAAACTTGTATGTGACAGTTTTCAATGGCACTGCAGCATACAGTCTGGGGACGAAATACAGTTGATGTTGGAGTTAGTCCAGAGAAATGTTGAGTAACTCTCACTCTGAGAGATCACTTGGTGAGGAAGTCCAAGATCTAGCCAGCAATGTTAGTGTCCAACCTGAAACGCTCAACAGGCATGTGAATCAGCAGCAGAGTGATGGTTCGGATTCTGAACTCTCCTGGATATTGGAACTTCAGAAATGTTCTGTGCTGTCCAGAAGTTCCTTTTCAATCAACTTTTCAGAAGATTTCATATCATGAGGTCAAAGCTAGGACTGTATTCAAAGTCTTAGTATTATTATGTGACAAAATACGATGTCATAAATGTGGTGATGGATTACAAAGGCATGTGTGTTGATAGATTTTTTTCACTGTGGGGTTCATTGTAAACTGATATATAATATTATATTATCATACAATACATAATATATGGGAAGAACTTTCTCTATTTTTGTAAGTTGCTGTTGTCTTATATAAAATTATTTAACAAGGCCAAAGATTCTTGCTTTTTATTTCGAGCTGTTGTGCAAATTGATTGCGTTAATGGAAAACCCTTGTGATGGAAATTCATCTTGAGATTTGAAATAGTGAAATTCTCAGACCGGAGTTGCCTTTGAGTCTTTTTAATAGTTAACTCTGCAGAGTTTACACAACAATCACGGGTGCTCAAAATGGAACTGGCAGCAAGTTCACAAAAGCCAGAACTTATACAAAGAGGCGTTTCATAAAGCATAATATGAAAAAAAGACATGAGATCATTATCTGTGTCTGTCCGTCCACTGTAGCAGTTGGAAGAAAACATCACCAAATAAGGGCATACACCCTGTTTATCAAAGTCATAGCAGTGAGACACCGCCAAATAAGGGTTCCATCCTGTCAGGTAGACAGTATCACAGCAGTGAGACACCTGGTCAGTGCAATTTTCCACGACTAGAATACCATAAATACCTGAAGGAGTGAACTCCTCTTAATCAGACTTCTGCACCACATTGTGGTGTTGAGAATTGTCCTATTCACCACCTACACTATTAACATGGAAACAAAATGTTAGTAATGTGCATGGCTTGTATTGTATTTCGGTTGTCTCAGAAATTTGGGTGTGTACAGCATTGAGGATTTTGATGAGTCATGGAAATATAATAGGATTACGGGAAGCCTTCTGTGATGAACTTTCAATGTGTAAGTCAAAAAGCCTGCACCAATTCAATAATATTTATAAATCACAAAATCACATACATTAACTCATCTTCTAGTAATTCTATCCCCAGCTCTTTCAGTCACCAATAATGATTTGCCCTGATGATTTACAACCATCACTGTGTGAGTTAGTGATAACACAAGTGCTGTTTGATGTATGTGAGTGCATGTCTCCTAAAATGTCCTGGGAGATTTTGACTTGTCAGTGATGTCAGCACTTACACCCACAGTTCCACACATTCACATGTGAAGCTGCACGGCACAACCACATTCTCATCTGTTGGAGCCATGCTGCAGCGAAACTGGCTTGGTATCGGTCTGTGCTGGGAGAGTGTCTTGCCACAAGACATCGGAACAAAAACATTTGAATTACTGGTTGATCTTCATTCCAAATATGTCAAATAAACTAGAGCGGGAAAACAACAACCATTCGGAAGTGCAGGAGCTTGCAGTGCCTGCCCCAAAATGAAAAGAGCAAACAGACATTGGCCACAACCACATGGGTGCAGCCTCTGGGATACACCCAGGACCCACAGGAGAGATCACGTCACCTAGGTGGCCTTGGAGCACATGGGTATCCTCAAAAAAGAAGTTCTTTCTGGAGATATGATGTATGTGATATGATTACAATTATGTGACAATATTTTTATGTTTACAATAGATACTGAACTGGTCAAAGGATATTTTAACTGTTATATAAGGCACTTAAGCCTCTGTGATGATGGATGGATGGATAAAATGCTAATAATAATACATTTCTAATCACACAAACACAACAGACTGTATGGCCATTTCAAACATCACCTGCTATTTTGGTTCATGCAACAGAGCAAAAGTGCAAAAGTGCAAAAGTGCAAAAGTGCAAAAGTGAAAAAGTGAAAAAGTGAAAAAGTGCAAAAAGGCCTGGGTGACAGTTAAATATGGGTTGGATGGTTCATGATTAGCAGGTTATAATCACTGGTCGTATTGCTCAGTTGAGCCAATCACAGTGACACATCACAACAACAGCTCATGAAGACCATCATCATTTACCCCCGAACCCCTACATTGAGCGGAGCATACAACAACCAGCGGAGAAAGTAGAATCGCGGGCTGACCGGCGTGGAGAAATGCGCGTCCGGTGTGAACAGCCAGGCGGCTGCGCGCCAGAGAACTGTGCTGCGCTGCGCGGCGCTGCGCTTCCGCGTCTGGTGTGAACCCGGCGTTACAGTTCATCAGCACTTTCAATATCACACATATTCTGTTGGCACAGCCATAAGGGGCAATTTGGGGTTCAGTATCTTGCCCAAGGACACCGCAGCACAAGGAATGGGGGAGACAGGGATTGAGCAGACGACCTTCTGGATAGTGGACGACCCACTCTACCTCCTGAGTCACAGCAGCCAGAGCTATTGTCACTGCAATTCTAAAGGGAAGTACACGGTGGAAAAAACTAATTTTTTGCTGTTTGCATGCTGGTTGTTCTGTGCAGAGATTTTTATGTACAATCTATGGTACAGTGAAGTTTGAAAACTTTGTGTTCATCCTACCAAGTTTATCTGGAATGAAGATTTAATTTATGCTTTATTACTCCTCATGTCAGTTTATGTCACTGGCGAACGCGGACTTCACATCCTGTAAACAGGCACTAACTGCCAGGAATTAGGGGCGTTTGCAGGCATTTGTATTTCGTCTCTTTTTCACTAGTATGGACTCAGATTCAAGACTTTATTGTCACAACAATTACATTCAGCAGTCGCTGGCAATGAAATGCTTGGGTCACAGGTCACAGGCTCCCTTCTAGCCATGCTCAAAATATTACACAAGCAAAAAAAATTTAATATAAAAAATAAAGTATTAAGATAAAATATAATAAAATATGCACCTAAAAAAGTAGTGCAAATATTGTAAGGTGCAGAATTTAGAGGAATTATTGCAGATTGGAAGAGTTTAAACGTCTAATGACCAGGGGGATGAAACTCTGGGCCTGGTGGTGCGGGTCCGGATGCTACGGTACTGTCCACCAGACGGCAGCAGGCAGAACAGTTTATGGCTGTGGTGATAGGGGTCTTTAATGATCCTGTTGGCCTTCCTCCTACACTGTTGGGTGTAGAGGTCCTCCATGGATGGTAGCTCCGTCCTGGTGATGTGCTGAACAGACTTCACCACCCTCTGTAAAGCCTTACGGTTCAGGGCGGTGCAGCTGCCATACCAGGCGGTGATGCAGCCAGTCAGGATACTCTCTATTGTGCACCTGTAGAAATTGCAGAGAACCCTGGAATCCATGTTGAGGAAGAAGAGCCGCTGTCTGGCCGTCTTCCTGATGGAGTCTGTGTTGTGAGTCCAGGGCAGGTCCTCACTGATGTGGACCCAGAGGAACCTGAAGCTCCTGACTCTCTCCACCGTAAACCTGTTGATGGAGAGGGGGTGGTGTTCTACTCCCTTTCTTTTCCTGTAGTCCATGATCAGCTCCTACGTTTTGCTGACGTTGAGATGGAGGTTGTTGTCCTGGCACCAAGATGTCAGGGCTCTGACCTCATCTCTGTAGGCCTTCTCTCGGTGATCAGGCCTATGACGGTCATGTCATCAGCAAACTTAACGATGGTGTTGGAGCTGTGGGTGGCCACGCAGTCATGTGTGAACAGGGAGTAAAGGAGAGGACTGAGCACGCAGCCCTGGGGGGCACCGGTGTTCAGAGTCAGGGTGGAGGATGTGGTGCTGCCTATCCGCACAGCCTAGGGTCTGCTCATCAGGTAGTTCAGGATCCAATCACGGAGGGCGATGTTGACAGTTTGTTCACAAACCACAACCAAATGATGGTAATGTTACATGAACACGGATGCATAAAATAATTGTTGAGACACTTTGCTAAAAGTTATCTCATGACAGTGGGGAAAAGTAGAGGATCACTTGAGACATTTAAATGTATCACTGAAATCCATATTTCAGTGTGGAGGACCAACTGGTCAACATTTGCATCCCTACATCCGTAATGCTAAAACTGTATATGGTGGACACAGGAACTGGATCAAATATATATTTTACTGGTCCTTCTAGTGCCGAAACCAAGATATACATAATTAAGTTAAAAAAATAGGCTGGTAGCAACTGTGGTTTTAAATCTTAAGTTTGATTTTAATGTCAGAGCCTGAAAATATATAATAAACAGGATAAAAGGGGAAGAAAGTCCGGGTAGAGCTTAGAATGGCAAAGAAGGGTCATGACATCTTAAAGAGATAGTTCATAGAAAAATTAAAATGCACTTATTATCTACTCACCACTATGACGATGGAGCGGTGGGTGAAGTGTTTGACTCCAGTCTCCAGTGTTTTGTGGACTCAAACACTTTACCCACCCCTCCATAGGTATAGTGGTGAGTAGGTTTTCAATTCAATTCAATTTTATTTGTATTGCACCAAATCATAATATACATTATCTCAAGGCACTTTACATTGAAGGTCAAGACAATGAGCAGCACTATAGCGACTGTGGAGAGAAAAAAATCCCTCATTACCTGGAAGAAACCTCCAATAGAACCAGACTCAATGTGAGCGGCCATCTGCCTCGACCAGTTGGGGTGAGCAGGGAAAAATGGGGAGGAAAGGAGAGATGGGTGGAAAAGAGGGGAGAGAAGAGAGATAGGGGAGAAGTGCTCAGTGGATGATGGGAGTTCCCCCAGCAGTCTAGATCTATAGCAGCATAACTAAGGGATGGTTCAGGACTCACCTGATCCAGCCCTAACTATAGGCTTTATCAAAAAGGAATGTTTTAAGTCTAACCTTAAATGTACCCAGAGTGGGAGCAGAGTGGGAGCTGGTTCCACAGGAGAGGAGCCTGGTAGCTGAAGGCTCTACCTTCCATTCTGCTCTTACAGATTCTTGAAACCACAAGGGAGCCTGTGTTTTGGGAGTGAAGTGATCTATTGGGACAATATGGTGTTATGAGCTCTTTAATATACGAAGGGGCTTGATTGTTAACAGCTTAGTATGTGGAGCAGGATCTTGAATTGTATTCTGAATTTTACAGGGAGTCAATGCAGAGAAGCTAAGACAGAAGTAATATGATCTCTTCTACTAGTTCCTGTCTACACTCGTGCTGCAGCCTTTCGGACCAACTGGAGGCTTTCACAGACTTACTGGGACATCCTGATAATAAAGAATTACAGTAATCCATTCTAAAGGTAACAAATGCATGGAGTAGTTTCTCAGCATCCTTCTGAGACAGGATGTTCCTAATTTTCATAATATTGCGCAGGTGGAAGAACGCTGTCCTAGAGACCAAACTAACACCATCCAAGGTGACTATCTGGTCAGACAGTGTTTCTCTGAGATGTTTAGGGCCAATTACAATGACCTCAGTTTTGTATGAATTTAGAAGTAAGAAATATTTGGATCTTCCATGCCTTGATGTTCTTAAGAGATTCCTGAACTAAGTGATTAGATTCATCAGTCTCATAGATATGTAAAGCTGGTCATCATCTGCATAACAATGGAAGTGTATGTGGTGCTTTCTGATGATGTTGCCTAAAGGGAGCATATATAAGGTGTAAGAGTGTAAGAGTATCGGTCCAAGGACAGAACCCTGTGGAGCTTCATGACTAACTTGTGTGTGCATGGAGGAGTCATTGTTAACATTAACATATTTAAATCTAGCTGATATTTATGATTTAAACCAGTCTAGTGCCGTTCCTTTAATCCCTACATGTTGTAGTTCCATGTTGTCTCTGTAACATAATCTTATGATCTATGGTGTCAAATGCTGCACTCAGAGCCAGAAGGATGAGAATAGAGATAAGTCCATTATCTGATGCCATGAAAAGGTCATTAGTAACTTTTAACCATTCTGTTTCTGTGCTGTGATGAATTCTTAATCCTGATTGGAAGTCTTCCAACAAACCATTACTGTCTAAGTAATCACATGGTTAGCAACAGCTTTTTCAAGGATTTTGGAAATGAGGGGCAGGTTTGATATGGGTCTAAAATTAGCTAAAACATCTGGATCAAGAGTGGGCTTTTTAAGCAGAGGTTCAATTACAGCTACCTAAAGAGCTTGTGGTACGTAGCCGGTTAACAAAGAAACATTAATCAGATTTAACATGGAACTGTCAATTAGTGGAAAAACTTCCTTAAATAGTCTAGTTGGGACAGAGTCTAATAGACAAGTTGAACGTTTAGAGGAGGAAACTAGTGAAGTCAGTTCAGAAAGATCTATTGAGGAAAGTGGTCCAAATATAAATCCGGTTCTATGGTTTCTGAACTAGACAATGTATCTGTGCTGTTCATGGGGAGGAGGTGGTGGATTTTTTTCCTGATGGTTACAATTTTATTTGTAAAGAAACCTATGCAATCTTTGCTCCTGCTAAAGGAATAGATGGATCAGGATTATAAGACTTTCAAACAAGTTAGAACTATCTTTCGGTTGAGGGTTGATAGATAAGTCAGATTGCTGCAACCCCTCCACCTCTGCTTCGAGGAATATGAGTATTAATATGGGTGGGGGGCGTCGCTTCACCATTTTGCTGGCAGGTTTCATTAGACACAGTAAATGGATCAGCTAATCAGTAATCAGATCATTAATGAGTAGGGATTTTGGATTGAGTGACCAGATATTTAATAAACTTTTTTAAAAATAAATTTTATACTTCTATTTTTTTAATAAGATAATGAGTGAATTGTCATTTTTCTGTGAACTATCCCTTTAACAGTACCGTGACTCATCATCAACACCACATTATTGAGCAACTTAAATGGTTACTAATGATATAGGTATAGGTTATAGAGTAGCTGACAAAAAGCCACTACATTCAAATCAATCAAACTTTTTTTTATTAAACTCTACACATTCCATTCATTCAGGGTGAAGGAACAGGCAATGCATATTTTGGGGGGAAAAAACAAGATGAGGTACAACAGAATCACAACAGCAGTAGTAAAAACTTTCAAAAAGAAAACTGTGACATGAGCAAAGAGTAGAAAGCAGGATACATGATGAGGAATCCATTCCTCCACCTAGAAGAATCTTTAGACCCCATTCTCCCCATTTGTCTCACTGACTGCAGCTGCAACCATAGTTAGTTTGGGTTTCCGGTTAATTTCACCTCTCTGATAGCAGATTTTTGCACAAACACTGTGCTCATTTCACAAAAGCTCCTGAGGCCTGGTTTACTTGCATGCATGTACACAGAACTGCATGTGAGAGAGCATATTGTTTTTTGTGCAAACATCCTGGGTGTTCCAGATCTCACATTAGCAGACACAGCTAAATCATATTGTCGTTTACACACGTACGTTTCCGGCAGAACAGTCTACTAGCTGTAGCACATGCAGCACTAAGACTGAAGACACTTATTAACAGACAGAAGAGCAACAAACAGGAACACTGTAAATCCCCAAACCACTGTAGGGCAAACCAAAAATCACACAAACATATGATTAGGAGAAAGACTCTTGCATGCTGTATTGTTTTGAAGGGCACATTCTCTGGTTTGCAGCAGATGGCCTTAGCAGTGTTTTCCCATCCTCTTAAGGCAGTTAGGATGGGAATGTTCATGACAACCTACTGTATAGGTGTTCATATTGTGAAATAGACATCTTCAGTGCTGTGGGAAAGGTGTGGGAAGCAAAAACCAAAGACCGTCCACTTAAAATAATGCAGTTACATTCATTTCAAAGCAGTTAAGGCAAATCTGCCTCCCAAAAGTCAAGGATGGTAACCGTTCTGTGAAAAACTTTATTTGCTGTTTCAGTTATTGTTTTACAGTTAGTTAACAGTAATTTTTAAGTTTGTCATAATTTATGCTTTGATCAAGGATTAAAGAAAGATTGAAGCCTGTTCATGTGGTATTGTCAAGTAAAAGAACAGAGCACATATAAACCATAAAGTTGCATGAATGGTTTTCACACTCGTCTGTTTGAACACATTTGTTTTCACTTCAATGAGGAGTGTCTGTCAAACAAAGAGGAACTGTACGTAAGTGAACCATAAGCCTTGTCATCACCTCTTTAACCAGGAGCATTGGGGGGAGTAGTTATTGCATGTTGGTTTATCAAAGTCCTCAAAGATTTCTTAATTTAGAGTTGGATTATACCAACCTCGCACTTTTATCCCTGACACACAAACAGGAATTATACAAAGAATTTCTGGCCATCATGGTGGATCCATATTTTAGAGGCACCACAAGCCTGGAACATGTTCCCATCACTGTTCAGCACTGAATTTATGAAAAATGCAGTTTTAAGAGACAAAAAGTACACAAAAAACAAATCAACAGTAGAATTTGGTTGGAAATCCCTCTCATGATGTGTGTCAGTCACAGTTTGTCACAGCTCAACTTCATCCTTACATAGAACAGTCCACTTGAACCCTTTGGGATCCACAATAATAAATAGGAAATAAATAGGAAAAAACATTGTCATAATAAACTACCAAACAAAAAAGGAATGTTAGCCATCCCCCTGTGGGCTTTTCCTGTACTCACTGTAACAGTGTCTCCATGATCATGACTGTCAGTGTGAATGTACTTCATTACGCTCAAAAAAGCACATGGAAGAGTGTGTGTTTAAATTAAAGTGCTATAGAAGTTTATAGCTGTGTGAGAAATGAATGTAAGTCGATTAAATATACTCATGGCTTTAGTAGTACCCACTCAAACACACTTACACACATGTGTGTGTTCTGTGTGAATGTGTGTGTTTTTCTTTAGCTGAGAAGCTCCAAGTATGTGACAGGCACTTTCCCTTTCTGGTTTCCTCTCTCTCCAATCAGCCAGTCAGAGTCCATTCCCGGTACTGTGTAAACTGTGATGAGCTGCAAAACAGAGGACATGGACAGTGTGAAGCCCAGAATTCAAAATGAACAAATGGGCAAATATTTGACATGTGTGAAAATGTACTTGAAGCAAATCAAAATAATTTAGGACACAACCAGTAAAAGAATTTGACAGTGGACAAAAAAGGTGATGTGCTACAGTTAGTTACATTTTTTACCCAGAACATTTGCATAAAGTCAGTCACTTGCTTTCATACTATTTTCAGTAATGGGCCTGTTACTCCCACTGAGCACTTAGAGGGACTGACAAAAATTATTCAATCTACTGTTAGTGACTATACACTTTGCTGTAGTTTCATATTTATGTTCCTGGATAAACGGGGCTTCGCTTCTTCTGCAACAATGAAGATAAAACACGCGCTGCGTCTTACTTTAGTTTAACTTGTGCAGTCATTGGTTAAGTCAAACAGCAATATTAGTCTATCTTTGCTCAAGTGAGTATCTATAGGACCAAATATCACAACCATGTTCACATAGGTATCGTGAAATTGAGCAAAACTAGCAAGTGCACTAAGGTGGTTGGGTGAGAGGGCCTTTTTCCAAGCTTTGTCTGAGGGTCCAAGCAGGGTCCAAAATGTACTTTTTGACTCACTCCCCAAGGTGGTTTGTACACATATAGTTGTATAGTGGTATTACACAGTAATGTCTTTTCACTAACAATCTTATTCTAAATACACACATAGATGCGGGGAGCATGTTTACCAGAGAAGACACAATTTATCATTGTAACTGTCACCAGATGAAGACAATGTAACCTCTGCTGATTAGCACAAACTGTGGCTTTTGTAGCAACAAGTGGTAAATAATGTAGGTTGGTGTCCATCGGGCTGGTGAAGGACAATGAAAGTAGGGTACCCTAAGCATCTCTCAGCTTAGGTACAGCAAAGAAAACCTTTTGACTGACCCAGCCAACCTAATGACTCACATGTGTTCAATGGTCTCACAAAAGATTCAATATCTTGGATTCCCCATCAGTTAAGCTTAGCTCAGTTACTGACCAAATACAGTCTGAGGTGATACAAGTCAGGTTACATATTGTTAGAATGAGATAAGAAGCAGAGGAGCTACCACTTGATGAATCACAACCCAACCCAACCCACTCCCATGTGTGAAATGTGAGAGAGAAAGTGAGAGAGAGCTCTCAAATGACTTTGCATAGTTTTGACAGACTTATGATTAATTGGCTTCACACAGAAGCCATAGCTTAGTCTTCTGTTCAGATTTTTGGGGAATGTGGCCAATAGATGTTATTTGGCCTGCTGGCTGCTAGTTGATAATGAAACCTCACCTCATCAGCTAGAAGGGAGAGTTCACTGGAGTCAGCAGCATCGTAATCATAAAGTACTTTGGCCTTGCGGGTTCCTGTAGCTGGTGCCTGAACTTCTTCAATCTTCAGTGTATCTTTCTCTACAGGGCTGCTGATGTCTTCTGCTGCAGTGCCAGCAGCAACCATGGATTGAGTGGAGTTCAGTGCAAAAGCATTGGGAAGCCTGAGAGAAAGCCAGCAGATGTGATGGTCAGAACAAACAGTACACGTAGTAAACAAATAAACAAATAATAACAATAACAAAAAAACAGCAAAGGTATCATCACATGACAGGAAACCAAGCATATCATGAGTTTTAATTCCAGGCATCTACATTGGAAAAGACTATCCTGGTCTGTGCAGAGTGGTACGTGTTGGAGGCACGGACTGAGGGGGACTGAGGTTGGCCATAAGGTCTCTTAAAGCAGCAGATGAGTACCAGAAGGCCAAATGGGCTGCAGCTGTGGAGTTAGTAGGTGCAAAATTGCATGTGTGGGAGAAGTTCTATGAAGGTATGAAAAGGACTTTCAGTTGGCCTGGAACACTGTGTTCAACAGGGAAAGAGCATTGCTAACTGACTGGAGATACTGGTGGTCAGTGAAAAGAAAACTTGGAGGACATTTGGGCCAGGTTCAAGAGTTCCTCAGAGGAGGAGGCAGTGTTTAAAGACTAGGGGCAAGGTTCGTCAATATTTCTGGCAGAAGTCACTGAAGTAGTCATAAATCTCCTCAGCAGCAAGGCACTGTGTGACATTTGCCCTGAGATGCAGAATGGTCTGAGCATTGTTGGGCTATCTTGGCTGACTTTCCAGTTCAACAGTGCATGGAGGTTGGGGACAATGCTTGTGAGCCAAGGGAGGTGCTTTACATTAAAAAAAAGGGGGCATTGGAGGGTCTGCTCCATTTTTGAGGGTCTCACACTGCTTGGCCACCCCAGGAAAGCTATACAAGGGTGTTAGAAAGGTGACCTGACTAACTGGCAAACTTCAGACCACTTAACCAGTCACATCACTGGTCTCATAGCCCTCACAGTTATGTGCGTGGTGTCATTCTGTAGAAGTCTGGTGACATTTGCATGTGATTTGATGAAGACAAATGGTATCAATTCACACAGATATCCACAGTGCATCTCTGTGCAGCAGTTTCTCTATCACACATCACTCACACACTGGCAGGGGGCAATTTAGGGTTCATGGGGTATCTTGACTGGGATTGAAGTGCCAACCCTTCTGGTAAGTGGACAACCCGCTTTACCACCCGGCAAGGATTAAAAGGATAGTTCCATAATCTATTAAGTCTTTGAAACAAAGTGGGGTGTCCAGTGGGGAGTATTTAATTAAACTATTAAACTACTGATCTATTCCATTATTTCTGCACCTGTGCATCATGTGCTCTCTACTGGGCATCATATATCACCCTGACAGGCAGGGTACTTTTCAAAGAGTTTCAGAGTACTACATGAGCTGGTTAGGGCCACCACACCACGTCTTTGCATTAAAAAACAAGACGGAACTCAAGTGAATTCTATTACTTAATAATATAAGCTAAAGCAATAACTTCCTGCCTACAACACTCCTTAATACATGTTTATATATATAGATATACAGTATATATTCATGTTTATATACATATATATCTGAGATGCATTTTAAAACAAGTAAATGTGTAGGTCACGCACACAAACAGAAGAAAAAAAACTCAGCATACTCACACATCTTCATCTGAACTGAGAGCAAGAGAGTGAAAATGATTTGTCAAAACCCCAAAATGACAAAAAGGACCTGAATGGTAAAAATCTAAATTTTATATTATTATTATTATTGTTAGGGAATCATACTAATAAAGGTAGCATTAGAAAAAGCAATCAAAATAAAATTGTCCCCATTTCTGGAGATACTAGGGAGGCCTTTATGTGACTAAAACCTACAGGTATAATAAAACTATTAATCCTTGTATCAACACAAATAGCTGTGGCCAACAATTGCTGGTATCAAGGAGAAATAAGATCAATGTGTGCAGTAATTAAGCAATCACTGTTTCTCTTGAACATCCTTAAGTGAACAGTTTGGTATACAGCTAGCATAGTTAGAAACCTACAAATACACCTGAAATACTATAATTTAGTAATGTGATGCCATCACAGAATACAAACTGACTGCATGAAGATGACTGGTTACCCCAAATTACTTTCCACCTGGTTCTCACCTTCCCAACTCTTTCTGTAGTTCTTGCATGTGGAAATGACACTGCTTATAGAAAGCTGCTTGGGCCTCAACAAACTCATGCAGACAGCGCAGATGATTCACCTGAAGGTAAGAAAAAATGCAACAGTCAAAGACTTTTTTTTTTCACCAAAGTTACATTTAAGCAAAAGCAGAATTACTGAAAAACACTGGAAAAGTCATTAGAGAAGTAGCTCCTTAGGTGCTATCATATTATGAATTTATATATACGATAGAAATATTGCTGATACAAGTTTCAGTAGACTTAATGCTGTAGTTGGCTGAGATGGAGAAAATCTGAACTATTCTGTATTTATTGGACAATTTTATCTGCAAACCTTAATCTCATGAAGACAATTCCATACAAAACTATGTGCAACTTATTTTCTTAAATCAAGTGAAAAATTCAGTGCAATAGAGATATTGAATTCATTCATTTTCACTTCTTCCAGATATGAATACCCAATAGAATAGTAATATTAAAAGAATATATTAGAAAACAAACATCAGACATAGACTATTTTCTTTAATAGCTTCTGTCTCACTTTAACAAATTGTGTTGTCTGAATATTAAACTTGTAAGAATAACCTTTCTGAGATAACCAAGTTCATGACAGGATAATTTCATATTGTTCAAGAACAGCAACCATTTTGTTTTGGATATCCACTTGGTTTCAACAGTTGCGGTTTGCGGTATGGGGGAGGGGGCAGATCTAGCCTCTTGGATAGCTAGTTATGGAGTATGCACCCACCAAGGGATAGTTTTGTGGTTTGAGGATTGAAGCAATCAGTGCAGGTTGTGTAACGCCTGATGCACCTGGCCGAAAGCTACAGTTTAATGACTCATGTATCACAAACAGTAGATGCAGTAAAAAGGAAAATAAAGTCACCACAATCACAGAACACCTTTCTATTTGTCTATCATTTAAATTTTGCATAAACAAAATTCTAAAAGTTGAAAATTATGTTGCTATGGTAACAAAAAGAATAATAAAGTGAATGTGCTGTGGTTGACATACATGTGTACTACTGATGCCCTCCAAAAGTAGCCGTGTAACTTCTGCTTGGCGGTCAAACTCTGTTTGCGCCACTCGGAGTTCATGTTCGGCCTGAAACAAAAAGAAGATTAGCAACACACAGTATTTGTTTCATATCACTTGAAATGACATGACTGAAAGATAGACTGGTCATAGTAAAAAATAATGTGATTGGTCAGGAAGTCTTGTTTGATATAATTAACACCAAGGAGCATTGGTAAGATTAGACTTTAGCCTTTTTATGATTTGGAGTTATGGATCCATGACTCTGGTCAGATCTGGTAGTAACATCCACCTCACAAGCGGACACTAGTGTCTCCAGCCCACGACCTTACTATCACCATCGACAACTCCGTGGTAGCCCCCACCCAGACTGCTAGGAACCTGGGTGTGACACTTGACAGTCAACTCTCCCTTACTGCCAACATTACTGCAACAACACGATCGTCTAGATACATGCTGTACAACATCAGGAGAATACGTCCCCTTCTCATTCAGAAGGCGGCAAAGGTTCTGGTCCAGGGCCTGGTCATCTCACGCCTAGACTATTGCAACTCCCTCCTGGCTGGTCCGCATGCTAGTACCATCCAACCTCTGCAGCTCATCCAGAATGCAGCAGCTCGACTGGTCTTCAATCTATACCTAGGTTCCCTCAAACTACTCCGCTCCTTTGCTCCAATCCGTTTCAAAACACTAGTACTTGTGTGCCGTGCTGTGAACGGATCGGGTCCAGTCTACATGGTGAAACCTTACACCCCAGCCTGTCCACTCTGCTCTGCATCTGCCAATCGGCTTGTTGCTCCCTCACTGCGAAGGACATCTAGCCACTCAACAAAATCACAACTGTTTGCTGTGCTGGCTCCCCCATTGACATCAGGACAGCAGAAAGTCTACACATCTTCCACCGCAAACTAAAGACACATCCCTTCCGACTACACCTTGGATAAGAAGATGATGTCTAATAACCATTGTCAACTCTGGGGTGTTTATATATATATATATATAAAATTTACAAAGTTTAGTCGCACTTATACATCGTTTAGTATATCTGTTAGGTTTAGTTGCTCTTATATATTACACTTACATGTAGCACTTGTAGTTTTGCTTCTTTTTTTTAAGCAAACTGTACTTTCATGATTCTTGTTGTTCTAGGTTTGTACCCTCATGGTTGAATGCACTTATTATAAGTCACTTTGGATAGCGTCAGCTAAATGATATGTAATGTAATGTTACAAGTCGACAGCTCTACGCATTTAGGACACATTTGAGATCTGATCACTCAGACCACATTCAGAGGTCGTTCCCTCACATGTGGCTCTCTCTGAGTTTAGGGTTAGGGTAAGTTAGTAGGTAGTTTTCCCTTGCTCTGGATGAGGGTTAAGGGCAGAGGATGTCACACCTGTTAAGTCCTTTGAGACAAACTATGATTTGTGAATATGGGCTTTACAAATAAAGTCTGAATGATTGATTGAAAAATGTGTCCTGGGCCACATCACAAATGTGCATTCTCAAAGCTAAAATAACGCATTTAGGGACTTGCTAGGTAGTAGTGCTGACCACTTGTGATTGGATCACTGAGGATGGATGATAATACTATGTCTGAATGGGCTGTTAATTAAATTATGACTGATAAGAACCAATAATTGAAGAGAAGGTGGGTATATAATAATTTCCAAAAGTCTGTTTTAGAGGCCTGAAAACTTTAGTGTGAACACCAGGCATAAACATAGTTTAAGCAATGTTTTAAAACTAAAGAATGTCAGTGTGGATGCAGTCTTCATCAAAGTTTACAACCACAACATATACTCACTTTTTCCACTTCCTCACTCCATAGCTGAGAGGCCAAAGCATTCAACAAAAAGAGAAATATATGAGTTATGACAAGGATTTCTCAGTTCTTCATTAGTGTGACATTCAACTAGTGCTTAAAATGATTACTAAATGATAAAACCAATTGTATATAATATATAGTCCTTCCAGAGTTCTGAAAATGTCTTTACTTAAAAGATGCTGTTAAGTTGCATGTTATCAAAATCTTGTTTTTGATGACCTCTATAACAGATTAGACGAGTTAATGAGAACATTTCTGATTTACACGTGTTACCAGTGTTATACCAACATTCATCATTAGTCAAGTACAGTTCAGTACAGTTCATAGCTACTCACAAACTGGTATAATGCAGTAACAGATACCTGCTAAAAAAACATAATTTCTTATTTTAACTAGGTGGAAATAGAACCTGAAAAACTATATTTTTAAGGGATTAAGTCTATTTTTGTTTAGTTAAGCCAAATTATCATCTTACCGCAGAGGCACTGGCAGAAAGCACATAGTTGCGGGGTCTGGTTTCTTGAAAATCTGGAGCCATCTACGGAGACAGTAAGAGTATTTGTAACATTTGAACAACTCAGTGTAAACATGGTAACCATACTTCAGCAAACACTACACAAGAAAAGCGAAGGAAAAAAATAAATAATCAGAAAGCAGAGCAGAAATGAAACCATGACCTTGATGAGTTACACTTAAAGCACAGGAAGCTGAATTGGTCATTGGGAGTTTGATTTTCTTTGTGTCATTGATTTAAAATAATTTAATAAAATTATTGCTGTTTGGTCATAAGAATAAAAAGGGGCAGTCGTGTGATCTAGAGTTAGCCATGCCATTTGCAAAGGTGGGGGAGGTGGTTGGCAGCCAAAGCACTTTTACATTAGGTGTGTCTGAACTCATCGAAAGAAAAGTGCAGAGAGGTGATGCAACACTAATGCATGTAAACATCCTCTCAAACACCCACAACTCGTGACTAACTTATCTTACACAACTCATTCACCTGACTAATCCCCTGTCAGCACAGCAGTCATTGATATAATTATCTTTGACAATAGTCAGCAGTATTTCATCATGCACATGCTCACATGCTTTGTGAGTAATAAAAATGTCAGTCACAATTATGTAATTCTATCCAAGAGTGGAACAAAAATAAGATTCAAGAAAATCAGAGGGCGTTCTGACATTCATTCTTAGATCATAGTGAAGGAACATTTTCAATCAGGACCTTCTATTTCAGGCATACGAGTTGAGGTACAAACTAATTCTAGCAACAAACATATTTTGGTTCAGAATTCATAATGCTGAAGGTCAGATTCAAGTACAAATCCTTGAGAAACACCGGGTCGGTTGAGTGTGTAGGTTTGTTTCCAGGGAGCTGATTGGTTCCAGCCTCCAAGCTGGCAGGCAAGTTAGGTTAGTAACATATCTTTTTGTTTCTTTAATTTGAGTAGGGAAGTTTAGGTTGTTCGCCTTAATAAACCTAAACGGGCTGTAAATTGTTTGTTGCTGTTTGTTCTTGGGAGCTGAGAAAAGGGGAGACTCATGTATCATGTTGCGACTGGGTTTTCTCCTGGGTGGGGTCGTACAGATTTAATGAATTATGTTACACAGTAGGTATTGGTTCAACTTTATCCTGAATGTATTGGTATTATGAGAGCATTCTGTTAAAGCCAAGTGGCTTTGTTAGTGCATTTGTTTATTGCCAGCAGATTCCTTCATAAGACATCTGCCAAA
Source organism: Verasper variegatus (assembly GCA_026259375.1). Classification (NCBI taxonomy): domain Eukaryota; kingdom Metazoa; phylum Chordata; class Actinopteri; order Pleuronectiformes; family Pleuronectidae; genus Verasper; species Verasper variegatus. The sequence goes on from CM048041.1 coordinate 25,799,381, forward strand.
TTTAAAATGCTCCTATTCATAGCAGACGTATGTATAAAACTGCTCAGAAAATCTATTTTGATGATGGGTGCATGTTACAAACATTCCCAGGCTAGGTGAAGAAGCAGTGTTCAAATCTTAAAAATGTAATACTGTACTTAAATCATTACATTACAATCTAAGAAAAGAAAGCCTTCAGCATGTAGTTCATGTTCATTATAGATGTATATTTTCAAACAATACATGCATGAACCAATCATTTTACAATCTAGGACAAGAAGGTGAATGTCCCTTGTACATTTGAAGCTCTTCTGCACAATTTAAGGTACCAACTACCAGTAGATGTGAGCAGGTGTTAGAGGCCACCAGCAGATGTTAAGGACATAACCTCAGTTGCGCCTTAGCGTCATCAAGTATTTTGGCCTTGTAATCAACTTGAACTTGAGGGGACGCTGAGGCTAAAGGTAAATGTAACTGGCTAATTAATAACCACAAATAACAATATTAAGTTTTGAACATAGACATCTTAGTCAATAACACCACATAGATATCTTCCTTCAATGTAGATTAATGTTCATGCAGAGTCATATCATTTGTTTGTTTTTTTGGTCAGTGACATGTGCTTATTTCCCATTATAGTGTTTAATATGCTTCAAGTTTTAAGCAAAGAGTCAACTTCAGGCCCACTTTTTCCCTGTCATTAATAGTTATTGCCACCAATGAATGAATGGCACAGAAAATAAATTCAAAGCAAGTGAGAAGAAAAACTCAACATGTAAATCATACTGAAAATCTTTAAAAATCTCTGTGATACTCACTTCACCCTCGCACTGAAAAGGTTGTGAATACAAAGTCAGTTAGTTATTGTTAGTACTACCACTTCTAGTATATTATGATTATAGTAAAGTACGTGGGGGTGGGTTTGTGGGTTGTGAAGTAAAGAAGGACTCACCGCAGCTTTAGCCTCAGACAATTTGGCCTTCTTCAGACGTGCTTTACAAGCATCCAGGTCCAGACGCAGATTCTCCAGAAGACGTCGTTCTTTCTATACATTAAGTACATGAAATAAAATGAAATAATTGAATGAGCATATATTAGAAATAGATATTATAAAGGAAAAGAATTCAGTTGAGTTCATTCTTGTTTTTAATGCAAAGATGTGGTGTGGTGGCCCTAACCAGCTCATGTAGTACTCTGAAACTCTTTGAAAAGTACCCTGCCTGTCAGGGTGATATATGATGCCCAGTAGAGAGCACATGATGCACAGGTGCAGAAATAATGGAATAGATCAGTAGTTTAATAGTTTAATTAAATACTCCCCACTGGACACCCCACTTTGTTTCAAAGACTTAATAGATTATGGAACTATCCTTTTAATCCTTGCCGGGTGGTAAAGCGGGTTGTCCACTTACCAGAAGGGTTGGCGCTTCAATCCCAGTCAAGATACCACATGAACCCTAAATTGCCCCCTGCCAGTGTGTGAGTGATGTGTGATAGAGAAACTGCTGCACAGAGATGCACTGTGGTAGTTCTTTCTGTACATCCTCTCTACAATCAGGGAGGAGTTGAGGTTAGCTGTGAGCAACCGCAGCCATTCAATCCTTACAGGTATGGCACCATTCACAGCATGGCTTTAAATCAGGCTATACCATGCCAATTAACCATACTGACATGTGGTGGTTAAGTTCAAATTTTAAAGTCTCATTATTAAAGTTTTTTTGCTAGTGGGCTGAAAGCCATCAATTTAAAAAAATGTCTTGCCATTTCTATTAAACCTCTACAGCTGGATACTACCCATATTTGTTTTAACATTCTTTCATTCACTCTGCTTCATAGTATGACGGTGGAAAACAACATACAGTACTTATATAACTTCTATCCAGGTATATCGACATATCTATCTTGCTGTTACAGAATAGGAGACTACTGCTTCATGTTCACAGTGTTCAAATTGTTTCATTCATGATTAGAGGGGTGACTGGGTTGGACAGAAGGTTTGCGCGGAAGTCTTTGTTAAATTTGTGTTACTGTATAGAAACAGACTACCAAGTCTTCCTTCATGTTGTCTTCTCTATAAATAAACAACTTATACAACAAAACACTTTTAAGATGTAAGTTCCACATGGTATTCCTATGAACACCATATCTTTCATGGTTGGTAACATTTATGGAGAGGTGCACATCAGCTACAGGCTCCTGCTAGGCTGTATAGTGGGTCCATCTTTGCCAACTAATATTGTACATGCAAGGATTGCCCAGACACACAGAACTGTTTTTTACTTCAATTATTATATCAAGCGGAGATGCCAGTGTTTCCAAAGATATACATTTTGGGAACAGTGTAAGTCAGTGGCCTACCACCTCATCTTTTATGTTTATTCTCATTAATTAACATTAATTCTTCCATCTCTACAATTGATCAAATCAGCCATTAGTCAGGTTCAGATGTTGACAATTAAAAGTATGACATGCCTATTTCCTATAGCCTTGGATAAACTAATCTTGGACTTGACTTTAAATGCTACCTCTGTCTGCACAGCTGTAATGAACCAGCAACAGGTTTACAATGAATACATGAGAAATAAATCCCTTCTACAGTAACCACAATATTAAATTATTTGTGCGTTATCTTCTTCTCCCTAAAAATTGCAACATTCTCCCTCAAAATGCTTTTGAACCAGAAGAATGACTTCAATGACCATTTATGTAATAATCTATCGATAATGTTTAAGTATTTCACACTGACTGAAATGGTCTTCCAATCGCCTTCCAGAAAGTTCCTGAGGGGAGAGAGAAAGCTAATAGTTGATGTCTGGAGGAAATCCCTCTCTGCTGCTCCTAATCTTCTCTCACATTCCCCCACCGTCGTTAAAGTGCTCCCTGCAAAAAAAGATAAGATCAATTTAATAATAATAATACATTTTATTTATAGGAGCGTTTTTCAACCTTTAAATACAAACCTTAAAATTAACATAAAAAGCTACATACTAAAAACATAGAGCACACAACATACATCACACATTAAAAGCAGATCCAAAACTCTCCTCCTTCCGTCTTTTGAAGTACAATGTAGCTGAAGATACTTGCAATGTAGCTGAAGATACTTGCAATGTAGCTGAAGATACTTGCAATGTAGCTGAAGATACTTGCCGATGACAAGTTTCTTCTTTCCATACATCACATGACACAGAACTACATGTGATACAGTTTTGTAAATGACTTGGATTAACATTTGGGCTCTGCTTAAAGCCAAAACGCTGCTAAAATCCATTAAAAAATGTTTAATACTATAACACAAACCACCTTTTCTAAGTGGATAAAGTCTTAGTGTTATTTGACATGCAGTCTGTATTTGAATCAGGAAAGACACCTCAAAGGGCTTTTAGCTTTTCTTACATGTCTTACTGTCCTTTAACGCAGCAACATTTTTGTATGAAATTCTATTACCACATCTGACAAGATCAAGACAAAGTCAGTTACTTGGTTATCGGTTAGTTGAGGGAGACAACATCTCCTTTGTCTCTACTTTAACTTAAAGATCGATCAGGACAGGGACCATGTTCTAATGGCTCTACACAGTAATGTACACTGCAAAATGTCTGTGGCATGCCAAAAACACAGAGGGCACAGTTGGTTGGGGCGGTCGTCCTCTAAGGTCGGCAGTTCGATCCTAGTCTTTTCCCATTTTGCATGCTGGAATAGGCAAGATACTGACCACTCCTCATAGAGAGAGTGCATGCTGCACATAGATGTAAATGGGGGAATATGTGAATGTAAAACTGTACTGTAAAGTGCTTTGAGTGGTCCTCAGGACTATAACAGTACTATATAAATACAGACCATTTACCTGGCTCAAAGATGGCAACAAAAAGGTTGTTGAACTGTGACGTTTGTTAACAGAGCAGTATTAGCAGTCTATGTGATGTGTGTACGAGTGTGGTGTTTTGTGTATTGTATGGTACAGTCAATCAAAGAGATAACGGAGGTGGGTTGGGCTGGAACCCAGTGAGTGAGAAAGACACCACAGAGGATGCACATTCAAGCTAGAAGTGTGTGAGACATGGAGAAATTATCACTGCATTTTCTATTCTTACAAACCCAGCCAATGTATGAGGAATGGTGTAAATCTGTTTTTTGTGCACTGGTCAGACATCTGGCCACTGCTCTAAAGGGCCAAAGGACAAATAGGGGATGTCCCTGTTAATTTAGCAGCAGCTGGGTTTAACTTAAACTTTTAGCTCTGTGTTTCTGAAAAGTTTGTCAAATAAACCTGCTGGAATAGAAAAAATATATACTAAAGGTCACTGCTGAATCTACAGTGCATAATTGTGGATGAGTAATAGGAATGTACTTCCTTCCAATTATTGTGATTTACAGTTGACCGGAAAGTGATTCATTCATCCTTTGATTTGTTTGACTGGATTTAATTCCTACAATCTGTTTGTCTATATGATCAGGCTAGCTGGTTGAGGAACAAAATAAAAACTGCAAAATGAGATTTAAATATATTAAAGGAGGTTGTGTGAATTTAGGGAGGTTTAGATGGGTGTGATTTCACCAAAATACTACAGTCAGAAATCGACCAGCTCATCCTTGGCACCAGTATTGCAGTGTGATGGGGAATAAACCTCTGCCACACTTTCCTCCCTCTTTGAGGAAGAGTGATGTAACAAAATATCAAACTGTTCTTGAAGAAACTGCAGCTGAAGAAATTCCTTCAGTGTGGCACGGGGAAATACCAACTCCCCTGAGCACTTTCCATTTGTGCCAGCACAAAAACAGAACATGTAGTATGTACATGGATGCAGGGTGGCTGTGGCTGAGGGGGTAGAGTGGGTCGTTCAATCCCAGTCTTGAGTGTCCTTGGAAAAGATATTGAACTTGTCCCCGATGACTGTGCCGTTCTTTTAGAAAAACAGGCTGCTTGAGCACTCGTGAAAACATCACTAGGATTATTTTATATTAAATTTCTGTCAATAGATTCCTTTCACCTAAATCTCACACACTGAACCTTTAAGAGACCCAAGGACACTTTACAGGACAAAAGTATAAAGAAAAGAAAATACTTCACACAAAATGGAACAGTTCCAGAGGGTGGGGGCTGCGACACAGAAGGCTCTGTCTCCAAAGGTTTGCAGTTTGGTGTGGGGCATGGAGAGCAACCTGCATCTGAGGACCGCAGCTTTCAAGATGGAGTGTATGGCTGGAGGAGGTCGGTTAGATATGGTGGGGCTAGGGCAAGGAGGGATTTGTAAGTGAGAGGAAGAGTTTACAGTATATTGAATGCAGGCCTTGATCAGGAGCCAGTGAAGGGGAAAGAGGGGTTTGCGTGATGTGCTGCCAGGGCTTAGTGCAGGTGAGAATAAGAGGTGTCTTTCCTGATTCAAATACAGACTGCATGTCAAAACCTTATTTAGTTTTTGGCCTTACAAGATTGTTTTGAAGTGCTTGAATACTCACCATATGGAGTTCCAGGACCGAATTCCCTTGCTGCATCCTGCATATATTGACCCAGCAGCTCTCCATTAGTAATTCTGGATGGTGCCTTCCTGTCCAACTTTTCATAGAGAAACTCTTCAATTCTGGCACCTGCACAGAAAGTCCAGGAAAGTTTGATTTATGTCACAGGTGGAGAAACATTTTTTTTTATCTTACTCTGCTCGCTGATTAAATGAAAACTATACCCAAAAATTATAGATTTTTTAAATTTTATTTCAGTTTTTATTATTTTTGTAAAGCTATACATGGGACGTTGGCTGCTAGCCGCCAATGAACCAAACAAAGAAGAAGAAAAAGAAGAGAGAAAACCTTTACCATGTGCCTTGTTGGGTTATGATATGATCAGAGAATGAAAGTCATTTTTTGGGTGTAGTATTTATTTAATCACTCAACAAGAGGGATATTTTATCCAACTGCAGGATCTGTAAATAACGAGTAACAACTACAGAAAAACATGAAGGGACAAAATAACATGAACACCTTACAATACATTAGGGATGATTCACTGTTGCTTGTGACAGTAGTTACAAGAAGACCTTCATAAAACATGAATCAAAAACACTAAACAAGTCAAAAAGCACAAAAACTACCAACAAGTTATCTTAATACTTGTGACTCTCAACAGATATGTAGTGTAAGGTTTCTGTTAATTTGTCCACTCCCTGCAAACAACACAGAATCATCACACACTGTACCCTCACAAATCCTGTAGAGTTGCATCTACACCACCAATTCAACCACAACATTTTAATGTGCTGCATCACTTAAGAGTACAGATACTCTTTGGTTTGCCAACCCCTTAATGTCACGAAAGACACACATAACATGACTGTGACGTCTATTAGGCTTAGGTGGTATCCTTGCTTTGCTTATAGTTTGCAAATTTTAGGCACTAAAAAAGAAGAGTATAGTTTAAGGGAGGCATCTGATTGGTTCCAAATTCATTCTGCAACAGGATATCAAACCCAATCATACAGACCAAATCTTTAGCAGCACGATGAAGAGCAGCAAGTGGTCTGACCCCCGATCTGACATCATGTATTTGATTTAGTTTTTTTACTGCACTGTTTTACTCTTTACTGCATTTGCATGACTATTTGATACAATTACATTATATTAACTATTCATGGCATCCTTTTTGAAAACCTCCACCACTTTACTTTACTAATTTAGTGTCAAATGTTTAAGTCTGAATCTCTCTCATGAATGACCTTCTAATAGCTTCAGATCAGGGATTTGTGTCTGTCCTTGTTCTGTTAGATCTTAGTGCAGCATTCGACACAATTGACCATAACTTTTTATTACAGAGACTAGAACAGTTAATTAGCATTAAAGGAGCCGCCCTAAACTGGTTTAAATCCTATTTCTCTGATCGCTCCCAATTCGTGCAAATTAATGATGAGTCATCTGTGCGCACCAAAGTTAACCATGGTGTTCCACAGGGCTCTGTGCTCGGCCCAATTTTATTCTCATTATATATGCTTCCACTCGGAAACATTATCAGGACACACTCGGTAAATTTCCACTGCTATGCGGATGACACCCAGTTATACTTGTCAATAAAACCTGAACAAAGTAATCAAATAACTAAACTCCAAGCATGTCTCAAGGACATAAAAACCTGGATGACCCGCAATTTTCTCTTATTAAACTCAGATAAAACAGAGGTTCTAATACTTGGCCCTAAACACCTTAGAGATAAATTATCTAACGATATAGCTGCGCTAGACGACATTGCCCTTGCTTCCAATGAAACAGTCAGGAACTTGGGAGTGATCTTCGATCCTGATTTATCCTTTAATTCACACTTAAAACAAATTTCTAGGACCGCCTTTTTCCACTTGCGTAATATCTCCAAAATCAGACATGTCCTTTCTCAAAAGGATGCCGAAAAACTAGTCCACGCCTTTGTTACATCCAGATTGGATTATTGTAATTCATTACTATCAGGCTCCAGCAGCAAGTCGTTAAAGACTCTGCAGCTTGTCCAAAATGCCGCAGCACGTGTCCTGACAAGAACCAAGAAAAGAGACCACATGTCTCCAGTATTAGCTTCGCTACACTGGCTTCCGGTTAAATCTAGAATACAATTTAAAATTCTCCTCCTCACCTTCAAGGCCCTTAATAATATGGCACCATTATACCTTAAAGAGCTGATGGTACCTTATCAACCCACTAGAGCACTGCGCTCCCAGAATTCAGGCTTACTTGTCGTCCCTAAAGTCTCTAAAAGTACAGTAGGAGCCAGAGCTTTCAGCTATCAAGCTCCTCTCCTGTGGAATCATCTCCCACTTTCAATTCGGGAGGCAGACACCACCTGTATATTTAAGAGTAGGCTTAAAACCTTCCTTTTTGATAAAACTTATAGTTAGAGCTGGTACAGGCTTGTCTTGGACCTGCTCTTAGTTATGCTGCTATAGGTCTAGAAGGTCGGGGGACACATGACACACAGAGCTTCTCTTTCCAGCTTCTCATTCCTCTTCTCAATCGTTATCATATCAAAGTAATTCATGTCTCATCAATACATGTTACTGACTTCACTTCTTCCCCGGAGTCCCTTTGCCTTATTGTCCGCAGATCCAGGGCCGCAGCTATGGCCACATCATGGATTAGGATCTGTGGATTGCGTATCAGAGATCGTAATGGTGGATCCAGTATGGTGGATTCTGTATCGTGCTGGCTGATCGTGACAATAAAGGCGGATCCTTTATCGTTTTGCCATCGGAAAAAGGTGCTGGACCACGACCAAGGTGGCAGCTGATGATGGATCCTAATGGCGACAATGAACAATGACTGTGGACTATAGTGGCATCCGATCTTGATGGTGGATCATGATCTTGCTGGCTGCTGACCATAGACTATGATTGCAGAAAGACTGCTTGACACATAGTATTTCTCAGATACTTGACCCTTATTGACATTAATCCACCAATTCACTGACCTTCAGTTATGCTTCAGAAAGGTCTACCCCTATTAGTACTGCTAAAACCTTGATGATGTTTCCCTTCACACTTGACATCTATTGCACTTCTGTCCGTCCTGGGAGAGGGATCCCTCACATGTGGCTCTCTCTGAGGTTTCTACGTTCTTTTTACCCTGTTAAAAGGTTTTTTGTAGTTTTTCCTTACTCTTGTTGAGGGTTAAGGGCAGAGGATGTCACACCATGTTAAAGCCCTATGAGACAAACTGTGATTTGTGAATATGGGCTATACAAATAAAATTTGATTGATGATTGATTGATTGATGAAACCCTTACCTACAGAACCAAACAGCACACAGTTCTTAAGTGGCTGGTGATTGTAATGGAGCATCGGGAAGTTTAATATCTAAGCAGATCTAAAAGGTCAACAGACAATGGAGCAGGTCATGGTAAGAAACAGCAAAAAATAAGCTGTATCAATATATATCAGCTTGTATCAATAAGGCTACTGTTTTCTGTGCTAATCACATGATGTGTCCCAATAAAAAGAGCTCACACATGCTCTGCGACTTTTAGTGCCTCCCTTTTCCTGCACTTCAGTGAACCCCAGTGTGGGAGCAGCAGCCTGCTTCCTCTTATGACATACTGGATTTACACTATTAGGTGGTCACACACGACATCAGGTACAACATAGTTGCTGCCCCCTAGTGGACAAGGATTAATTAATGCTGCTGAGAACAGCTAAGCCATACAGGTGTAATGTTAAACTGGTATTCACTACTTGCCAGGATTAGAAATTTCCAGTGTAAACCTTATTAGCACAATACCACCCAAGTCTAATGTCTGTTACATAAGATAAATGAATAGCATGGAATAGTTTAGCCTAAAGAATTGCATAGCTATGTTTAAGGTTAACACATTTTCCACAAGTACATTGGGGAATAATGAGTTTAAGTATTAGTCAGGAGGTTTAGTGTTCATGCTCCCAGGGGAAAACAATTTAGAAAAAACAGCTCTACCTGTGTTTTGTTTTTTTCAATGCCTGTCAAACACAATATCTAAATGACATATCCCAATACTAAAAAGAATCACACTTAGGTGTTTTTTTATGAATATAAATTCTTTGTTTATTACATCTGATCAAACTGATGAAGGGAACTCACTGAGACTGATAATGTTGAGGAGAAATGATTCAGTATTCAGCTATACACTGTACTTGTAGAAATCTGCAGCCTGTACCTTAAACTCACACACATTTTCAAATATGGTTCATATGGTCCACAAACACAAGACAAACACTGCACACTATAGAGCTTGAGTGATGATGATAACACGTTCACTATGATGTGAGAACAATCTGAACAGGATGAGTATAAGAACTGTGGAAATGTGGCCAGCCAAGGCCCAAAGATACAAATGAAATCCGTCCCTGTTTTTGGATCATCATCTGCTCTCCTGGCTTCCACTTGTAAGTGGTATCTCTTATAGAAGCTTTATTTCATAAAAATTTCCTTTCTTAAAAAGTTAAATATGATAAAGTGGTTTTCTGTCCACATTCGACAATAACCCAATGAACTGTCTAATACTCTATGAACAGCATTAAACATTAAAATGTTAGCACTACTGTGGTGGCACCTTTGTAGCTAACACTCATGTATTAGTTGATTGTTATGTTTGATGATATTTAGAAAATATATAGAAATAATACACTTTGTAAAATCCTTCGATCAGTTCAAACCATAAATCTACTAAAACAGGGACTCATCAATTTTACATGTTGAAATATGTTTACTGTGCAAGTATTGATAAGGCTATGATATTTCTGGAGCTTGGCCCACACTCTAAGTGTACTTCACAGTGAGGATGTCAGAGCTGCTGCTTTAATTTTATTTCATGTTATTTGGAATTTGTCCCAATATGCCCAGAGCTGGTACTGACCGAAATACTGCTGAGGCCCTGCTGAAACTTTAGCCACAGTCCCACTTGAAACCCCAGCAGTTTCCTCCATCAGTAAGAGTCCACATAGAGTGCTGTTAACAAGTATTTGACCACTACTTGAGTTCTTCTATTTTTGTCTTATAAATGTTTCAGATCATCCCATTAATTTTAATATTAGACTAAGATAACCCAAGTTAAGTGAGAATGCTGTTTTTAAATGATGATTTCATCTATTAAAGGAAGAATGCTTTCCAAAACTGCCCCCTCAGTTTTTAAATCAACAAATTTACAAAATTTAATTGATGATTTGGCTCAATGTTATCCACATCCAGGTACGATTATTACTATGCCTGTTCAATATAATGCCACTTAAATAGAACCTGTTTGGAAACTGAAGTGGGCCAAAAGGTCTCCCAAAGACATGACTCTGCAAACTAAAGAAATTCAAGGAGATGTGAATCAAAGTCACTGAAATCTGTCAGTCTGAAAATGAGTACAAAGCCATTTCAAAGGTTCTATGGACACCAGTGAACCAGAGAGCCATTATCTACAAATGGAGAAAACTTGGAACAATGGTGATCCTTTCCAGGAGAAGCCAGCTTCAACGAAACCAGTAGGCAAGGTTCCTTATGGGTTAGGGTTAATGTATATTATAATTGAGCACCATACAAAAAAAATTGAATTGAATAGATACTGAGGGAATTTTCCTTTTTTGGTGAACTATCCCTTTAAGGTTGCTGGACATGATTCCATAATTACTTTTTAAAAGGGATAATTTAGGAAACTCTTTACCTTCAATGAATGGAATGATCATTATAAGCTGCATTTTGGGTTTACTCACATTGAACTTATCATATATTAAAATTTGTTGGATTCTCTGAAATATTTAAATATCACAACAACAAAAAAGTCTAAATATTTGGATGGGGCAAATACTTTTCCACAGTTCTGTACACAGAACAGAAAAGGGCATGAAATGTTTATTGAATAAAATATTTTCTAGAGAATCTTAAGGTAAGTGAAAATTAACATTAACACAGTTCAAAATGTTAGACATAAAACATAGAACATAGACTGACAAATTGAAGCACAGTATCGTTAAATTATAAATATAAAAATTATCAGTAATTTTATCAGCTGCATCAGACCCATGGAAACGGACTACCCCAGTTCTCCTTTTATATATTTTCCCATATAAAATATTATTTATACTGTGGCTTGTGAGCGAGACATCAACCAGGTGTGACTTTTTGTTGACATCACAGTTAGAGAAGAGAAAACAGGTTTACATGATTACTGTTCACTGTCATTGGGTTTTTTCCCCTCTCTTTTCATTTTCCTCTTCATCCTCTCATCGGAGCTGTACTGAGAGTGTCTTTCACACAAGGGAGGCCATATGCAGTTGTGTAGTGAGTATTTAGGTCTGTCTTCCTGATGTCCTGCTTGTCCCCCAAAGGTTTTCATGTATGAAAGGTGGAGGTAGCTGAGTAAAAGAATGTGAGTGTACACACCCTTCAAAGTTAACATTTGCATTTGTTACTTGAACTGTCTGTTTACCTTTAAAATAACGTTCCTTCTACACTACATACAGTTTCTTAGAGCCGATGGGCTAACAGTAACCCTCCCCTCTCCTCACTTTCTATTGACTGATCTCATACATGGCCTTTCTGGAATACAAATGAGTGAGACCTGTTGTAGCGACTGAGAACTTTAGTTCCTGTGCTTCTCTAAACAATATATATTGCACCATTGGGTTCACTGGACTTACTCCAGAAACATACAATTCTTTGTTCCATTGTACTTTTAAGGAAACAATTCAAAGGCATTCATCGTATATTTTTGTTGGTAGGTTTGACACTGAATTTGAAGTTTGATCAAAGCTGATCATCTTTAGATCAGCTACATACCATGTTCATGCCCCTTTTGGCCTGGAACAGTGACAAATGCTAACAAATGCTCAGGTCTGACGAGCCAATCCTGTAGTAAATATTGTTGGTTTTTTGAACGTGGACAGAATACCCAAATATTTTGTGCCACCTTGATAGCAATACAGACTGAAAAGTCAAAATAATCCTCTCCATAACAGAAAAATCACACTCTCTGGTCAGGAGCAGTGAATCGCAGGTATAACTACACAAATCTTCTATGTGGCAGGAATAGGATTCACCATTGTTTGTCCTTCTGTGGCCAGCCCTGACGCCACACTGATGCTGTGAGTGTCATTCAAATGTATTTCACATCTACAATGTTCATCAACTACTTGTTTTGTACTAATAACCCAAAGGCATGGAAGGTGTCCACAGCAGGGAACTCGAGTTGGGAAGCAGAATACTCACCAGTATGATCAACTGTAGCATGGAGAATCAAAAAGTCACATGTTAGAGTTCCCCATTATTTCCCAATGATGTTGTTCCATATAACTCTAAACCAATACACTATATTATGTACAATTTCAACCTTCTTTTATATTACCATACCAGTGGTTGTGCATGTTTCAGCCTTTTAATAACAGGTTTGATTTACCTATATTTTTTGTCAAAGTTGCATTTGTGTCCCCATTTCTACTGAATCATATGGAGTTTTCAGCACTAGCAGTGTTACTTGTCCTAATATGTGATCAACAGACGGTGGCTGTAGTGCACAGAGCAGTGCAGCAAAGTGGCAGCAATGGAGGCGAAGAAAAGATTGAGAGTTTGAAAATATTGCACAAATTTGAATATTCATAAATTTGGCTTTTCAAATGTTTCTTGAAGGACATATGTGGCTTCAAAAAGTAATCAGACCACTTTTTGTTTTGGTGTTTCTGTGAAGATGTGATATTTTGGCTAGAAAATCTAAATACATACCTAAAATCTATATAGACTCTACTCAACAAAACTAGTGACACATGGTTTTATGACAGAGCAGCCAATTAGAGCTCTTGTTGTTGGTTCACCTACCCTTATGTTTGGGATGTACGTGTAGGTTTGGATAAGAGAGAAGGGATGGATCAGATGATTTCAAGAGTTTGCCACCTATAAGCTAATTATACATGTGTTTTCAGAAACACAGTAGATGTGTGTGCTGTAGTCTATACTGCTGCATCTGCTGTCAAGTGGGAGCAGATGCACAACTAGCTAAGGATCAGGCAAGCCACAGCCGTACGCTAGGCCAGGAGATGATGCCAATTTGAGTGTGACCTTCAATGTGGCAAACACAGACAGGATCTCACACATGTCCCCTCAATAATTAATGAAGACAAAAGGGACATGTATTAGAGTGAGGACATATTGTGCATTTTGGTGAGAAACACTTAACACTTTAGACACAAAGGGCACATTTAAACTCTTCTGACAATCAAAGTGATGTTAATAAGAGTTGACATCATGAGTTTGCCTAAAATGCTACTTTTTACTCAAATTTCACAAATGTCTTGACTCTGGTCACGGCTGTTTACAGCAGCTAAGTGCACTATGGGATGTGATGACGTTTCTGTCTTTCCTTGGAGAGAGGACGGCATGTAAGAAAATTTAAACTCGACTTTCATGGAATGCAATGAGTCATGCTTAAAAGTTGATGCACAAATAAGTTTCAGATCTTATGTGTAGATTTTCACAGGAAACATGAGAATAACTGAAATCACTGGCTGCCTATATGTAAAAAATGAATCATAAAGCTTGGTATTCTTTGCAAAATGGTGAACAGAGCATACAGAATTTCTAGTTAATGGGTTAAAACATGCAGTGCCACCAGTGTGGTACTATCAGGATTACTGACTGAAATATTTACTGCTGCTACTATTTGATTGTCTGGTTGTGTAAGAGAATTAATTACACTGATGAAAAGATGAAAAATAATTGATTCATTGGTTTGGACTTTATGATCAGTGATTAGACTTTGAGAAAAGTTCACATACAGGACTAAGCCACTCACTTAATGGTCATCTGTCCTCCTCAAAAAGATACCATCACCTTTAGCCTGAAGCTTCTTAAACTTTGAATTGGTGACATTTCTAAAAGCAACCTGACTGAGCCCTCAAGGTCCAACAGCATCTGTGTTCGCAGCTGGTGATTTCTCGCTGTATTGATCGTCACAGGGGTTTTAATAAAATGTTTCATTGTCCCACCAGTGTGCCAAGTCCTGCTAAGTTTATTGTTCATGATTGAATTGAATTAGAATGATGACTGATGTCTGCATTACATGGTGAATATATTAGGTATTAAGTCTCTTTTTAATAAAATCTACAGTAATTTATAGTTAATCATCTCTTTTTGTTGCATTTCCCCTCAGTCTTAAATCTGGGATGACTCCAGTGTAACAGCAGTTCTGCTTGAGGATCATGTGTACTCTGCCCACCTGTAATGACAGGATTATTGTAAGTGTGTCATACTTGGGTTGGGCTGCAGCAGGACCTCAGTCTGTCTGTAGATTTTCTCCGTCCAGTTTTTGGTGCAGTCTGCACGGCTCATCAAGTTTTCAAAATGAGCGTCCAGCTCTGTCTTCTCCGCCTGGCCCAGCTTCTCCTCTGTGAACTGAGGCACAAACAGTGTGACAGGTGCACGGCTGCAGCTCCGCTCTCACCCTGACACCCCGGCTTCATCAGTCTGCGGTCACAGCAGGGCAATCGACACGATATCGTGACGCCATGACTGGGGGGGGGGGGTGTCAGCTGACATACCTTTTCGCCCCCTCTCTACTTCTCACCATTAAAGTTAAACTAATGAATACACATTAATAAATAGGTCAATCGTTATTACTGCGCTTTTCTCTCTGAGTTATTGTTAGTTTAGAACTTGCAGCTCGTGAGCTAGCTTGTGTTAAAAAACAAGGCTACAATAAAATGAACAACTGGTGGCTAACAGCAATGTCAACAGTAGCAGCACTGTTTAATTACGTAGGCCTGGACTGTTATCGAGACGGAGCTGTCTGTAAAGTCAGCGTAGCCGTCCAGTTGTACGTTAGCTCAACATAACCGCACGGCGAAGTATGAGGCTGCCCCGTAACGTTAGTCGGTAACATTAGTCCATAACATAGTTCCGTCACGTTAGTCCGTAACAATTGTCCGTAACATTAGTCGATAACGTTGGTCCGTAACGTTAGTCGGTGACGCTAGTAACAGCTGGCTGTCAGAGTGAAGCGAGACGGCAGCAGCGACTGAGCACGAGCCTGAGCGCGAGCTTTTCCTTACCTGTACAGCTCGTGTGAAAAACAGTCCGGCACCGGAGGCCAGTTTCTTCACGTTGAAGTCCATAGTGTTAGGTTCTGCAGGCCAGGGACGTTCCGAACACTATCCTCCGCTCCAGTGGTTATGGCAGACGCCAAAAGTCACGTGACCACCACGTACGAAGACGACGCCTCGTTACGTCAAACGTGTGTCACGCTGACAGATTGAATATAAGACCATCACTCTCTTCCGGGCATCAAGCACTCAGCTCTACTTCATGTTGTTCAGCCCAGGGGGAGATCCGGTGTGTTGACGTGTCAGAGCGAAAAACTTGAAATAAACAATCTGGATTGCGGGAATATGGAGGACGATACATGACTTGAGTATAAATAAATAAATGTATAAATAAATACAGAAATAAATACAGAAATGTCTTAAACATTTATTTATTTCTGTATTTCTGTGTCCGTATGCTAATGAGAAAGGCGGGCCTAACCTCTGTCTCATGCAGGATTGGTCACAGGAGTGTGATGATCCAGTCCTACTACTTCTGCCTTTCAATGCTGACTGTTGTCCAGTAGCTGTTTGCAGTGTTGAGCCAGTTCACTTAGAATGAACTAGTTCAAGTTCAGAGGGTTAGGGTTAGTTAAGGTTATTCTTAATTGGATGATTTAGGTGTCAGTAGTCCTGACTGAGCGTCACGTCTCGTGTTGTACTGAGCACAACATGTTGACGAGTCATTTTTCATGATGTTTAAATGCAGCCTCATAAATTATGGAGTGAATCAAACAAACACTAAGTGACTTCATGTACTGATCAGGTCCTGATAACTAGTGATGAGTGTTTATTAGTTAGAGTGAGAGCAGAGAAGAGGAGGAAACAGAAACTCCAGCTGTGACCAGAGAGACTCTGTGTTTTCACTGTTTCCAAATGTAAAGACATGAATGGATCAATTTTGGAAGATTTCTTAGATAAGCATTTACTTGTCATGCTGAATGATGGAACACCGACGAGGTTTAATGTTGTAAGTGGTAGTGTATCATACATAGATTTATCTTTTGTCTCAGATGAATTAGCTAGATGTGGGAAATGGGACATTGTGGATGGGTACACAATGGAGATTGATCATTTCCCCATTTTAAGTCGATTTGGTAGGGTTTTGAAGATGGCGAAGGTAAATTTCTTTAGGGGGTTTAACTTTCACATAGCTAACTGGGACATGTTCAAAGAGCAACTCTCGGCCGATTTGGAAGATGTAATAAGTGAACGAAGTGTGGAAGAGTGGAGTAAGTCATTTTGTCATGTAATAAGAAGAGCGGCTGAAAAACACATTTAAATGAAAGGAAATAGGAAAGTGTGATGGAAATCTGGAAATACAAGAGGCTGGAAACACCAAAGTTATCTCCGTGTATTTTAATAGGGACTTTCTGCAGAAAGGATCAACACAGAGAGTCACAAGGATCTCAGAGTGAAGATGGAGAACAGTCAAATACAAGGATCTTATATAGGAGGACTAAGGGCTGTCTCTCAGAACCAGTTTAGACTGGTTCTGTAGGCGCAGGAGAGAGGGGAATCTAAACACAGACAACTGATTTACATATGTTTCCTTTGGAGATAAGCAGACATACATTCAGTTCTTTGGAGAGTACATAAGTGGCAAAAGGGTCTGACAGTTTTCAGGTCAACAACAGTTTAGACCATAAAACACCTCAGGTCATAAAGCATTTGGACAGTTTGTTTATATATGTAGATACAGGTCATAAAAGCCTTTAGACAGGTCTGCAAAAAGTTACTCTTCAACTACAAAATAGTTTTCAACCAGACTTAGTTAATTTTTCCAATACAAAAGAGAGGAAGATAGTGCCATGGTGGAATTAGGATTGCAATGAGGCAGTGCAGGCTCGAAACAGACAGTATAGGCAGCTGAGAAAGAGTCCAGTTGAGATACATGTAATTGAATATAAAAGGCTTCCAGCAGAGGCCAGGAAAGTAACGAAAAGGGTTAAGAAAGAAAGTTGGCGTAATTTCAGCAACTCAATGAGCACCTCCACAACTGTTAAGCAAATTTGGAGCATGATCCACAGAATGCCTGGAATTAATAGGGGGTTGTCAATTCCTGTTTTGATGGAAGAACATCAAGAAAATAATAGGGAGAAATCTGACCTATTGGTCAGAACTTTAAAAAAAAATACATAGTGTCAGTAATGTGGGGAGAGAGGGGATTCTGAGGAGAGGAACAATGCTTGACAATGAGGGACATAAACTAGAAGCAAATAATGATAATAGTGATGGGATAAATGTATTCTTTTCCATACAAGAGCAGCAACGTGCAATAAGCGAGGGCACAATACCACCCCTGGGAGAGATGGGCTTGGATATGAGGTGTTCAAAAACATGGACGTTTTAGCTTTAGAAGAGATGTTATCTCTGACAAATACAGTGTGGGAACAAGGGTCAATCCCAGGAGAATGGAAACATGCAGTGGTTGTGCCAATCTTGAAACCTGGCAAAGAAGCTGACAATCCTGAATCATATAGGCCAATTGCCCTCACAGCAGTAATCTGTAAAATAATGGAAAGAATGGTATCTGATCGGCTTGTGTATAGAATGTTCGATATTTGATGAAACAGATGCAGGGTGCTATGGATAAGGTGCAGGCTTGGGCTGATAAGTGGGGTTTCATGTTGTCTATATCAAAAACAAAATATGTAATTTTTGGTAGGAAAAAGAACGTCGATAGCCAGGGACTAAAATTGTATGGAGAACCCCTTGAAAGAGTGCAAGGTCTTTAAGTTTTTTGGTGTATGGTTCGATGACAAATTTACATATACAGAACATGTAGGGAAAATTATTAAGTGTGAGAAAGCTTTAAATGTTATGAGGTGCTTGACTGGGTGCTTCTGGGGGGCAGATAGAAATGTAATGCTGATGATCTATAGGGCTGTGATCAGAGCAATGATTATGGGTGCTTGGCATATGGTTCAGCAGCAAAATCTACTCTGGCAAAGTTGGATGTTGTTCAGGCTAGGGCTTTGAGACTGTGTATAGGGGCCATCCGGACAACGCCGATCTCTGCGCTGCTGGTGGAGGCAGGGTAGGCTCCACTGAGGCTGCGACGTGCCAAATTAGCACTAAATTATTGGATCAAATTAAAAGGATTTGTAACAGCTCTTTCATCAATCTCATTGGTCACTGAATGCTGTGAATTTATAGAAGGTAGTTGTAGGATTAATAGGGGTAATTTGATCTGTTCTATAAGAAAACACATAGAGGATTTTGGATTAAATTAGAGTAGGGCCCTCTGTATGCTGGCCACCTGTCCCTCCATGGCTGTGGGCAGAAGCTGATGTGGATCTGTCAATTAAAGACTAGTTCAGAAAGGTGAAATAGTAGATCTGGCAAAACATGTAGACAGACATCTTAAGAACAGATGGAGTAACTATATACATACTTACACTGATGGTTCAAGGGATCCAGAAAGCAATAGAGTGGGATTGGGTTCATACATCCCCCATGCTCAAATCTGTCAGAGTAGAAGACTGCCAGATGGGATTTCAATATTCTTTGCAGAATGAATTGCTTTATTGGGGGGGCTGTGGTGGGTGGAAGATGGAGGCTGGGATGAAGTTGTACTGTGCACAGATTCATTATCTGCCCTTGTGGCATTGGTGGGGGGGAGGGAAACAGAGCTAGACCAGATATAGTTGGGGAGATTTTAATGATGGTCTCTAAATTGCAGAGGCTGGGAAGCAGAGTGGGGTTTTTATGGGTGCCAGCACATGTTGGGGTTGAGGGTAATGAGGTGACGGATAGGGCAGCAAAGGCAAGTTTGGGCAGAAATACAGTGGTTGTGCAAGTACCACTTGGAAGGATGGAGTGTCGTAGCATCATCAGTGAG
This sequence comes from Verasper variegatus, assembly GCA_026259375.1. NCBI lineage: Eukaryota > Metazoa > Chordata > Actinopteri > Pleuronectiformes > Pleuronectidae > Verasper > Verasper variegatus. Next base: position 25,818,758 of record CM048041.1, read on the forward strand.
AGGCTGAATCAGATATGGCAGCAAGAGTGGGGTGATGACTTCAAAGGAAGAAAGCTATATAACATCCAAGCATCAGTTAAACCTCTCAATAAAATACCCATGCCTTGAATAGATGAAATCAAACTGACATGGTTAAGGCTCGGACATTGTGGACTAGCAAGTGGGTTGGTGCTTGTGGGAAAACACAGAGATGGAAACTGTGACAACTGTGGAGTCCTGGATTCTGTACAAAATATTTTGATGTATTGTCCACTCTGTGCCAAAGAAAGGAGGGAGCTTTTATAGTATTAGGCAAACTGGGTACTGAACCTTTTTCAGTAAAATCCCTGCTTGGTGATGGGCTGTATTAGGAGAGAGCTGGAGAAGTTTTGCACTTCCTTAAAACTACAAATTTATATCGTAAAATATAAAGTGAGGGCATAATCTGCAGTGATAATTCCCTACCGGTTGGAGGCAGCAATGCACTAAATAGTGCCTAGTCTGCCGGAAAGTAGAAGAAGAAAAATATTGAATATCAAAAGCAAGAGAGTCGCTTTACTAGAGGATCATCTCTGTGTGTTAATACAACAGCAGTCATTCACCTCAGTTCCTTTATCATGAGCTCTTATATTTACTTTCTCCCTAAATGCAATACCAAAGATTGGCCAGCAGGTTCTGCCAGTGTCTCAATCTGCAGCTGAACCGTTCACGCTGCGCTTCATGTCCGCTGCTACATTTACTGCTAACAAAGACCAAAAAGGAGCAGGTTCACAATGTGTGCTTGTTGCAGGCACCTGATTGATTCATCACTCAGTTAGTGACTTCCAGGTTGAGCTTTTATTTTGAATATATTCACCGGAAGTGCTAGTGTGCTGTTGTCCTCTTCGAAAAATATCGTCGTTAGGTGGCGCTGTGACTCAAGTCTTAAGTGTTCACAGTCAGCACTATACAGTCACAATACGATGATTTCAGACGTGTTGTTTGTGTGCTAGTGGAGATTCAGCACTTCCTTCATATTCTTATATTTGTCGCCGGGAAAAAATATTTTCCTTTTGAGAAAAATTTGCTAAAGAAACCTTTGGTTCACCAAGCCATAAAGCTTCCACACATACACAAGTAATATATGAGTTTCAGTATCATCTCGGAATACATTACAAAACATTAGTTCACCTTCCAAATCATTAACAACTCATTGGATACACTCCATTTACACACCCCAATCAATTGATTTATGCGTTTGGTTTTAATTTTAATGTTTCTGCAAACATAATAAATCTATTGTTCCATGTCAGTGTGTTACGTGGGGTGAAACTGTGGTTGTGTAAGACTTTCGAATATAACATGACCTGCTGTGGAAAAAGAGATCACTTCCTTTAATAGTAAAATCACATCCAAGTAAAGTTCTTAAAATATTTATACTGCAATATGACACCAAAGGTTATTGTTTAGTCTGCTACCTTCCCCCCACATCTTAAGATAAATGTATACCCAGGACTTGAATAGAAAGTTGTGAGCCTCTGTTAAATGACTGTGGTTTGATACTCACATTTTACAGTTATAATTTACCTTTATGCCACAGGCTTTGGAGAACATGACTTTTGAAAAGCCTAACAGAGCTGTAGGCATAGGAATACACTTTTGTGTTTGTGGCGCCAAAAGGGAGTCAGCTTTCTGTGTGCATGTTCTTTGGGCTGGTTTCACACATCTCAGTTATTATCCAGTGGGAGTGTTTTCCAGCTGAATACTACACTCCTGTTATGTAATAAGCATAATCAATACCAGATTTAACATACAATGACCTAAAATATTGTTAAAAAACTGCTAAAAGAAAAGAAAGGTGCTGCACCAGGCGATTGGTTAAAAAATGCTTGGACCTTGTGCTAGATGAGAGTGCCCCTAGTAGTTTATAATGCTGACCATGTAACTAGCATCCCCATTTCAGGTCTGGCTGTAGACCTGTCCTCTCCTTTTCCCTTTCTTTTCTGTCAGCTCCCTACTATTTCCATAGCTTCCCTCAATTGACTTCATGTTAGATCAGACCATGTTGACGCTAACCTCATTCTAAATCTTAAAAGGGCAAGTCCCTTCATACCTGTCTGAACAACCTAAAACTCTTCTGTTAGGTCAGCAGACTCCAGGGGCTTTTCCTGTCAACAGTCTTCCTCTGGAACAACATTTCTGTTCAAAACACAAAGACCAACCACTCTGTTGATGTCTTTCCACTCAGGCACTGTACTGACCAGTATTGTTTTCTCTCTCCTTCCACTGGACTTCAGCAAATCACTCCAGAGGTTTTGGGTCTGGATTTTCCTCCTCCAGGTAATTCAAGTTTAATTTAAAATGGGGTTGTATGTTGTTCAGCCACCTCAGGCAAATATTTATGATCTCTCCAAACCTGGACCAGAGTTGGGAAACCGTACTGTAAAAAATGTCAAATGAAGAAGTGCCTCAGGTTCAGTTAAAGTATGAAACTCTGAAAGTCAGTAAGCTGGTGTAGATACGCAATGAAATGTTTTATGTGAAAATTTCAAAGTGCAACTGGTTTGTATTTAGAATGCCATCCTGACTCACACGCCTCAAATGAATTACTTATCTCCAATACTGACAACAATGAACCTGTAATCTGCAACACAGAAATGAAGATGAAAACTTTCTGGGCCCATTAACACATCGGTTTGTAAAATAGACTTAATGCTAACCCCAGCCTGAGGTCCTGTATTTTCACTACACACACCATGATAGAAACAAGGTACATCTTTCTTCAATCTGGAAATGTATTTATTCTGCTGATGGAATTGTTAAACCAGAATAAAGAGCACAGCAGCCATTCACAACAGGACCTGTGCTGAAGGGCCGTTACATCACTGTCCCTTCCACTGACATTATTGATTTATCTTGTTTTCAATATTAAATTAAAATTAGTACCTAACCAAATTAAAAGGCAAGCAAGCCAATAAAGATCCCTATTAACCTTATAACACTTTAAAAGCCAAAACAGTACGCAATGAGAACATGGCCATGTTTTCCACAAACCAAAGCATTTTTATCTAAATATTATACAAATACTTTCATATATATGAAAATCAAAAGACAAAAACTACATTTAGGGCTGAAGACATCACTAGAAACAAAGAACTAACAACAGTTAACGTTCTGCTGAAGCTTTGTTAAATGCCACATTGGTCTTTTATCTTCAGCATAGCATCGGGAAAAGACCTGTACAGCCATTTGTGTTGCCCAGAGGATGAATCCTAATAACTAATGTTTCCACTTCTTCTGACTTTTATCATTAGTGTAGCGTTGGTAAATAACAAGACCACAGTATCAACATCACTTGCATTAAGTACAGTTATTCATATTCAAAAGAAATACTTTCACAATGCAATTGGCTAAATAAATGCTTCACAATAGTAACAACAATACAGACCACCTCTGAATGCAACTGTACAGATGAATGAAGGCATTGACATTTATCTTTCCTTTTCTTCTTGAGCCACAATACAGAGAAGTCTGGCTTCATTTCTGATGCTATAATTTCCACCATCCCTCACAACTTAAAACCAAACAAACACAGGTCAGAGGGGAGCAGCAGCAGAAGCACATCAGGTAAAAACTGCTTTATCTAGAACAGAGAGGTCTCAACTCTAACCTTAGGCAGAAAAATCTACAACTAAAACTGTACACTGACAATTTGTTTGTGTAATAGTGAGTGAGGCTGAGATTACACTGGTACATTTGCAGCTTAAAAAAAACAACAAACATATAGACACTGCATACAACATGTTAGTTCATTTGTATGTAGATTACTTTAAATTAATGACAGAAGTTAGAAATTTTCATAATCTTTCTTGTCTTTTTTGCCTTCACCCTCAAAGCTGTCTGTCCCCTCACTGTTGTCACGGCGACGCTTGCGGCTGTTGCGGATGTTGAAGCGAGGGTTAATCTGCGGCAGAGGGTCCATGCCCAAAACCTTATGGATCTGACGGAATGCCAGCAGCCTCAGAGCAAACTGTACAGAAACACAGAAAAAACATTTCAAACTGTTACTGTTAGGGGAAGCCACAGGAAACCTCCAGCAAGAGCAAACAAGATGAGCCTGAACCGAGATTTGTACAAGATTCTTCAGGAGCTAACAATTTCTCGAAACCTGTTCAATGTGAAGCCACATGTCTTCTAGTGACAAGCTGGTGCCAAAAAACAGATGACACTTTAATGCTGCTTTAGACTCTACAAGAGACAAAGATTCATTTATAATTCACAATTTAAGTTTACGTCCATCAAGAGCCTGCTCTGCCATTTCAAATTTCATCTGTTCACAACTTGAGACTACGTTCATTCTAATCCCTTCACATCTATCTCTGCTCAATAGTGGATGTATAATTCAGGAGCTTGTACTTGGGCACTTGAGGTGATGTCCTCTCTCTGTTGCTCTCCCATGGGTGTCAGGGTATCAACAGGCTTCTTTTCACATGGATCCACCAATCCTGGCCCACCTGTTCAAAAAAAATAAAACCACTTAGCTGATGTTTCTTTATTAATTTATTTATTATGAGAACTGATGCCTTGGGAAGTTTGAGTATTTACTAACTTTTCAAATGTACAGATAAAACACTTAAATAAATTACAACTTTGATCAACAAGCCAAAAAAAGTTGTTGTGAGGCAAATTTGATGACGGTGCTTTTGACACCCTAATCCTCCAAGAGAATTCCTTACATAAAGGAAATGTTCAAGGTTGCTTTACTGCCAAAAGACAGATTACAGTATTGCACAACATTTCAGCTACTTGTGGTCCACAAACAATTGCATTTGTTTTGTCTAAAGAACATTACTAGATCCCAATTATGTACACTATTATAACACTAAACTGACTTACCAGGGAGTAAAATCCCAGAAGAGATACATTCAAAGACCCGTCTCAGAGCATCACCTGGGCTGAGGGGGGCAGAGGCGCTACTGATGGCCTTCTCAACTAGCAGCTCCATGCCCTGAGTAGAGTGAACCGTAAAGATGGGTTAGATAGCGGTCATAGCTCTGCATACATTACAACAGTCAAGCTTCAGGAAATACAGAATAATTGAAGTGCTTTAAGGTTAATTCCTAGCCTGATTAAAAAAAAATCAATCAATGATTAATTGAACAAACATCTTAGCTCTGTAGCTGCAGATATTCTGTTGTTTACAGGCTATCTCAGGAGGCGGAGTGGGTAAGATAGATTGCTTTATTGTACTTTGTCTTGTTAGCCATCCATCAACTTAAAATTAAGTGACAAGAATTGGTGTTAATTTCATTAAGAAATGCTATCCAGTATCTATATTGCTTATCCTTTACACGTTGCATGGGGCTGGAGTCAATCCCTGAGGAAACTAGGGAAATACTCCATGGGCAGGTGTCCAAATTAACCTAACCCCAATCTAGATATGCAAACTCCACACAGAGGCTCTAGCTGATCAAGGGTGTGAGCCAGTTCATTAGCCTTTTTAATTCATTTTAACATTTCCCCTCAATGATAAAGACAATGTTTACAAGACAAAACTGAAGTCATAAAAATAAGAGATTTTAATCGCCATTAAAATATCAGTGACCAAAAAGAAGGCGAAATAAGTGACATTTAAATGTGAAAACTAGGTCAAAGCCCTTGTTCAGACCCGGTATTAAAGATCACAAGTGGACACGGCTCAGTTTGTGTGTTCACACCCATCATTAAATAGGTCCTCAATGTGTCTCCTGTCACCGGATCCCACTTCCCCGCTCTATATGCAAATACACACGTATCATTTCTGCACGAGAAGACCAAATTATGTTGTTTTTACCCAGTTGTCAAAGATTTTGTATTAGTGTTTTACAGCTACAGAACATTGCAGTATGTCTTATAGGGGGCGGTATAGTTTCAAAGAAAATAAGATGTCCAGCCAGCTAAGTTGGCTAACCTTGTGGTGAGACAGAATTGTTTGTTTTAGAGGTAAACATGTTACCCATGCTATTATACACACATTATAGACAGACCCTGTTGATTGTATTGGGCCTGTACCAGTTAAATATAGCAATGTCAAATTTATTACACAGCGAGTGTAGCAAAGTTAAGGAAAACAAGACCGCTCAGTTCTACAGAGTTAAGGAATAAATCAACACAGTCCTGAAAAACAAGTAAAAATGGCAGAGCAGACAACCTTTCCACAAATGTACTCAATTTGAACTTCAATCTGCTGTTTTAGTAGCTCCTTTTGTGATCTAATAATTTTCTTTTGCGATTAGAATATCTTTTGACTAGAATGCTCATTACTGGTCTTGACAAAAACAAATCTAATTTCTGCACTTATTTCAACTTATCTTCTGATGACTACACCACACCATTTAAAGTTTTTCCAATAAAAATAAATAAACATTAACATTTAATCCCAGGACAAAGACTAAATGCAAGAATAGCTGACAATTAGAAAGGTATAATACTTAACATTTATACAATAAAATGTATTTTCCACATGAAGCAGCGTTAGTGTTTTTTTATGTTTTCAGGTTGTCCGTCTGTCCCATTCTTGTGACCAATTACTGACTGTACTTGCATTCCTGCTCCACAGTCATCATTAAGTAGGAAATTGAGCGGCTCGATTTGATGGATCATAAACCAACTGGTGCTGTAGTTGAAAAGTAGGTACAGTATATTTTCTGCTGTCTTTGAAAAGGTCCTCTGAAAGGCTTTCTTTGGTCACCAAAGCTCAAACTAGGGCCACCGTTCTGAAATTAACTACTAAAGATTTCACTCTTCTCCCAATCAGGAGCACAGTTCATAAAAGGTGTGTAAATAATTCATTGGCATGTCTGAATAACATACTTACCCATCCTGGGAAGGATGACCATGTAGGAACTCGCTGACAGAGGTCTCGTAGGATTCGAATGATGATCACACAAGACTGAAGTCCATTAGCTCTAGCCTTTGATGTAATAAAAGTTAGTTTTACAAAATGACAAAGCATGACATTAGATGGACCAAACAAGTGAATCAGATCTGTCATAGAGGTCCAAACACTACTGTGCATAATGGAAGCTTGAATATGGTTTTAAGTGTGCATGAGTTTGCAAGCAGCTGCCATTCCCAGTAGTCTTGTACCTCATAGTTAGTAAAGGAGTTCAAAGTTTGCAAGATGCACAAGAAATGAGGACGTTTCTTGCCATCTTCTAAACCCTGACCCCAGGTTTATCCAGGAATCTCACAAACAAGTTCTTAAAAGTACAAGAGTCCACTTGAGAGAAGAGTATAGGGACTGAAAGAGCCATGGAAATCTGCGTTACTTTGCCTGTGCTTTTGCTCAGATAGCAGAATCACAGGAAACTACTCAGATATTCCCTTTCCCTCAATCCCCATTCTACAAAATATATAGAATAAAAACAATACAAATGTTGAACATGAAAGCACTTCTTGATGGCACAACTTTGTGCAAGTTATTGTGCAGCCTTATGGAATCACATGTAACCATAATGCAGTACTTGGAAAATTGAAAAGAGAATACAAGGATGCCAGTTCTTTACATTTTTGCTCAATAAGTGCTTCAGATGAACTTAGATTTAAAATCAATACATGTGATGAACATGGATCAGAGTCTCATAATAAGAGGCATCCTTGAATTATTAGTTTTTGCTTCAAATAGTAATCAGTTTCCTCATTATAATAAAATGATAACCAAATGTGTACAACATAAATAAATGAATAAACAAATAATGCATCTCATAAGGCTACAATAAGAAAGTAAAATGATGTTCCGAACCTGGAACCACTTAGCGTGGCGCAGAGCAGCCAGAGCGTCAAGGCATTTTTGCCTGTCCAAGACGTCCGCTGGGTCTTTCACCATACCCGAGGTTACATCTAAAAATGGATTTGAAGTGTCAAAATGGTGATGAGGAATGGGTGTTTGACCAGGTCAGTGAGGCTGGCAGAGAACAAACACAATGCCACACATACCAATGTGTTTTCCATGACTATCTACAATTGGTTGCTTATTTTGCCATTTCAAAAAGTCTTAAATAAAAAAAAAAAAGACTAAAAATCAACATATTGTAAGTAAGTTGATGGATGTAGATAAAAAGTGTACAACATGTTTGATCATTAGATTCTCTAAAAAAAAAAAAAAAAAAAAATGAATTTATTGACTTAACATTGAAGATAAATGGAGTAATGTGTTTGGAAAGCAACACTCTCGCTAAATTACATGGGTGCAGGCTCACTAATGTTTTGAAGCCGATACTATTTTATCAGGTAATTGTCTTACAAAGCTTGTACCTTGAGGACCATGGGGATTTTAAATTTTAGTAGATTTTCTTCACTGAAGCATTGGGACAGAGGGGGATTCTGTGGCTAATGATGCTTGAAAGGGCACCTGGCTAATAGTGAATGACCTGATAAAAAGTGGCATGGCAATAGCAGGTGTGGCAAAGTTTTTGGGATGTGAGAAAAACCTTGGTCAAAAATCCTTCCGAAGCTGTTGGGCCTTGCTAAACCTCTAATGGGAGACAATCAACTGGAATTTTTTTTCCCCTCTCTTTTTTTGTTCAAAGAAATAAGGGTCTTTGTGCTGCACTTATAAATATTGCTACGAATATATAAAAAAATAAATAAAAAAGGAGGAAGCAATGGGTGCTGAAGAAGAGAAAACAAACATGAGAACTAACAGCAAACAAAAGGGGTTAGGCTATCACTGCATGCATACCTACAATCAGTAGGTTGGAATTAGACCCCAACAATCATTGTATACCAACAGATGTCCTCGGGTCCAACCAAAGATTCCTCTGTCATAGCAGTCTTACCTGAACTCTTAACAATACTCCCCTAAGAATTATTTGAAATGATCAGATTTCAAAACAATACAGGACATGATTTATCTCAATCTTTCCATTGTCAATTAATTCAAAAGAGAAAATGGTCCATATTCAGATTCTGTCTTCATCTTCCGATTGACATTGAAATAAAAATGACAAAAGCTTGTCAAGGATAAACACTAAATATTATATTAACCTGTTGAGCCCAATTCTTATTCCTATGTGTGTAAAGGAAGATGGCAATCAACTCAGGGGAGCACTTCAGAACAGGGGACATTAGCATGGTGAACTGTTCAGCAGTAAAACAAAAAGATTTGTTTCCTGTGGGAACATAACATCCAATTCCTCTGCCGTAGGCCAAATATTCATTTGAGACAATGTTGCAAAGTTCAAACGTCTTTGTACAATTACTTCCAACTGTAATTTGAGGAATGTAAGTGCCTCCTGTTGTCTATTTGTGCACCTTCTGCTTGAATTTTATTTTGTCTCCTCATCTCAAAGAAAATTTGGGGAAAAGATCCTGTAATGCATGTCTCCCATTGATTATAGCCAACAGTAAAATTGAAACACAATCCCCTGTAACACAGGAAACAAAATAGAATCTCATCTGGGAATATCTAGACTCAACACAATGCAAACACTGATCATGCTTTGTTTCAAAGGATAAAGATACCATCTGAGAGGTAAGAGTTACAGAGCGAAAAGCAAAAGACCAATACTGCTGGCACTTAAATTTTTTTTGTGTTACACTAGAAGTGATCTGCTGCACATGATCTGCAAAGAGAAATCATTGAGAAAATGGCTAAGTTAGGGGTCTCAATATAAGCTGATTATCAAAAGCTAGTGTTTCATTAAAATGGTTTTCAGAAATTTATGCAGGTCATAAACAGTGCAAAACATACACTCGGGGGGGGAAAGATCACAACTACAGTCATTAAATATGATGACCTTGCACTTCCTTCGTTGCCCTCTCATTTCTGATTTAAGAAATCCAAATGAAACATGCATGAAGTGCAAGTTGCCAGAACGATCTAATTGAAGGCACAACAAATCAATCTTTGTGGAGTGCCAGCAGGACCGTGCTCTTCAGGGTGTCAACCAACATATTGAAACTGATAGAGATAGCAGAAAGACAAGAAAAGAGGTGCAATGGGAAAGGCTGCGATGGGATTCCCAACCTCCATCCCGGCCATTTTCCTCTCTGATGAGAGGTGACGTCAGCGTGATTGTCACTTGCATCTTTGGGTCAGTACAGGACGTCAGAATGATGGCTGCTTCCTGGATAGATCCCCTGACCTCGTATTTTTCTGGGGCTACAATCTGGAAGAAAGTGTATTTTTCAAAGTCAGTTTTTCATACAACTAGCTAACAGTTATTTCTATACCTAGTCATCTACATTCAGTGGCCAAATGTGATGTATGCATTGATGTGCGAATGGAAAGATGAGGACACAAGTGTTCAGTTATCAAAGATTTCAGGTCCCATGAAAATGATGACTCATGAGCTGATATATAGATTCTATCGATCTCTGAAAATCGATTACATTCATGAGGTGCTTTTCGTCGAACAGTTATGGTTTAGTGTGGGTGTGTAGAGGGTGGAATATGAGGCAGAGTCACATATGTATGTTTCAAGGTAGAGTATGTTTTATAAAAGGGAAAATTGCCTTCAGGTGTGTTAGCGCACGGTTTTATATTCTGATCTTTTTTGCACAAGCCATTTACAGCTTTTGTGCAGACGTACACTTAGTATGAATCCTACACAATGTTCGATAAATGAGGCCCATGATCTAAAAAAAAAAAAAAAAAGTAAGACCATTAAAACATGGAGTCCTTGTGGAAAAAAAATAAGCCTCAACAAAGCAAAAATATTGCTGGCAGGGCTTAATATTTCAAAAATCTATCGCCATCACGATATCAATGTGTGCTATAGATGCAAGACGCTAAATTGACATGTGCCACGCATTCACACTCTGCATGTCAATAATTTGGCCAATCAGATGGAGCCCTGCTGCCCTAGATACTAAATCCAGATCATTGACAGGTTTTGCCAAGCATCTTGCACAGGTGTGTTCTTTACAAGGTTGCAACATATGCACAGGTATTGCTAGAATACCGGGAAAACATTTTTTTTTTTTAAATAAATGATTGCACCAGGTTGACGGTGTGCCATTTTCCACAGTTGACCGTTTGTGTGACAAACACACATGCAAAAAAAGAAAAAAACTAAACTGTGATTTGTAACTACAGAGCCTGCCAACTGTACCATCAATTCAGCTTTGAACTTAAGCAAGTAATAATGGTCCTACTTAGACAATTAGTGTAATTAATGTTGTTTATCACTATCAGTAATGTGTCTTTCTAATTGTTTGACTGCATGTAACCACTGATTTAGAGCACAAGATGGAAAAGGGTTTTTGGGAAGTTACAGTAGTTCTCTCATTCTACAGAGTTCATCTTAGATAATACTGTGTTTACAACTAAAACAAAGACAAATTGGCCTCAAGAAAGCATGGGGCAGGTGCTGATTTCAATGGCAACTGACAGAATTAACTGTGGTATAACATTTGTAAAGATAGTACTGTTAGTTGCTTGGGGAGGTGCTCCATAATGCGGCTGAGGAGGTCCTTGGTGGGCTTCTCTGAGCAGAGCAGGACTAGGTTGACGTCTTTGTCCCCACGCAGAAGTAAGCCTTTGGCCAGGACTCCAACCCTCATCACTCCCTTCAGGGCTCTACACAGTAGAAAGGAAAAATAAGCAAAGATTAAATTCAATTAAAAAGGTGCTTTCAGACTGTGATATATATAAAAATAAGAAAGAAAGAAAGACAGAGAGAGAGATTGAGTGTAATATGTATATATCTGTGGACCAGCTCACACAGGAAGAGGCAACGCAAATACATGAAGACAATCTGAAATGTCACACCTGTCTTTGCAGGATTCCTTCTTCTCTTTGTCATCTTCCTTGGCCTTGTCCTGGTCTGTAATTATGTCCGAGACAAGTTTGAGGGCACGTTCTGTGATTGATACAATCTTCTGGATTGACTGGAGCTCATCTTCTGAGGGGTAGATGGCTGCATGCTTGGTCATGACATAACGATCATCGGAAGAATCAGGACGGCGTGGGGGCTAAAACATACAAAAGGTTCTTTGTTTCAGATGGTCATTCTATCTAATGATGGTCTGGCACATCTGAGGGGATTATGCCTCAGAGTCTTGTTGATATTAAATGCATCAAGCAACAGCTGAAAACACATTCAATTAATATTTCAGTTTATATGATTATTAATGGTCACAATAATGTGTTTATTTATGTTGTATTCTGTTCAGAATAACTCAAGGTAAATAAGGTGCAATAATGTTGCTAACCCCTGAACATATGAAAAAATTACCATAGACTTATGAATAAACACAACCATGATATATTATGTCATGTGATATATTATGTTTGCTGAAAAGTCAAGGCATTCAGTATTTCATCTCCATGTCAGAAATCCAGTGTGCTTGATTTACAGTGTGACTATGTTCTACATCATATTCAAACTTAGTTTGTGTCCAGCATGAATGTTTTTCATCCACGCATTAAGATGCTTCACTAAAAGAGAACTGACCACAGAAATAATCATCTTTTGAAATGTGTAATCTTTGTAGATATGTCAACTTTCAATCAGTGGCCTATTATCACTATGCCTTTCAAATGCAATATGAATCTGAAAAATGTCATGGCTACTTGTTTGATTGTAATAAAGACTTCAAGAACCAGGGCTGTGGTCTGAAAGTAAAAATAATCTAATTTCCTAAATATTCCTCGACCCCAATGGAAACGAGACTCTCTTAGCTCTCCCTAAGAAGGCAGACTACCCTCTGTCTATCCTGTATGTAGATTATTCAGCAGAGCAAAAATAAATCCCTCTGAAGCTGGTGGGGTTTTCATGTCACACTGGGTAGAAAATTTAACCATTACCTGACGCGTTACCAATGTATGGTCCTTAACAATATACTTAGTAACACTATACAGACACCATGATAAAGCCTTACCACAGGCCCTTGAGGCTGGAGGCCAGGCATGCCAGGTCGGACTCCGAGTAGACCAGGAGGACCAGGAGGACCCTGTGGGTACCCGCCATCTGGTAATCGACGTCGTTCATCCCAGTGGTGTTGCTCCTCTTCCATGCGTCTCCAGTACATGTCTTCTTCATAACGCCTGAAGTAGAAACTAGAGCTCATTTCCTGGTTCCAGGTTTTGCGCCACAGAGCTCCACCACTCCCAACAATGGATAAACCACTACTTATTCATGTCTCCTCCTTAACCACTGATAATAAATAACCATATCCATACCTCATCTCCATTCTCCAGCGCTCTTCCTCCTCTCTTCTTCTCCAATACTCCTCTTTCTGCATCTGTTTTCTCATCTTTTCCTCCTGAATTTTTCTGGCTCGGATGCTGGGCTTGACCTCCACCTGCAGATCTGGGTTGACTTTTTTCTACATGACAAAAACATTATAATAGTTTTACATGTTTTTCCTGAAATTGTCAAAGAGCAAATGCATCACTCTAAATAAAAGAAATTAATCAAAAACTGCTGAAATGCAGAACAACTGCTGCATGTCCTGCACTGAGACACCTGATAAATATTCAGAGGTGTATCAATTCTGTGGCGTGGTACAGACATGTCTACAAACCTTGTATTGGAGACGATGCCTTCGTCCTTTGAGATGCATTTCCTTTGCATTTGGGTCGTTGAAACTACATTCACACAGCTTGCAATGGAAGCGGATGACTTTGCCTTCATCGTTTCTGACCTAGAATGAGTTTCACATATTACACTCAAGACTTGAACACATTTCTGCCCCATAAAGTGTAGGCTGGCTTAAGCCCATGTAAGCAAGGGCCAAAACTTACTTCCTCAACATAGTCATGACCGACTGGCTGGACATCACTCTGCAGTCCAGCCAGGGCTGATGTGGACAGAGAGTCTGAAACTTCAGTCTTGGGGTCTTGAGCACCTGAAGAGGGCATCACAGGCTTAGATGCCTCCACTTTGGCCTCCGCTCTGGCTTCGTCAATCTTTACTGTGGTCTGTAATTTATTTCCACCTGCATTTCAGAAATAACAATTTAGTTCAAATCGTAGACAGATCTACTAAATAGTCCTAAATAACAAAACAATGTGACAAGTTGGTAAGGTAGCCCTTGGTGGTCAGATTCTATGTAGTTTTATAATAGTTAATACTTTCAACAACCCAATGGTATGTCAATTAATTCCATGGTTTGCAGCTCAATACAGCTACAAGGCAATGTAGACAGTTCTGCATTTTTAGGCTTTATTAAATGGTTCTGGATAAGGAATTGTGTATAATAAAAATTAAAATAAAACTGAAAAAGGTTGTCATTTAATGTCATTATAGAATAAGATTATTTGAAATGACTAGATTCTGGCCAGAGTCAACACCACAGGATAGTTGCATCATTATTATATACATTTCTGGTAATGCAGAAAGTGAATAATTGTGATAAAATATGTCATGCAAGTTTTAGTAAAAAATATCCTTTCATGTTTAAATAGAAAAGGTTATCACAAATGCATGTAAAATAGCATCACAACTGCTGTGGTAATGTGTATAATCTGCATCAAATTTATCCTGAACAGATGGTTGATGTCCTGCCTCAGTGTGTGTTCAATAAAAGATAGAAGTTGAAAAAAGGGGATATCCAAATGGTGGGAGTTCAGTTAGAGAAAAGGTCCATTATGGAGTATTGAATAGGAATATTTGCATTAAACCAGCAATACCATCAGTGTAATATAACAAAGCATATGTTAATCATAATGATGTATTAGACTCTAATACATCATTATGATTAAGATATGTTGTTATAATAATGTTGTTTTGCTTCATTGGCAGTGGAATCAATTTTTCTTTTACTGTTTACCATTTTTTTGGGAAATTTGATTGAATAAATGACTTTTTATAAGGCAACCTCGCTTTTTCATTTCTTAATCATAACATGCAGTACTCTTACCAGTCTTACCAGCTTGTCAAAACAATGCTATATACTGCTTTTATAAAGAAGTATAATTAATATTATGCAGAATTGAGTTCAGCCTTTTGGCCTGGCCCTCCACAATATTTTCTGTTTCTCATGTGGCCCCTTGGAAAAAATGATTGCCCACCCCTGTATTAGAGGAACTCTGGTTTACCAAAACAAATTGCAGGTGTATCACATGCATTTCTACCTCTACCAGCTCACTGTAGCTGTTTCTGCTTGTATAATCTTCGGAGACAAAATAGTGCAAACTATGTCCTTAAATTGAAGAATAACCCAAGATCTACTAAAGCCAGCTGGTTTCTGATCAGCAGAGACACAACGGAGGATTATACTTCTGTAAAACTACTACAGTGAGAGTGACCTGTACCCTCAACATGTGTTTACTAACCAACAAAATTGATCTTGGGGGTGTTGACTTTCTTTCCAGCTGAGGCAGAGTTGGCTGAAGAGAGGTTGTTGGCTAATGGGTTCTTGCCACCCGCAACACCACTGCTGACTATGTTGACTGGCTTCAGGTAGGTAGGACTGGAGCTGGTGGCAGGGGAGGAGGAAGCAGGCGCACATAGAGAGCTGGTGGTGCTGGAACTGCTCAGGGTGGCTGCGGTTGTCTTGTTGGGGGCAGCTGTGGTGGAAGACGATGTCTGAGTGACCATACTGGGCTCAGTAGATGGAATGGGCTTTCCAAGCTTGGTATGAAGCTTCACAACCTAAAGCAGAGCATTTAAATTACAGACATTTTTTGGCATTCATCAGAGAGAGAGCAAAAGACTTATTAATATTATAATTACTGATAATACCCCACTCATACCTTCTGGTGCTTAGCTCCACGAATGTGGGCAGCATAGGCATCTGCACCAGTGCAGGAAACATCGCAAAGTTCACAGCGCAGCTGGTTCTGAGCACTGCGGGCCAAAACCCCTCCTCCACTATTGCTGCTGCTACTGCTCTGGGAAACCTTCAGTGCTGCTTCCTTTTTCTTGTGCTTCTGCCCTTCAAGATGCTCCTTGTATGTCTAATGCATTTGATATGCGATGGGAGACAGTTGCACCGATTGATAAGTATTTCTTTAGAACACTAATGATGTGATTTTTAGAATACATATCTAAAAACACTGCATTTATTATTTGTATAGCTTTTCCTTATCCTGTAGATCAACTTAGAACACAGTAATTAAGATTAGATGAACAACTCTAGGATCAGATTGACTGCAATCAGTTGACTTAATTAATGGTTTGTATGTTAAAGACCCAGTTCATCTGACAATTTCAAAACAGTCACACTTAAAACGGTTGCATTTATGTGTGAGCTCCGTGCCGAGCACACTGGAATAATGTTGTCATTGTGGGCTATACCGAACTCACCTGTGGGCCGGCACAGCTGATCTTACAGACGTCGCAATAGTGGATCTGAGGGGGCTTGGGCGGCTGCTTGGGCCGAAGCTGCTTACTCTGAAAGGGGGGCTTCTTGGTGAAAGTGTTTCCCGTCCATGCTGCTGTTGCGGCTACAGCTGCCACAGCTTGCTTCTGCTGCTGCTGCTGCTGCTGTTGTTGCTGTTGTTGTTGCTGCTGCTGTTGCTGCTGCTGGTGGTAGTAGCTGGAAGCTGCCGAGTAAACTGCAGCTTCATAGCCTGAATATGAGGTTCCTGGAAAGGATACAGCATTGCCAACTTAAAACCTGCTCAGTGCACTTTTATAATATAGGCCTTTGAAAAGGCTTGATATGATGCATGTTAACCATGCTCACCATTACAGTTTATTATGTTAGTATATTTAACATTTTATTGTTGGCATTAAAATGTAAATGTAGCTTGAAGCTGATAACATTGTTTTTGATATTTGGTGATGTACAGTGCAATAGTTTTCCATTTGGGTTTTGAAATTAAAGCCAATGCCAAAAGCCTTGTTAGCATTACTTTGAACCCTCCCTTTTACTTAAGGGAAACAATTATTTTATATTGCAGAAAACCCATCTTGTACTTACTGACCACAAACAAAATTAGCTTCCTGGTTTTGCAGAAAAAAATATTTTGTACAATGTCCAAATTACCAGAGTAGGTGACGGCATTCGTGCTGTAGGTTGGGCTTTGGGAGTAAGAAGGGACAACAGAGGCAGCAGCAGCCACGGGCTGGACAGTGGAGGTCACTGGGTAGATGGAGAAAGTGGATGAGGCTGGATTGGGAGCAGCAGGCTTTATCACAGTCACCTGGCGTGCCTGCTGGCTCTGGGTGTATGATGTTACCCCCTGGCTATATCCTGGTTTGGGGACTGGAAAACAAAAAGTGAATTAATTCATCTCCTCTTAAACACAGTTTCAACAAACTGAACATTATAACATTCATGAAGGAGGACTATCTGTAGGGCTATTATATTAAGACTGCATTACTTTTAGCTGGGTGTTAAACTGACAAATTCATGCATTGCCATACCTGTCTGATAGTATGAATCTGCCACACTGGGTTGTGCAGCAGCAACAGCAGCTGTAGCAGTGGGCTGCTGGTAATACTGCTTACTGTCATAAGCTACAGCTGGGGCAGTAGAACGGACATAGGAGTAAGAGTCCTGCAAAGAAAAACAGTAAAATAGAGTTGATGTTCTGAAGGTGGTCAAACCTCTGCTCCTCTTGTCCAGAGGTCAAATTGTTGGACGAGACACTGAACCCAAATTGATCCTGTTGCTTCCGTGTACATGGATGGAGATAGAGGAAAACTGTACTTTGGATTATGTCACGACATGAAATGCAGTGTGTGGGTTGTAATCATTTGTGTCATGTAATGGTATTGTGCTGGACTTATCATGCAACCTTTAGAGTACAGGTAATTACCAAAAACATTTTAAATGATCCTTTAAAACAAGGTCAAATTATGCACAATGAGTCTCAAGCAAATGTACTGTTGTTTTCTAAGAAAATGCTTGTGTTTCGTATTAATCAAATTTTTTTTGTATTGCAATTGAATGATGATTTAATTAACTACTTTGTATCAGTAATTTACTCAGGGCACAGAGGTGGCTGGCAAAGTGTTATTTGGCAAGATAAAAATCTAATGTGATCAAACCACAAAAACATGTCCCAGAATTTCGCTAATCTGCAGAGCAGCGAGTTAATACTCATGTACCTGGTAGTTCTGTGAGGTGACTGGTGGTGGGGGTGGGGGGACCTCAGGCTGGCGCTGAGGGTAGCCATAGTCAGCGGCAGCATGTGTTGGCTGGTATCCTCCATAAGCTGCAGCAGTAGCCACGGAAACTGGCGCAGGCCTAGCGACAGCTACTGTGCCTGCAGTGGGAGCATAGGCTGCTGCCACAGTGTGTGCAGCCACAGGTGCTTGATGAACTGTGTAACTGGCCACTGTGGTGGGGTGTGTATATGCTACCCCGGCAGTTGGCTGCTGACTAGTAGGGCAACACAAAAGAGCAATGTCAGAGGGGACGGACACACACACAAAAAGAGGTTTTTAACTGAAGCAAATTCCTAATAATTTTCTCCACCTTTCCAGTTTGCTAAGACAAAAAAAAAAAAAAAAATAAGAGTGTGCAGTATCTTGATTGACACTGGATGGATGATATACCTACTGAGTGCATGAGGTACATATTCAGCTCTTTCATTTGGGATCCCCCAGAATTCAGTATTAAAAATTTTAAAAAAGAACAAAATTTATATAGTGACCCACCCCCAGAATCTAATCGATAGAGGTGAGACCAAATGAACACATGCATAGTTTCCCATTAATTAACTACAATGTGACGCAATCAAATTTGTTCCTTTTAACTACTACTGTTTTAAGACCAGTGTGGACATATGGAAAATGAGGAAGCCAGAATCCATTACACTAATCTATAAAGCTATATACACACACACACACACACACACACACACACCTCTATTTATTTTTTTGACACTTAACTGTACAAACAGGATTACTGTACGAACATTCCCAAACCAGAAGCCCTGAATTAATGGTGACGTCCATGCAAAACTCAAAGCACGGACTGTTGCCTACATCTCAGGTGATCTGGAGGACTACAGGAAGTCCAGGTACGCGCTCCGGAGTGCTATTAGCAGTGCCAAGAGACTTTACAGGGACAAGGTGGAGTCTCACTACAAGGGCTCCAACACAAGGAACATGTGGGCTGGACCATCTCTGACTACAAAGCAAAGACCAGCAGTGCTGATGTAGTGTCTGCATCTCTCCCAGAGGATCTGAACACCTTTTATGCACGCTTTGAGAGCAACTCCCCGGCTGTGGAGGCCCAGGAGGACCGCTGTCCCCCTGTAATATCCGGGGCAGACGTGTGGAGCTCTTTTAACCGGATCAACACACGCAAGGCACCTGGACTTGATGGCATTCCTGGCCGAGCTCTCAAGGTGTGTGCAGATCAGCTGGCAGATGCGTTTTGAACAGACATTTTCAACCTGTCACTGCTCCAGTCTGTAGTCCGCGCATGTTTCAAGGAGACCATCATTGTCCCTGTTGTCCAAAAAAACAAAAACGCTCTGCCTGAACGACGACCGCCCAGTAGCACTCACCTCCACCGTCATGAAGTGTTTTGAGTGGCTAGTCAAACCCTTCAACACCTCCTCCCTCCCTGACTCTCTGGACCCTCTTCAGTTTGCCTACAGGCCAAATAGTTCGACTGCAGATGCCATCTCCCTCACCCTTCACACTGCCCTCTCCCACCTGGACCAGAGGGACACGTGTGAGAATGCTGTTCATTGACTACAGTTCAGCATTCAACACCAGCATGCCCCTGAAGCTCGTCACCAAGCTCAGAGACCTTGGGCTCAACATCGCCCTCTGTGATTGGATTCTGAACTTCCTGATGGGCAGGCCCCAGGCTGTGCGGATAGGCAGCACCACATCCTCCACCCTGACTCTGAACACCGGTGCCCCCCAGGGCTGCGTGCTCAGTCCTCTCCTTTACTCCCTGTTCACACATGACTGCGTGGCCACCCACAGCTCCAACACCATCGTTAAGTTTGCTGATGACACGACCGTCATAGGCCTGATCACCGAGAGAAGGCCTACAGAGATGAGGTCAGAGCCCTGACATCTTGGTGCCAGGACAACAACCTCCATCTCAACGTCTGCTAAACGAAGAGAAAAGGAGTAGAACACCCCCCTCCATCAACAGGACTACGGTGGAGTGAGTCAGCAGCTTCAGGTTCCTCTGGGTCCACATCAGTGAGGTCCTGACCTGGACCCATCACACAGACTCAATCAGGAAGACGGCCAGACAGCGGCTCTTCTTTCTCCGCAGGCTGCGGAGGCTCAACATGGATTCCAGGGTTCTCTGCAATTTCTACAGGTGCACAATAGAGAGTATCCTGACTGGCTGCATCACCACCTGGTATGGCAGCTGCACCGCCCTGAACCGTAAGGCTTTACAGAGGGTGGTGAAGTCTGTTCAGCACATCACCAGGACGGAGCTACCATCCATGGAGGACCTCTACACCCAGCAGTGACCCCTATCACCCCAGCCATAAACTGTTTTGCCTGCTGCCGTCTGGCCGACGGTACCGCAGCATCCGGACCCGCACCACCAGGCTCAGAGAGTTTCATCTCTCAGGCCATAAGACTTTTAAACTCCTCCAAACCAGCACCGTAGCATATTTGCACTATTGCTTTTCTTTAGATAGATAGATATTTTCTATTTAAACTAATTGTTGTGCATTTGACATTAAACTCTTGAATCTAAACTCCCAAGTCCCAAACAGGATCATGCAGACTGATGACTATTTTTTCAGTAATCCGATTAGTCATTAGTTAAACCATTGAATCTGGTATCTGAAACTTAACCTGGTCTGGAGCAAGTTAACAGCATAAATTGCTATGTTGTTTTATCCCTGTAAGAAGTGAAGCAGCTTTATAGGACTGACAAATCTTAGTTACCCTAAAAATTGCTAATCTTGCTAGTACAGGCCCCTGCTCTCTGTCTTTCTCACAAATAGTCCTCACAAGCAGGCAGATCTCTTAACACTGGTCATCTCTGCTGTAGCTGTGCATGTTCCTGTCACAGGCCTGCAGTTTACAGTAGGGGTGCAACGATTAATCGACAAATCTTTGACAATGGTTGCTGACGAATTTAATCATCAATGATCCATTGGTTACGTCATAGCGCATGTTTTTCGTGCCGTGCAGCTGAACTAAACGTCGATTTACCGGAGGTGTGAGCCATCTGACTCCCTTCCTATCTCTGAAAGTCGCGCATGTGCAATAGCGACAAAACATAGACCAATGGCAGTGTCCGTTGCAACACCATCGTGTAGCAGAAAGTCAAAAGTATGGAAGAATTTCACCCTTAACTTAGCCCCCCCCCCCCAAAAAAAAACTACCTGCAATATTTGTAAGGCGGACCTTGCTTTCCATGGAAGCAGAACACAAGCATTTGAAGAGGAGGCACGTTTGACATCGCAACGTAGACGCGCCTCGGTAAGATAGCGTGGGTTTAAAAGCATAATGTTATCCTAGTGCCTGACAAACGTCTTTTTATTTACCGTATTTATTTATTTTTTTTAAATCACAATTATGTAGTCCGAAGAAGACAGCAGTTTCGTTTGTTGATGTCCTTCCTGTCCTTTTGTTAGCAGAAAAAAGGGAATATTGAATTCAAAAAAAAAAAAAAAGTATATTAGCACTTTGATATACATTTATTTATCATATGTATATATATTTTTTTAATATCAACACATGCACTTGCTAAGGGGAATACTGCGGAGGATCTCCTGTTGTATTCACATATTGCTCCTTTGGACATTCTGCAGACTTTTTAACAGAGTGAAGATAGAGAACAGTCAAATACAAGGATCTTATATAGGAGGACTAAGGGCTGTCTCTCTGAACCAATCCAGACTGGTTCTGTAGGCGCAGGTTGAGAGAGGAATCTGAACACAGACAACTGATTTACATGCGTTTCCCTTGGAGATAAGCAGACACACATTCAGTTCTTTGGAGAGTAAATAAGTGGCAAAAGGGTCTGATAGTTTTCAGGTCATACACAGTTCAGACCATAAAACACCTCATGTCATAAAAGTCTTTAGACAGGGCTTACTTTTCAACTACAAAATAGTTTAACCATACTTTGTTAATTTTTCCAATACACTGGCTTCAGTTTACTGGCAGTCCCAACTAAACCCTTTAACTTTTCTCTGCTTCACTTTATTGAAATAAAATGTCGCACAGATAACAGTCATGTTGTGCTGCATGAGTTTACTAGGGGATTTTCACAGCTTTTAAAGTGTAAGATTTATATAATAAAATAGCACAATGCCAGGTAATTAATGGATAACACTGACTGAACCTTGGTGCTGTGCGCAGCACTGTTTGTCTGGTTGTCTGCCGGTCAGTGGGCCATCAAAACATTCATCAAGTCTTTACTACCCTCTGCAGGCCGTCAGAATTCAGGATATTGTTCTCAGAGGACAGTTGCACATGATAGAGTGGCCCCATGGGGGTGAGAAGCTCAAATGGCTGGCTATATAGTCAATCCAGGTTTCCAGTTATATAACCTCGAGAACCTGACTAACATAATTTCACCACTACCTCATTGATCAGCAACTGAAGAGACGATAGGTTAGTATCCAGAGGGACAATGTTTCAAGGTAAAACAACAAATTTGAGAGCTCATAAACTAGACGCAGGTAATATTAGCATTCAACCACTTCCTTGCAAACATTACCACTTGATTAAGTTAAATCGTACAATGGGAAAGGCATCCCTAATTCTAAAATATTGATGCACCTCTTCGGCAGGGCATTGAGCATGGACAGCTCTAAGTGAAGGCGGGAGCACACACATGACACAGAACCTATTTGAGATCCAACCACATTCAGCAGTGGTCTGTGACACATGTTGCCACATTCTTTCAGCTGCACAAAACGCAAATGTGTCCACTAGTTATATAATGAACCCCAAGTATTTACAATTCTCAGTGTTTCCCATATATTGATTTGTATGTGGCCACAATATTAATGCAGGTGTATATGCTACCCCGGCAGTTGGCTGCTGACTAGTAGGGCAACACAAAAGAGCAATGTCAGAGGTTAGCATCACACACACACACTTTTGTCTTTACAAAACAGAAATGCTGCTATTTTCTGACCGCATTTTAATGCTGCCCTGTTTTTTGTTTAACAACCCTCTCAAAATTCCCCAACCAATAGAATGCCAGGTGACCACTGGTCAACAAATGAAATGAATGATATGATCTGTCTCGTTGCAGGCGCGTTCACTTTGCTTCAGAGCGTCCCGTGCAGGCAGTTACTCTTTAACTGGGTTCATCCACTCCAGCCCCCCACGGCTATATTATATGGACTTCCTGTCCTTTCATTCCAAAAAAGTAAGAGAAAGCAAGGGGAAGTCCATATAATAAAGCCCCATGCCCACAGCCCAGCACCGTGGAGCTCAATTGGCATTTGCCAGAATTGGTCTCTTCACAGATGAGAGCAGGTTCACACTGAGCACATATGATAAGTGTGAAAGATTCTGGAGACGCCGTGGTGAAAGTTATGCTGCCTGTGACATCATGCAGGTGCAGTGGGCCCTGTGTTCCTCCTGGTGCAGGTCAATGCCCAACATCATGTGGCCAGAGTGTGACTGGCCCTCACGTTCCCCTGACCTAAATCCAATTTAGCACCTATGGGACATTATGCATCAGTGCATCCAACACCGCCAAGTACCATCCCAGACAGTCCAAGAGCTCACTGATGCAGGTCTGGGAGGAGATCCCCAGGACACCAGTCGCAGACTTATCAGGACTCAGGAGCATGCTCAGACGTGGTTGGGAGTACATACAGGCAAGTGGAGGCCATACACACTACTGAGTTACATTATGAGTTGGATCAGCCTGTCATTTAAAATTGATGCTTTGACTTTAGGTGTGGTTTTGAATCCAGCCATCAATGGGTTTATAATTGTGTTGACCATTGTTCAACAAAGTATACAGTGTACATCAGTATAGATTTTCACCTTGAATAACTTGTTCATCAAGATCTAATGTGTGATTTAAGCGTTCCCTTAATTTTCTTCAGCAATGTATGTGGAGGAAGAGCAGTTGAAAAATCAATCTGAATTTATCCCCATGATTCAATATTCATTGGATCTTATACAGACTGCTTTTCACCTATTGTCGTTCGGTAGCCTCCTGGCCGCCTCAAACGACGCATTACATCTATTTATTTTGTGGCATAATCCCACCTGGGCTTGTCGGCGATGCGTTATTAGAAACCCCCAGCCCTCCACAACAAGCCTTACTTTCCTGTGTCGGAACTGATGGGGTTGTGTCAGGTTATTTCTACAACTTCCCAAAGTCCACAACCCGATATTGACACTGTGAATGATTATAAAACATGGAAGAAACGCTTCATATGAACCAGGACGCAGTACTACAACGTGGGCTTTCCTCACAGACGCACTTTAGGCTAAGCAGAGTCAGACCCTGACACCGCAACATTTAACACGGCATCTTTAGCTTATATAACGGCCATCGGTTTTACTGGTGAACAAATTGAACCAACGCAGTCATGTACAGTCTGGACTGCTGCTTCCGTCTAACTGCCGCAGCAGGGGGAATCAGTGCCCCCTCCCCCAGCCTGAACAATGGAGGCAGTCGGGATATACCTGTACAATACACACACTCCCATAACTCAAGAGTTCAGCAGTATGGGGGCAGATGTAACCAAAATTGAGCGTATGTGGGGTCCACTCACCTGTACTGAGCCGCAGCGCCATGGGTAAATCCAAAATAATTGCCGGTAGCCATTTTGGCATCTTCACCAAGCCGGCTGGGCACTGCAGAGGACAGACATACAGGGTTACGCTAAGCTAACAGTTAGCAGCAGGGTACAGAGAGCCGTCCAAGGACTATCCATTAACCTCACCATTTCAACAACACACACGCTTGTAAACTCACTAACGTCTATGTAGCTGATTGTAAAATAACTCCACGTTTTAACAATACTCACCATAGGTGAAGGAAACCACAGGACATATGGGAATCATTGGCTTCGTATGTTCAACCGACGCCCGATTACTACACCAGCCTATTTATATTACATGTCGTACCCGGAAATACGTCTTTGCGTCTGCGCAGATAGGAGCGAGGGGGACTTCGGTTCTGGACCGTCCAGTCCCATGGATGCCTGTTGTTTGCTGGACTGCATAATAAAACATTTTTGTATATAATAAATTCCCAGTAACATTACGAGAGGAAACAAGTCCAACAATAGAAAATATAAACATATATTTACACACACATTCAAATTATCTGATAAATGTTGTTTGCCACAGCCTATGGATTAACTCAAGAAACCAGCCTTTGTAAATGTTAGGTATTAGTTTTATTTAATTTCATTACTAGATAAAGATTTTACCCAATGGATAATATAACAACCTCTTACAGAAGTGTGAAGTTAGGGGTCACATTTTGGATGTATATGAGCTGTTAACAGCTCCAACAAATACAGAGTTTTATCACTCTAATATTCTACAATGTGCTCAGTTGCTTAAAGTTCAAATTATCCAATATCTCAGCAAAGATAGAGGAACAGCAACAAAAAAAAAATTGTGTATCACAACTTTGTTTTGATACACCCCTCTTACATTAATCATCTGATGATCCCTCAGATTTGTCTGGTGTCCATTTCTGTAAAACGATATAGTTCAAACTAACACCTGCTGCAGCTGCTACAACAATAACATTATTTAATTATTAATACACTGCAGTATTTTTTTATCTATCATGTTTAATAATCAGTCAGAGACACCAAACCAGTGCTTTATTTTAATACTCCATTCTACAGTTTTTCGGGCAAAAAATGTTCTTAGTAGGATTTTTTATTAAGCACTTAATGTATTTTTATATAATATAGTGGATATCCTCGCATAGCCATTGCATCACACAGGATCTGAAAGTCCACCACAACCCAAAAGGGAGACCACAACCAGTATTAGCAAAAATCTAATTTAGGAAAGAGCAAACATGTGTGGTGTTCATTTCTGTTGAATAAAGAGTGAAGTCAATGCTGCTCTTTGTGAGATTTAATTTAGCACCTTCAGATGGATTCACAGTACATCATGTTTATGAATGCGAAAATTAACCAAGTGAAGAAGGAACATCAGTGATTTATACCCGTTAGTTGGGTCACACATTTTTTAATACTGAGTCATATGTCAACACTCTGAATACAAAAACATTATTTTGGTGTAGCACGTCAGGTAATTTAACTTGTCCTGTCCTTGGACGTCCAGTGAAGTGCTGGCAGTTACACGGGTGTATCGTGTTTCAAGATTGCAAAGAATACTGTCTCAGATGAAAAGACCATTTAAGAAATAAAAAAGAAATGAATAACCTAAAGCTTATAATTTCAAATAAGTTGTTGTAGGAATTTGGTAAGACCGATTGGTTGATGCTGTGGTTTTTGTAAAAATAAATCCATGGAGGAGTAAAGAACTGCTTCTTAACCCTAACCCTAACCCAAATGACAGCCAGTGTAAATATTATGAAGTCAACAGGGGCCTGCATCAAGTCTGACCCTGGTCAGTGTTGAAATATAGTTTTAGATGGAGGTTCTGGTTTCAGGTCAGCTTTTCAAGTTCGTTGTCCTTGACTTTACAAATGAAAAAGAATAGCACATAACGTGTTTTACATTCAGTTATTGTAAGAACTTACTCAATGGAGTCATCTGCTTTTCTTTGCACTGGTTGGCAGAAATGATGATACCTGCAAGGAGGGTGTGAGCTGAATTAACAGGTGAAGGTAAAGCTGAATATTTTGCTTGCATACATCAACGTGGTAATCAAAACACTCCAGTTCTGCTGTACACCAAAACAGTGGTTACCTAGAATTAATGTTTCCTAATGTCATGAACCTCAAAGGCGTACTGTAACAATCAGCTGAGGACAGTAAAACAAGGACCTTTGATCAAGTCTTGTATCAATTACAACTATTTGTATTTTATAGACGTGTCAGAAGGGAGAGCCAATCTCTACACTACCCTTTGCTTTGAACACTTCTGAACATAAAAAAACTATATAAAACCCATACCCACATACCTAAAGCCCAGATACTTCTCAAATTCCTCTGGCCAGCATCTATTTAGCACTCTCCAGGACCAGAGACGACATCATAATTGTTCAGTTATTTGTAATAACGAGTGATAATGTAAAAAATATTTCTGAAGGATTAAGAGAGTAATGCTGAAGCTAAACTGAAGTGCTGACTTGAATTAGCATTTTAAACAGTATCAAGAGCTAAAAATCTTTAAAAAGGGAGGACAAATGTTAACTGTATGGTCTGGAGTTGAATAAGGATCATTTCTGTTTTGAATTTATAAATTGATCACATATCTGAATCTCCCAAATTCAAGTTAAAGGCTTTGCTGCTATATTTTGTGTTCAAAGTCTTGTGCACACACATACTGTAATTTCCATGTGTTACGTTTTAGTAGCTCTTGAAATACTGTGTTTTTGTCCATCTCTGAGTTTGTGAAACTTCACTGTTGAAAATATTCCTGCACAATTTTAAATACACAATATTTCTACAGTTGCAAAGCTTTACACATGTGCAAATAATGTCTCCACAAAATATTGTCACACATGCACAAAATATTTCTACTGATCCAGAACTTTTTCTGACATATGCAAATTCTATCTTTTGTGCACCAAACTTTCACAACCCATTTAACAGCTAGTGTCTAGTGTCACTACCCATTGCCTGCTAATTCTTTTTGTGGGACTATGGAGTAATTTCTCACAAACAAGAAACCATTGAGGAGGATAATTGGCTGACACTAAATGTTTTTTAAAGTTTTTGGTTAATTGAACTGCAGTCGGCGGGCTAGCAGGGCTCTCCTAGGGAGAAGAAGAAATGAAGAATGAGGAAAAGATTCAGTATCAACTCTAAAAATGTGTAATAATCTATTGTGTGGTGAGAAAATGGGTTCCCCAGGGGGAATGTTTTATGGGAGATGAAACTGTACAAATTGTTCTGCCCTCTCGTGTAAGACTCGCTCTACTTCAGACTGCTCATGATGGCATTGCAGGTCATTTAGGGGTAAGAAAAATCCTATGATAGAGTTAGGGGACATTTTTACTGGCCTTGTTTGAAAAGAGACATTTCTGCTTTCATCAAAACTTGCCATATATGTCAATATATATGTCGGGAAAACCAAATCAGATAATTAAGCCTGCCCCTTTGTATCCCATTCCAGTTGCTGAACAACCATTTGAGCATCTGATCATTGACTGCGTTGGTCCCTTGCCACGATCCAAAGTTGGTAGTAACTTTTTGTTTACAGTTATGTGTCAGGCTACGCGCTATCCTGCTGCCTATCCCCTCAGAAACATTACCAAGTCTGTTGTGAAAGCTCTGTCACAGTTTGTCTATTTTTGGTATCCCAAAAGTTATTCAATCCAATCAGGCGTCTAACTTCACTTCAAAGTTGTTTGCAGAAGTGCTGAACCAGTTAAATGTCGAACATTCTCAGTCCAGCGCATACCATGCCCAGAGCCAGGGAGCTCTAGAAAGGTTTCATCAAACATTGAAGTCCCTCCTCCGTGCATATTGCACTGAGTTGGGCCGTGACTGGGAGGAGGGGTTACCTTGGCTGATGTTAGCTGCCAGGGAGGTGTCCCAAGAGAGCTTGGGTTTTAGTCCCAATGACCTGGTCTTTGGTCACACAGTGTGAGGCCCGTTAGCCTCTCTGCACAGTGACTGGCAAGCCAAGGAGGCCCCCAAAAACTTGATAGATCATGTAAATGGTTTCAAACTGCGGCTGTATGAGGCTAATGAAATGGCGAGAGAGAACTTACAGGCAGTTCAAAATAAAATGAAGAGTATGTTTGATCGGCGTGTGGAATGAGGAGTGTTATACACCAGATGATGGCATGTTGAAAGGGCATCTTAAAAATTCAGTCACTTTCCAATCTTGATATAATATTAAATCATTTACCTGAACCAAAGTGAACAGAGTTGGTGAATATTATTAAAGGTTATCCCTGCCTGTTCGCAGATACACCTTCTCGTACTCATCTTCTTGAGCATGATATTGACGTGGGAGAGGCCCAGCCAGTCAGACAACGCTTTTATCGTATGTCTCCAGATAAAAGAGCATTTATAAGCAGAGGTGAAATACATGCTGGAAAATAACATTGCTGAGCCATGTGCATCTAGTTGGTCTTCCCCATGCTTACTCGTCAAGAAGCCAGATGATACATTTAGACCATGTACGGATCTCCGAAAGGTGAATCAGCTGACCAAGCCAGACTCATTTCAACTGTGTGGATCAGGTTGGCTCTGCTAAGTTTGTCAGTAAGTTTGACCTACTTAAAGGCTACTGGCAAGTTCCTTTAACTTCCAGAGCAAGGGAGATTGCCACCTTCATTACATCGAGTGGTTTGTATTCCTACACTGTTATGCCATTTGGGTTACGTAATGCCCCAGCCACCTTCCAGCACCTAATGAACAAGGTGGTGCCAGGATTGGTCGGCTGCGCTGTGTATTTGGATGATGTGGTGATTTACAGTGACACATGGGAGAATCATCTTCAGCGCATTCGAGTACTGTTTGACCGTCTGACCTGGGCTCGTCTGACCATTAATCTGGCAAAATGAGAGTTTGCTAAGGCAACAGTAACATACCTGGGAAAAGTAGTTGGCCAAGGGCAGGTGCGTCCAGTAAGAGAGAAAGTATTGGCAGTTGATCAGTTTCCTGTTCCGACAACCAAGAAAGAACTCTCTCGTTTCTTGGGTATTCTGGGGTACTATCGTGGGTTTTGTAAAGATTTTTCCACAGTGGTTGCCCCACTCACTTCTCTTCTTAGCCCAAAGGTTAAGTTTGAGTGGTCTCTCACTTGTCGGGAAGCCTTCGAGTCTGCCAAGACGTTGTTGAGTTCTGCCCCTGCCCTTGCAGCCCCACAGATGGACCAGCTGTTCTTGCTGTATACTGATGCTAATAAAGTGGGAGCTGGTGCTGTATTGATGCAGGCTAATGAGCGGTGTTGACTGCCCGGTGAGTGTATTTTCTAGAAAGTTCAATTCACACCAGTTAAACTACTCAATTATTGAAAAGGAGGCACTGGCACTCATCTGGGCTTTGAAACACTTTGAGGTTTATGTGGGGGGTGGAGTAAGACCTTTAGTGGTGTACACCGATCATAATCCCCTAACCTTTCTCCTCACTCCAAAACCCAAATCAAAGGCTTATGCGTTGGTGTCTTTTCCTACAGCCATTTCATTTAAATATACGACACCTAAAAGGAACTGAAAATACGGTGGCTGATGCCATGTCCCGAGCTATGATTGTAAGTTAACTTGTGGTTTTACTCCCTGCAGGGTCTCTTTCTGTCCACTCTAGTTTGCATGTCTCTTAAATTGCTTCTTAGGTACCAAAGTTGCTGAGGGGGGGAGTCACGATGCTCAAGGGTGAGATTGCCTGCAGGTGGTACATACATTCACAGGTTAACATTAATATACCTAATTGTGTTTAATTAAAATCTGTAGTATTAGATGTTGGTGGTAGTTGTAAAACTTTGGGGATCCAAAGGAGGACACCCATCTTAAGGGAGGGGGTGTGACGACCCTCTTATGCTACCTGCCTGTGTGCCTTGCTCTGTGCTGGTGGGTGGAGCTACAGCACTTACCTGCCCATCTGGGTGGGCCTTCCCAGAAAGCATATAAGACTGCTCTTCTGGGAGTGACTCGGTCTCTCTCAGCAGGGCCTGCTGCACCAGCTTGAACCTTGATCCTTTGTTTGGTTTGCTGCACTAACAAACATGCATCACACGACATTCTCACTCATCCACACGCTTCTGACACAACTGATAGTAAATATGATGTTTGAGTAAAGTGGAATAAATAACTTTTGATTGATCGTTCTGTGTGTGATCTCCCTTTTTGTTGCCAGCCTTGAGCCAGGTGGTAACAATTGCAATTGTAAAATCTATGAAGTGGACTTCTTTGATTTTGTTCAGACTGAGGAATCTTTTTGGTCAGTCCAGCTTTTCAGCTTGTATGTCTTTAAAAGATAGTATTCATGAGAATTATCTTGGTAAAATAACTCTGATCTGAAGTCAGTATTTCCTGAGATTATAGATAGATGGATAGATACTTTATTGATCCAGTTGGAAATTTAGGCATCCAGTAGCACACAAAACAGTAAAACACAGGAGCATAAAAATAATAAAAAGTCAAGATATGGTGCTCATTACACATACAATTTGAGTCTTTTCCACCAAATAAAAACATATCAGGACACATTTCATAAGAAACACATAGGGATAGATTTTTATTACTTTGGAGAAATGTTTAATAGCTATCTGTCTATCAGTTATGTCTGACACGAATCTGGATTTGTTTCTAAACAAAACAAGCTGATTGTTCCAAATGCATAAATGTGGAAAGAAACCATTGACACTAGACAAATGTTGCTTAATCCATTCGATATAAACAATCTGATTAATTGTATGAAACTCTAATACATTATATTCCCCTTTAGCTTGGCTTCTACAACATGTATTTAGTTTATTTTGTTTGTTTTTCCATAAGAAGTTATATTGGAGAGCATGATGCCAGTAAATACCAATCTAGAAATACCTCATACACAGACTTGTAAAATGAGGTCCTTTTGCAACCAACAAATTAGGACTTATTTTTTACTTGGATTTGTATAATGCCTTTCAAGGTACCCAAGACCACTTTACAAAGTTAGGGGGAAAATATATTACAGTTGTTCTGTGATTACAGTCCTTGCACTCAGTGTAATATTAGCAATAAGTGGTATCATATTCTGATGTCATGTCAAATACTGGAGACTTTTCAACAAGAAGTCGCAGAAGTGGAACTTGTGAGGTGAAGGTTGATAGGGACTATGGCTACATTACAGACCTCCAGAGGACCATCCTCCAGAGCCGCACCACATCAGGCAAAGGTATGTCACGTGTGAGGAGCCAGAGGGCCTGATGATGCAGACACAAGTCAGCCGAGGACAAGGTATAGAAGTTCTTTCCGTTGGCCTTCATTTTTATAAATAAATGTATGCCATTTTATATGTTTATGTATGCCAGAATTGTTGAGGAATATGTGACTTGGGAAATTGGCAGGGTGATATTTGCGTATAGAATCAGTGATAAAACACTGCTTATTAGCTGGGATTATTATTAGTTTGGATTATGTAATGCTGTGGTATGGCCCAAGTGCCTATTCCTGGTTGCAATTTTGTATTTGTAGATAATATTGATATATGATTTTGTCTGTTTCACCCAGCTCTAATATGAAATATTCCTTAGCACTTTGTTTGCTCGTTTATTTTAACCATCAGGATTTTATCAAATTGAGCTTTTCTCATGTTGTAAACTTGACCAGGGCAGTGAGTGGTGGGATTAGGTATACAGCATAAATAAAATGTTATTTTACAACAAGACTGATATATAGTATTTCTCCTCAGATACTCGACCATTACTGACAATAATCCATCAATTCACTGACTTTCAGTTATGCTTCAAAATGTTTATTCTAATCAATGCTACAAATACCCTTATCTTGTTGATGTTCTCCTTTACACTTGACATCTATTGCACTTCTGTCTGTCCTGGGAGAGGGATCCCTCACATGTGGCTCTCTACGTGCCACATTCTACGTTCTTCTTACCCTGTTAAAAATTTTTACTTTTTTGTTGAGGGTTAAGGGCAGAGGAAGTCACACCTTGTTAAAGCCCTATGAGACAAATTGTGATGTGTGAATATGGGCTATACAAATAAAATTTGATTGATTGATTGATTTTAGCATTACATTTTGCCAGTAGTTTGTAATAATTACAACCAATGTTTTGGAAAATAAAGATATTTTTTATGATTGTTTTAATAAAGAAATTGTTATAATAATGAAATTGATACTTTATACTATAAATCATATGTACACTGCTTGGACTGCTCATGGAACTATGCCAGCACAGGGTCATGTGAAATAAATGCTCAACCCATTATACTCACTTACTTTTCACTTGCAAGGTCAATACTGACCAGGGGTCAGACCTGATGCAGACCTCTGTTTACTGCATAATATTTACACTCGCTGTCATTTAAGAGCTGCCAAAAGAAGCAGAGCCTCATTCTTAAATGGATATATTTTTACCAAACAACAGCATCAATCAATAAATAGCATGAAAACAACTAACAAAAATACTAAATGAAACCCAATATGCATGTATTTCACAGTAGTTGAATATCTGTAAATATCACAACAATAACCTTGACGTTTAAATGTGTTAACATAAATATATATGTAGATTATGATGTATTTTGTAGGGGGTAGTCAAAGCCTACATGGGATAATGTCCATACACGGTGTTAGTGGTGGGGGTCAGGGTAAAATGTCTAATCTTCCAAATACAGTATCATCAAAAATGTAGACCTTAACACCTCCCCAACAGCTCCTCACAATCACGGAGGCTCAAAGACTGAATTCTGGCCTTGAAAGCCAGTAGGTCAGGGAAATATATAATTAATTTATTCATGAATACATAAGTATGATGTGTTGTAATATATTGAGATACCTGTTCATTTGCTATCCAGCAAGCTTATAGTTCTCTCACTGAAGGTCGTCTTCACCCAGAGACGGCCACATGTTTGTCGATGACCCCTGGCTCCCCCTGTCCTTCTGCCCCGTCCACCTTTGGCCTATGGCTGCTGTTCTGGGACTTGTTAGTCTGGGCTGCTCTGTTAGTAATATATATGCAATGAGTGGTTTGTACATTACTGAAGCATTTCAACATTCTTCTACTTAAATCTCCTCTCCACCACATTTCAGAGGAAAATGTACTTTCCTCTCCAAATTTGACAGCTTTGGTCACTATTTACTTTAAAGATCAACAACAGATGATATAATATTTTAAAATACTTTACATTTTAGAGGTTAAATCAGTGGTCTCTGATGTTGGATAAATCAAAACTGGTTTCATTTTAATAAATCATCCAATTTCTACATATGTAAGAGACGTTTCTACATCGTAACAATCAATACAATTCTCCTGTGCTTCAAATCTACATCTTCTGGAACTCTTGCAGTGTAGCACACACTGAATGTTTAAGACTGCCTGCATCACGGATGTAGCATCTCTCGGTGCATTAATCACCACAGTCCAACCAGTTGGCGGCGGTAATGCAACATTTCGTTGTTTGTGAACCACGACTAAACCACGAAAAGAAGAAGTCCCATCTCGCACTGTTGCCGCTGCGTTACCAAACGGACCGGAAGCCAGTGTGTGTGTGTAGGTGAAGCACTGTGTGGGCCGTGGACAAGACACAGTGTCCGATACTGTGTGGCATCCCCCCTCCAGGATGAGCGGTCTGCGAACCATCATGAGCTCCATCGCGATGTTCACTTTCCTGGGGGTCGGCTTTGGCTTGTGGTCGGTGATAGCTCCAGGAGAAGAGAGACGGAAAGAGCTGCTCAAGGTGACAGAGCTGAAAGGCTTGTGATGTGGACTGTGTCTGGTGTCACTTATACAAGCTTACAATTGCCGTTTGCTGACATGAACCCCGGAGAATGTCCGCACGATAGGGTCTTCGGAGGTTTCCAGTCACACATGAAAAACAGGAGATTCTCCGCTCAGACGTGTTCACAACAACAACACAGGAAGTGTCCAGGTGAAGGTTGGTGCAGCAGTCAGAGACAGGATGTAATGTGTTGATTCAGAGATCACGTGTTTTTGTTTACTGCACATTGACGCTGCCATTATCACCAAAAACTGTCTTGACATCTTCCTTGGTGTTGTCTGTAATCGTTGCTTCATATGATGTTACAGTGTGAGAAGAAAGTTAAAGTGAAAATGTCAAACTATTATTTTGTCGCTACTATCAATTTTGCCGCTTGCTTTTCAGATCACTCATCGCCATCCTGAAAAAAAACACATGCAGTTATTTATCCATAATCTTTGACAGTTTTCTTAACACAAACATATACTAGAGACACTGCAAGGCCACCAGCTGTGCTCACTTTCTAGAGAGGACTGAGAATGCAAGTCAGTGTAATGGTCAGGTGTGAATGTGTTGGGTTGCCTCTTGTTCCTGGGGTACAGCTGTCTTTATGGCCTCTGTCTGAGGCTGTGGAGCCCCTAAACAAGATGGGGTACCTTCCTCTGTGTTGGGCAGTGAGTAGTGGTTCAGTCAAGGCACAGTTTTGTGAATTTTTTTTTTACATGAGCATTCCAAAGAGACTTAGTGAATGTGATATTTGCTTGTGATCAACTTCTCTTTTGTCAGACTCAACACTCAAACGCTGCTTTCAAACATGCAATGAACTCCAGAGATACTCTGCAGTTTCAGGAGGTGTTTGTGTGAACACAAATGTCTGAGTGAGAGCCTCCAGTCTCCCCTAGTAATAAATCAGGAGAAGTCGATTTGAGTGCACAGTAGGGGATCTCTACCAGAGTGAATGAGGGGGATGATGGTCGCTTCTAACAAACGAAAGATAAAGACAAAAGACGTTAAGAGAGTTTGTGGTGATATGAACCGATGCAGGTGTTGATGTGCTGTAAACAAAATCACGTGCAGTAGAATTAATACATTACATCGTGTCTCTGCCTGCTGCACCACCCTGCACGTGAATCCTGCGGAGAATTTGTTACTGTTGTGAATGCATCTGAGCAGAAAATCTGTGTTGTTCAGTCTGAAAGCGGCTAAAAAGACCACAGCTTATGTGTTAAGGACTAAGACCTTGCTTAACAGTTGTTAAATGACTGAGAGAGGGACACAGCATCCTCTTTACAGAAGGAACATAAAGAGGGGGTGTCAGGTCTAAAATTGAACAGTACATAGTAGAGTCATTCAAGTTGAGCTGTGCCTCTCCTGAGGTCTGCACTGGGATTCAGAATCTATGGTTGTAAGCTTGTCGCTTATTATCAGGGTAAATCACCATGGTAACTCGTGATGAACTGCTAACCAGTTTTGAGCAGTTGAAGTTCCAACTACCAGATTAATACCATGGCTGTGTCACTATTTAGGGGCTTTTATTTAGAGATCTATATGATGAGCTCATCGGCAAAAGAAAAATCACTTATGGCGTACAACAACAACGTCAATTGTAGAAATAAACTTGTTTGTCTCAGTTTGGGCTGTGAATCTCTGCTCTTAATATTTACATTTGTCCCTGAATTCTGTATACCAGGAATTCTGACTTATTGGTGACACTTATAATACATTTACAAAGGCTATTTTATAACTGAAATATTATGTGTTCTATGAGACAATTGTATTATAGAGGTCATGAGAGGTCAATATGCTCTTTAATGGTCTCATTTGGTAATGTATATTTTGTGCTTCTCATCAGAATCTGCCTGAATCAAACCCAGTGCGAATGGAAGAGATGAGGAGGAGGAATGCTCTGGTGATGCAAGCGCTAAAGGAGGCTGCAGAAACCAATGACAACATTGCAAGAGAAATGCCCACACCTTGGAAATAGACTTTTTGGCAAAATCTCCATTTATTGAATGCAGATGACATACAAGGCCTCTAACTGTTCCAATAAAACATTCTATTATTTTACTCTGACTTTGCTGATCTAATGTTTGTATTGTCTGTTTTCATACCACTGGGTGTTGCAATTGTTAAGTAAAACTCTCTAAATACCAGACTACATTTCATCCATCTAATAACTTTAAATATTCTTGACCGGCTGAGTCAGTCAGCTGATTTCAGTTGAACCTGCTGAGGAGCAAACTTAAGGCAGATAGACCCAAGAAGTGCAGGAGGCTGCAGTGAATCTGAGTGTCTGCTGAAGTGTGTGGGTCAAGGACTTCAGTCAGCCACTGTCTGCAGAGGATTTCAAACAAATTATTCGTTCTGATGGTTTAGTATGACTTTGACATTTCCACCTGTCTGGTTACACTTAGGTTACTAGGTATTAAGAGGGATTAAGTCTTTTATTTCAAATGGAATTTGCTGAAACTCAGAGCCAGAAGAACAAGACATGTTCCACAATAAAAAATGAGGTTCAGTATTAAACCATGTCCATGAAAAGCTGATTGAATTGATTTGATTATTGACAACATGGCATGAGTTTGGATGATAATCAGCTCCTCCAGGTTGGTTTTTAAACTTATCGGAAGCAGCTGTTTTCCTCACACTTGCTTTATTCTGCCTGCCTGAGTGACACGACATATACTTTTTACAGTTTGAAATTATATTTTTTCGTAGTGATGTTTATCACATATGTTAAGTAATATCTAGGTCAGATCCATTGGTATTTTAATAAAAGTCAGTTTGTATATTAGGGAACCATGTGTCAGTTGTTGACAACAAGCTCTTTTGCCAGAATAAGTTGTGCTGTAAACATGTGTAACAATGATTTTCTTCTGCCTTTTAAATTATTGCAGTTTTTATCGGATCAAATCATTCAAAAAATGTTGTGTTTATCTCACATATTTAACTTTCAGTCAGCACTGCTTGCTTGAAGAAGATTTTCCACCTTCTGCAATTTCTCATGATTCAAGTCAAATACTTTTTTCATATTGTGCTAAATCATAGCAGAAGTTCTAACTTTAGCATTTTTCAATAGAGAATGTCAAGACTGTACCCCCATGAGAAAGAATTCAGTGGGAGAGATGGTAGAATATGGCACAGGTCCGACACATTGTATTGTCAGCTCCAAATGAATGTTTCAGTCGAATAGATCTTTGTCTGGCATCGTCAAGTGAACACCACAGAGATACAAACAGACCTGTCACTCAGACTTCCTCCAGACTGGACTTCCAGCAACACTGAACCCATTGTCTGAAAAAATTATAGCAACATACAGTCAAAATATGAATGGGTTTTTTAGTAGTAGTACTATAAATAATCCCATTATAAAAGTGACTAAGATAACTACAGTATCAAATAAACTAATATAATAAGTCCATGGGTCTGACTATCAGAAATTGGGAGGGTCAATTATTTTACGTGGTGCAATGTTTCAGACCACATGAGTGTAATTCACTAACATGATATAAGTTTGAGAGGACATGAAAGAACATGCTTCAATATTCTATACAAATATGAAGTTACAGACTACATAACATTTATTTTATTTTATTTACCTTACTGATAAGTGTGTTCATGCTGTCATTTCAATAATAAATACACAAAACTCTACCCAAATGTATGCACACTCACTGAGCCCTTATTAGCAACTGTATATTCATACAATCCCCC
The DNA here is from genome assembly GCA_026259375.1 of Verasper variegatus. Classification (NCBI taxonomy): domain Eukaryota; kingdom Metazoa; phylum Chordata; class Actinopteri; order Pleuronectiformes; family Pleuronectidae; genus Verasper; species Verasper variegatus. Next base: position 25,856,769 of record CM048041.1, read on the forward strand.
AATCAAATGTCAGCAGCTCAGTTTTTGACGTCCTGCAGATACAGGTCAGGAGCTTCAATTAGTATTCACATCAAACATCAAAATGATTAAAACATGTGATCTCAGTGACTTTGACATGATTGTTGGTTAGAGAATTTCTGGTACTGTTGATCTCCTGAGATTTTATCACACAATAGCCAAAACAAACAAACAAAAACAAAACATCCAGTTAGCAACAGTCCAGAGAGGTGTTTCTGGGGTCAGTGCGAAGGAAAACTTGCTCTTTGTTTCATTAACTTTGAGGAGCAAATGTTACCTCTGAATACGATGGTCACATGTTATTGTTTGTTATTAATGGGGAAGGTTCTTTTCTAATCCACTATCACTATCAATCTGAATCAATAATCATTGGTGGTCATTTAAATTTGAACCCCAATGAATTGATTCAATGGACGGAATGATTATTTTATTAACTTAAATACAAAAATGCTCATATGGAAGGAGATACATCCAAATCTATGACAGGTTTCAAGTTAAGCCAAATGTACAATTTCTAGAATCCCTGCTGTCTCTGATGTCATCTGATCACTGCCTTATTATAATTGGAACTATTTGTTAAATTCAGAGAACATTCAGACATATCTTATTGTAAGGGATTATGCAATGTTATTCAAAATGTTATCAAACCTTGTTTGTCAAACAGGAGTTTTTAAATGCACTCATAAATCTACAGTATAAATCCGATAAATTGCACTTAACTAAATCAAGGTCAAAATGGACTGAGCAGTGAGGAAACCACTTTTTAACAGGGTAGAAAGAAAAAAGCAATGCTGCTAACAGTAATTGGGAATAGGAAATCTTACGATTCAAAAGATGTGTCAGAGTTTTTGTTTCATTCTGAATCTGAATTCTGCTCAATTAGAATCAGAGTTCAAAGAACTGTGTGAACCTCAGCTGAAAAACCAGCATGATCTACATCTACATACGTTTTGTGGTAATGAAAAACAAAATAGACCAAAGACATGTCTGAATGTACATTACAAAATTCTTTGAACAATGTATACAATTGTGTCCAAGACTCAGTCTCGCTTTGTCTGGGGGAAAAAGTTCTATTCTGAATAATATTCATACCATTTTTTCAGATTTCAAGCATTTCATCAAAGATCAGAGGCATATTTATGTCTTTTTATTTTTCAAGCGTTGGAAATTTGGGGTTTTGGTATGGGGTTTGTTAATCTAGTGAAAATGATACATATACATTTTACATTTGGCACTATAAGAGATTTGTGGATGTGGGATCAGTCAAGACTGCTCTTTACATCCATGTTTATCTTTTAAGTGGCTGAACTTATTGATTAAAACAACACAGACAGCCATCCTTTAACCATTGTGGGTTCCCTTGTAAATAAGGAAAGAATACAACACAGAAATGCTGTTTTTTTTTTTGCTTTCTCAGAGGCCTCTGATTTGCACAAGTTCTGGAAGTCAAGCAGTTGGAAATTACAGTAGCTAAAGTTTGTGTTTAACATGTGGTCACAGGGATACTGCTTTATCTTTCTGTCAGTTTCAAGTTTTTATCAATCAGACTCAACACAGTTTTTTTGTTCTGAATTTGAGAAACTTATTTAAAAGAACAAGTCAGTCCACTTAATGTTTAATTTTGTAACAACAGATGCAATCCAATGAAAAGAAAATCTTGTTTTGAATAGCACTAAGTGTTTGGTTAATGGACAGTGAAATATCTTTAAATTGTGACTCCGGTAGCAAAATTGACAGGCAAGACCCAAACACAGTCACACAAAGACAGGCTGATGTAGTGAAGTGGTATTTAACTCTATTTAATACATTAATAAACAGGCAGGTGGGTGGATGGGCAGGCATAACAGTACTGGGAAACTTGAATCCAAAAATAGGAAACAAGAAAAAAGGTAATGACACAAAAAAACAAGGAAAACAGAGACACATGATCTGATCAGGCACTGGTGACAAGTGTAGCATATGCACTGACTGGCATGATGGGAAAACCAGGGCGTCTTGTAATTGTAGATAATAAACAGATTTGGGTAGTTGGGTGAGGAGAAAGGAAAAAAGCCCCGGGACATCTGGTGAGTTAATGGGAAATGGTGGGTCTGTAGAGATAACAGATCAGAGGCTGGAGAATGAGGGAGGGAGGAAATCAGATGGATCAGATCCTTACAACATATGTGTCCATATGTACTACAGGTGTAACTGATGCCCCTTTGTTTGGGTTGATCAAAGCCTCATGCCATCTTATTCTCTGGGTCTTGTGTTCCAGATGTTTTGGTCTGGGATTACAACCTCTACACGTATGGCTTGAAAAATGAAATCTTAAGTTTAAGTTAAGATTTTGGCTTTACAGCACAAAAACCTGAATATCTCATGAGAAATTTGATCCTGCTGGGTAACAAATGATCTTTTGATGGCTACTGATGATGTAATGTGCTCAGTCCTTGTTCCTCCAGATGTTAGTACTTGTGTAGATACTTTTGATCACTGCATCCTGATGGAGAGGCGGAGGGTTGGATGGGTCGGGTTTAGGACCAATTTAAATGTTTTGCTCATGCTTCCCCTTGGGCATAACATTAAATGACAAGGCATTTAATTTCATTGCTATGCTGATGACAGAGCCACTGACCCTGGATCACCAAGTTCACTTCATAACTACCTTGGTGATGTCCAACCCTGGATGACTCAAAACTTCAGGCTAAACGATTGTTGAATTCGCTTCCCAGCACATAACCAAACAGATACTGCCATCTGCTGGTTCTCTGTGGAAATCCTTGGGGCCATATTATTTGTAAGAAACAATTTCTCAAACTAACTTCCCTGAATTGTATTTTTAATAATCCCATGTCTCGTGTTTTTATAAGACACTTAAATTTAATCGCTTAATTTATCACTTAATCATGTTGAAAATGATGAAAATTACATGTTCTAAGATGTGTTGTATGAAATTATTGTCATGTTGTACTGATGTCTGTTGTATTTAATTATTGTCATGTTGTACTGATGTCTGTTGTATTTAATTATTGTCATGTTGTACTGATGTCTGTTGTATTTAATTATTGTCATGTTGTACTGATGTCTGCTGTATTTAATTATTGTCATGTTGTACTGATGTCTGTTGTATTTAATTATTGTCATGTTGTACTGATGTCTGCTGTATTTAATTATTGTCATGTTGTACTGATGTCTGTTGTATTTAATTATTGTCATGTTGTACTGATGTCTGTTGTATTTAATTATTGTCATGTTGTACTGATGTCTGTTGTATTTAATTATTGTCATGTTGTACTGATGTCTGCTGTATTTAATTATTGTCATGTTGTACTGATGTCTGTTATATTTAATTATTGTCATGTTGTACTGATGTCTGCTGTATTTAATTATTGTCATGTTGTACTGATGTCTGCTGTATTTAATTATTGTCATGTTGTACTGATGTCTGCTGTATTTAATTATTGTCATGTTGTACTGATGTCTGTTATATTGAATTATTGTCATGTTGTACTGATGTCTGTTATATTTAATTATTGTCATGTTGTACTGATGTCTGCTGTATTTAATTATTGTCATGTTGTACTGATGTCTGCTGTATTTAATTATTGTCATGTTGTACTGATGTCTGCTGTATTTAATTATTGTCATGTTGTACTGATGTCTGCTGTATTTAATTATTGTCCTGTTGTACTGATGTCTGTTATATTTAATTATTGTCATGTACTGATGTCTGTTGTATTTAATTTTAGTCATGTTGTACTGATGTCTGTTATATTTAATTTTAGTCATGTTGTACTGATGTCTGTTGTATTTAATTATTGTCATGTACTGATGTCTGTTATATTGAATTATTGTCATGTTGTACTGAAGTCTGTTATATTTAATTATGTTGGACTGATGTCTGTTTGTGAAGCTTGTGTATTCTGCTGGTATTAAATTAAGTGTAGGAAAAAAACTGGCAGATCTTTCTCCGGGAAGTGTCAACTTCCGGTTCCTGTTAAGAAACACGCTCTACTCCATCACATCATGTAAGCATTATCACTTTGAAAGGTTAAAGCCTGTGTTTTTCCGCGACTGTTGTTGTCATAGACCAGCTCGGTGTTTAACTGCACAGTTATCATTGTACGGTGCCCTGGTTAAACGAAGTCCAGTGTCTGGCGACATCGCGTACGTCTGCTAATGTTAGCTTCCGCGGCTAATCTGTGCAGATAAAGCTTAGCATGCTAGCTAATGTGCGTGTTCACAGGTCCAGTCTCACTACAGCCACATGCACCGAGTGTTAGTGATCTTTCTATGGGACATGATTTACCTACAAGATGGAACGGTCAAAAGTCAATAGAGACACAAGTCCCTAAATGTAGAATGACGCTCTACAACAATTAAACAAAGGAAATTAAAATACGTTTTATATATATATAGTTATATATATTTATTTATTGTGTGCGTGTAGTAAGATGGATATGTGTACATAATTTGCTATACCCCTGTTGTGAAGCTTAATACCTAAGCCGCCTTGCATCATGTGGATCTACGGTTGTACACTATCCACAGCTGCTCACTGAGCTAACCACTGTTTCCTCACAACGCACAGAGTAGCATCACTTTCCTCTGTTCTGAAGTATTACTCTTCTTACAGTAAAATAAGAGATTTTAACCTGCTTCCCAAACTGCGACCATTTCCTTACCAACAGGCCCATTGGCTGCTCTCTGTTTGGATTAGAAAATAGTTTTCCTCCATCACAGGGTTCTTATTTTCATAGAGTGATTTCAATATTGAGTGTGATACTCAGCTGTATCATTGAATTGCTGTGTGGATAGACAGTTTGATTTGTGTGACAAGAGGCAAAAGAGGTTTCTACTGTTATGTGCAACACACAGGGCTGAGGGAGTAGAGCGGGTTGCTCTCTAACCAGGAGTTTGGTTCAATCCCAGTTTTCCCCATTTCCCCACTGGGCAAGATACTGAACCATGAATTGACCCTGACGGCTTTGCAATTCTCATAGAAAAAGTGCTGCTCATAGATACACTGTGTGTGTGTGAATGGCATACAATACTTTGAGGGGCTATGAGAAGTAGAAAAGCACTTTCAATTAGCGTTTACACTCTTGGGAACCGCCACCATGCAGAAGAAATAGTCTTTCGGAGCAGTAGCCTACAAACTCATTCAACTGGTGTTTATCACCAGTGTTTATTTTATTATCTTACAGATTACTGTCCTGCTTTTAGCTGAAGTGGATTCAAAGTAAAAATGTAGTCAGACATCTGTCTCTCAATGTAACAGGATTTTATTAATAATACAATATCATTAATATAAGTGTAATGAAATGCATATAAATTAAACACTGTGGGAAAAACATTAGACTCTCATCATGACAGTTTCCTTGTATGTTAAAGAACCAGTAACTAGCTGCGTACCACATTTCTGTGCTGAATTACACCTTTTTCTATAATCTGCCTGCAGATCTAATATGTCCCAAAAATAGTTTATACTGGTTACCTTTATCAGTTACTGATCACCGACACCATTCCTGTTTTCCCTATTGACTCAAAGGAAATGCCTTTTATAGTGCATGGAGACAAATGATTCATTAAGGATTAAATTAGTTTTGTGCACACTAGCATCTTGTAATAAACTGTGCTGAAGTTATACAGGACTAAGGGATGTTTTCACCTGATTTGAATGGGAGCTCAAGAGGAAACTGTCTTGGTTGCATATGTCTCTGCGTGATAGTCTTTTGAATGAACACTTGAGGGTGGTATCTGATCTGATCCCTGTCTCAGCAGAATGCCGAAATCAAAGGAAGTGCTCTCCTCCACATCTGGAAGTGACTCCGACAGTGAAGTGGAGACCAAGGTTTGTGATTAAATACTTACGATTTTTTTACTTTATCTATGCACTTTGAGTATGTCTTGGCATCAAAAATGAACCACTGAGCGCAGATGTTATTTTGAGATGCTAGGTGACTTGCACTCAGCTGCATTTCAAAGCAAAATGGCACAAAGCCTCTTAAAGCACCACAACAGAAGAAGCACAGCTGTTCTAGAAAATACCTGGTTCTTTGATGAAAAGGTAGTCATAGGAATAAGCCTGTGGACTTCTAACACTCAAGGATGGTAGTCATGTGTGAGAAGGGAGTCAAGGCAGGAATTTCTTCTTTCTCATATCATTTTCTCACAGTCTGCGGATACTGGCTGTGCTTAACTATTCTTGACTGATGCTCTCTGTGTATACTAGTTAAATCTTGTTTACTTAGCATCTTTGGTGTGGAAAACATGAGGGGCAAGAATTTGATAGATGTTTGTCTGTTCTTCTGAGGCAAAGAGAAAGAAGCCAAGTGTACAGGAGAAACCAGCCATGAAACCAAAGAGCGGAGAGAGCTCCAAGCCTGGCGGATCATCCAAGGCCAGTAATAGTGACGACAACATGTTCCAGGTGGGCATCACTTGTAGTTTCAACTTTTTAGAAATTGCATTACATTTTAGGTCATACTAGTGATTGTGCAAATGTAACAGTAATATGTATGTACATTTTTAAATTCAAAGTTAAATCTTCTATAAGCTCAAATAAAGTTGATGTAATTCCCTATTGTACAGCACAATGTTATGCTCTCTGGATGGAACATTTTAAGTTAATAACTTCAAGATTGTAGCTCGTTTTTGTGTGAGTCACATACACCTGAGATATTATTGTTCTAGGCTTAGATAGGATAGAAGGCTATAACATGTATTTATTCCAAAAAATGTTGTGTGGAGAAGGCATATCAGTATTATTTATGTAGGCCAATGTGCCCCACACAAAAAACTTAATGGGGGGGGGGGGGGGGACCTCAGGACGAGCAAAAGTTGACAGAAGTTTGCTTATTGCAGATTGGAAAGATGAGATATGTCAGCGTGAGGGACTTCAAAGGTAAAGTCCTGATTGACGTCAGAGAGTACTGGATGAACCAAGATGGGGAAATGAAGCCGGGGAAGAAAGGTAATGACCTGAGTAATCCCTGCATATGCTTCAGATATGTTTTAATAAGTGTCAGTGACATACATATGGTGGATATCATGTAAAAAACAGGACATGGAAAGATGGATGTTTGATGTTTTAGTAGTTTGCAGTTGTTGTGTAAGACGCAGTTTGAAGCTCTGTTTTAAATTTGTTATAGGCATCTCCCTGAATCCTGAACAATGGAACCAGCTGAAGGACCAGATTTCAGATATTGATGATGCCATTAAGAGAATATAAGCATTCCTTTCAGTGTTATCTGATCTGTTTTGTAATGAGCCTGGGATGTTTTCTAATGGACTTGTTTAATTAGTAGTTGTGTAGATCCAGTGTTGTCTGCATACTCCTGTTTCTGTGTGAAACTTGTTTTTGAGCTGTTAGGGTTAGGTAGTGAAGTTATTGGTGGATGAGAAGGTGGTTTATCATTAAAGTTGCTGAATTGGGTTCGTCAATACAGCACAGTTTTTATATCAATTAATACAAACAAGGCAATTACCTTATATTGTTAAAATGTAAGTTCATGTTCACAGTTTAATAAATCATAAGACTTGGCTTATTTTGATCTTTGTAATATATAGTATAGTACTTAAAGTTCTGAAAGCCAGGCCCTGCTTGTCATACTGTACGTGCATAATTAGTTTCATGGTTCAGGTTTGAAAATAAAAGATGCTATGAAACAATCTGGCTTATAGTGTTTGAAAGGATTATATAACCAGGTTACTGTTTACTGCATACCTCTGTCACTCAACATGATAGTATATTATAATATCACAGACCATGTTTGTGATAAGATGCATAGATCTAATCATTTACTGTTGACACCAAAAAGGTGCCTCAAAAGTTACTCCTAAAAATTGTCATTAAATACATGTACACATAGTCCATAATTATAAGGTATGAAGTTGTATGTGTTAAATCAGATATGTCCCATTTAGGAGAGAAAATTCTTCTTCGAGGATGTTCGCAGTTTCCTTTTCACACATGTACAACACAGTCTCTGGAGCGTTCAGGTGAGGGGCGGTGCAGAGGCAGGACGAAATGTACAGTATTCATTCCACTATGGAGATGATCACATATTTTAGTTTACAACACATAGAGACCAGTGTCAGCCCTTATCACCAAACACTCTCTTGACGTCTGTCAGTGTCTTCTATGTGTATGGCATGTAAATGGTCTGTATTTATATAATGCTTTTCTAGTCTTGATGACCACTCAACGTGCCTTACAGTATAGTTTTTGCACTTCACACACATTCATACAGTGCATCTATGGGCAGCATTCTTTCTATGACACTGAGATTATTTATTTCCTTTTTTCAGTTTTGCATCTGTTGCCCATTAGAAATGTCATCAACACACCCACTCACTCGCAGGGAATCCTGCGGACGATCTCCTTTGTTCTCACATTGGCTCACTCAGACATTCTCTGGAGTTTTTACTAGGGGGCTGGCTGGAGAAAATGGAGAAAGTCTGGAGGCCTCCACCCACTGTCTGAACGCGGCTACAGAGTGCAGCATTAGAACTTGCAGACAAAATTATAATAATTCATAAAAATATCTTACCACTGTTGCCATGGATACTTACCCTACCTACTCCTCTTGACTGGTGCGGTCCCTGTCAGGCATGATTTCAAGCTGAAGCAGAGTATCGATCAATGTCAGACTGGAACATGTTCTCTCCCGAGTTCCTCTGTATCTGCTCTGTGAGCATTAGTCCATTTCATCAGGTTTAGATGTGTGCTGCACTTTCTGCTTGTATGTTGACAGTGTGCTTAGACAGTGAATGTAATTTTACATCAATCTAATTGAGGTTGGAAGTCAGTTACTCCATCTACTGTGCACAATTCATTAACACAATACAACTCAAATGTATAGTTTTTTACATTTACATTTACTTACTATAACATAGTTTAGAGAATAATTAGGACCCACTTCATCAGTTTCTTACATTTGGTGGGTTCAGCACAGAGAGGAGAGGAGGTATAAAAATGCTTCAACAAATACTGATATAACCTTTTCTCTAGCAGTTTATCATAACAGTGAGACATTCCAGCAGTAAGTCAAGCTTACGTCTTATTAGCCTGTTGTACCACTACTATATTGTACATCAGCTCTTCTCATATTGCCTCTGTGTATTTGCTCTGAGCACATACTCGTGTTCCACTCCAAATCAGCCGTTCTCGCAGATGGACAATTGCAGGATTGCCGTAACAAGACCATTTCCCTGAAACATTAGGGTGTCCCGACTCTGTGTAAAGTTCACAGCATCTTGACGCCTGCTGAGAAGAAAAGTGTGATGGTAACTGTTTGAACAAAATTTACAGTTTACTGGTGGCCTGTCAAGTTAGGATAGGGGGGAGTATTTGTTGACATTTCCCAGGCACTTGCTGCTGTGTGGACACATGTTTCCAACCAGGAGTGACACCTAACAAAGCCAGGGTGAAAAAACGTGCTCTTCAGATGGTTCCATCTCTGTGCCACTGTTTACATGCATGCCCGCACTGTTCACGTCTTTCTCTTTTGGCACAAATGACTAAAGAGCACTCAAGAGGTCAGCTCATCAGGAGTGGAAGAAGTGCATGAGGCTACAGCACTCCAAAGACTACAGTATCTGTGAGTGGCACAGATCAGCCATGCAGATACCTCTCTCACTGATGTCTTATTCACTGTTATATACTAGTACGTCTAGTACTCGGTTCAATTCAACTTAGTAATTTTATTGAAACTATACCAATCAGCAATCCTTTCATATATTACCTACCCTTATCCTCCCCTCATTAACTCTGCCATGGTTATTTTTTCATTTCTGTATGTCTGTCTGTCATCAGGATTACACATAAACTGATGAACAGATTTTATTGAACCTTGGTGGAAGGGTGGGATATGGGCCAATGAGGAAAACACTAACAAGTGCAGATCCAGGAATTTTTTATATTGGTGAGTTTCTCAGTAAAAAATGCAGATATCTTGAGGAGGCATGCTTTGAGGACTGATCTCTGTGAGCTTGATTGAATTTAAGGGGTCTGTTGATCCTTGTTGGAGGTATGCATTCTTCTAGTTACCACCTGTTCTTCATCTTAGGTCTGTTATCACAAAACTGCACACGGTAGACGTTAGCCTTCAAAGCATCCTGCCAGAAAGCCTTTGCACATATAGTTAATGTTGCATCTATTTTAACGCAAACCATGATCTAAACCTAGTCTTGTTGTTTATCTTGACCAAACTGAGACTGAGCACTGAAGCCAGATATCCTTTGTGCCTGTGGAGCTTTCTCAGCCGTACAAATGACAAATGTTAATTTTCACTCTGCATCTCTGTGTTAGCACTTGCTAATGTAGCTTTAAACTGCAAATGACTGTATATATACCTCTCTGCAGTACACACTTTTTTTCATTTTTAGAGACCAGTTTCATATTGTGTTGCCCAAAATTTATACAATTATTTATATTTATAATTTTTATCAAATCACGTGTGTTTTATCCTCTTAAAGGTTCAGTGTGTATAATTTATTGCCATCTAATGGTGACGTTTTATGTTGCAGCTGAATACCCCTCACCTCACCCTCCCCTTCCAAACATGAAAGAGAACCTTTGGTAACTTCAGTTGTCATAAAAACTTAGAAGGTGTTTAGTTTGTCCAGTTTGTACTACTGTAAAAAACATGGTGACCGTAGAGAGGACCCACTCCCGAAAAAAAAAGAAAAATCGTAAAATGTTTCACCTACTTTCACCTAAATCTTACACAGTGGACCTTTAATTTCATATCACAATGAACACATATAAAGCATATTTGAACAATACAGTCATCATAGTGGCTGTTCTCTGAGTGTTGATGTGACTGAGTTTGCAGCTGTCTCATTAATGTATCTAATTTTTCACTTGGAGCAAAACACTTTTTCACTCCTGGGATGAATTCTTGTGTTAGTTCCTCTCAGAACACTGTTAGACATGAGGCAGGCATCTATGCACACATGGATAGATTATTGTGCATCATGTCCAGATGTTTATAAAGGAAGCTCTTTCCAGAGGGACACATTGTTGAACACAGTTTGAGATGTAAAACCTTTCTTGTATAAATACAGGAAATGGCTCTGGCTATCCCAGACATGAGTTTATTTACAAACAGCTCTTCATTTAAGTAGGATTTTGTTTGCTTTTGATACGTCTGCCTCTTCTGTATTATTTTCAGCTTCTTTCATTGATAGGTTTCACCAACATGTACTCTTGCTTGAATGAGTCCTAGCAAGAGGTATTTAGAATTCTAAAAGGATTTTACCTTTTGGTTCAAGACAAGAGTCACACCTGGAAAACGTTCACCCTAAAACATCTTTCCTCCTTAACACATGAAATACATATGCAAGTTTTATTAATATCAAGTTAATTCACCCCTTTTTTATTTACAGATTTTAGAACTTAGCTAAACATATTAACAGGCTCCACGTAATACATGTACTGGGACAATAAGTAGTGGCTGTTTACCTGGTGAAGGTTATTATTCATTTCATTCAGTGACACACTTGGAAGTTAATAGTATCACATTTTGTCTCTGAACAGACTCATAAATTAACATTGGACTAACATTTAACCTTTGAAAGGGGAACATCTGTTTCTACGATAAACAAACCTGAAATGATTTAAATTGTACCATTTGATGCACTTGCTAAGGTGGTATGTATGTGCATCCACTGCATTGTTTTAGTATTGTGATTATCCTTTAAATTACATTATAATAATTACCACACTATATTACAACCACAGGGGATATAAGATTTTGTGTCATCATTATTTACACTCTGTGACCAATAAATTGTAGTTGCCATGGTTTCTGTGACTTTAAGTACTGTACCTATAATGTCACAGCATATTTACACACTGTAAACAATCTAATCTGTACTTGATTCTTTGAATTGTATATTTAATATCATATGTTGTAGAATGCTGACTTTAGGGGACCAGCATGTGCTCTTATTACACACTTTAACTAAATATGTACACATTCCACATTCCTCTGCTGAATCTCCAGGGGGCATCATGTTTGGATTTCCTCGGGGTTGTACTGGACATATCAGAAGTCCTGTGGACTAAAACACAAGAGAGACTTGAAATTGTGTTTTTCTCAAACAGAACAGCCAATTCCTAAACATTTACAAGACAAAACAAACAAGCTTAAATGCTCCTGCTAGTAGTTGCTTTCTCTTAGGGAAGACATGGGGGATAGAAGAAAAACAGGGCTCACATTCCTTATTCCTACATTCCCAACATCCCTGTGGTAACTCACCTGCCGTGTAAAAGTCCCATCAGAAAATCCACATTAATCTCATCTTTGTGTGCACACTACGACACTACAGAAACAAGTCATGTTAGTTTTACTTTTTAGCCTTTTTTGGACAGTACTGAAGAGGTAGACAGGAAATATGCATGCGCTGTCACCATTCAGCGACCAGCAGAAACAATTCACCCAATAAAAATAATGCTGTTCAACTGTTGGCTATCAGTTACTTTTAGTTTAATGAAAATCATAAGCCCATAAGCCCCTTCCACACATACGCCTCATCATGTAAATGTTTTTACAATTCCCATATTGGTCATGTAACTGAAAAGGCACGAACATTTGTGAGCTGAAACACTTTATCATAACATCTAAATTGAATGCTGTCACAAAGATATAAAGACAACAGAGGGAACCAGGGTAGGCACTGTAAGACAAAATTAATAAAATCAGTGCAACAAACACTGTGAAAGAGATCATTTGATTAAATTTGGTTCGGAGATTCTACGTATGTCAGATCAGTCTGAACTTGCAGTACATGGAGCATGTGAGCCAACTGAAAATGAAAGATACTTCTAGTGGTTCAATGTTTGGAAGCAGATTAATGATGAAACTGATGAGTAATGATCTACAGTGGATTCACTCAGGTCATTATTAAAGGCTTTAACTTTGAAATAGATTTTAAAAAGCAGCCTCTGAGACAATAGAGAACAGTCATCCTTCTTTATAATATTATTTTCCACATCAGAGCTGTTTACCTCACTTTCTACTGTATAACTATAACTAGTACTACGGATTTGAATAACGATGTGAAGACATATACATATGGATAACAGGCAAACCAAGCATTATATGGCTGAAGCTATGTTGACAATATCATAATGTGAAAGCCATATGAAGCTTGGAAATATATTTGCAAGCCACAGACATTCTTCAATGTTTTTAAAGACAAAATCTGCATTATGACACAGGCCTTAGAAATATTGTAGTAAAAAGAGAGGGGGAATATTTGATTTGGTTCTCTTACAGAATTCTAACTCCACTGGCCTAGATGAAGGTAACCTCCTGCACACATTACTTCCAAGGCTGGATGTAGGAGAATCAGAATCTGCTGGCTATCTGACAGATTTTTTGAAACAGTGAAGCATGCGCATATGATTTATCCATCGCCCACCTGTGGGCTCAGCATGCTGTGTCTCAGTGGTGCTGCAACCAATAGTGAATGACAAGCCATGAAAGGCAATTTGACAAAGGAATGCTGTCTTATTAAAGAGAAAGGCATGTCAAGTACTGAAGTGGTTTAATGCCTATAGGTTTAGGTGAGTATTTGTATATTACAATGAACTGAGACAGCTGAGCTCTCATCTGTGTTTCATAAATCTTCTCCCTGTGGTTTTAAAGGTATGTTTGATGAACCTTAGGCTACACTTTGGGTTCTGCACATTTTTAGATACATGTAAATGTGTTGGCCTATTGTAACAGTGGTTTCTTTTGTATATCCATTATTTTTCTTTCACAAACAGGCAGGAGAGCTAACCTTTCAACTTCCAAGCATTAAAACAGTCCTTAAGAAAGTCACATGTGGCTGAAAGTTCCCTTTTCATTACACAAAGGAAACAACAAAATGGAGAGGACAGAGTGGGGAACAAGAGAAAGCAGTATATAGCTACTGCAGTTTCAATCATAAAACAAGTCAAGTTTTAAAATATGAACACCACTGAATATCATACTGCAGATAACAACATAATACACAGTACATTCATACAGAAAACACATTAACATAGGAAGACATGTTGACATGTTTTAGCATCAGGTTGGAATGCATGCCTTAAGGGGCCAGTTGAACTTAGTTAATGAGAAGCCATGTTGATTTATAGCACAGTAAACTGCATTTAGTTATTGCAGCTCCAATCACCCTTACAAGAAATGATGTGGGCAAACAAAAGATGGTCAAACTTTTTCTTTTCGAGCAGGGCTAATTGACATTCCTGTTGTCAAAGTAACAAGTTAAGAGGAAACTGCTAGGCTAGTAAGCATAATACACTGTTTCCTTGGCAACCGTTGGTGCGGAGGCAGCTGTGGGCAATTCTCACAACAATGGCCACATGAGCACTCTCAAACTGGTTATGAGTAGGCTATTTTTACATTTAGACTGATTATCCCCATGAGTACCATGTGTTACAACAGCTTCTCCAAGATGTTAAAAATCTCCTACAGATTTTATTGTTTGCAGTGTCAGAGTTAAGAGATTTTGTGTGTGTGTGTGTGTGTGTGTGTGTGAGAGAGAGAGAGAGAGAGCTGGATGAAAGATAAGACAGTGTAAAAAGTGGATGAATTTTTACTTTATACATTCCTTGTTAACATCTCTCTGATACATATGTATCACATTGGCACAGCCTTCCCGGCTCCATTAAAAAAGAGGAGTCACGTATTATGGATTCACCTGTCCTCTTGCAGACTGTCACAGCTCACAGTCTTCCAGTTACTGCTCCAGACAGCCAGCAGGATGCTCGATAATATACTTGAGTGTAGTGTTTGGGTTTATATTTATGTTCATTATTATCTCTAGTCTTGTTTTTGAGTTAGCAAATAAACCACTTAGCCTGTAATTGTGAGAAAAGAGGTTGAGGAAATTGTTGACTAATTTCCTCAGTTCTTAGGTGAAGCAACTTTGAGAGTAATTGCAGCCTCAATTCTTCTTGGCTACAACACAACTTTTGCTCAACAGGATTTGGGGATTTTCTGCCATTTATTAATGCTGCTATAGGTCTAGAATGTCAGGGGACACATCACACATGGAGCGTCTCTTTCCTTGTCTCCCTCTCCATCACATAATATCTCATTAATACAATAGAATACAAGATTTGACATCTTCCCGCAGTCCTTGTGCTTTATCATTGCAGATCAGGGATCTCGGCTGCGGCCACATCCTGATTGTGATCATGGATCATGATTACAACTTAGAAATACAATATGCCTATACTCACATGTACCATTATTGGCTGTACATATATGATTACAATTGTCCTTACTGCTCCTTGTATAAATACTGCTTGTATAAATACTTTAAAACACTAAACATTGATACACCACTGTCTTTTCTCATGAATGTTGTAAATATAGTTTTTCCATGATTGATTGATTGATTGGATGGCCACTATAATAATACCAGCCATACACCACATATCAGGTTTTTCAAATCACAAACATGAATTAGAACATGCTCCCACAACAATCAGCCCATAACAGATCATATTTTCCTATGGTGTTGTTTGGTTAACAAGAAAGTTAGTTCACTGTTAGATGATCTTGATGGATACACATGTGGATTACAAATAGCATGTAGAATGCATGCACAGTAATGAATGGTAATAATTCATGCTAATCACAAATTCTTTCTGAAGAAAAAATGTGAAGCAATAACATTCAACACCAGTCAGGCCTCACACTTAGTTTACTGGTATTAAAATAATATAATAAAATAAATATAATAAAATTATTCATTCTATTGGCTGCAAGACAAGTAAAATAAAAAAAATCTTTCAAACAACTGAGGATGTTTTGATAATCTCTCCAACACAGTCCCACCTTGGTAGAGTGTGAAAACTGACTGCTCAGTGAAGCTCAACATGAAGTGATCTGACCGTTTGACATATGGAAGGAGTCTAAGGCCCAATCCCATTTCACCCCTTGGCCCTACCCCTACCCCTTGTTATCCAAGGGTTAATTTGTCCCTTGAAACAGCGTCACAAGGGCTAGTGGTTGATAAGAAATTATGTGAAAATATGGGATTATCATACAAAAAAAATTATTGCTAGAATGCTAACACTAGTGCTTGCAATCTTTTTTTTAAGGTTGTTGTGAGATAATGACCATACTACATTGAAACAATATTCATTAAATTAAAGATATTACAATCACTATCCTAATTTTTTAATCCTTATTGATGGAGAAAATAATACATTTGTGGGTCTCTCTCCCAGTTTACCAGTGATTGGCAAGGCATTCTGGGTACCCCTTGGTTTGAAGTGTGGGTCTGAAAAATCTTCGTTTCGAGGGCTATAAAGCCCTATGCCTTAGCCCTACCCCTTCATCCCAACAGGTATTGGGACAGTCTACCCCTACATGTGAATGCGCAAAACAAAGGGGAAGGGGTGAAATGGGATTTCCCTCTTTCATATATTCACCACCATTAAGGTGGTTATATTTTCACCCATGTCTGTTTGTTTGCTTATTGGTGAGGAGGATAAAACAAAGGTACTGGACCAATTTGCACTAAACTAAGTGGCCACGCAGAACCGGAAACATGGTTTTGTCCCTTTTGACAGCAAACACAAGGACTCTTTATTTCTGTCCTTAATAATGCAAACTAAATTTGACAGTTTTGTGTATCTTTTAAGAAACAAATGTCTGGATCTTGAGGTGAATAAGAAATTATGGTTTTACTTTGTTCAAGTTTTTGCAGATTACAACTTAATTGTTCCTTTTAAACTTCTTTCATGGGAGCTCAAAAGAGATGTAGGATTATTTGTCCTTGGTGGAACTGTGCTCTCTGAGCACCATTCTGCCTCATACAAGGTATCAGAGTACACAGGGCACTGATGTTAAGGGTCATTTCTTTATTATTATACTTTTATTATTAAACTAAAAACAGCATGCATAATTGACAAAAGAGTCTCCTGATTGACTGTCTTTGCTCTCAACAGTGTTTTCAGTGTCACACTGCTTATTTGCTGCCTGCTTTAGTCAGGCAATCACTGATAAGGTTTCAGAGCACTGCTTGTTTCCCTTTCCTCAGTCCTCCCATGAGATGTTAAGTGCAGGGGAAATAAGCAGCCAGTGCTGTCGTGTTGATGTGCAGATTTGGAAAACATGAGGGAGCAATTTATCCTTGATGCTCTCCAAGATTAACACAGTAAACATTTCACTTCAACTGACTTTGATGTATTAATGAGAAGACAGATATCTAGAGTAAAAAAGCACACAGCAATTCTTATTGTGCGGTGAAATCCTGGGCCGTCTAGTGTCAGATGTATTAAACAAATTGTTCAACCAACCAATAAATAAATTGAAATGTGTGCTATATTGCACCTACTAACACAAGCAGCAGGGATCCTGAGGTCTGTTGCATTACATTCAATGAGGGAAACACCAGAAGAACAAGATAAAAAGGTTAAAAAAAGGCGTTATAGAGGTAAATTATGTTGTTAATATGATGGCACAGTTGGCATGGTTTAAGCCAGATTAAACTGTATGCTAACCATAGAAAGGATAGACGCACATCTTACTATTATGTGTTTAAATAACAAGACATTTGTTTCATTGTATATTGACTACATTTCTTCCAAATTCCAGTGAGATATATTGTCATTTAGAAGATAGATTTGCAGGCAAAGAAAACTTGTCAAAATAAATAATAATGCAAAGAAAATGAGTTCATAGTCATTATTAAACAAACATCACTATTTTTTTAACTTGGGAAGCATTCAGAAATAACTATTTGGTGAAACAACCCTAATTTCCAATCCCGCTCTTTCACATAACTGTTGGGGGAGTTTATGTCCCAAATGTTAATGATCAGAGCAGATGACCTTACTCCAGCCCTTGGCCTTTAGAACAGCCTGGCTCTTCTTTGCTTCTAACTGATGATTTTCTAGCTTTGCACAACTTCAGCCTTGCCCCAAAGGAGCCTTATTAGAACCAGCTAGACTGTGCACTTATTGCTATTTGCCTTTCTTTTTGTATGTTATTTGATGTCATCTTGCGGTTATTCAGTGAAATTCAAATGAGTTGGCAGTCTACCTGGTCAATAAATGGTAATGGTAAATGGTCTGTATTTATATAGCACTTTTCTTGTCTTTATGACCACTCAAAGTGCTTAACAGTACAGGTTATTGCCATTCACCCATTCACACACACATTCATACAGTGCATCTATGGGCAGCACTTTTTTCTATGAGGGGCAATTCGGGATTCAGTATCTTGCCCAAGGACACTTCGGCATGCAGATTGGGAAGACTTGTAGATTTGATATTCCCTATGCCTGCTGTTTGACCTTGTTTTTGAGTCACTTAAGTAATCTGATGTACTGTATCCCTCTGTCAGTGAAACCAGAATGGAACACTCATTTACTCATTTAAACTCTTTTTGCATGGTAACAAGCTTTTTTTATTCAAGTAACTTTTGTGGTATGTCACAAATAAGATTTGGTTGATTTGGATGATCACCTACTCAGTAAATCACTAAGTAGAACAATATGTCAATCAATCAATCAATGAAATTTTATTTGTATAGCCCATATTCACAAGTCACAATTTGTGTCATAGAGCTTTAACAAGGTGTGACATCCTCTGCCCTTAACCCTCAACAAGAGTGAGGAAAAACTACACAAAAAAACTTTTAACAGGGTAAAAAGAACGTAGAAACCTCAGAGAGAGCCACATGTGAGGGTTCCCTCTCCCAGAGTATTTACAGCATTGATTAGAATAAACACTTTGTAGCATAATGGAAGGTAAATTAATTGATGGAGTATTGTCAGTAATGAATGAGTATCTGAGTAGACATATTGTATATCAAGCAGTCTTGTTGTAATCATAGTCCACGGTCAGCTGTCACCTTGATCGTGGTCCACCATCACGATCTCTTATACGCAATCCACCATCATAATCCACGATGTGGCTGCAGCTGCAGCCCTGGATCTGCGGCTGATAAGGCAAAGGGACTCCAGGGAAGAAGTCAAGTCAGTAACATGTATTAATGAGAAATTAATTTCTTTGATGTGATAAAGAGGGAGAAGAGGAAAGAGAAGCTGTGAAGAGAAGCTCCGTGTGTCATGTGTCCCCCGACCTTCTAGACCTATAGCAGCATAACTAAGAGCAGGTCCAAGACAAGCCTGTACCAGCTCTAACTATAAGCTTTATCGTAAAGGAAGGTTTTAAGCCTACTCTTAAACGTACAGATGGTGTCTGCCTCCCAAACTGAAAGTGGGAGATGATTCCACAGGAGAGGAGCTTGATAGCTGATATCTCTGGCTCCTACTCTACTGGGACAGCACCTTCACCTGCACCACAGAGGATCAATCAGCACAGGTGAGTGCTGTTAGCTGACTGGTCCTCATGCTTAAAAGGCAGCTTGTCTGAGCTGCCTCGAGAAGACTCTCTCCGACACACAGGAAGGACTCAGAACACTCACACAGACTCTCAGCGACACTGAGACACTGAGCTGGAAAGCTTAGGAAATTTAAGTTTATTTGTGTTTGTTCAAGTGTCTGTCTGGACTTAATAAAATGTTAAAACCCAAATGGTTTGTCTCTGGCTGCTATGGTGAGAGCCCCGTGGCATGGTCAACTGCCACAAATAGTTCATTTGTACAATGCGCCTGGTAGACTGCAAGTGCCGGTGAGTTGTTTTCAAATTGTATTTGGTTAATTTCTGTCTAAATGCTTATACTTGTAGTGTATGTGGGTCCTTAAACTTTGACAACTACGGGACCTGAGACTGCTCTTTAATTAATTGTTGCAGATTTTCCACGGGACGCAGCTCTCTGCGCCCCAGACACTCCCACTTTTATTTACAGTGAATAGGTATTGATTTATGTTTTAGGCACATCAGCCTTCACTAGATTACTTTGCTGTCAGCTGACCAGCAAATATATGGCGACTTCAAATGGAACTGCGGCAAATCTGATCATTTCTTTACAAAAACACCCCCAAAAATAAAAAATAAATAAAAGAGCTTGGTCCGGACTGATCCGATGAACAACATAGCGCTTTTCTAGTGTACTGTAATAACATAGTGATTTACAGTACAGGTTATTTCCATTCACCCATCCACACTGCTGGGATCAAACTGCCGACCCTCTTAGCTAAGAGGCTAAAACTCATTTATAAAGAGAATTAGTGGAGTAGTTTTTCTTGAAGAACCATCAAAGAGAGACTAATGATGTGATACAAAATAAACCAAGAAAACCATCCAGTTTTTCTCTCTCATCCTGTTAAACAATATGAATACTGCACAACCAGACATCTTTCAAAAGAAGACATGAGAAGTAAAAGGAAGCAAACATATTTATTAAGCAGTGTAATTTGGAACAGGGAATAAATGAGCTGCAAAATGACAAACTCAAAGCTACGAGTTCTACAAACTGTATGTATGTCCTAAGAGCCAAGGTCATATGTTTGCATTTAACCTGCATCTAATCTCCTGAAATTAACCAGAGGGGCCGTATATGAAAATGTTATTATCTGAATGAGCCCATGTGAGAATAAATGAGATTATCTTGGGAGTTTACTGTGCTTTTTAATGTGGGCTTTTTGTCATTTAATATTGAATGAAACAAACCTTGAAAACCAGTTGCGTGTAGCATCATCATCACTACCATCTGACACCCAATGCATTACCAAAGTCAAACAGTTCCAGTCAGTCTAGTGTGATGTGACTTGTGTTAAAAAATATGTTGTCAAAAAAATTGGTATGGCCCTCAATGAATGCTATAAAAAATGGCCCTGGATATGGTAAAAGGTTAAACCCCTACTGAACCCCAAAACATCCCTGATGGCTGTGCCATCAGTGTGTGTAAGATGTGTGACAGAAAAGTGCTGCGTATAGTGGTGCTGTATGTATGTGTGTAAGACAGGATGAACATGACCTTTAGTGTAGACCAATTTGAGTGGACATTAGACTAGAAAATCATTACCATTTATTTAACTGAGCGGCAAAAGGCATCAGCACTCCATCTCACCTTGTTCCGTCTCTGAACTGATCTCGCATTCATAGTAGGCTCAATCAGGCAACCCTGGTGTGCTATGGAAACAAAGAGCTTTTTGATTCACTTTGTGTAGGCTCCATCCATATGTTAAAATAAATAATACATTTTATGTGTTAAATATTTTTTATTTGTGAAGTCCTAATATCCCACATATTTATTTGCACGATGCAGATGGACACCATATTATAATTATACATTTATTATAATTATTTTAAGTTTAAAAAATACCTAACATAAATACCTAACATTACTCATCCCAGGCAGTGGGCATGGGGACTGGATAGATTTTGACATTATAGCACTATAACATTAATTTTAGCTGTGCCAAGACCTTTATTTTTTGGAACATTTATTTCATCAATAGAAACAACAACTTGATAATGTCATTATCAGTGCCTTAGTCCTACTATAATTGTCTGAAAAACAATTTGAAACTGTCAAAACTGTGATCGAGGTCATGCGACTCCAATCCACATTAATTCCGATGCACACACACACACACACACACACAAAGAGAGAAAGAGAGAGAGATACAATCCAGTTAGATGTTCTTTAAATATGCAGTTTGTCTGTGTTGCTATGATACCTCACTGTGGTGTTGTATGGGTTCTTATGTTTAATGGCAGTATTTATGTGGCACCTTTGGTTTTAAAAGAAAGGCCCCTAAAGTTCTAATGCCTGGACATACGTGAACGTGACAGAATAAACTGTGTTGCTTTGAGATTTAAATCTTAAATACAGCATTGTATTTTTGAATGAGGTATCCAGTGTGTTTCACTGTCCATCCACTACCCTGATCCCACTATTCCTGTTTTACATACAACATCATATTAATTAATGCACACTGTTCTATCATTCTCAATCTGTGATTTAAGAATTTACTTTGATCACAGCTATTGGTAGTTGCGTTTGAAATAATAGTTTACAAGTTTGTGAAATGCATCCTATTGCTTTTGTACTAAGGGTGAATGGAATAGATGGATATCAACCTCACCTCTGTCTAATGCAAAGGTTGTGAGCTGGAGCTTAAACCATTTTTTTGTGAAAAATAGGGTGCAGTGGATGTGCACAACTTCCTACTCACTGTAGCAGTGACGTTGCCAGTTTTGCAAAGCTGAATGTCACTGTAGTAATTGTGTGTAATCTCTTTATCACTTAAAGGACTTTGTATTTCATTTGATCAGACATACATTTTTTTTATTGTTGATAGGGAATAAAAACTGCTGAATTCAAATGGTTGTGCTCATTTACTGTATAAGAAACATTTAATTGAAATTGAATGTGTTTTAATCATAATTTTTTTTAAATTATGTTAAAATTAAGTGAAGATGTAAGATTGCTTTGAAAAATATTTAAAAAAACAGCCTGGTATGCTGAAGGAAAGTAAAACAAGTATAAGGCAAGTACGGCACTAATGAGAAAGGAAGTATAAAGTAAAGAAGGAAGGAAGACATTTCTTCCAAAGCTGAGCAGGGATGCATTCCATTGCAAATTGTCAACTTGGCCATGGAGAGTGTGAGAATTCTATCTGATAAAAGGGTTTTGACGTCACCCAAGTCAACAGATGCAGATGGATAATGTCCAAATCAACATCATAGACTTTCTGATAGGGTAATAGGGAAATGGCCAAAATGAGCTTTCTTTGTTGAGGCGAATGCTGAGTGGCTCCTTTTGTGATGTTTACAACATTGATGCCAATCAAAGCTCAGGCATCACTCCAAACATCCCGCCTGGATGCCACTGTTTCCCAACTCACATGCAACTGCATAATGTCAACAAAAAGTTAATCTTCCTCTGCGAGATCTAAACTTTAAGTAACTGTACATGCAGGTCGACTTGAAAAAACACAGGAATGCTACAATGAAAACAATATTTGAATGTGTAGTAGTTCTCAATATAAAAAACAGCTCAAACTGACATTTGATTAGGCCAACTAAAATCATGGATGAGAGTGTTATGAATAGAAAGACATACTTGACTTAAAACAAATTACTCAAAGGTCAGTGAAATTTCTTCCTGGATATCCTACAATATTTGTACCACACATACTGAGGTGGTCATGGCTACCCACCATCCACTCTGCAGCCAGTGGTGGAAAGAAACTAAGTTCATTCACTGGAGTACTGTAATTAAGTAAATATTTGATGTACTGAAACTTGATAATGAAATATGGGTTTATTATAGGACCCAGTGTTTTGAAAACTTGAGGCATACTTGGGATAAACAATCAGAATATCTCTGCTTTGCCTGTTCTGGTTTTGCATTTTCATATTCTTATGAAAACGTTCTCCTTCAGTACATTATGGATGTGCAAAATTAACCAAACTAAACAAAGTTAACAAAAGCAGTAATAAGACTTTGGAATGTAAACCTCAGTCACATGAACTGGACATAGAGGACCCTTGGCTGAATCAGCTGTATGTTTCGAGCATGTCTTTGGACCTACTGGAAGCAATGCTTGTTTATGAACAACCAATTTGAAGTTGTTCATTTTGTCAACGATCTTTATTCCTCCAAACTGGCTACAGTGTGAGGTTGTTTTCTCTATGTTTTTATATCCATACAGTACACCTGTCCCTTACTGACCACGATAGCTCAGGAGATCATTTCTTCAGATTTGGAAAAGAAATTGGTAAACTGACAAGCTACAAAAGAGCAGGTTGTATGAGTACAAATGCAGCTTTGCATAAAGGGTGTCTACTCTGCTGTTAAAAATATAAGCAAAATATGTAATCATGGAAAATACATGTGATCGTAATGGTGGATCCTGTATCGTGTTGGCATCTGATAGTGGTGGTGGACCACGATCGAGGTGGCAGCTGATGGTGGATCCTGATGGTGGCAGTGGATCATGATTGTGGACTATAGTGGCATCCGATCATGATCGTGGATCATGATCGTGGTGGCTGCTGACCATAGACTATGATTGCAACAAGACTGCTTGATATATAATATTTCTACTCAGATACTCGACCATTACTGACAATAATCCATCAATTCATTGACCTTCCATTATGCTACAAAATGTTTATTCTAATCAATGCTGCAAATACCCTTATCTTTCTGATGTTCTCCATTACACGTGGCATCTATTGCACTTCTGTCCGTCCTGGGAGAGGGATCCCTCACATGTGGCTCTCTCTGAGGTTTCTACGTTATTTTTACCCTGTTAAAAGGTTTTTTTAGTAGTTTTTCCTTACTCTTGTTGAGGGTTAAGGGCAGAGGATGTCACACCTTGTTAAAGCCCTATGAGACAAATTGTGATTTGTGAATATGGGCTATACAAATAAAATTTGATTGATTGATTGAAAAGGATAAAACAATGTCACAGAAGATGTTGCAACATAAGCAAATCCATTACGATCGATTTTAATCAATCGAAATGAAAACTGGTTAAGCAGCCCTGTAGTAAATCCTCACCTCACAGTGTTGGCTTTGTCAGTACTGTGTTGATTTTATAACTTGTAAACCTTAGTGGTCTTGTTGTCTTCAATTCTGCTACACTCATACAGTGTACAAAAAGTTTGACATAGCATTGGAGTTAAGTACAGTCATCTACATTCTATTTTGTGTATTTTCCCTACCAGTAATCTGTTGCTAATAGACATTTAGCTTGTAGAGACTCAATCATCATGGTTTGACCAGCAAATATGTATGACCACAAAGTTTTAGCATGAACAGCATGTTTAACTCTCTAAAAATTCAACAATCCTGTCCTTAATCCTGTCCCCTATCCTTAACTGAAGTTTAGCCAACTTAGCTGACTGTACATCTGATTTTCAGTGAAGCTGTACCCACAAGCAACATAGCAGATAATTTCTGCAGCAAATTTGCAGTGGATCCAAATGTCAATCCATTTTTCTCCAACCAAGCTTCGCTTGTTCCAATGTGTTTCTTCTGAAATGTGCAGTGAATCTATTCAAAGAAGGACATTTGGATTATGTCATGGTTTGAAAAAAAAGGGTTAGGAGTTCCCTAACCTGTTTTCATTTTAAACACTACCTCTATTTACGATAATATCAACATCATTAACAATGATTTAATCAATTCAGTTTTCACTCATTTGGCCATCATGTGAGAAAAAGGTTGTAATGAAATGTTTTTAAATTTTTTTTATTTGTGTTAATAAAAGGAACAGTTGTTCATATGTTGAAACTCATTTAATGGTTGAAAAGTTGAATGTCAGGACTTGAGCTTGATGATAAAACAATACTGTTGATAAGTGAGAAGTTGTATTAGTTAATCAGCTCCTTCACTTTAGGAACGAATGAGTATGACTCTAGGTTTAATAGGATCTAATGGTTTTGGTGGTGGACCAATATTTTTGTGAAAACATTGTAAGCAGATGTTAAACAGATTTAGCTTCCTGCTTTAGTGAAAATTGTAACACTTTAACATCAAGCATCTCTTCACATGAAGCTTCCATCTCAGTTGTGTATTGTTAGGGGGTGGGTATAAATAAACAAGAACATTGTGGGACATGCTCACTGCTCTCAGGAAACATCCATCACTACGGATACTGATGGCTCCTGTTCCTGTCAGCTCCCCAGCCAAGCTGTTGTGTAATATTATGTTTTTGCTGTTTCCCTTAAAATGAGGAATGTCTGCAAAAAGCTGAAGGTTTGTCATACTTTCAAAAGTATGCATGCATTATAACTTTAACCCTTTTTAGAAAACCACATAACTGATATCTGAAAAACAGCCCAGAAACAGTGGTGGAACAGTTTGCATTGGGTTGAGGCTTAACTGTCAATGAATGCATACCACACAGGGAGGAGTGTTGGAAAGCCTGCAGTATTAAAGGAAAGAAGATGTTCTCATTTTTCTGTTTTCTGTTCGTCTATCAAAGACAAGAAAGCTAAGCGAGGCAATTTAAAAAATCAACTCTTCCCAGTTCTCATCCAGGAGCACATCCAAGGAAGTCCAAGAAATCCAGCAGCTTCTTACAGCCAAACCCTTTCTTCTTCTTTACCTCACTTCATTCTTGTAACTATCTGTCTCCATTTTCATCTTTTATTGTTTTTCATCTTCTCTTGCTCACAGCTAGCTCATTTACCCCTCTGCTTTCCTCCTTACTGAGGATTTATAGAATTATTCATGGCCGGAAAATGACCCAAAACGGTTAAAAATCATCAGCAAACAGGAATCAAGCAAATAGGCAAATAAACAGACATCAACAGGGAGGGAAAGCTTGGCTGAATGACAAACTGGCAGATGGTGAGTGAAACAGGCAGGTAAATAGCGAAGTAGAGACGTGTGTGATCGGGTTGTGTGCAGGAAAGAGGGAGAAGTTGAAATTTAAAGGACATTTATGAAAACAGAAATTGAATGTGCAAAAGAGTGACACCCCAACCTTAAATAGATGACCCAGTAGAGTCAGGCAGATGATGGATTTCAGGAGGTTGTCCTGATGTATTGATGTGACCTGAATGTGGATAAATTACCTCAGAGATGGGAAAAGGTGGGAGGCATTCATTTATGCGGCTCAACCTATTGGGGCAGATCCCAAAAGGATATGTCACTTTGCCCTGGTAATAAGAGGGAGCCACAAACATCGATGACTGGTGACCCAAACCAAACTGTGGTCCGGAGATTAGCCCAGGCTCAGAGTCAAGTGTGTCTGCAGCACCAGAAAACCATGTGTGCACTTTAAGGGGGCACCTATGCCACAATTAGGGAGAGTGTTGAGAGCCTATTGAGCCAAGATATACTTTCAACATATCTCTGGGGTAGAGCGGTTGTTCTCAAAGCCAGAAGGTCAGAGTCTTCCCCATATGCATGCTTGTTTGAAAAAAGTGCTGCCCTTATGCACTGGGCATAATAATACATCTTCATATTATGATTTATCACTTCTCTTCAGACAGACAGAATTTCCATAGTTGCTCAAGCAGTGGGTCATTTAGGTGGAGGAGTTAAATGTGTAAACCTGGAGAACTAATAAACCATTGTGATATTAGCAAGGATGGAGGGAATTCAAAGGGAATGTAGCAGACCAACAAATTGAACTCTTGTTTTGTGAGCATAGGGTACAATGCAACAAACTCCCTGGGGTCCTGTTCAATAGTTGCCAGCTAGAAGCGATGTCTCAGCAAAAGGACTACTGCTGGGGGACATGCTGGGAGGAATGACCTCACAGCAGGACCTGGGAGCAAACAAAGACTGAGACACACAAATGTTTTTTGAGAGATTCTGATGACCCATGTCTAAAGGTATGTGGGTGTAGTTGATGAGTTGATTGTGTTTTACTTTGTGTCCTTGAAGGTAAAAGAGGAAGGCAGTTATGGCAGAAATCCAGATTTCGAGCACCTGTGTTTAGCACCTAAACACTGCTCATGACTTTTAGTATTTCACTCTGGTAGGTGCAAATACTGATTTATATCTGTGCAGAATGTGACAGATGAGAGAAGTTAGTAGAATGAGCTCTGAGGACCAAGCATGGGTCATAATGAGCAAACTTGTATTGAGAGTTAAACAATGCAATGCTGGACATGTTCAGGCAGTGGTTGTGTGTCTCATGTGTCAGCTCACTGGGATTTGTGCATTAACCGCAGCAGTGACTATATGTAATCAACCTGCACCCACCTGACCTGAGCCCCCACAAACAGCACCCTACTACCACCTTCCCACCAGAATTAAAAACAAATAATTTAATCCATGAGTTTGGCGCAATAAAGTTGGAACTTCCTGTCCTTCAGAGACAGCACAACTGACAGTCGTTGAAAGCCAGCTGGCAGACAGCAGTTTCTGAACCCAGTCACCTCATGAAATGCGAAGTCCAGGATAAAAATGCAGGGGTTGTAACACTTCTGCTGTATGAGATCCAAAACTTACAAATTATGTCTGTTTGCCTTTCTTCCACCACAGTAACAATCGAAACACTTTCTTTCAGACTTTGTGGTTGCTGGCTTTGCAGTGTCTGCAGCCTGAAGTCCATGGACATGCTCCCATGCTGGGGAACGTTGGAGGAACGCTGAGCCTTGAGCAGAGGTCAGTTTACAGACTTCTACAAGTATTGGTAAAGTGGAAAAAAGATGAAGTAAAAAAAAATGCTATTGAAACTAAATTGAATATATACAATTAATTCATATATAAAGATAAACAGATAGCTTCATCCAAAGTTTTTAAACTTGATTTGTGTTGTTTGGTTCTGTTTCCTGTTTTATTTTGAAATTTGACTTCTTGTGTTTCCTGCCTTTCTCCTGTTTTCTGCCTGCACTATCGTCTGCACCTGTTCCTAATGTGTTCAGTCATCCCTGTCTCCATGTGTATATAAGTCTCTAAGCTTCCTTTGTATTGGTCAGTTCGCCTTGTTGTCTATCAGTTGTGTGTGCTAGCTCTTTTTCAAAATGTTTCTTGGTATAGAAATTATTTGAACTTTGATTTTTGGAGCCTGCCAGCAGATCTAGTTTGGTGATAAACACAGCAGAACCAATGCTGTCAATACAATCATCCATGCGAGGGTGCGGAAACGAGTCCAGCACAGTTACTGATTTAACCTTACGAAAATCTTTCCAGAACCGATGTGCACCATCAGATTTAGGAGCCAGTAAACACGGAGCGCTCCATGGGCTAAGATTAGGCCAAGCTAAACCATTTTCCAGCACATCCTCTTTTTTCATTTTCTCCCTTTTCTCTACAGGACAACAATAGGCATGCTGCTTAACTTGAGCAGCATTACCAACATCAATGTCATGCTGAAACCCACTAGTACGCAACAGCACATCTCCAAACAGAGTAGGGAAAGAGTGGAACAAATTGAGCACATCAACTTGCTGACTTTCGTGCAGGTACAACACATGCAAGTCTTCACTGGACAGAAACTCAGAGTTGGACAACCTACCACACTGCTGTCCATCAGAGGGCACTGCCAGACCATCATCAGCCATGGTCTCCTGACAAATCAACGAAGCAGATACCAGATTGGTGGCAGCAGTCTCCACAGTGTTTCCCTGCTCCCCCTGGGCAACTTTTCTGGGAAGATAAAATTCTAAATATTAGAAATAAAATCAACCATCTCCTGCCCTCAGTTGGCACTACTACCCCATCAAGAACAGAAATCTCAGGAACAGCTGATAATCCTACCAATCATTTAGACAGCTTCTCTCTGATCACCCTTGATCAAAATAATCTCGTGTTCTAAACCACCAACTTGTATCTTAGATCCCATTCCTACAAAATTACTATCCAACCTCCCCTTCCTTTCTAAAATCCTCGAGAAGGTTGTAGCCAATCAGCTGTGTGAGTTTCTCCAGGATAATAATCTCTATGAAGACTTTCAGTCAGGTGCTCATCATAGCACGGAAACAGCCTTGGCAAAAGTCACTAATGATCAAGGGTTTGTGTCAGTCCTCGTTCTGTTAGATCTTAGTGCAGCATGCAACACTATCAATTATCACATTCTATTACACAGACTAGAACAGTTAGCATTAAAGGAACCGCCCTAAACTGGTTTGAATCCTATTTTTCAGATCGATTCCAATTTGTGCAAATTAATGATGAGTCATCTATGCGCACCAAAGTTAACCACGGTGTTCCACAGGGTTCTGTGCTCGGCCCAATTTTATTGTCATTATATATGCTTCCACTAGGAAACATTATCAGGACACACTCTGTAAATTTCCACTGCTATGCGGATTAGACCCAGTTATACTTATCAAAACTTATAAAACCAGAAGATTGTAATCAATTAACTAAACTCCAAGCATGTCTCAAGGACATAAAAACTTGGATGACCTGCAATTTTCTCTTATAAAACTTAGATAAAACAGAGGTTCTAATACTTGGCCCTAAACACCTTAGACATACATTATCTAATGATATAGCTGCGTCAGACGACATTGCCCTTGCTTCCAATGAAACAGTCAGGAACTTGGGAGTGATCTTCGATCCTGATTTATCCTTTAATTCTCACTTAAAACAAATTTCTAGGGCTGCCTTTTTCCACTTGCGTAACGTCTCAAAAATCCTGTCCTTTCTCAAAAAGATGCAGAAAAATTAGTAAACGCCTTTGTTACATCCAGACTTGATTATTGTAATTCCTTATTATCAGGCTCCAGCAGTAAGTTGTTAAAGACTCTGCAGCTTGTCCAAAATGCCGTAGCACGTGTCCTGACAAGAACAAAGAAAAGAGACCACATTTCTCCAGTATTAGCTTCACTACACTGGCTTCCGGTTAAATCTAGAATACAATTTAAAATTCTCCTCCTCACCTCCAAGGCCCTTAATAATATGGCACCATTATACCTGAAAGAGCTGATAGTACCATATCAACCGACTAGAGCACTGTGCTCCCAGAATTCAGGCGTACTTGTCGTCCCTAAAGTCTCTGAAAGCGACTTAAGAGTCGGCTTAAAACCTTCCTTTTTGCTAAAGCTTATAGTTAGATCTATAGTTATGCTGCTATAGGTCTAGAATGTTGGGGGACACATGGCACACGGAGCTTCTCTTTCCTCTTCTCCCTCTCTATCACATTAAAGAAATGAATGTCTCATCAATAAATGTTACTGACTTGACTTCTTCCCCAGAGACCCTATGCCTTATTGGCCGCAGATCCAGGGCCGCGGCTGCGGCCACATCGTGGATTATGATGGTGGATCGCGTATCAGAGATCGTGATCGTAATGGTGGATCCTGTATCGTGTTGGCATCTGATAGTGGTGGTGGACCACGATCGAGGTGGCTGCTGACCATGGACTATGATTGCAACAAGACTGCTTGATATAAATGGTTTTGTATTTATATAGCGCTTTTCTAGTCTTGATGACCACTCAAAGCGCTTTACAGTACAGTTTTACATTCACCCACTCACACACACATTCATACAGTGCATCTATTAGCAGCACTTTGTTGTTCTATGGGGGGCAATTCAGGGTTCAGCATCTTGCCCAAGGACACTTCGGCATGCAGATGGGGAAGACTGGGGATCTGAACTGCCGACCTTCAGGTTGGAGGACGACCACTCTACCCCTCAGCCACAGCCACAGCATATACAATATGTCTACTCAGATACTCATTCATTACTGACAATAATCCATCAATTCATTGACCTTCAGTTATGCTACAAACTGTTTATTCTAATCAATGCTGCAAATACCCTTATCTTTCTGATGTTCTCCATTACACATGGCATCTATTGCACTTCTGTCCCTCCTGGGAGAGGGATCTCTCACATGTGGCTCTCTCTGAGGTTTCTACATTCTTTTTACCCTGTTAAAAGGGTTTTTGTTTTTCTTTCTTACTCTTGTTGAGGGTTGAGGGCAGAGGATGTCACACCTTGTTAAAGCCCTATGAGACAAATTGTGATTTGTGAATATGGGCTATACAAATAAAATTTGATTGATTGATTGACTGATACTGTTAGTATGTTTTTATTAGGGACCTTATAGCTTTAGATTTGTCTATTAGTTTCGAGTTCACCGGGTCTAGGGCTTGTTCTTCAGTAGCAACCCTCGACTGTGTCGGTAAAAACAGACACAGAGGAGCTGATGTATGTGGTTTTTTCAGTGAGTAAACACTTGTTCTCTTAACGTTTTACAGTCTTTATCTTCACATGTTCTCTGTGCTCCACAAAAGTTACTGTGTGTTTCTGTGTTCTGACTAGAGAAGAGAAAACTGTAAGCATGCGAGTTACTGTCCCAGTGAATGTGAATTACGATGCTAACCAAGCTAGCTAGTTAACCGATAGCTTTGCAATGCTGGGCCTATCAGTTCCCTCAGGGCTGCTAACTTCTGTTAACCGGGTGTTAAAGTTAAGCTCGATAAAAAGCAGGGCAGCTAACCTGTGTTAACTAGGGGTTACAGTTCCGCTCAATAAAAAGGTACATTTATAACGTCCATGAGGACGTGGTTATAGTTTAGTTTAACATAATGTTAAGGTATCTTCTTACATGTGGTTCAACTATAGCATTAACTTTCTGTGTTTTGTTGTGATTACCTGCTGTATGTCTACAGTTAATCAGGTAAAAAGTTGCGTGTAAGTCTATGTAGTTATGTAGTGAAGCTGTCAGATTATACTGACTGTGTGTGACCAACGATCACGATGACTGGTGTCAACAGAGAAGACCTCATGTATGGAGCAGCATATTTGGTGCCATTCTTCAGGATGTGGAGGAGAGAGAGTGGATAACAACATCCTAAATTCTTTAATGAGATGTGATGACGTCAATAGTTTCCTCTGAGATGACAGACCAACAGAACTTTGTGTTTGATATTCTATATTCTCAGATTCCATTTCTTACCTTTTACTTAATTTCTGCTGTTATTAGAGGTGGTAATAACATTTTTAAAACATAATTTGAAAATGATTTACCTAGAATTAGTAAATTGATCAACTTCAGCAGTCACAACCTTCACAGGTAAGTGTTTACCAATGTTACATGAAGAGTCCTCAGTTGTAAACAGCTAGAACAGTACAACCTGAAGTTCACCTGGTTAACTGCTGTTAACACTTTAAAAGTATGTATTAGATATACATGATTAAGTGTTTACTGAAACACTTGTGATATTTATGATTAAACTGTACTGAGTACATTTTCCATTGAATACAGATGTCTTGCCTGGTTTTTGCACATTTACCTCTTTCCTTATAATAAATCAAACAGGACACTTTGGTGAATCAATGTTTTCATTGTCATAAGACACACAATCAAAGTATTGACTCATATCTTAACTACCAATGATTGATTTCGTTAAAACCAAAATATAAAAGGCCTGTGATTAATTTAAAATTCTAACAACACGTTCATCAAAGTGTTCTTGTAGTAATTTCTTATAGTCATTTGGCTTCATTAATTCTCCAAGACAACTACAGCTTCCTCAACTATACATACTTCCTTTTGTACTGCAATGTTGTTAATTTTTTAAAGAATCCAAAGCTTGACTTTCTTTTCCAGAAACATTGTAATGTATTTTGCGTTGTTACAGCTTGTGTATGATGTGGCATTAACATTGGTGGGCTCCTTTCACCTTTGTGGTCTGTACCTATAAAACTTATTAAACAAGTGGAAGGCCCAATCCCATTTCACCCCTTGGCCCTACCCCTTAGCCCTTCCCCTTCGTTTTGCGTGTTCACATGTAGGGGTAGGCTGTCCCAAGACATGTTGGGACGGAGGGGTAGGGCTGAGGGGTAGGGCTGTATAACCTTCGAAACAAAGATTTTACAGCCCCTCACTTCATACCTAGGGGTACCCAGAATGCCTTGCCAATCACTGGCAAACTGGGAGAGAGACCCACAAATTTAGTATTTTCTCCATTAATAAGGATTTATAAATTAGGATAGTGAGTGTAATTTCTTAGTTTAATATCGTTTCAATGTATTATGGTTGTTTTTTTCACAAAAACCTTAAAAATAATAATATCACAAGCACGCTAGCCTTAGCATGCTAGTGATCTTTTGTTTTGCATGATAATCCCATATTTTCACATAATTTCATATCGCACCCCCCCCTATTTGAAGACCCATGATGCACTTGATTGAACCTGCGGATAGCAACGAGGTTACTGAACTTAACTGCTCCTCTGATAACAAAGCATCCTAGCAGGGTTGCATACAGACCACTGCTAGCAGCCTGAAGCTGTGTGCTTTTGATTCATACGTGTAATAAATGTTTTGTATAAATAATACAGAATATCCAAGCTTTTCAATTTCAAATGTCATTGATTCACCTGCATTAGCATCAATGTTATTTGAATATTATAGGTATGTCACTTTAGTAACTGCAAACAATAGCATTGGTTTATTTAAGATCTCAACAATGTTATTACAATGAGATCCCCGGCAAAAATTTTGTCTGGTCTGTTTACATCGACGACCACTGATGAAGTGTCGGGTTTTTGCGATGACTACTAATGATGTAACGGCTTCTTGAAGGGCTGTCCCAATTCGTAAGGGAAGATATTAACCACTACCCCTTGTGTCTCCGTTTCAAGGGCCAAGATAACCCTTGAAGGGCCAAGGGGTGAAAGTCTGGAAAATGTCAGGACAATGGGATTCAGATATTAATGGGAATGTATCTTTCACCTATGAACAATGCAGCAGATACATTTTGCTGTGGAGATCATGTTGTTGTTTACAGTACATTGACACTAGTGTTAGCCCTCATCACCAAAAGCACTAAAGTCACTTCCAATTCTACTTCTACGTGTATGGAGCCTGTTTTTATTCAGAGATTTTATTAATGGTTTTAATTGATTTAAATGTTTTCGTCTGTGGCATGTCATTCACATGACTACTAGCTCACTGTGAATTCTCCAGAAAATATCCAGCTATATTCTCACATGGGCTCATTTGGACATTTTCCAAAGTTTTTAGTAGCGGGCTGGCAGTGGAAACTCAGTGGGGTTCTGTCAATATCTGAAAACAGATAATGATATAAACTTTAAATAAGTGGGTGCAAAAGAAAGTTCCTATGACAGGACAGTTATATTCTTTAGGCAAAGAGGTCTGTGTCAATGACTATTTGGGTCTTGTGGAACTCCCAGTTATTTGCTTAGTGTGTTCATTATTTAAGTTTCACCGGTCCTTTGTTTAGGGATAGTTTTCTTCAGAGGCTCCATATGCTCCAAAAAAGAAAAGGAAGAGGAAGGGCTGGCAGTGTTGTGATTACTACTGGTCATATTGAAGGAAACTGACCTGGGACACTGTTTCCTATAAGACAAATTGGGATTTGTGCTATACAAATAAAATTTGTCTGACTGATTCATTGATTGGCTCATCATTCCATATCGACCTTTTCGTCTCTTCTTAGTTTATAGAATTTCAATTCTATGAGAGATTCTTGGAAATGTTTCTTGATATTTGGTGAAAAACTCTGTAAAATCTTGGCTTTGATTTCTTCTTGGTCTCAAAACCATTTTCTCACTTTCTTCAAAATCAAAAACAAATGACTTTGAATTTACTCCGATCTACTTTTAAAACCCAGACGTCTGGAGAGGAACTTATTAATTCTGAGACTTCTTGGAACACATCCCTCTCTCCAGTAGTGAGACCTGTGCCAGTACAGTCTGGTCTCCTTTTGTGAGGCTCTACTTATACATGCTTGGCAGTGGCACATGTATTCTATAAACCAGAATGAAGTTAAATAGACTGCAGAATAAATGAGATTTCACCAGGAAGCATCCATGGGGCTCTGATAGTATCCATTTAGTCAAGTCGAGATGACAGTGCTCTGTATGTAGATTTAGAGGAAGAACAATGTCAAAAAGATATGATACTCGCGAGAACTGCAGCAGTAACTAGGAGGAGGCTATCAGAGGACATTTAGGCTAAAAACACACTGTAATTGAGGCAGTTTCGAGTCGAATTTGAATGTCGGGGGCCTACTTGGATGACACCACAGGAGCAGTATGGAAGCGTTTTATGTTTTTTATTTTTTTAAGTTTGAAGAAGGAGTCACCATTTACATCTATTCTATTGGATTTGGCTGGAACACTGTTTACCCCTGAAACTCCAAAACTATATTTTAACTTTAACTTGAATAACATTCACTATTATATACTTTTATATGTACCTTGACTTAGTGCAAAGCACTGTCTTACTAATTATCTCTGAAACAAACATTAACAATGTATAATGATTTTAAGAGTAGGCTTGTCGTTGTGAACCCTAGTTATGCTTGAGGTTTCTTACAATTAATTAAGTGTTTTCTCTTCACTGTTGCCAAGTGCTTGCTCATGGGGAATATTAGGTCTCTTGGCACCAAATAAATAAACTTTACTTTAATAAATAGACTTCTTCACTCAACCCCAAATTTCTAATTGCCCCCTCACTCTGAGCAATCTAGATCCGAGCCTAAAAGGAGGTCTCTTTCAATTAATGGATGAATGGAATGAAGCTTTAACCAGACCAACATGATCAACACATCAAAACATAAGCACATTTTTCAGTCACATTAAACAACTTTACCTCAGGTTATATATATATATTTATATATAAGATTTTAAACATCAATTCAGCTCCCAGCTACTATTTTCTATGTAAAGATATTGAGGAATAATGGTGTCCTGAGCAGAGAATGCGTGAGTTTGTGTGTGTTGTGATCAGAGCTTCTCTGGTCTTTGCATTGGTAGCTGGGCTGAGAGTGTGTTGATGTTAGTAAGATAGCTAAAAAAAACGCAGTGACAGTTGAACATGCTGTCACTCTATTGAATTGAACTTGTGCAAGAGTTGGACTTTGATCAATGACTTTTCTTTAAAGAAGGCCAGAGGAAAGATGAAAATGGAGATTTGAGTTTTACATGTGGCTCTGTACTACTTTTCATTTACTGTATGTAATGTCTCAAATATGTTTAATCTTTGCTGAGATCTAAAATGTCATTCAACATGTCAAAACAACAAATATAATTAATATCTATGTGATATATACGGCGGCTGTGGCTGAGGGGTAGAGCAGGCGAATCTAATTGTAAGTCGCTTTGGATAAAAAGCCTTTGTCAAATGACATGTAATATATATGCAGGTAGCCTTGAGGCTTGGCAGTGAGTGTGAGCTGACGGCATGTGTGGGTAGGTGTCTGTAGCAAGTTTGTGTCCCATCTGTGGTCCTGATAATACGTCCATGAAATGGAAAAAAATTTTTTCAGGAAACATGTACTATTGACCATGTAGGACATTTGAAGTCTGCAGGTAGGAATTCAGTGTACTGAACTCAGACAATATGCATTGGGACTGCCAGACACAAAGAGAAAAATAAAAGATTTTCAAAAGCATTTTATTTCCAAAGATCTTCCAAGAAATGTCTCAGCACCATCCATATTGCTTGATTTTTGTGGCTGTATCTGTTGATTGTTTTGAAAATAATCATGGAAAAGCACAACCAGGGGGGTGGGGCACATGGCTCACCTGGTGGGTAGAGCTATCCCCCTATATATGCAGTGGCCTCATTTCGATTCCAGTCTGTGGCCCTTTGCTGCATGTTATCTTCCACTCTCTCTGCCACCCTTTCACTGCTTAAACTCTCAGTCCTTTCAAATAAGGTCATAAAAGCCCATAATCAAAAAAGAAAAGCACAATTAAAAATCAAGCAGATTTATTATGCATAGACTGATCTGATAATACTTCATCTTGACACTTCTGATGTGCATTCCACAAGGAGTATAAAATTGGTACGTGGTATGAAATGATGCAAAATAATGTCTCCAAAAACCAGTGATCCCTGATTTGTCACATATCTTGGCTTAATGATTAGTTTATAATTGGAATTTCTAAAACCTGGCACTTAGCTAAAATAGGTATTCATAAAAAAATAATCATGGAAAGAAACCAAATAGGATGAAGTTTAAATGCAAAATTGAGAAAGAGAGAAACAGCCTCAAAATATTGATGTTATAAATAACATAAAATAATTTAAATATATTAAGGTCACTGTAAACTCTATCAATCACTATACCCTACCAGATACCAAAAGTCATTAGAGTAATAATTGTTAATTAGTAAGTGCATGAGGTGCTCCAGAATAACACTGTTTTTGAAAGGGTATACAATAAATCTGTTTACCCTCCCAATCTTTTTCACAACACACAAACTGAACCAAAAGGCTTGGAAGGTTATTTACCAAGTTCATTGTCTTTATTTTGTTTCTATAAAAACTTTGAATTCTTTAAAGTCTGCATGAATGAAGCAACTGACAGAAATTTCACATAGTCTCTACTGGTTTGGAATGTATTCCACACTGCCATTATACCATATAAATATTAGCTGTCATGTATGTCAGTTCATTATGATTTCTGTTCCACTTTCTGATAAGGAATATTTAGGCTTTATAATTCACAATATACATCATGTCTTTGGTAATATTAAATAAGTCAATAATTAATGTGTCAGTAATAAAACATGAATAAAACAACTTTTGTTTATCCTACTTCAACAGGAACCTTGCTTTATATATAAATAGCTCTATAAAGAAAAATGTATTTTTGAAAATCGTTATTTTGTGTATCTTTGGCTACTGTTTTTGCAGCTCTGGCCATCGGTTCAATCAATTGTGGTGACATTGTTCTCTTGGAAAAATGTCAGGGTACATGAAATGTGCTGTTGCAGCACTGGCAGGCCAGATGATCATAAACAATCATAGCCAATCCAGAGCTACAAACTACCACGTTTGTAATTAGCTTTCCTTTAGTTCACTGGAAGGACAATTAGCCATAAAACTAAGACAACCTAACCCATGTTGTCCCTATTACTGATGTATAAAGCATTTTATAAATCATTTATTAAGTATATGTTGAAATGTTTGCCCATCAGAAAATATTACCAGTTTTACGTAGGAGCACCTGGGTTTACAAAATACTCATTATTTTAAAATAATATAGGAATGTATGAAGAAGAGATACAATTTTAAGATGATAACTGACAGTGTGTTTTTCATTTTAGGAGCAATGTCCTCATTTAAGAATTAGGAATTTGGTTTGTATGGAGGCTGCTGGATCTCAACAAAGTTATGGTGAACTGAAAACATTACAATATCAGTAGCTTAATATCAGTAGCTTATAGCCTATATGTGTAGAAATAGATCTGGCCTATATCTCTTTTTAGTCAGTTAACTCCAGCTGTATCAAGTTTAGCTCTGCTATTGTTTAAACATGAGGCCTCTATTTGTCAACCTGAAAGGCAAAAGTACAGTAGACCTCACCCACCCTACTAGTGCATGCTAATGTAGTGTTACATACACTGTCTGTTCTTAATCATTCATAGTCATGGTAACCATTGTCTGAATAAGAAATAATATATATATATATATATATATATATATTTTGGCCAGAGCTTTCTATACACCAATACAATCATATACCTTTGTATGGAGGAACATCCAAGTAAGTGGTGCTTTGTGACTGTTACAACTGTCCTGAGTTACAATAAGTCAAAACATTAAAGGATACAAACACAAAAGATCTCAGTCTTTGGTCACATTCAGATGTGTGATTCTCTGTGAAGGGACTGCCACTGCTGCTAATTATGCTGCGGAGAAGTTCGATCTGATAGAGTCCTCTCGTAACTGACGGTGCTTCCCAGTGTCACCCTCTTCACTACGCGAGCGACGCTCAATTGTAATCCTGTAGTTCTTTCTGCAAAGGAATGTATCACATTAAAGGAAAAGTCTTTTTTATTCTCAGTCATCAATCATTCAATCAAATTTTATTTGTACAGCCCATATTCACAAGTCACAATTTATGTCATAGGGCTTAACAAGGTGTGACATCCTCTGCCCTTAACCCTCAACAAGAGTAAGGAAAAACTACAAAAAAAGGGGGGAAAATGTAGAAACCTCAGAGAGAGCCACATGTGAGGATCCCTCTCCCAGGATGGACAGAAGTGCAATAGATGCCACGTGTAACTGAAGACATCCAGGTCCCGATTGTCCAAGAGGGATTGAACTGGGGAAGCCTCTTAGAGGTGAAAAATCTTCATCTTGATTCAATGAATTTTAAACTCTTAATTTTTTAGTAATTCTATCCAGGATTCCTTTTATTTAGTCTCTTAATTAATCATAGTGTTTTGGGTATAACATGCAATCAACCAATCACACTACCATCTCCTATTCCCTTTAAATGACAGGTGAGCTTGTACCTTGATGGATTCATATTATTATGACACATTTTCAAGCTAGTAAGAGAGAACACATCTCTGTAGAGGAAACATTTTAACGTAGATAATCTGTGCGTGTGTGTTTTGTGCAACTGTCTATGTACCGTAAGTGCATATCACTTTCTTGATAATGCACTGTAAACTAACAGTGTAATTAGCTGCTATCCAATTGTTGACATTGGATACATAGAAATGAAGGGGCTAGATTGTTCAACAAGTGGTTTACATATGTATCATCTGTGTAACAGTGTAATGTAATGCTCTGTTGCCAAGTGATATTTCCAAGAGGTTGCAAGTAGGATGCATAAATATAGCTGAGCCAGTTGTATTCTATGCAAAATAAAATGATAAATAACAGATGTCTGTGTGTGCTGAAAGGTTCAGACAGAATGGTTCCAGCCTGTTGTTTATCTGACTTCTTTCTTGCATTGCTGCACTGTAGTGTTAAGGTATCGCCAGTTCTTGGCTGTGAGGTTAGTGAATTGATTGTCAAAACTATAAAAGCCTTATCAAAGTGGTTTTAGGTAAATATATTTGTCTCTAAGCCTTTAACTGGGCACGTGGATGCAACAAAATTTGTATACATGAGAACATAAACATCACATATAGTTACCTGAAAAAGTAGAACGCTATAAGCAGAGCAGTTCCAAGAACAGCTCCCACTATGACTCCAGTCAAAGCTGATACTCCAAGTCCACCTGTTGGAGCAGTTATTGGTTGAAAATCCTCATATATACTGTCACACATAATGTAGGCAAAACACAAATGTCACTGCTTTAGGTGAACAGTAGTGAATATTTACATGATTTGTCAGCAATCTCTGGAAGTGGTTTATGTCTTCCTCTCAAAGTGAAATGCTCAGTGTTGAAGGCAGGCAGCAGCTGAAAAGATCCATTTACTCCAAAGTAGTTGGCTACCACCTGTAAGATAGTATAACATATTATCATTCAGTTCACATCCACAAGTACATATACCAACTTCTGCCTGGTAGGGAAGAGTTCAGGGATGTCACAAATTTTAATCTCATTTTACCTCATAGGTTCCTGCCTCAACATTGGTCATGGCCATCAAAGAGAAATCTCCATTTCTGTCACCGTTAACATCCATGGACACCTGGCCAGCGATTCCTATCCACCACACACACACACACACACACACACACACACACACACAAACAGTATATTACTATGCAAACCTATACAATAAATATTTAAAAACAAATATCATGAAGTTTTACTAATCAATACATTTCATAGAATTTCATAGAATAGAATGTCAGTTATTGTCATTGTTCTCAGGTACAATGAAATTGTGTATGAAGGTTAAATAAAGCAAATAAATAGCAGTACCAGAAAGTACCAGAAAGTACCATGCAGCAGTAATAACAGCAGCATGTTCAAGTACAACCTTGATAGAAAAAAACACAAAAGGCTCAAAACTATTAATTTTTTTTAATAAGGTGACCAAGTGTAAGGGGCATTGGCTTAAGACTCCTATAAATGGCAAAAAAACGCTATTTACTGAAAAAGGCTCATCTATGTGTCAAGGACTTTCTTTATATGTCAAGGAGTTTATGAAAAATTGCCTGTAGGTGGCACTATAACTGAATGTACCTGTCCTCTGACTGAGTATCTTATACAACATAGTTTGATAAAATTGGAGAATTTTTACAGTATTTGAATTAAATCTACTTCTTGTTTTATGCAAAACATTGAAATTTCAAGAAAACTTAAACATTGCAATTTAGCATTGCAAAGGTCTTAAGATTACATTGACCACATATGATGTTGATGTGATTAACTGCCTTTGAGAAAGTTGTCAAAATAAAATGCCTATGTAAAACTTTACCAAAACTGCATAGTAATCAATATGACGGTTTTATGTTGAGTTTAGGGTATGGCTCATATAT
Organism: Verasper variegatus; assembly: GCA_026259375.1. Classification (NCBI taxonomy): domain Eukaryota; kingdom Metazoa; phylum Chordata; class Actinopteri; order Pleuronectiformes; family Pleuronectidae; genus Verasper; species Verasper variegatus. The sequence continues at coordinate 25,898,282 of CM048041.1, forward strand.
AAAGATGGATGATATGACAAATCCCAAAAGTGAAGCCCCCTGGTGACTGGCTGCAGTATAGATCATAAACTCCCCTCCATGGTAGCAGATGGGACAAAGACCAACCTAAAAAGTTCCTCACAGATGGTTTCCATCACTTTAGGTAGTTTTTATCTCTCCAATGTATGTTCCAGTATATATTTTTTTGATACAGTTTAATAATTTATTTTCTGCTATAAAGACAATGTGAAAGTCAGAACCTAAGTGCCTCCACTTTATGATCTCCACTGCACAGACTCTGGCTTAAATTACCTTAAAGTGCAAGATGGGGGCACATGAACCTGGGTTTTATATTAGCTTAATTTGTGCACAAGAGGTAGAGAAGCGACATTTAATTTTTACACAGTCTATAGTATGGTTCTAAGTTTTTTTCAAATCATTTCTAGGGGTGCACTTTCTAGTCATTTTGCCACTACCCACGCAGACCTAAAATCCACCTTTACAACATGTGACAGGTGCAATGTTTTCTTTTTAAGTCTTCAATATCTGGGTGGCTTAAGATGTTGAAGTGAAAAGCTTCCTTCTTAGCAGGTAAAATGAGGAAGAATAGATAACTACAAATCTCCATCTTAACTGATTCATTTTCATAAAACCAGTATAGGGAGTTTGTCCTGACTGAGGTTTTAGTTGAGGATCTACTTCTGTTTTTGAAACATATCACTCTGGTTTACTCTGCACTGGATAGGTCTTAATACCAACAATTCCCTGCAAAATTCAACAGATTATCACAATTTATAATCTCACCTCTGCAAATGTTGATGCATTTTTGGAATAAAATCGCTGCTCAATCAAAATACTCTTTCAAGATGTTCTACTTCTGTTTGAACCACATGGAGCTGGACATTCTCCAGGGGGAGTGCAGGCAGCTGAGCAGAGTAGATGTAAGGAAGCATGCCCCACATGGTGGAATGATCTAGCAGCCCTCATAGAGATGGAGGCTGAACGAGCAGTAGAGTATGACATGGACAGTGTTGGCTCAACCCCAAGCAACCCTCCAAGCTGAATAAAAGAGACATAGTTTAGCTCTCTCTCGCGACTTGGGTTGAGCAGAATCCTGACCACCAGTGCCTACAGAACTCCAGAACCACCAGGCTGCTAAAAAAGGAAGGAAGGGTAAAGGGTCATAGCTAATCCCACCTAAAGTGAACACTCTTCTTCACCTACCTTCTTGGATGAGCATAATGATATCAGGTAAGTGTCATTCACCCTGACCTGTACATGCACCAACCTGACTTCTTTTGCAGAAGACATTGTGTAATTTCACCCCAATAGCTGCAATAGAAACATTGAAGACTACCATGGGGAGGTTGAGCACAAACTGCCTCACTACACACCAGACAAAAAGCTGAGGATTATGTGTAAATCAACCAGTAGGTATGTTCATTGATGCCCAATCCCATGACCATCTCAGCTATCCCTTGTCTGTGATAATTACTCACAAGAGGAGTTCCTTAAAATGATGAGACATCAGCACCATCCAGATCAGGCATAAGAAACAGAACCTCCACAGGAGCAAGGCGGTAATTTACGAAACCTGGAAGAAGACATGAATTCCAGATCTCTTTTTCTGCACAACCTTCACTGCTGTGTGCATACTCCTGTTACACTAATGTGTCAACAGGGTAAATACAAAATGTGGAAGATTAGGAAAATGGCTCAGATTACATGGGAGATAGTTGTGAACCCAAGTGGACAAACAGGACATTAGGTCGGTCTTTAGCCAGTGTGTCAATGTGAGGAGTGTTCAGAGTAAGTGCCCCCCAAAACTGCTCTCTACAAAATCACCTCCACAGTAAATGTTGGGAGACTGGGTCAGGACTGTTCTCTTGAGACCTGCATTGATCCAACATTTAGCTCTGATGTTTAGAAATTGCCAACTATTTTCATCCAACTACACACCAAATAGGGGTGGATTACCAGTAAAACCCACCCACTAACCTGCAAAGCTTATCTAACTCCAAAAGCACGCACTAATATTTACACATTCAAATTGACATTATTGCATCATATCACAATGCAAATTAACCTTACAAACTCAACATTGGTGACACATTTTATCAGCAGACCAAAAAGGTTGAAGTTCACCCTGTAACAGACTGGACTCAAAACCATCTTTTCCAATCATGAGGAGACAGTCATCCCATCAGTCCAGTTGCCTTATGACTCCTCCTCGGGGGTCATCATAGCAGGTTACAGACATGCTGTACCAACAGATAAAACAACTTCACACTGAACTTGACTCCATAATCAACATCCCTGACAGCTTAAAGTTTGTCTCTCAATACACAAGCTGTCATCAACTTCCAAGGAAAATACCTGTTAACCCTTTTCTCAAACACTGTCTTTCCCTTTCATGTATACTATCATTTGTATATTGCTTAGTTTTCACAAGTAGTGAAACGCCAACTTCCCAGATGTTCACAGCCTTTACACCCGGGACATACAGCCTGCATTGCCTGTGATCGGCAGCAACCTCTTTGCACTACTGTGGCTTGCACACGTGTCCACACGGCCCGATTGTAAGCTACTGTAATATCAGTGCTACTGCCAGCAAAATCTTTCTGCACTGACTTTGCCTTTGATGGTAATCAATAATAATAATATTCACCGTCACTGATAAGCAGTCTGAAGAGAAAACAGTTGTGTGATTTTGGGGGGATTTGTTTAGTGGAAAACAACAGATGCACCATACGTAAGGCTGTCATCCAGGAGCTGTTAGTCTTAAAGTTGTATTTAGTATATGTGAGGAATGTGTGCAAACTGTGATTTATGTAGAATCTGTCATCTTTCCTTTGTTTGCTGCCTTTGTAGATAGATGCATTCTCTTCTCTCCTTTCTCTTTCCTTCTCTGATTCACTTTCCCTAACGACCGAATCTCATTACACTTCTCAACAGAGAAGTTGAGTTGGAGGTTAAAAAGGATTCACTAGGTGGAGGTCTAGTTGGAACTGAGCCTTAATTGGAGATGCCTTGCCTCTCTTGTGTACATCGCTCCCTCTCCTTGGCATCTTATGTTTTTGTATTACATTTACAGACCACCTATTATCTCTCTCCTTCTCTTCTTGTTTCTTTGGTCTGTGTAGTGTAAACTTACACTGACCAGTAACTTTAATTTAGATTTTCTGGAGAACAATTACATCTCCTCAGATTAAAGGAGTTTAAAATCTTTACCCCTTGTGAATGTATCAAGTGCTGTGTGATTGTGGAAACAGAAACTTTTCTTGGTGTCATCCGTGCACCTCACATATAGCTCGTCGGTCTCTGTATTTTAGCGAGTCTTGTCGCTTCCTCATCTCCTCTTCTCTGCAGAGTTTACACTCACACGGACAGGGAAGCAGAGATGAGAGGGGAGAGGTGGTGAACAAGCTGGTGTACATCGACAAAAAGTGTGAATACAGGGTTTTCACGACGATGCAACTGTAAAGCAACTAGCATCGCTGCTGCTATTCTGCACTCACTTTACATTTAAACACACGAAGGAGAACCTTGGGAGCCTTCAGTTGTCATAAAAACTCAAAAGGTTGTCCTGTTTGGACTGCTGTAAAAAACACATGGGGCCCTACGTAGAGAAGACCTGCTCCTGATGTAAATGAAGAGTATTTGAATATAAAGGGCCCATTCAGGGGTAAAGAAAACAACAATTTGTACAATTTAGATGAAACACACAAGTAAAGACATATTCAATTTCTGCCATCTTACACACTTAACCTTTAACAGAGCCAGAGAGTCCATTTTATTTATTGTTTTGGTTGTCTATGGTTGCTTAACTTATTTAGGATATTTTAATATTTCAAATATCAGACTGAATATTCTTGCATGATTATGTTAATATAATATTATCATTATACCAGTGGTTTAAAATGGTTTCACAATGATGACAATAATATCATTTGTTGCAATAATTTCTGGGACAAAATATTGTCCAACAAAATTTGTTGTTGTGACAGGCCTATCTTAGTACCTTTTTAATAATGCACTAAGGTAGAAGTTCCCTTGTTCTGTTAACAGCTTTAGTTCTCTGTGAAATTATTTCATATCCAGGCAAAATTGGTATTGTACAATGAAATATTCCAAACTGAATCGATATTCAAACAAATCAAATCGAACCCTAGTTAAGAAATTACCTATGGGAACTGTCAAAGGTATAATAGGTGTACAAAAGGCACAGTGAACACTTTTGGGTGCACCTAAATTATGCGCTGGTGCACCTAAATGAAAAAGTTAGCCGCAACAAATGTAAAAAGTTAATCTGGAACCCTGAGATATGCTACACATATTTCTTTAAAACATGCATTGACACTTTCTGACATGAATAATACCATATTATATAATACATGAGACAGGACCAGTGTAATTGTGGACAATCAGCTGGTGTTTGAGGTTTAAACAGAAAACCCAAAACGTGAAACTGCAAACATGCCAATGTCTTCTTGGAATAACTTTACATTTTGAAGTTTTGACTTGCAGTATATATTTTCAAGATATTTCAAATAACTATTATAGTGAGAAGAGTGCTTTACCCTCAAAGGTTCTGTTCCACATGCGTGAGGTAATCACTGTTCCATTCTTCTTACTGTATCCATTTTTCATGGCTTCATGCAAGGCGCCGGCATACAGCAACATGGCATCATGGAATCCCTCAACAAACATGTTGACCTGAAATGGAACATTAAGTTGTAAAGAGAAGTGACCTTCTAAATGAAATTGTACTGCATAATGTCCAACAGTCTTCTTAAGACAATGTATGCTTTGAAGAATTCACAGCATTTTAAACAATTATTATTATTTCAATTTTAGTATCATTTGAAAAATTGGGTTTTCAGCTATATTAAAGCTTGCATTACTGAAGTGTGAATGTGGACAAACAACTGATTTTATTGACAAGTGAATCAAAATTAATTTTAGTGAATGTTTACATTTTAGTTTAGTCATCGGACTAACGGGATGGTTCATCCAAAAATGAAAGTGCACTCATTATCTACTCACCCCTATGCTGATGGAGGGGTGGGTGAATTGTTTGAGTCCACAAAACACTTTTGGAGTTTCAGAGGGTAAACTTTTTTCGAGCAGAATCCAATACAATTGAAGTCAATGGTGAGTCCTTCTTCAGACCTAATAAAACCACAGAAAAAACACAACATGTCTCCATACTGTTCCTGTGGTGTCATCCAAGTGTCCAGAAGGCCCGACATACAAATTCAACTCGAAACGGCGTCATTTACACCATGTTGCCTAAATGTCTGCTGATATCTTCCGACGAGGTGCATTCCGGGGCCGTCGGAAATGCTAACGTCTGCTAGCGTAGCCAACTTGGTGTAAATGACATCATTTTGAGTCGAATATGAATGTCGGGGCTTTTGGACACTTGGATGACACCACACGAGCAGTATGGAGGCATGTTGTGTTTTTTCTGAGTGAATTTTCATTTCTGGGTGAACTATCCCTTTAAATCGTACACAGCGGACCAACTTTTTCTGTCTGCAGTGAGTAAGAGGGAAAGGAAAGGAGAAAAGCAGGACTTTGATTGACTGACAGCCTGCCCAGGGAGTAACCCACTATGAGCACAATGTCAGTTGCAAGTCCATTTAGATCCTACCCATTCAGATTAACCAAAGAAAAGGATCCCTGTCCTTTGGACGTCATATGTCTGCAGAGAGATGGGTCCAGCAACCCTTTGATGAACCATGAGGGCGGCACTTTGAGGCAGGACTATTGGTGAGATACAGACCTGGGATACCACCTGGACAACAGAGTGCAAACTGTATTTCCTAAGAAAGCTTGGTCATCTGTTCAACTCTGTCATGTGGCAAGGATTCATGCTGAGTTCTCAGAAGTTCAGTCATTTTATCCTTTAGACCAAATGAACGTTTGGACCAAATTTGATTTGTAAGATATAATGTTCAAGAAAAACATAAACATACTTTGTCAGGCCACCGTGACCTTGACCTTTGGCGATCAAAATCAATCGACCTTGAGTATAAGTGAATGTTTGTGATAAATGTGAAAGGATTACCCCAAGATCACAAGGCAAAAAATGTGTTTTGTGAGGCCCCTCTGACCTTTGACATCAAGATCTAAAAAGTGAATCCTTGAGTCCAATTGAATATTGGTGGCAAATCTGATGGAATTCCCTCAAGGTATTCTTGAGATATTGCGTTCACAAGAATGGGACAGATGGACAACCCGAAAACATAGTTATTACATTATTCCAGCTGCTGGCTGTTGCTGGCCCAGAGGCATAAAAATACTACTGATTCCCAACCTCCAGGTGAGGGGGTTTCAGATCATAACCCTGTAAAAGTGCTGTTCATTCAGTTGTAAGTAAGATTATAAATGTTTACATTTCTGTTCAGTTTTAAAGTTCTGGAGCCTAAAATACATATTGATCTACCATCCAGTTCTTGGTTTGCCAGTGTAGTCCAATAATAAAAGCAGACGAATACTACCTGACTCTTCATCACTACAAATTTATCATACATCAATTCATATTTCAGAAAAAACAATAAGATGAGTTAAAGTTCTGGTGTGAGACAGTCACACATACGTACACTTTCGCAGTCCTCGCAGTCATGAATCCCAGCTTTTTCAATGGACCTTTTCATTTCCATGGAAAAGTTCTCAAACTCTGGCTTAATTGACCTGAGCAGCGTCACCGTGTTCAGAGAGGAATAGGCTTGCCTCGCATCATTGTCATATTTATCTCCTCTCTTCCATGAGCCATTACCTAGAATTTAATATAAAAGGGACACAACAAGGTATTTTTTCCAAACATAACTGAAAAACATAATTGTTTGATCAAAATCAATTTAGACATACTAATACCTAAAGCTAAAGTAGATAAAGCTTTTGTAAGGAATGACTTAGTAACAAATAGCAGTACAGAACAGATGCCTTCAGGAGAAAAATAGCAAACAAATAACAATAACAACAAATACTTAAAAAAACATCCAAAATTAAGACTTAGCATTTCACAAACCCAAAGGCAACTGTTTTAAATGCTAACACAACTCTGCTCAGAATTACCTTTATTGTGATTCTGTAGTGCACAGATACATTCCAAAAGCAATGTATATAGCAGTGTAAGCATATATATAATAATATATAAGTATATGTGTGTCTGTTTGTGTGTGTGTAGAAATCTTATTTATGCATTGAAGCTATTGTACAGTAAAACACACACATTTAAAGTGATAAAATGTTAACTTTACCATAAGAAGAAGCATTGAAGAGTTCAACATTAAAGAACATATAATTGCCATTGGTCAACCGACGTCTGTGTGCAGCCAGCATGATCTCTCGTATTTGGTCTGCTCCCATGCACATGATCACCACTGCAGAAAAATGACAGAGACAAATACAGTTATGGTCATTGCAGGCAGCAGCTTGCCTAAATACCATAGATTATAAATCTTATTAAGCACAGAACTAAACACTGATTATTTTGTTATTAAGGCATCAAAGGTTTTGGGCCAGCACCAACTCACACACCAGCAGTTGGTCAAACTTACCTATTCCATTGGACCAATATGCAGCATTGTCATTAAAATAATCTAGATCCTAGTAACCCTGAGAACCAAATGAAATACAGACGAATGATTCATTTCATTACCTTGTTATATAGTTCAGTGAATCAGATACTGTAGTATTGTTTCTTGGATATTATACTAGAGCAAACATAGTTTTCTTTATTCATAAAAGAACAGACACACAAAATGAATATACTTAACCTTAACACAATGTATATTAGAACTACTATTATTATTAGTAGTAGTAGTAGCAGATGTGCATACACATCGTCAGCTGGAAGCTTCCAGAAAATGAATGACAGGAATAAACCCAGACATATAGAGATAGAAAAATTAGATGATGGCTAGGGGCGTGAAGCTGCTCTGGTTGTAAATAAAGCTTGGTGGCATCAAATGTGCAGGCTTGCCCTCAACAAGACAAAAGTTAGGGCCTTGAAGAGAGCTCTGAAGAAATCTATATTATGGGCAACAATGCCACCATTCTAAGCCCAAGTAAATGCATCATGTACATGAAGTACCGAGAAACCCGCGCATGGAGTAGGCTAATGTTTTGTTTCTGTTCCATTGAACTTTGAATCTTTGGGTTTCATTTAGTTAGAGATGGGTGATCAACATAAAGCTGCAAGTAATCACTAACGGCTTGAAGGGCTGCCCATGTATGGGTCATTGCATTGATAACAACAACAACAACAACAACAATAATAATAATAATAATAATAACAATTGTTGTATCTTTCATTACTGATTGAACACAGCTGGATTGGCATTACAAACTGTGCCTCACCTCCCTTTGGGGGGCAGAGTAAGTCATCAAAACACCAAACTGGCACAGATGAGGAACCAGAACCAGACACAGTGTCTACACAGTGGACATCCAGTCACATTTTCCAGTCATTTATCTCAGGCCTGTCTGATAGCACAGATGCATAGAATCAGTTTAACAACAGAGGACTGACTCCACAACCTGACTCTTCTTCATGATAAAGAACTGAGGCTGATGCTGCTTTACACTGCACAGCCAACTCTGTGACTTGTGCTGAGCCAATCAATCCATCCAGATTAGTGGTAGCTAATTATCATGGGGACAAATGTACAAAATAAATAATAAATAATACAATAATTAAAATAAACATCATCCATCGTAAACTAATGACAACTAGTTACTATACATGTTACTCTTGAAAACTGATCTACAGCTATGTTGAGTGTCAATGTGTTTGACATTGTGATGTAGTACTCCTCAAATTCTTTTTTGTAGACAGATATACTGATGCAGGTCAGTGACAGAGAGGAAGATGCAGTTACAGCACTAATACTCTTCATAGTTAGAATTCTCCTTTTATTCATCCATATGTTTCCAAATAGTTCTCAGGGAAATTGAGCAGTGATACACAGTTCTCTTAACAGTGACAGAGATTCTAGCTATTCTCGTTTGGAGCTGTATTTGTAGGGTCTTTAAGGAAAGTTATTGCCATAAATGATCAAATATACATTTTCTGTACAATTTTCCTCCACCGAGTTGATACAAAATTTTCCTTTGGTGTCCCCCTGATTGAGAATAAATAAACAAACAAACAAACAAGAAGCTGCACAAACAAGGGTTGCAATTGAAAACACAGTAACCCCAGCGTCCCTGTTAATAAGGAAGATTCAGAGTCTTGCTGGAACATTCCTCACAACTCTGTCACTTAAACACACCTCCTGAAATATCCCTTGAGTCAGTGGGACAAACTTCACCTCAGTCCTGCCAGCACTATAGCACCCTTTAATTACACTGGGCTCTACACACACTACTGGCCCTGTGTATGCTCTGCAAGCCATTCCATGGGGCAGCGCTTGCAGCCAGCAACATTTTAAAACTTCTGGATTTTCCTTTTTGCTAGGGCACTGATGCTAGTTACAAATTAACTGAGGAATAGGGCAGCACATGGTGGACTTAGTGTGTGCCCACAATGTATTTCATCTGACCTGTGTTGGCCATAAACTTGAAAAGCTAGAGCATATGCAAATAGGGGGCTATTGTGCAAATGTATTATGCCATAACTCAAAAACAAGGATTTGTGTTGCTGGAGGTGTCAGAGGAGAACAGGATGAAGTAAAGTGAGTAAGGTGGAGAAAACTCATATTCAAGTAAATTGGACTCAGTTGGAAGGAGCCAAACTTGACATAGATAGATACTGTAGATGAGCAGGTAAATGACCGTGGATAAGGTAGCTGATAATGTTCCGGTTTGTTGTTATAAACAGTATTGTCATGGTAATATATTGCTGTCTTTACCCTTTCAGACTGAGCCTTAAGACTTTTGTGGTCATACAGTAAGAGCGAGTCATTGCCTGTGCAGGAGCCTAAGGGGAGTTCTCTCTAAACACAAAGACTTCATACAGACTCAGGATGGGAGTGCATGTCTCAGGAGGATTAACATCAGAAATGGACCAATCATGAGAGGGGTGCTTCATTTTCCCTCCTAAGTGGCTGTTACATGTTCTAATATTGTGTGGTTGATAGTACATAATCTGTACAAGTTTTTTTTAGAAGCAAAGCATGGGATGCTGTCTAAATGTAAGAAATAAGTGCAGAGCTTCAAAATGTGTCAATTCAATTACATTATCTTATTCATACGTAAAGTAGTCTTACTTAGTTGATCTAATCCTAATGCATGAACTGAAATTGTGTACACATGCCACATCTGGACTTCCTACATGGATTAATCCAAATGAGGGGCTTCAGCTTGAAACCAAGCTGATCTCAAGATATCACGTTCAAGGAAAACAAACATTTTGTGAGGCCACCGTGACCTTGACCTTTGACATTTGGCTACCAAAATCAAATCACTCAATCCTTGAATTCAAGTGAATGTTTGTACCCCATTTCAAGAGATTCCCTTACAGCATTATTGAGATATTGTGTTTACAAGAATAATATGGACTGATGGATAGAAGGCTGTCGTAGAGGCATACAAAAACAATTGTAAATTATTGGTTATATAAAGTGCATAAAGGTGGCTGTGGGATTGAATCACATAAAATCCTCTTCCTCCCAGTGTGCTTTCCACCGTACAACGCACATTTTGTTCTGATCATATATATTTCATTATTATAAACAATTTCATTTTTAGAGTTACTGCTCTGCAGGGTCTGGGGGATTCAACCAGTATATTCCACAGCTATGAAAATTTTTACCAACCACAATTTTGTTTGCCAAATGAAGATTAAAAAATAAATGGACTGGATTTATTTAGAGATTCTCTGGTCATTATGACAACTCAAAGTGCTTTACATTACAAGGCACATTCACCCATTCATACAGAACTTCTATACACAGTACTTTTACTATCACAAACCCGTGACACACAGCCATTAGGGCCAATTTAGGGTTAGGTGTCTTGCCCAAGGACACTTCTGCATGTTGACTGAAGGAGCTGGAGATTGAACACCGACCTTTTGATAAGTGGAAGACCCACTTTAACCCCGAGCTCTACCACTATACTCAACCCAAAACTATCTTTCAAGACATAACATTTTCCTTATGGAGAGATTTGAGGTGGCCTTGCATGTGGACTCAAACCCCTGCAGAATGGCTTAGTAGAGTTAAAGCAAATGGTTTAAGTTTGCAAAGCTTTTAAATATACCTTGTTGTCTTTATTTAAGAAACATAAACCAATCAAAGTTTTCATTTTTAAAGTGCAGCACTGTCCATCATTTTTCTACCACTCGTCTCCTGTAGCACAAGTGACCGGTTTAACTGAAACGGATTTTGCTTTGATTACATCATGTTGTTGATCTCAGCCACAAATCCATCTGTAATTCAATTATAAATGCACAGCCTCAGGCACTACTTTTGCCAGACCTGTTGGACTGAAGCTGCCACCTTTGGTGAACTTTCAGTTGAGGAGACAGAAGGAGATGGTGTTGTTATGAATTTTTACTGTAGAGACTTCAAATCTTAAATAAAACATTCAGCTTAATTACAACTTTGGTGAGATTGATTTTGCCATCATTCCTAAAGGTTATGATCTTTCTTTTACTGTCAGCTTGAAACAAATCAGCAGATCCAGAAGATCTGACTCCCTTCTTTTGGAGGTTAGAGTTGTGAAATGTCTGTAAACTGTGATGGACAACAGACAGAGGTGGTAATATTTTACTGTATGTCTTTGTCTCAGGCAGAAAAAGGACACTTTATCTTCACTGTGCAGATAAATAATGAATTGAAATAGACACTCAGTCAGACTTTCTGGGGCTAAGATTTGATACCTTATCGTGTTTTGTTAAGCTCTAAGGCAAAAACTGATATTTTGTCGAATCTTTAATCTGTTCTCAGTCGTTTTTATAAACAGAATGCAACATTTTCAGGTAAGCAGGATTTTTACTTCTAGTCAGCACTGAACAATGCTTTTGCCTCTTTAAAAGACAGACATCACTCACAGCAGACAGTGTTTACTTTTTCAGTGCAAGCCAGCAGCTATAATAAAGATGGTGCGTTTTTGTAAAGCAGGTTGTGAGTTGTTTCTCCTGATACGATCTGCATCACACCAGTTTAAAATTTTAGGACGTTATCATAAATATTTAATCTTAGGTTGATGCCACTGTCATATTTAACTATGAACCTACAGACAGCAGGTCCATGGTTAGTTTAGTGTGGGACAAAGACTGGTAAACCCTTCTATTGAAAGCTACAAGCAATACTATATTAACACATCTGAGGTATGTCTGCTGCAGAAATCACAGGACCTAAGAACATGCTAAGAATGGAAAATCTTCATTGGTGCACTGTTTGTGCCTGTGTATTGGTATGTTTCCATATTTCACACAGTAGTGGGACAAGTTTACTTTCAGGGCTCTCTGTCTGGAAATCAGGGGAAGGAAGATGGGAAGATGACTGGGTCACACACAGGGCATTCAACTGAGAGACTGGACGAGTTACTTCATATTTTCAAATGTTTCCCTCTTGTTTTAGCCACGGTTTGTTTAGTTTATGAAACAAAACTATTTGGTTGTCAGGCAATAAAAGTTCTCGGTTAGATTGCTGAAAGACAGGAACCCAAAATGTCCACCATCAGAAACACCACCATCCTTTTGCACTAACTTTATACACCAGGGACTAGCCATATCCGAGTTGCAGCTAATACTGCCTGCTGTGGAGACCCAGCTGCACAAGAGGAGCTGCAAGATGCTGCAACAACAATGGACACTCCCGCCTATAGCTCAAATCCCCTAGATGAACATATGTGGTTTAAAATTCAGACTTGAAACTTATTACTGCCTCGAGAGATACTTTGAGGCAGTAAAAGGTGAAACTGCGTAAAGAGATGTTTTTTATTTCCCTTCAAAGGAACCTTTTTAATGGAAATTACTTCATTAACCTTCACTCTACACTGACACCAGGCTATCATTACTCGAAAATGCTGCCATGTGCTTGGCAGAATATGATCAGATAGCCACAGTGAGGCTGTGGTTGTTCCTGTGTTGCACTGTGCTGATGATGGACTCGTAGGTTCACAACTTAAAACATTTGACAATGAATGTGGGTGCTGGACATGGGTAGAAGAGGGTGGTTACAGTAGAGGTTTCTAGCAGAGTGGGGGCGATAGGGCAACCTGGTGACAAGAACTTTGAGATGAGGGTTGAATCCACTCCATGTCAAAGACCAGCACACATCATGATGTTTCATGATGGCTGCAATATGGAGGGTTTGTTCAAGCGTCTGCCATTGTAGAGTCATTGAAGAGAGTCAATCTCAGATCCAAACATTGACACAAAATGTCAAATATGAGTAAGACTTAAATGTGGAGACTGGGGCAGATCCTCTGAATTTCTTATGGCTTGCTTCACACAAATTGCTTGAATCTAAGCACAGTAACTTAGTAAGATCACTCATAACTGGTGCTCATTATTTAAAAGGCCCAGTTTGTAAGATTTAGGTGAAAGGGATCTTTTGACAGAAACTTAATATAAAATAATGCTAGTGCTGTTTTCACTTGTGTGTAATCATCTAAATTGTACCAATTGTTGTTTTCTTGTTTCTAGCCTATAATAGTAATAAACTTTAATTTGAATCAGTGTATATATGAGGACATGGGAATGGTGTCATTATAGTTTCTATCACTTTTGCTGTGTCTGTACTTGAGTGGCCTTTCCAAGTTGGATGTGTTGGCTCCTTGGTTTCTAGGTTTTGCGCAACTTTTACAGACTGGCTCTGTAGCGTCTGTGGGCTTGCCCAGTGAAATAATGTCATATTCCACGTTTCTGTTTTGTCAACGAGCTGTGGACGATCAGAGAGAGCACTTGTATTAGCAGCCACACCTCTTGTCTTGTAGTCATCATGAGCGCTAAAAACACCCACTATGTCTGCAGGGTGTGGAAGTAGAGCACTACACACACACATTCACACTCACACACACACACACACACACACACACACACACACACACACACTGCCTCACTATCGCACATCAGTGAAACTCGTAGGAAATATGTCTCTTTCTAAAACACAGATACTAGTGGTACTAGTAAAATACAGTACACTTGTTTTTAACAGCAGGGTATTGCAATATTTTTGTGCTATTACAGTACCATGCAACACAAATTCAAGGCCTTCAGATTTCTGTATATCCCACAGACAAAATCCCCAGAGAGGAAGACTGCGTAGTATGATGTGATAGTGCTATATCAGTGAACTGAACACTGAATAAACATTGGAAATAGACATCAGCATGGCTGTTAACACAAGACCCAAACTTTGCAAAACATCAACTGGGAAAGGGTCAAAGGTCAGACAGCTGGAGAAAGCTCAAGGAAGCCTGTCACAGAGGACAGACAACAGAAACAGAGCAGACCAGAACCCCAGAAGAGGATACTGCAGTTTGGATCAAGGACCCCATTTTAATTGAGCAAGTTTAATGACATTAGCAAAGTGGTGGGTCATGGTTGGCCAGGCCTGTGTTGTTGACGCCAAGTGTGGTATTTTGGTAGTATTTTGGTTTGGGTTGGCCACAGCAGAAATTGCAGACAGGCTAGCTTTAGTGGAAAATACATCAGAAGGTGGATAAATAAACAGACTGTCACGTCACTGCTGTCATAGCTCTGACACAGATGATCCAATCCCAGTGACGCATGATAACAACAGCTCAACAAATAAATAGATTGCTCCACGAACTGATATTGTTATCTGGATGCAGACAGAGCAGCATGATGTGAACACACAGCACCACAAATGTGCCTCCAAAGGTGGATGGTGTTGGGTTTTAAGTTAATTATTAGTGCACTTAAAATAGAAATAAATCTTTTAAAAACTCTGCCTTTCAAATTCGAATTCAAAACAACTTTATTTGTCCCCGTTGGGCAATTCTTGTGAGTGCAGAAATCAACTAATGCAGATTAGCTCAAAATGCCTGTTAACAGCTATTTTACTAAATCGGCTAACTAATTAATGAGCCTATCATTAACACCACACCATGATGACAGATCATGTGCATCAAATGTCACATCTACATGTTTGACAAGAAAATTAAATAACCTGATGTCAACAGAAATCCTACCAACTGCAGTTTGATAACTAATCTGGGTCCTTCGTCCATTTTTAGCTTAGCTTTAGCTTTAAAGTTAGCAATTACAGCTGTAACAACTGTTATCATGTGAATTTGGAAATATAGGAATGAAAATCTATTCTTGATTATTTATCCTTCCTGTTAACATGTTTATTAAGACAAATATAAATATGCTGGAAATCTACCAGATTAACAGTTATCAAATGTATTGATTACACAAGGGTCCTAAACTCTCAGCTTGACAAACACTGCAGCAACAGATGCTAGTACAGAAAAAAACATGTTGATTCTTTAAAACAATACAGGAAGGATAGGATTGTTCCTTCCTACAAAAACCACTGTACCCGATATACATGGAAACTAAGGTCCCAAAATACAAAATAAGCGATGCATTAAGGCAACAACAAACAAAAAGAATCAAAAGATCAATTTACCTAATAATCTAAGCTTAAATTTTACTAAATTTGTGACATATCCCAGAATGGGAATCACACATTTCTGTTTTATTAACTGTCCAGGACATCATTTAAAACCTAAACCTTAGGAAAATGGCTTGAACAATAGGATTTGGGGTGTATCAGAATTTTGACGCTGTTAAACCTTCCCCACATTTGCCTGGGGTATACTGTATTACTGGGATTAATTAAAAATCACTTCACAAAGGGTTGGCTTGCATTCAGAAAAATGGCAAACATTATATACATAGGCCTATTAAAATGTAATATATAAATATATCAAATATACATAACAACTAAACATTTACAATGTTTACAACTTTTATTAACAACAAATATAAAACTGCAGTGCAAATACAGCAGAACAGAATGAAATTAACAACAAATTGTAATAATAAACCCAAATCAATTAAATTAAAATACAGCTCTGTCGCATCCAGTGCCTTTAGAAATATCAAATGATAAAAGTTACAATAACAATTCCAGGCAGTAATGAAAATGTTGGGTTTAGGTGTATTCTGAGACCATGGCCAATACTGTACATCAGTTTATATTTAGAATGTAGATCAAATAATTTAAAAAACCAGCCCTAATAGAAACAAAACAAAAAAAATAAGCATAATAGTAATTATAATAGCATCATCCTGAGCCTTATTTGGCCTCCAGCTTAGCAAGAATTCCAGCTTTTATTGATTTTGTTAACTTGACGTCCTCATCTGACACATCTTCCCTGCGAAGCTGGAACATGGAGACGAGAGAAGAGCTGGTCACATAGTTTTATCCAAACAAAATATCTGTGAAGAAACTTTCTAGTTTCAGTGCGTTGTGAAAAGCCTGCTACACATCTTGTTCCTGCCAGGTAAGTGACATGTTGCTTCTTCTGTCATCAGACAAGACGTGTCTAATTACCTGAGCCTGCTTGAGTTGCGTATTCTTGTCGATGAACAAGTTTCTCAAACAAGGTTTTTAATAAGGCTACTTTTATAGCTACTTGATAAATATATTTTATTCCATGTTGTTCTATTCTATTAAGTCTGCAATTTCCTTCTAATGATAATCAACATGCGTAATACAATGTGTTACTCATCTGTACTACATCTAGCCTACATTCATTAGACTATTTGACTGTAGGCCTATAATAAATTGATGTAAGCTTACCGTAATAAGAATATGCTCTGGGAGTCCCAATTTCACTTGCTTCATGTGCAGTTCACTCTTTTCAGAACCAGCTGTGTCCGAGGGTCAGCTCTGTTTTTTGCCTTTGGTCTTGTGTTGCATTTGTAACAGCCAAGTTAAGATTGTGACTGAAAAAATGAAGCCACAGACAATACAGGGTCCTGATTGCAACAGAAATGTTGGCAGTGTTGTCCGTGTGTTATGGCTGAAAGTTTATTTTCATGAAGTTACCAGTGCTGTAGTGCATCTCTGAGCGCAGCAACAAGATTGTCTGCTGAATGGCTTTCAGGAAGATAAGTTTTCAGGAGGCATTTTGATTCAAGTTTCCACTCAGGTGGAACGGTGATGTATGTCAGGGACATACAGTATATGGCGTCATGCTAACTGACAATCAATAACTATCTGCCCTGCACAGCAGCACTTGAACCTTGTTTCTAACTTTTTCTAAAAACCTGAAATGGTTATTTTCTATACAGGCAGCTCATACGGGGCATTTAGGGCCAAAATCATGTGCTTAAATTACTTTTTTTCTCCACCATTTCTGTTGCCCCCATTACAGTTGGTTGGGTAGATGTGGTTGTGAGCCTGGTTGGTGGTTGTGGTGGTCCTGCTTCAGTGTCAGCAGGAGGGCTTGAAATTGTTGAACTTGAGGCCAAACTCATCCTCGCTGTATGCTATCGATTCTAAAATAGGCCATTAAATTAAAAAAGTGTTTCCATCTCTCGCTGTCATCGTCTTCATGCAAATTTTGCACACAGTTCCGTTGGTCTTCACTGGCTCTCCCTTATCTTCTGGTCGGATCAATTAATGCTGCCAAATTGCAGAAGTTGTGGGGATTTTAGGCAACAACTGGCATGATGTGCAGCTTGCCATGATTTTCTTTTTCTTGTGTCTGAGGAGAAGCTGTCATGTCATGACATCATCTCCTAAATCAACATTTAAGAGAGACATTATAGGATACTATTAACTAAAGCTCAACAACACAAACAGAGGGGCTGGACAAATACTCTTTATATAGGTATTAGTCCATATTAATAAATCAACGCATAAAGCATATGCTGGTTTTGGAGGAAGCATTGACTCAGTGTATCGAGAGGCTACACTTCTTTCTTCTCTCCCCCTCTTTTCCCCCCACCTCTTCTCTCTTCCCCATTTTTCTCTGCTAACCCCAAATGGTCGAGGCAGATGGCCACCCACATTGAGTTCAGTTCTAAAGGATTCATCAAGTTAATGAGGGAGTTTTTTCTGTCCACGGTCACCAGTGCTGCTTGTTTTGGGAACTGCTGGGAATCTATATTTTGTAAGATCTCTGCCTTACAATGTAAAGTGACCTGAGATAATGTATATTGTAGGGCTTGGCGATATGACCTCAAATCAATATAACTTTTCAAATACAATTAAAGAACAAATATTTGACCTTGATGTCCTGTCTGTGCACGTCACATATTACGTCTTGAGTTATGTGTCGCATTTGAACTGCGTGTACTTTTTGTTTACTATCTGTTTTTGTACTATCTGTTTAAATACACGTCTCATGCAGTCTAGAGCGAATCAAACAAACACAAAGAAAATGTCAAGTACTGTAAACGTCAAGGACTGTATGTGTCCCAATAACTTCTGATTAGTGTTGATGTTTATTGTTATTGTGAGAAGGGAGGACATGCAGCAGGGTAATATAGCACTACGGACTGCCACTGCAAAATGAACATAGAGAAAACCCGACAGTTTGTTAATGCACGCATTGGAAAAAGTTATAACCGAATTAAACGACATGAGCAAGATTTAACCGGTTAGAGGTTATGAATGTCGGTTTTGATACATTTTCGATTAATTGTCCAGCTCTAGTATCTTGGTGCTGTGCAAATTAAACTGAATTGAATTTCACAGTGTACAATTCTTTTAATATCACAATATAAGATACAATGTAGTCATTAAAGCTAAGGTTGATAAACCTGGAAAAGCTAGCAAGAGGGGGTCACACTAAAAACTGCAACCAAGACATCCCACCCCCTCCCGTCGGCACTCCCAAAGCTATGCCCATATGAACATGCACTGCCTAAAAGCTTTTCCATGACTGGCTGGCTAACTTCTGGCTATCGTCTGTGTTTCTGCGGTGTATGTCTCTCTGGATGAAGATTCTGGTCAGGCACAGGCCAGCAGGTCGGTTAGTGACAGACAGGTACGCCAGCCAATCATTTCATGTTGTTCAAATAAGTGATTTTTTTGTAATTTTACAGTCATGTGAGGGGCACGGACTTTTTTTTTTTTTTCCGCGGGGACAAAAAAGAGTTTCAAAAACGAATTAACAGCTCTACCTTTAAGCAGTGAGGATTATTTTCTAGTTTCACTAGAGCTGAGGAATTATCCCAATCATTTCTCATCGTGGACTATTTCAGGATGTCTGCAATCTAATTTGACGCTCTTCAAAGGAAGTTACAAAGATCATCACTAATTTCCACCATCAATCTGATCCTGATCAGCAGTTTAAGAGCACACACACACACACACACACACACACACACACACACACACACACACACACACACACACACACACACACAAGCACACACACACACATATAACCATGGAACAATTATGTTTACATACATTTTTTGGAGACAAGAAACCTAAACTTAATCTTGAGCTAACCCTAACCTTGATGTAACTCCCCAACACTGTTAGCTACTGATGTGATAAATATACAGAGTCCTGTGACAAATCTCCTGTTCGACCACATCCCAGAGGCGTTCTACTGGAGTCAGGTCTGGTGACTGTGGAGGTCACTGAATTTCACTGAACTTACTGTCATGTTCATGAAAACAGTTGGAGACTAACATGGAGCATTATCCTGCAGGAAATATTCATTAGAGGATGGTGTACTGTAGCCATAAAGGGAAGAACATGGTCATCTCAGCAATACTCAGATAGACAGTTCAAATCAAACCATGATTGACAGGTATTTAGCAAAATAGTGTGACAAGTAAACATAGTCATAGTCACACATCACACCACCACCAGCCGCCTAGACTGTTGACAGTAGTAGTATACGGTAACTAGCAGCAGTGACCCACAGTGCATCCATAATCACATGGGCTCAGAGCTTCTGCTGTGATTATAAGGAAAAGCTTGGGATGCCAGTATACTGCAGATGTACACAACAGCCAGGGTAAACAAATAACCTAACTAATAACATTAACTTTTTAATTGTTTTCAAGGGCTTTGACAGTCAAGACAATACAACAGCAGCTATGTATAGAGAATTATTTAATAATACGATTTTGCAGAGTATGTTATGGTGTATGTTCATATTGTTCTTGAAAACCCAGCTTTCTGTGCTGGAATCTAGCTAAGGTTTACGGTCTCCGTAGATCATCAAATCAGTCAAATTGTATTTTAACAGTCCATATTTACAAATCCCAATTTGCCTCACAGGGCTTAGCAAGGGGCAACATCCTCTGCCCTTAACCCTCAACTACAGTGAGGAAAAGACATAATCATGTACTGGAAATGTGCTAATGACAGTAATGAGTGCTGGAATTGTGCTGCACACTCACTTCTAATCTTAGAGATGCAACATCATGGTCAAATATGAAAGCTTGTAAATTGAAGATTGAAAATGTTTTATATATATGTGCATTGTTTGATTAATATATGTACACATGCTAATCAAGCCCTGATACAACGTGCTGAAGTAAGCCTCTTCTCTCTAACACTGCTCAGTTGTGCTGAAAAGCTGTACAACCTTCAAACCTCCCAGTTAAGCACCTGACATGCTGGGAATACTAATTTCTCACCATCAGGTGCTCTTTGTGGCTCTTCAGCATTTAGCATGTATAATATATGTTAATTTATACAACAACCACTCCTGTGATATGAGGTGATGTAACCACAAACTGTTATGACCAGAGGACTGCAGTCAGCAAGCTGCTCATGAGTGCTGAGGAACGAACCTCCAAACACCCTCAACATACATTTATTTTCATTTGATTTGACTTTAAAATGGGAGAAACATGCTCTCAAATCAACAGCACTAGTGTAGTCATTTGGCTTGAACACAGCAAATGTACATGCACTTCTACATTAAACTACACTAGTAAGGTAGCCTACTAATTCACGCTGCACTTATGTAAGAAGTTTAATATTCAAAATTAGTTCATGTTCAAGGCAAAAGTAATTATGTTGCAGGGTCTCGCTTTTTTATGATGGGCATCTGTCAGGGATTTTGATTGGATATCTCATGGGACATTTAAATCTGCCATATATTGTACTCCTGGAGCTATTCATTTTAATAAACACATTCAGTTAGCCCATCTGAGAGACATTAACGGTATTATATAAGAGCTGAGAGAGAGGACGTCCTGTTTTTCTCACTGCCTGTCTACCAGCTACATGTCCCCTAAAGAGTTTGAAGCACCTAACCCATGCAACCCACTTGATGTTCCATGCCAGTGGTATGCAGGATGTTATGTAAGTGTGTGTTGGTGCTGAAGGGTGCAGGAGGAGCCCATCAATCAGTTTCCTCCTCAGTGTCAGCTCCTGTTACAAAGGGGAACGATGAGGTGGCTTGACTTTTAATTCAGAATGTGGTTTGGCTTTAATTGATTCAGTGGACAGTTTGGCTGCAGCTTGATTGTACGATTGTAGTTGATATATCAAATATTTATTTTCAATGATTTATTCAGTTATGCCACATGTTAGGTAATATCATTGCCCAAAGTGACATCTTATCACTGTTGATTTTGTGTTGTGTTGTGTTGGTTGGCTGAACAATGATCGATGTCAGTTTAAAGAAAAGAAATCAGCAATCATTCATTTTCAGACATTGCCCGGTTCCAGCTCTTTAAAAGGGTAGATTTAGATTTAGATAAGGTACCTTTTTGCAAACCTGTGTAGTCATTACAGTTCATACTGGCCCTGAATAGATCATATCTTGTAAATGTGATGGGTATCACTTACTCTCTTCTGAACAAAAAGCCTGAAGCTCAACTGAAGTTAATATGAGGCTTCAGCAGTCTGTGTTAATGATCATCTTAAATGAATGTGTTGAATCAAATGTTTCCTCTGTATTCCCTGGGTAGTTATTACCAGATGTGGAATAATAACACACAAAGGCAAAATGGTAGCAACAATTTTGTATTAATGCACATATGTGTATATGATTATTATTATTAATGTGTTTTCTTGTCAGGATTGCTTCGTTTTATTTTTTTTATTTTAAATTCCGATTAATCTCCTGAGAATTTTTCAGGGTTTTCACTGGTGTTAAAAAAGAGCTGATTCTTTTCAGGGGAATTCATCAGGAGTAATTCATTATTGATAGTATCCGTGAATAACCAGTCAAATTAAGCCTTACTTGAGGAGTAGTAATTTGTCATATGGGATCATCTCCTTCATCTCTTTGATGTTAACGTGTTGGTCGCACAAAACAACTAATTTGAAGACATTTTACTGGGCTAAGGAGCTTGTGATGGATATTTAGTAGAATCAAGAGTCTTTGTAATATCATCAATACATTGAGCTCAGATCATTTGACACTTGAACCAACACTGGTATAAAGTAAACACCACGCAGAGAAGAAGAAATCAATGTACACTTTAGATGAGTCTCTTTTAATGATCAAGTGAAACTAACACTGACGTGTGAAACCACATTGTCATTTCACAATAGTTATATTAATACGGACACGGAGGCCTAAGTTGACACATTTGGAGATTTAGTTTTTTTGAAGCCTGGTGGAATACAGTATTTATGTATGGACCACTTTACGTATATCATGGATTGAGGCCACAAAGGGAGTGCTGAGAAGTGCATTACCTTCAGTGTCATAGATGTGGTGGAGGATGTCCTCAGGGTCCAGGCGATCCTCCGGGGAAAAAGGGTAGATTTTGATGTTGAAGTCAGTCATGTGATGATAGACTCCCTCCAAAGTGAAGTAGCAGTTCCGCTCCTGCTTGTCGTCCTCGTACACGAGCAGTGCGCTCCTCCAGGTGAAGTGCTCGAACATCGCGGTGAAGGTCTCTGCCATTTTCACGTAGGACGGGGCGATGCGGGTCAGGTGGGAGTATTCGCCGTTCTTGTTGCCGAAGGCGAGTGCCAGGGCACCTGCTGAGATCACCGGGATGTTCCAGTGCGATGCCAGCCTCACCAGCGCTGCAGCCTCATACTCACACACTGGACCCAGGATCAGATCCGGCATCTGCCCACACGACCTCTCCACCAGCAGTAACATGGCATCATTGGCACAGTCGGAGTTCTCAAAGTGGATGTTGAAGTGAAAGCCAGAGAACTGCCCCCCGTCTGTCTGGAGCTGTCTTTGTGCGTAAAGGATCGCTGGAGCGACTCGTGCGTGTGAAAAAAGGTAGGAGTTATTTTGTGGCAAAAAGACCAAAACATCTATGTCCTCGGTGATGGTGTTTGTCACAACTGGGTTTAGGACCATCAGAAAGTACACACACAGTGTGTTGAACTGTGGCATGATGCGACTTCCCAAATCCCACTTGAGTGAAGTAAGAAAGTGTTGGAGAGATGTTCTTCAGATGTTTCTTTCCACAAGTTGGCTCCACTTGGCAGAGCAGCTGCAAACACAAAGCCCGCCGCCGTCACTAAATGCCTTAATAACTGTATTTGTCTGTTAAAGTAGCGAATCTGCCTGAATGTGCGTGTTTTATTCAGCATTGAGAATGCCCCCGAAGCCTCCTGAACCTGCTCTAGATATTCTCTCCACAGTTCCTGCCAGGCACCGAGATCCTTCCAGCTCCGCCAGCAGCCACCACACACGCTGGCTCCGGCCTGGAGTTTTGAAGCATCTTCTCAGGATTATTCCTGCGTCATCGGAGCGCTGCCCACCTCCTTCTTAAAGCTACACTGCTGCTGAGCTCACAATGAGCCACTTCAACCCAGCTCCAGTCAGCGCACAGGTTTAATGGGAATTATGCCCCTGGAAGCCTGAAACAACTAACAGCATACAGAACTGTGAGATGTAGTTATTCATCTGTGCAGAGGATGAACAAATATAAGATCAATTATTGTAATGTGTTAAACATGAGAAAGATGATTAGTGTCAATTGGAGTGTGAAAAAAACCTGCTGAAGTCCATCTGGGCTGTAATGTAATATTACTGACTGACTGCTCAAAAACACTGACTACAAGTTACATTTTCCATTTAGAAGTGCTGGGACTTTTTGAGAAAGGTTTAATGTTTGTCCAGTTAAGAATGCAAGCGTGTTCATGAACATACTTGTACTCATGAACACTCAGTGTGGTTTAATGCATGTATCTCTTATGTTGTTGGTATTAGACGGTAGCCTCAATCTGAGCCCATGACAGGGGGAAAGGACACTAGTAGTACTGGTAATTAGATAAGTAATTCATTTTGAATAAGGCAAATCCTCCAAGCATAGCCTTCTTGGTAGAAAACATCTGTCAAACGGCCCACACAAAACAGCTATAATGGTAAAGATGTATATTTAGTATTTATATTACTTTGTATTTTATGTGACAGAAATATCACCCAAAGTCTCCATTCCATCCGCACATAGTAAACACATTATCTTCTATCCACCTGCACACTCATTATGCTCCAAGCATTTACAGAATACTGTGAATACACTGCTCCTACCCAGCATGTATCAACCACACTCTCATCAACAGATGATTGTTTCAGGGGAGTGTTTGAGTGTGAGCATTTGATGCTGGTGATTTTTATGCTATCACTTAATACTGACCCTTAATACCAGAACTGGGTTTGATAAACTGGGTTAGTTCACTGTGGCTCCAGTTTCCCCCGTGTCAATAAAGTGTGGACTTTTATATAATACATAATTGAATATACTTATAAATACCATGCATATAAAACAGTTATTGTTATTATAACTGTAATAGGTTTGTTGATCACCTCAGTGTCAAATCAAAAGTGACTGTTCTGTGAGAAGTGTGAGAAAGTGTGAGAAACATGCTTTGTGTCTGCCTCATCACCCACAGGGGACTGAAGTCTTCTCTGGGGCACATGGTTCTTCTTTCACAGTAAATACCTACCATTAAGTATTTGATCTCCTCTAGATGTTTCTGTTCCTAACTATAGATGCAATACAATTGGTAAGATGTTATGCTGTGTGCAACATGGTCACTCTCTCCTTCACTATGTTATGTTCAGTGATAACGTTTTTGTTTGTTGCCCATTTGATTGAGGCTGTAAGGAGAACCACTGTGAGATTTGAACCAGTTCAACCAGAATTAAATCATGGACATTAAGTGGTGCTGTGGATTCACTCTGTGATATCACAGACAGCCTGTGGTTTTGTTTGACAGTTAATGAAATATTTAGATCATTTTCTTGCTTCCAGAGGCAGAAATACAACAACGGAAATTGCCTTAATTGAGGCTGCACTCCTTAATTTTTTAGATGAATCAAATTGTGTAAGTCCACTAGTGACAACAGTCCACACAGAATCAACAGTGCACTTCCTCTCAGCTATAACTCATTATGTCAGTTTCTATCTCATCAACTTTGTTTCCAGCAGCAGACAGCAGTGGAAGCCAGTGTGCACAGTGTGTTTGCCATAACAACAGCTTGTTATGCTGCCCCTAAGTGGCTAAAAAACAATAAATTCAGCTTGAGTTAAAAGGTATTTCAGCAAATTCTACTTAAGATAAGCTAATTTGAAATATTTTGTAAATTGTTGAGAATAAGTGAATCTATCGTTTTATTTTACAGGTTGCTATGTGTGAATCTTTAAAGTTAAATAAATTTAGTGAATTAAAAATCCAATATTTCGCTATTAATATGTACAGGAGTAAATGTGTAAAGTAGCCTAAAATGAAAATACTCAAGAACAATAAGAACTGAACTTACTTTGCATTACTTCAAATTTCCTTCCACCTTTGGTCTCTTTGTATGTGTTGGACCAACTACTTGTTCTGACATTGATGTCGTGAAGAGTTTTATGATAAGCTTGTGTACTGCACTTAATTTTACAGAGTGACTGACTTCTGTGAAAAAAAAAAAATCATCAACCTCAGCTCACGTCCTCTGCTCAATTAGCAGCCTTGCACTTATCATGGCACATGAACATGTGTCACTAATGACTCACCTACCAAGTCTCACAGAAGACACATTTTGTTTGCTGGCAAGTGGAGTGGAATTTGTTGACGTACATGCCAATGTTTTCCACAGCTCTCGCTACACTTAAATCATTAAATCATTACATGAAAAGGTAAGGTATTATACTGAATGTGAAGCACAATTCTGAGCTGTTTTTATCTGAAATGTCCAAATTACACCAGGGAGCACAACATGGGGATATTTTGCAATTATGTTCATTAAACTGAAATCAGCACCTTGTCATGTAATGACACATTTTAGCAGTGGCATGGTCTGTGGGAACTCACTCTTATCATGGGAGAGAATTTTTTTATTGCTGCAATTCTGCTATGTTTATGTGCCTTCAAATCATCTGTGCAGATTGTCCAGACTTAAAGCCATTGTTTGTTTCCCTCTTATTTGGTACTTGTTCAGTAATTACTATACCATTTTAATGTTTAATGATGTGTGCATGTACTCTAGATGGCCAAAGGTATCATGTCAAACTACGACCATGTCTTTAAAGAAATGATTTTAATTTTGTGGAAAAGCTTTACTGGTGTCCTGACCTCAATCCTTCCCGTCATCTTTGGGATCGATCAATCAATCAAATTTTATTTGTATAGCCCATACTCACAAATAACAATTTGCCTCATAGGGCACAACAAGGTGCAACATCCTCTGCCCCTAACCCCTTAACAAGAGTAAGGAAAGAGGACTGCATATTGGTGGAGCTCTTAAAAAACTGAAATATGTATGGAGTATCATTTGAATCCAGCTACAGACCTGTTACTGTACATGTTCTTTTCCTCCCATGTTTTTGCAAAAAGGCTAAAAAACATCCACTTAATTACCCATTAGACGATTAGCTGTTATTAACAGAACTGCATCATCACTAAGATTAGAACATGGCTGTTAAAATTCCTGAAGAGTATATTGTTTCCGTCTGACAGTGAAGACATTTGGCAGAAAAAGTTGAATGAATTTAGTACAGCGATAAAACCTAGTCTGTAAAATGTTTGTCATGCACATAAAATTCTAAATTAATGAATTCAAAGCATCTTAAAAATGTGCTGCAATTAAGCTTATAAGCTAAGTCATGCATTGTGTACAAAAAAAGGAAATATGTTCACTGAATCAGGGCAGGTTTACAAAGACATCCACACACAGTCTTTCACTTACATAACTCATTTTATGTACCTCATCTGGTTTTATTTCCTTTAAACACACTTTGTAAAAATGTTGAAGAAATGTGCTATATAAATGAAATATATTATTTATATATCTATTGTATACATTTATTAACCTCCACTGGAAGTAACCACTGTCCACACTGAAACTGGTCAGTATATTTAGATCAATTTTCTCTTTTACCGTACACACTGCATACATTGTAAATCATGAATTCATCATGTGTTAGGAGTGACTTGTTCTTGTTTATGTCAACAGTGTTCCTCTCACTGTCTGTCAGGAGATGATAGAATGACTTTTCTTAAATGGTGACAACACTTAAACAACACTGTGCATGACTCTTTTGTGTAGTGGAGATAAGGTTTCATAAACATGAAGAAAATGATTTTTTCCAAGCAACACTTCACTAACAGACCAAACAGATTTCTTTTGTGCTGTCTGTGTTATTTTACTGACATCTAGTGGTCACTTCTTACACATATGCTCACGGTGTGTGCGTTGGCTCAATTCATGAATTAGTATTCACTCTAGCCTAGTGTTAATAGAATGCTAATAAGTCCTTTTGTGGCAAATTTCCTGTCTAATGATTATTGAAAAGTCAAAGTGGAAAACTCTGTTTACAGTTTGTATGACACCCTCTTAAAAAGATATTAAAAACATATCCTTTTTTATCGGGTTGTTTTGGTATCTGTCTCGTATAGTACACTATCAATCAATCAATCAATCAAACAATTTGTCTCATAGGGCTTTAACAATCTAACATCCATATGCTCACACAATGATGCTCACACATTTATTTTGGAGGCCAGTGACACAAAAACTTGAAGCATGAATGAAATGTTTTGAGTGAGTTCTAGCTTTTTGCAGCCTTGCAAGAGAATTGTGATGTCACAACGAACAACAAACAACAAACAATGTTGAAACAATTAAAAAAAATTAGAATTGAATAGTTGAAACTATGATTGTTTAAGAGAACTGAGAATGAATAAACTGTCATTTAAATGTGTGCATAAAAACACTTGGGAGAATTTACACATACCCCACTGAACAATTGTTATCTCACAGGTTATTATGCATACTACAAACAAGCCCAGCCATTGGTCTTTTCACATAGTGACTTTATTTTAAGAAAGCACAACCAAGAACAATATTTTATCATTCCAAAGTAAATCTACTGTAAACAAACTGCACTTCCCATCTGAAATAAATCAAAATTCAGCATTATACACCACAATAATAAGAGGTCAATCAAATTTGACCTATTTATAGTACAAACACAGGTAACAAGACAAAACATAAAATTTAAAATGGAGTCCATCAAAAAACTTGTAAAAAAGTGAAAAAAATGTGTCCTGCTTTCTGCTGCTCATCCATACCCTGTTTTAAAGGAAGCTTCACATTGTCCCTTCTCAGGAGGTTTCCATATTTTGTTCATTACAGTCAGGTCATTTACTTGCGAATGAGAAGTTGGTTGGGTCCGTCATTTGTGGCTTTGATGATTTTCCAGGCATCATGGTGCATGAGGCCTTCCAGTGAACAGCCATTGATAGATAGGACCTCATCGCCAACTTCTATAAGCCCTGACAGCTCTGCAGCGCCTCCTGTTGTGGAGGAGCACAGCAGTCCAGCTTAAAGGGATAGTTCACCCAGAAATGAAAATTCACTCTTTATCTTCTCACCCCTATGCCAAAGGGGTGTGTGTGAAGTGTTTGAGTTCACAAAATACTTTTGGAGTTTCGGGGGTAAACAGTGCTATTGATAGCACTGATCTAGTGATAGAAAGTGATGTAGCTGCCACTAGGTTTGGCACTAGGTTTTGCATAATTTACTGGTTGAAAATCTTAAGAGGGTGGGAACTATCTAGTATGAGTCTGAGGACAGACACCAGGGAAGTGTAGAACAGACAAAAAGACATGAGTATTTTGGTTTTGTCCCTGTCTGGGTCTTTTTGGTAACTGTGTTAGCTTTGTGCACAGTTGTTAACACAAAGATTGGATCAAAAGTCAAAAGGTTTAGTGGTTATAAATAACATAAACAACATAATTTAACGAATACTGTGTAATATGAATCATAGGAGATCCACAGCCTGTGGACCACAGGTATACCCCAGTCCACTGGGAATGGGCATAAACACATTACATCACTTTGTTTGATTCTTGATGAGTATTTACCTTTATCGTGGAGTTTCTATGAGACTTATAGAGGAAATTTCACCTTTAAAGATGCGTTTGACAGTGAGAGGCCTGTCTCCATGACTTGAAGACTTCCCCCCATCCAGACTGAAGCCCAGGCCAGCAGAGGTCTTATGAAGCTCCACCATTAAAGCACCATCTTGGCCACCATTCAACACTGAGAGATATTCAACACAATTACAGAAGTGAAAAATAATATATGAATTATTCAGTTCATCAATCTGCCACCTCACCTCTAGATGCTACTTAATTCTAGTCTTTGTAAAAAATTGCAACTGTTTATGACTGGAACAACAAGAGCTGCTTATAAGGTTTGTGGATATTTATATGGTCATAGATGCAAGTCTTGGACTAACCTGCCCTGGCTTCCAAAGACTTCCTGGGAGAATGCACACTGTTTTTCTGGCTGACCGAGTCACGTCTGTCAGAGGAACTCAGTTCACTGTCTCTCCAAATGACTACTAAGGCTTGACTGGTCAGCCTGGCCTGGTGAAGACAGGACACAGCCTCTCCATGGGCTTTACCCTCCAGACTTGTGCCGTTTATGGATAAAATGCTGTCACCTCTCTGGATCGTGCCTTCAAGGCTAGCTGCACCTTTGGTGAAAACCCGATGAACCTGGACACAAAGTTTCAGTATCTGTTACAGTACCATCCCCGACTTCCCACAGATATTGACAAAAACTTTTCAAATACAACCAATCATGTCTCTACATTATTTCCGAAACTAAACTTAATCATCATTTATCTTTTTTTTTTTATGTGAAAGCAGTTGTAAACAATAACTTTACCACTTTATGTCACAAAATTCTACACACTGCAACATTAAACAGAGAAGAGTGTTTGTTTAAATTGGTTTAATCACATTATATTGTTGGGTTTAAGATGTCTTTTGCATGGGAGACTTGAGGAGAGCAAGAGAAAGAAAGATAAACATAACCAGACATAATACAAGAGCACTCACAGAATAAGAGATAATCACAGACATCCCTAAATAGATTTGAGCTAAAAATCTAATCAGCCAGTAAACTACGAAAACTCAAATGTAAAATTCTATGTAGTTCATTCCATTTCAAAGGTGTCAAATTCAGAGGACTAATTATAGTTAAATATGACATGTGCTCTCGTGAGCAGTGACTAAATTTGAGAGATGAAATAAGGAGGCAGATTCTTCATGAATAAAATTGACAGAATTAAGTTTTCTTGTTGCTTGTGGGGTTGTTTTTCAAATAAACACAGTGATGAGTACAGTAGTATATTAGCACAAAGCACAAGGATAAATTATGAAGAAGAATGAACATATTTACAGTACATTAAATTCCTGAGGATTTATATACTGTACTTACAGTTATTGCCTTCTGCTCAAGGTCAACTCCACCAGCAATACTAAAACCAAGCCCTGAGCCCTCTTCTTTACTCAGGACCACAAGCTGAGTTTTGACATTAACCTGCAGAGAGTTCAGACACAGATTTAACATGACAAAGGAATTCATACAGAATATAGGACTGAAACGACAGAGTCTAAGGAATCTGTAAAAGATTAAATGACATAAGTCAGTGGTGTGATGTTACCTCAGAGAGGGCCCTGGCCTCCTGAAGCAGGGACAACACGTATGATCTAGCAGTCAGGGAAAGCAACAGTGTTTGCAGCTTACACTGACTCACAGGAGAAGTACTCAGCTCCTTTAAACTGCGGACAAAAGGAGTCAAAATTAACACAATTTGTTCCCCCCATATACATAAAATGAGGCACAGCTAAAACAGGTCAAAAGATAATTCTTACTTTATGCTTTTGTTTTATAAACTAGTTCAGATGACTGAAATATTTCTACAATAATATATTAAATTACCATACCATTATGAAACGACAACCAAACAAACCAAACACAATGTATGGTGTATCCATAAAATCTATGGTAGTCAGTTGGAGGTATCAAAATGCAGTTTATTACTTTCAACTATATGCACAGGTCTGTTAGTGCATCATGTTCAAATGTTGAATGTAGAGAATATGTAGGTTAAGAGATTGTAGGCTTGACGTACATACCAGAAACGTGCTTCTCATCATGAACTCAAGTCTCATAGAATGTGATTTGAGGTTGGTTCACAGATTGTCATGAAACGTGTTGACATACACAGTAGTTATGTGCTGGAGCAAAACCACTCCCCCCTGGTAAATTAACCACATTTAACAATCTCCTATTGCTAATAGGTAATATATATTAGATAAGATAAGCTAATCCTCTATTCAACTCAAAACTGATATTTGTGAAATAAAAAAAAAGAAAAGATATACAGTGGAATGAATTGCATTGAATATTTATTAGAACTTCAAAACTCAACTCAAAGCTAATCTGCTTCCAAAAATCTGTGGCTCAGATTTGGTTGGCTTTAGATGTCAGTGGCAAAATAAGAAGACAACCACAGAACTGTCATCAAATTCTAAATTCAAATATTGCTGAAGTCTGACTGGAACATGGTAGTTCAATACTTCACATTCTACCTAAGCTCTGCTCACTAAAAACTGTAGGAAGAATACAGATTCTGAAACATTTCATGTGACACAACCACAGAAAACTGTCTTCACGTAGGTCCCCATCATTCACACTAAGAACCTGATTTCAGAGCATTTAAGAACTAACATTTTGACAGAGTCATAATGTTGTGAAAAAAGTCATAATTTCCAAAAGAAATGCCATGTTACATCTAAATATCTTTACATTATGTAAATATCTTACATCTAAATATCTTTAGATGTAATATGACAAATAAATAAACTAAGTATTAGTAATGTGTGTAACTAATGAGGCCTGCATTGTATCCCATTATCTCATATCTGAGTGGACAAATGTGTCACATAAATGAATGAACATGAATATGATTTTAGCCACCATCAGCGCTTTTTCTGAAAATGTTATGACTTCATTCTGATGATTTTTTCCAAATGAAATTACAATACTTTTATAATATCATGAGCATATTATGAATAACTTATATGGTTCCTTTTCTGATCATACTTTCCTCATGATGAGATCATCAGGATTGCCAGTCAGACATTTTGGATTCATATGATAGTTTTTAATTGAACTGCCCACCTGATTGACCAGCTGGGCTGTTGTCCAAGGGTCTCTGAGGGTCTATGAGGAATCTCCTCAGTAAATCCAGGCTCGACTTGGTTTGCCATGTTCATATCAACTTTTGTCAGGGTTGCAGAGTCTGGACATCTCTCAGTTCCTGAGGCATCCGAAAGACTTGTAGGATGGTTGCCAGGCTCAGTTGTATCTATGGTTGTACCATGCTCTCTGGCAAAGTCTTCTGTGCATAGCTTTTCCAGTTCAGGCATACTGAGGGCCCTGAGCTGCTGCATCCTGCTGCGGGGAAGTTTGCCATGTTTCCTCCGCAGCACCGGAGGGGTCTGTGAAGTTATCCCATCTGGCATATTTCGAACCTCAGCCTCAGGATTGTCCTCCAACAGGGGAGCTGTGTTGCAGCTTGTATCTGGATATTCAAGGTTCATTGGTGTAATGCTAGACCTCGATTTACCAAGAGGAGGTGAGCGGGGGGTGGTAGGGGTTTGATTCGCCACATAAGAAGTAACACCCCTTTGCCGTGTCCGGCAGCCAATAGAATTGACCAAACCAATATAACCAGCAATCCTTTGGTTAAGTGAGGCTCTATATGCCAGAGCATATGACTGAATGTCATTGTTTCTAGCCACAGGCTTGTCCAAATGAGCCAGATTTTCAAAAGACTTTATCTTATGTCGGACAGAGAAAGGATTGTAGTCTGCTGACAAGGTGTTGTCTGTTGAGAAACTTTGCCTTTCCATTGTCTTTATGTGCAGTCTGGATGTGCTGGACTTTAGGGGGCCACTTGTCTCCACAATAGAAGTGAGGTTTAAGCCATTACTTGGGGTTGAGTTAGTTTCTTTAGTAGAACACAGTGAATTAAAACCTGTGTTGAAGGCCTTGGCATTTGTATTTTCTTCCGTGGAAAGGTCAGGAAAAAGCATTGGTGATAATCTTGCATGTTGGCCTCTTTGAGTGTGCTTAGAGTCTTCTGAATAAACTTTTTCATAGTGTGGTAGCAGTGGTGAGGATGAACTAGATAAGGAAGACAGCTGTACTTCTATAAATGTTCTCTGAGTGGAATGTTGGAGTGATTGGCCCTGTGGTTTGGCTGTAGCTTTGGATCCTAATTGGATGCCATTCTCCTTGGCTAGTTGCACAGTTTGTAATATGCCATCTGCAAGCCTGTGCTCAGGTGTAACTTGCCTTATGTCACTAACTTTTGGCAAAGCAAGGCAGCTGTTCATATCAGTCTGGTTATTGGTCATCAAACAACTGGACATGTCTGCCACTTGTGATAATTTTTCTGACTGGATCAAAGAGGTATACGTGTTTGAAGAAAACTGACTTTCAGTTCTGGTAGGTTTTTGGAGGGGCTCTTCCTGTAGTTTGTTCTTACTCTTA
The DNA here is from genome assembly GCA_026259375.1 of Verasper variegatus. Classification (NCBI taxonomy): domain Eukaryota; kingdom Metazoa; phylum Chordata; class Actinopteri; order Pleuronectiformes; family Pleuronectidae; genus Verasper; species Verasper variegatus. The sequence goes on from CM048041.1 coordinate 25,931,954, forward strand.
ATACTTAGGCCTTTCAGTTTGGGAGCAGGGTTTGGTCTGATTTGAGATTCAACCTGAAGTTTAAAGATACTGCTCCACACAGTCAGGACAGGACAGTCTGAATTATTAAGAAGGTTTGGGCTAGAGGTTTTGGCAAGTGATGAGGTAGCACAGGGGTTTAAATTAGTTCTACATTTCAAGACTATTTCTTTGTTTGTCACTGATGCTGGCACTCTTGTGTCTGCTCTACTAATGCGTGAACATGAGGCCTCTGATTCCATTAAAGGTGAGAGGGTCTGGTTTCTGTTCAAATGCTTCTGTAAATCTGAGGTTAGCAAGGCATCTGCATTCAGATTTGCAGTCATTCCCTCTGTGACACTATGAGTACCTGATGGGGAGGGGCTGCTGTAAATGCTTAGGCTACCAGATCTGGGTGCCATGCATACTTTGTCACAGGATTCTATGGCACTATTAATGTGGCACTCTGTGGAAGAAATGGGTATTGTACCATTAGAAGAGTGGCATGGTTGGTCTGTGGAGAAGTCCCTGAACAACTGAGAAAGCTGTAAGCACTGGCTTGTTGTCACAGAGTTTTCTTTGTGACCCACTGAGACCTCAGAGGAAACCTGCATCACATCACAGGTCTGAGTCAGGTTGGTATCTTGACTGCTGCCATCTTGAAAAGATGAGGACCCATTTGGTGACTGGCCTAAATAAAAGTGTCCACCTGCAGCAGGTTGCTGCGCATCAGAATAAAAAATCTCCACTTCTTCCTCCTCTGAAGAGGGCTCATGAAGATGTCCACCACTGCTGACCATCTTATTGACCATTACATTGTCAGTGGTGGATTCACTGTTTGAATCACTGTCATCTCCTATGGGGTACATCATTTTAGACCCAGAATTTTCCTTTGGTTGGTTCACATGTATTGTCTCCTCAAGTGGGGCGGCACATTTCTCATTTCCTGCAACAGGGGTGAAGCAGTCCAGGGGACTGGGCTGCGTTGGAGCGTGACTGGCAGCCTCTTCAGACAGGGCCACAGTATGTTGGCTGGAACAGCAGGGTATAGGCTCATTCAATGATGTTTTAGAGGAGGGTTTCATGTGTGTATTTTTATCAACACAGAGGCTCACTTCTGATAAAATGTCATCTATATTGGTGATGGGTATGTGAAAGTCATGATCTGTGTGGGTCGTGTGGTTGGAATTCCCTGAATTTGCACAGATTATTTGTCCTTCATGGGATGTTCCGTGAGCAGCTCTGGCTGGATTCCGTCTGATGGCTCCATCAATGCTCCCTGACGAAATTATCAAACTGGACAGTTGTTCTACAGCTGGAACCAGAAATTAAAAGTAAGCAGTAAGCAAGCGCCGACTAAATCATTTGACATGACATGTTATGTTTTTTTCCAAAACACTCCAAAAATTATATTTCATCTTGTAACATAGTGAGGTTACATACAAGGAAGACCATATAATAAATAATACATGGATATCCAGGGTGAGGGGTGTTCAGTAATCCAGTGTCAATCTTGAATCTTATAAAAAAGGTGATGATCTGTGTGATTTCTTCATAATAAACAAAGTCAAAATCTCATTAATGAAAGCAACAGAGGGATCAATGAGAGGGTTGCTTGGTGGATACTAAACAAAGTGATATTCCAAGATCACAAACTGCACAATAGCTGGTGTGTCAACATCTGTGGTCTGGTAGAGAGAAATTAATTAAGTGATCAGTCCAGGAAAAATGTAGACACATTTTCAGGTTTTCTTCAGGTGCTAAAGACTTGACTACAGACATTGCTGTGGTTGCTCCAGGATATCACCTGGTAATATATTCTGTGGCTTTTATGTTACAGGCTAAATTGGGGAAGACATAAAGAGTAAGACTAAAGGATATTCACCAAATATACTGATACTTCTGAACACTGAAAAGTGACAGGAATGAAACTTTTTCACAGTGTATGTTATTTTACCATATCAAATCTGAAATTGGATCAAATTTGAATCAAATGCAACCCTTCACCAGAAAACTACCAGGTGGATGTTGAACATTTTTACAAATTCTTGATTGTAATCAAATAAACTGACCCCTGTGTGAAGATTTCAGTAAGCCACAGCAATGTCTGTACTACACTCAAACAAAAATCACATTACTCTACTATAAAAGGAGCAGTTATTACACTACATACAGTGGTAAGCATACAGGGAGTAAAACTACAAGGTAACTCTAGTAACTAAAAGTTAAATATACTGTATAAGATAGTCACCATGGATAGAAAGCCAGAAGCTTGCAGGTTGCTTTGGGGAAGTAAATGAGGGAGGGTTGATCCTACATCTTAGGTCAGCATAAAAGGGAAAGAGATGGTGCTCTATTTAAAGACATACTGAGTAGCATCCACTAATGACGTGTAAACAAAACAAGCAAAATTATATGCCACACACATCGCACGTTGGTGCATGGCTCCAGAAAACTCCATTGATAGAAAGAAAATCAGATGTAAGTTTTTCAATATGATAGATGAAAGGTCTGAGTAAATTTCAGAAATGCCCCTCTTCCCCTCAGCACCTGAAGGGGCGTGTCTGCATTTGATTGACAGCTGGCATGATAAACAAGCTTGTGTTGTGGCGTACAAGTCCTGGGTAGACAGTATGTTGTGAGCAGCGGTGTTAAAGAGTTAGGAACACATGCATTTAAAAAGTTGCAAGAACATTTACATTCTCTTTATTGTGCTGCAGTGGAGCAACTAATAGCTTTATTGGGCCTCATGCAAGAACATGAAAGAAAAGTGCAGGAAAGTGTGAACTCTACGATGAGTGCACATATGAAGCTAATTGTAGTGGTGCCCATTGTCTTTTATGCAGGTTGACTAGAGGTTAAGCAAAACATTAATCACCTGTAGAAAATAGTGAATTTTATGGAAATTATCTAAATATGGGTTCATGTAGACAATTGACAATTCCAGCCAGCCATCTCTGTGAGGACCTTGCACACAGATGTGTGCCAGCTGAAATATTTTGCAGAACAAAGCAGTTGTGAGCACAAGCGATTCAGGTGAACTATGCATTCACCAATTTTCTTGAATTTCACCTTCTATATTGTATTTCTCAAGGTTTTTACAGGCACAAGTAGAATTTACAAATTGTCCAGACCTGTTGTAGGATGTGAAATTAGTTTTCCACAAATGGAACTGACAGAACAGATCTGCACCAGGTGGATGTAGACTTGGGATGATTCATTTTGTATTTTAATACTGTTACTGTGGACCAAACACCTGGTCAAACCGCTAAGAATTATTTTCACGTTGAGAGTGATTCCATCTGTGTAGCTAAATTACAACAAATGAATCCGTGGCTCTGAGCCAGTCACATTAGCCACATTTATGTGAAATACACCAGGTTAAAATATAATGGAATTTTCCTTTAGTAATATGCTGTTTCATTTTAAGTGTGCTGACTGAATAAGAAATTACTGTATCTTGTTGGACAACATAATATTACGTTGCAGCAAAACTGCTTCTTTTATTGTTGGATTTTCTGCGTCCTGTCCACTCTCCTATACAAGTGTTACGAACATACATAAAGGATCACACCTCAGTCCGAGATTCACTATCAGTGAATAGTACTAAGTGAAATGGAAAACAGTAGCATCGACACTGATACTGAATCTTGTAATTCCACAATACGATGATTCGAAATGGAAGTCTTACCTGAAACTGGTTTCTTGACCTCCAAGCACAGTGTCATAGGAAGGTTGTGCATCAGATCACAGATTTCCTGGTAGCTAGAAGAACACACTAGCTTTTCTCCAATTTTTACAATCTCATCTCCAGGACACAGAAGGGCTGAAGATCCCTGGAAAAAAACAAATAAACACGAGAGATAAAACTTTTTTCATTGAGCAATATACTTGCCAGTGCACAATCCAATTAAAGTCAAAGTTTCTATTGTTTAAATTATTCAAACTGAGAGATTAAGCATAAGATCTGATGCATCCATTCACTAATACTGGAGTGATACAAAGAAAAAAACAATCAGACTTACCCTTTCTGCTGCACCTCCAGGCTTCAACCCTGTGATGACAACTCTTAGAGGGGATGACATAATCTCCAGGTCAAGCCCGAAAGACTCGTCCTCACTTCTCCTTAGGGTCACAGTGTCAATGGCACAAACACCCAAGAGTTCACTGATCTCTCCCTTCTTACAGTGCTGATGGGATATCGACCCACCAGCAACCCCAGGGCTTCTCCCACACTGTGTAGGCTGGGATAAGGGCTGTGACAGAGAGAGCTCATCAACTTTGGACTTTGGCTGCTGGGGCAGGTTTGGGGCTTCAATGCTCATCATACTTTTGACCCGTGTAACTGCTTTATGCTCAAGCTTGGGGGAGCGCTTGGACTCCAACTGTCCATCATCTTGATTTGTATGGTTCTCACTACTGAGGGTCAGGTTACTGGACACAGAGCCCGTACTGCTTGCCACCCCTGCTTTGTCGTCAAAGGGACAACGGATGATTTCCTCTCGCTGTGAGAAACTACCATCAAGTGGTGTTGTCATATCATTGCTTCCACACCTCTTTAAATCCCCAGCATCTTCACTGTCTCCATCTACATCCAATGATGATGTAACAGATGTAGCAACAACACCCATTGAATCAGTTTTGGAAAATTGGGAAGCTTGGGCATCACTCAATTTAACAGAGTCCGATTTTGTTAGTCTGTGGGAGTGCTCAGTGTTTCCAGTGTTGCCCGAGTTCTCTTCATCACTGAACTCTTCCTCAAAACACATCACTCGTCGCTGGCGGAGAAGTGGACTTCGCACTGAAGTGGGGCTAGAGACGGCAATGGGCTGGCAAACATCCTCTCCATGGTGATGAAGAGGGACAAGGGTCTTGTCGTGTGATGAGTTGTAAACAGGACTCTCCACTTCTATTAGGGAAGGGGTGAATGCTGCAGAATAAGATGCAGGTAATGTGGTTTATTCAAAAAGGAAATATTAAAACAACTATCAACATGTTAACAAACTAACAATAATTTTAATGGGTTTTAAGGTCTCGACCTTACTAAGTAAAGTGCCTTGAGATTAAGTATATTATGATTTTGTGCTTTACAAATAAAATGAAAATGTCTTGGGTAAAAACTGAAAAATATGGCTGTCTTTAGTGTTGTCAATTTAAATCAAACAATGATTTTAGGCTGTAGAAAAAAGGTCACATGATCAATCATTCAATCAATACTTTTGTATTTGTATTTGTATAGCCCACCACTATGCCAATGAAGGGGTGGGTGAGGTGTTTGAGTCCACAAAACACTTATGGAGTTTCAGGGGTAAACAGCATTGCAGCCAAATCCAACACCATTGAAGTAATTGGTGACCACTTCTTCAAACGTAAATAAACATCAGTAACCCGCTGTTCTCGTCTTGCGAGAACTTGCAATAACTGCAGCAGTAACTAGGAGGAGGACAACAGCGGACATTTTGGCTAAAAACATGGTGTAAATGACGCCATTTCGAGTCGAATTTGAATGTCTGGGCTTACAGACACCCCTCCATCGGCATAGTGGTGAGTATATAATGAGTCAGTTTTCAATTTTTTGGTTGAGCCACACCTTTAAAAATGTGCATTAACAGATGGCAAAAAATGTAGAAAATCTCAGAGAGCCACAAGGGAGGGTTCCATCTCCCAGCACAGACAGAAGGGCAATAGGTACCATGTATGAAATCTTTGGTCAATAAACTTGCTAGTATCTCTTGACTGCATGAAGAGACAATGGCTGGTTCAGAGCTTTGGAAGCTCAAAAGTCTGCATTGAAATTCTGACAGTAAAAAAAAAAGACCATATGATCTTCCTGTTAGATCTACATGGAAAAAGTCCAAATAATCGAATAATAATCAAACTGTGTATGAAAGCTAACCCTGTGACCACCTTTAGCCCAGACTCAAATCTCTGTTCAGGTTCTTGTTTGACTTGATTGTTTGATGCATGGCTGCAGTTTGAAAGTCACCGCACTCTACAGCAAACTGTGATTCTTGTCCAGGTAACCAATTCCAAACATTTTCCATGGTGATTAAATGGTTGAAAATGTACCATGTAACTGTGACGTGCTGTCATCCATGGACGTACTGCACCTCTGCTGGTGGAGAGCCTTGTCACTGTTCAAGCCCATGAGCATGGAGTCAGACAGGAACGAGTGGCTGGACACGTCCTGGGAGAAGTACTGAGATAACTCTGTCTCAGAGCTCAGGGACCCCTGCTTCAGAGTTGTGAAAATGGAGGAAGAACAAGTTAAGTGAAAGAAAAATGAAAACCACTACTGACACATTTGTTAAGTAGTTTTCCATAATTTTCACGATATCGAAAATACATTTGACAATGTAGACAAAGAAAACAGACAATAAAAGTTAATTGCTGAACTTAAAATATACAGGTAAGTATAAAAGATTATCACAATGCAAGTACATGTCAGTTTAACTCGATTGGACCGATCAACAGTTGTGGTAAACATGGGTGTAAAAAATACAAATATTACATGGAGGAAATCCATCAAACAAGTTTTAAGGATCTAAAGGATACACAAGTGATCGTGCAGTTGGTGTTGTTTTCACCTTGTGAGTCTGTTTGTGTGTCATCATCACAAAATATGGGAAGACCTACAGCAGCAAAAACTACCACATAGGTGGTTTTGAACAATTTGACAGATGTCTGTCTGTCTATCTGACTGCAGATAGACTACCATGACATTGTCTCTAGTGTAAAAGATGCAGTCACAAAACTAAAGGTATGTAGTTGAGATCAAAAAGTGGACAATGTCCCCGCATATTAAATCCATGGCCAACTTTGTTTTAAGATCACTGTATCCCAGCCTCAATATTACCCATCCACTCAATCCCCTTGACCAGATGGTATCTAGTTTGAATTTGATTGTGTTTATTTTAATTCCTGACATTACATTTTATTCTGCCTTTTCAATAAAACAGTCGGACAACATAACTCTCAATTTCAAGACTTTTAAAGCTTTAAACATCTAATTACTTAATGTAAATGATGTCAACAGTACTTACTAACAACAATGACAGTTCTTGGTTGTAAGATCTCAACCTTACTATGTAAAGTGCCATGAGATGATGTATGTTGTGAACTGGCACTGTACAGATAAAACTGAATTGAATTCTGTCCTTATGATATTATAGGGAAAACCAAGAGTTCCCATGGCAAGCAAACACTTGGCAACTATGGAAAGAAAAACTACCAAGAATGTATACATATTGTATGCTACATCTCCAAATCTCTCAAAACCTATGAACTAAGCAATCATATCTGAATCCTAGATGAACACGTACTCTGCTGGCAGGCTCAAGGAATCTCTTCATGGTCCAGCTGAGAGCAGGGGAGCCACTTCCCTGTCTGTCCTTCATCGTTGGGTAGGGGCTCTTACAGGACAGACCTGTGGTTTACAACAGTGGCAGTTAAACCCACAGAGCTCAAAAACCCAGAGCATTTTAAAAAATAGTTATTTAGCCATGCTGTTAGTGAACATAATGTAGTAGAAAATAAAAGGAGAGGAAAGACAAATAAAAATGTAGGTAAACATAACAGACCTTGGGAGTAAGTTGAGTGTCTGTTCCTGCTCATTTTGTCCCTCTGTGAGGATCGAGCTATAATGAGATCCATCTCCTGTTCTGATACCTGAGAAATATAGAAATGCACTTTTATCATGATTGCAAGTTAAATAACATATATACATATAGAGCATAGACATGAAGATATAGATAAATAGCATTGTCTACGTTATATGTTTATGCTGCCCTCTTCTGGACAACACAGAAATGAAAAAGACCTCTTAAAAGAATAGTTCACCCAAAAATCATAATTCACTTATTATCTACTCAGCCCTATGCCAATGGAGGGGTGAGTGAAGTGTTTGAGTCCACAAAACACTGCTGGAGTTTCAGGGGTAACCCCTAACCCTATCATTTTTGGGTGACCTATTCCTTTAATTTGAAGTCTGGTGATAACATTTAAAACAATCTGTTTTACATTTACATTTTAAACAAATGTCTAAATGCATTTTGTTTTGCAGTAGAATTTGACGATATAAAGTTCCATTCTTACTGCAAATGGTGTTGAGCCCAAATATCTGTTACAGGTTTCTTTGATTACAAATAATATGTGTCAATTCTGAAATAAATGGTTGATCCACTGTCCAGAAAATGGTCTTATACAAGTTAAGTTTCTGAAAAAGAATGGAGAAAATTTGCTGTGGCAAAAAAGAGCTTGTATGTTGACAGGACAATAACAAGTTAATGGGAATGATCTACTGTATATATGAACTTCCCCAGTCTTATGTCAACAGGGGCACCTGGATGTAACGCTTTTAAGGGTTGCCTTGTATATACAATGGGGCATTGAATAAATACATTTACTTGGATAAAGGTACTTTAAGATTACAGACTCATCTGCTTAGTATTAGTTTTTATTTTATTTTTATTTTACATGCTCTGAATACCTGTGGGACACCAACTGCTCTACAGATTTTGGGGCTCCTACACAACTATAGATATTGGTTATAAATGCTAAAAGAGAAGATATGTCCATAAAAACAGAAAACAAATGTTGTCTTACCTTAGGATTTGGGTGCCTGCTTATAATGAGACTGACTGGTCCTGGGCCACATTCACTGAGGATGGCATAAGCCTCACCGAGAGCAGCATGTCGAAGACTGTCTGAGTCAACCTCCAGTATTTGATCTCCCCGGCTGCAAGGAGAAGCACAACCCTGTCAAAGACCTCACTTTGTACAACAACATCACGATCAAAATTATCTGGTTTTGAATATAGAAGGAGACTACTGAAGTTCGTTTCTAAAATATATTGATCCTGGGGGGTGTTGTGCATGTTCATATTTTATAAACGCTGAACTGAATTAATCAGTTTTTCAAATGATGAACGTTTTCTTTGTCATCATCGTATATAGGCCACCATGTGAAATACCATGAGCGAGAGAAAATGTGTGTGTGTCCGCAACATATACAGACACACAGGCCCCGGGGCTCCGCCCCCACTCACTCACTCAGAGCAACACACACAGTGAGATGAGAGGAGCGTTCACGTGAAGCAGCCGGTAAGTGACTTAGTTGAAGAACAGTGGAAACAAACAGTGAAAATACAGAGTTTCTCCACAGCTACTCAATGATCAGAAAGTCGGTTGGTTTCCTGTTTCCTCCTCCACTCTGACCTGCTCTCACTTTAACTAATAAACACTCACCACTAGTTATTAGGACCTGATCAGTACATGAAGTAACTTAGTGTTTGTTTGATTCGCTCCATAGTTTATAAGGCTGCATTTAAAAATAATGAAAAATAAGTCGTCAATATTTTACAGCTCAGTACAACATGAGCTCACAGTCAGGACTCAGTGTTACTGGTGCCACACTGATTCATGATCCGACACCATCGATTAATAACTAAATATGATTGTAAATTTGTAATCTACTACATCATAACCATCCCAATAAAATGGAACTAAGATGTGTATAGCAGAACAAACTATTGTTTAGTTTGAGGAGCTGAAATTGGATTATTTGGAAAATAGTTATATGTACTGTCATGACTCATGATATGGATCCGCAAAATGCCTGCATACTTTAATACTGTTGGCACTTTGAGCACATTGTACTAAATGGTTTACATAGCACTTTTCTAGTCTTGATGAACACTCAAAGCATTTTACAGTGCAGTTTGTGCGTCTCCTGAGTGAGACTACATATACATTTTACCTGAGCCTGCCATCCATCTTGGCCACAGATCCCAGTGCCAAGCTGTGGATGTAGATGCCAGGAGCAGAGTTTTCCAGTGTCAGACAGCAAACTCCAATCCCCAGACCAACACCAGGCTCTAAATAAATCAACATTCACTATCAGAGAAGAAGTGTTCTCAAAACAAGAGATCACTGCAGATGAGACTTTTGTATGACATCTGGCAAAAATATGTAATTCATATTATCACAACGGCAAAAAAACAGCAAAGGATACACTATGTACAGTTCAAGCATAAGGACATACACACATGCCCCTTAGTTTCAATGAAGGGAATTCTTAATTAAGTCAGCTAACCTTTATTAAGTGTGACCTCCATGATGACACAGTCTTTTGGACCGGGACCAGGCCCCTTGCGGCCATCAGCCTCTTCAAACCCTGAGGGGACAGGTGTTCCTCCACTGGTATTGGAGTTGGGTGAGCTGGAGCGACTGAGGAGGGTGGGGGTCGGACAGGGTGTCAGGCTGGGACTGCGCAGACGAGTTCGAATCGTCAGTGTCACGACACCTTTTTTCAATTGCTGTTGAAAAAAATAGAAGTGAGGTGTAATGAAGTGGAGATGAGGACAGAAGTTTTTCTCGAAATGACTAAAAAGGGCTCTTTAAAAAGTCCTTGGTTGCTTCACTAAAAATATGATCAAGTCAGTGAACTTGCTGGCATTGTGAGCAAATTAGTCAAAGGCATTATTTATGTGAAGATGATGAAAAAAAACACATTTTACATTTTTCATTTTAAAGAATGTTAAACTTTCTACAACATGAAAGTCTACCTTGAAGGTCTGGATGGCCTGTTGGTGTGTGAGTCCTTGGAGAGACTCTCCGTTCACTTCCAGAATCTCATCTCCTGCACAGGGAAGCATAGAAATAGAATGAGATTTATGTTCAGCACATGTGTAAATGTCGATGACTGTTTCCTCGTAATACATATTTTACTTTCCTATATCCTGCACTCTCAATTCAATGGAATAGAATGAAAAGTTAAGTTACCCTCTTTCAATCGTCCATCAGCTGCTGCAGCTCCATGAGGAAAAATGGTTTTAACAAAAATCCCCATCTGACCACGTGCTGAGTCCTGCCCACCAACAATACTGAATCCTAGGCCCTATGAAACATAGATCCCAATACATTTCAGACGGGACAGTTTTTCAGACAATATTATTTTTGGCATATTCACAAGAGTTATGGTGGTGGTTTTGGACATAAAATGCCATCATTTTATCCCCTCAAGATGTTCCTAAGATATCATGTGAATGTGATGGACGGATATCCACATGTATGGATGGACAAATCAACAACATAATGCCTCTGTCGCCAACACAGAGCCATAGAAAATGACTGATTAGGTCGGACAATCTAGGAGAAAATTGAGTATGTCATGTCGGGAGTTTGAAGGATGAGTGTTTTTGTAGCTATATGCTGAGTTTTGGACGTGATTCAGAGAGTAAGACAGTTGTTAATACTATATTTACAACTACTTTGGCTCACACTCTCTTTATGAAGTCCATATTATTTCTGTAATTTTGTGTAACTTTCATCCAGTTTTCACCAAATGAAACACATCACTCGGCATTCCCACAAATGCAAAGATGCACATCATATTCTAATATCTGGTTATGTTTTTGATAACTTAATTTACCACTAGTAGGGTTGTACTGATGAATTGGGAATACATAAATGATAAATGTTTTCACCTGTGCACACATTCTATAACTTCAACTGACAATGAATAAAATATCTAATGATCTGGGTGTGTGAACTGTTTTTCTGCTTTAGACAATGAATTTGATTATCAGCACCTCAGCTGCTGCTTTTTTAAAATCTTTGATTGACTGTTACTACTTAAAAAATTCACAAGGTATAAATGGCCAATCCCAGCTGAAATTTGACAAGAGGCAGGGTAAACTCTGGACATGATGACAGCATATCGCAGGATTATTATTATTATTGTTATTGTTATTCACATCGAAACATAACAAATCGCCGCCGGATTCATGACACGTGCGCACCAGCTGATTTTGTTCTCACCACCATGCGTATGTTTGTGAATCTGAATCATACTAAATCGACAGATGCGTGTCCGCTCTCTACAATTAGTATACAGCCACGCCTCTATTTCTCCATATAAGGAAATCCGTTGGTCATGAAGAGAGCGGTGTGCTGAACAGTTGAAGTTATAAGAGACGCCCCCAAAAGGAAACAAACACAAGAAACTCACAACAGCAGAAGTTGAAGACGACAAAGGTGGAAGACACAAAACACACACCTTTCTGTAACGTGTGCTCTGGAGTGACGATGTTTAAATGAAACCTGGGCTGTAATAACTGAAGCGCTGAATGCTGTGTCCTGCACAGAGCTGAGCACCAGAGCTGTGGACATTTCTCTTAGATGCATCGCGAAGTGGACGTGGACTCCGCTGAATAATTATATCACCACTGCTCCAGGATCAGAAAAGACGCTCGTCCTGTGTCCTGAGTCTCTGTCGGAGTCTGTTTCCTCCTCACTCCTCCTCTGACCTGCGCTCACTTTACACTTTAATAATAAACTCTGATCACAAGCTATTAGGACACATACAGGACTGACGTTTACTTTGTGTTTGTTTGATTCTCTAGAGTTTATCAGACACATGTTTAAACCTGATACACAACACGAGACGTGACGTGATGCGCACAGTCAGGACATCAGGGTTAAAGTGACCGGAATGATCCAGAGACATGATCCGACATCATCGATTAATAACTGAATACAAGTGATTATCAGTTTGTGTGTGAAGAGGGACATTAGCAGATTAGCAGACACACACACACACACACTCCTGCAGAAGGAACAGTTCCTCACGCAGGTTATGACTTAACGCAGTGTTTTAACTTCATTGTTGCAGAAGAAGTGATGCCCCATTTATCCAGAGACATAAATATGAATTCAGCATGTGTTTATAGAGATGATGAGGAGGAAAGGGCATCAATTTCATAGTTTTTTAATACATTTGATCCATTCATTGGTAAATTTAATAATTGCTGTCTATTTACTATTTTCATTTAAGTAAATGGAGGTTTAATATTACTATTAAACTATACTATTTGTTAATTAAAAGGGTGTGTGTTTACATTTTCTAGGACAGCCGGGCCTTCATCATTTGTGCGTACCCATGGTCTGAGGAAGTTCTAAATCTGTTCGCAGAGTACAAACAAATTAATGTACGAACATATTGATGAATCCCAGATTTGTACGTCAAAACGTTCAAATTTGTACGTCAAAACGTTCAAATTTGTACGTCAAAATGTTCGTACGCACGGTTTAAGCATAGATTTGTGCTTACGCACTGTTAGTAAATGAGGCCCAATGACAATATGAACCTTATTTTGGAAGCAGAACACAATCGGTAAGGAAGGGTATGATTGAAGATCAAACATAATTTAAGTGATAGTTGCAAAATTACACACTGTGGTTGTACAAATGTGTACAGTCTGTTAGTGTGAGCTTACATACACACACGGAGTACAGCTTTATTCACTTACATGTCAAAGGAGTGCACTCACCTTGCCCTGGCCTTTCATCAGCACTATGCTGGAGATAATAGATGGCTGTGCCAGTCGCCATGGAGACTCCACTTGAACAGTGCTCAGGGAGCGGGCTGATTTCTTAATTATCTGATACTCCTGAAAAGGTGATGGATATAAAAAGCAAAATAATCTGTCAGATTTATCTTGTAAAAACAACTTTTTTTTAAATTTGTACTCATGGTTTGATGCTCATGTCTTTTTTGTAGGGACTTCACACCTACAGCTGCTAAGAGGCTGTGGTTCTTAATGGTGTCCCCTTCTTTTAATTTCTCTCCCTAACCCTAACCCTAACCCTAACCCATTGTCATTGTTGTCATGACAGAGAGTGATCAGGCTTTGTTCTGGGGTGTGTGTGTAGTGCCACGTGTACCAAACATTATTCTTCAACCATAATGCACGTAACATACATATACTCACACAACTAGCATTTCAAATCAGGAGGTTGGTACTCTGTCACTAGGAGTTACTTACTGTCACCTACTAAACAGATGGAGTTGCATGTGTTGTTGTCAGGTCGTTCTGCGGTTTATCTTGCTAAACTAACATCTTCAGAAATAGCGTGCAACTGCTTTATAATAAAGGCCTTTGATAATCTAAGCTAATGGTATAAAGCACAAACAGTCACTTGATTCAGAAAGATTGTACTTAGTCTCTTAATGAATTATGAGTGTGTTTTGGACATAACATGTGATAAACCAATCGGAGTGGCAGCAGGGAGGCATTCACTGACCTGTCTCACTCCAGCAGTATCTAGTTGTTGAGGTAGAGAGTGTTTACGTCGGCCAGGCGGAGGCTTCTCGACCACTTCACAGCTGCTCACACCGTTCTTCACAAACAGCTCATCATCCTCACCCACTGACTCCAGGCGACTGCTCCCCCCTGATCCAGGAAATAGAATAATTTCATTCCACTGCAAAGAAGCAGCAATTTCAGTATGCCATTACGATTTCAAATAAAAAAAAAAATCTAAGTTACAGCCAAAGGGAATAAGGTCAATAAAATACCAAACTTGCACTATCTGGGGCAACCCTAAAGAGCCCTACATCACCTCCAATACACTGAGTACAACTTGTCTCTATCAAATATCATACATGGAGCAATGCAATTATCTCTGAAAAGCAAAGATTACTTTGCTGAAAAGTACTTCATAAAGCCTAACCCTGATATTCGTTTGATTGAATTTTTAAGGATTTTGGTGCTAATATCCTGTTACTGTGAGATACCAACCTTGGGATCGACTGCAGAGCTTCATGGGTGTGGGGCTGCTGCAGGATCCTTTGGGTGCCTCTACCTTACTTTGTTCTTCGAGTTTTTCCAGGTTAGATAACTGCACGGTGACACAGAACATTTTCAGGAAATCTCATGTTAAACAGATATGGATTGTCTGATATCTGATATTACTATAATTAAGCCACTCAACAATATTTATTGAATTTCCCAGTGTATAAATCTTTTTCATAAATAGATTAGCTCTTCTTCCTTCAGCATGAAATTAAGTCTGAATATAGCCTATAGTATAGACCCTGGTGCATTAGCCCTGTGCTGTTTCCAGATGAACAGTTCTTCGCTTCTCTACTGTACTCAAAGGAGTCTGTTGAGATGGTTCAGTCCTGTGATCAAAATACATCTGGATTACGCCTCCATCTGGATTAAGTAGGGCAGGCCCAGAACACACTTGAGGGATTATACATCCCATCTGGCTCAGGAAGAGTTGAAAATAGTAAGAGGAGAGGAAGACCTGCCCAGCTGTCATCGCAACCTTTGACCACATTACACTAAATACCCCCTGGTGCTCACTAATTCTGCTTTGTGGGATGGGTTTTCGTCGGCTGGATCGATTTACGTACAACAAAGACATTCACCCACAGATACATAAACATCTACTAGAACATATCTGTTTATACCAGGAAGGGGTTGTGCAGATTTGTGCTGCTGTTGGATATCTGAGGTGAACGAGGGACAGCAGTGTGAGACAGAGAGGACGAGGAGCTGCAGGTGCTGACCAGGTCTGGCAGACTGGTGGAAGGAAAGCGCTCAAAACCCACTTCTGACTCCTCCTGCAGGGACAGAGATTATAAGTAAATGTATTGTTAAAATCAAGGGAGTAGAAAGTCATGTGTAGTATATGTTTATGGTAAAAGTATACATTTATATTTGTTTATTGGCAATTTCTAACAGGACTAGGAAAGAATACTTGAGGTGCATCTTGTAGGACCTATTAACACCTTAGGAGAAACTGTCTCTTCCTTTCCGTCGACCCACATGAATCCAATATAAAAAAATCCAGTTTTCCGAAGAGTAAAACAGCAAATGTCGTTTTCACAAAACAGAAAAAACAAATTGGCAGAAGGCCACTCTGCTTTGTTTCCCTCTAATTGTCTAATAACTCTTCTAGTTTGTCATTTGTGTTTTGTCCATTGTTGTTGTACTGTGGTCCTGTAGCAGCTGTGTGTGTGTGTGTGTGTGTGTGTGTGTGTGTGTGTGTGTGTGTGTGTGTGTGTGTGTGTGTGCACGATTACCCTGTTGGCCACCACCAGTTGGACCAGACCAGTAGTAGAGCGGAGAATAGCGACAGCCTCCAGATGAGTGAGACCTACCAGAGACTGACCATTTATCATCAGCAGCTCATTACCAGCATGAAGACGCCCGTCCCTGAAACATACACACATTTAAACAGACTAACATGTGTTGTACTGTACAAACACACACACATCAGCTCCTCATTAATCCTTTGAACTCCAAATAGAAAATGTCTTTAAGACATTAATAGAGTTAAAGTGGATGGGTACAAAGCAGAGTATTTCCAGAAGACATTTGTGCTTAGAAAAATTAGAAAATATAAAAACAGAATTTAGATTTTAGCAACTATTCAAACATTTAGTAAATAACTTTAAGTAATCGATGAAAACAGCTAATCATTTTACTGAAGGCAGGAGCTCATATACTGTAAAACTCATTATGATTCACTGAGGAATGCAGAAAGAGACACACAAACAAACACACACAGTACTAAAGAAAAGTAGCAATACCTGTGAATGGCACCCCCCTCCTCTATATGAGCTATAATGATGCCATGAGGAGAGCGCTTGGAGCCCCGCCCCCCTGTTATCTGTATGCCTAGGCCCTCCTGACCTTTCACCAGATGCATCTTCCAGATGTGGCTGCCATCTCTGGGCTGCAAAAGAGCACAAATAAACACACATCAATCAATACATCATACATCATGAAGTTGAAAACAACAATTCAACCAAATTCATGAAAATGTGACAGAAAAACCTAGACAGCTTAATCCTCAGACTGCACACACAGTCTGTCACTATCGCATTGTGTGCGCTGTACAGGTAACCAGGTTATGTATGCTTCATTCAAACATAATTATGTTGAGAAAAGATCATAATCAGGATAACACTGATAATAATAATAACAATAATAATAATAATAATAACGATAGTATTGCGTCTATGTGTCCGCAACTGGAGTCATATAGTCAGTGAGTCACCATTTTAATGAAAGAAAGCCTATAATGATGAACATTCATTTCATTTAGCTGACACTTTTATCCAAAGCGACTGACAATAAGTGCATTCAACCATGAGGGTACAAACCCAGAACAACAAGAATCAAGAAAGTACAATTTCTTCAAAAAAGCAAAACTACAAAGTGCTATAAGTAAGTGCCATATAAGTGCTACTAAATATATATATAGTTAAATTTTTAATTTTTTTTTTAATCCAAGATATAGTCGAAAGAGATGTGTCTTTAGTCCGCAGCGGAAGATGTGTAGACTGCTGTCCTGATGTCATTCTCAATCCTCTAACCCAAATGCTAAATCACTGTCCCATCACTATTTCTTTCATCATAACAGTTGTTGCAGGGCTGGGATCCTTTTTATCCTCTAATAATTATCAGAATACATAACCATTTAGATTCTGTGCTTTCTTATTGTAGTGTAGTCAGACACCCATGTGGTGTACTTCAAACTTATTTTCTGTGACAGGTGACATTGGGCATGTACACTCCTACAGTGTGCATAAGTGATTTGTTGCTCGTGAAGTTGACTGATAGAAAGAGCAACACTCTTCTCTGATGCTATTCATGTCTTCTCTCTAGTTTAAACCAAGAGGGAAATAAAAGAACAGGGTGATATTTTTGGCAAAAACCTGACCAATACCATGTCAGTACAAACTTATTCTGTATGCAACTAACTTACATTAACAAATATATATCTTTGGAATGTAAAGCATTCACTGTCTATGTTTCTGCAATATCTTTTAGCGTTTGGTCTAGACAATTCAAATCACCAAAACTATAATCTTTCCTGAACCTTAACCAAATTTTTAGTAGCCTTGTGCAAAATAACCAGAACATGATAGTAATACTCCATTGATCTGGTTCTTATCAAGTGCATGAAGGGTGCATGCAGTAGAGCATGCAGTTTTCTTTCATGAGTGCAGTCTCAATGCCTGCTGAGAATTGCATGACCCTCAATAGAACGCTCACACCGAAACTATGCCGATGGTTGCCTGCGAGTACGGCAACAACTTTATGGATATTTTGATGGCCCATCCATGTGCAATTTACCCTAGTGGTGCAGATGAAGAGTGAGAGAGAGAAAGAAAAGCAAGAGCCTGGCAAAGAGTGCTGCACATAGTTCTAGAATAAAGCAATGGCACAAAACACAAATGTAAACTTAAAACAAATGAGAACTTAAAAGTTATTATGAGAAGTGTAGAAAAGTTGATTAATTATGAAATGTGATGGGACAAATTAGAATACAGAGAATGTGTTTGAGGTTGCCCCTTGGGTGTTTGTGTCATGTGTTATTTATTCATAATGAAGGTTTTGTTGTTCAGGTCCTATCTGTTGGAGGCACCTGGAGATTGGGCAACGCCCTCCCAGATCATAACTTTAAAAACCAAATGAGTTATTTTATCTTCCTGATTGGCCATACTCAGTTGGTCTTCTGACCAGGGCTTACTGGTTATCCATCGTAAAACAAAGGAGATTGTGCAGTTGAAGTTGTGGCTATGACACTGTGGAACACCCTACCTGCAGACACAAGACCTGTGGTCTCTCTTGATGCCTTTATAATGTATATAATGTATATGTATTTATTCAAACTGTCTCTTACTCTCTATCTTCAGGGTACATAGGCAATGGCATGTACTTCTGTTTTCACCTCTCATCCTTCTTCTTCTTGTTTAGTTTTTCTAAACTTGTGCTAATAATTTTTTATTGTTTATTCTTTAACAACTGTTAAACTGTGTGACTTTGCTCTCTGAAATGTACTTTACCAAACAAATAATGCTTGAACTAATTTTAAATTACTTTTAAAATTAAATTTTTGAAGCTTTATCTTGACTGAATTAATTTTATTGTTAAACTTCATGAAAATGTAATGCAGAAATTACATTTTTAAATCATTTGTGTCAATTGAGAAATAAATCCTGGTTCTTTGGAATTAATATGGAAGTGAGAGACCAACAAAGAACCCTGCAATATGAGCACTGCATGGGAGTCTCACCTGGCTTGAAGATTCACTGCTGAACGAATCCATTTTGCATTTCAACGGCTGACTGTGACACCTCGCTGGCAGGGTGGCGGTGCCTCCACTATGCAGATGCTGAGGAAGTGCTCTCACCTGAAGAAAGGTGTCTGGGCTTTCTTCTGTGGGTGTATGTGTGGAGAGGATGTAACCTGCGTCATTGCCTGGAGAACTGACTTCTGCATTAGTGGGAAGAGAAGAACTGTAACCATTGTAGCAGCTCTGGTGTTCTGAGTCAGTACTGTCCCTGTTGTCTCGGTTAAAGGATGATCGTGATATGACACCAAACTTTCTTGTGCGTTTGCAGTTTGCTGGTGTGTCAGAGGGCTCAGAGGCAGCTCTGCCTAGCTGCTGGTCTTCAAAGCTGTCATTGCAGACATGGGTACTAACTATGTCATTCACATCACAAGGAGGGAGGGGAGCCTTTCGTTTGACTCTCCGCAGCATGATCAGGTAGACACAGCCTCCATTCCAGCACTGGTCAGCCAGGTAACTGAAAAAAGCATTGAAGGAATACTGTTGTCATTACATACAAGTTAAGATATAATTCAGTCCTTACACCATGACCTTGCTCAAAACCTTTGACCGCCAAATCAGTGAGTCCAGGTGAACACGTAAGCCAAATTTTAAAGAATTCCTTTGAGGTGTTCCTGAGATATCACTTTCATAAGACAAAACATGTGTTCGAGAGGTCACAGGGACCATGACCTTTGACCCACAAATTCTAATCAGGTCATCCAATAATCCACGTGAATGTTTGTGCCAGATGCACTGAAATTCGTTTTGGGCATTCCCAATGTTTATCGTTCACAACAACGTCACATGACCTTGGCCTTTTAACCTTCGCCACCAAAATCTAATCAGTTCATCTTTGAGTTCAAATGAATGTTTGTGCCAAATGTGGAGACATTCCCTCAAGGTGGTACTGAGATATCGCATTTACAAGGAATGTGCTTTGTGAGGTCACAATGTCCTTGATCAAAATCAAATTAGTTCATCGTTAAGGTCCAAGTGGATGTTTGTAACAGATTTTAAGAAATTCCATCAAATACTGCGTTCACAAGAATGGGATGCACAAAGCAGAGCTCCAGACTGTGACTATTTTTGGAGACAGTGCGACAAAATTTTATAACTAGTCTAGTTAATATTATACTATTTTTTGTAAAAATTATTGCATAGGCCATCACGTGGATTACCAGGAGCTAGAGACACATTGTGTGTGTGTGCGCTGGGAGCGAGGTGGAGACTATACACACATGTACATACAGGCCCTGGGGCTCCGCCCCCAATCACTGGCACAACAACACACAGACAGATACGAGGAGCAGGAGCAGCTCGTGCACATGCCGGTTAGTGACTTTGTCGAAGAACAGTGGAAACAAAATACAGAGTTTCTCTCTGGTCCACAGCTGTTCAACGATCAGAAAGATGGTTTGTATCTTGCTGGAGATTTTGTGTCTTCCTCCACTCTCCCGCTGACCTGCTCTCACTTTAACTAATAAACACCAACACTACTTATCAGGACCTGATCAGTACATGAAGTAAGTTAGTGTTTGTTTGATTCACTCCAGAGTTTATGAGACTGCATTTAAACATCATGAAAAAGGACTCATTTTCTGTGCGCTCAGGACAACATGAGACGTGACGCACACAATCAGGACTACAGTTAAATTGACCTTAGCGATAATGATCCGACACCATTGATTAATAACTAAACACATGATTGATGAACTATGAACGTGAACTAGTTCATTTTCATCTCTATGAACTGAACTTTGAACTAGTTCTTTGTGTGAACTTGCACACTGATTGAAAGTTTGTCATCTAAATCATAACCATCCTAACCTGTTTACTGAGCTGTGTACATATACCCTGAGCCAAATGTTTAATATTTATTTAAGAGCAATTCTTGTACAACAGAGCCAGAAAGTCCATTTTATTTATTGTTTTGGTTGTTTGTGTGGTTTATTCTATATATGGTTTATTTATTTAGTATTTAATATTTTTAAATAATTAATATTTTGAAAAATGGAAAGTTCATTGCTATTTGAAAGGGTCTAATATCGTTTTTTTTTTCAGTGGAATGAAAACGTTTTAAAATTATGACAATAATATTTATCACAATAATTTCTGGGACAAAATATCATCCAAGGTGGTGGTGTTCTCCATTAAAAATATACATTCAGGGTATCTTTATTTGTATATATATAAATCAAAGGTTTTTGAGTTGTTTTTGCATTTTTGCCTCAAGTCCACCTTAAATCCTAATAATTTCTTCATAATCTCTGCATTCACTTAGAGAAAATATGAATCTGATATTTCAACCACTATCTGACAGCTGTCTCCTCTCCTGGATTTTACAATATTGCTACAGGCAACAATATAATAATATAAACAATGAGAAAACAGAGATTTGTCATGCAGTAGATATCATGCTAATGTATTTCTACTGTGGTGGCTTCAGTTTTCATTGAAGTCATTTTACCTGGCTCCACTGACGTCTACTCCAACCATCAGCTGCCCATTCAGTGACAGCAGTTCATCTCTAAGTTTGATCCTCCCACAGCAGGCTGCTGGGCTCCTCTTCTTCACCTCTGTCACCCAGATGCAGCCCACATCCATTATGGGGCCCTGGTCCCGCCTCCTTCTCGGTCCTCCCTTCTTTCTTCCATCAGGGTCCCCAAAAATGGGGATGTTCCCAAAGCTGAGGCCAAACTCAGCAGTATCCCCCTTGTCTTTACTCAGGAAAACGGCATGAACCTCGACATCTAACCCCTCTCTGCAGAGGGATGGGCTAGCTGACGGAGCTGTATCCCCCTCCATGAAGTTGAACTTAATGTACTCCACCAACTTCTGAATGGCAGCCAGACACTGGGACTTGTCCTCCACATTAACACTGCTAACACTGCTGCTACTGCACTCACTATCCCCTTCCCCATTCTGGTTGGAGTCCTGATCCACATGCTGGAGGAGGAAGAAGAGGAGTGACCAGTGAATGAAGCTGGATAACACTTCATGAAAAGCCTTTAACAACTTAATGTTCATTTCATACTACTGATTGTTTGCTTAACAACATTCTGTTCACTAGTTTACAGTATATCTTTAGACTCATGCAGGGAGTCTACATGGAACACATAAAATGTTTTAATCTTAAACACATCAAAAGTTCCATGAGATTAACATGTGTAACTTTTGGAACATCACACAACAAATAAAGTGACAAAACAGGTTGTGTAGATACAAATTAAATGTCAAAATGATAGGCCACTTCACATAGGTCTTGTGTGATATACATGTAATAGTAATAATCAGTGTTTAGCTCACCACACTTTAACAGTGTTCAAATATGGTGAACTTTAGAAAGCAAATTCGCACCATATTTTATATTTAAGTAAAAACACAAGGTGTGTGACATATGAAGTACCTTGATGCCAGTCCTGTCCTGATTCAGGTTGTGCTCCTGCTGGGATCTTGTGCTTTGTTCCCCTTGCCAGTCCTCCAGCAATGGGAGGATGCTGAGGGCGTTGTCCTGAGTGATGGGCATCCTGGCATCCTGGGCCTTTTGTTGGGTTTCTCACCAACAGCTACACTGATGATTCCAAATGTTAGTATAGGCACAGTAACCAGTGTAGGCTGATGGCACCCAAATCCATCTCTGAAGGAGGCTGGCTGCAGAGAAACTGTCCAAACTCTACTCTGAGATTTCCAAAAGAGCCCAGGTGGAAAATAATGGATTACTGGCTGGACCTTTGTGCTGTGGTGTCTGCAGCACCAGCTCATTACCTAAAGAGAAAACAACAAGAAGTCACATTGTGGCAGCAGATAGAATGGTAAACAATAATCAAATAAGATTGATGAACACATTTCCAATTAATCCTAATCCCTTATACCAGGGAAGATCACACAATAGTATAATAACATTGTTGGGGCTGAACATAGAACAATGTCTTGCCAGTTCGATATGTCCCTTCCTGCCACTTGTCTCGTTTTCATCTCGCAATCATCAAACTAATTCAATAAACTCATCTTAATTTTCTTCAACTCATTGCCTGCCTGTGTTCATTTTTATTTAATCTTTTCTTTAATCCATGATTCAATGTCTTGATAGATAGTGTTGGAGAATCTGCTGCAGTATCTCACTAAACAAGCAGTTGAACCCAAAGGCTGACGTGTTCACCACAGAATGTAAAGCTCTCTACTTTCCATTCCTGCTGTTTCATGGACATAAGCTGTACCCTCCAAACTGCTTTAATTATTGAATGTCTGTTGAGAAATGCTATCCATCAATCAGCTAAATGTTTCATCCAGTGTGTGAAACCTCTTGAGAAAAGTCCAGTCACTGGGTATTAATGTAATTAACCACAATAATTTAATCTGGTGGGTTGACCTTAACTGAAGTTTGGGGATTTTGACTCTTTCTCCTGGGTCAGAATACATTTTCTATAGAGTCAGCTCATTATGTCTATGTGTTATTATGTTACATTATATTTTATTAGATTATATTTTCGGTCTGCCTGGTTGTGTACAGCTACAGTATTTACAATGTATACAAGAATCTAAATGTATGTATGAATGTTTGTGTTATGTCTATGTATGAGTAATTTTGTCATAATTCCTGGATATAAACAAAGTGGCAGGAATATCGTATTGTATTTAAATTCATTTTGGTATCTAATCAAACTTTTTTCTGTTAGTATATATACATTTATTATACATATAATATTTTTGACTTCATTGGAGGTTTATTTTGTGTAGTGTTTCTCAGCTAAGTAAAAGTATATGGTTGATAAGAAGGAAATAGACATGGTGTAGGGAAGAATGAAGAGACTATGAGAGGTTTCATTCTGGATACTGTTCCTCCTTGAAAAAATAACATCTTCAGCTTTCACAAGACAAAAAACTGCATCAACATTCACATTGCACTCCTGTTTTGCACTTTGCATTTTACTTTTTACTTACTTTTTATATCTTTTATATATATATTTTTATTTTATATGTTTGTTTTTTTTCTTATGTGTAGTACTGTGTTTTTGTGTTTTTATGCTTTATGTTCATTGTATGCACCTATATACCAAGGCAAATTCCAGGTAGGTGTAAACCTACTTGGCAATAAATACTTTCTGATTCTGATTCTGATTCTGATTCTGAAATCTCACGTGAGGACATTTCATCACTCAGCAGAATAATGATTCTAGACACACAGCCAAAACCTTTCATGGTGAGGAGGTGCATACAATGAACATAAATTATTATCATAATGGATCTGCCCCCTGAGCCAGATCTGCACCAAAATTGTATGGGTTCTTCTTTGAGTCAAAATTTCAACAATTACGGACGATAAACACGAGAATAAGTGCATACCTCTGCCAAGGCCCACATACTTATAAACATCAGTCTCTAAACATGATTGATTTTTTATCAAGGTCCATGAATTATTCTCTAAAAGAAATCAATCAAAAATCAATATAGTTAAGAAAGGAAGTTAAAAGACACTGGATCTGCAGGGACACAAGCAAACAGAAATAAAAATGGTCAGGGGTGAACACCCTTTGAAACTACTCAAAATAAAAATCAGTACCAAGTTAAATCTTATTTAGGCTATTCCTAAAATGCAACAGAAATACTTGATTTTGTAGAATAAAGCAAATACAGAATAATGTAAGGCGGATTAAAGGTCCAATCAATCAATCAATCAAATTGTATTTGTATAGCCCATATTCACATTCATTAGATTTCACAAACATTTCCATTCAACCATACATTAATATTACAAACAAAAAACAACTTTGAAAGTCGGAGAAGATATTGGAACATGGGCTGCCCACGTCATCAATTATAAAGCTATTAACATAATTTTACAATCAGCTTTAAATAGTTACTTCTACGGTCCACTTGTCAAATGCTACACTTTCGTCACTTGTACACTGTATGTCCGTCTCTCACAAGAACTTAACGCTATATCTTATCACACCTGATCCTTTTTCAGTGCTCTTCTTTATAATGCAAATAGGCTATTGTTAAGAGGTGTCAAGGTGTTGTTTAAATGCTCTAAACACTACAACACATTTTGTGTGTCCATGTTTTTCCAGATTACCACTTCAAAGCAACTCAGGGAATGGGACCTTCTGAGGAGCATGTGAATACATTGCACAGTATCTGCGAAACCCGCAGTCAGTGATGGAGACACTCTGTGGACACCTTAAGTTCTACACACTAAAAATCATATTGATTTTCCTTCATTTGAGGAAGTTTGAGCAATGACACCACTTTTTAAGCAGCTGTTAAAACAGTTTTGTTAATGCTAAATCTAACCACTCATAACAGGCTGCTCTCCTGCTGAAATAATGAAATCAATGAATGTCTGGATGATAAAAATCTATCTACAAGTGTATGCTTAATGTCTTTAATTTACAGTTAATGTATGCTTTCTAAATGTTTGTTTTATTGTTGATGGTCTTTATTGCACATAGTGGTCACACTTACTTTGCTAATTTTTCTCGTAGTCTGCTGTTATTTGTCTATTTGTGTAAGAACATTGAGTGCAACTATACCGGAGTCAAATTCCTAGAACTCACACATGGCAAATAAAGCTGATTCTGAAACGTGGTGCTAAAGCAGCAAAGGCCTTCAGGGGCCTAATTCATAATAGAGCGCTCATATGTAAAGTGAGGAATCTGGGTTGACCTTTGTTCTATGCTTAACTACAGACAGAGAGTGGAGCAGAGCCACATCTGTGGCAGATATAGACAAAAACACAGGCTGCCATGAGACCACACTTAAATGACTATGCAGAGCTTGGCCTTCAAATAAACTGTTGGGCTTTGTGGTACCATCTGTCTACTATTCCTGTACACTCCATCTGAAGGCAAACAGGGCCTGTCCTGCTCTGGTCTCAGCTCAGCCATGAACTGGAATGAGAGATGGAGGTTTGCAAGGAAAAAGTGGAAGTGAGGGTGTGCTACAATCTCAAGAGGGTGAAGCTTTCAAAATACGGTATCAAGTGACAAATAATGCACCACGATCCCATAATTAGCCAGATTTCCACTGCAGAAGCTTTCCCGAAGAACTGAACCTTTGCAGGAACACTGTGCTTTTCCACCACAGGGACCATGGTCTAAATTTAGTTCCGGGGATCTATACCCCCCAAATAATCTGTGCTTGGGTTGTAGCATGTTTCATGAAAATACAGAAACCTTTGGGATCGGGCTTGCAGTGCTGAATATTGGTATCCCAGTGTTTTATTTGATTGGTTTATTTGGTTTGCAGATAGGGAAAATTTGACATAAACTCAGTAGATACCACTTTCACTGTGTGTGTTGTTGTGACACCAGTTTTCAGCAGGTAGGCCCACCTGGCCACGCTTTGCAGTAGGTGCACACAGTACAGTCCCTGGTCTTAAGACCATGGTGGAATCATTAGAAACATCAAACCTCAAAAAGCTGTCTGCAGGAATAATTAGATTCCTTGAAAAAGAGTTCCTGGGTCTAAAAGTTCCATGTTCTTTTGGTCGAAACACAACAATTCATGACTAAAATGAGCAAGTCCAACAGATGGATGAGATGCACCATTTTAAAGGCTATTCATTGTGCTTATTAATCCTCAGCCTGTGTGGATCAGAAATATGTTATTCAAGTCAAATAATATAACCCTGATTAGGTCATCTATTTAGGATGCTAGTGAGATGCATTATGGGCTATGTAGGATCCAGCGTTTCTTTTGCTGGACCTATAGGTACTGTTTATTGCAGCTGTATTCATCGTGGCAATCATGATGTGAGTGTGTTGAGAAAATTGAGCAGAGTGTTCAACTTTGTGCATCACCACAGGCAGCTGGCAAACAACTCCCCTTCCTTGTATTTACAGAACCTCTGGGCAGGGTCACTTAGACTGAGAAAAATAAAGCTGCAAAAAAACCAAGAGGATACATTCACCTACACTCAAATTGTGGATAAAATTACTGTAAACAAGTTGCACACACGAAAAAATACCAAACACTAACTACATCAAGTTACTACTAGGGCTGTTGTTAGTGACAATCATGGCCAATTACATTCACTACTATCTACATACTATCTTCTACCTACATGGAATCAAATTAATATATTTACCAAACTGATATTTTACTGTAATAGCTGATAACATTAAACAAACTATTCAATTAAAATTCAATATGATTACATCAAACACAAGGCAGAGGTCAGGCACCATCTTTCTCCAAATGGGATAGAAGTCCAGTATGTACATTGTTCACATACATTGTTGTATGTCTATGGTACACTCAGCTGTAAAATCACCGGCCATTGGAGATGTTGAAAAGCTGACATTAGGATTGGAGTAAAAAATCCTGCATCAGTGAAGTTCTTGGTATGTCCTTACATTTTGGGAAATGTGTTCCACTTTCTTTTGCAACAATGTTGCAATTGTATTCAGCAAATTAGCAATAAAGTTGTTACACTTGGAGGTAAATATAAACTCTGGTATTTTGCTGGAAAATCATTGCCAAAATGTATTTTTCTGTTTTGTTTTTTTTTGCTTTAACATGTCAAAATGTTTGTAAATTAATTGACATAACATGACTCGTGGCAATTCCCACACAGAACAATATGTAAAGCTTATAAGAAAGCCATTCCTTAGGTTGTTCTACCCTCGGATATTTTGGTAAATGTTACATGTTAATCAGAGCAGAATATTATATATATTTATTTATTTTATATTTAGAGTGAGAAAAATACAAAGATGTTACCATGAAATCAATGTCCTACTAGAAAATGACTTCTTGATAGAAATGCTGTCAGTTTTTAGAACCAATAATCAAGTGTTAAAAAAATGAGGAAACAAGAAAATGTTTTTGGTATAAAGTTCATTTGATATATTCACTGGTTACTTGTGATCAAAAACGCTAGCAGTGGCACCGGTGGGGGAAAGTGTTGATATATATATATATATATATATATATATATAATGTATTATTATTATAAGAATTATCATTATTAATATTATATAATTAAAGCTTTGCCCACTGTTGCCTGCGTGAATCTTTCTTCTCTGTTGCAAGGGGAACATAGAGGAGCCCTCTTGACAATCTCTTGAATTTACACTACTCTGTCATATTAGCTAACTCCTTGAATTTTCTTGAAAAAGTATGAAAATGCCCCCATGAGGCCTTTTGGTAAAAGCTTTAAATTCTATTCTAATATTTAAACAGACAGAGATACACAGAAACAGATCAGTGTGTCAACTGATGACACAAATCCATTAAACAACAACAGTATTAACATGACATTTCAAGTTACAACCTAAATCCTTCTAAATGGAGCCCTTCCCCCTCTCTACATAAGCTCTGGCTGAACACTTGTAACAGAATTAAAGAGCTTTAGTCTGTATTGTTCCAGAGAAAAGGCACAACTCCACTGTCATCTCCAAGAGTTTCTGCTTATCACTGACATTATCATTCATTTCAAACACAGCTGTTGTTAAATACTTAAAAGATTTGATATTGGTTGATGACCTGTCTCTTTTTTTGTGTGCTATATCTTGGATTTTGGAGGAAAGGAGCAGGTAATGCAAAGCAGTGTTGAGTTTTTCGGTACAACACCTCAGAACATGCGTTCTCTTCAGGGACATGCAAACATTGTGATGCTCCTCCCCCAATGTCATCACCATAATGTACATCATCTGACACACTCATCTGTTTGATGGTGCATTTTAAGTCTGCTGACCGAGCAAATAATCAGAAGACATCATACAGGAACAATTTTTACATACTGTATATCCACACATTACAATGTAAACTGATGTGGTATGAACATGATGTATACATCATAGATGTAGAAAGTGTATTGTCTGTTGTCATTGTCCAGTGACCTGAGGCATTTATTTTGAAAACTTTTGGTCTAATAAGTGACAACCAACATCAAGAGCTTCAAAAGAGTGAGCTGGTTGTTTTTTTCTTACAGGGCCACAAAGGAGACACATGACATGTTTGCGTGGTCAGTGATGACAACATTTACTAAGCAAAGCAATAGAGAAAATTGACTCCTAAAATGTGGCCTAAAATAAACATACATTAACCTTACCACAGTAAATGGTCTATTACAGTGGAAAGCTCTAAGCATTGTTTGTGTGGCAACCCACATGCTATCTCCTCATGGGTGTATGTGCATTGTAAACAATTAGTGTTTACAATGTTACGGTGCAGGACTTGACATTGCTTCTTCGACACGGTGCAACATCCCACAGCTAGCACATGACAACACTACTGCAGAGGACTGCAAAAAGATTTGCTGCTGCACCATCGAGGTGTAAACACTCCAACATGTCCCTCTACCTTAGAGTTTGACAACAGGGATTAGTTGCCCACTCTTTGTTCCGTGTTCAAGCTGACCTACATGTCTCGTCCCACCCATCCCCCTACACCCTGCTCTACTCCTAGGCACCATATGGCCAAAGATTAAAAAAGGCCACATTTCAGTACATCTGAAATGTCACATTGTTATAGAATAAAAGTGAAAACACACGAATGTAGTCCAGTGTAGTCCTGATACTTCAATCAGCTGGCGATACTGACTATAAAGAACATGTTTTGGACCTTCAATCTACCATAGAAGATTCATAACAAACATGACATGTATGCACAGCAAATAGATTCTACCTTAAGATTGTTTTTACTGTCATTATTGCAATGCATGACTAAATTGGCAGCTCTTTTTTCCAGTGCAAACTGAGAGCTGTTTTGTATCACCTTCTAATAATTTCACTTAAAGTTACTTTTAGAGCACTTCTGTTATACTGACGATGACTAGAGAATTGGAAGATACTATTTCTTCAGGGTGTGTCTAACACTTCATAAAGCAAACAACTGCATTGCATTTGGTTTGAAATGGTTTATTAGGAAAATAGTCTGTTGTTCAGCTGCCCTCTCAAGTAGTGCTGTTCCATATTTTGTCCAACCGCTCAAGTAATTAGTTGTATTAATAGTTTGCTAAATTAATATGGTTGTTCCAAAATGTAACTATTAGGGGAAATACCTTGATTGCTTAACAGTAAAGCACTATAAATTATTTACTTTTGGCACAAAGGTTTTAAAATCACAGGTTCCTGAGGTGTTTGTGAACATTTTATAGGAAATAAATGAAAACAAATGGCACACATCTTGATTTAACTGATTGAACTATGACTACTGAAAACCACTTCCTTTAACGGGTAAAGCAAGTACTGTTGCAAGTTCCAATATTTAAAGTCCTTAATGTAAATCTTGATAACAAAGATTAGATAGTACTTTATAGTCATCCCTCACAATCCTGCCATGACAATGAGGCCATATCCACACTCTGTGTTTAGCCTACAAAGAACCATCTGTGGTGCAGCTGCTGAATCATAACTTTATACCTGAGCTGGATTGAACATATGGAATACCAACACCAATCCCACATGCATACATTCTTTTGATCAGAGGGCTGGCCCAAAACTGACCCACAGTCAATGATATAAAGCTGCTTTCAGACATGCACTGAACACCAGATAATCCCTGAGATTATCTGGTGAGGGGCTGTATATGAGAATGCAAATTTCCGAGTGAGAGCCTCCAGACATTCTCTGGAGTTTCTCCTGCCAGCCCCTTAGTAAAAACTCCAGATGATGTCTGAATGAGCCCGAGTGAGAATATAGCAGGAGGTCCTCTAGAGGATTTACCATGAGCGAGTGTTTGTGTTGATGACGTTTCTAACACACCTTGGACTGAAATGTATATCAAGAGAGCCTACACCAGTGTTGATGTGCTGTAAACAAAAATACCTGATTTAAAATTGAAGTTGCGTCCTGCCTCTGCCCCCTCACCTGAATGCCCTGGAGATTTCTGTCGTGTCTGAGCAGTGTCAGCAACATGATGCTCCACCAGAAAATACACTGTCCTTACTCCTCTACAGTTAAATGTAACATTTAACGTCAGGTGAAAGATTCATTGATCTCAAAACTAAGCTAATTAAGGGATGAGATGAATATGTGACAGTTATTGATGGTTCACATTTTACTAACACTACAGAATATAAAAAGAAAACACTACTCATTTTTCCATATTAACCTGCAAGTCAAACATGCTGCAGTTAGCCTAACATGTTTGAGAGTCTGCATCATAAAGTTAGTTTACATTAAGTAATTCACATTTTTTTTCGACTCTATTTGAAGTGTTTTATTTAGTTATACAGCATGTACAATAGGAGATTTTTGCTTGAAGGGGAAACTGATTCAGGGCTCAGAGGCTGAACAGGGGCACTGGAACATGCCAGGGATTAGAGATATTTATTGTTTCAGGCCATGGTGAGCTGCTGTCAGCAGTTTGTGAGTGGTGTGCCGAGAGAGCAGGGCAGGCTGATTCTGTCTAGAACAGGAACAGAGGATTTTCACCTCACTGTATTCAAATGGTTGAGCTCTGTTGAACAAGCAACACAACGCAGCACAAGCAACATAACACAGAACCACAATGCAGTTCGGCAACACATGATGTGTATTAGTTTCTATCCCAAAACTAGAGAGTTGAAACAAGCTGAATCAAGCTCAGACTGAAACATGTTCACCCTAAGTCATCTTGTCATCACCTTCATTTGTGTTATCTAAGGGTGAATCTAAGTGTATTTGCAGAGTCTCCAGCACGGTACCAACATGTTTAAACATGTGGGGTGGTAAGAGTGCACTGGTTATGGAATATGTTCATGTACAATAGTTGTTTGTGGCTAGGACTTTCTATCTGGGCAGGTGCAAAAAAGATATTAGATTAGGTGATAATCTGTTCAGACACGACTGTTTCTAGCAGTGTACAGTGCAAACATCCATTCTTAGAATAAGCAAGGAGCAACCAGTGTCCCTCCCTCAGTAAGATGCTACAGTGCTCAGAATATTTTCAAAAGTTACAAACTTTTATTGTGAAATGACCACCTTTTGTTTCTCAGTGCAGTGCGTGCTTGTGGAGGTTCAATGGAGGACACTATTACAAAAAGGACAAATGATAGAGACTGTAACTTTGAAAGATACTCACGATACTCTTGATTTATCTAATGTAGGTAACTGAAGTCTCTTCATTCAAACTTTGGAATCAACACAAAACGAGGACTGTGGAGTTTGTACCCCGTCTCACCCATGTGAAATATTTTACAAGAGTATATCCCAATGACCAGTATGAGGTGGTCCAGTAAGGAAGAATGATTTATGTGCTGATGTTTATATGCCCCCTGACTGCTATTTACAGACACACAAGAACAAATTGTCCACAGCACCAACTCATTCTGACCCGGCCTGATCCTTACAACTAAACATCCTCAGCAGAGCCCAACTTGAAGCAGATGTTTTTTTAATATCAAAACTGTCAATTTTCTTTCTTTCTCTCTCTCTCACCTATTTCTCACACACCTACTCACACACACACACATACACATGTTCAAAACACATTAAGTGCAGTAAAAGACTTGCTCTTGCACTAGCTGTTTTATTATCACGAAATAACACAAGACGTTTCTCTATGGACAGACTGTTGCTGTGGAACATCCATGCCAAAAAAACATTTTCCCGCACAACACTTAAAACTATTGTTTATTTTTTAAGATTATTCTGAAGCTGTCATATACACTGAATGAAAAGTTCAGTCATTCTGATTGGATCAAATGGAAGAATATCTGCTCCTATCAAAACTGCTTCAAACAGCACTCTCTGTGTGGACCTATAGAGGTGGACCAACTGACTGCTCCTGCATAGTGCTCCAGGCAAAGCAACAAACGCTGTGTGGAAAAGTGTGAACTATAATCACATGTGTCTGGTTCCTGAAGGTGGTACGCTGGGAATGATCAGTGCAGTCTGGATGGCAGCCTGTAGATGTAAAAGCTATCACATTATTATACAGTGAGGTCATTTGGAAACAGCAGTCAGAGGAGAAAAACAGTGAATGGAGAAGCAGATATTTCCTCAGCAGGAATGCAATGATAGCAATTCACCCGCTGCTTTCCATCAGGACAGAGCAGTCCAGCAGGGTTTGACAGAGGGATGAGCTGAAGAGGGCCCATCTGTGGACACCAAGACAATCTCCTGATCTGCCTGTCTGCACACATTACTCTGCTTCATTCATTGTTATTTGCTTTTTTTATTAGAGCAAATTTTTAGTTAATACTAAACCAATTCTCTAGACAATGTTGCCAATCACAGAGATGGCTTATGTGTGGTAGTTGGACAATGGAGCAAGATGTGGACAGAATTAATCCAACGTTATTTTCTAGTTTAAAAAGTCTCTCATACAAATCCAGCAAGTACTCACATTCTATACGGATTCGATATATTGAACAAATTCAAGTGGCTCTAATGAGGTGACGGTGACGTTTGCGTCGTGACTGTAATATTATGAGCCACCGTGATCCTTCTGTGTCCATGTCACAGCAGCATAGAGAGAGGACACAACTAACTGCACTAGTTCACTCTCTGTGACTCGATGTTGCAGTGTGTGAGACCGTGTGAGAAAGTATCATGCAGCGGATAAAAAACAGACAGCACAGGATGTCGTACCTTCAACTACATGGTCACTCACTCCGAGGGCTCCCGATCCCACTTCACAGAGTTGGAATACTCCATGTCGTCAGTTTTTTCTTTTATGCAAATAAACTAGGTCTCCAAAACGCACATACACAGATTATTAAATCTTTTTAGCTGTTAAATCCCCGCAAGAATAAAGTAGCGCAAAACTGCATTTACGCGCAGCTTGGGGAGAAAAGTGTCTCCAGACTTCAACTCCATTCAACAGATCTCCACTGCAGGAAAAACCGTCCAAGAAGCCACACTTCTGCTGAACTGCACTTTTATAATGTTCTGCGTTCTTCTTTCTCCACAGATGGATACTCCGCGTCAGGGAAACTGGTGAGCTTTCATTCGGCTGCAGGCGGAGGGCGGAGACAAAATGTCCACATTTTGTTGAGACGGCGGTTTTATCCTGAACTCCGCCTCCAGCTCCTCTTCCTCCGCGGACTGTTCATTCACTGCTGTACTGCAGCTGACAGCTGCGTGGCGTCGCTCCGGTCCACTGAACGGTTACCAATCACATCAATAACATAATCAACAACGATATATTTCTTATGTTATCTTTGTCGTTATTATGGGTGCCGAGTGGCGGCACCACTGGGTAGTGCATTGAATCCAATGTTAAATTTAGGAGGACATTTTTGGAATGACAACTACGTTTCTAAATTGCTCTCACAGCCTCAATGTTGGACTCTAAGCAATAATATAGATATGTACTTTTTCATCTCACAGATAGGAGCTATAGATTTTGAGTTAGAGCATTTTGTTCGTGACGTACTCCTGAGCAGCAAACTGTCACTCGCTCTCTGTCACAGGAGCAGTAATCAGTGAAGTTACACACGCAGAGGGAGGGGCCGAGGGGGGAAAGGGAGACAGTGGCATCTTTATATTAACTACTTCAAAGGTGTTTATCAACACAATGTGTGGTCTGGTGGGTAGAGCAGAGGGTCAGTGACTCAGAGGTGGAGAGTTCAAGTCCAGGTGTGGGCAGGACTCTAACATTAATTTTTTTTCCTTGTCTGATGATTTTGAACTATAATGTGATTGGATCAGTGGGTTGAGATGCTGACTCAGTGATTCTCTGGTTGAGAGTTCAAATCCCATTGAAGCCAAATATATATATTTTTTTTCTGACCAGTCCAATTGATGTCAAACTTTAATATTGACTCATTGTTACAGCGCCACCTAGTGGTCAGTGTGAAAATTAAGTTTGAGCAATCGGTCCCAAAATGCTGTCACATGATCAGAGCCCTGATGCTATCGCAATCACTGCATACACACTAATAGTGATAGCGCAACCTAGTGGTCAGTGTGAAAGTGAAGTTTGAGCAATCGGTCCCAAAATTCTGTCACATGATCAGATTCCTGACCTGAACAGATACATTAGTGTGTGATAGTGATACCGCCACCTAGTGGTCAATGTGAAAATTATCTTTGGGCAATCGGTCCCAAAATTCTGTCACATGATCAGAGCCCTGACCTGAAGAGACCTATGAGTGTGTATGCAGTGTTAGTGATAGCGCCACCTACTGATCAAGTCTGTCTCTCTTAAACCAGCCAGCCAGCCAGTCTCTCTCTCTCTGGGTCTCTCTCTCTCTCTCTTACTCTCTCTCTCTGTTATACAAGCAAGTCTCTCTCCCTCTCTCTCTCTCTCTCTCTCTCTCTCTCTCTCTCTCTCTCTCTCTCTCTTTCTCTGATTTACCAGCCAGTCTCTCTCTCTCTCTCTCTCTCTCTCTCTCTCTCTCTCTCTCTCTCAAACTTGTACAGTTTCTCTCTCTCTCTTAAAGCAGCAAGTCTGTCTGTCTCTCTTCCCAAAACCAAAAAAACAAAACACAAGAGTCTCTGTTGCGCCGGCAGCAAGCAAGGCACCCATTCGAAATTTCTCGGCAGGAGGAATTTTCTAGTTATTAGTACTATGTTTATATTATTTTATTGGATGTTAATTTGATTGTGATATCGGCCCACGAGTCTGAAATAAAGCTCAACTATTATTGCGGCAA
Source organism: Verasper variegatus (assembly GCA_026259375.1). Classification (NCBI taxonomy): domain Eukaryota; kingdom Metazoa; phylum Chordata; class Actinopteri; order Pleuronectiformes; family Pleuronectidae; genus Verasper; species Verasper variegatus. Next base: position 25,967,400 of record CM048041.1, read on the forward strand.
ATTATAATATACATTATCGCAAGGCACTTAACATAGAAGGTCAAGACCTTAAAATTGATAGAGAAACCAACAGTTCCCACAATGAGCAGCACTCTGGCGACTGTGGAGACGAAGACCTCCCCCATTAACTGGGAGAAACCTCTAGCAGAAGCAGACTTCAGCTTAATATTACTCAGTGAGTAACTCTTTAACCCCAATTGAAGAATGGACCTTTTCACATATTTGTATGTAAACATCTCTGGTGAACACAGCACTATTCACTGAAGACACTACAACACCTCCTTCTTTCACTAATGTTCAGTTACAGTGACAAAATATAGTGATGAGCTCAAAGTAGAGAATTATTTGGGTTAAAGAAAAAATCTTTAAGGCTACAACCATGAGTGCCCAGGCCAGGTAAAGACCATCTTTACAGCAGCCATTTTGACATGAAATAGAAGGTAAAACCAGGGACGACTAATCACATTAATTAAGGTTGTGCTCCATTTAGCCTTAATTAATGTGATTAATGTGATTTACCTATGTCAAAATGGTTGCCGTGAAGAAGGTCTTTACCTTAACTGCTACATGATCCTTCAAACCACCCTTCCATTACTTCTTGTTCATTCACCCATCTTCCAGATTCCTCTGCTGCTTTTTATGTCGCAGTTCTGCACACCCTAATACAAACCTCGCCAGCACTCACTTTTAACATGGGTTAGGGTCAATCACTTTCATCCTCCTTTGCCTCATGATATCTTAAATGCATCACGGCCTTGTGTTCCCCCCAAACACATTTGACTGCCTCACCACAGCCTCACACCCTGCTGTGCCTTCTCAAAGACAGAGCCTTTAATTCATCAATCCCTTCATTACACCAGTTAAAGGGATCTTCGTTGTTACAGGCTCATCAAGTCTAACAGAATTTGTCAATCACCTGAACAACCAAGCTCTTCCAAACTCCGAACCCTTTATTGTTGTTCTTACTCAGTAACATTATTTTTCAACACTACCTTGTGTAGACAAAGTGCTTTACAGTACAGTTTTTGCCATTCACCCATTCACACATACATTCATACAGGGCATGTATGAGCCACACTTTCTTTATTACACATTACTCACAGGGGTAATTCAGGGGTTCAGTATTTTAACACTTCGGCATTTGGAATGGAGGAGATGGAACCACGACCTTCTGGTTAGAGGACAACCAACTATATCTCCTAAACCACATACTGAGACAAGATACAGTAGAGGGGCTCTATGGAGGTTGTCATTTGTGATTAAATGCAGATTTACAGCATGTTAGATGGGCACAATGCTAGCAAGTTCCCTTCAAATACATGTCTGTCTCAATTTTATAAGCATTTTAGAAGATGTTGGCACAAGTGGAGGCCCGCAGCATTACCACGACCAGGCCACCTGCATCGCTGTTATTGCTATTAGTGTTATGTATAATAAAATCTGATCAATATATTAAACATTACAAATATTGGTATTATTATGATACGCTATTGAAAAGTGAAATGGCTTTGCACTTGAAATCTGGAGCTGTTTACCAGACACATAGACAAAGACTTTGTTCACTTTATTGTTTCTGACACATAGGATGTGATAAGAGGCCACAAACGTTATGGCAGGGCAAGGCGAGCACATCTGCATAAGCTATGGCAACACATTGTAAATGTATAATGGGAAAATCATTGGAGGCCACTGTCGCTCATCGTTGTCGTGTTGGACAGCTTTATCAAATCTGCATGAATTCATGATTGATTGTGTCTGTTTTCCCCTGTCCCCATTCTGCTCTTCCCTATAGGATCTGCACACTTACCCTGTGGTGACAAAAGCACAATGTCTCTTTCACCTCAGATGGCTGAAAAGTTTAACATGAGATCCTTCTGGCCTTCCTATAGTTTGGGCATTAAAATACATTCTGACACCATTTCTAGCGAGAAATATGCTATTTGCTTCCACAATCTTCAGCCAGTTCATGCTTACGATCTATATTTTATTAGTTATCACGAATATTTTTCAGATCTCGCCAGAAAAATCGTAGTAATGTAATGTTTTTATCGTTGCTATGGTGGTTGCTGTGAACGCTGCCATGCCGTAAACCACGTCGTAGCGTGCTGTTTGAGTCATCGTCCGTGCATTGTGTCGTTCAGTGGGCGTGATTGTTATTCACGTTCTTTGAAATTAATATTTGATGATAGATTACACCTCTAATTCCACGGATCTAAGAAGTCCCCGCAACGACATTCATACCGAGCCGGGCCCGATTGCGCATGCGTGAGCGGATCTGTAATCTTGGACGGTTTAGTATGGCGAGTGCACATTTTTACAGTATATATTCCTATTGTGTCTTTGATAAATTTGATATGGACTGATGATGAACGTTAAGATTATTTTTCGTATATCATTAATACATTTTTTTATCTTTGTATTTGTATTTCTGCTAAGTAAAGAGTTGTTTGTACATACTGTTAATCTTCATGTGCTCTGTAATAGCGATGAATAAAAACAAATCTGCTGTCTACTTGAATTTTAATTTTTTTATTTTGTATTACTTTATAGAGATGATAGACATACTGTATAAGGCAAGGGCTAAATCAATTATTTAATTTATATATACAATTCAGCAAACAATTTCAGCAGCAAATGGTTTCAGCAGTTCACACAATCACACAAGGCGTTGGGGTTTGAAGGGTTTTTAATTAATGTATGTACCATACATACAAAACAAATTTGACTACACTCCTAAAATATAAATTAACAGTAAGCTAAAGAAACAGCAAGATAGTCTTTTCAATTAAACAAATAATAGTAATATTACAATATTATTAATATATACTGTATATATACAGTGTAATCAACCGAGAATATTTTTTTTTACATTAGCATTGAATGGAATTCAAAACTTGACAAGGAAGAAGGGCAACGAGACACAGTGAGCTATAAATGCCATATGCATTGAATATGTTAACATGCACACAGTAAGCTGATTAGTGTAAATTACCTGATTATTGTAATAGTCAATTGTCAAGACAATAGTTTATACTTGTCTTTTTCAAAATATTTTTCAAATAAATAAATAGCACCACATTAGCAGCAACAATTTACATAAAAGTAAAGAAATGCATAATGTTATATAAGAAAAACTAACGATATATAATACTAATTTCTTAATTGTAATATTGCAGTAAACATTAAGTAATTTCAGGGACAATCAAATCCAATTAAGAGACATTCTACATACCACATGGAACAGGGCTCCTGCTCCACCAATTCCATTATGTTCCCCTGAAACACATTCAAACATGTTTACCATTAAAAGCAAACCTATGGTCAGATGACTTTACAGTTTGAAGTTGTGGTGATTGTAAATCCAGTTAGTATCTCTGTAGTACAACATTTTTGTGTATATTACAACTGAATTTTTTGACTTCAAATTACAACAAATAAAACCTTCAGCCTTTTGCTTTTCAGTACCTTCTTCACTGGGTAATACTTCTCTCCTCCAGAAATTGAATGGTTGCTTCTGAAAGAGCAAAACAAGAGTACACTTACTCTCAATCTGACCTCATATATATTAATATTAGCATTGTTGCACAATTTGATAATCAATTGTCAGTGAACATCCTAATAATCCTACCAGAGCTATGCATTTAGCACATGCATCATGGAGATCATGGGAACCTACTGGAAATGTTAAAAAACTGGGTGTGTCAATCTCGGGCTGCAACAACTAATCGAACAGTCTTCCACTCCAACAAAAAACAATTAGTGTTTGGGGTTCCACAGGGTTCCTTCCTGTGTACTTTTAACTTTACATGATTCTCCTTGGCTTTATCATCAGGAAAAATAACATGATTACGTTGATGACCAGCAACATTTATTCTCATTATCCACTGATGACTTCAAACTAGTCAGCTGGTTGAAAACAAAATAACCACTAGATGGCAGCAAACCTTATTTGGCTTTAGAACAGGGTAAAAAAAACAGACCATGCTTATGGGTTTTAAATCATAGACACTAGGGCTGTACAAGATATCTAAAAATTACGGTCATCGCGATATCAACATGGGCGATATACATATCACAAAAGACTGCTTGGACTGCGGTAAATGGTGTTCAATGTGCCATGTATTCACAGTCTGCATGTCAATATATTTGGCCAATTAGATGGAGCCCAAACTGAAATGTTAGGAACCAATATAAACTCTGCTCCATGGTAATTATTAACATATGCCTAATACTTTTCAATACTGAAATATTAAAATTCATCATTGCTCGTCCCATACCTGTCCAGGAACATCAGCTGTTGTGGAGAGTGTCAGGATTCCCGCGATGATGACAATGCCCGCCCCCTACTTTGGTTCTGATTGGCTAACCCCTGACCCTAACTCTGACAGTCCTCATTCCTAAACACCAATACATAGCTCTGGCGCCAATAAGGCTTACTAGCCAATCAGAGGGAGAGTAGGGCGGGTCGTCCCCCCCCCCCCCCCACAAGGATTTTTAACATTGCTACTCCCTTCCCCTAGACCCCAATGCAGCATGGTCCCTGCTTTTCAGGATTACAGTATAGAGTACCTAGTGGGTGCATGTTTTAAGAGGACCCAAATATGAACTACTAAGACGTCACATTATGTTTCTCTTGAGCTCATGGAAATGTGAGGTTTTGACTGTTCATACCTGGACTATATCTTAACTCCAAGTGGTGGGACAGCCTCACACTTTGATGTAAACCAATTTTAGAACATATTTGTTTATACTGGAGATCTTTTAAAGTAATGTCCCAGAAATGATTTCTGATAGAAACCCCTGCCTCATTCATTGTAGTATTAATGTGTATGAATAAGTCAGGCTGCCGCTTACCAGCTACTGATTTAAAGTGAAACATCTATTGCTATACTCTGTGTTAATTTCTTTGATGTTAAGAATGTTTCTCATTGTGAAACATCTGGGTCACCTAATTTTTAGTGTAAACAAGAGGGTGGACTCTGACTTATGACTGAATGTATTTAGCACTGATACACAAGCTTGATGTTACACATCTTAAACAATATGATATGGGCGCCACTTAGACAACCAGACCTGTGTGCTTTGCTGTGACTATAAATGACTGAAACCTCAGATAAAGAAAGTCATTTTCTGACTTCAGTAGCTGAGATACTCTCTACAGAATGTAATGTGCCCATTCTACTTCAAATCCATTTGATCCTTTTGTGTGTTTATTTTGCTTAAAGCAGAGCATTCACTGCTTTAACTCAATCAGCATCTTATCTGCCAATAACATGGTGTAGAAGTGCAAGTAAATCACAATATGTTATGATCGATGTCATTTATTATGCACACAAATTACATTAAGGCAGTTGCTGGAAATGATATGATCAACAATTCTCATGCAAAAAAGAGTTTAAAAACTACAAAAATAGTGTTTGGGAGAGGGCGGATTCAGAGGGAGGGGGCAGCTATGGAGAAAGTTCTGTCACTCCAGGTTTGCTGCTTGGTGTGATGGAGACAGGAGGTTAGCATCAGGAGCAGAGGCTGCAGGAGGGAGTGTGGAGCTGGAGCACAGTGGTACAGCTTCACTTGAGAAGAACTGAAGGACACAAACAAACCATAGTGTTAAATTATGAAGATGGTTCCCTTTGATTGTTGTTTTTTTTTAAAGATAAACGTCAGACAGGCCGCTAAAAACTACATATGCTAAAGCTAACAGCTATTCACACGTTTACCTAATCACAGCACTCACAGTTCTTCATCAGTGGAGAAGTAACTCTCCATGTTTTCCTCTTCAGAGGAGGAGTCATCCAAAGACATTGTTGCCGTTCCAGAATATGTCAGACCCGCTGCAGCTTGAACTTTGTGCAATCTTCTCTTGAGCACGCAGAGAAGACCCTCACGTCCCGTCTCCGTAAATGCCTCAGTACTGCCTGAGAATGTATGGTAAAAAACAAAATGTTTTAATAGTGTGTTTGTGTGTATGTATATATACACACATACAAGGCTTTCTTTTCTACAGAAATCTTTTTCCTGAGTTGATGTCTCTGCTTATTGCCATCTAGAATGTGAAACCAAACATTGGTCAAGATGACCAATGTAACACCAATAAAATCCAGTCCACTACACTAACATTTTAATACCCCTGCAATAGCCAGTGGCCGGAGGCCTGTGTATGTTTTCAGGGTTGTCCATCTGACTATTTGCCTTAAAGTCAAAGGTCAAGGCCACAATGACCTCATCTTACGGTTTCAGTTGTCAAGAGGTTACAGTGACATTTATATGAGAAAAAATATGTAGAGATATGTAAACAGAAACTGCACTGGTTAGCGGAGTCATACAACCGCAGTGCGGTAATTCTATTTTTTTTTTTTTTTATAAATGGGTTAGCTATTTTTACAATCTACAAATAGTAATCAATACATTTTGTCACAGTATGTTACACAAAGAAATCGGCATTAAACTTGGCATCTTGTTGTCTCACCCGTCTGACGATACAGCTGAAATCTTTGCTGCTTAATGCTCAAATAGAGTCCTCAATAGCGCTCTCCCTAAAAACGTGTGCTGGTGGCTCCTCCTGCCTACTCCACCATATATTTCTCATTCAGTATTAATCAGTATTCACCAATTCCCTTCCTGCAGTATTTAAGGAGCAGTACAATCACATGTTCCTTACCAGAATGTCAGCTTACCATATATTATTGCCTCGGCCAACCCTTGCTTCATAATGTCAGCTGTTGTGTCTGTGGATTACAAGAAGCCAATGACTTAATCCTTTGGTTCAGGAAAGAGTAATGTCATGTCTCTATCCAGTGAAATAAGGATCAGTGTTGTTCCTTAACTGACTGTGATAATTATGTTTTGATGCTATGTCTTTTTTTATTAACAGTTAATAAACAAAATTCTCCTAAATCGTATGTTGTATCATCAATCAATCAAATCAAATTGTATTTGTATAGCCCATATTCACACATCACAATTTGTCTCATAGGGCTTTAACAAGGTGTGACCTCCTCTGCCCTTAACCCTCAACAAGAGTAAGGAAAAACTACAAAAATAAACTTTTAACAGGGTAAAAAGAACGTAGAAACCTCAGAGCCACATGTGAGGGATCCCTAACCCAGGACGGACAGAAGTGCAATAGATGCCACATGACAATCATTGTTTCATAAATGGTCTTTATTTATATAGCAGCTTATTTAGTCTTGATGACCACTAAAAGAGCGTTACAGTACAGTTTAGTCAATGACACACACATTGATACAGTGTATCTGTCTCTGTCATACATCACTACACACACTGCCACAGTTCACTTACCTGCAGTATTTAAGGAGCAGTCATTAGGCCACAGCCATTCGGGGAAAATCTCCTGAGCCACAGCCGGCCCCAAAAAGTTATGTGATGAACCACACATATGTGACATATGATAACTGCTTGCACTGATACTTCTTCTTGTTTTACACCCACATTGCAGGCGTGCACACATGCACACACACATAAATGATGACACATTATTCTTTTCCCATAACATATTTTATTTCTGTTAGAAATTCATTAGTTATATATTGCACACATTTAGTTTAGTTACTTTTGTATATTCAACATTAATTTATTTTGTATTAAGCTGATCACCCAGTATATATGTCCTTTTGGTTCAGTGTGTAGTAGGTCAGTTGAGTTTTGGTATGTCAGTTGGTTTGTTAACGTGCTTTTGTTTTCATAGCCTGAGTGCCAATGGTGGCAGTAGGTTTATTGCACCGTTTAAGCTTTTGCTTCACTGCTTATTGCATCTGCCACCACCCCATCAAATACAAGGCTGGATTACTAGGCAAAGCTGGCAACTGTTACAGAGCCCCCTGACAGCTTATTTCAGCCATGATCAATCAAGATTGTCTGTACGGCTTATATGAAAAGTTTCAGTTCTGTTGCTTGTCAATGGCTTGGGGAGGGCTGAAGGCCTGGTGTTACACTTAGCCCCTTCAAGACTATATGTGTTTTCTGCTTTGGTTATCAAATAACTTTTTTACAGTGTACTCTAATTTGTGTCTGGTATGAAATACAATGATAAATGCTTGTTTGTATAGTATGTGAAACAGCCAAAAACTTGAAACACAAACTTACATCAAACAGAGTTTGCCCATACAGTATTAAAAGCTCTCTGCCTAACTTGATGGACAATAAGGAGAAACTTGAGGTACACAACCTTGTCAAAGTGGATCAACAGATTTACTTATAGGAATCAAAAAACAAATTATACTACTGCATGTACAGTACATTCATTCAAAGCAATATACAAATAAGTATAAGTAAGCAAACTAAAAAATTACTTTTCATACTGCGAAAACACTATTTCCTCAAGTTAAAATACATTGAAGGGAATTGCATTCACCTAAGAAAAATAGTAGGCCTTTTCTCATGTTTTACTATCTGATCGTCACAAGAACATTATGAGATATTTACAGAGTAATGGCATTAGTATATCTGAAGTCATTTTGTTCCTTCAAGAGCAACTAAAAGAGTTCATGCATCTGAAATTAGCCTATATGCTGACATTGTGGTATGCAAAGTATGCAATTAATTATGATAAAAACATTTGCAGAGGCTCCATAATTTATAATTATATCATTATTCCACAGGTCACAGAACATGGTATTGCCTGGTCTTGTTATTTTTAGACCGTTTGAGACTTTATCTTCCAAGAGATTAAAATATCATGCCATGAGTCATAATTATGATATACAGAAGTCATAATAGGTTTCCATGTTGTTGTTTTTTTTCTAAATGCAAAACCCAGAGACTCTGAAGGGTGAGGTAGGTATATAGCCAATGGGTGGATGTAGTGTGCTTCTGGAAAAGTAGATGGTAATGTTTCTGTAGGTTCCTGACAGGCAGGCGAGGGTGGATGTGTCTTTCAGAAACACGGACCTTGACCAGGCTATGAAGTCTGTTTACATTACAGATATGTAACTTGTTAAAAAGTAATAAAAAAAACTAGCACAACTCAACCTTTTAACTTTTAGGGGGGGAAAGCATTTAGTGTTGAAAGCACAGTCCTACTGATGATGATGAGACTGCATGGCTAGGAAGACAAAGTCGACAGGTGATGTTTTCTCACTTGAACACACTCATCACTTGATGGTGGCAATATGGTTTGGAACCTGGACTATCTTTTCCAACAGGTTGTAGAGTGCAGTCTCTATGTGGTCTCAGTGAGACCCAATATGGTCATGGCACAGTAGGGACAATATAATGCAGAATGAAAGTGAAGGACGTGATATTGAAATTGAATGAATAGATACATAACATTACAACATTCAACCATAAAGCAGGTGTGTGTTATGCTCAGGAGAAACTCCACAGAATAAATGGTGCAAGGGCGCCAGTCATCGGACTTGCCAGGGTATTGTGTGAGAGGAGACGCTTGAATGTAAACTTTTTTTAAAGAGATATTTTTAAAATTCTGTGAGCACCATAAAAGACATTAATTTCAGAGAAAGATTCTCAAAACCTCAGAAAGCTTTCAGAGAAGTACAGTATGGTTAGCTGATCAGTTGTGTGAATACTATAGGCAGTATAGTATAACTATTATAAAAAGATATAGTTATTTATTAATCATTGTAATTAAATATCTTGTTAAAGTAACCCAATGACTCAGACAGGGTTTTCTTACTGTAGATTGACACTATGTTGATAAGATGCTGTAAACATTGTAAGCACATTAATTGTTATTATGCAGAGTATAATTTATAAAAAATTATTTATTTATACACCATTATTAAATAGTGTAATTCTAGCAATATAATTTGACATATACTGACCTAGTGTTCGGTGAAGGTTAAACTCACTTGATATTCAGGTTATCTCGGCTTCTACCTGCTGGATAAGTTCGGTACAACATCAACCACACGGCGCCATATTAGATTGACGCTACACTGCTGCGGACCAAGTCGGGGAAGAGGGACAGTTTTCCAGATGTCCAGGATCCCCAGGCCGCAGTAGTCAGTTTGCAAAACACAGGTAACTGGTATATGGTCGACATCAAGTAAGTGGAGTAAACATCTCGGGCAGCGTCGTCCGGGGCGTCTTGTTTTTGTCGTCGTTCAGCTCACTCGGCCGGCAGACATGACTTCCTTGACTCAGCGGAGTTCGGGCCTCGTGCAGAGGCGGACCGAAGCCTCGCGCAACGCCGCTGACAAAGACCGTCCGTCCGCCGAGGAGGACCACGAGCCCCGGCGAGGAGACGAGCAGGAAGACGACGATACTGGAGACTCCAAAGAAACACGTCTCACCTTGATGGAAGAAGTGCTGCTGTTAGGCCTGAAGGACCGAGAGGTAATATCAGATAGTCCTGGTCTGTTACGCTGTAAATGTAAGAAAAACATTCACGCAATACGATGGGATGTTGCCCAGGCTAACGTTAGCTATAATGTTCCGAACCAACATAGCTTTAGTTAACGTTAGCAATGGTTGTATGCTCCGATGCTAGCTGTCGCTAACAACAACTGGCGAGAATCGGCATTATTGTGTCATAAAATTACATTTGGTTGTTATCAATTAAGCATATGTTGTGTTGTGACAGACGATGTTTATTGTGGTATTGGTGCAGTTGACAGAGTAGGAAGAAAGTGATTTACAGTATGAAGTAAAACTCAAAACAGACGGGTTAGTGATGGCAGTCTAAATGTTAGTATCCAGTAATGTTGAACAACGTCGAACAGTGGATCCATTATTCTGCTCAACGTGACCTTATCGTTAAATAAGCAGAGGAGCCAGATAGAGATAAGAAAGTACAGTTACTGTTCGAATGTCTGCCAGTGGATAGGATTTGTTGACACTGATCAAAAGAAAGAAACAAGTCAAAGTGAAAACTAGTATTTATATGTTCATCTTAATTAAGTCAAATTTAAAGCACTGCTATATCATCAAAGGTGCAGCCACTTGTAGAGGTTTTTATTATCATTTGAATTGAGACCATTCACCTCCAACCATGGTGTGACAAGTGCTTTTGTAATAACAAAAAGGCATGTTTATAAGTTTCAACAGGTGGGAGGTCAGTTTCCTTTTAAAAGTACCTATTCAAAAAATGACTTGATGATGTAGAAACATAAACATTTCCTGAAAAAGCTGTGGAATTTACTCTAAATGACTGATGAGGAATAAGTTTGTCATATGCTTTAATAATAGTAATAATATATTTTGACCAGACTATTGCCATGTGCAAGCTGATACTGTCATCAGCATGAGGCAACATCTGTTTGGTTTACTGATGGACATGGCTCACATTCTAATTTGCAGTAGTCAGTCTCAATTTATTATCCAGTCTGTATTCAGATCCCTAAGGAGCAAACACATTTATAAGGGTGTTATTGTCCAAATGTAATGCTAGCTGTAATGTTTGGTTCCGTCAGTAGAGATGTAGTGCCAATCTTCTAAATAATGTGTTCATATTGTTTCGTCTGAGGGTGCTACACGTATTTGTGACTGAAAGCACTTTAAGTTGTTACTTTCTGTATTTACACTGATTTGACTCACCAGGGCAATACGCATAACCATCAGGAATACTTCTGGCTGTCTGATTGTAATTTCATTGGAACTGACAAACCAGGTCTTGGTATGTGTTTCCACAATGTAGGGCTACACCTCGTTCTGGAATGACTGCATTTCATCCGGTTTACGAGGGTGCATGCTGATTGAACTGGCCCTGAGAGGACGCCTCCAGCTGGAGACGTGTGGCATGAGGAGGAAAAGTCTGTTGGCCAGGAAGGTAGGCCATTTTTTCTGCTTGTGCTTTTACTAGATAATTTGCTCAGAAAAGGTTTTTTTGCCATCTCCTTAACTAATGTGGGCTAGGGCTTGAGCATGTGAAGCATGAAAATGACTTTACCAAAGCAAATTCATTCACTCTCTTTCACTCTGCAACTAACTGGCAACCTATAGACATCGTAGCTTGTAACTTGCATATCCTATCATCATTATGGGTTACACAAAATTAAATTGCAGAGTGAATAAATTTGCTTTAGGGAAAGTCATTTTCCATTTTATTATTTTAAGGACTATAGACAATTAATTGACAACAGATTTGGTATTTTAATCAAGCAAAACAATGTCCTGTTTATCAGGTTGCAGTGTCTCTTATGTTAAGATTGTTGCATTGTAAACCCCTATGAGACAAATGATGATTGAATGTATTGAATATGGGCTATACAAATAAAATTTGATTGAGGTTTTGGATTGTTGGTTGAACAAAAGCAGACATTTTAAGAGTCCGTCTGGGCCTCAGGGAAAGTGACGGGCATTGTTCACTGTTTTCTCATTTTATAGACCAACAGTAGAACAAGCAAGAAGATATCGATCAACATCAAGAAAGTTAATTATAGTTACACATCTAGTTGAGTGAATGAACTGCATAGCACATAATATACAAATCAGCAGTGTATGGTGTGAATGTGAATATCAGTCAGTGATGGGAGCGGGGCCTTGATAAAATCTGCAATGATTTCAGCAGCTGTCCTCTGATTACTACACTTTGTAACTGTCTGTCATCATTCGCAGGTAATTTGTAAGTCAGATGCTCCAACAGGTGACGTGCTACTGGATGAAGCCCTGAAACACATCAAAGACACCCAACCACCAGAAACTGTGCAGAGCTGGATCGAACTGCTCAGTGGTGAGTTCAGCTGCATCACAGCCTCATTCTGGTGGTGTATCTGTACAGTAATCTAGAGAGAAAACAGATCCATGCTGCCTCCTTCTATTTGTACAGTTTAATTTTGAGCTTTATATCACATGTGGTTTGAAGATTAGACTGTAAGTGTACAACTTAACTTCCAGTTAGGTCTGGAAATATTTGGAAAGCGACACAATTTTCATAATTTTGGCCCTGTATGCTACCACAATGGATTTTAAATGAAATAATCAAGATGCTTTTGAAGTGCAGACTTTCAGCTTTAATTTGAGGGTATTTACATCAAAATTGGAGGAAGGGTTTAGGAATTGCAATAATTTCCGTACTTCAGAATTCACCCGGCTGCTTCCGTCTTCTGTCATATCATCAATAAACACTAATGACCCAGTGCCATTGGAAGCCATGCATGCCCATGCCATCACACTGCCTCCACCATGTTTTACAGATGATGTGGTGTGCTTCGGATCATGAGCCATTCCAAGCCTTCTCCATACTTTTCTCTTGCCATCATTCTGGTACAGGTTGATCTTAGTTTCATCTGTCCAAAGAATGCTGTTCCAGAACTGGGCTGGCTTTTTTAGATGTGTTTTGGCAAACTCTAAGCTGGCCTTTCTATTCTTGAGGCCTATGAATGGTTTGCACCTTGTGGTGAACCCTCTGTATTTGCTCTTGTGATGTCTTCTCTTTATGGTAGACTTGGATAATGATACGCCTACTTCCTGGAGAGTCTTCTTCACCTCACTAGATGTTGTGAAGGGGTTCTTCTTTACCATGGAAAAGATACTGTGATCATCAACCCGCTGTTGTTGTCCGTGGACGTCCAGGCCTTTTTGGGTCGCCGAGCTCACCAGTGTGTTCCTTTTTTCACAGAATGTACCAAACTGTTGATTTGGCCACTCCGAATGTTTCTGCTAGCTCTCTGGTGGATTTTTTCTTTTTTCGCAGCCTAAGGATGGCCTGTTTTACTTGCATTGAGAGCTCCTTTGACCGCATGTTGTGGATTCCCAGCAACAGCTGCCAAATGAAAATGCCACGCCTGAAATCAACTCCAGACCTTTTACCTGCTTAATTGATGATGAAATAATGAGGGAATAGCCCACCCAATAAATACCCTCAAATTAAAGCTGAAAGTCTGCACTTCAATAGCATCTCAATTATTTCATTTCAAATCCATTGTGGTAGCATACAGGGCCAAAATTATGAAAACTGTGTCGCTGTCTGAATATTTTCAGCATTACAATGACACAGTGCTATTTGTATGAATTATGAAAATACATTTTTGTGTACAATATCATACACCAACTGCCTGTTAAACAGCAGCTGATTAGACATTGTATTTTGATCACAGTGATCAGCTTTCTGATCAGCTTTAAAGTATGAACTTCTGCATGAGTTGGTCAGGTAAGGCTGCAGCAATGACAGTAAAGATGTTTGTCACCAAATTATACTTGGGATTTCTAAGCACTAGGAATTAAACAAGGAATGAAACATCAGTGTTTTGGGCTCAGGTGGGTGGCTGGCAAGTATCATGTGCGTCCCAAATTATACGGCCAGCGTTTTTGTCAAAATCTGTCTCCCTGCCAAAGATGATAAAAACATAATCTTTCTGGGCTTTCAAAGTCACTGTGACTGAGGGCTCAGGTGTAAATGTTTTGAGAGATTTCCAAGTAATAAGTTCACAATGGCTGTCATTCTTAAGCCGATTTTAGACAAGACCTCTGGAGGATGTCCGGAGCATTGGGTATGGACTTACTCTGGAGGTTGGCTTACACATGCACAACGCAGCAGGAAGTTCAGATGTGTTCACAACAACACAGAAATCTTCAGAGCGTTCAGGCGAGAGGTGGAGCAGCAGGCAGAGGCAGGACGTAATGTATAAATTCCACAGCAGAGATGGTAAATGGTCTGTATTTATATCGCGCTTTTCTTTTCACACATTCATTCAATGCATCTATTAGCAGCACAATTTAGTTCTATGATGGGCAATTCAGGGTTCAGCATCTTGCCCAAGGACACTTCGGCATGTAAATGGGGAAGACTGGGGATCGAACTGCCGACATTCTGGTTGGAGGGCAACCGCTCTATCCCTCAGCCACAGCCGCCCCGCATCACATGTTTTTTGTTTATCACCAAAAGCTCTCTTGACATTTTTACTGGTGTCTTCTACGTGTATGGTACTGCTTTTTCATCCTTAGATATTTGTTTTCTGGAAAAAGTCTGCAGAAAGTCTAGAGGCTTCAACTCTGACATTTGCATTCACACATTTAGCCAGTCCGGAGAATGTCCAGCGGATGTCTGGAGTTCACTGCAAACCAAAACATTTAAATATACATTAAAGTACAGCATTTAGAAAATGAAATGTTGAAGTGTACTGTATTTGTATTTACACAAGCAGCTGTGTAAAAAGCCTCTTGTGTGTGATTCACTGTATTTTCATGTGTTTTTTGTTGACATTGTTTGCAGAGAACAGCTCTGTTGGAGAAGAATGTGGACTTTGAGCTTGATTACTTTCTGTGTTTGTTTTAAAACCTGCGTTTGAAACAACAGAATATGGCGGCATATCCACTGCTTTAAAAACACCTATGTGTATGTTTGTTATCACTTTGGCCCAGTCTCAACTGTTGGCTTCTTAAATACCATAGGGATATGGGTTTGCACTTTTCTCATGTAAATGCAGAGTTTCAAATTGAGTTCCACACTTCAACCTTTGTCATAAGCATGTAACATCATTGACTTTCGCATGTTTCCATATGCTCATCTTTAGGAGAGACGTGGAACCCCCTGAAGCTTCATTATCAACTGAGGAACGTCCGTGAACGGCTGGCCAAAAACCTGGTGGAGAAGGGTGTCCTCACTACTGAGAAGCAGAACTTTCTGCTTTTTGATATGACCACACATCCTCTGACCAACAACAACATCAAGCAGCGCCTCATCAAGAAGGTCCAGGAGGCTGTACTGGACAAGTGGGTGAATGACCCTCATCGAATGGACAAGCGGATGCTCGCACTCATCTTCTTAGCTCATTCCTCCGATGTCCTGGAAAATGCCTTTGCCCCGCTGCTAGACGACCAATATGACCTGGCCATGAAGAGAGTGCGGCAGCTGTTGGAACTGGAGCCCGAGGGGGAGAGCATGAAGGCTAACACCAATGAGCTGGTATGGGCTGTGGTGGCTGCCTTCACCAAATGAGTTCACTACAAAAAGGACAGCAAAGCAGTTGTGGCATTCAAGTGGCATTGTGCATTGGGGTGGGAATCACAATATTGACACCAATATGGTGACTTAACTGACTTACAGTTTACCCCAGCCTGGACTTTTGGAATGGGCTGCGCTCTATTCTTGTTCCTCTGTCTATCTTATTTTCTTTTACTTCCAGATAACTGTTCTTGTTAATCCGCCATGGTCCCTTTCCCCACGTGTCCTTTATGTGTTCAGTTTTGCTAAAAGAATTAATAATAATATGGAACTTTAAATGAAGTGGTTGGTGATGATATGGGTGTGGCTGAAATCGAGATGTTGATTTATATCCTCTTTCTTTTCTATGGGGTATATCTTTAACACAGTTCGAGGTACGGTATGTATGGCAGATATTACTTGAGGTACCATCCTAACACACCTAATAATACATAGGCATGAAAGTTTTTTAATTGGTATCTTCTTCCAAATGTGATATGTAAGGATATGATTTGTCACAGCATTGTTTTACTTTTATATCAAGTACTGGGGAAAAACTAATATGGTCAGATCCAAAAGTTTCTAACTAGTACTTTGAACTTTCAACATTTTTAAATTCAGATTTTTTACTCTGTCCATTTTCTTAATCCATCTCATCCTTCCATTATAATGGATAAATACACGAGATTGTCCCAGCTACATATAAATGTTGCCAGTATATAACAGGGCTGACACGTAGAAGCAGAGACACATTCAGACCTGCGGAGAGTTTAGAGTTTATAGGTCACCTTACCTGCAGGGTCAGGTCCAAGGACCATTGAGGAAAACCACAAGGGCACTTGAGAGAAATTATACTCTGGGCTGGGCAATTAACCAAAAATTTATCGAAATGACATTTATAACCTCTAACCGACTTAATCTTGCTCATGTTGCTCATGTCGGTGAATGTGTGCATTCACGAATTGTCAGGTCTCTTCTACATACCCTTTGCTGCTGCGGTCCGGGTACCTTGTGCCGTCCTCACATTGACATGTTAACAATAAAAACACTTAGTTATTAGGACACATACAGGACTTGGAAGAGTACTGTGTGTTTGTTTGAGTCCGTCTAGAGTTAAGGAGACTTTAAACAACTTGAAAAAAGTCCACCATTCTCTGGGCAAGCAGGTCACCTGCTACGCACAACACAATGCATAATGTAACACAATGCATAATGTGACACGCACAGCCAGGACATCAGAGTTAAAGTGACCGTAACGATCCAGATTCGTAATCCGACATCATCGATTAATAACTAAATAAATGTGTGAAGAGCAACTGACACACACTCCTGCAGACATAAGATACGTTCTTCCAGCAAATTATGATGCAACGAGATGTTTTAATTTCATTGCAACACCCTGTTTTTATTTAAATATGAATTCAGCAGGTTACTATAAAGATCAGTTCTACATGTGAATGATTCGAAAAGAGCAGATGAGCAGAATCGTTGACTGGCGCTGAGTAATGTTCCTCATGCGTAGGGGTGGTCAGATCAAGATCTGGTGGGGGGGCATAAATTAATTGATCGTAATAGAGGTAAAGTTTGAAATAATCACGCTATTGATTTGAAATCATATTGCCCAGCCCTACTTACCATAGAGCCACTGCGCAACCTGAAGGACCATTCCTTCTTGTTAAGGCTATATGATTTATTATTTTTTGTAAATTACCTAAACAAGCCTAAATGTGCTTGTACAGATCATGGAAGATGGAAAGCTGACTTATATGATGTGTGACATTCCATAGACTTCAGCTCTATTCAATATTTGGAGGGAAAAAAATTACATTAATAGACTGGTTTAAGTTATTGTGCAAACAATAGTTTAGATGAAATAATATAAATCCCTCACATGCAGAATTGATATGGCTGATAGAAACAGTATGCAAGCTCTGAGAAACTAGGGAGAAAAACATTTGCATTTGTAAAAACAGTTGTCTCTCCTGTGTTTAGAAAAGGTTAAACAAAGGGTTATTTGCACCACTGTCACAGTCTAAACAGGCCTGAAACCATTCATGTCTTCTAGGTGATTTTTTAATTACTCCATGCGTAACCTATTGAGTGTTTTAGCAAGTTATGTTACATTACTAAAATTTAAATACATGAGTTGCTAAAGAAAGAAATTGACAGTAATGCCCCATACTCGCACACAATATGTAACTTGTGTTTCTAGTGCATGTACAGATTAAAAAACACCTGGAAGAAAAAACTAATGCCTTTAGTCCTATTTTGACTGAGGAGCACCCAAGCCTCTTGAGGCCAAAACGAGTATTACAAAACAAAAATGTGTTCCACACCCATTGCTAATTCAAACACTTAGAAAATGGATCACCAGATTCATTCCTACTTGCCTCTCAAAACCTCTGTAAAAAGATTATGATGGGGGGGGGGTGCACTACACATTAAATGATAATATATTAAGATAGCATTAGTATGAGACTCAAAGACAAAACACTCAACTCTGCTTCTCCCCTCCCCTGCCTCTCCCTGCTCCGTCATTCTGTCTCAGCTGACGTAGGAAATTGCTCCATTAGTCATTTTAGAGAGGAACACTGCTCTGTGGCCAGGCCCCTTCACAGAGTCTGGCTCACAGAGGCCTCTAATAGCACCTCTACACATTAAGATATTGTCAGTATTGAAGCATACTAAAAAGAGTAAAAGTTCCACATTGTATCTTTAATGCATATTACTGATCAAATTAATTGTATCCAGGCCATGTTATTTTACATATCCTCTGACCAGCAGTTTATGAAAAATGGTTAATTTTGATGGAGGACTCTGAGATTATCTCTGTTGCTGGTGCACTGTCAAAATGGTACATATCAAACAGGTTATATTCAGCATTCAAGCCTGCAATATCTGAATGATAACAGTTGAAACCAAACATAACTTAGTCTGGTTCCAATGTAATGATTTTGTCTGTCTAAAATGTATACTTTTTGGCATTTGCAGTGGCATCAGCAGACAGCTGCCAATTGTGTTGTCTGATACTGACCCCTCGCATGAGGGGCTGTTAAGTATTGCACTGAAAGATTTTCATTACAGGAACAAACTTAAGAAAGCAGACCGCAAAATACAAATGGAAACATACTTTCCCTTGTTAGTGTATAATAAAAAATTAAGTAATTACGTGGGATAGTGCATTTATCGGGTCTGGATTTGTCTTGTATGATGAATCAAATAATTGATGAAGGGGAATTCTGAACAAGGAGAGGTCTGGGGTGTATTTAGTTAAGGAATTTCAAAAACTACAATACAATAGTACATTACCTTTTATTGATATGATACACTGTATTTCAAAATATAAAACTCAAAAAGGGACATTTTTACTCAGAGACGGGGGAACCTATCTCTTATTATAAACCACTTACATTTTTGTAACATCTCTTTGGGGCCATTTAAAGGTTTTGAACTCATATCATACTAACCTCTAATGCGATGGCTGAATCTGCATCTTTTTGGCAGGGGTCAGATGATAGTGATGATTATGGTGTAAATGATGCAGCTGGTTTTAGCCAAAACACCTTGTCTAAACAAATACTTAACCGTTGGGAGAGCCATGCATGGCTTGCAAAGACGTATCAAACTGTGATTCCAAAAATGGCAAGTTGGATTCATGTTGTTTTTTCATCACATTGGACTGTAAATAAAGACAGATAAAGCGTTGCCACTCCTGCTCACCATACTTAAGTTAAGCCAAAATATCCTGGATACAGGTGATGCTGTCCTAAGCAGGTGATCTAGTGATGTCATTTGTAGCCAGGGTTAATGACCTACATTACAACCACTATGGGGTAATCAAGATGCTTTTCATTAAATATATCTTTATTAATCTTAATTTAATAATTTTGGATCATTTTCATTTGTTTTTCTTTTCCATTTATATGGAAATAATACAAAAACATGTTGAATACTTATTTGTGCCTAGTGTACAATGCAGACACAGATCTCCCAGATCTCTAAAAAGTTAAAGTACTTACAAGAGGTAAATGTGATAAGATACAAACTTCAACAATCTTTGAAGTTTAATAGAACCCTCCCCCAATAGAGTGGAGGCAGGCCTGAGGCAATGACCCCAAGGTAGTTTTAAAAAGATGACCTAAGTAACAGAATTGTTAGGCTCCTCCAACGACAAGGCATTAAGGAATCCCAGGTAAGGTTGAAGAAACTCATGTTTGGTTCTTTTATAATAAAGGAGGGTAGAAGCTGGCATTTGTCCATGAAAGAAGGGAGTCCCTGTCCATGTAGCAACTCTTGTATGTCTATGTCATCACAGAGTTCACTAATCCAACCACATGGCCTAAGGGATTGTCATCTAGAAGAAGTAGGGGGGTCACCATTGTTTATGTCACATGGGTATAACACTGGAGAACTGTAGTTGCCAGGAGATGGGGGTTCTGTTCATTAATGTGTCCCTTCAAAGTCTCTGGCTCTCTGCAGTGGATGCTGATACTGCTATCAGTGAAGTTACAACCTGTCAAGTGGGTATGACATATAGAGTGGATCAAGTTGCAGGGTGATGTGTTATTTTTATAATACTGCAGTCACAGGCTCATCCCTTAGAAATTCTGTAGCAGATCACAGTGTATACTTCCAGGGTAGTTTTGGTATCATTGACAGGTGCTGCATTCATCAAAACTGCATTAATATGGGGAAAGGTCAGTGTTGGGGTTACTGCTGGTTGACAGATGTGACATCTTCACAAGAATGGTATTACAATTTGGCAAAGAAATCAGCTACAGATAGATTTCTGTCAGACTTTGGTCAAATCATCAGTGCCCAAAGATTGTGTGCTAGAAAGATAGGAACAAGGGTCCAAGTTTACTTTCTATGGCTTTGACTGTCTCAGATTTGGTCAAGCTTGTCAGTATGTGTTATCACAGAACAAAAATGTTATGACTTGCTGTTTATTTTAAGGCTGGAGGTTCCCTATCTATCGCAAAATGAACAGTCAAACACTTCCTGTGTGCTCAAAAGTCCTGGGGTCTCATTTATAAAACAGTGCGTGGGATTCATACTAAAAGTTTACCTGCGCACAAAAGCCAGAAATTGGGTACGCAAAAGAAAATTCTGATTTATAAAACCATGCGCACGCACACCTGAACACAATGTTCACTTTACAATACAGTCCACCTGGAAACGTTCGTACTTGGATCTGCCTCAAACTCTGCCCTCTACACGCCCACATTCAACCATAAATGGTCAATGCAAAGCACCTCATGGATATTAAATGATGCTGCTGACCAATGGTTTTCCACGGCGAGTCATGACAGTCATGGCATCAAGCGATGAGAAGAGGAAGCTAAACCTTCTGACACTGACATGGAGGTGTTTGTTAGTGAGATGGAGGTGAAGAGACATTTTATGGTACAGCAGTGATGTCACTAATAAAGAAAATACACTGATACTGCTGTGGATAATACAGTGTGAGAGTGAAGACGATAGAAAGAACCGAGCCTGAAATAAAAAAGATCCAATTCAAAGGTGGAGGCAAAAAAACACACTCAGAATTTGAGGGAACTTTTTGTATCTCATGTTCGTATTTTAATCATCCAAAACTGCAGGATTATTAAATTCAGAGACAGCTGTGATGTCCTCAATCTATAGAAATTAACAGAATTATTATTATATGCTTGTGTTTGTACTGGGATGGTTCGGTTCCGTCGGTCGATCTGTGTGATACTGTACACAGTTCAGCTCAGAGATCAGAGATCAAAGATCACAGATCAATAGAATCTATATCAGCTGATCAGACATCGCTGAACCCTCGTTTCCTCCTCATCCTTCCATTCGCGTGCATTCATCACGCAGCATCACGCACGTGTCACCACAGTATTGATTTATTTAGAGCATCGAACCGATTCCCTCACATCAGTGGATCCTCACCTCCACTCTGGGATATTATTTGGAAAGTTTCTTCATTTCTTGTAAGTGATCTCCAGTGCGCTCTGTGCGCCTGGTGGCACAGTCACGTAGCGATTTGATGATACATGCACAGTGTTAGAAGATATTATTAAAACCTATTCATGACTCGGATCTGTAACTCCGCCGTTTAATGGAATCTAAACGTTATTTGCTGTAAGTTGTTTTATATATTTTTCAATTAAAAGGTTCGTGTGGAAGAGATATGTCGCGCGAGCACAACTAAAGGTGTTGGTTTTAATGTTCAAGATAAAGTGGATCAATAATCTGTCTTCAGTTCACCACCTCACGTCTGTGTCGCCACTTTCCCGTCTCCAAAATGTTCGTACGCATGGGTCAGAGTTTGCGTGGAAATGCGCAAATTTCCCGTCAAGTTTGTTTTTATAAATCCCAACGTTTGCGTGAGACGTGGCGTACGTACGTTTCAGGCCCCGTTTTGTGCGTATGCAACGGTTAGAAATGAGACCCCTGTTCCTTATGACTATTCTCAAAATAAATCTACTCAATTTACCAAAAATCTGATGACCAATCAAATGCACTCAACAAAGAGAATCGAAAGAGATTGATTTATACACAATGTATTTTTATCAGACAAATTCCAAGGACATTTTGTTACAATTACACCATCTTTCAAAAATATTCAACTCTAAAACATTTACCACAGCCTTTTCACCATACTTTGCTCTTTATTCCATATTCCCTCAAATAATTGTATGCATTTTCTTTTCAGATTTGTTGAACTGTTCTCTGTTTAAACACAATTTTTGCTAATTAGGCTCATGGATCTTGTGTAAGACATGGCTGATTACAGGTAACCTCCTTCTGATGTATGTAGCAAAGGGCCGGGAGTGATTGCAGCCAACTATTGTGGGAGAAGGGGTGATCAACAGGTTTATGCAACTGAAAATCACCTGAAGTAGTGGTTTGAACGAGATTATTTATGTTATCTAAATAAATGGGACCTCTAATCTGTGTTTTTCTTTGACCCTATATAAACCAAGGCCTTGGAAGGGCCTAATCACACAACAGATTTTCATTATATTTGAACATTCTTGACCCTTGAACACCAGGTAAAGTAAACAGTTAACAGCTAATTTATTGATTTTATAAGGACATAGGTCTGTGAGCACTGTGTGCGCTAATTGTTTTGTTGGGTTTCAATGGAACCTTATTTACCAATTGGACAAATTAAATCTTATATTTAAGTTTTTGTTACATAGCCAATGTTAGCATTAGCAGCTGTTGACCTACCACTATCTTAAAAAACATGCAAGTTCAGCATCAAACTTTGTCCTTTTACTTACAAAGCTCAAACCACTTGGTATATTTCACCACACTCACCAAGGCAATTGAGGTGATTTGTTTCCCATTACCCAATTTCTGTGGAGGTAAACAGAATTTATGAAAGCAATTCTGTACAAATTGTCTCAATTAAAGATATAAAGTGACTGCATATTCACCATTTTACTGTGACATAATAATTAAGTATACGTACTATATGCAGTATATGCACTCTGGAAGGTCCCAGCAGCTGCTTTGGTCAATTTCACTGTTGACTAAATAACATATGTTCACTAAAAATGTAAATATGCCTCGATTTGTTCATGTAAATGCATTTACCAGTAAAAACTTCAGAAAGTTAGCAAACACATGGACATGCAGAATATAAATGTTGATGTTTCGGAAGGAGAAGAGCTGGGCTGAAATACGTTTTGAAGGAGGAAATGTGCAGAAATGTAACTTAACGTAAAAGTAAATGGCAGTAAGTTGTCATGATCACTTGTTTGTCATTTTTGATTGGCTGCAATCATGATCCTCCCCCTGTCAGAGTCCAGAGACAAGTGAGGAAAGGCATGGGCACAATAAAGATGGTTTCATTTCTGTCCGGGTCTATTAGTCAACCTACATGAGCTGAAACCAACACCAAGGTCACTGGCAGCACAGCAACATAGCCATTCACCCAACAAGTATACCTGGGTTTCAGGCAAGGTATATATGCTTCAGTGGAATACAGCTGACAGGCCTAATGGTAAAATACAATGAACTTAAAAACATTAGACACACAAGTTACCGTATAACAAGAAAACAATGGTGGCTTTGTGTTAGCATATTACACTGCTTACACATTATAAAGTTTTACCTTAAACAGACCAATAGTTTTAGCCATTCATTTTCAAATATCATTTCTATAGTATCAGTATAGTATCTTATGTTTTGTTATATATGTGGGTTTTAAGATGGAAGATGTTTGTAAATAACTTTGTAGAGATAATATTGTCATTTAACAGATTACATGAGCTTGTTAGTCTATTCATGCGATAACAAACTCTACAGAAACTCAGTCAATTCCCTTGAGTTTCAGTTCATCTCCAACTCGGCTGAGGTAATCAGGATCTGGGTATCCATAGCTGCAAAGACAATGACAGAAATGAAATGACTTTATATGGACAGTTTCATACTCAATGAAAATCTGTATACTTGCATGATTAGTGGTCGTTAGCCCTGTAGCATGCTGCCAGTAAAATCCCAAAACTTCTGAACAGATGATTACATTTAGGTCATAAATACACAGACTTCAGTTTTTTTATATATATTTTTTTTATATACATATTTTATATGTGATTTGTGGCTGTGGCTGAGGGAGTAGAGAGGTTGACCTCTAATCAGAAGGTCGGTGGTTTGAATTACGATTATGGCTTCCAACAATTATGAAAACAAAGTAATTGACATTAAACGATTATCATCCCATATTTAGTTTTGCAATGAGGCTCTCTCATTTTGTCTTGCCTCATGACACCGGACTGTGGTTCTGCTATGTGTTGCAGTCATCTCTTGTTCTCACAGGCAGCATTTCTGCTGCATGTCTGCAGTGGTGCTGCAATGTGGGGTTTGTGGTATAACTGTATTCCCTTGAATAAAAGTCTTAACTCAACTAAATGCCAGAACACTATAGCAGGGTTTCAGTTTGAGTGGTAGCCTGGGTCCATGATCCGACACCAAGGGTGTTGCCTTGCTTGGGCATCTGGGGCTGTAGCCCTCGATGTTATTCATTTAGTCCCAGATAATTGCCGTGTGGGACGAGGAATGTTTTGCATTTCAGCGCCCATGTAATCGGATGGGAGCGTCCACAATGCCTGCGCAAGCAACGTGGCTCAGGCTGTGTTGTTGTTCTTGTGAATGCGTCTGAGCAGATAATCTCCTGCTAAATTATTTATATGTGGAAAACAAACTGGGGAAAGTCTTTGCACATTCTCTGACAGTCTTGTGAAAATGGCTCTTACTTTTCAGCATCGCTGTTGCTCGTTCGTAGTAGTCCCTGTAACTAAGCAACCAACTGCAGAGTAGACAATCTACTTCCTGTTCACACTGGCCTGGTGTACATAACTGGTCACATGATGAATGTTTTCAGGGGCACATTTAATCTCAAAACGTTTTTGTACCAGTCAGATACAGGCTAGTTAACTGGGGTTAAAGTTTTAAAGTAAAAGTACTTGTTTGACTGATGATTATATTATTTTATTAAGCTCTATGAAACCATTGGATCATTTATACTGAATCAGCTGTGTAAGCAGCAAGTGAAGCTACAGTAAAATACATTATAAACTGTTTTATATACAGAGATGTTAGATATATCGTGAGAGCTTGTTTCTCTCTATGATTTGAGGTGAGTTATTGGATTATTAAAGCATTTGAGAACTTCAGATGGAAAAATCTTTTAACAACAGATCTTTTAACATTTGAAAAAAAAGTCTTTAACAACGTTTTTTAACAGCTTGTGATATTATCTATTGTTTGAAATCTTCATTTTAAAGGAAGCTGTTAAATAAATGCAATGCAGTATAACACATAACAGGGCGGCTGTGGCTGAGGGGTAGAGTGGTCCTCCTCCAACCTGAAGGTCGGCAGTTCAATCCCCAGTCTTCCCCATCTGCATGCCGAAGTGTCCTTGGGCAAGATGCTGAACCCTGAATTGCCCCTCATAGAACAACAAAGTGCTGCTAATAGATGCACTGTATGAATGTGTGTGTGAGTGGGTGAATGTAAAACTGCACTGTAAAGTGCTTTGAGTGGTCATCAAGACTAGAAAAGCGCTATATAAATACAAAACCATTTACATAATTCTCTCTGAAATGTATCAGAGTAGAATTATGAACTAGCATAAAGTGCTTTCATGTTGTGAAATAAAAAATAAATACTTGAGATTTACAGTATTTGTGACATTGTGTAATGTAAACTCTCCAGTCTGCAAAAGAGGAGTTATCGTTTACATCTTGGGGTGCATATGTCC
Organism: Verasper variegatus; assembly: GCA_026259375.1. Taxonomy (NCBI): domain Eukaryota; kingdom Metazoa; phylum Chordata; class Actinopteri; order Pleuronectiformes; family Pleuronectidae; genus Verasper; species Verasper variegatus. Next base: position 25,993,490 of record CM048041.1, read on the forward strand.
TTAATATGCTTGTTTAGTGTAAAAATAATTTTATTACTACATTAACAAGCAACAAGGGCCAAAATATTGAAATCTACATTTTCTCTGTCTATTCTGCTGTGAGCTGTGCATGAGGTAAAGAGCTGCTGCTGACCTGCGCTGCTCACTCAGGCAGGGAACACTCTACAATCTGTTAACATGGGCGCCACAATTATTTATTTTTCTTTTAAGTCCATCATGATCATAATATTGACCGAAATAATCGTATTCATGTTTTTTGCCATAATTGAGCAATCCTAATGGGGGTCACAGGTGTGTGATATACATCCATAAAATGTAAAGTGTCCTCACCAAGTTGGTCCCCCGTGTGTTGAGGTTTTGTGGTGAATATCATTCCATGTGACTATGTTGTTCCTGCCAGTGGTAGTGGAGCGACCCACAGTGAAGATGAGTCTCTGGTCAAAGGCACGTCTCAACAGCTCCAGGATCCTCCTGCCCTCTGAGGAGTCTGGGAGATAGGCCATGCGGGATACACCTTCAAATGGCTGACCAGGATTAGGATGCTCCATCTGCAGTCAGACAGTAGATGTTTCTCTGCTTGATTATGTTTTGCCAAGCTGTCCATTATTATGTGGCTAAGAGCGACTTGTAGTCCACATTATTTATGAATCAATTAATCATTTATTTATCAAAAATATCATTTGGAAATAAGAACTTTCAAGACACATACTAATGCTGATAAAATTCTTACTATAATTAGCAGAATAATGTCTTAGTACAAAAAGGAAAGAAAGAAAAGAGAATCAAATAAGAGTGGAAAAGACCAAATACAGGAATTCCAAACCCTGTCCTTATCAATCCAAAAAATAATAATATATCAATAATATAATATATCAGGCTAACTAATTAGCCATATAAATTGAGTCGGTAAATTTCCACCAGCAGGTGATTGATTTCTTTTCCAGTGTTATGATTTAAGAAATCTCATCATTAATGAGAAGAACAGGGTGAGAAAAAAGAATGTTTATGTAGAATACTGCTGGTAAATGCTGCACCACAGACAACTAGGAATGATCGGGCCATCACTAAATGTAGTCTAAGCTAGAATCGCACTCAGTAGAATGCATATCACAGCTAAGGCCAAATAATCCTCCACATCATTGTCTAGTTCTTATAGTAGATACATAAAAGAAAAAAAGGATGTTGTCTGTTAAATAAAATTTATAAAATATTTATTTGTCATAAAAAAAAAACATAAAACTGCCTGTTAAACCTGTTTGATGGAAATGTTGCATAATTCTGCTAACAGGTTTCAGTGCTACACTACAAATTCAAACCATTTAGTGTTGTATCATGAGACTTACCTCTTGGATGCCACTTTGAATGTCATAGTGGATAGTAATTGTTCCATATTTCTCATATCCAGGTAAAGATGAGTTGTTTCTGTAGACTTTCATTTTGCCTCCATCAGGTTGTGTCCCTGTCAAAGTACCATATACCTTTCCACATGTGGGGCATACAGGCTTATATTTATAAGCTTTTTCAAAACAGTCTTTGCAGAACGAGTGCTTGCACTGCAGGGTTAGCTTCTCCTTAATCGCTATTGGTTCCATACAGATTGGACATAATTCATCTTCAGGATCTTTGTCTTGTGTAGGCTGAGGACCCCGGGTTCTACTGCTTGGAGTGTCTGTTGAACCTTTGTTCACTGGACTCTTGCTTGAACTTTGCGTATTTTGTGAAAGGAACTTCTTCAATTGAGCAATGTGCAGAAAGGGCCCTGTAGCTGTTACTGGATATCCGTGGCTGGGTTTAAAAAGGATACGGGGAAACCTCATCTGCAGGTCTTCGTGTTTATGTGGACTCACAGGGACAGAAGTGACCTGCAGGTCAGAGGCAGTTCTCTGGTAGAATGTGATGAATCTTTGTCTGACATAATCAGCATGAACAGGGTGTGTGGCGACACCCTGTGGTCTTAAAATCACCTGCACTGTGCCACTGGTGTTATTGTGCACTGTTCTGTGTTCAGGCTGGGTTTCAAAGACAAAACTGTTCCCTTGAATTTTGTTGAGTTCTTTTGTGCATTTTTGCTGAATGTAGGTCATAACAACCGTAGATACATCCATCGATTTGATATGAGTTGAAGCATCTTGCTGACCGTGTGTGGCAGAATTGATGGAATGTTTCACTGCTGATAGTTGGACTGAAAGGTGTTCCAGTTCCTCATAGGTTCCTCCCACTCTGTAGCAGGAACCTTCTTTCTTGGCACTGTAAGATTTAAGAATCTTCCTTAATCTTCCAGGCTCTGTGTAATCAGCTTCATCAATGATGATAGTGATGTCTGTGATAAACTGCAAAAATACAAGACACCTAAAGTTAGCTATTTAGACATTTGGATAGTCTCTGGTGGTGATATATTAAGACTGAAACACTAAAACAACTAAAAAAACAATCAGAAAAGTAAAACAATCTCTATTCAGTTGACTGTCTCCATTAGTCCGTTAGTTTGTGCATTATTTGAGAGACCTTGAGTGAACATTCTGCACACACACACACTGCACGCACCCCAAGCGAAGACTGAGGTGTTTATTGTTCTTTGAAGGCAGAGTTTTATTTTGTTCTAATCAGGCGTAATTCTGAAGAGGAGAAGCTCTCTGAGTCCCAATAGAGATCTCGTACTTACTTAGAGGAGCTACTTCTGTTACATGGACATGTTTTGGTTATGAAAGGTCTAACACCAAACAGAAAACTATATTTTATAAACTAAGATACAGACCAGTCCCCTCAACAGTCTGGTCCACCATGGGGAGAGAGTACAACATGTGGCAAAGATCTTCCGCTTTCTGATGTACTGCGTGGTGCTGATTGGTGGAACGATTGTCAATGATCAATTCCTGGTTTCATCTACTTATGGAAACTTGCTAAGCTGATATGTTGATTAGTTGTGTTGGTCTGTGTTTGCACATCCAACCCACACGGTCACCGTGCGCGTGTGGGAGAGAATAGGTAGACATCTTCCCGCGTCTCATTTAGAAAAACCACAGCGACAGTGGTGAAGTGTCACAACGTCACCAACTGTAACGCCCCTGCCATCATTCCTAGCTTTCCTTTGGCCTCTTCATCTACTGCTGATGTACAAAATAAGACAATTACCTCCATGACGCAGTTACTCGGACTTAGTTCTCCCTCTGGATTTAGTGCTGAAGACCTAACTGCTCTTTAGTTTCACTTTCAGGTTCATGCGTCCTCAGTGTTCATCACTTGTCTTTTAGCGATCCCTGTCGGTCACAGGGGGGAAAACATCAAACATTAAAGCCACGAGTAAAGAGTTCATTGTAGTCGATCACAGACTCACAAATGTGTTCTGTCCAATGGATAAAAATACCTTTTCCCCAAGCACTTAGAGTTCTTACTTCATCCAAACATTCATATTTCCATTTAGGCGTGTATATACTTGTTTATATATGTTAATACTCTACTTCCATTATTCAGAGGGAAATATCAGCCTCTTTACTTCACTACATTCAGCCAACAGTTTGCTGCTTTTAGTTTTTAAACCCAAAACCCTAAAAGCTTTTTCCTGCAGTGCTGTTTTTATGCAGTTAGCTATGGAGCATATTTGTTTAAGTGTACAAGTTGGTGTTTAGGATATTCTGAGGATCATGTCTCAAATTGAGGTCAATGTATAAATGTAATTTGTCTATATTTGTTTTATTTAAAGCAGAACAAAAGAAACAAACTATTATACGATACATGCAGACTTGGACTTTTCTTTATAAAAGATGTCCCAGGCAAGGAGGCTATTATTTCCATCCCAGTTCTCTGCATCCCATAGGATTGTAGACATGACATAAAATGTATATAGATAGATGAAAAATAACTCATGATCATATGATAGGAATGGTGTCATCATGACATCACTATGACATCATCAAATTAGTTATAAAATGACATAATGCAATGAAGCATTCACTTTTGCTAGAGATTAGACTAGGCTGCAAGTTTAGTTTACGTCCATTTCCAGACTCAAATACAGTATGTAGAGAGACGTTTAAAGAGAATAAATAAATAGCATATAGTCAAAACCATGTTTTGTGAGGTTAGTGACATTTGACCACTAATACCTTATCAGTTCATCCTTGAGTCCAACATTTATAAGATATAGTTTTCATGACAGTAGGACAGACTGACCACTGATATATATTATGCTTCCGGTCACTATAATGTCACCAGCACATAGACATTACAAGCACAAGCTACCTGGTAAGCTCAGACCACACTTGAGTCTGAGAAAAACTATGACTGATCTCAGTTTCCCCATAAAAAGGCAGGCAGACATTTTCACCAAATCACAGATAGCTGACATAATAAAACTGCTGCCATTCTGAAGAAATACACCAATAGTTTTAAGGTCAGTTTCTCAACATTATAAAGGCAAATGTGAAGGCTTTGCTTTGTTTATGGTTACTTTCTGATGTAATATCATATCACAAAAGTTAGATTACATCAGATTTTCTAATATTGCATCTTTCCACATATAACTGTTAAAATCATTTGGTTGAAGAGTCAGGACCAGGGTATACCTATCAATCACATACAGGCAGACTTTTTTTCTTCCAGTTGATCAAACAAATCTTGATCCTTTGTTGATGTCAGTCCTACATACTGCATAGCATATGTGTTGATGTTGACTATCCTCACTAACTTACCTGACATCAAAGTCTGTGTTGTTTCAGACTTCCACAACACAAACAAAGACCAATAATCAAAGATCGATAACTTCAGTGTTTCTTTCAGACATTCTACCCTTTATTTGCAGCAGCTCACACCGACATGTTAACGTTGATGTTTTCTCTCTGAACTTTACTGTGATCTGACCAGGGACACTCAGAGTTCTCCTTCCAGCTTGCCTCCTGCGTGTCATACACCTCCTGTTGATCAGAGTCACATGATCAAGAATCAAACAAACATCATTTCCCATCAATAATCCCAACCGGCTCCTGAGGTCGCTACCTTCTTCCAGATTGGGACGTTGGCCTTCAGCTGGCTGATGCAGTGGTTGATCGCCTGCTGGCTGTCATGGCGATGAGGTGATGAAATCGCCATGACAACACTGGCCTCGCCCACCTTTACCCACCTGAGGGAAGAAGTTCACAGATAGGTTTGACCTTCACCCTCCCTCAGCTGCAGCATCAATCCTTTTTGTAATATTATTACAAACTGTCAAACCACTAGTTAGTGTAAGCAGTTAGCATTAGTAGTGTTAACGCCTCACCCCAGCCTGTGGTGGACACAGATATGCGTAACAGTCGACCAGCGCTCTCTGATGTCACCACACAGTTTAATGAACTCAGATTGGGCCATGAGCTCGTACGCCTCGTACTCCAGACCAATCACCTTCCTGCCATCCACGTCATCCTCACGGGTTGAACCTGCACACGTGAGCACACACACATACATTACTTACAAATACACACACACACACACACACACACACGCTTCTGTCTCTGTAAGGACATTGACATTTTTAGTCCTGAGCCCCCGAGCCCCTGAAGATATATAATTTGAAGACAGAATGTTACATTAAATAGAAACATCTGTATATAAAGTAAATTATTTCTGCAGCTGTGAATAAATTATTACAATAAATTGTGAACCTATAAACACTGAAACAGCTCCACAGGAGGCACTGCTGACTGCATCCACCACTTCCTGAACAGGCAGCCAATCACGACTCAGCTTTAGGATGTCTCTCCGCTCCTCTGACATTTCTGGAAAAAAAAGGTGTTTTACATCTCAATTTCAACATACCATTGATTCATTCTTTTCTGCTGTCTCATCATCACCACCAGGAAATGCCACAAAGATAATGTGAACTGTGGACGGTTTCAATTGGAATCAGAACAACAAAATGATTTTTATTGTAATTTTAAAGATGTGATCATGTAGTAAGTTGGACATGACCGACAGAAATAATTACAAAGACTGCACTACAGTTGTATGTCCCTGTCAACCAGTTCAATGTGCATACACATTTTTTCCTGATTGTCCTGTGACCTTGGATCAATGAAATCTAATCAGTTAATCTATGAGTCCAAGTGACAATTGAAAAAACTTGAGGAAATTACCTAAAGGCAGACTTGAGGTATCGTGTTCACGAGGCCAAAAGCATGTTTTGTGAGGCCACCATGGCCTTGATCTTTTAAATCTAACACTTACTTTATCTGTTGTGTTCTATCCTCCACTGAGAGGTGGCACAACAGCCACCTCGTCCCCGTCTCCCAGGGTTACCACCTGGTCGCCAATGTCAACGTACTGCTGACGCACTGCCAACACCACATGACCCTGAAGGATGGACAGTCTGCGCACACACACACACACACACACACACACACACACACACACACACACACACACACACACACACACACACACACACACACACACACACACACACACACACACACACACACACACACACACACACACACACACACACACACACACAAAAAGAGAACAGGCGACCAGGGGTCTATTCTATGAAGCAGGATTTGCAGTAATCAAGGTAACTTTAGGTTTATCTCTGATTTTTGAGACCTAGGAAGTGGTTCACTGCTTATAAAGTAAAGAATTGTCATGGTAACTTTGCTGAAGGACTAACAGTCTGATGATAACAGATCAAAACCTCTCAATGGCCAAACTAAACAAAAATCAAGAAAAATCAGAGTCATTGGTCTATAGGATCTTAAGAAGGACAAGAAAAACATACTAAAGAGTAGCAGATATTTTTTATCCACTTTGTTTTTAAAACAGAGATTCTCACAAACACAGTTTTGGGAGGGAGAGTTTATCACAATACTGTATATATCTGATTAGCTTAAGTCTCTTTTATTTAAAAATGATCCACACACTGTTCAATATTTCCATAATTATAAATTATCATTTCATATAGACTGAACTCATCAAACCTGAACTATTTATCTTTTCTCCTCTGCTTTGGCAGCAAAAACAGTCTAATATTACCTTTTTACTATCTACTTTACATCAATCTAACTTTTTATTAACTTTTTCATTAATATTAACTTTTTAAAAACTAAATCACATCTCCATAATTGTTTGACAAAAAACAAAGAAAATACTCAATAATAACCTGAATAAAATTACTGCTTATTTACAATTTATCTTTAGCCTTAGAATTACATTGAACATTGTTTAATGTCACTCGTCTGTCTCAGCAGATATCAGCTTTTCTTCTCATATCATATTATGAACTTAATTCATTGTTTGGACAAAGTTGCTTGTAATAAATGACTTTGCATCTTTTACATGAACATGAGCGTAGCTGGATAAGAAAACCCAGGCTTAAGTGAGACAGCTGATAACCATTTGATATTACAGGTTACCAGGATGGACAATGTTAGCATAACAAAACCATTTCCTGGGTATGTTGAACTTGATAAGACAGACCCCAGGGTAAGTAGTCTGACAGACATTGGGGACATTTGGACATCTGAATAATTTGACATCTGGACATTAGGACATCTATATTCAGTCACTGATGTGCTTCATACCTCGGGTGTCGCTGTACCAACAGGTTCCAAAGGTCCCGGCTACTGATTGGTGTTGGCACTGCAGTGACCTCCTCCTGCTTCACTCCAGTTAGCTCCACACTTTTAGCGAAGTAGAACACAAACACCTGAAGAGGAAAACATTGTTGTTTCTATTTATTTTGTCTAATTGAAAACAAAGAGCAGCAGAACTTTAATCTGGTGAACAGATGAAAACCTGTCTATGAAGGACTTTACTTTGGAAACCATGAGCTCTGTTTTCAAACGTTTGAACTAGGTTAAACTAGCATCAGATCTACAAACTAAATTCAAAAACTCAATCTGGATCAGTGAAGTTCAGACTTCAGTGGGTGAGATAATCATCAGTCTAATTTGAAGTGATCAGAACTCTGACCAAACAGGACTCCTACATCACTTCTGTACTTAACTGCCTGTTACTTTTGTATTGATTTAAAATAATTTTTTTAAATGGCCTTGCTCCAAACTACATCAATGCCTTGTTCACCAATGTTGTGTTTGGGCATTCACTTAGAAACATAGAGATGTAAGTGAGCTGATATGGAGCTGTAGAGGAACACATGCACAGAATGAAAAGACGAACTCCAGTCTGAGGAAGCTGGGCAGGAGAAAAATGATCCCAGACAACTTTGTCCTTTGACTTGAATCCAACAGCAAAACTTCAAGCAGTGACTCGTGATCGAGCACATTAGACAGGAATCATCCATGGACAGGACGATTGAGTCTGTCATCAATAAACAATATGAACTAAATAAAAGAAAGAGGATGGACTGCCTGTTGTTGCAGCTGCTTCCTTACCATGGAGTTTTTACTACATTGTAATCAGTCAGACATTTCTGTTTTTCTCAATATTTCTTAAACAACAATGAAACATGAATGGATATAATGTGTAATTATTGACCATGTCAATGACACTGTGCAGGGCTGTTCTCAGATCTGTTGTTTAAGTTCACAATCTGATCATCTGACCCAGTGCAAACAGACACCATTACATCATATTCACCACAGACCACGTCTACGTCAATTCACTGTAGTACACTGAGCTCAGTTAAAGTGTTAGGTTCCGCACTGGCTTTGTTTTTCTCAGTCTAATCATCTTCGTCCTCGTGCTTCTCACGAGGTGATGGCCGTCAGGACGTGTTTCTGTTCTCAGACAACAACTGAGTGAGAAGCCATGACACACACACAGATCAGCGTCATCGCATCTCAATATGGAAAACTTACATTGTAAACACTTCTCATCTAAACGAAGACCCATTTCTCTTCAGGGCTAGAAAAGGTTGAGTCGTTTTAACACAAAGTTGTTCCTCTTCACTTAAGCCTTTATTTTACTCATCAATGCACATGCTGTTCTAACTTTTAAACGTTCGTTTGATTGAACTGATCGCCCTTTCATCCAAGTGGTATTAAAGGGACGAGAAATGAGTGCTGCCATCCTGACAACAACGATGCAGAACAGACATGAGCGTTTGAACTGACCTGTGAAGTCATGAATGAGCCTCCTGCTTCCGCACACTTCACCTCTGCCTCTTCAGCAGAGCTACTGCTGCCTCTTCCTCCTCTTCCGCTGCCGCTTCTTCTTCTCACGATTTTGCAGAGGAGACGCGTCGATGGCGGATTGCTGCCCACTACCGTTTGTTATGAAAAGTCCTTTTACAGCTATTTTACCTTACAACCCAGCCCGTTCACTCCGCTCTCTATCTGCCAATCGGCTTGTTGCTCTCTCACTGCGAGCTAAACACTCAACAAAATCACGACTGTTTGCTGAAAGTCTACACATCTAAAAACACACCTCTTCCAACTACACTTTGATAAAAAAAAACAAAAAAAACTTTAGTTGGCACTTACTTATAGCACTTTGTGGTTTGGCTTTCTTGAAGAAAATTGTACTTTCTTGATTCTTGTCGTTCTGGGTTTGTACCCTCATGGTTGAATGCACGTATTTTAAATCGCTTTGGATAAAAGCGTCAGCTAAATGAAATGTAATGTAATGTAATGTGTTACCAAATTCCTCATGGTCTATTAACATGACCAGCTTTTAATGGCCCTTTCCCTTTTTCTTCCCCAGCTATGACATAAGGCCTACACAGCATACAAATCAATCTGCCACAGCAGTATTGATCACCACATTTACAATAGTTTTTTTGGCTAATTATTTAATCATTGACAGCTAAATGATCATTGTGTATCATTAGCGTCTAGGGAAGAGTCTACAGGAGGAGTTCCATCAATTTCATTCCATTTCTGTTTATTTGTATTGCTTTGGTGATAAAAGAAACAACAACATCAATGTAACAATAATATTTCACTGCACATATTTCCTAATGGTTAATAACAATACAAATGTATGATTGTATAATGTAAAAATAATAGTGGGGATTTGATCAAATGAAAGGTTGATTGGCTGTGAATGTGAGATTAGCCTTCGTCTTTAGGTTAAAACTAAAAATTCTTATGGATCAACCCTAACCCCCATGATTTGGAACAATCAGCATGTTTTGTTTAGAAATAAATCCAGACACATAAACGAATGGATTGACAAGGATGTAATATTTGTGTCAGATGTACAAACTGCTAGAGGATAGATGGATTTGAGGACTTAAGAATGAGTGCATTTTTCTTTTAACAGTGTGATAAAAAGTCTATCACGAAAACATGTGGTTACTTATCAAAAGTGGTGAAATCATCAAGCTCCTAGTTGGTGAAAAAGATTATGTATGTGTAATAACCACCATATCAGGAAAACCCTGACCTCAGATCAGAGTTATTTTCCCAAGTCAACTCTCAAATGGATACTATCTTTTCCAGACATACAAGCTAAAACTCTGGTCTAATCCAAAAAGATTCCTCATTCCAAACATAATTAAAGCATTCCACTTGAATTTGTTTTTACAGTTGTAATAGATTCTTTCTCATGTATTTCTTGAGTTGTGGGAGTTTCTCTGCTGACTTTTCAAAGCTTCATCAGATTGATCCAAATTAGAAGATGGTTTTGCTTCTGACTCTGACTCATACTAACAGTTTCCTCCAAGTTTATCTGTTCTATTGGTAAATATCATAAAGCCAGAGTGCTTCTGACCACCACTAACATCCGATTATTTGGTATTAAACTAAGAAATCTCTGACTCCATAACAACAAACCCGCCCGGGAGAGGCCTGCCAGCCCGCCCCCGGTAAGGCCTTGTGGCAATCAAGCGTTATTGTTGTTGTTGTAAACATCATCTTAGCTTCTTTATTCAAATTGTATTAATATTAATATTGCAATACATATATGTATTGAATGTCCAAATCACACTGAATTTGACACTCCACAGTTCAAACACCAATTTTCAAAATGATCAACTTTACATAAGTTAATAATGTGGACATACAGTTATGAATGGAAGCTCATTCATTGTCATTCAGTTTGTAAGTTGGTAGCTGTATACACAACAAACTGAGCTCAGGTTTTACAGTAAAATAGTGAATCTTCTAAATGGTAAATGGTTTTGTATTTATATAGCGCATTTCTAGTCTTGATGACCACTCAAAGCTCTTTACAGTACAGTTTTACATTCACCCATTCACATACACATTCATACAATGCATCTATTAGCAGCACTTTTTATTATTCTCTAGGTTTTGAGTTACACAATGATAAATATATATAGAGCTTTATAGCTGTTAGCGATGTTGAGCAAAACAGATTTGTATTGTCTACACACATCAGATGTTCAATGTCCTCACCAGTCAGCCCAAAGAAACGATAGGAGGTCCAAATATGGTTAGAACCTTTTATGGTTTACAGTTATATGATGTGGATGATGACTGTTGAGGTTCTAAACAAAGAAGCACGTTACAATATCTCACCCAAAATATCTGTAATCTGTCCTTTAAATCATGTTCAATGTTTGTACATTGAAATGACATAAACATTTCATAATACGTAATAATTTGCCAAACAAAAACGTCATTACAATTTTATTTACGAAATTAGATCAAAGATTGTCCATTGACTTTTATACCAACTCTTGATGATCTCAGTTAAAATGCTTCTTCTTTGGGTTTTTTCACAAGTTGCATCCCACACTTTGCAATACTGCCATCCTGTGGAGACAGTGCACTCCTACATTGTTGAGTCTATCAGGTTTCCTTGTCAGTCCTGTTCTCAGAAGGCTGACAAAGCATCTTCTGTCTGGCCTCTATCTGCATATCTCACCTCTTTGGCTGGAAACTACACCTTTTTCCCGTTATTGGATATTTTGATCAGTCTGTAAAAAGCTTCACCAGGCTTTATACCTAGATTCCTCATACTTACAAGTCACTCACCAGATCTGATTTCTGGCCTTGACAGAGCTGGTTCTGCCGAATCTTCTTCCTTTTAGATAGTAGCTGTTGCTTTGCTCTGAATCAGTGCGATAACCATTCCCCATCATTTGAAATATAAGAATTTGAAAAAAAAGAGCTGTGAGATAAAGGTGGCATCTGGAAATAAAAGTCCCCTGAAATAGATAAAATCAATTCCTTGAAAAAGAAGACTTCACAAACATGTTCTTCATAAATAATAGTCATAAATACGTTTCTATTTTTGCACAATAAGCCTGAATCTTTCCATAGAGGTGGTAACAGCATTGTCTACCTTAAAACCTTCAAGTTTATTATGATATACTTTAAAAGAAGAGAACATTCTTATCCAGAGATTTAATTTCTTACATTCTCAGTTTTTACTTAACCAAAATATCTGATGTTCCTCCACTGGCTCGGCAGATAAAATGTCAACTACAATTTATCTCCTTTTAAGGTATACTAAAATTCCAAGGATATCACTGAAGATGTAACGATCTCAGCAGCCTACAAAAACTGAGCCCAAGAAAAAATGAAATAAGCGGCATTCAGCTTTGTATGCTGCCATGTGTTCACATTATTTTACGGCACTTTTAGATTTCAGTTTAGTTTAAGGAAAGCAGGGCATACTGGAGATGCCCAAAACATAAATAATAATTTATTTTGTCTCAAAAATATGTTTATTATTTATTACAATCCAACTGAAATGGAAATATTGGTGTTTACTTTGCATGAAAGATGAGTGAAATGTAAATTAAAGAAACTCGGTTTACTGAGCTAATATATTCTAAATGGTTACAATGTATAATCCATGTGACACCAAAAACCGTCATTCAGGTTCAATTCAGTTTAATTTTTACAGCATCACATCATCACATATATTATCTCAAGGCACTTTACATAGTAAGGTCGAGACATTGTCCTATAACTGGAAGAAACCTCTAGCACAGCCAGACTCATTGTGGGCGGCCACCTGCCTTGATTGGTTGGGGTGAGCAGAGAAAAATGGGGAGGAGAGGAGAGATGGGTGGAAAAGAGGAGAGAGAAGAGAGAGGGAGAGGGGGAAGAGACTGGGAGAAAGAGGAGAGAGAACAGGAACAGATGTGAAAGCTCTGTCAGACTGGTTGTTATAATGAAAATAGTGATATTTATAGATGTAATGGTCTTATAAATGATAGCAGCACCAGCTAACAACAACAACAACAACAACAATAATATTATTATTATTAGTAGTAGTAGTAGTATTATTAGTATTATTATTAGTAGTATTATTATTATAATGAGAGAGTGAAGGCAGCGAACGGAAGGTTACTGCAGTGTCAGTGTTTGTCCAGCAAAGGTCAGTGCAGCACCATATGACGGTCCTTGTGTGGATTTGTTTTGAACTCCTCTCCATGATCACACAGTGTGTTTTTATAAACGTGATGCTCGGCCGGCAGGATGTACAGGATGTGTTCCCTCTGGAAAGCCGTCTGTCCGGTTGCTCTCTCCACCACCGGCCACTTTTCACGTGAAGTTGTCCCGGCTGGTTGAGTCTCTGGCGTCCCGGTGTCAGCGCAGTGTCTCCGGCCTGAGGACAGCAGACACACACGGCTGCATGAAGGATGGAAGCTGCGGGATGGTTGTAATTCTCTGCTCCTGCTCTATGTTCTGTGCGCTCGGACTGACGCGTGTGGGCTGACCGAAGAATAAGAAGAATACCCCACAGCGGTATATGGACAGTAACAATAGGCAAAACAACAAAAATATGAATTATTTTTCATCCAATAATAATAACAATTATATAAAATCAATCAGTAAATAACAACATTGATTGAAAATAGGAGAGAAAGAAGCGTGATTATTTTTGGATTATGCTGAGGAAAAATAACAATAACATGATAACAATGATAACAATTATCATTAAAGTAATATTCATTTTATTCTAACTGTTATCGTCAATTTGTTGATTTGCAATTTGTTAAAAATCTCTACGATTGGTTTCTGATAGTATAAATGAATATTGTACAGTTTTATTTTAAGTCTTCGGGGACTGATTGAGCTAAAATTTCTTATTTTCCAAAAGTTTACAGGGAGATTGACTCCCGCGTTTTAATGCAGCGTTTTATATAATGAGAGCCGATGAAGAGAAAAATGAGGATGACCTGGATGCATGGGCCTGTGCGTGCGTGTGTGGACCTCCGTCTTTAGCTGATTCCAAAGAAGAGTGCGCTTTAACAGCCGTGAAGGTATCACGCGGGTCGGATTGACGAGGTTTAGACATCTGTCAGACTCGGCCAATAGAATATACATTAGTATTATTGAAAAACAGCGGGGATTAAGTCCAGTTTCTAATCTGATCACATAAATCAGATGGAAACTGAGCGACGCCTCCAAACCGTCACGGATAGCACAGAAAAAGATCAACGTGTGACGCATTCTCAGTCACTGAGGAACAGGCTGTTTGAATTCAAATATAGTGAATGAAATGTAGTAAATGGTGTCTATATGCGCTGTGCAGCCGCTGGTTGATCTTGTGTTAGAGCCGCAGAGACACCTTCATCTGAAGGTCAAGCTGCGCGTCGCTGAAAATCGAAAATGTTCAGTTTTGGCCATTTCTCTGATATGAAGATGACATCTCCTGAATGTGCGGAGAATATTCTCCAAACTGTCGGATTCATAAACAACAACAAAAAACAGCTCACAGCAAAAAATGACTCCTGTTAGATCATGAAAAACATGTCGCTATTAGGCCACATGCAACAGCAACCGACTCAGAAGCTGAGCCCTCTGCACATATCACAATTATCTATGTTTATCTACAGATAATAATTTACATTTTAACAGAATTACAGAGTCATTTTAAAAGAGCATTAGAAATCAATTTTGATATTTTTGAAAATAATATTTTTGTAAACCACATTCATATGACTCAGATGCTGTTAGTGGAATTTCCATTGGTACATTTTCACAAGTAACTAAACTGCTTACATTAAGTGAATTAAAAATATAGCTATTTTTATAAATATGCATGGCTGGGTCTGCTGATGAAGATGCTGGGTGATTTGTTTGTTACGCCTTATTTCAATAATGATAAATAATCAACTATCTTTGCACCAATAAGAATTGTTATACTCATATTATCCATCTTGTCCACTAAATAAATAAAGTCTTGGTCAGCCTGTCAGGCTCTTTTGGCCTGTGGCCTCTCTGGAGCAGCAAATGACATGGTGTAGCCTACAATATTGATTTATTACTATTATTTACTATTTTCCTGCTACACACACACACACATAAACACACACATTATTAGTAACAATACTGCAAGACGAGTGGTGAAATGAAGACAAAGTGGTTGGTCAGAGCTTCACCCGCACTCAGCAACATAAAGAGCCACAACAAGAGACGAACAGAAGCAGACAGAGGAATAATAATGAGAAGAGTAACACTGTCTACATGGACCCGGCTTTGGGATGAATTGGACACAAGGTGAAGGCAAAGGAACCTGACTACTGCAATCGTGTTGAGATGAAGTGAACAATTTTCTATTGTAGAAAGAACAACAATGGGTCAAAATGTTTCATTTCATTTGGTTCAACAAGAAAATGTCTTGTTTTTAAGTACTTTAGTGTTTATTGGTTCTTAAAATTCAGAGACATGACATTATAAAAAAAAATGTAAAAAAAAGAAAATGTTTTTTTGAGCAGTAGTGTGTAATGTTAACAGCTTAGATTTCATTTCATGTCCAAAATTCCACCATGTGCTTCTTTTGTGTGTATACTTTTTAGTTATGACCTGTAATTTGAACATGTTATAAGATCTTCCTCATTGTTGATCGTGCTCAGACAATCTAACTGGAACTGCAAATGTAATATTAACACGTAAACTTCATGTATAACTAAAGTTAAAGTGAATTAAAAATATAATTATTGTGTAATTGTAAATGCTTGAATTGGTCAACAGTAAAAAAAAATTCCCAAATCATTATATTAAATGTCCTTCTGTAAAGAAACATTCCTCCAGATAATCGTGTCATGTTGGTATCAGTACAATGGTTTCAGTGAAATGAAAAGGGATTGTATGATGTTAACAACCTGTTAATGCTGTCACTCAGTTTGAGAGTGTCAGCATGCTGTGTTGGTACAACACTGTGCTGGTAAATAGTTATTTTATGTGTGGCATTAAACACTCTATCTTAACAAATTGGCTATTTGTATGTTTTAAAAGAAAATACTATGCTCAGCTCAAACACGCAGCACTCTCATATTAATAATTTAGTTAGTACTGTATATACATTGTTCTTTGATGCCAATGCCACTGTTGTACTAGCAATTATGCAACAATAGTTTGTCAGTAGCAACATTAGACTAACAGGCTGTTGTTTGTTGCTGCAGGCAGCAGCCATTATCCTGGAGTGTGGCTGTGCTCTTTCACTCACATCTACTCATTACCTCATATTGATAGAGCACTAATTGATGTTGTATGGGTATTTGTTTGCAGTGCGAGCCACATGATTGCTGAACATGTTTTTCAAACTTGGTGACCTCCCACCAAACCACACGGTACTAAACAGAAGGTGACACATTTATGACAGAGGATGATCCCACTTCTGCTGTGTGATGTGACGCTCACCACCTCCTGGACTGCAACACTGAAAGGCCTGTACTGTAGGTGTTGAACAAACAGCATCTTTTTTTATACAGAAATTATATCATGATAAATAGAGACCATTGGTACAATGTTGTAGATATTTACAAGGTTTAGCGCTAACATTTAATATGTGCTGTCAAAAATTATGCCAATGTCATTAGAAATGTTATGTTAATTGTTTTAATGGCACTAGTCAAGGGGTGGGATATATTAGGCAGCAAGTGAACAGTCAATTGAAGTGTTAAAAGCAAGAAATAATGGCAAGTTTAAGGATCTCAGCAACTTTGTCAACAGTCAAATTGTGATGGCTCAACAATCGTAAAGATAATCTCCAAAACAACACATCCCAGTGGTCAGTACCTTCCAAGCATCCATGGAGTTACAGTCAGTGGTCCCAGGGCTCATTGATTAGCATGGGGAGAAAAATTGTCCAATCCCACAGAAGAGCTAGGTCCACTATGGCACAAATTGCTGAAAACCTTAATGCTTGCTATGATAGAAAGCTGTCAGAATACACAGTGTATTGCAACTTGCTGCTTATGGAGCTGCATAGCCACAGACAGGCCAGAGTGCTCATGTCTGTCACTGAAAGCATCAGAACCATTGAATCACATTTTCACATGAGTAAAAGTTGCAGTTCTTTATATCTACAAAGGGAGTGGGTTCTCTTTCACATAGTCCACCATGTTGCACCACCAACCTGCCATGGCATCACCCATTCATTTGTGAACTGTTGTTTTGAAGCATCAAATTTGGCATTTAAGTTTTGTCTATTTTTGCATCACCATGTTTCTACAGTAGCTCAGAATGGACAAATCAAACACTGGCTGTAGAGAGGACCTGGATAAGCTCATTGTTCATCAAATGATCATTGACTAATTTACTTTAATGTATGATAACATACTGAGTGATGTGACAGGTAATTAACTTACTTACGTATTTCTTTATTGGATTTTACATATTGTTTCAGGATGCAGCAGAGGTTCAGGCAAAGTATTAAAAGTTGAATTTGGCTAAAAATGTAGAATATCATGTCAACAAGGTTTAGGAATGTTTTCAGATGCTCTATTAGTAATGTTAGAAATTAGATTAAGATGTTTAAAATCTGTGACAGTAGGAACACTGACACATGAAACTTATCACAGAAATAATAAAATCAGTGAATGTAGTGTTGAACATTTTGTGCAGGAACTTAAAGCAAAAATAATCTGACAAAATACTGCATTGATCAAATGACCACATCCCTGATACAAAAGTTTGCAACATGAATGGAGTAATTGTTTGCCTAAAATAGTATGGTGCATATAAAATGTTTGTTACTGTTTACTATAAATTGCTTTGCAGTGTTTTAGTGTCTAAAAAGCCTGCACAGTTTTGCATCTGTCCCTTAGACTGGACTTCATGGATCCTACTTCAGGTAGAAACATGCCCACAGTGTATTTCTTTTTTTGTATAACTTTGAAAGTAACAGACAAATATTGCTTATGGCCCCTTTAAAGAAAAAAGGGGAACAATGCTCAGAACAATGTTCAGGGAAATGGACTGGTATTGAAATTATCTCCATAAAGTTTTGGTTTGAGTATTGATATGACCATTCATATTAAGAAACATGTTAGATTACATCTTGGAAACAAAAACACAATTTAGTGCTGTGATACTTGTGTGTCTGCTATAAATGTTTCTTTTATAAATGTTAGACATGAGCTCAACTCTAAGCTCTTGATACAAGTCAGCTGTTAACTGTATTGAGTTTCAAAACTAGTGAGCAAAGAGGACATTTGGCACTTTATTCAGTAATTATTCAGTGCACAGTAAACACAACACAGAGTTTCCCCCTTTTATTTTCCATGGAGTGTCTTTAAGACTGTCAGATTTGTTTTTGTATAAGTAACTGTGACAGAGATGTATTAACACCCAGGCACACAGTGAGAGGGGGAAACTATGTACCTTACAGTTTGATCTTTAGGTTGTTAAATAACCTTTGACCACAATATTATTACAGTTAAATGTAATTCTAATATGGCTACCATCCCATAAACAGTGGATTTATTAATCACAACACAGTCTGACCCATTGAGACTCCAGCTGATCCTTCATTGGGCTTCAATCTGAGGTTGATGGAGTTTATATTACCCACTGCTGAAGAAAGGGGACCAGTCAAATAAGCTGTTGCTGTGGAAATGAGAATATCAAGTGGGTTAAACTCAGTGATTAGAGCCTCACTAGACGTTGGGAACTAAGAGCACACATCTTGTCTTATTAATAAGTCAACTTAATAATCATTCACACAACATTAGTGAGCAGAAATAGACTATTTCTAGCCATCTGTCTTTATGAAAAAATGCAGTTATAACTCAATCTACACAAACAAATGACTTCAGCAGGTAAAGCAGAACACACATGAACAATAGCAGCAGCAGTTTTCTTAGAAACACTGTACCAGTACAGTATGTACCTATGCATTCATGTAGATACTTGAGAACAAGATATAAGTGGTGGCATAAATGCATTAGGCAGGATCTTCCAATTTACGAACTACACCAATTTAACTATTGTAAGAGGAATATATTAACCATATATGTCTTGTGATTCTTTCCTTGTGTTTTCTCTCGTTATAATTTAATTATATATTTCTTGGGATTAAAGGTGGCCTTGCACAGAGCTGTAAAAAGCTAAACTTGCACCTTGAGGAACTGGAATGCTTGTCAGAATGACAATACACTGTCCCCTGGATCTTTGTTCATAAGTAAACATACAGATGTACCATGTAGTTAGTAACTATAACTAACTAAACTAAAGGAAGAATGTATATTGTATAAATCCTTGTATATTACGCACACGCACACACACAAAAGCTATATAATCTATGTTTTACTTGAAGATTCATCTAGTTTTGACACAAAACAGAGCCCCATGACTTATTCCAGCATTTCCCTGAGCCTTAAGAGAACGCATTCTTCAAAACCACAAAGCTTCTGCCTGAGGAAACTTAAACGCATCACTTAAAGGTGGCAAAATGACAATCTGACAGATGCCCTGTTTAGACTGTTTAGGCAGCCTGACTGCACTGATTCACATGCATTTTCTGAACAGGCAGATGATACTCTTACTAATGGACCCTGTGTTAGGTGACTGCTTTAGGAAAGACCAAGGAGATAGTTGCCATGGATATAGGCATAAATTAAACCCCTTAAATGAGCAGGGGGGCTTGGGGAGGGGGGGGGGGGGGGGGGGGCGGTTCATGTCCTTTATGCTCTACTTGTTTCCCCTCTAAAAGGTACAAAATTTATAGTGGTCTTACAGAGGAAGTAACTTTTCAAGCGACATTTGACATTTTGGGCTTGGATGGTGTATAAAGATGCCAAGATTGACAAATTGAGACATCAGCGTGTACAGACCTTGAGGAAGGCACTCTGCCATTTTTCATCTCAACAAACATTGTGAGAGCTCAAGAGCCCTTCAGAAACTGCAACAGATAAAATAGGAAGTTTTGAGAATAGTGTAAATAGCTCTCATTGTCAGGTCCATGCTCCCTGCCAAAATGGCAAATAGTGGTCTCAGTGAGAGAACATTGTTTACATGAAAGCTGTCAACCACTGGTGTTAATCTTCTCTTTGCAGGGAGCAGGATGTGCATGTTTGAATGTATGAACATTACATAAGTACTAAATTTCGCTTCGGGCAAAAGCACCAAGTAATTTAAACATAATCTTAGTTTAACGACTGGAGGGATGACTAATCATATTGAAATATCTTAATAAGTGTTTTCAGATTTCATAAAGCCCAACACCCTTTTAGACCCTGAAATTAAATAAAATTTGTTTTAATGAAATTAAAAAACTTTCAAATATCACCGTTGTTTCTTTTAACAGTGATTATAATCGTTCTATAACATTAATCAAATATTTATGACAATTGTCTTCTTCTCAAGTTCTTTCTGTGCTTAAACCTAACCAGACCTTTATCACAGCATTAATACTTTCTCAAAGGGCTAATTAAGTTCAGATGATATAACTTTCAAAGTCATCGTCGATGTTTTGTCGATGTCTCACAAAAACAAGCGTTGCAAGTTGTTTGCTCAATGATTTAATCAGAAGAAACAAATGGTAAGGAGACAGTGGGCACCCCCGTCATGTGTCTGTCCCAAGGCAGAAAGGGTCAGAAATCTGGTATTACAGACACTTTTGGTAAATGGTAAATGGTCTCTTATTTAAATGTGCTTTTCTAGTCTTGATGACCACTCAAAGCACAGTTTACCATTCACCCATTCACCCATTCACACAGCACTTTTTTTTCTATGAGGGGCAATTTTTAGGTTTAGCATCTTGCCTAAGGACACTTTGGCAGGCAGATGGGGGAGACTGGGATTGAACTGCTGACCTTCTGGTTGGAGGACGACCCCTCAGCCACAGCCCGGACTGAAAGTGCAATTGGATCCAAAATATCAATACTGCAACCAAAAACTCCATTCTACTTAATCAAATGTCTTTTCTGCATCTGTTGCTGCTATCACTGTGGGCGAGTTGTCATTATGCCAATGTGAAATAACATTGCAAAAATCTTCGGATGTTCGGAAAATATCTACATTCAAAAGAGATACAGGTCTCATGCTTGAGAGCAGTGGATCTTGTCAACAGCTGAATCTCTATCACTTTTCTTGTTTAATTATTAAGTTATCTTTTAAAGATTGTTGTGAATAACTATTTGACATCTTTATTCCACCACTATAATGAAAGATGATAACATTTTTAGTTGAGTAGTCTTACAGTAGCCATTCACTGCTCTTCAGCTTTGTTAAGCAGCTTTGACTTGTCCCTGCTCCTGAATTAGCTTGCCCTCAGTTACAGTGAAGTCTGCTCCTATGGACGAGAAAGCAGCCTTGGCCGGCCACCCGCAGCCTTTCACATGGACATGTTACTGTGATCCCTAACTGGAGGAAGCAGAGCAAGATGCTGCATCTATTCAGCAGAGAGTCAGGCTTTTGATTTGGTTCATGGGGATCACTTCTAACTGCAGACAAGCATTAACACTGAGTGGGTCGTCATCTTTGACTTGATCAACCAATGATAGGGGAGCAGCGGCGCTCCAGCTTTCAAATGAGCTGAAGTAAAAAGGGTCTCTGTGCCACCAGTGCCCAGCTGAATCAAAATGTTGTCTTTTATTCCAAACCCATTAGCAACCTCCCGACACATACTATAATAAAAATACACATTTATTTTGGTCAAAATGGGATGAAAACAGCACTTCAAAGCTCTTGGAGATTGAAGTATCAATTTGGATGTTTCATTTTTTCCCCTCTTTCATTGCATTGGTGTGGTGTTGGTCATGAGGAGACCTACTCACAAAGCCCAGGATTGTCCATTCAGTAAGATGATTTTTTAATGAAGAGATATCATTTCTTCCATTAATGCTCAGACTTGTATGTGTAAGTGTGTGTGTGATTCAGCCAGATGCCAGTCAAAAGATACTGAAAGTAGGCTAATGGGCTTTGCTCATAGAACATCATTTTTAACTGTTAATTTCACTGTGACTTCAAACAAAACAGGAGTAGTGCACTCTCTCTCTCTCTCTCTCTCTCTCTCTCTCTCTCTCTCTCTCTCTCTCTCTCACTATATATAGATATATGAGTGTGTGTGTGGAAACAATTTTGTCATGTATAGAGCTACTACTGAATTTATTTCCCCAAAACCCTGTTCTGTCTGACCATTTTTTAATTACATTTGAAGAGGAAAGTAAGAACAACCCCAGGTTCCTCATCAGCACTGTAGCAAGGCTCTGAGGAGCAATGATTTCATGGGCTTCTTTACAAATAAAATTGTAACCACCACGGAAAAAATCCACCACCCCTCCCCATGAACAGCACAGATACATTGTCTAGTTCAGAAACCACAGAACCACCTGTAGCACCAGATTTATATTTGGACCACTTTCCTCAATAGATCTTTCTGAATTGACTTCACTATTTGCATCCTCTAAACCAACAACTTGTCTATTAGACTCTGTCCCAACTAGACTTTTTAAGGAGGGTTTTCCTATGATTGGCATATTAAATTCAGTATTAAATCAGATTAATATGTCTCCTTAAAAAGCCCACTCTTGATCCAGATGTTTTAGCTAATTATAGACCCATATCAAATTGAATGAAGATTCTATAAGATCATGGCGGTAAAACTGCTCAGTAATCCAAAGCAAATTGTTTTATTTAATACTATCTATTGTGCACACACACAGTTTAAAAACTGAAATTGAACTCTTGATAAATCAAAAGATCTTTGACTTGACACCCAATAATGACCCTTTTATTTATATAGGACGTTGTTATCAAGGCAGTTAATAATGAAGGTGGTTCTGATTCATAAAAGATTCCAAGCTACCTCAAAGGGAAGCCAGGAGAAAGACACACTAAATAATAAATGATTTGCCTTTTGCTCCAAAAGTATTATCCAGCTAGAGAGACACTGATCTATGCTCACATATGATTCTGTCTAATGTGTTTTCAATTTAGCTGAAAATCTGCTCTAGAAGTCAGGAATCAGATCCATAAATTCTATCTCTTTTATTACTCTGAATCGTTTGGTGTTGTAATAGAATTTAATCAATTTCTATTAATTATTCCTATATCCTTACTACAATACTGGAAGAAAGCAATTCTGCATTTTGCGTTAGAACATGGCAATACCAAAAACAGCAGTTGGAGGTTTTTCTTAACTTCAGCAATATGTGAATCTCCTTGAAGCTGCATTTTCACAGTTCCAGGCTGTGGTAGTGCATATCTTTGAGTAGTCATGTACAACAGCCATTTTAACAGCATCAGGGTGATGTTAGCGTATGTAGCTTCAAGTCCCACTGGGTCTAATTCAACACTTGTTTGTGGCACTGTGGCACCTGGAGACCAGCAGTTGGATGTCTGACATGCTGTTGCCCATGGCTGCTTTCCAGCTCAGCATCAGTTGGGAATCAGCAGCCATGTAAAACAGGCCCATGCGACCTGAAACTTTAATGCAGACACAAAGGCTACCAGGACTGTGCTCATCCCCCATCCCAATGTGCTGTGGGACTCCCTCTATGTCAGAAACACTAATCAGCATCCCAGAGCTGAGTGTAGCAACTTATGATGGTGTATGTGGTGGTGGACGAGGTAATGAACACAAGGGACTAATTTCAGAACAAGTTAGCCACATGACAAGACGGGTGCATTTAATGCTACTAGCTCCCTCATCCACTACACACACACACACACACACACACACACACACACACACACACACACACACACACACACACACACACTGCTCCAAGTTTCTGCCTGACTTCCTCCACTACACCACTGGCACTCTTTAAGCAGCATGCAGTTAATTATTGAGGACCTGAAGAGCTACACAGCTCTTAGCCTGATGCTGTGTGGTTGTTTAATATAGCTCGCCACACACTCTTTACACAAATCACGTATGATTCTGGCTTTTTACTGTATGTCTTTTCTTTGTTGGTCAGAGTAGAGGCAGCAGCCTGTATTCAATTTGCATCATCATAATAACAGCAATTATCATCATCATTATTTGCTGCTTTTGATTTTTGGAGTGAGCGGCAGCGTTGGAATTTAGACGAAATACCAGATTACAAATCCCTCTTCATCATTTTCCCTCTGCATGCCACCTATAGTAAGTGGAGTGTAATGAAAGATTACTATGTCAGGTGCCCAGAGCAGAGGGAGTCATGCTGAGCATTGAAGTCATGTGATAATCTAGCAATTGAATCATGCAACAACATCATGATTGAGTCAGTTTCTGCCACAATAATTGCAGAAAAGGCTACACAACTTCACCCAATCACATGACTTCATTGTAACATATCCTCAGGATTTTGTATGTTTGACAGAATGAAAAACAAGATATATTTGATATTCTTACGGTATCAGTGGTAGTTGATAAGGTAGGTCATCTCCTAGGCTGCATGAATGTGCTCTGTAGATTTCAAGGTCACCTATTCATTTTTATTTGTACAAATAACCCTTTAATGGTGCTATCGATAGGTACTGAGACAACTGTCAATTTGTTCTAGATCCCAAATGGCCAGAGCAAAACTTCCACTCATTTAGTATTGTTTTTCCTTCATTAAGAGGAAGGTGGGTTACATAATTATAGATCAACACTATTCAGGGAAGGAGGTTGAGCGAATTAATGAGTCAATAAAACATCTGACCAGTGACAAAGTAAGTTTTTCAAAGTTAGCCTGTCTGAGGTTTGAAACTTAATCCTTAATCCATATTGCTGTGAAATCACAGTTGTACAGTAAAAGTATGACAGGAAACACTTAAAAAAAACTATAAGTGGTGTTCGAGGCTGTGCAATATTTGAGGTGATTTGAAAAGGAATGTGGGCTACCAAAAGTATTACACCATCAAGCATTTTTTATTAATTTTACCCAAAACCAGCAGGTTGGTTTCAGATCAAACCCAAATGCAAATCCACAGAAGACCAAAAAACATACAAAATGAAGTCACATCAGAGCCAAACCTACCAAAAGCTTACATGCTAAGTCCAAGTGCCAACACTCTAAACTGATTGTCAAACTGTCTGTTAGTATGGAACGTTATATACAGTGGTGTATAAAGTACTTGAAAACCATACTTGAGTAAAAGTACAGATATCTTACCTGAAAGTGACTCCGGTAAAATGACTTGAGTCAAAGTCTTAAAGTAGCTTATATTAAATGTTCTTAAGTATCAAAAGTATCTGGTGTTGAAATGTACTTAAGTACCAAAATTAAAACTGAAAAGTGCTTTTTATAGTAGGCCTATACAGAAACAAAACAACCATAAAATGTTCTCTTCCGGCTTTATTTCAGGTGACTGAAAATTATAACAAAAATATACATATACTGTATATTTTTACAAATTTTGAACCCCAGATGCTGAGGTTCAAATAGTATTGGACTAGTGCATCTGAACTTCTAGGGACAACAAAGAACCAACACAACATAATAAACAAGTGCCTCTTGTGACTAAGAACACTAATAGACCACAGTATAACCACTAACAAATTCTTTAAATATCACTAAACATGGACCTTTCACTTTCTAATCAGTAGCAGGAATGATACACAATGCCCCTTATGATAACTCAGCAAAAGGAAACAAGTTCTAGGCACACAAAATAGGATAGTTTTCCTCTTTTTGTTAACAACCTGCACAGTGCTAGTACAGAGAAGAAAAAAATCACTGGACACAGTCTAGTTTTGCTGCAGGCCAAATTTCAGACAGAATAATGAAGACTGAACTGAACCGAGCTCCTGCATGAGCACCTGGATAATTCTAGAGGGAATACATGGATGGGGATTGCGTTGATTAAGTCCCTGCCCTTTGTACACACATCTCTACTACCCATTGGATGGTTTAGTGAGGTCCTCGGATCGGCCCCGCCGGAGTCGGTCACGGCCCTGCGCTGAGAAGACGATCAAACTTGACTATTTAGAGGAAGTAAAAGTCGTAACAAGGTTTCCGTAGGTGAACCTGCGGAGGGATCATTACCGGTACAGCCTGCTCGACCACGGTCGACCACGGTCGACCACGGCAGCACGACCAACCTCCGGACACTTAGGGTCTCGCGCTGTGTCCCCGATGGCACGCCGTCATTTCCCCCATGTTTTAACCTTAAAAGTCGACCAGAAGTGGCTAAGCAAGTGGACGTTATCATTCCGACAGCCCCTGAGTGCACCTCGTCGGAAGATATCAGCAGACATTTAGGCTTAAAACATGGTGTAAATGACACCCGTTTCGAGTTGAATATGAATATCGGTGCTTCTGGACACTTGGATGACACCACAGGAGCAGTATGTTATGGTTTTTCTGTTTTATTACGTCTGAAGAAGGACTCATCATTGACTTCAATTGTATTGGATTCTGCTCTAACAAAGTTTACCCTCTGAGACTCCACTAGGGATTTGTGGACTCAAACAATCACCCACACCCCCATCAGCATAGGGGTGAGTAGATAATGAGTGAAATTATATTTTTGGATGAACTATCCCTTTGATTTAAACATTGTCTACATTTGCTCTCTGTCAAGGTCACAGAGAATCACCTCTTCATAGAGGTGAAGGTTCAGGTGTCACTGGTTGCAGGTGAGTAGTCACAATAAGAGACTAAGGAACACAGGAATCTGACCAATAAGGACCCGGAGAGGAGCTCACCAGTGAAACCCTGGTGGCCAGGTCTGTTCCCATAGAGCCCCGAATCGGGCTCAACCCAAGGGTAAAATAAAATGCGATGAATAAGTCATTATAATTAAAGATGCCTTATAAAGTTAAATGAATGCAGGCAGTATCTTTCCATTTTATAAGTATCAGGTGAAGAGGCAAAAGAGACAGGGACAACTATTTAACCTCCTACAGGTAACTGATACCTTTCAGGAATAATTACAATCAGTGACATAAAAGGTCTGGATTAATTTTAACTCTTAGTTCTGTAGAGAAAGCTTCACAAACAGCTTTCCGATATCCCTTTAAGATTGGCCATAACCAGTACATTTTAGCTAGCTTGTGGAGATGCACCTGATGTACCACTTTCAATTGTGGGAAAGAGGGCCAGGCATAAATGGAGGAGGAATAAATCTGATGCAATTTCTTAGCCCAAGATCCCTCATTAATTATTATTTGTAAATCTAGTTCCCATGCATTTTTGATAACAGAGGAGGGAGGGCGATCTATTAGGGCAAAACCCTAATGTTGAAGTAATTGCAAATTTGTCTCTTAGATTTGAAGACATGATTGTATCAATTATTTTGTTGGATGGTTTATTGGGAAATTGTGGGACAGACCCTTAATATAATGCTTAATCTTAAGATATATAAAAAATGGGAACCGCAATCAATGTCCCAAATATTTTTTAAAAGAGGTACATTTGTTGTCTGTTAAGACGTCATTAAAACATATCAGGCCTCTCCCATGGCTGGGAATAAATGGTTGGATGCCACTGATCTACAAAGACACATCTTGTTTTCTGAATTGTAAATAGATTTTGAAAGAGTCTTGGGACTAACATTGGACTATTGTTGACATTGAAGGCATAAATGTGCCAATTAAAGCTGGTAAGGAAACAGAGTCTCTAAGACGTGTCATAACCTCTGGAGGAACTCTGGGGAACTGGGTCTGGACCTTCTCCAGAGGTTTCCTTTCACACATGAACAATACAGATTTTCCATTTAGATGTGTTCACAAGGGCAACAAATCCTCTGCAGGATTGAGGTGAAAGGCAGGATGTACCATATTAATTCTCACATCGACAAAGGCATCAGCTCTTATCACCACAGACTCTCTTTAACATCTTTGTTGCTGCCTTGTATGGATATGCCACTGCTTTTACATCCTGAGATATTAGCATTCTTTTGTTGTTTATTATTTTATTAGTCTCTGTTTGAGACACATAGAGGGGTAGATCATCAGCATAGAAGGATACTAAAAGTTCCATTCTCCCGCTATTCATGCCCAGTATGGAATTAATAGGTCTTAGAACTGAAGCCAGGGGCTCAATGGCCCAGAGAAACAAGAGTTTTCAGAGGTGATCCATTGCTAGTTCCTCAGTCCAAATCAAAAGGCTTGGAGTAGAAGCTGTTCTAAGTTGTTAGTCAAGACCATAGCTGAGGGGTTGGGGTACAATAGTTGGAGCCAAGATATTAATGTTTTCTCAAATCCAAATCTTGCTAAAGTCTTGAAGAGGTATTCCCATTCTACTCTGTCAAATGCCTTCTCAGTAGTCATGGAAAGAAGGCATTCTGGAGCATTTTGCCAGGGGAAATATAATGCTTTAAACAACCGTCTCACACTGAAAAAAAAGAGAGTGCTTTCGTTTAACAAATTGCCTGTTTGGTCTTGAGATATAAGACTGGGCTAAACCTCTTCTAACCTGTATAGTGTTTTGGCTAGTATTTTGTAGGTAGCAAAAATATTGGTCAGTAGGATGCACAGTCTAAGAGATCTTTGTTCTTTTTTGCCAATAATGCTGTAAGCACCTGGTTTAGGATGGTTGGGGGGTCTGGATTTTAGTGAGTCTGAGAACATGACTGACAAAATAGGGGTAAGCTGTGTAGGAAATATGGCAACTTTAGATTTTCATTCAATCACTCATGGCTTCTAAAAGGGATAGTTCACCAACAAATTTAAATTCACTCATCATCTATACTCACCACTATGCCGATGGAGGGGTGGGTGAAGTGTTTGAGTCCAAAAAACACTTCTGGGGTCTCAGGGGTAAACTTTGTTCAATGGTGACCTACACTTCAGACGTTATAAAACAACATAAAAAACATAACATACCTCTTTACTGCTTGTGTGGTGTCACAGTTTCTAAAGACCAACTGAAGGAAAACTTGACCAAACCACTGGGCAATAATCACTGGGCCAATTGCACTTTTGCATGATTAAAATAAAATACAGTTTGTCTCTGATAAAACACTGATATGCTACTGCTTTCAACTGTAGATTTTAGACTACATTTAACCAATAAACTCAAGGCAAGTTGTTGTATCATCTGTGCTTGTTAATATGAGCAACAGGTGGATCAGTTGATAGTTACCAATTTAATAAGTTTACAATCAAGTTTGACTACTGGTGATCCATTCAAAGAAATTCTATTCAACATCACTAAATACCAACTCACTTACATTTCCTTTCATTATTTGAGGTATTAATAGTAATTGTTTCATATTTTTTACTTATGATAGAGTCCAATGAATTAACAGTTTTGTTAACTCATACAGAAACTTCTTTAAGATGGAAATTTCATAAAAAATCTACAAGGCCTCCCCAGTCTCTTTAACTTTTTCAACCCCTTTGACCAGCAAAAAACATTTGTCATTGTCAACAAAGTTATCTTATCTTACCCAGGGGCAGTCAGACCCACTCCATACAATTAGACCAAACAGGACCTGAACAGACCCAGACAGAGAGAACAGCGATACTGGCAGCTTTGATGATTCTTGAATCAATCAGCAGCTGCACTTAAAAACAGCAATGCATGTAATTGTCCCAGCACTCCACATGTCTCATTCTGTCTGAAGATGATAAAAATCTGTTAGAGATCTGCTCTGATCATCTTGATCCCCTCAGATATTAGACACTGTAGACAGGTTGACTCATATTGTCTCAAATACAATGAATCCAGTGGATGAAACCCTTACCACAATATATAGATACTTTATTGATCCCAAGGGATATTTTGGCATTCAATAGCACATAAAACAGTCAAACACAAGAGCATAAGAATAATAAAAAGTCAAGAATAAGTGCACATTATCTGCAGTGAAATTATAGTCTAGCCACCAGAACTATTACAAAGCTGTCACTGTAAGAAAGTATGTGCTAATAGAGATATTGACAATACAGATATTTTAAGTATAAGATGATTGAAAATTTAAGGTGAGATAAGTAGAATAAGGTAACAAAAGTAACCAAGCCCGAGTGCTGAAACCACATAGAACCACAGATTAAAACATTTAAAAATGAAACAATACAAAGGTTGTTCATGCGACTAACATAGCCTGTCAATTATGGTACAGCAGAGGTGAAGTTTAAATTTATAAAGAGAATAGCATTATGGCAAACTGCACCACAATAGTACACACAAAGCCATAACCTCACCCCTCTAATGTTAGTTGATTCAGCTCCTGCTCGTCGGTGGGTCCAAAGCAAAAACAAATGTGCTACACACAATCAATCAATCAATCAAATTTTATTTGTATAGCCCATATTCACAAGTCACAATTTGTCTCATAGGGCTTTAACATGGTGTGACATCCTCTGCCCTTAACCCTCAACAAGAGTAAGGAAAAACTACTAAAAAAACCTTTTAACAGGGTAAAAAGAACGTAGAAACCTCAGAGAGAGCCACATGTGAGGGATCCCTCTCCCAGGACGGACAGAAGTGCAATAGATGTCAAGTGTGAAGGAGAACATCATCAAGGTTTTAGCAGCATTGATAAGGGTAGACCTTTTTGAAGCATAACTGAAGGTCAGTGAATTGGTGGATTAATGTCATTAATAGTCAAGTATCTGAGAAATACTATGTATCAAGCAGTCCTGCTGCAATCATAGTCTATGGTCAGCAGCCAGCAAGATCATGATCCACCATCAATATCGGATGCCACTATAGTCCACAGTCATTGTTCACTGTCGCCATTAGGATCCATCATCAGATGCCGCCGCCATTAGGATCCATCATCAGCTGCCACCTTGGTCGTGGTCTACCACCATTTTTTCTGATGCCAACAGGATAAAGGATCCGCCTTTATTATCACGTTCAGCCAGCACGATACAGAATCCGCCATACTGGATCCACTATTACGATCTCTGATACGCGATCCACAGATCCTAATCCATGATGTGGCCACAGCTGCAGCCCTGGATCTGCAGACGATAAGGCAAAGGGACTCCGGGTAAGAAGTCAAGTCAGTAACATGTATTAATGAGACATGAATTACTTTGATGTGATAACGATTGAGAAGAGGAATGAGAAGCTGGAAAGAGAAGCTCTGTGTGTCATGTGTCCCCCGACCTTCTAGACCTATAGCAGCATAACTAAGAGCAGGTCCAAGACAAGCCTGTACCAGCTCTAACTATAAGCTTTATCAAAAAGGAAGGTTTTAAGCCTACTCTTAAATGTACAGGTGGTGTCTGCCTCCCGAATTGAAAGTGGGAGATGATTCCATAGGAGAGGAGCTTGATAGCTGAAAGCTTGGGCTCCTACTCTACTTTTAGAGACTTTAGGGACGACAAGTACGCCTGAATTCTGGGAGCGCAGTGCTCTAGTGGGTTGATAAGGTACTAACAACTCTTTGAGGTATAATGGTGCCATATTATTAAGGGCCTTGAAGGTGAGGAGGAGAATTTTAAATTCTATTCTAGATTTAACTGGAAGCCAGTGTAGTGAAGCTAATACAGGAGAAATGTGGTCACAAGTGTAAAAGAAGAAGTCAACAAACACATCTATGCAGACTTGTGCTCGTTCACGTATAAGCTCAGAGAAGCGTAATTCCAGTTTTACCCATTTGCATCACTTCTCCATCCAGTGTGGTAAAAATAAATAAATAATCAACACAACACAATTCCAGGCAAAAAGCTTGTAGCCTGGAGGCATGTCCTACAGATGTGCTTGCTTCCAGAGGGACAATAAACGTGCATGCTTGAATGTCTGTTTGTGTGTGTTTGTCTCTGAGGGTTGTGCTGTCTGTCTCTATGGTTGTGCTGTCTGTCTGTATGTTTTAACCAGATATGACACCTAGTCTTTTCTAATCAGTGTATTCAGGAGCTGCTGGCTCAAACAACTAAATGATTCTGCTTTTGATTTGATATGCATTTTGTATATATATTGTGCATATATAATAAATTGTTATATAAAAAATATTTTTATATGAAATACACACACATATACACACACATATATATATATATAATAAGTAGAGAATAGACAGAAACAAGCATACAGCCTCCAAAAGGAAGAGAATCTTTAATGTTGCATTTAGAGTAAATCAAGCAGGCAGAGAGACACGCAGACGCTCCCCTGTGACCTGAACGGGGAGTCACAAGAGAATACCCATGCGAGCTGCTCTCCACTAAATGCACTCTCATATTAATATTTTAAAACCACCCATAATGTTGCTGGTGAAAAAAAAGGAGGGATCCACAAGGAGGAGGACACATACATCAATTTGACCACAGCCCTCACTCTAGGAACGTGAAATAGGGGGATATTTTGCCATTAGATTAAATAGTTCATTGTGCCAGCATCTCAGAAACATATAAACCACCACACCACCTCTCTCTTTCTCGGTCACACACACACACATGCACTCACGCACACTCACATACAATACAAAGATGCATCATCTGCCACAGCTCAGTGCAAATTGAGCCACACCTTGACATGAGCAGGAAAACACAGGCTCTTTTTTTAAGGATCTCTTATGGTCTCAACATAGACCACTGTTATCTTCTGATTAAATGATACTTAGCATTCAGCATATTAATACAAACATAACTCTTATATTTCCATGTAGCCTGATTGTGTTCTTGTGGCTTTTAATTTAAAGCACAGTGACTGTGAGGATTTAAAATTAAGCTTTTATGTTTTTGTTTTTCTAAAACAAAATCCACAGTCAGATCTGTGCACTGCTCATTTAAATAGAATGATATGAGATGAATGATGAACAAATCTATCATAACATGTTGATGTCTGTTTAACATTAAAATGTTCCCTTAATGTTTGAAAAAATATATATGAACATGTGTCTTTAGTAAAGTAACATCAGTGATAATTGTATCACTTTACCTGTCAGCATATATGTGCTGAAATAGTTGTTATTACACATGACAATGATACTGCGCTTCAAATGAAGGACACCACTGTTTTACCACTGTTAGTTAACTAAGCCCAGTTTAGTAATCAAAACCAGTTATTAATAATTGAAATAATGGTTATTATAACAACTGCTAATACTAAACAAATGTGGGGCAGCTAATGTCTAGTTTTCTGGTTGTGTTGGCCCTCATTCATCACCTTTCTGGATAGTTACTTTTACACATGTTTCATGTGAAATTCATTAGCATATCATTGACGGTGACCGTAATTGTTTAATGAGTCATTAATAACTAACACAATAATTAGCATCGTGGCATAATTATGTGTAGTGGGAGCAGGATTTTGTTTTGAATAATTATCACCATTGACAGCCTTTTCCACAAACAAGCAGAACCCTGAGAGGCGGTGGAGGGTGTACACAAACCGCTGCTGGAAACACAAACAACACACTCAACCTGAGGAACAACATGACTAAACACAGCACACAAATAACACACTGTCACAAACACGCTGAACCTGGTTCAGGGCGAGAGTCAGAATATTACAAATAATGAGGTCATGAATACAAACCAGCGCCCCCAGCCAGCCTGACTACTTAAACAAGACATTTTTAAAAAGTGGGATATTTTCTACAACAACCTTGCTTAATTTAATTGTTTTTCTTTTCTTTAAAATGCATTATATGTAAGCAGAATTGTATATTTAAGCCCTCTCCACACACACACACACACACACACACACACACACACACACACACTCCAATCCTATGATGTCCTGTACATGTATATACATTTTATCACATTTTGATTAAAATGTTCAACCTTTTTAGTAAAACAATTGCCATCTCCCACTTTACATTATAGATGGGAAACTGCTCCTAAACCCACAATATTTCCTAAATATATATTATCATTAATATTTCCAGTGTCTATTAAATGTTCAGT
Organism: Verasper variegatus; assembly: GCA_026259375.1. Taxonomy (NCBI): domain Eukaryota; kingdom Metazoa; phylum Chordata; class Actinopteri; order Pleuronectiformes; family Pleuronectidae; genus Verasper; species Verasper variegatus. Next base: position 26,027,297 of record CM048041.1, read on the forward strand.
ACCGGAGTGGATGCTTTAATAAAAGTCATATTTCCTCATTTCCATATAAACATTTGGAGAATCAGTTAAAATAAAAAAATATAACATACATGAATAAACCATTAAATGTAATATACACATTCATGAACAGAACATACAAAGTCACAGTACAGACAAAACACCTTATGGAAACAATGGAATGAATTAAGGGGCATGAAAACGTCTAAAGGACCTGGTTTGTTTTTGCAGCTCTGTGTGCTCTGAGAATGTGGAATTTATTGACTGTCTAGGACAAAAACATGTCTTGGAAAATAGAAAGGACATTTAGTGAAGGAAGGCTGTACTGTAAACAGATGAATGCAAACACCAGCATGTTGGCTGAGCAGACAAAGACATTGGAAACATTCTATAAAACCCACAGCACTTGAGCTCAGTCTGTCTGCTATCTGCCTCCTCTCCTCTGAAACACAATTATGTGACCATTGGCAAACACTGGCGCCAAACATAGCCATTTTTCCTCCTTGCCACCAGATGGTTCCATTGAGAATAGATACATGCTGTTTGTCTTCTACTTAGAGCTGGGGTCGTAATGGAGTTGCTAATGATTATAAAACACCTGCTCTGAAAATAAAACAAACAGAAACACTGGCCAGGCCCAAGAGCTAAATACCTATGTGATCAGGTTGAAAAGGTGCTGTGCTTGTGCTCGGCTGGTACTTATCCAAGGACACAAACCCTCAGCAGATGTCCCACCTATAGAGGTAAGAGGCTGCAACCTCATCCACAAAAAGCAGACATGCACACAGTCAGTCTCTGTGATAGCTAATTGGCTGTTTGCTCAATGGAGAAAAAGGCTTGTTTCCACAAAGGGGTCATGTCTATGATGGTCTGTGGTCTCTTCTGATGCCAGACTATAAGGTTTCATGTGGTTTGTAGGTTACCCGTGCCCCATGGCTGCCTTAAAATGGAAATGTTTGTTCAGTGGTATGACGAGCACAAGGCAGCTGTCGTGAGGGGAATAGAGCTGTAACAACAACCAGGAGAGTTACAAAAATAAAATCATCAACAATCATTTCATCTTTTCATATTCAGTTCATTCTTTTTTTATACTAATGGGTTAATATTTGCAAAATGCCAGGAAACAATCAATAATTTCAAAGCACATCCCTTCTATTGTATAATATATATTTCAGTGTGCCTGCTTTATTAACCCTCTCTGCAGGCCAGTAATCCTAATTTTAATAGAAACTTAAATAATGATTTTCCACCCAAAATTGAAATTCATCTGGACTGTTATTACTATGGTAAAAAAATATATATATATATTATATAATATCACATAAAACATGTGATATAATTTAAAGGCACAATTCATAATTTAAAAAGTAAACCAACATGTTGCCTGTTAATACTCTGACTACTACAAGGCAAACACCAAAATTTAATAAACAATTTTGATATTATTGGAAGAGCAGGTGTATCTGAGCACCCATTAGTGCTGTCACACTGGTGACCCTGGAGAACACTTTATGACCCAAAGAATTAGCAATGATAAATGTAAAGACATGACATTGTTTTTTTGGGTGTTGGTGGTGTAAAAGTAAATTCTTCTACATTTTTTATATTTTGTTCCTCCCAGTTGCTGTGTGAACAAAAGTGATTAAATATGTAGTGTATTCCTTTTAATTTCACAAAATGTCTTCTTTATGAATTCAATGATAAAGATGTAACACCACATGCAACAATATTTATCATATGCAATTTTACGTACCTAAATAAAGAAAACTTTAAATACATTTACTAAAATGAAACCATTCAAAGGGATGTTTCCCATCTGTTGTGGAAAAAAGTCAAACAATGTCACAATGTACTAATGTAATGGTGGTTTTTCCCTGAAGAAAACTTCACACAATTATGGAGGCTACTTAAACATTTTGGAGGGGTTGGGTTGCACTGAAGGAGTCTTGACTTATGATCTCAGTATTTCTACACAGCATGATGATTCCATGTGATTATCTTCATCTTCTTCCTCAGTAATTGTCAGAGTTTAGATACATTTGAGTATGTGTTAACATACTGTCAAATATAGATATATATATATTTATTTTGACTGATCAAATTAAGATTTGTAGTAGGCTATATTGTCCCAATTTTTTAATTATTCAAAATGTGTTTGTGTGCATTTAAAAACTATTTTGATATTGATGTTCAATTATATAATATCATCAAAATAACATTAAAATGCTATGATTCAAATCCCTATTATTTGTGGTGAATGTTTTACACAGAATTGTACAGAAACTGAATTTGATGGCCGAAGAAAACATGAAACTGTTTGAAATCATCCGGATTTGACATTTATTTCTGAGAAATCCCATAGACTTTGAATATCTTTTGTGGCTGAAAACAAAGCCTCCCTGGTGTCTGTAACCGTGAAACATACAGATTATCAGGCTGTAAATCTGCATGTGGGTGGGGGTGGGGTGGTGCTGGAGCTTCCCCTCCCCTCCAGTCTTCAACATCTCAATCACGTCTCCAGGGCCCCGCCCCTTTGTATTAGCCCCCAGAAAGTGATGGACATCCTTTCACTGGCTGCCTGACCTCTAGTAATCCTGTTTCACAGACCAGCTCCCTGCTGAAGCCAACACAATGGCAGGCGCTCAGCCTCCTCCCAGTCGATATTCCGACAGACTTGATCGAGCAAATTAGTATCCTTTGGTAAGGGCATGACCAAAGACCTTTTCAACGCCCTACCAGAATCAATAAAGACCAGTGAACAGCATGTTTCTTTCTTTTTTGTCCTTTAACTTCCCTTCCTTGCCACTGTGTGTGACTTTATCAAGGGTTCAAGAGTCTTTCCGACAACCTGCCTACTACAGGTTGAGATCAAAGGTTAAAAGGCTGACAGACGGAGTGTAATCAAGATTTCACCCCTGTTAATAGTAGAATTGTTACATGATGTGTAACTGAAGCTGGTAACTGACAAAAATTTATATAAAAGAATTTAACTTAAAGATAATAATAATAAAAAGATTGAATTAATTCAATGAGGAAATGTTTTTAGAACAGGTAAATGCAAAAAACAGTACATTTTCTTTTTTACTTTGACTTTCTTTTTCTGTTGATGTTTTTCCTCTTATTGTCATCAATCTCAAGAAAACATTCAGTCTGATATATCTTATTCATCTGTGCCATAACAAACACATCAGTAAGCAACACAGTAACACAATGTTCCTTCATTACCATATTCTCTCTCTCTCTCTCTCTCTCTCTCTCTCATTCACTCACTCACTCACACACACACACATACACACACACACACACACACACACACACACACACACACACACACACACACACATGCACAGAGGGAGAGAGAGTGAGAGAGTCCTGTTGCTACAAATACGACTGCACCAACAGTGGTCCCTCCTGATTCAGTAATATTTGTCAAAGAATTACAGTGGCCAGCTGTTTTAATATATAACAAAGACTTACAATATCAACAACAATATAATAATAATAATAATAATAATAATATTAAATAGACACACTTTGTATGACACACTTTCAGTTTTAAAAATGTCACTGACCTGTCTATCTGTCTGTTTTTCTGTCTTTATATGAAACACATATCTCAAGGACTGCTCATTTTATCTGCTTCACAAGTATCATGTGTAAAGAGCCCAGGGCAGTGTTGAATTTGGTGCAATTTGGATACACAATATGTTCAATATATATAAACTTTGATAAACAGGCCCCCAGTGCTATGTAGCAATGGAGGCTGGGAGTCATCTACCTAAGTGACAGTCTTCAACAGTGAGCATGTTCATGACAACTTCAACTGATTCTCCAGTTCAGTGTTCTGTGTACTGAGGTGAGCGTCACTGAACTTTGACTAAACAGGTAAACAGCTCTCTCTGCAGCAGCGGTGGTTCTTTACTTGCCTCAGCTTAACAAGTCACTAGTGGCAGTGGACTAGTGGTAGAAAAGACAGACTGGAAGGTCACTGGTTTGAGGCCATGGACTGACAAAAACATCCCTGGATATGGACCAGACCTGGATCTGTTCAAGTCAAAGAGGACTCTCCCTACCCCACTGCCTAAGTGCCCCTGAGCAAGGTATTCTACACAGGCAGGTTTAGAACAAGCACTGCACTACTTAAAATGAATTAATTAATGTCCCTTTATTGGTTTTTTTTTGCCTCACATTTCTGTTCTATGTTCTTTTCCCATATACTACATTGTATTCATGATTGTTACTGCATGTAAAAGTGTAATGACAGCACAAAGGGTCATACCTGGATAAGGTTACAGCATTTACCCCATTTCTATTAATAAAATATATTTGGAAATGAGGGACAGGAATTCTCATTGTAGAATTATTATTGGTATATTTTGTTGTGAACTCAAACATAAATAAAGAAGAAATAAATCTGAAATATCTTTAGACAGCTGCAACAATGACATCTCTGCTGTCCAAGGCATCATGTTTCACATGGCAACAACTAGAAAATTAGTGATGTTAGCGCCTCTTCTTCTTCTTTCACATATTTATTGCAAAAAGTGAGGGTTATGACACACCCACACAGACACCAGTTTCACAGTAAACCCTGGTAAAACTCAGAAAAAGTTGGATGTCAAATTTAAATTAGCATTAAAACTGTACCTGATTATACCACACTTTGATACAGTTTGAAACCATTGATGCAGGCACAGCATTATGGGTTTGTACTGCATCAGTGTAAACATGGCAAGTGGCTCTGACATCACTGGAGATGTGACAGTTGGAAGTGTGGATGTATTTTGGATCTATAAGAGTACAACGGGAAACCTGATCAAGGTCACCTAATCTGAATAATAATAATAAGGATAATAGCAATAATAACAAATATTTGTGTGACCTGAAATATGCAAATATTATTTCTCAGAGCACAGACAACAATGCCAGATACAGTTCTGATTGTTTGCCTTCTCTATTAGGTCTAATAATTTTTTTTAAATAATAATAATAAAAAATAAAAATATATATAAATTGTTATTCTGTTGCGTTAATGTAACTGTATAAAGTCTGAAATGCACAGGCATCAGCATCAAATTAAACCCCATCCCCCTCTACCTTCCTCTCTTATTCATTTTCACTCAACTTTTTATGGATAAATATAACCTTGTGTAAATGAACTGTGCCTGCTGTAAATTTATATTGTTGTTATAAATTTGGCTTATTACTACCAGTTTCCTTGGCAGAGATGTATCTCTTTCATTTTCAGGAACATGAATTACATTGAGCCCATATAACCAACACAACCTTTTCAGCATCACCACCATCTATAATTGTACATTTTTAAGAGTAGTGCATGCATAATTTTACTTGGCACTGTACATAGCACTCTATCAGTAAACCCTCTGCTGTTGTTGCGAAAATATTTCAGTGTTAATTAACACTCTGAACCAGCCAACATGCCTTGATTATCATACACAGACAAAAGGTACTCTGCATTTTGTGTAAGATGGTGAGGTGACACAATGCATCAATGAGCAACACCGGTTTCTGATCACATTTAGACACAAAGCTTTTGATTGTGAAGAGGAGCAGGTGTCATAATGTCTATTTTTTAACATATCTTTTTGCGGTTAAGTCAAATATGACAAACCCTGATAAAGCATAACTCCCACACTGTGTGATGATGTGATTGTGCTTCATGAGTCAAAGTTGATATCATCACATGTCGCATGGAAACCAAATTAGTCATTTGACTCCCCTGAATAAAAAGACATTTTAAAATAATGATCATTACTTTTGATATGAGCTAAAACAGGCTCTGTTCTTGGATAAAGGGACCATGGTAAAGCTGATGTATTGAAACAAGTTCTCAAAACTAATGATGCTTTCAGGGGGACCAATTACACATACTCTGGGTTCCTTGACACATTTATGACACTAAGATCCTCCCATCCCGCTGCTCTGCTCTTTTGTCCCTTTAGGAATGTCTCTCAATTGTCAATACTCAATAATTACCAGCTGGACCCCATGGAGGGTTGTCTGTTCAGGCAGATGTTAGGACACTCCACAACAGGTCACTAACTGGCTCCACTCAGTATTGCCCTCCAACTATACAACTATATAAAAAAAACTACGCAATAGGACCCAAAGAGCAGAGAGGGAATGTTTTTCTCTGGAAATGGGGGGTACAGGATATTTCCTCCTCACTTTACAGAATCTCTTTTGTAATTCCCCCTAGTTTTATTGTTTTAGGTGGACCTCTGACTGTCCAGCAGCTAAAAACCAGAAGAAAGAAGCATGTGGATACATTTTTTTGTCACCTTCAGTTATTGCCCTGATCTTTACATTACATATCATTTAGCTGACACTTTTATCCAAAGCAACTTCCAATAACCATTAGGGGCAATTCTGGGGCTCGGCCTAAGGACACTTCGGCATGCAGATTGGAAAGACTGGGATCGAGCCACCGACCTTCTGGTAGGAGGACGACCGCTCTACCCCTCAGACACAGATTAAAGAGATGCTAGAATTGAATATGAATTAGAGATAAAGCAGTATAGCAATGTAGTAAACATGCAAATACAACATAAGCTGTTTAAAGACATGAACTTCAGAGAATGTACGAATGTCTGGACTTTCTCCAGAGTTTGCCTTTTACACATGAAGAAGTACATGTGTAAAGGACAGCAACAAAGCGCAGATCACTGGTTATTACAGTAACATACATGCATAGTAAGCATTGCACTTATATTGGTATTGCTTGATAAATCTCAAGAGATTAATACAAGATCTCCAGTATTGACAATGCCAAACCATCCACGGTGATATTAGACGATTCTGAAAACTATTTTTGTTATTCTCCACTAGAATTTACCAATAGATTTGTATGGGAGATATGTGATTTTATGGATTAAGAAAATAGCAAACATTAAATGTTGGATTGGTATAATATATATGTCTCCTGTATGAAAGGCTGACATGCTCCACACATATCACCCTGGCTCCAGACATACATGCAATTCCCACTATTATAATCTACAACTGTTTGACTGTCCATTAGGTATGCTCATGATGCTCAAAAAGTCTTAATATTAGGAAGAAATGGTTGATTCTGAAATGGTTGACTGATAAGTTATCAAGTACCTCTTTTCCCCTTAAAATTATTTTTAATGCAAGGACTGTAACTGCATTCCATTTCTAATCTATTTGGTTAAAATGTATAAAGGTTCTTAATAAAGAAAAACTAAATGAAATGGCATTCAAAGGCAGCTCTGAAGGAGCATACCATTTGTAATATACATAACATTACATTACATTTCATTTAGCTGATGCTTTCATCCAAATCGACTTACATTAAGTAATACAAATCTTACAACAATGGCTGTCTTGTGTTAACTATAATACAGTGTGACCTTTAACAAAGCAGTTGGAGCGTGTGGGTTATAAAGGGTATAGTAGCATAGAGGTGTGTACTGTCCATGTGCATTGTTGCACTTGGTTGATTCCTGATTGTAAGGTGAATGCCACTGGGTCAGATATTTCAGACAAGCAGCAGGGAATTGACAGTGTTTAGTGGCTGTACTTTATCACAACAGATAAATGACACCTTTCCCTCTGAGCTGCCATCCTCTGTGAAGTCGTCTGCTCCGATGAAGAATCAATAGTGTTGCTGCTTCTCACAGGAGGCCAACTATAGACCGATCCCTGCCAGTTTGTCATGCTCTTAGCATTCATGTCAGTATTAGACTTAAGTAAACAAACTGCTATTCCTGCTCACAAATGTCCGTCCATTCATCCATGTTTGCTCCTATTGGGGTCTGGATCATTATTGGAGCAGGTTAAACAAGGTAGCCTAACAGACCTTCTGTCCAGCCCAGACTAGATGTATAATTCCTTTAGTAACAGGAATACCTCGATGTATACAGTTCCATAGCATCACAAACTACAGCCTTCAAAATGATCATGCAGCTGAATCAACACACCTGACACAGTTTCTGAAAGACATTAAGGGATAGTTCACCAAAAACTGAGAATTCACAACAGGGTAGCAGGCAAATCCAATACATTTGAGGTAAACGGTGACTCTTTCTTCAAACATAAATATTCAACAGAAGAAAACACAAAATGCCACCATACTGCTCCTGTGGTTTCATCCAAGTGTTTGTAAGCCCCGGGCAAACAAATTCGACTTGTTTGCCCAGTCATTCACACCAGTCAGCAGTATGGAGGCCTTTTGTGTTTTTTTTCTGCAGTGTTTTTTTACATTTGAAGAATCTGTCACCAGTTCCCTCAACTGTATTGGATTTGTTTACCCCTGAAACCCCAAAAGTGTTTTGTGGACTCAAACACTCCAAACACCCCTCCATAAGCATAGCGGCCATTGAGTGGCTAATGAGTGAATTTTAACTTTTGGCTGAACTATCCCTTTATAACCTTCATGGAGTAAGATTTATTACAGATCTGATTTATCAGACTGCACTGGCTCAATGTGTACCTAATAAACTGTTCACTGAGTCTTCATGCCGATTCAAAGCAGACATTTCGAATGAATCCTTGGATAAGAACTACAATGGACAATTACCTTGGCCCCTCTATGAAGCTTATTCCCTGGTGTAGCATAGTTAGGGTCCTCTGTTGGTTTGCATTTATTTGTATTTGCTTCATGAATAAAGATGAAAAGCTGACAAGTGCCTGGGGACATTCTATATGTGTCAATGGCAAAGGTCAAGCACCTATTGTTTACTGGGAGCACTTCTAATCACAAACTGGGCCTGAGTGAACAGCACTCTGCCCAAAGCCAGTGTAGGCATTTTAGGTAATCTGCAAACAGATTACAGTTTACACCAACAAGGGCTGCAATCCTGTAGTACCACACCTTAATATATGTTGGCTGTATTCATCAGCAATACCCTGCTCCTTTTTATTTGAAGACATTGTTTCTGATCAAATTCTGATTGGCCTGATGTGGAAGCAACATTAGCTTTGGTTGGAGTGTTAATATGTAAGTTTAGTTGTATTCATTAATTTACAATCACTTTCATATATATCACATTTCTTCTTTTGAACATGATAAAATACAGTTATTTATTTAATGTCTCAAAAAAGTATCTCCTTATTGAAACAAATTAATGTAATACTAAAACTAAAGTTTATGTTATAGAAACCAGGAATAGGAATAATAGGTAGATTATGACTCTGGTCCGATATTCAATATCAGCTTTTGAGCTTTTTAATGCTCTGTGATATATACACACACATTTTTGTTGGCACTTATACCCTTTAGTTGTGCAATTATACAAACGTGAATGATTTATTCCCTTAATTTATTATTTAATCATTAATGCTTTACTTTATTAATGCTTTATATATATGCCTTCCCATACTGTGCTTTGGCTTGTGCTTTCGATTCAAATTAAGTTGATGTTAACTTTCACTCACTGCTGTCCTGAACATTTTATTGTCCATTTACTGAACAGTATAAGCAGCAACCATAAGTGCCACTAAGGCTAACATTTCCTCCCAGCATCCAGTTGAATTTTTACAAGTAAACCTTAACCTACAGAGCTGTGAAGAAAGCAGCCTTGTCCCCATGTCATACCCTGAGATAAAATCAGTTCCCTGTCACATCCATAATCAGCAGTTCGGGAAATAAAAGAAGAAATAAAGAGCCAGAAGAACCCCCTCAGGAGTTTTATCAGAGCCATTCTCTGGACTTGTCTTCTCCCCTAGGAGGGTCAAGAGTGGTGAGCAGCCACTTTCCTTAAGAGGGCAGCCAAACAAACTCAGCTTACAGAGAGCTCTCCAGGGAGCTTAGAGGGACACTCTAAAGAGATCCTAGATTTATTGTCACATCCTGAATAATCCCTGTTGCAACAGATACAACAATGCAAGTGTTGCAGACTGCCTGTTTTTTCTTAGTTTATGACCACTTTGAACATATTTGTGGCCAGGAAGGGATCTAGATATCATCTTAATATCCCCTCACATTCTTTACATCCCAAAATGTTGGCTCTGGTCATATTGGAGTAAGAATCCATTGTGCACTGGTTTTGAATTTATTTAAAACCCTGTAAATTGGGAGTCTAAAAAATCAGGTGGTGACCTTGGGTCCATTTTCTGCAGGGCAGCGTGCAGTGCCAGTGAATGGCTGGACACAGCGGGGCTTGCAGGCACCTGGCTGGATGGCCCAGGCGCTCTACAATGCTGTCTGGGGGGTAATTACTACAAGGTATTCTTTAAAAAGACCAGATGGGGATGAGGTCCCACCCCACCCCATCATTTACAACAGAAGCCCATTCAATGACATACTTAATCCACCCACCGGTTAGCTCTTTCAGAGACTGCAGTTGTTGTGCTTGTTCCTTTATGCTAATTCAGCCTCACCCCACACCTCCCTCACAAATAGAGAGGCAGAGAGAGAGGGAAAGTGAGAAAGACGTAAGTGCCTCAAGGGACTCAAAAAGCATTATTCATTTTCAAATTGTTTCCGCCACAGCAAGTACAGTAACATTTGTACCTCCCCTTCTCTCTTTTCTGTCTCTGCAACCCTGAAGTGCTGCTTGGCCCTTTGACGAAGACTTGCTGAGGGAAGCTGAGTGACTGCAGGGGGAAAATAAAGGGGTAAGGGAGGGAGACCTAGGAGAGACAGAGACAGAAGCCTTTATAGACAAGGTCAAGTCAGGGTTCAGGGTTCGTGGTGGCACCAGCTGAGGTTGGGGGGGCACCTGTTATTTTGTGTGCACATATCTGTTTCGTTTCCAGCTGGACTCCTCCCCACTCTCCCCCACTTGCTACCCCAATCTAGTTAACCAGGACAGCCCCCAGCAACCCCCTCCTCTCCAGTATCCCCAGAGAATACATAATGAGATCCTCCCTCTTTTTATAGCCATGTTCTCTTCTGCTCATTGAAGGCTAATGTTTCAACACAATGTAGGCTGGAGCTGTGTCATGTTCTCATCATGGTTTCCTATCAAGTCCTCAGTACACAAATAAATAATAATTATGAGATGAAATTAAGAACAACAGCTTTTGGATATTTTTTCAATTTTGAAAAACAGTACAGACAATTTTAATTTATGACATTACACTAATACTGTTACTACAATTTTCTTAAATTTACTCTATAATTTAATTTACTGAAAGATGTTACCATCCTTACTTTACATTCATAAAACCTTAAACTAAAACTCCTCCAATCTGTCAAAGACTCCTCCAATCTGTCATAACTCTGCACCTTAACATATTTGCACTATTGCATATTTGCACTATTGGACACACTTGCACTATTGTTTTTCTTTTTTCTTAGGTGTATATATATATATATATTTTAGATATGTATATTTTATTTTAAATTTAAAATTTTGATTGAGCATTGTTATAAGAGAGCCTGTGACCCAAGCATTTCATTGCAAGCGACTGCTTAATGTTATCGTTGTGCACATGACAATAAACTCTTGAATCTTAAATCTTGGAAAAAAAAAAATTAAGACAATTACTGAACCTTATTCTGTAATACAAACTGGTATTTACATAGAATAGAATAGAATATTTCTTAATAAAAATATATATAAAAAAAAAAGAATAGAATAGAATAGAAGTTTACTCATTATGTGAGTTCTGACAGTCAGTTCAGCTTCACTGAGTTTGAGGTTTTCAGGACCCCAGGCTATTTAAAGATTTGGTGGAAAAGCATTTCTATCAGATCCAGCCACAGTGCAGTTTCTTTTATATATTCATGGTTTGCAGAGGATAATTTGTAATGATTTAGGTGACCTTTTCTCCAGTACCACGTCACTTAAAAATTCACTTTGATAGAAATGATCCCTGAAAAAAAGAGATGAAGAGAGAAACCTTTTTCGCTGCATTCTGCAAATGTTTTTCCTTCTGCATGTATCTGAAAAAATGTAAATCACTTGGGAGAGTAAAGATGCCTGTAAGAAAACATATAGTGGTTTATTAAATAATACAGAGCTTTTTCTCCAGCCAGGTTATTTGTATTCTGATGATGAATATTTTATTGTTTTCCAAATGCTGTTCTAAAATCAAGCCATAAATGAATATCCATAGTCAGTGTTGCTCTTGACTAGCATTGTATTGTCTGCCAAGTCACTGAGTGCCTCCAAAAAGACTTTTATATGAAAATCAGGGAGCTTGGGATGAAAGGCAGAAATGCAACAGTATCCTGCAAATTTTGTCCTTTGTCTGAGAGGGATTGCTCCATTAGGGAAATTTATGGAAATGCATCCGATTTTACTTTGTTGAACTTTCATTTATGTAGCAATATCATTTTAAAACAGGAACAAAAGTATGTGATTTATTTGGAATTAAGATAAGCAGAGGCAGTTATACATTTGGATGGATAATTTTGTGTTCATACAAGGTAGCAAACCTTTTGGCAGCAACTTCCTGTCGTCAGGTAACAAGGGTCATCTTCAATATATCTCCCGCCTCAGTAGCTACCACTGAACAGATGGAAAATATGAAAATATTACTGGCAGTAACAAGCCCCTTTCACTCCAGGTACAAGTGGCCTAAACTTGATTTCCACCAGACTTTGCCTAATGAGTGAAAGAGACACTTCTTTTAATGACAATGTGAGCAGAACACAGTTTTACACAGCTTAAAACCAAAGCTTCCAGAATGGGCCCGAAATCCATTAAGTTGAACACCAAAGTGCATCAGTTGTAAAGGAACATCTAAGAAAGAGGATGCTATAAGAATATGTAAGATTAATACGTTGAAAGACTGCATTTGGGTATGGGCATGTGTGGTACTCATTGAGTTTAAAAATGGGGTTAGGGTTAGGGTTTTTACAGCAGGAAAATCACTGCATAAAGTAAATTTTCATTTCAATACAAACAGAAAATCAACTCAAACTGAAATGTTTATTGCAGCAAAAAAAATGTTGTGTTTGGCATCTAGGCTCTGACTTCATCAATCCTACATAGATATAATGGGAGTGATGAGCAAATATTTAGAACCCCCCTGTTGGAGCCTACAGGTGAATGTTGGGGTGGTGGAGGAGCTATATCAACCAGCAGCACTACCAGCAGTGGAAGACAAGCAAAGGGAGTGATGGGAAATTTTGCAGCTTAAATAGCTCACCAAATCGGGAGGGTGTGTAATGAGGATTGTGGTGAATATATCACATGATAGGAGCCGCGAGGTGCAGAGTGAAGCATATCACATGAATAGTGCAGCACAGCTCGAGTCGGCTGCATAAACTATAGTTCGCAAGCTTCACTCCATTTATTTCACTTCATCCAGAATTAAATACACATAGCAATTCCTTTTTATGATAATTTTTTTCTAAAACCAATGGAAATATTGTTTGAAAAGACCTTAAGACCTTTGGGTACATGAGTTTGAGTGTGAGTATCAGCTCTATTAGCAAGGCACAGGCTCTGGGTACATCCAGGTCTTAAAGAACTCCTGGTCCCTTAAGTGGGATCCTCGTGTTGCATGGATTGGACATTGAGGCACCTCTTGATAAGATAATCTTCATCACTTCATTGATAATATCCTCAATATCCTGGCATAAGTAAGTTAGAATCAGTGTTAGTGTAGTCATCATATTTAAAGTAAATGATGTCTAATTAAGTGTCTAATTAACCTACCAACTGCTCTTTGATGAGAGCCTCCCCCTTTTACCTATGATAGACCTTTATGCCAAAGATAGTAATCTCTGTCCATCTTTCCCTAGACATGTGAATAAGAAAAAAGAATTAGGGTGTTTTTTTTAATAATTACATCACAGGAGAATAGGTCCTTAGGACGAGGAGGCTTGGACTGCAACAATAACTAATCTCTACTGTGCTTTCACAAAACACCAGCTAAAATAATTCAATCTGTGTGTTGGATTTAATGGCTAATCTATATTCAAACATTATTCGATTTCCTTATTCTGTTGTGTTGCAGCAAGTGATGAATGATGACCAATAATCACCAATAAGTTTAATTGTGAATTTAATTTTAAGAAGGCTCAAATGTTTTGTTTGAAAACAAGTAATCTATTTCATGGATTGCCAACTTAAACAAATCACAAATTTTGCCGCAGATGGGTAAATGGAAAAAACATTTCTCATAAATGTTGTTAAGTTATATCACAAAATGACCCTTATCATGCTACAATATGATTCAGTTGTCAAGTATAAGCAGACAGAAATGATGCACAATGTGCTAATGTGAAGTAAGGTGATTGAAATAAAACATGCTAGCTTTTGCAGATTGCACTTGGATAATATTCTTGCAAACTCCTGTTTTTTCCCTTCCTCCTTTTTCTGGTCACAGGCGAGTTCTGGCAGCATGTTCACTGCTGAAAGGTGCTCACGAGATATACAAGCACTAACTCAATACCTTTTATTTCTTAATTGAAGGGAAAAAGGTACATTCAAAGCTGAAATATATACAAGTTAAGACAGTTTTATTCTAAGTAAGCAATAAGTTTTTTTTATGCTGAAAATGTTCTTGATTTTAAGCCTTAGTGACCCTATGAATCATTTCTTAGAGTGTTTAGTTTACAATTTAGTTTGTTATGAATGACTGAATTTTAGGGTTAGGGCTAGTGATTTTTGAAGTTCATTTCCTCCTGTGGCTAAGCAAGCTATAGCTTCATGCTGATGAAAGGTGCCAAATAATTTACTGATTCAGCACTGAACTGATTTAAAAATTGTATTGCTAGTTTTTAAATGTCTTCGAGGCATTGCCCCCTCTTATATCACTGGCCTTCTAATCCCATACATACCTGCTCGTGATCTCAGATCTGCAGATCAACTGTTGCTTTTGGTTCCCAGGGTAAGGCGTGAAATTGAGGGTGGTAGAATTTTTTCTGGAAGGGCTCAACGACTATGGAATAACCTTCCACTGGTAATCAGACAAGCTACAAAAATCTCATTTTTATAAAATGGGCTTTTTCCTAGATTTCTTATGTCTTTGGGTATGTCATTTTTCGGTTTCTATGTTTGTGAAGCACTTTGTAAACTTGTTTTTGAAAAGTGCTATATATTAAAGTTTTATTTTGTGTGCAGTAATGCATTGCATTACACATATATTATTATTATTATTATTATTATTATTATTATTATTATTATTATTATTATTATTATTCCAAAACTGGAGGGGAAAGCCTTCACACATATTCACTGTTACTGCTAAGAGTCGTGCACAGCTGCTCATAAAGTCCTGAATCTACAATCAGAGTGCACAGTTGTTCTTTGCCAAGCATACATATATTCGATGTACATATATGTAACACTGAACACATGCACAAGAAATGAAACATTTGTGCTCTGTTGAATATTGTATTGAGACTCCTCCTTCACACACAACCACCCCACTCCAAACAGCTGTCAGTGAGGGAGGGCAGAGGGCAGATCTCTAACACCCCTCTATTCTCCCCCTGTACAACTGCCAGGCCCACTCCAGCCCCCCCCCCCCCCCCCCCCACACACACACACACAAACACACCACCCCCACCCCCTGCCCAGCCTCCTCAGCAGGGTGTTTACCTTGGCACCTACTTTATGAGTAAATAAATAATGGCAACATAAAGTGCAGTGTGGAACAGGAACTGAGATTGGATAACAGTCGGGAAGGCGTGGTGGACTGTGAAATATTAATGATCCCGGTTATTTTCTGCAGTGGTGACACAGGCTTCCTAAAAGGCTTCATGAAAGAGACAGGCTTTGTTGTGGATGAGCTGCAGCATATCAGAATCGAGAGTTGTGGAAATAAGAGAACACAAATAAGAGAACACATTATATACATAATATATGTATACACAATATATATATTTGTCTGGGCTGTTTTCGTTGGTAAGTGTACTTTGAATGTCCTCCAGCAGTTTTTTAGAATTCAGCATGAACTTCAATTATTTATTGAGTCTTAATTGGAGCTTTTATTAGATTCACTTTGTTGCATCTGTATGGATATATATATATATCCTACAATATAGCCACATGTGTGTGTTTATCCTTTCAGGTGTGTTTAGCTGAGGTTACTGAGGTGTATTAAACATTATAATACATTTGCAGATTTTTTCTGAATAAAAGGATCTCCCAAACCTGACCATGAATTTATATATTTTAATTGACCTTCCAAGTCCTTGTCTATCTAGGTTAGGAAACCAATGTTTACCTGTGATTTCAATATATAAAAAAAATCTACTGGCAGACTTGAGCTTTTCGTGTGCTAGTGTTATTATATAACCAACACCATTTTCCACATCTCTGCAAATTGATTTTTGCAATAAACTAGTAAAAAGCAAACGAATGCTAGCTTGAGAAGAAAAAACAAGATACAAAATACACAATAGCATAGTTTTTTAAAAAAGTGGTAGTAATTTGTAACATGTTTGACTCTGGTTAATGGGAAGAAACATGCAGTGACACACAAGCAGTATGAATATCACTTTAGCTGAGGGTGTTAATGTGGAGGAGGTTCCTACATTTCATTGTGTGTCACAAGTAGTTTTATCCTCAGTAGACCTTTTTCCGGGGCCTCACTGGAGCCTCCAGATGCCTGCTGAAAGGAGAAACACAATGTAGACAAGCCCCCTGACAGAACAGGGCCCCTCTGAATTATCACCCCACTCCTCCTGGCTAATTAAAATTTTGCTTGTAACTTATGTCAGCCATTTGAAGGCTGACAATTCCCTAACCTCCCCCTCATTTTAATTTGTGGCACGTGTGCATAAATTGTTAGAGAAGGGAGTAGGACAAATTGAATCATGTTTTTAGCCACTCTAAATGCTCTGCCTCTCCCTAGGTGGGGCTGGCTAGATTTAGAGGTACTCCACTCTGCCGAGGACGACTTGATTGATAAATGCCAGGGAGGATTTGTCAAAGCAACTAGACTGCCCTCAGTAGGATGTCAATATGGTTCATTTAGACTCCCACCAGGCTTACACTGCCTGTGGAGAAGAGATGCTACAGAGACCAGTAGGGAACAGTGGGTTGAGCCTGCCAGGCACTGCTGTTACAAGAAGAGAAATGGCTAACGCCTTGTATAGAGGGATAAACCAGCGGGGAACACTTTGCTCTCTCTCTTTCTCTCTGTGTGTGTGTGTGTGTGTGTGTGTGTGTGTGTGTGTGTGTGTGTGTGTGTGTGTGCGTGTGTGTGTGTGTGTACAGAGAGAGACAGAGAAAGAGAAAGAAAAATGTTGAGAAATCCAGTTAAATATGGGAGGCACGTGTGTTTGTGTGTTTGTGTGTTTGTGTGTGCGTGCGTGCATGTGTGCGTTTGTGCATGTGTGTGAGAGAGAGAGAGAGACTGAAAGACAGCAAGAAAGTGTGTTTGTGTGTGTGAGGCCAAAGCGTTCAGGAGGAGGAGTGAGGGTGATCTAGGGTTCAGCGTGTGATTGGCTCGGCTCAGCTGGAGGAGCTTTTAGTCCATTTCCCAGCAGCCTCTAGGACAGATGCACTGCCCTGAGCCATAATCTGTGTCTCGCTTCAAATGACAAATGGCACAGTGTAGAATATTGCATTATATATTAAGTACCAGCAGTCAGTAAGTTATAGGTTGCTACTGCTGCCTGCAGCACTAGTTGCTCACTAAGCAGACTCTGTTTTACAACAGTCAATTAGATCCAGACCATAACCTGCTACTAAATCCAGCCCTGCTTAGATCACTCGTTTGTCTTGTGGTACTATAATAAACACATCAGTTTAAACATGTTTCTCTGCTATAAAAATCCTTGATTTGGTTTTTTTTTAATGGTTAATCTGGTTCAACAATTTTATAAAATTTCAGCTGTCATTATGAGCTATGGCCTACAACCATACGTATAAATAACCAGGTCACGTGTACTTAAAGTTTGATTTCTCTAGATTTATGTTTCATACAAAGTGCCAGAAATATTGTTGTGGAATAGTATTCTAAATCAATTTATCAATGCTTTTCAGAGTCTCCAATCAACCTATCCCCAATCTCTTTGTACTGTAGGAGGAAGCTAGAGAACCCAGAGAAAGCCCAGTCAGACAAGGGGTGAACATACACACTCCACACAGAAGGATCCCAGCTCAACCAAGATTTGAATCAGGAACCTTCTTGCGAGACAACAGTGCTAACCACTGCATCACTGTGCCGCCCGAAGGCATTTTTATAGGCCTAATTCTGTTTATGTATTGCCGCGAATGTATTTAAAAATAGCAGGTAGCCGATAAAACCATCTTGCGTAATAAAGTTTACAAACATACATAAATTATTCCCATTTATCCCTGACAAATCAGTACTTTTCTGTTAGGGCCTCCACTCTTTAGAACAATCTCCTTGTGGAGATCTGTCAAGCAAGACCCTTTTCTCTTTTAAAGCTCTAAAAGACACATTTTTATAAGTGTGCTTTCTTGGGACTTGGACTATGAATTCACCTTCAACACTCTAACCTTTTACATGCAAAGTTTTTTTTATCCTAGCTTTGATCTTACTGACAAATGACTGATCGTGTTAGATTTTTATTTTTTTTGTTCTATTTTTACTCTTTTCTAATCTGCAACATCTTTATTCTTATAAAAAAATAGGCCTTCAGTTCTTTAATTTTAACTTCTAAAGCACCTTGTGACTATATATATATATATATATATATATAAACAGCAAAGCAGAGTCATTTAAAATCAATTCTTCAATCAATCAATTAAATTAATTCCCCTTTCTTTCAACCACATCTAATGGTCTTCATCAGCAAATTGGGCTGACGCCAGAGACCAAAGGTCATCTTTAAAAAGAGACAGGGTTGTGAATTCCTACTATATAGGCACCTGTTATCATGTGGTTCCATATTTGGATCACTTGATGAAATTCAACCTTCTCCATCACAAGTGCTCAAGCTACAAGTCGTTCAGACAGATCTCACAGAAAAATGTAATGAGGAGTTCTTACATGAAGTCCTGTAAATCCCCCTCTTCTGCATTTAGAGAACGTGGTGAAGATGCTTGCAAGAAACCCACTTTCCAAGCGATCCCTGCAGTACCGTTTGCACATCAGAAGCTCAAGTGGCTCAACCAACAACAGCAAAGATGAATCTGATGTAATTTTTCAGGTACTGTATGTTCTGGAAATTTATTGGTGACCTCTGGTGTTAAATCAGAGCAAACAAAGATGCAACCAGAAACCCCATAAATGTGGAGAAATGCTTGATCCTTCATATCACACCCTTGCATTTTATCGGAGCTCTGGCCCTGCATCCTCCCTGTGACCCCACCACAGTAATGCGATGGCCTGCATCATGGCTCCCTTCCAAACAATTAGTCACAGTTGTTGTCACCTGAGCCTGAAAGGGCACTGCAGGATTTGGGGTAGACTGACAAGCAGAGGCTTTCTCACTGAGAGTCCCAGTAGGTGGGTAAAGTGGGCAGAGATGCCTAGAAAACATCTGCCCTACACAAAGGTCTCCTCTGGTCACATGCATTACAGAGCTCTCAATAGACCTGTGAAAATCTCCAGAGACCCATAGAAAGCAAAGCTTCTGTTCCACCAGCAAAAATCTTTAGTCGCTCTTTTAAATGATACTGAAATGTTCATGTAATGTAAAATTTATGAAAAATTGTCAAATTAAAAGACATTGATTGGATAATAGTCTACAGCGTACATATTATATACATTTTCTTTACTGTGTTTTGTCCACCACAGTCTGCTGGTCTTGCAGTGCTGTTCTCCCAACCCTGTCCCCATAAAAATTACACTCCCACACAACTAAACTGCATTCTCAATTGTGTTTCTGATGATGTTTATTTTTCACATATCACCAATAGGTTCCAAATCAGCATATCTTTGTCGTTAGCTTCGTGCATTGTGCCTGGCTTTTATTAATCTAGCTATTCACATTATTGTTTTCCTGTGAATATTTTAGAGCAGTAATGTTGTTGACTGACCTGTAGCCTATGTGGTTAAGTTTGACTGATTTACTATTGTTGACAAGCCACGTCCACAATCACAACCTTTTCCTTATGGATAGTGTGCAGTGCCTCAATGTAAGCCTACCACAAGAGAAGGGCTGGGTTGCTGATTACAATCACATGAAAGGACAACAACACCTACTGTGATTAATAAGCCATTAAAGAGCACAATTAGTCCAATAGATCTGTTTAGCAGGAGCCATTAACACGATAGGCTAACAATCAGGTCTACAGTGAATAGCCAGCCTCCTCCTTCTACGAATATAAAATCATTGCCAGTGAACCATTAGTAAAACTGTCACAGGGACCTTCTTATACAGGTAATCCCAATGACAAAAGATCTGTACATTTATGTACAAGTTAGGGATTTTTTTGTCCATTATGAGCTGTATAGTGTGTATCTGGAGAGTATGAGACTGCATGGATTATGATAAAAAATGTATCGATCATCAATCAAAATTAGTGAGGTGGAAAGACAAATCCAGGTTGGCTGGCAATTAAAGATTAGTAGCCACATAGGCGACAGGTCTGTCAACAATATTACTGCTCTCAGATGATATTATTCTGAACAATAATGGAAATAAAATGCACGACAGCATTGAACTTAATATGAAAACCAGATAACTGTTGGTATTTGACATGACACAAGAAATGTGTGTCTCTGTGTACAAAAGATAAAGGCAATAATAATAAAATCTATGTTGAAACACATAACCATAATTATATTAGCTTTATTTAATTAGCCTCTTTTTTTATCTTTAGACATTATGGTATTTATCATGTTATATACACTGGCCTGTTGTAGTTGGTTCCACAATTTATACTATCATTCAACCTTTAGACTATGCTGCACAGCTGGCTTAAGTTTATTTCCTTGATATGGCTTGACTTATATTTAAACATCCATGGTGTTTTTTTATCGTGAATTCTAATCTTCATATTTGTTTCTCATGGTCTGTTCTTTTTTTTTTGTCATTATGTTTCTGGATCACGTACTGTTCCTACTCTCACAGTGAAGATGACTCCACTATGGAGGCCTGCAGAGATCTCGCTCCATAAGACAAGGACAAATGGTCATGTGAAGCCCCTTTTCCACTGGTCAAAAAACAAACTTACACCCACTAACATCTGGCTTTTTTCTACAATGGGAATGGATTAAAATGGCATTCACTCCCAGGTCAAATGACTCTGCAGTAGACACAGGTATTTGTCAGCTCAGGCTACGATCGACAGTGATGGAAACATGGCACACAGGGGAACGTGCTAATATTGCAAGAAAGCTAGGTGAGAGAGCGCCATACTTTTCAGTGCGTTTGTGATGACAAAAGTGACGCACCAGGAAAAAAACCCAGAAAGGCATACTCTTCTGCTGACAAAGGGAAAGGAATCAATCCCCTTTTTAGCAGGTTTTCCCACATTTGAATAACCCGCATATACCTGCTAATTTTGGTCTTAAGTAATTTAGGCTTGGAAATTCTGTTCTGCCCAGGTGCATGGGAACTGGTATTGCAGGATCAATCCATTCGAATGACAAAAACTTATTTCCCTTCTGCTCCCTAGCGATAACCAGCCAAATATCAAGTCAACATAATGCTCTTTTTGGAAGTAACTTAATCTATTTATTTTTCTTTTTTGTTGGTGGTTGTCAGATAAAAGACAAGAGACACTGTGAGAATTTGACTGAAAGGACAAGAAGTGGAGCCTCCAACTCCGCCCAGTCTAATTCTGTTTGCTGTCAGACCAAGCTGCACTGCAATTATCAAACTGAATGGTGCCTGTAGAACATAATTGCTTTGTTTTTCAATTATTTCATGAAGCTCTAGTAATTTACTTCATTCTATTAAAGTATGCCAATTAGACATTATAATTACAGTTTTCAATGTATCACTTTTCGCTGTCTGAAAAGATGTAATACTGCTATTAGGGGAGAGCATGGAGACAGTTTAATATTGCCATACAGATTCACTACTGTCTTTTTTGGAATTAATACAGATGTGAAAAAAAGCTTCATGGTTACTTTTATCTGCTCAACTTTCATTTGTTACCAAACAGAAAAATATGAACATTATTCCTACCATTTAAAACTCTACAACTGTTCACTTAATCATTAAGAAGAAATAAAAAAGGAGGATTATAACTCATTTCAACCTTCATCATGAAATACAACGTGCTGCTCTAAATTCTTAAATCACAGTGGAATCACACAAAGATTTTAAGGATGGATGGTATATGTTTTTATTTATTTTATGGCCCTTTATTAAGATATTAACATGCTCCTACATATGCAGGTTTACAACATACACTGCTCATGTGCTTTTACTTTGCATACATGGGCATCCATTTCCTCTCACTACTTATTCTCCAAATCCACCAAGGTGAAAGTTCACCTGTTTTTAAAGTGTAACTTCACCAGCTCTGAGCCTCAAACCCACTGCATCATTTTGAAAAATTAAAATAAAACCAGCAGGGGGCTGAGGGGGCAAGGGAGATGGAGCTAGATCTTGCAAGTGCAAGAGAGGATGGGGGTAGTCTCTGCATGGTAATACAAATCACATAACCTAGAGATGCCCCAAACGATTGACTCTATGTCAGCATCGACAGGTCCAAGACGGTTTGAAACAGTGCTGAGCTTTGTTCAACCCATAAAATGCTTTTTAGAAATTTGGAAAGAAATGTAATTAAAAATACCATTAATATGTTCCATCACAGTATTATCATTTAGTTTACAGCTCTAAAAATATTTAGAGGGAATGGAAGATGGCCCTGATTGGTCTGTTTCACGTTCCATCCAAAACATGATTAGGACTAAGAACAATCATTTAAAACATGTGGTGTGACAAGTATTTTTCTCTCCTGTTGAACTAGTAACAAAATAGATTTAAACAAAAAACTAAATGCAAGTTAAAATATGGTCCATTGTGTCCGAAATCTTTGTGGATTCTTTTTCTATTTCAAGGTTCTTTAACAGTAAAAGAAACATCTTAGGGAGTTGTACATAGGCAACTTGACTTGCTTGTGTTACAAGACATTTTATGTCTCATTCAAGAGGCTTCTTCAGTTCTACCTAACTAGACTACTTTGGGTAGCCATGGGTTTTAAGTGCTTCCCTGGTTTCATTTTGTTCCTTCACTTTGTCCTTGGTTCTTGTGGGTATGTTTTGTGCTCTGCTGTGTAGGGTTCCTATGACCAACAGCTTGTGTTCCAGTGGAGTATGTAAATTAAAGAGTAAGAGATGATCTCTTTGTGTGGGTTTCCTATGAACCAAATGTTGAGTCTTCTTTAATGTCACAATCCAAAAAGGACATCCTCATGGGTGAGCTACATGTTTGTATAAAGCAAACAGGGCTTTAAAACTCCAAAAGAAAATCACATTGTAAAATGGTAATTGTAAATGGCCTGTATTTATATAAGGCTTTTCTAGTCTTGATGACCACTCAAAGCCCTTTACAGTACAGTTTTGCCATTCCCTCTTTCATACACACATTGCAGTGCATCTATGTGCAGCTATGTGGAATGGGGGAGACAGGGATTGAACCGCTGACCTTGTGGATAAGTCTCCAGAAAAACTCTAGAGAATCTTTTTGAAACAACAAAAAGTAGTACAATTCAAGCCCAGCAACCCCCTGAGGCAGGAGCTTGTCCACCCTAAGGACAAAACAGCCAGACACAAACAGAATGTGGTTTATGCAGTCCAATGCAATGAGGATTTCTCAGACCTATACCTTAGGGAAACAAAACAACCACTATGCAAAAGGATGGCACAGGTCCACAGGCCCACAGGCCCAGACCCAGCAGTTCACTTACACCTCAAAGACAAGGGACACTCTTTTGAGGATAGTAAAGAAGGTGGTATTAAAGAGGAGTTAAAAGAAGCCATCTTTGTCAATATCAATCATGACTGCCAGAGTACTTCACAACTTTTAATTAAATTGATGCTTACCAAAAGACTTATCACCCACAATAAGCTAAAGCGTCCTTGGGTCTCTTGAAAGGCGCTATATGAATTCAAGCTATTATTATTAGTAGTATAAACATTTGCCTCACTGCAACATCACAGTAACATGATATCTGTGGGAGCGTGACAGAGCAGAACTGTATAAATGTGCACACATATATAGTGTAAAATATATAGAGTTGGCCATATACAACAGATGCACAGAGTATGTATCACGCCTCTGATGCTTTTCAATTGTCCTTTGTCTGGAACTTTGCATGGATAGTTGACATTGATCCCTCGTTGAGGAACAATGTAACTGGTAGTGAAAAAAATGGATGAATGGCAAAAAATGGTACTGTAAAAAGCTTTGAGTGCTCATCAAGAGTAGAAAAGTGCTATATAAATACAGACCATTTCCCATAATACTACAAGTGGAGAGTCAAATCTAAAATGTTGGTGGAGGATTAATGTGTATTTTACTGATACATTTGTCTGATACAGTAGTTTTGTGACTCATCAGATAAGTTCAATAACAACATCTCATTATTATGTAAATAGAAATCATGATATTTTGTTCAAAATGTATTAAGTTATTTGTATAAATGAAATTTATATAGAGCTTGGGTAGAAAATATTTACCATTCATCTTTTACTACTGCATTGAAAACTCCAGGGCTGTGTTTTAGTCTGATTGGGCAGAAATTGATACGATAACACTCATTACCACCTTTGGTCTTTTCAGTCATGACGCAGAATATCGCTGATCGTCAGGCTCTTATCACATGATCAATTTACAGCCATGGCTACCGGTGTAGAAACATGGATACTCAATTACAAGTGTTGCTGACCCTGTTGTCTTAGCCAACAGTTGTTGTCAAGATGGATTGTGCATTTTCAAATGCTACAATTGCTAAGATGTGTAGGAGACAAGCTATTATTGGAGCAATCTGTGACAATTCTGCAATCAACCACCAAATGCTTCCTGTGTACACCACGGCACATGCATGTGGTCATGCGATATGTGTTTTCAGGCACGTTATTATGGACTGGGATCAAAACTGACACATAGCCAAAATGCTTGTGTCAACAGAGATCATTTTAGTTTTATAAATGTTCTTTATATTTGTGTCATTAATCAAACCTGCCAGCAGTAATTCAATTCTCTAATTTATTTTCAAAAACTATCTTTTTTTCCCCCAGCCTTCACATTTACTTTCCTTTTCAGAACATGGATGTCAATGCATTTAATCATCGAGATGTGTTAGTGTCACCAAAACTTTGACGCCACTCTCATCCTCTCAGCTGCTCATTTACACCACCAACTTCCTGGGGGGTGCCTGTTCTGTTATTGTAAGTGATGCATTAGGGGAAATTCTGGATTAATGAACATATAAATATTTGGATAATTTCTGGAGTGAGGTGGCAGTTTGAATAAACATTATGCTGTCCGTTAAAACCTTTTAGCGAATGATAAGGTCTCACTGCTGGGTATGGAATGGGAATGCAAACTTAAATCGTGATATTTCAATCTTTGCATACCACCTATGTATTAAACTGCATGACTATGAAAGGAAACACAGGCATGATCCGGGGTACAAGGGGCTGATTTCAGGTGGGAGGTAACAAAACACATTCAATGGAGATGACAAATTTGTCTTTATTTTTCTTTGCATTGCTACTTTCAGCATGGGTGCACCTCAGAAAGTGTTTAAACAATGAACAATACAATTTGATCAGTGATTAGAATTAACATAGATCAATTATATATTGTAGAAAATCCCAATAACTGAAAATATACTGTATAACATCCCAGTAGCTAATGTTATGTAGATGGTGCAAAAATATCATCCTTATAATCATGGATACATCTTCCCAGATGTTCCTGGAATCATCAGATGTTTTGGGACTTTCAACATGATACACCCTTCTCTAGGTAACGTAATTTGAGCTGTCATTAGATTTGTCATTGCTGCTCCCTTCATTGCTGTCAGATATTTTCTTTTGTGAAATTAATTTTAAACGTATTTAAAAACATATTTTTTCATGATTGTTGTAAATGTTATTATTCTGTTAATGTGCTCTGTTACATGTGGCCTTTATTGCACTTCTGCTCGTCTTGGGAGAGGGATCCCTCACCTCCAGCCATCTCTGAGGTTTTTTCACCAAGTAAAAATATTTTTTTCTGGTAGTTTTTCCTTACTGTTGACAGACCGTAGCCGGAGATTCCATAATGTTTTATTGCTAATATATACTCCAACCTTACCAAGCCCGGTTAAACGGCAATCATACACGAACCAAACAGAGGTCGCTTGTTACCTAAACAGTCACTCATGAGTTGGGGCGAGAGGAAAAGTCCAGTATTGCATCCGTCCATAGAGGGGCATGCCTCCCAACTAACTCAAAGAATACAATGTGCAGTGTGATGACATTGAGCTGAAGGCACTAGCTCATACTGTACTTTCGGGACAACAAGTAAGCCTGAATTCATGGGAGCGCACTGCTCTAGTGGGGTGATATGGTACTATAAGATCTAAAAGGTATGGTGCATTATTATTGAGGATTTTCAAGGTATGGAGGATAATTTTGAATTCTATTTTAAATTTAACAGGAAGTCAGCATAGTGAAGCTAATACAGGACAATTGTGATCTCACCTTCTGGTGCTGCAGCATTTTGGACAAACTGCAATATTTAAAGACTCACTGGTGAAGCCTGATTATAAGAAAATGAAAGTATCTGATTGAATGGGGCTCCAGAAAATGTATATGATATTTTATTTAATAGTAACTACCCATACATCAACATAGAGCTCTAAACGTCAAACATAGCACAAATAACATGGAGGAATAACTGAGCTCACCAGTCTTCAACCTTTGAGAAATAATGAGAATTCTCATTATCTCATTATTGGCCTCATCCCTCTTGTACACTTCACCTCTGAACCTCAATGACCTCTGTCCTAAAACATCTGGCATGGTGGACTGGAGTGATCCACCTTTTTGTCTGTTCTTGGGCATATTCTTATTTATTAATACACATCCACCTTTGGAAGGCCAGCATCAATTCACTTAGTGAATGGGAGGACATCCCATCTATGTGTGTGATGTGAAGAGGTCCAGGCTCACTGACGCCAGGAGATTCAGCACAGGTACAGATCAAATTACCTGTAGAGTAACACTTATTGGTTTTGTAATCCAAGACTTATTACAAAGGGTTTTATTGAGCTGCCTGCAAAAATGTAGGCCAGTTTCAAACCTTTTTTGCTAACTGAAAAACGTTGCACTTACATAACAGCAACCTTTTTGATTACATTTATTAGATTCAGCTCAACACCATTTGAACACTATCATCAATGTATCTCAGGACAAGCTCCATGCCATGGAGAGAGAAGTGGTGAATGATATATATACCACTATCTAATGTCTCCTAAGGGGTATTTTCCATATTTTCCATTGAGCAAAAATGGCAATTTTTTTTAAAACAGGAAAGTTTCTTAGTTACAAGCACAACCTGTGTGTCCTCAATAAATTCCTGTTACCCTCTTCAGTTTAGGTAAATACAAAAAGTCCAAGTCATGTTTGGTGGTGCTGTGTTATTTAATGTGAAATTATAGTGTACAATTCAAAATAATCTTACAATGAAAAAAATGCAAGCTCATATATTCATTTTTGTCTCAGCTCTGACTTAATTCCAGGCAAATTGGAGGGTGTCACGGTGCATGAGGCTCAGACAGATAATCTGAGCAGAGAAAGGCTTTGAGAGACTGTGGCACCAGAGAACAAACACACAATCCCCTCCTCCTCTTAAAACCCCCCACCACACACACACACCTAAAAGCCTAAACCTAAAGCAACCAACCTGCTCAAACATACTGTCTATATCCATTCACCCTCCTTTTTTACTGGCTGGGTAAATCTCTTCTAATCCGATGAGCAAAACAGATTTGAATCCGTTTTGTGTCATGATGCCACCCATCGGACTAAGAAGTGAGCATCTCTCTAACCAACAGACTTCTTCAGAGCCTCTGCCGCATGGAGAATATCAGAATGTGTTCACTCTTCTGTTTAGCTGCTGTGTGTAATTACCAGACCTGCCAAGTTTATCATCATTTGGTCTTTACACTGATGAAATATTGATTCACAGAGATCAGCGCAATATAGGCAATGACTAGACCTGCAAACACAACAACAACAGACTGAAGTCATTGTTGTGTTTGTTCATCCTGTGATGCATTATTGAATATCCTTTTTGTTCCAGAGGATTCCAAGGGTTGTTTAGCAACATTGTGGTAACATAGAGACATACAAAAATAAATCTAAAGTCAAATAGTTATTTTGTATTTGTTAACCTTCTTTATCTTGATGAGTGGGATTTTGGCTGAAAATATGTTTAAAAAATTAAAATATTGATTTTATGTAGATTTAAATACGATTTGGATACGAATAATGGAGCCAAACTAATGTAGTAACTAGCCCAATGCATTTAGTGACTCTCCATAATCAGGTATCTACTGCATCGCTTCGTCTAGCTATGCCAGCCGACTGCTTGTTTCAAGAAGGTGAGTCTTATACCTAAAGTAAGCTAGGCTGAGAGCAACCATATGAGAGAGAATAGGTCTGGTGATATGGATGTTTCCTTCATTTTAACACATCAAGGTGATGACCCTCATCCCTGAAGTACTTCTGTCCATTCCTGGCTGCATCTTTATCTTGCTTATAATTGAACTGAAGCCAACGTCAAGCTCCATGAAAACAGGACAGGAGTTATCCTTAGTCTGGACTATATCGACAGGAATGAGTGACTGAGTAAGTTGACATCCACCAGGGTTCCAGCAAGGCCTGCGTCCTTTTCCCCAGGCGCCGTCCATGGCTGCCCACTGCTCTGTGTGTTCACTGGGTGTGTTGTGTCCTGCTGTGCTCACACGGATGGGTCAAAAGCAGAGGACAAATTTCCTCCATTTGCATGTAGTGTGTATGTGTGTGGAAGCAATAAAGGAATCTTGTCTTTTCTGGTCATAATTTCTAATAGTGATTAAATCCCTTCGACCTAAAAAGGTGGACACTATCTTGAGCTGCAGAAAACAGGACTGGAAAACTGTGTTGACATGAGGTTGTTATCAAATGTGACACCAAGATTTTTACATTTGTACCCATTGTTTTAGGTAGAAACCAGGTGCTTCAGGATGTAAGTTTTGACACTATTAAGCTGCAAGAAGATTTGATCGGAGTCAGTGGGGTTAAAAGAGAAGTACAGTTGCAGTCATGTTTGCGGATGACGCATCCCAGGGGTAACATTTACACTGCTCGAAAAAATTAAGGGAACATTCAGATCTTGATGAACGAATTATTCATGTTAAAATCTTTACTGATGTACACTGTATAATTTGTTGAGAACAAAATGGCGCCACAGCGGTCAGTGGAAACCAAAATCATTAACCCATTGAAGGCTGGATTCAAAACCACACTGAAAATATGAATCACATGCTGATCCAACGAGGGAATTTCATGTGTGACTCAATAGTGGGTATGGGCCCCGCGTGCCTGTATGTACTCCCGACAACGTCTGGGCATACTCCTAATGAGTCGGCAGATGGTATCATAGGGGATCTCATCCCAGATCTGGATTAGGGCATCAGTGAGCTCCTGGACAGTCTGTGGTGGTACTTGGCGGTGTTGGATGCACCGATACATAACGTCCCATAGGTGCTCAACTGGATTTAGGTCAGGGGAACGTTACGGCCAGTCAATGGCATCAATGCTTTCATCATCCAGGAACTGCCTACACACTCTGGTCACATGATGTTGGGCATTGAGCTGCACCAGGAGGAACACAGGGCCCACTGCACCAGCATAAGGTCTGAAAATCGTTCTGAGGATTTCATCCCAGTACCTAACAGCCGGTAGGAAACCATTTGCTATGACATGGAGGTCTGTGCGATACGCCTCCCCAGACCATCACTGACCCACCGCCAAACCGGTCATGAGTTTGGTGATGGGGGTATGTGGAGAGTTAAATGGCACAGCTGTGGTTAATAACTCTCCCTGGATTAAACGTTAGGAGGGCTGCCACAGGGGAGAGACACACATGGCAGAGGACACAGAGACAGAGAAAATGCAGGACAGTTTAAGATTTGTTTAAATTTATGTTTGCTGTTTTCACAAATAAAAGCATGTTAAAAACGGAATGGTTAAGCTCTGACTGTGGGAGAGAGAGACCCCTGCAGCAATGTTGTTTGCCACACTCTTTTTTTAGCCTCTGCATTGGCTCCCTGTAAAATTCAGAATCAAATTTGAAATCCTGCTCCTGCCCTAAATGACCCCTAACCCCTAAATGATCAAGCCCCACTGTTTTTTAAAGATCTCATAGCACCTTATTATGTGAACTGCGTTCCCTAAAAAGCACTAATTTTATGCAACTTTATGACAATTTGATCAGAATATATCACATTTTATCGATTGCTAACATGTTTGTATTTTTCACCTTCTCCTTTGTTCTATTTATTAGACACACTTACCCTTCACACAAGACAAGGATTACATACCAATCGTGCAACCAACCAAACTATGCAAGCAACCAACAAAAGACCACACCTTGTGCCTGTGTTTGGTGTCTGATCTGTTTACCAAGGCTCAGGCATGATACCCTGTTACTGACCCATTTGTGTGGGAATTTGTTCCCCACTCACCTTTCAATGTAACTGCCAGCATTGTGTCCACATGAGGCAGAGAATCTCAGAACTGTTCTGCATTCCACACCACATTCAAAAAGAAAAATGGCTCCTTGATTCCCTTGTCGCCTTTGAGCACACCACCATAGCAAACTGGACTGCGCTATACACTGCACTGACTTAGCTGCAACACTGAATGACGGCAACTGGAAACATCTTGGAGCAATATTCAAAAATCATTCAATAATCTCAACTCTCTGGCATGCAGATGGACTTCAGCCCCTCATCCCTCTGTCTTCCTCTGCAGGTCATATATATATATATATACTGTATATATATATATATATATATATATATATATATATATATATATATATATACCTACACACACAGTGCATGTGAGTGTCTATGTACAGTATGGAACATTAAGGCTGACTAAATATAACACAGACTGTAGACTTCACCTGTTACTTGTTGTAAATTCAGACAAAACTGAAGTCATTGCAGTTGGCCTGTAACACGTCAGAGAAACGTTGTCTAACCAGATACCAGATACATACACCTTGGATTGCATTAGTTTGGCCCCCAGATCTACTGTGAGGAATGTTGGAGTTTTGTTTGACCAGGACATGTTATTTGACCCAAACATAAAACAAGTCTCAACATTATTATTATAATTATAATTATTACGAATTAATTGGTGCAGCTATCATTAATAACATAATATCACTACATATAAATATCACTCCTCCTATTTCCATCATAGCAATCAGTCTGACAGACACAACTGTTCCTGCCTTTCTCTATCTCGATCTTACTATGTAAAGTGCCTTGAGATAAAGCATGTTATGATTTGGCACTATACAAAGAAAATTGAATGGAGTTGAACTGCATGTATATACCTAATAAACTGGTAACTCTGTGGAGTGGGAGTCTTTTATGAGTATTTAGACTACTTGCTATACATCAAGCCAGAATGAAAAACTGCAAGTGATGTGTAAGTGGACAACATCAGAACTGCAGCCGATAAGCACTGTAATCAGGAACAGCAATTTGTCTCATTCCCTCCTTTACATACACGCATTCATCTCTCATGTGTTAGTAAACGAATTATCTTCCATAACAGCTCTGCGTGGAGCTAAGTTTCCTCCATGTTTGGGTTCAGTCATCACTTTGGAGATCAGCCATATTGCTGTGGACTCCTCTCAAGCTTAAGAACAAAATCTATTCTTGGCAATCAGTATGCTGCTTTGTTCACTCAATCAGTCATCATGCTACCTTCAGTGTAATTACCGCAGCAGAGGAATCAAGTGCTCACCAAGACTTTAACAATAGCTGATTTTCTGACATATATAAATTTTTTTCTTTATTATATATTATTTTCTCAGCACTCTCTTGACAGTAGAGAAATAAATAATATATGTCACCACTGAAGTGTGATATGAAAGCAGTGAGAACAGCACTGAGACCTATATTTGGTGTATGGATATCACCTGAGAAATACCACTGAAATTGAGTTGCTTTCCACTTACCTTTAGATGCAAGTGCGGCATGTTGCACACTTTATCATAGCTTTTTGAACAGAATCCTCTCTGGTATAGTGCTTGATGTTCTTCTGTCAAAAGTTGATGTGGCTGCTTAGTGTTTTATTACAATAAACTATGGAATATTCTTCCTCTTGATTTTCAAAAAATAAATCTTTGAAATATATTTTTTATTTTTAGGCAATCCCTCTCATGTGTTTGTCTCTATTGTGACTAGATCTGAGTAAAGTACTGAATGGGCTTTTTTCTTATATTACCTCTGCAGAAGAAGAATTCTCCTGTAGAGTTTGAATGGACAAGTTGAAAAGAAAGATGTAAATGAAAAGAAATCACTAAATGAACCTTGCTGAACCCTAAGCATTTTGATCATAGAATTAAAATCATATATCTGCTGTAGGCAGATAATTTTGGCATCAAATATTATGGTCAGACTGACTTGAGCATGACAAAAAGCAAAAGTGAGAGTGCCGGCACAGTAGCACCAGGCTCAACTTTTGCTTCTTAGAGAGCCATCAATGTAATCCATCGGCCACAATACATTACAAATTACAGATTATATTGTAAAAGCTGGTGTTTCTGCTGTTTGCCTCACCATTGTCAGGATGAAAGAAATGTTTATGCCTTTCAATACATTAACAAATACAACACTTTTATCAATACATTACATCAATACATAACTGTTATACTCAGACTGCCCACACCAATTGAGCCACCTGTGTTTTTTAAATCAAACAGATTCTTCACAGTGAATACATCTGATGAGGGAATATGTAAAACATAAGTGTACATTATGATACAGAAAACTCAGAGTTTGTGTTTATGACACCAAACTTAGCAGGACACAGCTTATATGTTTTTTAGGCTCTGCTCCTTGTATGTGATGAAATTTGCCTGCAGACATGGCCCGGGGCTATGGCTGCCCTAGAGACAAAGGAAAAAGGGCTGCCACCATCATGTTTAACCACCCCTGACACATCATCACCCTCATTGTGACTCTCAATCTGAACACACACACACACATACACACACAGAAACAGCAGTTCAGGGCAGCAGTACTGGAGCACCATCTGTCAGCCTGGTGTCAAGTGGCCCTTGTCTCCAGTGATTATGAGAGCTCCTGCTGCCTCAGGTGGTCCATGGACCAGCTCACCCATCTAGAGGGGCCAGGCTAGGCCATATGGTCTGTGGGGCACAAGGGGGCACCCAGGGGAGGCAGCTCCCCTCCCCTGCCACTGGACAGGACAGACAGCAGCCACAGCGCCTGACTGTCTGCTGAAATGTCCCAGTCAGGCCTAAAATGACGTTGAAGGACTTGACAGACATCATTCAGAGTTCCTGAGAAAAGCTGAGAGGATCTGGAAGGGAGGAGCACAAAGCAAGAGACCACTGGGGTCAAGGCCAGCCTGTTATTACTTATATTCTAAACAGAAAAGTGGAAATGTAGATGATATTCAGCATGCTCAGGAGAGCCAAATTAATATGAAGAATGGTATTGCTTATATGTCCTTCATTAAAGGGACAAAGTCTACATATGCAAAATATGGTATAGATATTTGAAGTCAAAAAAGATAAACTGTGTTGAAAAGACCATTGCAGTGTTGGTGGGTTTATTTTGCATATTTCCAACAAAGCATTGATAATTTTGTTTACATTTGGATATGTTCGCCATCATTTCAGACATTCATTGAATGCTTATCATTGAAGTGCAGCATTAAATGTACTTTTTGTATTACTTGTGACATCTAAGTTACACATGAAAGTTTATATTCATCATTATCATCTATATATGGGAGTATAGTTGTATGGTCCTTTGTACTTCAGTTTGAAATGATTTGGCAATTATGAAAATGAAATAATCTTTAGTTTAAAAGCAAACAGATGATTTTTACAAGCACATATGCATATAGCAATTTTAAGTATATACTCTTGCCTAGTAAGACCAGCATTCATTCAAAAATGTTTTAATAATGATTTGATTGAAACTTGAAACTTTTAATGACACAAATGTGTGCTTCTGATGAAACTGTCAAAGTGTCTGAACTGTACAATAATGTGATCAAACAAAACAATAACTTACACAAGGCTAACATGGCCTACTCCCCAACAGATTTTCAAAACACTGCAAACAGTGAGCTGTTGCTAATCCAGCCTTGGTGACGGTGCTGACCACTGAAGGCACTGAGACAATGAATGTTCAAAATTGAGGACAGTGCCACATAATCCATGTGGCACCATCCAGTTAAGGTTATCTTAACTGGATATAATGTTTAACTATTGCAAAAGGATTAAATGTGTTCACATACTTGTGGTCCTCTTATAGAATAAAGACTGGATGAAACCATGTTTTGAAAAGTTCTTTTAAATTAAGTCATTATCATTAGTACATTACCCTATTTTAAGATACAATAATATTGTACTTTACTCCTGCATTCTATCCATCTGTATTGCATACCTCTCTATTTGTATGTGTGTTTGTGTGTGTGTTGTGTGTGTTTTATTATACAATAGAGCCACACTGTCATATGAGTGACATGTTAGGGGCAGCATTGCCTGAGGAGGTAAGCAGGTCGTCCACTAACCAGAAGGATGGGGGTTTGATCCCCGGCACACTGGTCCTCAAAATGGCCCTGACCATGGCATCATTGTATCATTGTTGTGTGGTAGAATAAAGAAGGGCTGTCTGAATGTGTTTGTGAATGTGACTTGTGGTATAAAGTGCTGTGAGTCATTGCAAAGTGCTGTACAAATGCAGTCTATTTACCATGTTTCTTCATTACAATGAACACTTTACTGTAGTTTATTTTGATAATTCACCTAACCACACTATAGTTGCCATGAACAGAATTAGTAGAAAGAAATTTCAAATGTTTATATTGGATGTACATTTCGCTACAATCTTTCTGAGCAACTCTCTATGGTATGACTGAAAGTGTGCAATTAAAAGCTCATATGATTTAATTAATATGTTGGAAGATCAATTTGTTTTCATCTATCTTCTACTCCGTTGTAGACAGTGCACTGATTAAACTGTGTGACTATCAACAGCAGAAGAAACTGTCAGCAGTATATGCCGGTGTATGTTAACACAGCAGAGGAACAGATTCAGTTTTTGAATCACAGCTGGAACTGCCATATACATTTATCTTTCTTCAAGTACACATGATGTCTTCATCTCACTGAAAGGATTCCAATCATCATGAGCCATAACATAAAACTGAAAAATTTGAAACCTGTTCACCTGTACTTTAATGTTTTCACCAATATTTGTGATTTTTCTGAGAACGCTTTGTGATGTGTGAATTTCCATTTTGACAATTTGTCATAATTTATTATTCTTCTATTAACCAATTTTTGTATTGACTCTAATTTCTTTAATTATGTAAAAACAATGCAAAAGGCTCAAAGTATATGTAAAAATTATCAATAAAAGCACAAATGAACATACATCTATGTACTCAGCACTTTTTAAAAGTTTAATAGTTAAACATACTAGGACAGATCAGTCCTGCCCTTTCACACCAGACTGAAAGTCATTTCTGAGAAAACCATTTATGAACCTGTATTGGGGGGGGGGGGGGGGGGGGGGGGGGGGGGGGGGGAACATGGTCATTTTGAAAGAGCAAAGGGCCAGACACACACCATTGCCACTAGGTCAAAGACACACACTTGTGTCTCATTCTATACTGTAAAGGCAAGTTAAGGCATGGCAAGTTTATTTGTATAGCACCATTCAACATGTTACAACAACTTGTATTTTATCCAATATACCCAATACATATTTCCTTAAAAACATCAGACAATAAAACTGAGGTATATTCAATAAAACAAGCAGAAGAAAATTAGTGTAGTGGGAATGGGCTGTTTTGGCCAAAGAGCTAGAAAATAGCAACAATGGCAATAGATAGCACAGTTGCTACAAGAAATATAAAAAACAGAAAAATATAATACCAATAATAGATTTGAGATTTGATAGAATAAATCGAATCCTGTGTAATACATTGTAAAAATTTAATATAAAAACAGATGGTAATGACAATGGTCTGTAATAGGCAGATGAATTCACAGATTATATTCTTTAGTTGTTGGGACAAAGAGGGCTCATCTCACTGACAGCACAAGTTCCTTATTTTAGTTCCCTCTCTACTCCCCTGCTCCACTGTGTTCTGCTCTGTTCGCTCCATTCTCCACTCCAGTTCCTCTGCGGCACTCATTTGCCCATCACAATATTCTTTATGCTTTACATTACACCTCGAGAATACACAATGGATGCTACAATCTGCTGCACCCTATACTGTATTTTTCTATTAGATTCTTTCAAAAACATATTTTAACATCACAGCAATAATCTGTAATCCTTGCACACTGTCCAGGACGAGGAGACAGCCTATGGGATCTACCCCTACTCTGTGCACACAGGTACAGACAATATTCCACAGATGCAAATTATTGCCTAAATTATATTCTGCATTTAGATAGGTTGGAGTTATAAGTATAAGTAATTTAATTGCAGAGAGAATTACTGTTGTGTTTGTTCAATAATATGAAAATGTTTAGACACAAGATCCCTTTGATAAATTAGCTTTTTGGATATAATTTGTTTATCTCACCCTGCACTAAAGACATGTTGATGTATATGTCAACTCTGGAGTACTCGCCAATGGAGGACAATATTTAAGCTATCCCTGAATTATGACAATCAAAATCCCAGAGGTCAACAATGGCAACAACTTCCATTGAATAAATATAGGGGGAGTTTCAGCCCCTTGTGATTTCCATCCATACAACCTACAAAACAAATATCAAAAGAATCCTACATAAACCATTTGGAGGTTGGAGACAACAAACATCTGTAATCATTTAACATCATGTTATGCAACACTGTCAAACCTTTATAATCAGGAAAATATCTCACTTAAGATACACACTACAGTCTCTCACATGAAAGTCAGATATGTTACATGCTGATCCACCACCCTGACCTTCCTCCCCCTTACCTTCTGCCTCAAAAAGCCACACTGCCTCCTTCACCCACAATGGAACATTTGTACAGTGTATAAAATGTGTCTCATGGAATAGTCTGTATGAACATACAGACCTTTTAAATAATAGTTGTTGCATAATGAATGCAAAACGATTGCTTGCCATGAAAAGCTGAACACAGGTCATCTTCAGTAAGAACAGATGGTGAGTTCATTGGTTCTTCCACTGTGAATGGTGTCCACTACAAAATATTTTACTGAGGTGTGAATAGTGTTGAAGTTTTGAGTGTGATTTTGAACATATTTTTTTTGATAGCCTAATTCATGCATCAACGTGTTTCATTACTGCAATATACGTTTGAAAAAAACAACAGTGGACCCACTGCAGTTTAAGGTTTTCTCATTTTTAGGCAGAGCTTTTGTCAAGACCTATTTTTATGCGGCTCTCGGCGTGGGATTTTCTATTGTACTGGTGTACTCTCCTTCTCTTTCTCTTTCTCTCTCTTTCTCTATCTGTGTGTGTGTGTGTGTGTGTGTGTGTGTGTGTGTGTGTGTGTGTGCGCGTGCGTGTGTGTGTGTGTGTGTGTGTGTGTGCAACGGCGTTAGTAGGTTACTAACACAAGAGGGCGTGTTGGTGTGTGTCCGGGCTGCTCCTGCGGCTCCTGGCCTGTCACCGCTCTGATTTAAGGCTCGCAAAAATCATCTGCTCCTGGCTGAGAACCGCGCGTCATGGTCATACTGTGATAGTTTTCGTTAGGTTTGAGGATTACACGTTGTTCTTCTCCAGGATGGATAGTTTCCTCATACAACTCTGGTTGGTTTTCTCAAAAATATGTTACCACTGAGCTCACTACAATGTTGACTCTTGTGTTTCTCTAAGTTAATATTGAGAGGAGACGATATTTTGATCTGGCGAGACATCATTTCACTAAACCGTCACGCTCTGGAAATGTTTATCAAGGCGCAATATTTGTATGTAATGTCTCACGACTTTAACTGTGGACTGTTTCACATAAATCCACGTTCAACAGTGTATAGGCTATTTCCTACTGTGTCCGGTTCTAATTAAAAGTTAAAAAAGAGGTGTGTGTGTGTGTGTGTGTGTGTGTGTGTGTGTGTGTGTGTTATGGACCATGTAAACATGATCCTACTCAGTACCAGCCGCACATTAACAAATGCAAGAAAAATTAACACGACAGAAAAAAACAAAGCAAAGCCTGACAATAAATGATATGCAATAATAAGTGTGCCAGTAGTTTGTGTGTGTGCGCGCGCGCGTGCTGGTCAGGGTCTGCAGAGCCAATCAGCTGCCCATGCAGATGACGTGCTGATGTCATACGTCAGCCCCGCCGCTTGTCAGGATCAGAGCTCCACACACACCGGCAACAAACACATACACACACTCCCTCTCCGAGCCGGACAGCACAGCCCCTGGCCCGGCAGCCCGGCAGCGGAGGACACATCCAGGCTTCCAGGCGCCCCGCAGCCCGCTGTGACAGTGGACCTAACGTCGCCTTACTTTGTGGACATGGGAGACATGGGGGATCCGCCGAAAAGTAAGAAACTTGCTCACTGTTGGGATGCAATTCTGGAACTTAATTTATCACAACTTTAGATGAGCTGACTTTTTTGCGCGGTGATGTCTGCAAACAGAACACATTTCATGGCCTATTAAAAGTCACTGGTATTATTATTTAATACTGAATTTTATAGAAGGTATAAGTAAGATGATACTATCCATAGACTTTTATTAGCGGAATAATACAAAAATAATGACAATAATAGTAATAATAATAATAATACATTTATGACAATTTCATGCTTTATTTGAGTGTGCTTTGCTCAGTATTCAGTTGTGAACATTGTGTCATGTGTCCTGCTACTCTTCCAGAGAAGCGGCTGGTGTCTCTGTGCGTGGGCTGCGGGAACCAGATCCACGACCAGTACATCCTGCGGGTCTCTCCGGACCTGGAGTGGCACGCCGCCTGTCTCAAATGTGCCGAATGCAGCCAGTACCTAGATGAGTCCTGCACGTGCTTCGTCAGGGACGGAAAGACTTACTGTAAACGGGACTACATCAGGTAGGACGGCCGGGAGCGGACGGGACGACCCCTTTCACTTACACAGCGGAAACTGGAGCTGCATGGATACTGGGATCATAATAATTATTATTTGAGAGCTTTTACAATACATGGTTTTACATCAGAATGAGAACATTCGGAAAGATCTAAGTCCACACTGAGTCCTGTTTTCCACGACCATATTCATTTACTGGTTTACTGCTACAACAACTTGTCGTAGATGGTCCATCCTTTCTACCAGGGTCACTATTTCGTGGTGTAATGTTTACATCAGGTGCACATGAGGCCTTCATAACTGTTGATGAATGATTCCGAGCAGTTTGCAGCGTGCTGCTCGCAACACTTTGTGTCAGGTGGACCTGTTAAAAATCATAAAAGTTGTTAAATTAGTCAATGATTTTGTGTCATTCTTACAACAACTCGAACAGCGGCGATGGTTGTCTTTTTCTGTAGATGGAAAATATCACAAGCTCACTTGAATTTGTATTATCAAGAGTTATTATATATATTATATTGTTATTCTTTATTATTATTTTTCAAACTTGAGATCGTTATTATAAACAATAATTAGATAGCTTTTTAAAAAGGCCAACATTTTTGTATTATTATTGTTATTATATATTATATGATATGTAATTATTATAATTGTTATAATTATAACAATTTATTTTAATGATTATTTATAATAATTGTATTATTATAATTATTATTCATATTAATATTAATATATGAAAGCCAAATTATCGATCGTATTATAGCTGTCGTGCTGTAAATTTGAAAATTAGATTTTATTAGAGAGACTGAGCTGCCTGCAGTGAAACTGATCAGACCGTGTGTGTGTGTATCGCAGGTTATACGGGATTAAATGCGCTAAATGCAACATCGGCTTCAGTAAGAACGACTTCGTGATGAGGGCCCGCTCCAAGGTCTACCACATCGAGTGTTTCCGCTGCGTGGCCTGTAGCCGGCAGCTCATCCCGGGTGATGAGTTCGCCCTGCGGGAGGACGGGCTTTTCTGTCGGGCGGACCACGACGTGGTGGAACGGGCGAGCCTGGGCCCTGGAGACCCGCTCAGTCCACTGCACCCCGCCAGACCGCTGCAGATGGCAGGTGAGGTCCCGGGGAGTGGGAGACAGGCACCGAGAATCATTATACTGCTGGCTGCGTGTCCGTGTGTCTGTGGCTCTCTATCTTTCTGAGGTATGAAGCCTTTTACTGTCTGGATTTTGTCCTCCTGCGCCTTAAAAATACACGGATTATCTGATTATCTGACTCCATGCGACACCAGACTGTGAAGGTTCATGTTCACATTAACTGCACCTCTTAGTCAGTGTTCCACTGAGTTTTATCCAGGAATGTCAAAGTGTATAAGCCACGTTTGATCTCTTTTTTAATGTAAATCTCATGCAGTCACAGAGGAAGTGCTCCTGCTGCTGTAACTGAGGTTTTCTGTTGGACTGTAGCTGTCTGTATCTGGAGATGGATGTTTGATCGTGTACGTCTGTGCTCCTCTCTGCATACCGCGGTCCAGTCAGAGCAGGCTCGGGAGATTAGATAGTCAGAAATACACTGAGTTATCACTGCTGGTGGAAGAGTGCGACGCATGGCTGCGGGTCCGGGAGAGAGATGCTGTGAAGGGCTCTGCATGTCTGGGATGGGTTGGAGGATTTCTTGGTAAAGGAGGTTTTGACTCTGGATCAGATGAGTCAACCAGTGCTGCGTTGTTCTCCCACATTTAAAACTAATATGTAGCGAAGCCTGCAGCTCCTGAATCCATGAACCAGTTTATGGTCGCTTATAGAGACAGTGTACATTTTTCTTATTCTTATGCAAACCCGCTGTGATCTTTAGTAGACTGTAATGTCACGAGCGCTGTGTTTGTTATGTCTACTTTGCGTAAAACAGATTCATACTCCACAAGATTTGGATGACAACAGCTGGAAAAGACTTTTGAAACTCAGAGACCTTTTTTTCCGTCTGTACTTGCTCATCTTTATCCGGACTTGTCGCGCTGCAGACACACAGATTGATTTTTCTTTCCCTGGGTTGTTTTCCTCGTCCTTTCTCAACAGTAGAACCAATCTCGGCCCGACAGCCTGCGCTGCGGCCTCACGTTCACAAACAGCCAGAGAAGACCACCCGGGTCCGGACGGTGTTAAATGAAAAGCAACTTCACACGCTGCGGACTTGCTACAACGCCAACCCGAGGCCCGATGCCCTTATGAAGGAGCAGTTGGTGGAGATGACCAGCCTCAGCCCGCGAGTCATCCGGGTCTGGTTCCAGAACAAGCGCTGCAAGGACAAGAAGAGGTCCATCCTGATGAAGCAGCTGCAGCAGCAGCAGCCCAACGACAAGACGGTAAGAGGACGGACCAGGCGAAACCCCTTCAAACCGTTCATATAGAACAAACGAGCAGACTGTATTATGACAAAACAAATATTATTTCAACAAAGACATGTCCGTAATATTGCAAATGCCTGCTGTTTCATTAGATACTTCAGAAATTAAACTGCAGTAAATTAAAGTAAGTTATTTTTCAGAGCAATACGCCTACTAGGTAAATGTCCAAACCAGTGTGCGCTGAAGGATGCGTGAAACAAACATAGTCAAGCCTGTTAGATCAGTATTCTCCAAACTCACAAACATCTTATCTGCTCCTCTATTTATGTTGTTGTTTGTTTGCTTATTTATTAATTGATCTGCTGATTACTGGGGGGGGGATCCATTTCCGAACCCCCCCTCCAACATATACACACACCACCACAACCCCTCCTCCCAACATACACACAGACACACGCACATACCCCCCCCCCCCCCACACACACACACACTAACACCACAACCTCTCGTCCCAACACACGCGCGCGCGCACACACTGACATCCACACCCTAACATCTGTATACAGCCTCAGTGAAACATGTGTTGAGCTGCTGGGTGCTGACCACGACGTGTCCTCTTGCAGAACATTCAGGGCATGACGGGCACCCCGATGGTGGCAGCCAGTCCGGAGCGGCACGACGGCGGCATCCAGGCCAACCCGGTGGAGGTGCAGAGCTACCAGCCGCCATGGAAGGTCCTCAGTGACTTCGCCCTGCAGAGTGACATCGATCAGCCGGCCTTCCAACAACTGGTTTGTCTTTATTGTTCACTAAGCTATTTTAGCCAGCATGCTTTCATTATAATTATTTATTCACTAAATCTTGATATTGGGTTACTAATTCTGAATCTAGGAAATTCGGCAAGTTTTTGTGTGTAATCCTTTGTCCCGGGCTATGGATTATGTTGTCGTGGGAAACTGAAAATCCTTTTGAAATTAATAGTTACAAGACGCATTCAGTTAACCCTCAACAGACTGAGCGCTTACTGACACCCACTCGAATTCAAAATATCGCTGTCGGCATACGATGCGTAACATCACATTTATTGAATCATGTTCTCAGCATGTTTAAAGTAACATTGTTCACTAAAATAAAAATGTATATAATAAGCTGTTTATTTCAATTAAGCCGTTCCAACTGTGTTATGAGTTTTCAGTAGCCTCATAGTCAGACTTCTGATGTCTGTCTGATAAAGGTTCTGAGGAGCGCTTGTTCATGAATCGTCCAGGACTGTGACGGAAAAAACAGCAGTGCAGTCAGGGCTGCTCCAGTGGATTATTAACGTTTATGACAAGAACTGACACAGTTCATCCGCTCTTTGCTTGCGGGGACGCTGAACTAAGGAAACACCGGGAGGTATTAAGTTTAGTTGAAAACCACGGTTGAGTTATTAGTTAGCCTACAGATATAAATTAAGTAAATGAAAAATAAAATTTATTTTCACCATTTCTCCTTATTTACGGCACATGAGAATCTTTAGTAAGATATATACTAATTCAATACAGTCCTCACTGTGACGCACTGTCGAATACAGCGTCCCCAGATGTTTCTGACCGCTGCTTAATGTGTTCCACAGGTCAGTTTCTCGGAGGGAGGACCGGGTTCGAACTCGACGGGCAGTGAGGTAGCGTCCATGTCATCTCAGCTTCCAGACACGCCGAACAGCATGGTGTCCAGCCCCATCGAGGCCTGAGCAGACCCCGCATGGACGGACTGAGTTGAACACACAGCCCCTGCTCATCCCACCCCCCGACTGCACCTAACAACCCCCTGGTTGTATTTTGACACTGTGAAGACAATCATGGGATTTTACCATAGCCACCTATATAATGTCCTGGATGGGCAGTATGTCCATGTCCATCCATGCATCGTCATGGCCGGTGCTGCCCGCTCTCACGCCTGGTTACAATTGCCAAACCGAGAAGACATGAACACGACTCCATCGGTAAATGGGACCTCTGAGTATAGGAGAGACGTATACTTGCAAAATGCTGTGCGCTACTCTGAACAGAAAACAATGACTGGTGATTTTTTTAATCCATAAACGCACTTCATCGTATAATAGACCGTTTGAAGGGGAACAGCACTGCTTTTCTTCATTTAATTACACGATTTCCTACATGACCCAAGTACTAAAGCATTTGCAACAAGGTATACCTCTATTTTGCCACAAGCTTCGTGGGACATTTGTGTGAGTTAGTGTCTGTCCGAGATTTTTTTTTTTCTTTCCCAAAGATGTGTAAATTAATAATAAGTTAAAAATACCGTTAGCTCTGGAAGAAAATGTTTCATTTGTTCCCGTGCAACAAAAATTATTTATTATTTATTGTTGACAATTTTGCCACCTTTTGTGTAACTTTCTTAACTGAAGTAAAAAGAAACAAAAAGAAAAAAAGGTTGTGGTTTGGTCTGTGAATTCTCTGTCACAGTTTAATATTCCATGTTTGAAATAGTTGAAATAATAGGACACTTTTTTTGTTGTTTGTGTGTTTCCCTCTATGAATATATGAGGTAAGCATCAGATCTGTTTAATAGCGGACCAGATAGGCCATGGTTGACTGGGTGTCATGTTGGTGCAGATGCTGTCTCAGTTTACCTACAGGCTGCCCACCTGCCCTATATCTACCTCCACTGCAAAACACCTCGATCTTATAAAGATTCCTAAAATCGCATGTTACCGAAAAAATGATCAAATCTGACGGTGAAACGAAATTATTTCAAATTGACTAATCCTCTTTACAGACATTTTAGAACAAAAAATCAATACGTTTATTCTTTAAGCGTCATGTGCTGTTTTAGGTGACCCACTACAGCGGACACCTCTGTGGGAACACGCGGCCATGTCCTAACAATGGTACCAGGAAACGTCGAAATGACTTCAGATATTCTTCTGGCTTTCTGCCACTAAAAGCAGCCTTAAA
The DNA here is from genome assembly GCA_026259375.1 of Verasper variegatus. NCBI lineage: Eukaryota > Metazoa > Chordata > Actinopteri > Pleuronectiformes > Pleuronectidae > Verasper > Verasper variegatus. Next base: position 26,071,672 of record CM048041.1, read on the forward strand.
ATAGATTTTTTATTCTTTATGCATAATGATAATGACAACAATAACAACATCAACCACAATAATAATTATATTCATAATAATTATTATAATAATTGGAAGTACGTTTTTATAATGAGCGTATTCAGATTTGATTTCACCGCTTTAAACATCAAAGAGCCACAACAATTTTCTTTTTTTAAATCGATTGTTGTGTGATTGGTATTTTCTAGCGTTATGACCATGGAGTTCTTTATCTTTAGAAACACCATCCAGCTGGGCCTCATCCTAAATCTTAAAAATCTAGTTTGTTTAGTCCCTGAACACTCTGCTGTTTGGCAGTGTGTCCTCCCACCTCCTGTCCTGAGTTTTTTTATGCAGTGGCATGCATTGCAGCCTCCAGATATTTATCCTTCTGAATATATACTTAAAGTTTATAGTCTCAGAAGCTATTGACTTATACATTTTTTCATCAAAACAATCTATAAAATTGTGTTGTCCCTCTGCAGGAAAATGTATTGATAAGGAGTCTCTTAAAATGTTGTACATATTAAAAACCAAATAATAATTTTGAATAGTTACAGTTATAATATACCCATTATAACGATTAAAAAACAGGTTTGTTGAAATGAATACAATACTCAACCAATCAATTAACTACAACAGGGCAGTTAAGATGCAGAGAATCCTAAAATGTTATCTGAAATCAAATATAGATCATGAAAGCTCTAAAAAAGCAATCTAAGAATTTATCTATTTTTGTCATTTTACTAAACTGTAGTTGATATAATGAAATACAAAAGCCGATTTTTTTGGCCTCCAATAATTATTCCATCTTTACTCGGGCAGATAGTTACCTCGTTTAAGGGCTTGGATAAAATTAGTGACTGAACTGACATGATGCTTACAATGTTGTCTCTATCTGGGACTTTAAGAGGAGAGGGTCAATCAGGTCATGGAAGCATCAGGGGAACAAGCAAAGAGACAGCAAAGCATATTCTGCAAAGTCAAACACAAGGGCGCAACAGTCATGTAGGCTAATACAGCCTCTGCAGTGATCCCTCACAGTGTTGTAATCAACAACAAACTAAAAATTTGAATTCAGCTGCTAAAGCTGACTGAGACTTTTCCCTCGTGATTCACTACTTCTTCAATGGTGTTTCATCCTATTCAAATGTTATTTTGTCAATTTATATAACAATAAGATGTCAGATTATGACTGAACTTGAGTTTACACTCATCTTCTTGTGTCCACGGAGAGATCCAGGTGTTTAATAGAAAATAGGATGTTTGTATATGATATTGTAAGATAAACAAGAAACACTCTTTGAACCAATGTGATCATAACAGGCTTTTATCCTAGACAACATGGACACTGTACATCACATGTGAATTTGTTTTCTCATCAAAAATCCACTAATTCAGAGAGACCATTTAACTGTGACACAGGTTATATTTGAAAAATAATGAAATACAATAAAAGTCATTTACTGGCCTTTACATACATGCCTTATGTTGTCCAGACTAGAATAGGCTTGAACACAACCCAGTGAAAATATGTCATTGGTTGGAATTAAGAGTGAGTTAACCTTGTACAATTTCCCCAAACAACATCAAGGCTGCTTTCACCATATGAATGAATTGAGGTTAAAACATAGGAGGAGTAATCTCCTGTTGCTTCTAACAGTGAAGGTGAAGGAAATAACATGTTGAAATTTAATGTGTGACCGTGAGGAGGGGGACTCAGTTATAGCCAAAATTGTACCATCTGTAACCTTGGTGTGATTTGCACTGCAGTTAATGACTGAAATTTGCATTGGTGGAATTCACACAAGCAGCTGGATTCAAGGAAAATTAAGTGAAAGTTGATGAAGTCTTCAGTCTCTTTCAGGACCAACGTCGAGGTTGGGATAAAAGCGACAGTAGACAAATTTTCTGTTTTGACATCCAAATATGAAGAAATGTTGTTGCCCACTGTATTAGGCTAACAAATAATTGCTGTTTGTTTGGATTGGTTTCCCATGAGAATCATTTACACTAAGTATCATCAGGCATTAATTTTTCGGTGGAAATTGAGGCTTGATTTATAAACACATGTAACAGTGCAACCTAAACATGAAGATGATAGCACTTTTGTCACTATTTATAACAGTGGAGACAGCTAAATAAAAACTACCAAAGAAGGCCAAGATGGAATGTGATAGAAACCAAGGTGAAACAAGAGTGAACCTCGAATTGGCATTCACACGATGGAGAGAGCCATGATCAGACTGGGACACAATTCAGCTGTGGAGTTATCAGCTGGGACTGAATTAATGGATTTTTTTACGCTTCACTGGCCCACCAATGCAGCGGCCCATCAGGATTTGTCCCAGTAATCTCTATGGTTACTCTGACTATGGGGAGACCTCCAGGAACTTGACCAACATTATTTCTACTTGATCAGTAAGTAACAAAAGCTGAATACTGACTGGGTGTTTTACTCTTCCTTTATCACAGCACAGAGATTGGTGTTTTTAGTCATTCAGGATTGTTTCTTGCTTTGAATAATAGCCAGGCTGATAGTGGTAGCCATGCTGCTAAAACACCACTAGCTTTCAGAAAAAAACATTATTTACTATCCATTAGATAATAGTAAACAATAATACATTTCCTGGCAGTGGCCTTTATAAAATTAGCATTGGTGAAACTTACTCTATCTGTCTTCACAAAAGCAGTGCCAACAGAAAAAAATAGATGGTCAAGTTTTCTATTGGGACCTAAAATTTGTAAAAAAAATGTACTAACCACTATTTACCTGGAAGTGATCATACATTATAAGAAGTACAGAAACCCATGATGAAAAGTGCCATTGCTCATTACCATTGAGATTCTGCCAGATTCAATCTCTGCTGTTGAACATTACTGTAAGAACTCCAGTTTTGCTGTTTGACAGACAATATACTCTATTTTAATGCTCTAAGCACATGCTCTAAAAGACATGTTACAAGTGCATTTAGGACTTTTTTGAATACACCTTTTGGTAGTTTGACTGCAGAAAAAAGGTAGCAGCTTGTACATACATTTTTAATTATGATTACAATTGCAGATTTGCCATGTTGTGAGGATGTGTGCTATTTTGCAGAGGAAATTGATCTGTTTGTGCGCAAACTGAAGTGAAGTAAGGGCATACAATCTGTGTGTATAACAAGCAAGTTGGCCCATGTTGAGCCCCAGCATAAAATGCACTCTTAAATAACAGTAAAATACTATGCCACTGGCTTAAGACCAGGTTTTGGTTAGTCAAAGACACAAATGATTTCCATTGCATCAAGATAGCAATGTGCTTGACCCCACCTCAGTTAAAGAGGTGATCAGATGGCTGCTGGTTAAACAACATGAGTGCAGGATGGGAAAATAACAACTTTGTCCGTGTGAAGACATAGTGTTAGACCTGGTGCTGCTTGTTACTGCTTTTCAGAAAGAGTAGGATAGGGCCCTTAATTACCAACTCAGGGGCAGGTATGCAGAATATCTCAGTAATTTCACGTGAACACGTGGTCAATTCATCTGCAAGACAAAAATTGCTGGAAATCTTGAGAGTTGAGATTGATGGAAGAAGGCTTTATTTGGTACCAGTTAAATTCGCTACATTGAGGAAAATGTCTCACAAAGCTCCTTTATGTCTCATATTTCTGTCTTGGCATGCAGGGAGATACAGTGTGGAGAATGTCACTGACAATCCAGCAATGTACTGCAATTTTGGTGTCAAGATTCATTGCATTTTGCACCTTCGGTCTGCATCTCTTAGCAAGTAACAGCACCTACACGTCATTTTATGAATGCTTTTCCTGTCTGCCATTTAGTGTTATTTTGCTTGCTAAAGTGTTGCTTGTTTTAGACCCTACAAAATGATGATGGTTACAGTAAAGAGAAAACAATGTTGGCTATAGGTTGAATTCAGCAGTCTTTGACAAACTCACATGGGTTGTCTGTCCATCGCAATCTCCTCTCTGTCTCTATATGAACTTAATGTTGTACTTTCACCTTTGATCCCAACTAATACGGGTCATAATTTACACCAATATGGATTTCTTGTAAGAAAATGGCTGTGCCTTGTGTTCTGAAGATTATTTAACAGAACAGTGTGGTGGCCCTCAGAGGGTAGGTTTAAGATCTGATCAGAATTCAGAGAGTTTTAAAAGAGTAAAAAACGGCTTTGATCAACTTCACACAATAAGTACCCGTGGATCATCATCAAATTGTATTCAAACTGAGAACCAGAAGACATGTTTACTGAGCTTGTTGAGCATCCACAGGGACTGGGGGAAACACAGCAACACTTGGCCCACAGTGGTGCCTCTCCTCTCATGAATAGATGAGGATTTGGGCAAGGGAAGTTAAGAACCAGGACAAAGAGTCCAGATAACATACCCTACAGGTTTTTCTGGCTCTGGGACTGTATTCAGAGCTGATGGGGAGATGGAACAAAAGCGGCACTGTACTTTGGGTAAGAGGAAACATTTCGAGCCTCTGGATGAGACTACATTGAATTAGGATGAGAAATGACCAAGGGAACTAACACTCAAATCTGGCACCTGACTCCAAAAGCCAACCAGGTTGAGAAGTAAGACACAGTGTCCAATCAATCTTTCAAAGGAAATTAATTTGAGTGACAGTGCTTGTGTGTAAGAATATAAAAGTTCAACTGATAAAAATATGGAGTGCAAAAGGAAAGCTATTTATTAACAAAACAAAAGAGTGAAATCAAATTATAGTGTACAGTGAATGAATGTACAGTGAATGAGGTACTGACCAGGGGCAAGTATCATATACAACCCCACTTCAAATCAGAACATATCTTCAAAAAACTAAACCTATTCTTTAGTACTCGTTTCCTAATATTAGCATTAGTTACAAAGCTAACATTACCTTGCTAGCATAAGCTGGCTAGAGAAGTAGCTAACAGTGAAAATAAATTCCTCAGGAACATTGAGGGCTTTATATGATCAATCTAAGCACATGGCACCTTTATTTAGTGTGTATTTCGTCGATAGAAAACAGGTCGCTATGCCAGGCACATGGTTCATAAGTATTGCACTTGGCCTCTGGGTTTGTTTTAGGTTCACATGCATTAAACCAACCAGAGTGCAATCTTCCATCCCCTTTAAAAGCCAGGTGTGTTCCCATCTTCAGGGTTGACATCATAGAGGAAGATCTACTAGGTAGTGAGAGAGAATGCTCTTTGCAACTTTGCAAAGGAAACTGTTTCATTTTGCACATATGGTCCAAATGTGTAAGTAGGTCTCAGTAAATATGTCTGATTACAATGTTTACCCACTGGTGTCCAAGCAAATCCTTAGACTAGGTTTACTTTTTGTCACTAGTAGGTGATATGATTGCTATGTTGCACTTATTGTTATGATATAATTCCCCCATGTATGAGTTGTTGTGTCATACTATAATTAGCAAGCTACTCCTACTTAGCATACTATACTGTGTATTCCATATGTATTTTATTTGATGTTTTTGACTGACCTGGTTCCCTGACTTTTTTTATTCTGTCCCATACTGCTCCAGCTTTCCATTTTTCTGACCATGATGACTGTCCATTTTGCCAGGCAATATGAGAAGGTAGACGTTTACAATGAAGAAAGATATGATGACATCCTTCTAATGTGATTTGGGTTGTAAAACAGGCCTTATGAAATAGTAACCCAACAAAAGCTGTGTCTGTGCATTCAAGTCTGTCTCGCCCTTACAAAATGATAAATATTTGGATATTTCCAAAATACAAGCATTTGCAAACTAATACTTCTTCTCAAGCTGCTCCCCAGCCTGGTATCATCAAATCATGTATGAACGCACCAATTTCCTTAGTTATGTTATGCGTAATCACAAATTTCCCCTAACCCTAACTAACTTAGTGTTAAATGATTTGCAAGATTATATGGTTAGAATGCACAGAAATGACATGCAAACTGTCCCACCACACGCTCTCAGATATAAATAAATTAGCATATTTCCCAACAATTGATCTGCTCACTAGGATACATATGCCGGACATTTTAGCAAATCAGAGTGATTGAAATTATTTGCATGGTAGCTTGATACCAACAGTGTGTGTGTGTGTGTGTGTGTGTGTGTGTGTGTGTGTGAAGAGGTGGAGGTACCATCTTGATTCACAATCATACCCAGTGTCATTATTGATTTTCTGTGTAACTCAGAAGAGATTCTGATTTTTTATCACATTCAAAAAAAGACTTAGAAGTTTAATGCAACAAGCTGTTTTTTGCCCTGGACCATTTTTATTTAATTTTACTGTATTTAATTTTATTTTCATAGGATTATGTGCTAAATAGTGTTACATATCATTCCTGTCACTTCAAATGCTGTCAAACAGTTTTTCCTTTCTCTCATATATATATATATAGAGCACAGATATGTGTATATATACACAAAAAGAGCACGGATAATTAACATGAATCAATCTTCACAGCAGATAAAGCCAACCCAAGAACTAAGCCGCACATTTATCCACATCCTATATATTTGCAGATGGTAGCAGTGAAAACACTCTTTTATTTTAGAACATAGGACAAGATGGTGAATATACCTTGTATGTTTGAAGGTCTTCCGCACTAGATTGAGGTTAAGTTGCCAACCACCAGCAGAAATCAGACATCGTCAGCAGATGTTAGTGACCACAAGCGGATGTTAGGGATTTTTCATTAGTTTTGTATTTTTTTCCAGCCACATTATTCCGTTTCAGATGCCATTTTCACGTACCGCAGCTCTTCTTCTTATTTGCTTCATCAATAGCAGTGTAAGCACAACTGTCTGCAGTTCTGCATGGTATTAGAGATCCTCCTGCCATCACATAGATAGCATCTCAGTACCCAAGGCAACACAAACCCAGTGTTGTCTGCTGAAACACCATGCAGTGTCCTGAAAACCACGTAACCAGGTTAAATGGGCTTTTTACATGTGGTTTGTGAAATAAAACAAAGGCAGTAGTTAAAAAAGTATTACACAAATACAAATACAAAGATATGTGCACAGAGATAATCCAGAAAATCATGTGATATTTTTTATGTAAGAATAAAATTCTGGCATACATAAGGGCATATACAACAAGGCTCCCCCATCTTGTTCTTTTTAGGATGGGTCTTCCATATATCTGTGCAAAGAGTTATTTGAAATATTCTCATGTGGCAAAAAATAAAAAACTGCTACAAGAAATTTACACATACAAAAATAAGTATTTATAAAATAGAATAAATCAGTCTTGTACTTTAATTACATTCCAAGTGAGAAAAATCAAGTCAATCTGTGTATGTTTAACTGTAGATTGTCAGTTGGTTTTACAAATCCAAAGCAGCACAACAACCTGGGGGTTTAAAAAATAAATAGCCAAACATTTCACAAGGGTTTTTTTAGACATAACCTTCGGAGATCACATGTTTTTGTTTACAGTACATCAACCCCAGCATCAGCTCTAATTACCACAAAATCTTGTGACATCTTGGTCTATGTCTTCTACTTTTACTGCCTCACCTTTTTTATCGTGAGATATTTGTTTATATTTGTTTTTATTTTTGCATCTATCAAGTGTTAAAAACTTCAGTGCGTGTCAGAAAGCAACTATACAATGCCCCATGTCTTTTCTTCATGTGTGTGTAAATTAAATGAAGATCAGATCACATTTTATGCAATTAATGCAGAAAAGCAGGTTAATTCATATGGTTTACATACATAGTTATAGTATGCCTCCATACTGTATTTAATTAGCATATTGCTTGAAATCGGGACCTAATAAGTAATATGTAATACATAGTTGTAATACAACAAAAAGACAGAAATAAGTCAAATCAGTCAGTAAAAAATCTGATTCATTCATCGAAAACAAACTTCAATATTTACTTTGGGTAACAACTGGCATTGTCATGGAAACAGCTAATTATATCAGAGCATAGCTGCTTTCAGACATGCACTGAACTTCGCAGAGCCTATGGAGTTTCTCCACAGGGGCTGGTATGTGTGACCACGAGTGTCCAAGTGAGAGCCTCCGGAGTTTCTGTGGACTTCACTGTCTGGCCTACTAGTATAAAATTTACACAAACTGCAGAGGAACACGTGAGCGCACAGCAGGAGATCCTCTGCAGGATGCATCGCGAGCGAGTGGTGATATCTCAGGTGTCATACATGTAAGAGACACCTACGAAGATGTTGTTGGTGATGAGTCCACGCCAGAGTCGATGTACTATAAACAAATGGGATCTCCCTCAGCAAAATGAATACGTTATGTCCTGCCTATGCCTGCTGCACCACCCATCACCTGAGTCCTCTGGAGGATTTGTTTGCTGTTGTTCATGTGTGAAAGGCAACCTCTGGAAAAAGTCAAGACATTTTACTCTTTAAATGTGGACTTACAATTAGATATATTAAATGTTTCTAATTTCATTGGCAGATTGGCAGATTGACATTTTAGGATGAAACATCCACATGTTTTTTTGTGTCTTCCTTTTTCAATGGTCAGATTGGGACTTGAGCCTGTACTTGCTCAGGATCTGCTTCTGCTTTCTATTTCTGACAGCTAAGACATATTGTAACTCATTGTCTCTGTTTAGAGACAGATCATGTTTCGATCTTCTTTGACTTTCTTTTTTTCCCAGTGTTTAAAAAAAGTTTCTTTACTTTGTGAAACTTGGTTACTCTGATTGGTGTTTGGAAAGCAGTGTTGGACTTCAATGATAACAACAATAATAATTGTGCTCTATTTGAATGGGAAAAAAACTATCTAATACTCTCCGTCTTGTGATGCAAAGATAAAGATTACATTACAGATTGTATTTTCACATTATTTACAAATTTGACTGATTGGTTTTTCTTTTATGGATGTAGTTGTATGTTGTAGAAGGGTACATGGAGTATATTCTACTCTGGAGTACTCTGCAACCCATTTGTTATAGTCTGGTTTGACAATATTAACTTATTTAGTTAAATATTTTTATGTAGGAATCAGAAGGACTTTCATGGTACTAAGGAAAATAATTTAGGTTATTTTGAGGGTACTGAAAAATGGGATGCAAGTGGTAATGTAAAAATGTAGATTTTTCCTCACAGCCTTTCAAGTTTTTCCTTGCGATCCTAAATCAACATCAGGACTCTTTTCTTAACATGGTTCTGTGCCTCCTATTAGCTAACTCAATTTTGTAAGATAACTGTTGATGTAAATGTGCTGCTCTCCGCAATATGGATCCATCCCACAGTCAGATAACATAATTTTTCACCCACACAGTACAGTGTTAGTGTGGCTAACAGCCGCTTTCCTTGTATGACAGCACGGGCAGCTCAAACTGTTTGCATCAATGCCCTCGGAGAACGTGGTGGTAGAAAATGTGAGTCTATGCTTGGCGGAAGGAGCATCCGCATGCTGCTCTTCCCATATGAATGTGCAAAACAAGGCAGAGTGGCAGCGCTACAAAACAAATCAGGTACGGCTTTGAAGCACTCCAAGTGATGTGCTGTCTGCTAACCTTCATCCTCTGCTACTATCACAGCCTCTCTCTGGGTGAAAACGATAACGCACTTGGCTTTATAGCACTCAGACGGGCACAACACCTGAGAGTTTTGACCTTCCTTGTTTTGATAGACTGGATTTGCGTGCTCAGGGTCACCACTGAAATTGGCACAACAACATTGGAAACCAAAACAAGCTTGACTGGGAAATCATTGAAAAGGCTCTTACCTGGTATGCATATCACACCAGGAAAATGATTCTGCCCCCATTCCCCATCAGTTTAAGTGACAGAGGATGGTTCTTTTCAGGCAGTATTTCCACAACTTACTCATGGTTTACAAATAAAGGGACAAATATATCAATCACTAACATCAGTTCACAATTCACACCATGATGATACTATGATTGGTTAGTGCTTGTTATTAGTGTTATTTTATTTCAGCAGTATATGATTTAAAAAGGCAAAACCAACAAACAAGGTTTAGTTACTACTGAAGAAGCAGATTTTTAAAAATGGCTCACTAATATATCTTTTAACTTTAAAAAAATATTCAGTAATTTCTACAGATGGTGGCTGCATTTTTGTATAGTGCCAAATCATAATATACATTATCTCAAGGCACTTTAGATAGTAAGGTCGAGACCATAACATTTTAGAAACCATAGTTCCCACAATGAGCAGCACTTTGGCAACTGTGGAGAGAAAAAAACTCATTAACTGGAAGAAACCTCCAGCAGAACCAGACTCAATGTGGGAGGCCATCTGCCTTGACTGGTTGGGGTGCGTGGAGTAAAATGGGGAAGAGAGGAAGAGGTGGGTGGGGGTGGAGAGGAGAGAGACTAGGAACAGTTGTGTCACCATCATGTTTCAAGTATTTATCAAATGTGATATGTAACTCTATATTCAATACAGCGTATCCTTTAACATGTGATTTATCTATAAAATTCATCTTTGATTTCCATAAAATACATGCATCCATACTGCATAACAATAGCACATATAATACATATTACACAGACACAGACACACACACATGCACGTGCATATGCACAAAAACTGGGGGAAGATATTGAAATCTATAATCGAACAAGTAAGTTTTACCTTTGAAGTAGTACTTAAAGTAAGATTGACTGTTCCTATTTTTGATTAAATGGTATAATGCTCCCTCAGGCACTTGGTTGTAAATTTGACCTTGTGCTTGGACCAAAAACCTGAACAACTGTCAAGAAGATTCACAGTCAGAAAACTGAAGTGAGGCATCAATGACAGAATTATGACAAGTAAAGACTTTTGACAGGGCTTTTAGAAAAGGAGTACTTTACATTATATTCCACACTATGAGGAATGGCGCTCAATGGAAGACCTCATTGGATGATTGTAGGGATGAGGCCAAGGCTCTTGGAGAGCCACTTCCCTACAGCTCTTGAGTTGGATGCAAGCTTCTGCTCTTGAATGATGAATGGGCTCCTCAACTAGTGGATCTGTAATGAGCTATTCGCAGCCATGACAACTGGAGTCTGCAAAGGTCGGAGGCGTAAAAGAGAGCGGAGCACTGCACCACATGCATACACACACACACACACACATATATATATATATATATATATATATATATATATATATATATATATATATATATATATATATATATACTGTATATTTTTTCAAAATTTCAGATGACAAGAAATATAGCATTTTCTAAAATCTTGTCTGCAGCATCTTTTCCTTTTGGCTTGAAGGAAAGAGGACAACAAACAAGGCCTGTATTTTTCTCTTGGTTATGGCCCTGCCCCCTGTGACTGAAGGGCGGTGGGTGGTGGTTGCCTGTTTGTCAAAGGCCCACTAGCCTTGTCCATTTTGACATTCACATGGGAGCAGTAATGATCCTAAAAGCTGCAATTAAGCTGACTGTCGCGTTCTGGGGAAGCGCCTGATGCCAGCACTGTGCTGCACCTATTATTCCCACTGGGAATACTTCCTAAAGAGTAGCATTTTCTCTTCTCCTTGCTCCTTTTCTCAGCATCTATAACTTTTATTTCTCTCTCAAAATATCCTGAGAGTAGAACATACAGATTTTCATAAGGCAGACTTGATGGATTTTAATTTAAAATAATCAGATGTCAGAGGTATGTTTAATATGTAATTAAATATTTACAATGGAACCTAATTATCATTCCGTAGTTGCTACACTGTTGTAATCGTGCACCAGTATTCTAGTCACATCAAGTATCAAAACAATTTAAAGTCAAGTTGGCAAGATTCTGAGGTTTTGTGCTTCTGTAAGGAGAAACAAATGTATTTTTGTCAAATCATATTTCTAAATGAATGACCGGGAAGTAACCTCAATACATTCGAAGCACCAGTTGAAATGTGTTTGTTGTATTTACAGGCAACTGTTCAATGTCAAATGCTTAGCCAGATATTCAAGCTAGTCTACATAGTTGTAGTCTAGCTTGAATATACAATTGTTTTGGTTATGTTAGGGATTGGTCTTACTGTGGGCTTTTATCACATGAATCTTTTCATTCAAACACTAATATATTCAGCATTGTTTTTATTACTTTCATAACAATTAGGTATATAAATGGCAATGATATTGATACCAAGCCCTTCTATTTATTTTAACAAAAGCAACAGTGGTGTCACTACAAGAGGGTGGTGTACTTTGTATACTTTCTCTGCATAAACTGCATGTATACTGGCTGCAGTATTCCTGTAATCAGTATACATGCAGAAAAATGTAGACATTGGTCAATATATGCAACATACCAGTTCCCTTTTGGCTCAACCTAACATCAAACACAAAATGCCCAATTACTGATTGACTATTCTGTTCAGTCTTGTTTGACAAATACATATGTTATTTGTAACTGAATCAAACAAGTCTCATAACTGCTTTTGCAACACCATAAACAAGTAAAACAAAATTTACTTTCAAATGTCTGCTGTAACCCTTTGCACATAGCCACATGTCAATATCATTTAGAAGAATGTATGGAGCTAAACAGGGAGAACTGAGGCTTATTGATTAGTTAGTGGCTAGGTTGATGGCTAGTAAAACAGTTATCATGCATGGAACAGTAGAACGACAGTGTGGGAGAGGCCTCTACTGAGAAAAAAAAGCAGGAAGAATAGATGTACAGTAAAACAGCAGGTGGGCAAATCTATCAAAGCCCTTGGACAAAAAGGGGGGGGAAATCATTTTAATTAGCTGAGTGAATGTGATTCGCTGAATGTGAGTGGAGCCAGGCTCTCTGCTCCGCACATTAAAATTGGTCTTATTTTCTGTGCAGAAAAAGTCCCATCTGAGCAGCCCTGGCCACAGTCAATCATGTTAAAAGCTGCGGGTGCTTAATTTGATTTACCAATATAAAATGCAAATGAGGTGATCAAGTGGAGTGGAATCCAGGAGAAGGAGGCTCTTTTAAGCCATCAAGTTAAATGGGAACAGACAGTGGGCTGGCAATGTAAAGAATGTTTTAGCATATTCGTTTGATTAGGGCTACAAAAATTTAATTAGTATGGCTAATTGCTTGACAAATTGCTCCACATCAGAAACAAAATGCAGAATATATTTTTTATACACAACACCCACAAAGTCTACATTCTCTCAACCCATATGTTACATTTTTAGCACAAACTGGGCCTTTCCAATATGTGAAAAGCCTAATTAAATAAATGGAAGATGGCACAACAGTCCCTTACAATAGTGAATGAGATAATGCCTGTAATTAGGCCCACACAAGCCTGGCCATATGCCTCTGTACAGCACTTAGGCAGGACTAGACTGCGGCTGCAGGAACAAATCAAATAACTGTGTGCAGGGAATGCTCCTGGGATTTAGCCTTCGTATGTTAAGCAACCCTACCAGTTATGCTTCATTCTTTTCACTATTACAAGAACACATGACTGTGCCCTCTGGCGCATGTAAACGACTACAACTTTATTCTACCAAAAGAAAGTCAGATGTGTATCCAGCCATACTGCGTGTGCTTTTCATAATGTGAACCTGTTTGTAGAGTTAGATTTTGCAGTAACTCAAAGCTATATGGCTGCAACATCAAATTGAAGTGTCTATCCACCAACTAAAGTAATAGTCTGTTGCCTGGAGACAGGTCTAAAAATTGACAGTCTCCGTACTGCAGAGTCACACTGAGACTTATTACATCTGACATTTTGGTGTTATCATCCATTTGGTGTCATCGACTTCCTTTACCATTTCCCCAGCCATCAAAAATCACAATATGATAATTTTACAGATCCTTGGCGAGAAAATATGACTTTGTTAATTGAAATAGCCACAACCTAAAAACCATAAAAATGTTATTTGTAATTAACATTTATTTGAGTCATTGTGTGTAAGGAGATATAAATCTGAGGAAAACAGGGGTAATTTAAACAACGTATTCTTTTAACTGAATGTCATTCACAAAAGATCCCTAACAACCCTGCAGTCACATGACTTCACCAGCTGCATAATCAACTGGGAACTCCAACAGATTTTAAAGGTAAACTAGAATTTAATATTTCTGCAAAGTTGGTTGTGTTTTCATCTATGTTTTTTCTTATTTAGCAGGATTAAGCCAATGGAATGAACATTTTGTGGAGGGATGGGGCATGACCGTAAACAGGTTGATTATGGATTATTTATTTAAATTCTTTCTAAAACGAAGATTAGTCTTGGTAGAGTCACATATGTCTGTGATGTTCCTTTGAATTAGTAATGATCACAATACATACAGCAGGCCAAAGCTGAAGTAGGAAGTGTTTTATGGAAGTTTTCTGAAAACTGGAGAAAGGAGAACTCAGGAAGCGGCTGATGTCTTATGCAGAAGATTTTAATGTAGACTTGATGCATCAAGGAGACCAGAAGGTGCAACAACAGAACAGAGTAACATGAGCAATTGTCACCCCCAAGTCTCAAGATGTCTCCCACAGCATCCCAGTATATCTCCCTCTACTTGCGTCACCCATTCTAACAGCACATCCATGAAAGGCTAGAATTGCTGTCACTCTCTTTGTTACATGTAGGTGTTCGCATCCTATTGGATAGTCAAGCCTAATGTATACATTCCTAAATCATATTGTGTCCTTACGTGTTGCCACTGGTGGAATAGGCAACAGAGTTACAGTTGGTGAGGGTTGATGTTGGTGCCTCTCTGTCTGGTGCATCTGAATTAGATATGAAAGTCCCTCAACGTAGACACTACAATGTTGGTTGGTTGCCTTTCTCTCCAGTAAGTATGACCATGCTTGTGCTTCTTAATCAGTCTGAACTATTTTTAATGTTGCTTCTGATTTCATGATCTCATGATTATTTTGATGAGAACAACGTCGTATATAATTGAAGGTTGTGGAAGTTGTGATAAACCATAGATTTCTTCTAAATATAAAAGTGCCCTCTTCAAAGGCCATCAACACTTTGACCACCAAATTCTGTTCAGGTCATCCTTGAGTCCAAGAACATGTTTGTGCCAATGTTTTAGAGATTCCCTCAAGGTATTCCTGAGATTTTGCTACAAGAGGCCAAAAATGGGTTTTGTGAGGTCACAGTGACCATGACCTTTGACCATCAAATTCTAATCAGGTCTTCCTTTAGTCCAAGTAAATTCAATTTGGGCATTCCAAATAAATCTTGACCACAACAACCAAGTGAATGTTTGTACCAAATTTGAAGACATACCCTCTAGCTGATTTTTAAGATATTATATTCAAGAAAACACAAACATATTTTGTGAGGCCACCATGACCTTGACCTTTGACATTTGGCTACCAAAATCAATTAGTTGACGGTTGAGTTAAATGAAATGTCTATACCAAATCTGAAGAAATTATCTCAAGACATTCTTGAGATATTGTGTTCACAAGAACTGGACGGATGGTTGCACTAAACAGAGGCATACAAATTATCTTAGTTTTGCATAATTCCAGGAAAAGCTCTAAAACAGTTACCCTGGCCCAGTCTAACTATTAAAACCCGCCTACCAACACTTCTAAAGCTCATCAAATATTTGGATAGTGTGCCAGCGTATTTCTTGGCCACAAGGATTAACTTCCTGGAGTCCCTGTTGTTTGCCATTTCAACTGGTCAGAGCGAAAAAAAGATTTGTCAGTCAACACTTCAGGTGTGTTGTTGAACCAAAAGCAGCTTTGACAATAACAGTCCATGTGTCAGTATATAAATATATAATATATAAATAACCACATACAGTTAATATCAGCAGATGGCTACACAAGATATATCAGGAATGTACAGCTGCAGCACATCGCAATCATGTTGGCTGTGGAAGCAATCACTAAGTTGTCAGATGTCCTAATAATTACTACCTAAGTGCTTTCAAATGAAGATGTGCAGGGGTTATGAATAATTGATTTTAAGTAGTTAACTTAAAAAAACAATGTCAACAATGTCATTATCCAAGCTCAAGGATTATTATTTACAGAGCATCACTAGTGCCCATTCAGTTAATTCATATCGGCCTGTTCATGCACTTGTACATTGTTGATCGTATCAGTGAAAATTAACTGTGATACCACCCTGTAAACAACTGGGTCAATGATGTTTGCCTTTTTGGAAATTAATTTAGTGGGGATGTAATAGTGTAGTTGTAGTTTTCATTAGATGAAATTGCTATTACAGCAGACATTGGTTGACTTCACAGTCAGTGCTACAGCTTGAAACTGTTTTAAATGTTATATTCAGACAAACAAATGAAATCAATCTTCAAACTTCTGCATAAATGCAATACTCCAATTAACATATTCATGGTATTATTACATAATTTCTGTCCATTTTCAGTTTCTCTGATTGCTTCTCTCTTACTGTCATATATATAGTATTTTAATATGGAGAAATTATGAAACTGTGACAGGTGTGGCCCATCAAGATGATATGTTAACCAGCAGTCACTGCAAAGTTTATAACCATAACATGATATGACATAATCACCAGACACATACATTAACGTATGCATATGCTAACATATCAGCTACAGTATATTCACACATTTTTTTTCAGCCCTTTTCACATATGAAATCCAGAAAAGGCCTGGACCTGACTCTCAGGTAATTGTTTCAAAGTTTGTCTTTCAAACACAGCGGCAGATATTCCATGAGAGATGAGTTTCCATCTACTGGAAATATTTTGTTCGGTTCAGGAAAGGAGTGGCACCAGGGTAGACATCCTCTCCTTCTGTCACTACAGAGTCAGATGAGAGTGCACAGTGTTTCCCAGATGTGTTCACGGCCTGTGTAGTTACTAGAGCTACGTGCCATGAGAAGCTGAGAAGAGCACGACAGAAGGGGCTGGAACCTGCTCTGTGTCTGTGACTCTTTGTTATCAGTTTCTCACACCGTACTGGCAACTGAGCAGCGAGCTGATCCTTCACTTAGTGAGCTATTTGAAAAAGTGCTGTCAGACGCTGATGTGAAGAGTGCTGCTATTGGTTATCTGTGTCAGGATCAGTTGTTGGTGAGGAAATGGGTTCCTCATGGGCTTATCTGTGTCGGTGATCTGGTTTTTCAGGTTGTTGTTCCATCGAAGTTTCGCGAAGAGGTACTGAGGACCTCATACGATCAGTTGGGGCACTTGGGGGTTCGTAAGACCTATGACTACATCCTCAGGTATTTTTTCTGGCCATGCATGAAGAAGGATGTATCTCATTACATTAAAAGTTGTCACACTTGTCAAATGACCGGTAAACCAAACCAGACCATTAAGCCGGCTCCTCTCTTCCTGCAATTTCTCAGCCATTTGAGCATTTAATAATCGATTGTGTTGGTCCCTTACCACGCTCAAAATCGGGAAGTAATTACTTGCTTACAGTAATGTGTCAGAGCACGAGATATCCAGCTGAATATCCGTTACGCTCCATGAATGCTAAATCCGTGGTTAAAGCTAACACAATTTATTTCAGTTTTTGGAATCCCTAAGGTGATCCAGAGTGACCAGGGCACAAATTTTACATCTAGTCTGTTTTCCAAGGTTTTGAAACAGCTGGGTTTAAAACATAATCAGGCCTCAGCATACCACACACCATCAAGGCGCGTTGGAAAGGTTTCATCAAACCCTTAAATGTCTGTTGCGTAGTTATGCGTAGAGTTAGGAGTCAGGATTGGGAGGAAGGTTTACCCTGGTTGTTGTTCGCTGCCAGAGGGGTACTTCAGGAGAGCACAGGATTTAGTCCGAACCAGCTTGTGTTTGGTCACATGTTCCGTGGACCATTAACGTTACTGCATGATGAAGTTGTTCAATCTGAGCCACCCCTTAGTCTGCTTGATTATGTGAATGGTTTCCGGCATAGGTTGTATGTTGCTGGGGAGAAAGCTAGGGAAAATGTTGCATTTGCTCAGAAGAAGATGAAAAATATTTATGACCGTAGGGCTAAGATTCGCAACTTCAGTCCAGGAGACCAGGTTCTGGCTTTGTTACCACTAGTGTGTTCACCATTTCAGGGTGGCCCGTTGGTCGTTTGAAGAATTCTGAGTCACTACGTGATTTAAAATCTGTATTTGGCCATTTGTCCAGTAAATGGTGTGCTGAGTTGTCTGTTTTGCTCAACTATGTGTGTTTGTTTAACCCTTGTGTTGTCCCTGCTTCCCCCGGCTGTTGGCCCCCTCACATAGCCCACCCCATATTAGGATGCACACATTGGGCAATAGACAAGTGAGCAGACCTTGCAGATGTATTTGTTACACCCGCGGCACGTGGTGTGAGTTTTACAGTCCTTCTTCCTGGGGCATATCTGACACCTCTTCCTCTTACTCGCCCCGAGCGGGGCTGCTGCTAGGGCTATGGAGGAAGCCGGACGCTCTGGTCGAGAGTCGTAGTCATCGTGGTCAAGAGCTCTCTGTGCGGCGGCAGCGGGGGCTTTTACAGCCTTCACAACTGCGGCGGACACTTCCGTGCGGGGGATGCGCTCCCTTCGTGCGATGAACGGAGTCACGAGAGCCTCCATATCACAAAGGCATTGTAGGAAGAGACATCGAGAATGTTGTGAAAGACGACCAGGGGCCAGCACGCGGTCATCCTCCTGCAGCTGTATGTTCTGATCACCTCGTCTAGGTTGTCCATGCCACTTTTGTTGCGGTTGTATTCCAGGACGATGACCGGTTTCCCATCCTCGTGGTCGCTGACGTCGGCCTCAGGAGCACCACGTTCCACCGACTCCAGAGTGGCAGTGGGCGTGAATGCGAACTTGGATGAGAACACCTCTCTTACCTTGAACGCGAGCAGCCCGGTCGGGAGCTTGGGCTTGTTCTTCCGAACCGTGCTGACCACAGTGAGCTTCCTCTCGAGTTCGTAGGAGGTGAAGTAATTGTTGCACGTTGCGATCGTGCAGTCCCTCCGTTACATTGAGCACTACCCGCAACCCCTGGTTCCATTCTCGGCTTTTCGGTGTACACTTGCATCTTCCAAGCGTAGCTGGATTTGGAATCACAGGCCACCCACGACTTGATCCCGTATTTCGCCGGCTTGTTGGGCATGTACTGACGGAATGGACTACCGTAAAGTAAATGGTGTAACAAAACCTGATGCTTATCCACTGCCACGCATGGAAGACTGTGTAGATCAGGTTGGTTCAGCTAGTTTTGTTAGCAAATTTGATCTGCTCAGAGGGTTTTGGCAAGTACCGCTGTCCCAGAGAGGGAGAGAGATCTCTGCTTTTATTACCCCATTTGGACTTTTTTCCTATTCTGTGATGAGTTTTGGATTAATGAATGCACCGGCAACTTTCCAGCGCCTCATGAACATGGTAGTGTCTGGGCTGGAGGGGTGTGCTGTGTATCTTGATGATGTGGTGATTTATAGTGATACCTGGGAAGATCATGTCTGCCGTAATAAAAAGCTAATTGATCGCCTGCGCGACGCCAACCTAACTGTTAACCCTGCGAAGTGTGAGTTTGCCAAGGCCACTGTTACCTATCTGGGTAAAGTGGTAGGGCAAGGGCAAGTGCGGCCTATTCAGGCAAAAGTAATCGCAATTAAAAACTATCCAGTGGCCACCACCAAGAAGGAGCTCATGTGTATTTTGGGGTTTGGTGGGGTACTACCGGAATACTACAGGAACTTCTCTTCTATTGTTGGTCCTTTGACAGATCTGTTGAAGGCAAGAGCCAAATATATTTGGTCAGCTTCCTGCCAACAAGCCTTCGATAGTGTCAGAACAGTTCTGTGCTCACCTCCTGTTCTCATGGCACCCTGCATGAACTGTCCTTTTGCCTTGCAGGTGGATGCAAGTGACGTAGGTGCAGGTGCTGTGTGGTTTCAGGGTGACAGTGATGGTGTTGAGCGCCCTGTGAGTTTTTTCTCCAGAAAGTTTAGTTCATACCAAATCAATTATTCTGTAATTGAAAAGGAAAGTCTTGCTCTGGTGTGGGCGTTACAACACTTTTAAGTTTATGTTGACTCTAGTGTGCCCATTTTGGTTTACACTGACCACAATTCTATTACTTTTTCTTCATTCTTTGTCTTGCCCTAATCACAGATTGATGCGTTGGTTCCTCTTTCTGCAGTCATACTGTTTGGATATTCGTCACATCAAGGGCTCTGAGAACACTGTGGCGGATGCGTTGTCTTGAGCACCTTGCTCTTGAGTATTTTACAGTTGTCTTCTTGGTCAACTATTTGTCTCCTTTGCTTCACTTAAAAGTGCTTCTCCAGACGTCAGGAGTTGCTGGGTGGCAGGGAGCAGAGTGAGTGGACTATGGAGGTGAGTATTGTCAATTACAAAACAGAGTTAAATTGTTCAATAAGAAATTAGTTTTGATATATTGGATTTGTATATACCCTGAAGGGTATTGTAAGTAGTAGTGTGGTATTACCACAGGATTCCTGGTGGGAACCCCTCTCTTATTGGGGCGGGGGGCACTAGGTGTCCCTGTTCTTTTTTCCCCTGAGCTGTAGGTGTAGGTGACGTCAGCGTTAATCAGTACACACCTGGGCCAGGTGTGCTCTGCCCTTTAAAAGGCCTTGCCACATTCATGGACACACGTTGTGTTGTTCATTATAATTTATTTTGTTACTAAACATCTGTAAGAGCAACAGTCCACTCGTGTCATCTCCCTCCTTGTCCCAATCTTTGAGCTTGGTTTGTGACAAGATCAAAAAGATCAAAAATTCTCACCCAAACCTTTCAGAAAAGTTAATAAACAATGTCTCATTGATATATAGAATGTCATATAAATTAATCAAGCAAACTTTCCTCAAAAAAGAAGAATGAGCATTTGGTGTGGTCTATTTTCAGGCATAGATGAAGAGCATTCTCACATATGTATCCTCTTTGTTCAGGGGGTGAGGGCAGTATGGTTCACCGAGGTGATGGCATCATCTGTGGCCCTGTTTGAACTGAAGAAGATCCAAGGTGTCACAAAGGGAGGAGCTGATGTGGGTAGTCACTCGAAGCACTTCACGTATGTTTGTGTTTATAAACAATACCAAGCAGAATACTTTAGACCATATGAATGAACAATTATTCTACACAGAGCCCAAAAAGTTCAACATTTCAAAAAGGTGATTAGGATCGCAGTCTTTCCAAATTGCATTTTATTCATTAAACAATTAAAGACATTTCTGGGCTTCATCACTGAAGTGCAAGTGTCAGCATGAGCCAGAGTGCAGTGAGAGCCAGCTCTCCAAAGCAGATAGGAACCACTTAGTCGCCTCTAGGACCCCCTTCTTCCATAAATGCCCTGCCACTGTAGTTTGTACTGTCCCTGTTCAGGAGCCTGTTTAGGGATTCAGATACAACACAGAGAGATTATAGAAAGGCCTCTTGTCCTCTGCTTGTCAGCAGCTGAATGACATGAGCTGTTAACTTTCTATTTTAAGGATCTGGCTTGGGTGTTCTTGTCAAAAGGAGCCCCTGAAAAACAGAAGTGATTTTCTAGTTTTCTTTGTTCTCCAGGGGTAAATCCTTTCTTTTTCTCTGCATTTGTCTTTTCAAGAGGAAGGCTGAGCTCAGCTTTCAAAGCAATCATAGAGGGCCTATCTCCCATTCAGCAGCTAAACAGTGCTCAGACATCTATGCAAGAGATGACAGCTCTCCTCTATTTTCAGATGGAGAACATTGCATTAATTGTGCTGAAGCCCTGTGAAAGTGAACAGATTGCAGGCCTTTGCCTACATTTTAACAGTAAGCAATAAATACCGTGATGACATCTGATGTGATCTGTAATGACGTGAGTCTCAGTTTTTATCTCAATATACCTGCCCTTGCATGGAACACTTGGACAGAAGGACACAATGTCACATTGTGTCTTTCAGCACTGTGTAATTATTGATTAAAAAGAACACCAAGGGAATTATTGCCATACAGTAAGAAAAGAAACACCAGTTATCAAGACAATGATATTATGTCTGTGAGTGGAATGATGAAAAAAGGAAAGTGCTAAAGACTGGATAGTTTCAGAAATAGCTAAAAAGCCTTTCAAAGCTGTTAGAAATGACATTTTTTTTATTAAGAATGTATTAGTTTTTGTATAGGTTCCCATTCCTTTAACCATACAGTGTTATGCACACATGCACAAAGAAATTAAAATCTTAAAACATTGGAAATTGAGGGACAAAAGACATGCAGTATGGTGGTGCATTGAGGACCTTTCAATTTGGGGTTTTCCTGCCAATGTTACCTCTGAGCACTACAGCTTCCTGTCACAGTCAAAGACATGTAGCTAAATGCATTGCCCCAGATATTCTGCAAACTGTCAACATGTCTCTTCGGGATCGACTGGTTGATCTCGACAGTCTTCACTGTCGATTTCCAAAAACTCTCGACTCACTGGCTGAGGTTGCGCAGCAGATCAGCTGTGTGTTGGTTGTAGCTGGTTTATCTACTGCATTTCTTTTAATACAAGTCGGATTATGTATTAAATTAAATGTTAGGACACTACGGTATGAATAGGTGTATCTTCTGGTCAGTCGATAACAATCAAAGCCCTGTTAGAACCTTAGAATGGAATGAATGGATTCAGAAAGTGACATGCTGGAGGGCTTTCACTTATGGAAATATGTTTGTGACATAGACAGATAAACATTGTGGTTCACAGCAGAAGAAAAACAGAGAAAATTACCTTTCATCTGAGTTAAAAATTGTATCTGATGAAATTATGTGACAAAAATAAGTGGTTGCAACACTTTCTGTATGCATGTCAAAATAAAAGCATTCTTTTGTTTAAAATGTTTTTAGTTGTGAAATATTTACAGGAACGGAAGATGCACGGCTTCATACTGTATATTACTGGTATATATTTGAGTACAAAGGACTACTTTTGTGAATATAGTCATATTTATGTCAATATTCAAGACAAAGCCTATGCAAAAACATTGTGCCGCAGTAGTAGAACTCAGCAGAACATATTGTTAAACTGAGAAGCTAAATATTGTGCATTGAACAGATGCTGTAAATATTAATTGATATTAATGGGAATATTGTGCATTGAATAGATAAAGTCCTTAACTGCCTCTCTGTGTATATTTATGCTTGTACATTGAGCCTTTAACAGAAATTGCAAATATAATTAATATGACCCTCCTAAGTGGGATTTTTGGAAGATATCAAGGTGGTAGATCTCGGCTAACGTTTGGAATTAAAACGTGATCTGAGGCTCGAAAAGGTTGGTGATCACTGCTCTAGACACATCAGTCAGGAACAATTATAGGCCCATATCCAATCTCCTATTTTTAAGTAAAATAAATGGGAAGGCTGTTTTCCAACATCTAAACAACTGTTTAGTACACAACAACAGTTTTGATTTCTTCCAGTCAGGTTTTAGACCATACTACAGCACTGAGACTACTCTAGTTAAGGTCCTACATGACATCCACATAAACAGAGATAGTGGCAGAGTTTCTGTCTTCTCATTACTGGATCTAAGTGCTGCATTCGACAAAGTGGATCACAGTATATTACCGTACTAGACTAACTAACTAACTGGGTCGGAGTCTCTGGCTGAGCACTAAACTGGTTTGAATCCTACTTTTCTCAAGGCTGTATTTTGGGGCCTCCTCTGTTCAACATCTACATACTTCCACTCATTCAGATAATGGAAAACAACTCGCAAATTTACATAACCATGCCACCAGGGGACTAACATCCTTCAGCCGACTTGACTATTGTAATGGTGTGTAAAAGGTCTCTCTAAAAATGTATCCGAAAGCTGCAGCTGATTCAAAATGCTGCTAACACCAAAGTCCTCACTAACACCAAACAAGTGGATCATCACTCCAGTTCTGAAATTTGCCTCTCCCTGCAAAATCCTGCTGTTAGTTTATAAAGAGCCAAAATAGATAAATAAAATATATGTCTAATCTATATCAACATTATATACTATCCAGACCCCTCAGGTCACCTGGAACAGGTCTGCTTTCTGTCCCCAGAGTTGAAACTATAGAAGCAGGGTTCAATTTCCCCACATTAGTGGAACAAGCTCCTAGAGAACTGCAAGTCCGTTGCAAATCTTAGTTCTTTTAAATTAATGCTGAAGACCTTTGTGTTTGCCACAGCCTTTTATTCAATCAAATTAATACTCATTTCTTGCACTGCACTGTTACTTTCACTCTTTTATTTCTTATTTTATTATCTTTATTCATTTTTTGTTCTTTATGTAATGATTTTAATTTCTTTTAATTTCTTTCTTCTATTGTCTTGTGTTTATTTTACAATTAGTCATGATGCCTTTGCATTTTATGGTCAGGGTATGTGTAATACAAATAAATTTGCCTTTTGGTGACTCTAAACTGCTGGTAGATGTGAATGGTCTCTATATAGCCCTGTGATAGACTAGTGACTTATCCGGGTACCTGTACCCTGCTGCTCACCCTCATTGGGTCCAGCTCCTCTGCAAGCCGGAGACCCTCAAATGGTATGCATTATTTCTAATGAATGGAGGGATAAAAGGGCACACTGAATGTCCTGGCAATGTATCATCTCAGTGTATTTTAGATTTCGAGTGATTGTCGCAGAGTTTGGCCATTTTTCTAAGTGAACAATTTATATTTGTTTGTTCCATTTGGTGCAGATCCAAATAATATTCCAGATGAGACAGATGTCTAGGATTGTTTAGCCTTGGTGGAGGTATATGCACTGTACTGAATGCCAGTTTTGCAGATGACAGGACTTAGGACCAAAGACTGTGTTCAGACTTTATACAGGTTTTCCCTCCAGTAATTTGAAAGGTGCTATGAGCTCTATGGATCTATGCTGCATGTCTGAAGCGTGCATTACACACTGCTTAACACATTGTGCTTTGTAGCAATTGTATTTCTTTGCTCTGCATGCAGGGCACACAATGGCTGTGAATACAGTCTGGAGGCTTAAATGAAACAGCCTGGATACCTGGTACAGCTGCATGAAAGGAGAGCAATAGCATCTTGTGATATTTAATACCTTCCTCACAAAACCTTTTCTCTACAGGAGTTAAG
The DNA here is from genome assembly GCA_026259375.1 of Verasper variegatus. NCBI lineage: Eukaryota > Metazoa > Chordata > Actinopteri > Pleuronectiformes > Pleuronectidae > Verasper > Verasper variegatus. The sequence continues at coordinate 26,096,572 of CM048041.1, forward strand.
CTTTATTCAGGTATTGAATTGATTAACAATGTGTTGTTAGAATACAATAAGATATGATAGATAGTGCCAGAGCCTGCTGTATTCACTGTCTGTCAGACATATACCTGTTCAAGGCCCAAAGATAGGAGCGACTGATGTAAGCTAATAAGCATATTCTGTTATTCTCTCTCTCGCTGGGAACTTTGCTGGACATTTCAACACTCCTTCCACTTATGTTTATTTCATTGATTTGTGCAGACAGGCTTCATCTGCAAATCAAAACGACCTTTGTTCACCATGGAGATTAGCTTTATTGTCAGTTGTACATTTTCAGCGTGTTGCACGTGCCTAGGTTAATAATAGTCATGACTAGTCCATACTTAATTTAGCTATTGCCAGCGATTTGACTTGAGATCGAACTATCTTCATACATGTGGTGCTACAACTATTTCAGGTTAAAACAATGACAAGTGAATTCAGAGAAGTCACAGAAAAATGGAACATTGCTTTTATTTCCCACTACTTGAAATATATTTGGGGGAAATGTTCGAGTAAATCACGTATTCAATCAAGTATTTTTGCTATATATATGGAGATAAGATAAAAACCCAATAAAAGTCAGTGGCTACGATTTGAATACAGTTTATGCAGCAATTGGCATTTCTGTATTCTACTGACAATAAAGCTTAACCACCCAGGTCTTAAATAACAGCACAAATTTGGCCCTTTTGAATAATTTCAACAAAATATTAGATAATCATATCACAGCTCCCCTACAGCAATGCAACTTCAGCCCTTGAAAATGTTTCCACCTGGCAAAACTGCAGCTTAAAAACAGGGAATATGTTCACATAACACATATTCACTACTTCACATATTTCAATTATGAAGTCGTTCAGTTTTACAGCTGGTAAAACAGGGACTGAAAGACTTACTATTTTATGGCAATTCAACATGAGAGTTCTTTAGTAGGACAGTATATACAGTATTTAAAGACAGGAAAGAAAATGTTGTCTTCTAATAGATATCCTTTTTGCTATATTTTTTAAACTAGATTTGCTATAATTTCAAAACCAAGAACATAAATTCTTAATTGATCGTTTTTTATTTATTATTTTGATTATTAAGACCTATCCCGACATAAGCCCAATTCATGCCGATGCGTCGAAGCTATGCCGTAGCCTACGCGTAGATGTCTCCCCTACGCAGGGCCCTATGCTGTACCCTGATGTGCACCTCTCCAAAACTGTTACTGTGCGTAGGCTACGTGGTTACCTATGAGGTAGTTTCGACGCAGAAGCATGAATCAGCCTATAGTATTGTTTATCTTGTATTTTCGCTGACGTTACTTTTTCTGTGTGTTAATTGACTGCAGAACATTTTCTAAATAACAAAACTTTTTCAGTCTGGTCAATTTGAGTATAGGAACCTTTAAACCAAAGAGTTTGGCTATGAAAAGTAATGTTGAAAGTCAGTAAAAGTAAATGATGCTTACTTTTCTATCATATAGAGCCCTCACCGCCACACATGATCCACTTGTCTTTAGCGAAGTAACATACTGTATACACATAAACACACATTATCTTCCATATTGCCGATATAACTTATTTTTCAAATTCTGTAATATACAAGCCCTCTGGATCCTTTAACATTGGATCCTAAAACATCTCATCCATTAGTTAGAAAAGGGACAAAAACTTAAAATGAATTTTATTTTATCATAACACACCTTAATGGTTCACTGTACAGTCCCAGGTCAAATTGTTAAAATCTAGTATTTTGATTTCTCTTCCTTGCCGAACTTTGATTTGATGATCCTGTTGAGATTAAAGAGGTGGTTACAACCAATATTTCTTTAAACTGTCTACAACTAATATGTAGATACTGTACATGAAGTTATAATTAAAATTGTATTGGTATAACACTATATATACACTATATAGATGAAGTCAAATAGAGAGTACTTGCTGTCACTGAAACATACAGTTTTGCCTCGAACTATCTGCTGCAAATATACCAGTGCCTTATGTCACACTACTTACTCCGTAATTCTTAAATCCACAGCACCAGGCTGATGTAAAATAACCACAGAGACATCTGTTAATCCTACTTTTTTATATAAATGATACATTTTTATATAGTTTCTACTGTAAACCAACAGGTGTTGCAATCTGTAATGAATTGTCACTGATTCTACCAAATTTCGAAGTACACCAGGTGAGTCTGACCACAAAAATACCGGTGCACTTGACTTGCTCCTGCTGCACGTGTGTTTGACTACACCATGTTGCCAGGTAAGAAATAAATTACTGTGAATTTACATGAATCTTGCCTCTCTTCTAGTAGCCCAATAAAATAAAAAAATTCCAAATTTTCTTATGTTTCAGACTCATCTTAAAATGGATCAAATTCAATTTATCTCATCAATCTACACACAATACCAACAATGACAACGCATAAACTGGTTTTTGGAGACTTTTGAAAATGAGAAACCCAGCCAAACTGAGTAATCAGGGACCAAGGGCCTTGGTCAGACAAGTAACCAAGAACCCAATGGTCACTATTGTTGTGCAATTGATACATTCAACATGACACCATTAAATGGTGTGCCTTTTGTCATTCAATAAATGTGGTTATCAGAAAGAATATTGAATATTAATATTACAAATATGAATATTAAATTATAACTTAAATTGATTAAATATACCTTGGGGCACCACCCTTCAAATGAAGGGAAAAGATAGCCAATTAATTGATTAAGTCTCATGAAAGTACTAACTACAAATTTGGAACTCTGATTAACAATTAAATTAATAACTATAACCAAAATTACAATATACTGTAGATAGTTAGCAAATTGGAAGGATATAGAGTTCTTGACAGTGTAGAGGTTGGCAAAATTCACACTTATGCAACATTAATGAAAACAACATTTGTGAAAGAAAAACATTATGAAGATAATAAAGTATAAAAACACAAATTACTAAAGGTATACTTACTATATAAATATGTGTATGTGAGTATGCATGTGTGTGTCTGTGTGAGTGAGTATGCTTGGCGGCTGGCCCCTATGAGGGCAATAAACCATCCCCCCCTGGTATGTTTACCACATGTAACGGGGGTCAGAGAGATGTGTGGGGAGATATGTGTGTTTTGGTGCCAGGTTAGAGAAAGTAGCTAGTTGCATGCAAAGAAAGACTGTGAAGAGCATAACATAACTAACATTAACTTTCAAATAACTTATAACCAAAATATCACAGCAACACAAATCAAAATTATAAACATCACACGAAATCGAATGAACAGACATTATTAAGCACAGTTGTGTTACCCGTCCATGAAAAGGGAAAAAAGGTTGATGTGCTGTTTGAAGTCCAGTGAAGTCATCTTGCTGGTTTGTGGCTCCTGTTTCTGTGGTTCTGCTGTGCGATGCAGCTCTTGTGCTGAAGTTCTTAGGCAGGATCTTGCGTCGCTGCCTTTAGGAAGGTTTTAGCAGTCTGCTCCCGGCAGGCCTGCTTGAATGTTGGTAGAGCTTGTGGTGAGGAGGATGTTTCCCTCACTGGGTGAGCTGGGGGAGCTACACCTCTCCTCCCGTGGGGATGAGGAGAAAGATGAGTCGAAAGAGAAAGTGAGCTGGACAGCCACAATTCTCCTATCGGAGAGTTGAGTAGAAAGAGCCGAAAGAGACAGAAGAGAGGGGGGACTTGGCTTATATTGGCCTGGTGACCTCATGGGTCACCAGTTGTGTCCCTGGTCGGTTTTCACACCTCTGTGTGACGTTGAAGCACCCTGGGAGACTGAGTTCTGGAGGCTCTGGTTTGTCCCCAGAACAAAGAAAACATGTGGTCAGGCTTTGACTACACATGTAGGCCGAACTGTAGTTCACAAATACCAGGTCCCAACACTATGAATGAGATCCAGAGTGGCTTTGTGGAGATGGGAGAATTTTACAGAATGACAACCATCAGTGCAGCCCTCCACCAACTAGGCCTTTATTGTAGAGTGGCAAGACAGAAGCCATTCCTTACTAAAAGGCACATGACAGCCCGCTGGTAGTATGCCAAAAAAGCTCCTAAACAGCTCTCAGACTGCAAGAAGCAAAATCCTCAGGTCTGATGAAACAAACATTGAACTATTTGGCCACTTATTGCCACTAGTCAGGATAAAGGGAAAGATGGATGCAGAAAAACATAGAGCAATCCTCAGTGAAAACCTTTTCCAGAGTGCTCTGAATCTCAGGCTGGGGCAAAGGAGTCGAGACCTGAACCCAGTTAAGCATCTCTGGAGAGATGTAAAAAAATGGCTGTGCACCGACCCTACCAATCCTACCTGGTTGAGCTTGAACGATTCTACCAAGAAGAAGAATTTACAAAACACTCCAAAAACTTGTTTTTGCTGTCATTGTGGAGTAATGTGTATAGATTATTGGGGGAAAAGAAGAATTTAATCCATTTTAAGATGAGTCTGAAACATTAAAAAATTTGGAAAACTTGAAAGGGTCTGAAAACTTTCTGAATGCACTGTACAAAATGCCTACTCACATATTCTGTAAATAAACGTATTTACCCCACTTGAGGACCTAACTGAGCTAGCGGCTACATGCTCGCCATCCACTGCTCCGGAGCAGCCAGCCCCAGCCAGCTGTAAATGACAGAATGTCCATGATTTCCCAAACTTCCCACGTCGTTGATGCCTTTCACCTCCTGATATCTCTAGCCTTGGTTATGCCCCCCGCTAACTTCCAGACACTGACTCCCGGGCCCAACGGTGCTCCAGCCACAGCTGTGGCAGTAGCGACTCTCCAGGTGAAACTCCCCTAATCAACTCCTCTGTCTCAGCTACAATCGTTAACAGCTTTCAGTCTCTTCTCTCATGTAAACGCTCTGCCTACAATGGTGGCTGCAAAGATAGTCCACCAGAAATCCTTGTTTTAGGTGACTCAAATGTCAGGTTTGTTGAACTCCCAGGCATCATCACCTACTGTCTTTCTGGTGGCAAAACGGCAAATTTCATAGAATTGACACGTGCTCTGCTCGATGTCCACCCTTCTGTCCACACCGTGCTTTTACACACAGGTACCAATGACGTCATGCTATGACAATCCACCAAACTTCATTATGATCTTGAGTCCCTCGTCTACACAGTCAAAAGCCTAGGGAGAAGGTGTGTACTGTCTGGCCCACTTCCCACTATGAATAAAAGCTCAGAGCATTTTAATCATCTTTTTAGCCTGCACATGTGGATGCAGAATTTCACCACTGCCACTGGACTAGGATTTATAAACAATTTTCATTATTGTTGGACTGAGTGTGACCTGTTTAAAAATGATGGGTTACATCCAAACAGGTATGGTGCAGGCAAACTGATTAGCAACTTCATAAATTCTATTGCTTTTAGCGTAAAGTGATGGTCCCCCCCAGCAAGACCCATGCCCAGCATCATCATTTTTTATCCCACAGCCCTGTCCCTGACCTTGCGGGTCCTGCTGATTCTGGTTCAGTTTTCCGCACCCACTCACTTATTCCTGTACTGACTCAGGCAGTGGAGGTGGTCTGTGGGTCCTGGAGCTCACTGACTCAGGCAGCGGAGGTGGTCGGTGGGTCCTGGAGCTCACTGACTCAGGCAGTGGAGGTGGTCGATGGGTCCTGGAACCCGTAATATTTGGACAGAGCAAAGAAAGAGCAGGGAGTTTACTCAACGTCAAGGTTAATACAGTAAATGAAACCTCGACATTATTACTGAAGTAAATGACTGAATGTTCTTGGGATTCTTTTATGTAAGCCCCGGTCCTCTTTCCCCTATTCATCTAGCTACCTCTCTCCTTGTGCAGTCACACCATCCAATCTTATTCACATTTCCTGCCATCCTCCTCCAGTACCCTGCGCCAAAATTCCCCAAAAATTTAAGACAGGTCTACTAAATTTAAGATCTCTGTCAAATATGTCCTTTCTGTGTAATGACCTTTTTATGATAATTGTGGGTGCAACCTGAAGATTGTGCTCCTCTTATTGAAGCCTCTCCCCCTAGCTACTCTTTCTTTCATCAACATAGACTGCTAGGTAGGGGGGAAGGTTAGCTGCTATTTTTAGAAGTCATATCAATATTTCCAACATTGAACTAGGAACATTTACCTCATTCAAGGCTCTTTAATTTGTTTTCAAGTATAATACCCAATGCCTGCGTCTTTTAATCTACAGAGCCCCAAAATCATTGCCTGGTTTTATTAATGAATTTTCTGAACTTCAGTCAATAATATTACTCAGATATGACAGGCTTTTAATCTCAGGTGATTCTAATATCCATGTCTGCTGCTCCTCTAACAGCCTAGGTGCAGAATTAGTATCTCTGAATGACTCATTCAATCTATCTCTCTCTCAAACTGGACCCACACATTGTCTGGACCAAACTCTTGATCTTGTTTTAACCTATGGTTTTATACTATGTGATGTGACGTGTTTTAATCGGATTACCATTGCTTATGTTTTAATTTTGTTTTATCCCCTGGTTCTAATAGCTCTCCTACTCAGTCTCTGTCTAGAGTTTTTAATTCAACCTCTGCCAATTCCTATAGTTAAGCTTTAAACTCTATCCATATACAGCCTGTAGCATCAGTTGATGAGCAGCTAACACGTTTTAATTCTACCTGCAATTCCATCCTGGATCAAATTGCACCATTTAAGAGCAGAAAAGTGAAGCACCTATCTCAGCCCTGGTTAAATTCACGCTCTAAAGCATAAACATTGCAAAAGCACAGCATCACTGGAAGGCCTCTAAGCTCCCTGGCCACCTTGAGCACCTCCAAATACTCATGAAGCTTTTTAATACAGAGGTAAAAAACTCTTTATTTATTTATTATGCTTTCTTAATATGTTTTGCTTGTTATACTCCTCTATTGATACTGTTCCTGATTTTTATGATTCCTGTTGCTTTTATCATGTAAAGCACCTTGTAAACCTTGTTTTGGAAAGGTGCTATATAAATAAAGTTTATTATCATTATTGTTATTATTATTCTACCATTACTGGCAATAACACACCTTTCCATTATGTTAAAAATCTATTTCTTCTCATCAATATTGTAACTATGTTGATGTGTTCAGCTACACACTTCTATTACACTTCTGTCCATCCTGGAAGATGTATCCCTCACATGTGGCTCTCCCTGAGGTTTCCATGCTTTTTTTTCACACAAATAGGGTTTTTTTGGGTAGTTTTTCCTTATCCTAGTTGAAAGTGAAGAACAGAGGATGTCGCACCTTGGTAATTTCTATTAAACATTTGACTATTATATTATACATTTCCATTTATACTTTGCATGATTTCATTTTGTGTGTTTCAGAGTTCAGTGTTTTTGTTGTTTTTTTCTCCTACTTTTAGGTTTGAATAGACTGGTATTTATATGCTTTTGATTTTAGCTTCCTGCCGTTGTGAATGACCACAGTAATGCAAAATGAGCTGCAACTGTTTGTGTTCTGCCCCATGATAGACACTGCCTTCAGCCAATCAAAAGAAGAGTGTAGGTAAAATGAAACAATGGCCAGCTAGAAGGTTGAATAACAGGTGCGACACCTGAAAGAAAACTCACAGAGAGCACAATTAACATCAGCAATGAAGTGAAAGACAGACTACGAAGAGACAGAGTACACTGAGGCAGAGAAAGGGAGAAGAGGCGCCAGATGTTACTGGGAGCCACAGGTAAGAATTCACCATGAGAGATGAAAAAATCTCTCATGGTGAAAGAAACAGTGTTATTTGTGCTCACACGACAAAACTGTTCCATAAGAACCTGTAATTGAGAAAGATATAAAACAATTTACAGTAAATTATGTTCAGATACCATTGCAGAGCTGAGTCATTAATAGTTTTTAATAATATCTTCTAACACTGTGCCTGTATCATCCAGGAGGAGTGTGTGTAACCTCGCTGCAGTGAACGTCACTGTGCCATCAGGCGCACAGAGCACACTTGAGATCACTTGTAAAAAATAAAGAAAAACTATTCATTTTTCCAAATAATATCCCAGACTGGAGGTTACGATTCACTGATGTGTGAAGTAATCTGTCCGATTTCCCTAAATATATAAATACTGTGGTGACACTCAGGCTTAATGCTGCGTGATGGATGCACGCGCATGGAAGGATGAGGAGGAAACAAGGCTTCAGCGATCACAAAGTGTTTTTATCCCATGATGATGTCTGATCAGCTGATATAGATTCTATTGATCTGTGATCTGTGATCTTTGTGCTGAACTGAGTCCAGTATCACACAGATCGACCAGACAGAACCGAACCATCCCAGCACAAACACAAGCATATAATAATAATTCTGTTAAATTCTATAGATTGGGGATATCACAACTGTCTCTGAATTTAATAATCCTGCAGTTTTGGATGATTAAAATACCAACAGGTGATACAACAAGTTCCCTCACATTCACTGTGAAGCAATAATTTCTTTGCCTCCACCTTTGATTTTTTTCTCACTCTCACTCACTGTATTAACAGAAGCAGAGTATCAGTGTATTTTCTTTCATTAATGACATCACTGCTGTCCTATAATATAGCTGTTCACCTTCACCTCACTAACATACACCTAGATTTTCCTCTTCTCATCACTTGATGCCATGACCCAACGTGGAAACCCATTGAATGTGGGCGTGTAGAGGGCAGGATATGAGGCAGATCCACGTACAAATGTTTCCAGGTAGACCGTGATTTATAAAGTGAACATGGCCTTCAGGTGTGACTCTTTTTTTTGAGTTCACCATTTCTGGCTTTTGTGCACACGCACACTTTTAGTATGAATCCTACACACTGTTTTATATCTCACATACATTACATTTCATTTAGCTGACACTTTTATCCAAAGCGAATTACAGTAAGTATAAATGAGGCCCCAGATCTGATGTAGTTTTATTATTTTTTGCTGAGCAGTCCTCAAGGTAGTCAACTTGTCTTACTTCTTAAGCTGTGTTCAGACATGAACTCCAGAGGATGCCCATACAATAGGTTTTTCCTTTCCCATATGAAGAGCACAACAGATTGAGATTCTTCAATGCGTTCTCACAAACAGCCCCTCTGGACAATGTCAATAGAATATCTGGAGTCAATCATTGCAATGACAAGCACCTTTTTTTCATCATACAAGTCTCACCTAAAATGTAAAAACAGATTAAACTAAATAACCCTAACCTGTATATCAGTTAGATAAAGTAAAGTATTGTGGCACACAACGTTGCCAACGGAGTCTCCCAACAACAGCCAGAGACAAACCAGGCTTCAGCATGTTTATTAGAGAACAGGCAGATACAGGCATATTCAAATAACTAAATATAAATTTGTCATGGCAGCTCAGCTCTTTCCAGTCTCTTCCATCTTCCAGCAGCTCTCCTGCTGCCATTTTAAACCTAGATTACATTATTTCAATCAATCAATCAAATTTTATTTGTATAGCCCATATTCACAAATCACAATTTGTTTATTTAGCATTAACAGTGAGCTCCAGGATGACCACCTGCTTAGTTGTTTCCAATACTAGCACAATGTCTGGCCTGAGGGTAGTCTCTGCAATGTTTCCAGGAAACTGGAGTTGTTTTATTAGGTCCACCCTCCTTTGCCTGTCTTGTGCTGTTGATAGGAGGTCTGACTCTACTTGTTTGTGTCTCCAACGAAATCGTTCTTCCCCAAGTGCTTTGGGATAGCTGCTGAGGATCCTTGGCACAAGAGACATGCTGGTGTTTTTCCCTTGCCACAACAAAAGAGGTTAGATAAGCTGGGCAGCACATCATAATGAATGAGGAAGTTGATGCAAAAGTTTTTGGCCTTGTAACATTTTTTTGGTCTAAAGCCTCATCCCATCTTGTCCATACCCTTGCTGCTGTAAGCACACCCTCTGACTTCTTGATGGACAGGTGTTGCCTCTCCTTACCCTAGGCTCTGTTGAAGTGAGGTGTCTGTTGAAGTGAGGTGATGCTAAACCTGCCACAGCTCCTACCAGGGCTCTGTGACGCAGAGATTCTAACTGGTCCACTGCCTCCTCTATGACAGCCTGGGAGACCTTCAGGTCATTTGACTGTCTGTACTGCAACACCTCCCTGATTTGGGTAACCTTGGTTTAAACCTGTTACTATTGCCATAGTAATGCTGCTCAGGATTTTTGGTAGCCCCTACCACCTGCGGATGCAGCCACCTATCCTCCTCTCCAATCCCTCAACTGGGAAAATTGGGAGTTGTTACACCATCAATGGCCACAAAATCCTTGGCAGGATGCCATGCTGGTATATCCAGGCTTGGCAGCCTTGATTTGTCAACTGTTGTCAGCCATCCTTCCAGGTCTTGGTTTGTCACTCTCATGGAAGCAGCATCCCTTAGGCTTTAACAGGTTTTCATAAGGCTCTTTATGGGTTTCTCTGCAACTTGTGGAATTTGAGTATCTCTGAGAAGTACCTGGGACTTGGACTTTTCTGATCTAAAGCATATACAAGACCAACTGTTGAGTCTCTCAAATCCCTGAAGGATCCATTGGCTTCCTGGGACCAACGTTGTTGTTATTGTCAGATCATCCATGAAGGCTCTAAGTGGGGACTTAACAGAATGCCGAGGCCAGCATGGTCATGTTTTGGAACAGTACACAGGTTACTGTGAGCGTAAGCGATGCCCAAAAAACACCTGGCTACCTCTCTGTCGCTCCAGTTCTCACACTCTCACTAGCTATCGTGTAGCTTCCCACCTTTTCTTCCACTAACTTGAGGACAATACCTGTCTCTCAGCCAATGAGAAGTACGTTGTCTAACACAACTAGGAGTCATTGGTAGCTGGAACTGTCTAACAGGCTTATGTGTCTGAATGCCGACATGTTTACTGACATTCTGGAAAACTCAGTTACTTGAAGAAACAATCCTCTTAACTCAGCTGAACTCTATTTCTAAACAATAAAACAAATTAGAACATTAAACATGTTAACCAATCTGTTACAGTACTGTTGACATGTAAACTTTTCAAAAGGTTTGTTATCATTAATAGCAAGCTTTTTTGAAAATGAACTTCATAATCACTTAATCTTATTTATAAAGAAGCACTACTGGCCGTTTTTACACAAAACATTTTCTCAATGCTTCAGCTTTGTGAAGATAGAAAACCACAGCAGCAATTTGGCCCTGTCTATGTTACGAACAGATTACAGTAATACATAAAATGTGCAATATAAAAAATGTAGTAACTTGAATTGAACACAAATATCCTTAAGTAGCAATCAGACAAGATTTTTAGACAGAATCTGCCTCCTTATTAATACAACTTGTGTGTTTTCAGAATTAGAAATATTTTATTGATCCCATATGGAAATTATGTTGCTCCATGCAAGAGTAGAAATATAAGCATATTAAGATTTAAAATATATGAAATTAAATAAAAATTAAAATATGAAATATATACAAAATGTGCGTTGTGTATTTAGTGCAAGCATGGATATGTGCGGATATTGCTGGCATTGTAATGAGTCCAGTCTGTTGACTCAGAGGGTCTGACACTCAGAGGGAGGAGTTGTATAGTTGGATGGCCACAGGCAGGAATGACTTCCTATGGCGCTCTGTGGAGCATTTTGGTGGTCTCACTCTGCACTGAACGTGGTCCTGTGTTTGAACAGTACATCATGTAGAGGGTGGGAGACATTGTCCAGGATGGCATGTAACTTAGACAGCATCCTCCTGTCTGACACCACTGTCAGAGAGTCCAGCTCCACCCCTACAGCGTCACTGGCCTTGCGGATCAGTTTGTTGAGTCTGTTGGCATCCGCAACACCTCAGTCTGTTGGCATCCGCAACACCTCAGTCTGCTGCCCCAGCACACAACAGCAAACAGGAGAGCACTAGCCACCACAGTCCCATAAAACATCCTCAGCATAGTCCGGCAGACTCCTCAGGAAATAGATGAGGCTCTGTAGAGGGCATCAGTGTTCTTAGCCTAGTCCAGATTACGGTCTATGAACACTCCCAAGTATTTATACTCCTCCACAATGTCCACGCTGACCCCCTGGATGGAAATAGGGGTCACGGTGTCCTGACCCTCCTCAGATCCACAACCAGTTCCTTTGTCTTTGTCACGTTGAGCTGCAGGTGGTTCTGCTCACACCATGTGACAAAGTTACCCATCACAGCCCTGTATTCGGCATCCTCACCCTTGCTGATACATCCAACTATTGACACGATTCAGCCGGTAAATGATGGCATCCTCAACTCCTAGCCAGGGCTGGTAGGCGAACTGGAGGGGATCCAAGTGTGGCCCTGACCATGGGCCTGAGCGTCTCCAAGATGTGTCTCTCCAGGGTCTTCATGATGTGGGACATCAGCGCCACCAGTCTGTAGTCCTTGGAGCCACTGGGACACGGCCTTGCCTGAGTGGAGTTTCCTCAGCTGTCTTCTAACATGCATGTGAAGGACACTGTAGAGGACGCAGGCTGGGGATGAGGAGGGTTGGAGTTGTCAGGAAGAAGGCAGTCAGCTTGTGAAAAAGAGGAGGTGTAAGGAGGAGTGGGACCCTCACAGCATTTTGAGTGACAGTCAGGGGGTGGGGAAGGGGAGTGTGGAGGAGTGGTGTTTGGAGACAGACCGCAGAAGAGATAGGGTGGGCAGGGGCCGCTGTATCAAATCTGTTAAAAAATAGATTAATTTCATTGGCCATGTCCAAGCTGCCCTTAGCTCCTCTGCCCCTAGCTGGTCTGAAGCCGGTGATGGTCTTCATTCCACATAAGACCCCTCCAGCTTCCCCCTGTAGCTGGCCTTTGCCTCCTTGATCTTGATTTTCAGGTCCCTCTGAATACTCCTCAGCTTCTCCCTGTTGTCACCTCCAAAAGTCCTCTTCTTCTCGGTAAAGATGGCTTTGATGTATTTTGTTACCCACAGCTTGTTATTTGGGGAACAGCAGACAGTCATTGTTGGGACAGTGCAGTCCACAGAGAGATTTATATAATTCGTGATGCACTCTGTAAGCCCACATCAATATCCTGTCCGTGCGGCTCACAGAGTGCATCCCAGTCAGTCACCTCAAAATAGGCCTGCAGTGCCTCATAGGCCTCCTCTGACCATCTCCTCTCTGTCTTTGTGATCACAGGGTGCCTTTTCACCAGAGGCCCATAGCATCTCACCCCCTAGATGCACTAAGCTGTGATCTGATCTCCCAAGAGGGGGAGGGGGAAAGAGGCATATGCATCCTTAACATACAGCAGGTCCAGGATCCTTTCCCCTCTGGTTTTGCAGGTGAGGTACTGGGTGAATTGAAGTGTTTTATGCAAACATGATTTAAGTCACCCCAGATTATGATTAGAGCATTTGGTTGTTTAGTTTGTAGACCAGCTATGGCAGTGTGGATGACGTCACATGTCGACGTCAGGTTGGCAGACAGAGTACACAGCCACCACCATACCATGCAAGATTTCCCTTGGCAAATAGTATGGACGAAAGTCCCACAGCCAACAGTTCAATGTCTGGACAACAAATATGGCCATGGTTGTAATATGACCAGGATTGCACCATCTGTTGTTTACAAAAACAACAAGCCACCCTCCTTTGCGCTTACCGCTCTTGGTGTCGACCCAAACCGCTTGAAATCCCTCGCTGTTAACGTTTTGGTTGGAAACGTGCCTGTGTAGCCATGACACCAAAAAAATCATCAGACTACACTCCCGGTACTTCTTTTGGCTCTGGGCTAGCGCTGTCAGCTCGTCCATCTTGTTTCCTCGTGATCTCACGTTGCCCATGATGAGAGAGGGGAGATACGGCTTATATCTCCTCTTCTCGACAAATCTCTCTGTTCTTCCTCCTCACCGATCCTTTTCTTCTGCAACCCCGCTGTGTTTTTCTCCAAAGTTTTACAATGAACATTTACAACAAAATATGTGGAAGTTCTGATGGCCAAAAGAGAATGAAGGAAAATAGGTAATACATTTTATTTGGAAACTAGCTAGGTACACGTATCCAAAACTAATGCAATAATTGTTATGCAATAAACCTTATCTTCATGAAGTATGCTATATTATATTATTTCAGTCAGTCATGTAAGTTCTGGACCCTGTACACAGTCACAAGATTAAAAAAACATTGAACACTGTTGTGTCATATGTTTTCCAAAATTGCCAAACAGCTTTATAGCTTTAGGCTTAGTGTGCAGTAGATCATTTTTGGCTACAAACACAAGCAGCACACCAACAAGTTAGTGTCCTCCCAAGATTTTCTTCTTTTTTGTCATGTAATTTCATACTCAACACATTAGAAACCAAAGGGAAATATCAAATCAGGTGGCAGAGTGTGTGATGTTTTCGTGTAAATAAATCAGTGAGGACCTTAAATATTTTCTGACCAATTTGTTCGGCCTTTGATTAATCTCTCATTTAAAATGCAGCACTGAATGAACTAATATGCTACATAATTACACAATTACATTTCTCTTTGCTAAAATGGAGAATTGATTTAATTATATTATAACATAATTTTGTAATATATATAAAGATATATGCCTTTTATTTTTCTTTGTTTTTAAATCACAACAATGTCCGTCATGACGGAATTACACTGTTATGTGACAACCATTGCAAATCTCTCTCAGTCTGTCCAAACTTAAGTTGGGCAGCTGTGGCTGAGTGGTAGTGTGTTCATTCTCCAACCAGAAGGTCAGCAATTCAATCCCCAGTCTTCCCCATCTGCATGCTGAAGTGTCCTTGGGACATGATGCTGAACCCTGAATTGCCCCTCATAGAACAAAAAAGTGCTGCTAATAGATGCACTCTATGAATGTTTGTGTCAAGTAATCAACAATTTCATATATTTTAGATAAACAAAGATTTCTAAAGATGTAAAGGTCTCAGCTAAGTTGCAGAACAAACTCAGTGGAGGTGAGGCGAAAGTGTGACAATCTTCTAACAATGTCATTAATTGATTAGTTTTCGGGTGTCTTCCTTTATTGATGCACACTGTGGCCTCTTCGTCTAATACAACAATGTGTTACTGTTGCAAGTCCAAAGAAATAAAGCATAATTTCCATATATCTATAATATATATATATATATATATTTGTCCTTTACACAGTGCATAGTTAAAATAACCAGGGTATATTTGTGAAGAGCAGAGTAATGTGCATTGAAACCTGAAAAACCTGGAAGAGCAGCATTACAGTAACCTAACTGGATACTTACTGCTCACTGGTTTATAATGTTGCATTCAAATTCAGCTGACATGCATCCTGAAACACAGAACAAGGATTAAATTAACCAACAAGTTTATTAGCCTTAGATAATCAAACGTGATTGCTGGCCTGACATGCACTTCTACGTATGTTCATTCTGTTTTCCAGTATGTGTGGTGTGACAGTTTTTGTTGAAACTCTACAAAAGCCACTTTCCAGAGGTTTCTTTGGAATTTGAAAACTGATGACTGGCAAATTGATTGGGACTCCATATTTTTTTAATATTTTCAAATATACTGGATTTTGTAAGAATTTGTTTTATGGTAGCTGTCAGGTCTTTTTTTTAAGAAAGCCTAAGAACTTGTTTTTGTATGATTTGGTTTAAAATCAAACAGTGTTTAAATTAGAACAAGTCAGTGAGAATGATTGAATGTATTTAATAAATAATTAAATGCTAACATTATATTTGCTTTTTAATTTCATTCATGTAATTTGTAAAAAACATTCTAGAGATTAATAACTCATCAAATACTATTTTCAATTAATTACTAAATCTGTTGAGATTAACAGATTAACAGATTTTTACTTTTATTGTGTAAAAATACTGCCAAAAACACATTTCTGCCTGAGAGAAGAGTGTTTGCCTTTGTTTTTACCAAAATTCTTACATTATAGAGGCAATAATAGAGGCATCTGTTTCTGATTCAAGAAATAAAATGTTTGGAATGGAATTACAATATCACACAAGCTACTATTTGGGCTGTGTGGCCAATAATACTCCTCTCTTCTTAATGAGCTGTCATAAGGTAACTAGGGTTGTCAAAGGACAAAAGTATGCCGCCTTTTGCCCACAAGCCAGAGGTTTTATCCTCTTCCCTGATGGAAACCAGTCACATATAACAATAGGCCAGGTCACTGGATCTGTAGGGTTCCTCTGAACTTGAAAATGTATTCCTGACAACAGCCTCCACTCTGACAAATGTTGCAGAGTTGGCCTACGTGCAGCAGTGTCACACATTTTCACACAGAGCAGAGAAATCAACATTTTACACTTGATTTCCTTTCCTTCTTTTACTTAACCTTACTTTGTTGACATATTTTTGGTTTTCTGAGACATTGTCTTGATGCCACTGCTGGCCTCGTGTCCTCTGTTTTTCTGTGGGTGTAAAGAGCAGCTGCTCGTCAGAGATGCTGGCAGCAACGTGACACACACACTCTTTTCATGGTCAGGTGGCTCCGTTGGAAACAGGATCTGAGCCACATAAACCACAAGAGGTTTGAATTGGGACAAGATAGTTGCAAGGGAACAGAAATCAGACAGTGCATCCTGTATTCTGATACACTGCAAATAGAGAATGTGCCTCATGCAAGAATAAAAATGGACCCCTCCCCTTTGCTCCAAAGCCTTCTCTTCCCTTTTAAAACTAGTGAAGCGTTCTTATTCTCCCCATGCTGATGCTGGGTAATGTCTGCTGCAGCTGATCATCTGTCACTCCTTGGTCCTATCAGTCTGATAGTGTCCCTGACTGTACATGGAGACTGTATCTCTGCTCTGGGATAGATTATTGACCAGAGACTACATGTTATGTTTCAACAAAACCATACCACATTTCTAAAATCTTAAAATCTATAATAAATATTAATACACTTTTGCTGCAGTTAAACATGTTAAATCTTATTTGTGATTTGCTTTTTTAGTTAGTTAATAAACAAGAAAAAACACTGAGGTTGTGTGTCAATTTGTCAAAAGTGTCTAAATTCACTGTGTCAATTTAGTATCACTTGTATCGGTATACAACTTTTGTAGATAAGCCAATTACACATATGACCTAACTCCTGTAAGTGGTTGTTGTGTATTGACAGCTTAAGTTTGTCCCTTCACGCCCCCATTTTGTGTTACATGCTTACGTTGTAAAAAACTAATACATGCTTACAAGCAATTCTCCCTAGTCTCCTGTGTACTCATTATTGGTGATAGTACCTGATAATTGAATGAGTATACAACAGTGGAGGTGTAAAACAAGTTACATTTCAGACACAAAGGTGTCAAACTAATTTTAAGTATTTTGTAGGTACAGCCATTCCTTTTGTCTCTTATGTTGGTACTCTTCATATTTTCATTAAATGTTTTGTTGTATATTCACAGATTGCAATTAGTGTCATAGAGCTTATTTTATTTTCAGTAATTTTGAAATGTTTCAGATATTTTTCTTTTTTTTTCAGAAATATGAACTCAGCATTAATGGGGGCCTTTTAGCAGTCTGTGTTACCTCGGTATTTTTCACACATTTGGACATTGTCTCAGGGATGACTTCACTACAAATGAATACCAAACTTAAAATTTGGTTTACTTGTATTGTTGGGTTATATATTCTTTGTTTCTGACTTTTGTGATCATGTTAATTGTTAATTTTATTGTTGAATGAGTTGATATTCTAAGCAAAATAATTATGCACAAATGTTAATTAATGTGTGTAAATACGTCAGACATTTAGCATGTGCACATAGTTCTATAGATGTGTTATTGTGATGTAGTTAACCTTCAGGTGATTATGTGTTAGAGTTAGGGCTAGATGAATAAAATCAATCTAACAGCTCACTACAAGCTAAATATTTTCAACCGTTGTGGGAATTACCAAAATGGCATGAAGGTGTTGCAAAAAAAACTAAAATAAACACTACATGTTGTTTGAACTGCACAAAAAAAACAATGAACATAACTGATTGTCTGTTCTATGCATTCAGCTGTTCCACAAGTGACAGCCATATCCAACTCACATTTCAGCATTTATCTCTGAACGATAACTCAATAAATGGTAGTAGCAACTCAAATGCTTTTTATAGCAAGTATTAGCTGATGGAGGAAAATGCACAGGTATAGTCTCAAATCTTTCCACAGACAAGTAAATTCCACCCTCAGCTAAAAAGGAAAATCAGCTCGGCTTACCTTTAAAAACAAACACATGTATGTATTATAAGTGGAGTAGGGTGCTAAATCAGAAACTTGGGGGGTGGGGGCAACAAAAAGCTCATTGGGAGTCAGCAGACGTTCTTTCCCCCCTTTTATCAAAGAATCTTTCATAAACACATTAGGAACGAATCGCCCACCTGCAGGATGTTTTCCCCTCCTACTCCACCTTCCATTTTTCCAGCCTACTGCCCAGGACAAAGCAAAAGGTGCACCTCTAAGGTGTCCTCTCAGTGGAGAGGTTTTTGCCTCTTTATTTCAAACAGACGAGCCCTTCTCTACCCTCACACCAAATGCAATGCAGTGGGGCCCAGCTTTATTTCTCTCCGTGGGGAAAAACCTGAGCAGGGGACAACAGAAAGTGGCTTTAGAATACAGGTCTGAAAGAGGGCAGCTGTAGTCTGAATGAGAGTCTATGTGCTTTTGTGTTTTAAATGAGCATTGTCTGTCACTCAGTCCGGGACATGGATTCTGGGGCAGCCACAGGGGGAGCATCTAAAATGTTAAACTAAAAGTTGAAGGAATATAACAGGTCTTGACATTACCATGTGGAATGCACATACAGTGCAGTGATCACATACTGAAAAAGACTAAACTCAATACCTGTCAATAATGTTAAATACAAATATTATTCAAAGTCTTATACTCTCAAAGAACATGAGATTGTTTTCGCATGCAGACGTTCAGCTAATTTACTTAATTTCTTAATAGGAACCACAACTGTGGTAAATCTTGATATTGACGCAAAAAAAAAACAGGTGGAGGGAAGTGACAATTGTCCTTTTTTCTTTTGTCAGCCCATCTTCACCACCTTGTTCTGCATTGTGTCCCTGAAAACATAATGAGATTTTCTAATGTACCACCACCTGTTATATCCACTTTCTTTTCTGCGCTCCATCCTCTCTCCACACCAGCTTTGGCTGCCAAAATAAAAGAGCAGTTTGTCTTCCCCTAGTTAGAGATGCACTTGGTGAGCAGAAAATTTAATCTGATTCATAAAGTGGATTAATGAATCATGGAGGAGTGATGCAACTTCCATTAAATTAAATGATAGAGACTTACACAAAAGAGTCGCACCATGTGTTGGTGTTGATACAGTCAGTGAACTTAGTCAACAAAGTCAGAATTTAAGTCAGAGATTCATGCTTTTATGTACTTTTTAAAATGTGTTTATTAGTTGTTACAAATCAACCCACACTGTGTTCACTTCAGTTAATTATTTAATAATACTGTTGTCTCTTATAGCACAAACATTGAGGGTCCTCACCCTCTGAGGTAACAACCAACACAAAAAGAGAAGCCAACGTTCAAATAACTGTTTCTTCCAGCCCCTTAAAACCATGATTTCTGTTCTTTTTCATACATGTTTTCCCTTGTATACACTATCACTTGGTAATTGAAAATGGCATCTTAATAATATTGAAGTTATAATTTGAGTAACAACATATAGTTACTTGTTTCATATATAGATATTTATACCTGGTCTTGAACTTAAACATTATTGGCTGTACTTTTTATAACTTCTCTCTTACATTAAGTGTTTTGTCTATGGGACAAGACTCTGACACGGGACCATCAGGTATTTTTTAAACATATAAACTAAAAAGAATGAATGACAATGCAAAACGACATGATCTAACTACAAACATTATTATATATGTAGTCTTGCCCAAGGGTATCTATTAAAGGCAAAAGTATATTTGTTATTATCATTGTGAGTTGGGAAACCATAGACGTATGTCCTCAGTTGAGTTCTAGATGCAGGCCTGCTGTTTAAGTTGATGAGTTTGGAAAGTTCACTGGAACAGCAGCACCATACCATCATGTATTCCTGACACTTGCCATCAATACCAGGGCCTCTTACTAACCCTAAGGTGTCTGTTTAAACCTTTAGGTCTGCTGATCAGGGCTCTTTGATGCACACAATGTCCACCAGCACCAGCACTACCTTTTGTTTTCATGAAATTATGAGCGGACCCCCAGAGTCAATCCCTGTGCTCCTTTCAATCGTCACCTCTCCTTACTGCTGCTGAAAGACAGCTCAGACTTTTGTCACCGACAGGTTATTGTATTTCTAATTAAGCCAGGTTAATCTCTCCAGCTTTGCACCATTGGCAAAGTGATATGGGTGCGTCACCATGGCGAAAGAACACTTATTGGACCAACATGGACTCTCTTGTACCAGGACTGCAGGATGAAAAACAGTATTCTTTTAACGCATCAG
The DNA here is from genome assembly GCA_026259375.1 of Verasper variegatus. Taxonomy (NCBI): domain Eukaryota; kingdom Metazoa; phylum Chordata; class Actinopteri; order Pleuronectiformes; family Pleuronectidae; genus Verasper; species Verasper variegatus. Next base: position 26,116,915 of record CM048041.1, read on the forward strand.
TCACGGAACAATGACACTGACTTCTCCCTGGATAAACCAAAATATTCAGTTTTGATGGATTTTCTTTAACTGAACTTTAACATAAAGTAGATGTAAAGTGTTATGATTGGCACCTTAATCTTTGTTAGCATGACACAACATGACTGATCGAACTGTTGCGGACAGTTTTATTTTTCTTGTTTCATCTTCAATTGTTCTTATCAATGAAATAAATGAAAACTAATCTCAGATTAAAGTTTAAATTGTTTGTTGAACTTGTTTCTTCTGAAGCATATTTACCGTATTTACCTCTTATTTTGCTAATATCACCCCTTGTGTGTCTGCTCAGCACCGTATTACTTCAGTCATCTCATGTGCCATACAAAGTGACAGTGCTCATGTTTGTACTGCTTGCTGGGTGTGTCCTGTAGCCAAACTGAAGCCAAAGCCATCCACCCCAAATGTGGAGCTGAGACACTTTTACAGTGGCCCAATGTTTGGGGACTCCTCTCTTCCCTCCGATCAGATTACAGGCCAGAATAAAAAGAGTCTCAACACTTTTGTGAGTGGAATGAAAGACTCTCATCTCTCTGTGGGTCATTGTGGACAGAGGCCAGCGCCACTGTACATTCGACCTATTTACTTTACTCAGCAGACTTCCACAGTCCAAATTGCACAAAGGAGCCATCTGTAAAACAAATATTGCAGCTGGTTGGCACTGGCTTTTTATAGCTTTTATGCACACAATGTGCTGCTTGGTATCACGTGAAAACCATGGATGTGCTATAAAACCAGGATGCTAGATCAAAAAATGGTGTCCATTTGGACCTTTAGAAATTCCTTACTTGGTGCTTAAGCCCCAAAAAAAGTCGAGCTTCAAGGTAACTTCAAGGCCCAAAGATTCTGCACAGCAGTGTCTCTTCCATCATGCCTCTGAGCTATGAGAATGATGACACATAATTATCTACAAAATTATCATTTTTATATTGAAACTTCTGCAGTATTTCCTGTTTTTACAAATGTCTGTCTATTGTCTTCTGTTCTTTGCAGTTATATTGTACATTCAGCACTGACACTGAGCCATGGCTTGAGCTCATGAATGAGTTATAAGGACTGAAACTCCAAGAGCATTCAACTATTACAAACCTTCCTTCTGTGTAACACCAGACTAAATTCATCATTTATAGTGGAGCATATCAAATTAAATGTGCAGATTTTGGCCATTTTTGTGACAAAGTGACAAAGATATGGTCCTTAGACAAATAACTTTTCCCTGGTCTATTAATTCACTGAATATAACATATTTAAACATTAAAGTCAGTTTGGAAAAACTGCAGACTCCAATTGGATCAAACGAAAAACAAAAGAATAGGATTACAACATCAACAAACAACAAAAAAGTTTTAACTGCTGCTTTACAGCCCCTGATAATGGTCTCAGAAAAACTTAAATAATGTCATCAGCTACTTAACGAAGAGACAGGCCAGCGCTGTCTTTACAGTATATATCTTCAATAAAGACATATATAACTATAACTTGTCCTAAATCCCAAATAAATATTTTATGACACTGTTCACACATTTTCCTGTTCCATGTAACCGTCCCAACTCGGCAGCACATTCACATTACTTGCTCAACTCGTGCAAGTAATGCAAATAGTTAACAGTTAACAGCTGGGTACAGGAAACCCAGTGAGATCACTAAGAAAAGGTCTGGCCAGTCCTCAAGTAAATTGGATATTGTGTTAGAGGCTAAAGCAGTTATCCACCCCATGTTCTGGTAAAACCAATGACAAATTACTGAATCCCTTTTAAAGATCAAATCATTTGTCTCACTTTTCTTTTTTTTTTAAGATTAAGTATGTTTTCAGCAGGATCCAAAGGTTATGTTGTACTGATATGAGGTTTTAAGTCTAGTTCAAGCCTAATTTTTAAAGGCCCTTGAAAGTCCATATCTAGACCTTCCTGACTGTAGTGTTTGTCTCCTTTTCCTATGTCTCCTTCTAATCTGCAGCTCCTTTCTGCCAAAGCCCTTATCCCGATATAATCCACTGAATAAAGTTGTTTAGCTTGCAGCCTTCATCCATCCCTCCTTTTAATCAAGCTAATGGAGGCAACATATATTGTATTGATCCTTCTCGCTGTGGTTTTCACAATGAATCGAGGACCTTTCCAAGCAGAGCAGCCATCCCACATTTGTTATCTTTCCTCTCCCCCCATTCGACTTTCGACATATTATGATGTTTGAATAAGCACGGGAAAAAAAAGTATCATCTATCCTGTTCACATTTTTTTGCTCAACTTCACAGATCTGACAACCTGCTTGACTGACGTGTAACCTTTGAGTGGCTGAGCTCTTGACCTGTGAAGAGAAGGTTTATATCTTCCCCCTGTTAATCTGGAGAGTCTGCTGCATCTAGCACAAGGGCGGCAGGCCAATTCACAGCTCCTGTAACAAATCAGATGGCACCCAGCCAAGTGTCATAAGAAACAGACAGGTAATGACAATTCACTTACCCTCTATGTAAGAATAAATTCTCCCAAAATTCACCTGTCATAGAGCCCTCAGTAAACTGAAGCCATTTCTTTCTACTGTCTGACACAGTAATTGCATGTTAATGTTTTTTTTCTTTGCAAGCAGTGTTTGGGGAGGACCGTGATGAATCATGCCGCCCAATTTTTTCACAGTATGAAATGAGACCCAGATAAAGTAGAAACAGACAAGCCTATCCACATTTAAATTATGCCAAAGGCTTAAAAGGACGGAAATAAAACCATATCAGCCCCACTGCTCCGTGTTCCACTGCTAGCTGAAGGGGCAGGAGCAGCTCATACCAGCACTGTCTTGTTTTTATACCTGAGATCATTGTGACTGGCCTTTTATGGCACTAGGTTTTATTTTACATATTGGACCAGTGCTTTATATTACAAAACAAAGTTCTGTTTAAATTTATATATATATGAACAGTATATATATATATATATATATATATATATATATATATATAATTGTTTTGTTTTTATGGATTTTTGTGGGCCTTTTATTATTTTATTTGGACAGGACAGAGAGCAAGCTGTGAAGGGGGGCAGACAGAGTGGGTGAAGACATGCAGCACAGGGCCGCGGGTCAGAATCGAACAGCTATAAGATGCGCCAAAATTAACATATTTATGATCTATTAATAAATACATGCCTCTCAATAAAATATGACAAACTGGAACATAGGAACAGATCAAATATTTAGCAGAGTTGAAAAGTTATTTATACATTCTGTCATAAAAAGTAACTCTTTTCAGTGCAAGGTCTTCACAGGAAAAGAGTGTCTTTAGAGTGTCACATTACCATGTGGAGATCATTTACCCCCCTGTTACATCAGTAATTATCAAACAGTGGAGTCTATAAACAGTCACTAAGATTTACATTAAGACAAATCTTTATTATTATTTGTATTATTATTATTAGTTGTAGTAGAGGTGGTGTAAGATAAAATAAGCACATACAGGGTCAATTGAGGTCTGGGGCTTCACTATAAAAAAATTAAATAATTAAATATATATATATATATATATATATATATATATATACACGTATAGCTGACACTTCCTTTAAGATAACCCTTGTACACTACATTAGTTAGAAGAACAGCATATGATATCATGTTCAAACCTTGAAATCACTACAAATTGAGCAGGACATTAAACAACAATACTTAATTTTCACCATGACTGGCTCATTTTTAAATATTCTTTTCTGTTTAAAAAAAATTACTATCATCCTGGTGCCAAATGCTTTCAGAGATCTATTTCTCTTGCAGTCATTTAATCACCTGCCCATATTGCAGTGGCAGTTTTGCTTTGCAGGCATACTGCAGGATACTTTCTTGGACTTCAGGTCATGTTGGAAATGATATACCTAAGCCACTCTCTCTGAGTAACTTTCCTTAAGACTGATAATGATTCTTGGCCTCTATTATCATTTAAGAGAGATCAAAGAGCAAAATTAGTACCATTTTTTCCCTTTAAGTGACATAAGTGTTGACCTGGGAGAATCCCTGCCAGGCCTGCCAGAAATCATCTGGGAAGTAATGTTCAATTATGCTCACCATTTGCTGTATCCACTGGGCCAAATTAGAGTGAGAGGTTAAGGCGAGACAGAGGATATCCCCATCACTTTTGTATCACTGTCTAAAATAGCATTGACCTCTCGCTCAGATTGGTGCAAAGAAACACCTTCAGTGTCATGAATCATCTTAACATGATACATTTAACCATATATTAGCTTTTTCAATTTCTAATAGCACCATCCAAAGACTGCCACTTTACCATATTATGAATACAAGTTTGTCTAAAACTAAAGCTTTCTGGATTAACATTATTGATTGGGGTGCAATTATGTGGTTGTGTAATGGTTAATGGAAGGTTAATGTTAAAGTCTCAAGATAAGGTGCCTGGCTTAAAACACATTTATTGATTCCATAGCTCAGTGGGTGATTTCAGACATAATAAATGCTTTTGTACACATTTTCACTAATATATTCCATTTTGTCTGATGATATTTTATGTGTATTTGCCAGCAGACCAATCTGTAGTTTTGTAGTTTCCTAGTGTCAATTATATTATTTAAGCTGCTCTTTTATTACTGAAATTAATAAGTGTAAAATACAACTGAATCATATTTACCTTAAAAGATAGATAGATCCACTCAAAGTTTAGACCAACATCTTATTATTAAATTAATCCTGTATCACTAACAAATGTCCGTCACGAGTGAACATTTCACTTAATGAATGAAGTTATGTATAATTAATCAATCAATCGATCAATCAATCAAACTTGATTCATACAGCACCTTTCAAACAAATCAGAAGTGCTTTACAAACTATTGACAAAATGTTTAAAAAAGGATTGAGTTCAGAAACCAATGCACTTGTCATTGTCAGCACCTTGGCCTTGCTTCCTGTCTGTCTGCTACAGCCTCCGTCTGGTTGCAGCAACCCATCGGACCACCACTGCTGTCATTTTTCTGTGCCACACAGCGGCTCGCCAAGCCACAGCATGCCACACCCCACCACGCCACATCAAGACCACGACTTCCCAGTACACTTAACTGACAGTCCTTGTTCTGAATCGTGCATTTTTTCAGTTTCAAGAAAAAAGACCATCATCCTGCTGCCAAATGCTGTCAGAGATATATCTCTCGCAGGCATTTGATGACCTTCCCATATTGCAATGGCAGTTTTGCTCTGCAGGCACAGTGCAGGATACATTCTTGGACTTCGGAAAGTAGTCCCCCCCCACGCTTCTCCTCCCGCTGTTGCTCCACAGCCTTGTGAGCCATATGTCCCCGCACCGGAACGTTATAATGGGAGACTGGGGAAATGTAGCGCCTTTCTTCTCCAGTGGTCTCTAGTTTTTGAATTACAACATGCTCCAGTTTCTGCCCAGACAAGTTGACACCAGTTGAAAGGTCCTACAGAATCCAAGAGGGTCTGTGCCTCTACTGCGGTGGTTCCAGCCAAGTTCTGTCCAACTGCAGCAAACATTTAAACTCCCAACCTTAGAGGTGTCAGTCATGGTTCTGGTGAGACAAGCTTCTCTTTCCGTTCCCCGAGCAAATATCCACCTCACCGCCAGGATTATTTGATGGACAATCCATCTCCCTCACGGCTCTTGATGAAAAGGAAAATACCCTGTCACTCCCTCCTCATTCCCCTTATGATTGCGCCATTGATCTGCTTCCCAGTGCCCCTCTGCCATCAGTCATCTCTTCAATTTAACTCGCCCAAAAATCGAGGCAATGGAGGAATACATCAACAACTCACTGATGGCTGGCTTAATCCGCCCCTCATCCTTTTCGCTAGTGGCCGGGGGTTTTGTTGAGAAGAAAGATAAGTTACTTCGCCCATGCACAGATTTCCGTGTACTCTTTAATATCACCTTCAAAAAAAGTATCTACCCCTGATCATCTTGGCTTTTGAACCCTTTCATGGTGCCACAGTGTTCACTAAGGTCGACCTCTGGAATGCTTACAATCTGGTCCCCATCAGAGACGGTGACGAATGGAAGACGGCATTTAAAACTCTAATTGGTCATTTTGAATATTTAGTAATGCCATTTCAATTAACAAACGCACACATCGTCTTCTACCGCCGGTTTGTGAGAGTCTACAGTCGTGTTGCAGCTCCTCTAGCTAAACTCACCTCACCAGCTGTCCCGTTTGTCTGGACACCGGGAACTGAAGCAACTTTCACAGAGCTGAAGAAAAGATTCAAATCTGCCCCCATTTTGATTCACCCTGATCTGTCGCTACAATTCATTGTGGAGGTGGATGCTTCTAACACGGGAGTGGGCGCAGTTCTGTCTCAACACTTTGCCGATGAACAGAAGGCCCATCAGTGAGCTCTTTTCTCCTGTCGAGTCTCCCATGCTCAGAGAAACAATGACATTGGCAACCGGGAGCTGCTGGCTGAAAAATAGTTCTTTGAAGAGTGGAGACACTGGTTGGAGGGGGCTGAACAACCTTTTGTAGTTTGGACAAATCATAAGAACCTTTTTTACATCCAATCGGCTAAACGACTGAACTCCCGGCTGGATCACTGGTCCCTGTTTTTTGGCAGAATCAATTTTACTCTCACCTACCTCCCAGGTAATATAACACCAGATGCTTTGTCTCACCAGTTCAGACGAAAACCCCTCTAGCAGGACACGACCTTGCCATCCTCCTGTGTTGTTGCTGTTGTTACCTGGGAAATTGAGTCTGTGGTGAGGGAGGCGCAATGCTCACAACCCGATCCAGATAACGGCCCTGCCAAATCACCTTTATTTTCCAGATGCTGTGCATTCTCAGGTTTTGCAGGCTTCCCACCAACATCCAGTTGGGCTATTGCATCCGCTCCCAGTGCCTACCTGCCCCTGGTCTCACATATCCCTGGACTTCATTACTGGTCTCCTAGATTCTCAAGGTAACACTGTAATCCTGACCATAATTGACAGGTTTTCCAAAGCATTACATTTTGTTGCTCTTAAATGTAACTTCAGCTTCAGAAACAGTAGCCCTGTTGGTACATTACATGTACAAATCTGGAGGGCTTTCTGTCAGGCACTGGGGGCAACAATGAGCTTAACCTTGGGATACCGTCCTCAGTTCAATGGCCAGACAGAGTGGGTGAACAAGGACCTTCATCTGTGTGTGCAATCTGACCACATGGAGTAGCCAACTTGACTGAATCGAATCCACCCACAACTCTTTACCAGCTCTGCCACAGGTAAACCACCTTTTGAATGTTCATTGGGATATCTGCCTCAATTATTTCCATCATAGGAGGAGGATATAGCAGGCCCACTTTCGACACTGCCGCCAGATATGGAGGGAGACTGGTGAAGCACTGTTCCGAACCGCAGAGAGAAACAAGGGCATCTCTGACCGGCGACGGACCTCAGCTCCCATTTACCAGCCAGGTCAGAAGGTTTTGCTTAACTCTAACTCGAATGTTTTTGCAAAGTCTATTCTACGTACTACGGTAAGCGAGTCGCGTCATTTCCTGTTTTCCTGCCACTTGTGGTGGTCGCTGTCTCTGAACTAGCTCCTCTGCTAACACAGCTATTTTCTCTATATTACTACGGCTAAGTCTATAGTTAAAACATCAACACATACCAACTCCTACTCTTTGGTGCTTAGTGATTCTGTGTCCTTACATCAGCGTGTCACCGAATTCTTCTGTTTGAGCTCACCCTCGTAGTCTAATATAGCAGCGATGGCTTCTCTCTCTCCCTCTTGCTCCCCTGCTCTCTCTTGCTCCGAGTGTCTCATGTTTACTTACTCCTCTGCCTCCTTTAACAGTAGTGGTACATGTAATAAATGTAGTGTGTTGGTAGCGATAGAGGCGAGGCTTAGCGACTTAGAAGCTTGGCTCCGCTGCTTAGAACCTCCATTAGCTATAGTTAGCCAGTCCCTGCTAGCCACTGCGGAGCCACCTAGCTTAGCTTCCGCTAGCAGTCCCTCGACTTGTCCCGTGCAGCCCAGGGTGGCTGGGTGACTGTCCGGAGGGGGCATAGTGCCCACAATTAAAAACCCACCAGCTCACGTTTCAAATTTTCTACACTCAGCAACGCACCTGCTGAAAAGCAGACTCTGGTCATTGGCGACTCGGTTCTGAGAAACGTGAGGTTAGCGACACCAGCGACCATAGTCAATTGCACTCCAGGGGCGCTCCCTCTGGATCAGTCACACAACCACCAACCTATAGAGATTGTGTCTGTCCACCGTCCCATTAAATTATTTAAATCAAACAACAACAGAGGGAGAATTCCACAAAAAAATCTAATACAAATTAACACAACCTCTGCAACAACTCAGGAAACAAAGACTTTAAAATGTGGTCTTTAAAACATAAGATCATTATCATCATTTTAGTTAATGAACTAGTCTCAGATCAAAAAATAGATTTATTGTCCCTCACTGAGACCTGGCTGCATCCTGATGAATATGTCAGCCTAAATGAATCTACTCCCCCCAGTCATGTAAATTCACACGTTCCCAGAGAATGTGGTCGAGGAGGGGGAGTTGCTGCTATTTTTAACTCCAGTCTATCAATTAATCCTAAACCTAAACTAAGCTACAACTCATTTGAATGTCTTGTTCTTAGTCTTCCACGCCAATCTAAGAAACACCAACAGCCAATCATATTTGCTGTAGTTTACCGTGCTCCTGGGGCTTATACTGAATTTTTAACGGAATTCCCTGTGTTTTTATCAAACCTAGTCCTAAAGGCGATAAAATTATTATTGTTGGTGACTTTAATATTCATGTTGACAATAATAAAGATAGCCTTAGCGTAGCATTTATTTGGATATTAGACTCAATTGGTTTCAAGTCAGTGTGTACACCAACCTACTCATTGTTGTAACCACACACTTGACCTTTTATTATCATACAGTGTCAAAATTGAACATCTTACGGTGCTTCCGTGCAATCCAATTCTATCAGACCATAATTTAATAGCCTTCGATTTTTCAATATCAGAATATATGCCACTAATAATAAACTCATTTTCTAGATGTTTACCTGATAGTGCTGTAGCTAAATTTAAGGAAATAATTCTGATTACATTTAAACCCGTATTATCCATCGATATAAACAACAAATTCATTAAAAACCCTAGCTCCACTGAGATTGACCATCTCGTCGATAGCTCTGTAGACTCATTACGATTAACATTAGACTCAATAGCGCCTCTAAAAAAGAAACATATAAAACATAGTAAATTAGCTCCGTGGTATAATTCCAAGACCAGGCACGTGCACAGATAGACCCCTAGTGGTGCTCAAGCACCTGCCCTTTTGCCCTGGATGAGAAAAGTGCCCCTTCTGCTGGAGCCCAATTTTTTCTTCATTCATCAATATTTAAGAATAAAAATTACTCTCTCTGTCATCAGTTCCCCCCCCCCAAATGTGTTTTGATATCTGACGGGGCATTTATTTGAATTCTTGTGAGAATTTCACCCCGACATGCTCTGCGGCTCTCACAAGCCCCCGCCGCGCCCCTCCCTCCTCCTCCTCCTCCACTTAGTGCTCATGCAGTGCTGAGCGCCAGGCCAAACGGCTGCAGCCTACTTCTTCTCTGACCCGCAGCATCAGACAAACAGGTAATGACGGTGTTTGTGCAATCCCCCAACGTTGTTTAGTGATAAATTAACCACAACATTAGTGCTGCTGAAAACATTACGTCGCAACTGGTCCGACGTTTCCTAAAAAATAAACAAACAAAAAACTCACGAAATCCGTGATTTCAAAGCCTTGTCCAGCTGTTTACTGACGTTTGTCATGTTTAATGAAGAGAGAGAGGGAGAGAGATATAGGCAGACAGGCAGGCAGGCAGGCAGATAATTTAAAGGCAGTTTTACTGTTCTACAAATTAGACAAGTTCTCTAGTTTTGTTTCATTTAAATTAATTATTGAAATGAAAGATAGGTCTTAAGTTGAGCTACAGGACAGTCTGGTGAGGTATATTGTGGTATATTATTAGTGTAATGCTGCTTATGCTTCAACTCTGTCAGAAAACAGTAAAAAAAAATGTATGTGTACTGTGTTGTCAGCTTTATAGAGATTATGTAAGTCACTTGATTATTATGCACAACATTGATTTATCTCATTTACAAAATTTGCAGCATAATGCCAAGAAAAGAGAGACTCCAAAAGCAGAAGGACAGGGAACTGCAGCAAGCAGCTCAGGGTAGCAGCTCTCTTTTATCTTGGATCAGGCCATCAACTAGTAAAACAAATGAGGGAGAATCAGTAACCCTACCTGGTCCAGAGGAGCCCATCACAGATGAGGAAGGACAGACAGAGTGTAGGACTGAGTTATGTTCAGGGGCAGCAACAGAAACAGTGTTGCCTGAGGAGATGAGTCAAGAAGAGGGTGAAGTGACAGCAGCACCCTTTACATCACAGCAAGGGCATGTGGAGGAAAGAGCTGTTGATGAAAGTGAGGATGCAATTTCAAAAATAGCCACCATGCCATATCCTACAGATCCGTCCCATGTTGAAGCATTTCACATCAGGTGCAATGAGAGCTACATTGCTATGTGCTGCAGTGTAGGGCCCTGTCAACCAGAAATGTTTTTTCCCAAAAATGCTGAAGGGCAGTCATTCCAAAAGCATTGGTTTTCTGGAAATGTGTGGCTGGAGTATTCCCCAAGTTCTGATTCAATGCATTGTTTCAGTTGTCGGCTTTTTCTGCCTGAAGATAGATATAAAAGCAGAAAGGAGTGGAGAAATGAGATCAGAAAGTGGAATACTGCTCTTGAAAAAAATCAAGCAGCACTCTGTCACAGAGGTCCACGTGACAAGCATGGTGAAGTGGACCAATTACAAAAAAAGTCACTCCAGACTTCATTTGATGTATCAGATGTAAAGGGAGTGGAAGCCAGAGAGCGAGAGAGGCAGACAAACAGAGAGATACTGACCAGGTTAATAGATCTCACAGTGTATCTCGCAAGGCAGGGACTAGCATTCCGAGGTGATAATGAGAGTAACTCAAGTACCAACCGTGGTAACTTTCTGGAACTCGTGAATCTATTTTCCCGCTATGACAGTGTGCTGAAGATGCATACAGAAAATATTGGAAGAGTGAAAGTCACCAAGAAAAGGCCTCAGGTGTCACTGCTGTCAAACAGAAGCCAAAATGACCTGATCACAGCACTGGGTACGTACATCAGGAGGGAGATCCAAAGAGAAATCCAAGAAGCTGAAATGTACTCTATTCTCTTGGATGAGACCACCGATGTTTCCCACAAAGAACAGGTGTCATTTGTAGTGCGATATCTACATCAAAAGCAAATAAAGGAGAGATTTATCTAAGTTTGCAACTTTGATACAACAACAGGCCAGGAGCTGGAGAATACTGCAGTCTCCCTTCTACAGAAGAATGGTCTGGAGCTGAAAAACATGTATGGCCAGGGCTACGATGGAGCAGCCAACATGAGTGGCATGTACAAAGGTCTTCAAGCCAGAATACGCACATTCAATGAGTAGGCCCTCTATATGCACTGCAAAGCACACTGCCTGAACTTGGTCCTGGTGGAAGCCTCAAAGTCAAATAAGCACTTTGTGACCTTCTTCAACCTCGTGGAGAAGCTGTATGCCTTTTGCAGTGGCTCCTCAAAGCGCCATGCTGCTTTAGTTAGATTGCAGCAGTCACTGCATCCAGAGGGACACATTGTGGAGCTCAAGAGGCTGTCAGATACCAGTTGGGCTTGCAGGGAACAAGCACTGAAGGCCCTTCAGAGAAATCTGGAAGCTATAATGATGCTCCTCAATGAGATCTGTGAAAGAAATCCACCTGACCTGGCCCTAGGGGATGCAAAAATGTGATTAACTTTGCATTCATCCTCTGCACGGAAATCACCACCCCAGCATTTGAAGTCACTGCTCTTCCATCAAACGCTCTGCAAGAAGAAAGCCTGGACCACTCCACAGCCTACAAGCTAATTGATGGTGTAATTCACACAATACAAGCATTGAGGTCTGAGGAGAAGTTTGTTGATACCTTGACTGCGGAGCTCAACAGGAGATTCCAGGGGAGCATCACTGGAAGTCCAACTGGCACAATCATACGGCCCTTCCACTCTCTAACAGTGTGTGCCAACTGGACAAGCACCCCAAACCCAGAGGCAGAGGAAGCTGTCCATGTTCTTTGCGACTTCTATGAGGAAAATGAGGACCAGCTGAAGACAGAGCTAAAGGTGTTCCACTCCAGCTTTCCCTCGAAGAACCTGCAAGAAATCCTTGCCATTGTGGAGGAGAACACTGGCCAGCTCATCTTTCCAACATTTGTGAAGATGATAAGGATCTATGCAACACTGCCAGTGACAACAGCTTCAGTGGAAAGATCCTTTTCAAAACTGAAGATAATAAAGAACAGGCTCAGGAGTCTCTGTGGGGAAGAAAGACTCTGTGACCTTCTCCTGCTTGCTATTGAGCAAGACATTGAAATAAATCACAGTGAAGTAATACAAATCTTCCAAGAGATGGCACCAAGGAGGATGCTCCTGTGAAGATCCTTTAATTTATTCAGAGCAGGGTTTTGATAAGTTTTAAGTTGGAATATTTTTTGATTATTTAACATATTATTTGGTAGTACAATATGGCCTTGTTTTGTCTGTTTTTGCCTGTTATTCATTTATTTATTCAATTTGATAATTTCAGTTAGTTTGTTAACAAAAATAAATATATAAGTTGAAAATATCCTACTGTGTTTTTTATTCATTTATTTATTTATTATTATTATTTTTAATTTCATAACTAATTTTGGTGATGGGTGCCGTTTTGTTTTGGTTTGAGCACCTGCCCCCCAAAATGTCTGTGCACATGCCTGTCCAAGACACATGAGTTAAAACAAGTATCAAGAAAACTAGAAAAGAAGTGGCACTCCAGCAACTGTGTTGAATAGCTCCTAGACTGGAAGAGTAGTGTTAAAGCATATAAGAAGGCCCTCCACAAAGCAAGAGCTGCCTACTATTCGAAACTAATAGAAGAGAATAAAAACAACCCCAGGTTTCTTTTCAGCACTGTAGCCAGGTTGACAGAGAGTCACACCTCCACTGAACCCAGTATTCCTTGATCCCTAAATATCTTTATGACCTTCTTTAATGATAAAATTCTAACTATTAGAAATCAAATCAAACATCTCCTGCCCTCAATTGGCACTAATACCCTACCAAGAACAGAAATCTCAGAAACGGCTAAGAGTCCTACCAATTATTTAGACAGCTTCTCTCTGATCACCCTTGATCAGCTGACCAAACTCATCTCATGTTCTAAACCAATAACTTGTATTTTAAATCCCACTCCTACAAAATTACTTAAAGAAATTCTGCCCCTAATTGACAGCACGTTACTGAACACAATAAATCTGTCATTATCATCAGGATATGTACCACAGTCTTTTAAAATAGCTGTAATCAAACCCCTTCTCAAAAAACCCACCCTAGACCCAGAGGTTTTAGCCAATTACAGACCAATATCTAACCTCCCCTTCCTGTCTAAAATCCTAGAAAAGTTGTAGCCAATCAGCTGTGTGAGTTTCTCCAGGAAAATAATATATATGAAGACTTTCAGTCGGGGTCTAGAGCCAATCATAGTACAGAGACAGCCTTGGCAAAAGTCACTAATGACCTTCTAATAGCTTCAGATCAGGGATTTGTGTCTGTCCTCATTCTGTTAGATCTTAGTGCAGCATTCAACACAATTGACCATAACATTTCACTACAGAGACTAGAACAGTTAATTAGCATTAAAGGAACCACCCTAAACTGGTTTAAATCCTATTTCTCTGATCGCTCCCAATTCGTGCAAATTAATGATGAGTCATCTGTGCGCACCAAAGTTAACCATGGTGTTCCACAGGGCTCTGTGCTCGGCCCAATTTTATTCTCATTATATATGCTTCCACTCGGAAACCTTATCAGGACACACTCGGTCAATTTCCACTGCTATGCGGATGACACCCAGTTATACTTGTCAATAGAAGAGTCCACAACACACTTTTGGAGTTATATGGGTAACCAGTGTTGCAGCCAACTCCAAAACAATTGAAGAAATGTTTGAATTATCTTCAGACATTAAAAAAACTAAACAGAAATAAAACATAATGTAACCTACTTGTGGCTAGATTACTATCTACTAGGTCCGATGAGGAGCTGAAGGTCATAGACTAACTGTAATAACCATAAATGAAAGTACACAAGATACACAACACGTTAAATTAAAAAATGTAGGTGATTATTCACAAGCATTTGAAAAAACAATTTGTACGAAAATAAAAATTGGGCCCTTTAAAATAAATGAGTCGTTTTACATCAGTCGTCTTTAAAGTCTTTTTCCTGTGATCAGTCTTGGTGTGTTTTGTCAATCCACTGTCTTTAGTCTGTAGATATCAGTGACAGTTCCTTAAAAGAGAATGCATCCTTTTTGAGTGTATGTAGCAGTCAGGGTGACAAGCACCACCCTACCACCACAGGTAATATTCGATGAATCTCTTTTTCCATATAGTATCACGTCGGGAGGTTCGCCACCAATACGAAAGGATCTCCAAAGGCTGTTCTCACTCTGTCCATAAGACCTGACCGAGATCAATGAAAAGTACCAGGACCTTCCGGGTTTTGGTTGTTTTGTTCCAGTTACTTTCTGTTTCTCAGTTAGCTGCACACAAAGCTTTACTAACTCTATTAAACTTCCAGTGACTTGTCTCAGCTCTATTCCTCTGTTCTGATCGGTCCCACATGAGCACGTCTTTCCTCTTTCACTCACACACCAGCGATCATGTAGGTGACCAGTGATCCATCAATCATGTAGAGCTGGAGGCAGGACATGACCAAACTATCAACTCTGAGTGGCTGGTCTCCCACCACTAGTTAAAACTGTCAATCATATTACACTGGAGGCAGGACTTGATCACACTATCAATTCTAGCAAGCTGACTTCTCACTACTTCTTGAAGAATAATCCTTGATGTATATTTTAACCCTTTATTTTTACTGGGGGACAATAACATGCCTCCATACTGCTCATGTGGTGTCATACAAGTGTCCAGAAGCCCTGACATGCAAATTCAACTGGAAACAGCATCATTTACACCAAGTTTTAAGCCTAAATGTCTGCTGAGATCTTTCTACGAGGTGCAGTCAGGGACCATCGGAAATGCTAATGTCCGCTAACTTAGCCACTTCTGGTGGACTTTTAGGCTTAAAACACTGTGGCAATTGAATGGATGACACCACATGAGCAGTATGGAGGCTTGTTGTGTTTTTTCTGTTGTTTTATTACGGCTGAAGAGAGGTCACAAATGTCTTCAATTGTATTGAATTCAGCTGCTACACTGTTTACCCCTGAAACTCCAAAAGTGTTTTGTTGACTCAAACACTTCACCCACCCCTCCATCGGCATAGGGGTGAGTAGATAATGACTGAATTTTAATTTCTAGGTGAATTGAATCCATCGAACCTTTAATCCATCAAAAATGTTGTGACATCCAGGTCTTGCTATCTATAAGAAGCAGTTAAAAAGTGAATCAAACAGCCTGGTGTCATCAGGAGACACGGACACTTGGAGCTGAGTGTCATCATTATAGCTGTGGAAGGAGATGCTGTGCTTCCTGATGACACTGCCTAGAGGTAGCATGTACAAATTAAAAAGTTAAGATTCTAAAATTAATCCTTGTGGTACCCTACCGGTAACCTCATTGTGTTTGGAGGAGTGGTCGTCCATAGATACAAAAAAAAGAATATTGCAAAGATATGAGGTGAACTTGTTTAAAACAATACCAGAGAGGTGTCGTTGGGAAAGTCATGTCTATGACTTCTATGTAAAAGAATCTGGTCATCCACAGTAATTAAAGGCAGCACTCAAGTCAAGTAGTACCAGAGCAGAAGGCTTATTTCTGTCCAGATATGCTCTGATATTGTTTACTACTTTTAGCAGGGCTATCTACTGTGATGTGTCCTAAAACCTGATTGAAACATTTCTAATTTAGTGTTTGAGTTTAAAAAGGTACTTAGTTTCTCTAAAATTTCGCTTAAAAGTGGGAGATTTGAAATCTGTCTAAAAATTGCTTGGTTCCCTTTCGAGGTTTAACCAAAGCAGTTTTCAGTGGGGAAGATGCAAAGTTGTAGGAGTGGTTTACTATGTCTAGGATGTCCTCCGATACAGAATTAAAAAGGGAGGTTGGAATTGGGTCAAGGTAACAAGTGGAGGGCTTCATTTCTGATACCACTTTCCAAACGTTTCCGCAACGACCGGGCTAAAACATTCCATCCTGACATCATTGTGTAAACAGGGTATTGATAAAAGTACAGTGAGCTCAGCTGATCTAATGTTGATTATTTTATACCTGAAGTAGCCAGCAAACTCTTCACATTTTTTACCAGAAAGCTTAGTACTGTAATTGGCTGTGGGGTTTACCAGAGAATATATTGTACTAAAAAGGAGTCTAGAATTGTGCGTTCATCAGGTTTGAGAAGAATCGAGAAGAATGTTCGAATTGCCTTTTTTTTTTCATTGTCTTTGTATTTTAAGTTTTTCAGTTAGTATATTGTGATGGATCTCTTGTTTAGATTTTCATCATCTGTCCTATGCAGACAAGTTTCAAGTTCAGGTTCCATAATGCCACAGGAGGTCCTTCCTTTCTGCGACCATCCAATTAAAAGTGGCCATCCAGTTATAAGCCCTCTCCTTACTACACATATCCATCATTACTCTACTGAATTTACTGTGGCCTTACATCACAGTTTTCATTTGGTTTACCTTTGTGCATTATGGTTAATCTACTGTCAAATTAATGTTAAGCCTTGCATTTCTCCTCTTTCATCCTTACTGTGATTCTACCTTGCATATTGCTTTTTACTTTTTGCAATCATACATTGTTTCTATTAATTTACTGGGCATTTGTCATTATTGCTATTTTATAGTATTTTTACTATTCACCCTCATAACTGACTGTAAAGCAATTGTAACAAAGTATTTTCCTAATGGAGATCTTTAAATTCTTCTGATTTTTATTCTCACAATTACAAGATATGAATGTGAATTTACACAGTAGGCTTCATGTCCACAAGACACAGTACTGAGTGGTCTCTTTGACAAACAATACATGACACATGACAGACAAGGTTGTCTTGTCTAAAGTAAAGTAACTGCAGCTACACTAAGCAAAAAAAGTCTAGACAAGGTCCTTTAAGCACTGAGTTACTTTCAAAGGCACTTTGTGAAACATTCTCCTTTGAAAATCCATTTCTGTCTCTCACATCTGAGAGAATCATTGTCAATGTTACAGACGGCAAAAAGGTGAAAAGGCATTCAAGAACCTTTCAGAACTACCGTGCTTGTCCAAGAGAGTTTCACCATTCCGAGTGAAGTGAACCTCTGAGGCACCAAATTGATTTAAAGTGAGAGCATCATATTGAGTTGAGATATAATAGATGTCTGAATGCTACTTTAGGAGGGGTATTGATAGGGAATGGGATAACATTTCCCTAATTCAGAAAGATCTGATGAAACAAAATTATTCCTTAAGAATTGCATGATTATTGGGGTAGAAAAAATACAAACTCTAATGTTACACATCTTGTAGTTTGTACATTTGTACTTCAAAAAAAGGAGGGGTTGTGTAAGATCCATTGATATATCAAAAGAGCACCCACCATTGAGGGCATCTATTCTGAACCCAGAGCTAAGGTGGACAAAAAGCAGTGGCATCAATTCAGCAAGATTAAAAGAAAACCTACTGTACTATTGAGTGCATCAATTCTAGAGTACAAAAGAGGTAGGTGAGTGTCGAGATGAGGAGAGGGCTGGCTCTAGTCTCTACATAACCTCTTGCCCCGACACAAAGCAGTGGATTGAACCTCTCAGAGCAGCAGCATACATACAGATAAGCTTGTCTGCATACTAATTCCAGGGAGATACAATTTGAAGCACTAAAACCCTCAATGTCACATGCAAATCATGTCTCTTTTTAATTCCTCAGACACAAAGTGTCAAATACTGCAGTGATCAGCCCGCAAGAAGCATGACAGCAGTGCTGATTAAAAAGAGCAAGAGGAAATACAGAAAAATACAATCTCAAGCCTATACCCAGCATTTCGCAAATCCCTGTCTTGTCTTTTTAAAAATATAATGTTTGATTAAAAGAAATTGCTCCTTAAATCTGACTGAGATGTAGGAGTGAGGGTTATATGCTATCCTTCAGCTCCAGTATGGAAACAAAGTGTCATTGTGGTCTTTTCCTATGCTCTGAAAGGCATGTTTTAATATAGTCCTCACCAGCCAGAGAGGGAGGAGATAAATAAAGCTTGGCATCTTGGGCCATAGACTTTACTGTTTTTCTTTACTGTTTTAGCAACAAATTAATTAACTTGTTTTCTCTCCAGAAGGGAGAGGAAGTGGGATGGGTGGGGAAGTAAGGAAATATTAATTCAATGTCATCTCAAGAGCATCAATTCCTTCCCATGCAGTTTGAAACTGGCTTGGAAAATCAGCATCCGCCACCCTCACTATTTTGTTTTTATTTAAAGAGGAATGATTATTAGGATTAAGACTAGAAAGATTATTGGGTACATTTTACATTGAAGTACATTAAACACTCTGTGAAACATATTATTCTCTGGAGGAAAAGAGGAAACAAATACAACATCAATGATTGGTCTATATGTCTCAGAGAAACTATGTTTATGGGCATGCTGTTGTTATTGCTCTCCCATCAGGAGAGACTTGAGGTCGGCCAAACTGAACATGTTGGACTTTTATGCAGTAGACCATTGTTTACATCCAATCTCTCATTAACAACATTGAGTGGTTATGTAAAGAGGAAACAAGAAAACAATTTTTACACATTATTTATTTATAAAGTACTCATTGGATCATTATTTAGAATGATTTCTGGGTCAAGCAAGGTGCAACAATCAAATAAGGCAATTTACATACATCCTAAGTTGAACCCTTTCTCCCAGCATTATATTTATATTTACTTAATCTTGCAGCACAATCTTAAATGAAAAAAATTCCTGGATCCACCCCATGATCCACATACAAACCAAGATGTAATGGGTTATTTTCTACAGCATCCTTCTACCACGTTTCATGTAATAACAGTAGCTTTTTGGTAGATTTACTTACAAATAAACAATGGGGGTAAAGCATTTATCCAAACCAGTGTGAAGACAAACCACTATACCCTGGTAGCACGGGGTATAGACACTAATGACAAATTGCAATACCCTGTCCGGTTCCTTTTGTTGCAGGCCATTCCTAAATGTACTAAGATAGAATTTATATGCTCCATACAAACCAATTTAAGAGAACAAGAAAGACTACTAAAGTGTGTAGGTACTACAAACCCTTGGCCCAAATGCCAGTTTTTTTTAAATAAATATTAATTGTATGGAGAGGAAGAAGTACATGTTACTATAGGTCTGAATTTTCACTCAGTGAAAACAATCTAATTCCAATAAAATATATAATTATAACAGAGAGGAATATCACCAGACTATATAGAAATCATATTTTTGTAACATTAAAAGGATTCAATAGGAATTTAGAAGGGTAAATGTTATTCCAATTGATCAGATTAATGTGGATCTATTATGGCAAAATAACTAAACCTTTTCAAAATGGAATACTAGTAACAATAACAGACTGAAAAACAAAGTAGTGAATTTTCAGTAGTGTCAGTCGGCAGAGTGAGGCAAAAGTGGCAGGAGGTTATTAGATATTGACTAAGGAATATATCCACAAAAAAATCCACTTATTCCAGGGACAAGGGAAGGGTTCAGAAGTCCCTATAATCACAGCAAGTTCTCTGCTGACTACAACTCATGAGACTTCATTCATCATTCCCTTTGGTAACTGTCCTCTGGACAATATGATCAATCCTCTACCGTTACATGCCTCCCATAATTCCAGTCCCATTGTGGGGAGAGAAGCAGAACCAATCAAACCCCAGCAACCAGCAATCAGACTGGGATTGCCATGGGATGCCCTGGCTGAAGGGCATCCCATGTGCCCCTGCAACCCCCCAAAAAGCCACACGCCTGGTTAAATCAGGATCCTGACGATTTACTCTCTGGAATTGTACTGTGAAATATGGCACAATGGTAGTGGGATGCAGCTATCACAGACACCTTCCAGCAGATACATTTAACTGCTGTCACTTGCACCTCAATGCACAATCAATTCCAGTCTGTCCCCCTTAATGCTGACACCTCAGTGCCAAACGTTCTTTGGCAGAACCAGGGGGTCACAACATGAAGATCAGAACGTGTGTGTGTTGTGTCTGTGTAAAACTGCCATTGCAAGTTTGGTGTGAATCAACTCTGGATGTTTTGTACTATTCTGCTAATTAACAAACAAAGAGAGGTAATGATCATACCACTGAACATCATTATTTAAGACATATTGAACCATGATTCAGGTTGACCAGCCGTTTCCATATTGAGAACATGTGGCGCTGTGTGTGTGTGTGCGCGTGTGTGCGTGTGTGTGTGTGTAATAGATAGATCGATAGATAGATAGATAGATAATTTTCTGAGGCTTCTTGCTGTCACACTTTCACTGAGATAGACTAATACGAAATGTAAATTATGCTTTTTGATGTTGGTCTTCACAACTATTTTGAAAGGTATTGATTTTATGTCCTGGACTGTGAGCTAGATGAATGCTCCTTTTCATTGATTCTTTTGATTTGAAACTAATTGCCAAAAATAGACATTTAAAGGAAGTCAACAAGAGAGGAGCACTTACAGAACATATGATCAACTAAACCACTGGTTGCTGAGATGTAATTGCACCTAATAAATGGCTGTGAAGTGCCAAGTTTGAAGTCTTGATCACCACTATTGCAAAGCTTCTACTCCAACAATACTGCTGATGAAAACTCTTAGGAATGTTTTTTTTCGATGTTTAGAAAAATAGTAAGCTTTCTCAAAGCCATCAGCTTTTTCTTTCAAATGTTGTACAAACCTTTAGGAAAATTCCAAGATGTCAGCAAAAGTAAATTAATATCTGCTGTTCAAATTAATCAAACACGCTAAACCACTATGGTGTTGATTACCCTTTGTGCTTTATTCATTTGTTGGCTAATTCAAATTCCATACAAAAAACAACATGTGCATCTATTTATTAATGACTTTGATGTACATATCATCCTTTTCTTCACTAAGAGCTGAATTGTCCATAATGTTACAAACTGTTTCCTTTGTTTCAAAGTTGCAGTGTGTAGAATTTAGTGATATAGAGAGGTGAAGTGTCATGTTGCAGCTGAACACCCCTCACCTCATCCTCCCCTTCCAAACATGAAAGAGAACCTGTGGTAGCCTTCAGTTGTCATAAAAACTCCTAAGGTGTTTAATTTGTCCTGTTTGGGCTACTACAAGAAACATGGCGGCCTCCATAGAGAGGACCACTCCTGATGTAAATATAAAGTATTTCAATATAAAGGGTAAATAGGGTAAATAAAACAACAATTTGTATAATTTAGATGAAACACACTCGTGAAAACATCACTAAGATTATTATATATACAATTTCTGTCAATAGATCCCTTTCACCTAAATCTGACACACTGAACCTTTAAATCAGGGTTGTAAATACTGTTATTTTGGGAGTTTTTCCTTACTCTTGATGAAGGTTAAGGGTACATGATATCGCACCTTGTTAAGCCCTATTCGACAAATTGTGATTTGTAAATATCAGCTATACAAATACCTCCATGACCTTCACTGGCTAAAATAATAGGATGTAAAATACAGGATCAACTTCAAAATTCTACTCACTACCTACAAGACCCTCAACAACCTGGCTCCACCTTACCTCTCGGACCTCCTCCACCAGCACACCTCCACCCGACAGCAGAGATCGGCTGATGCCAACCTCCTTCAGGTCCCCAGAACCAAGCGCTGAACCTGAGGTGACAGGGCGTTTTCAGTCGCCGTCCCCACTCTCTGGAACTCATTCCCACTTGACATTAAAAATGCCCCAACATTGCTATCTTTCAAAAAGGCCCTCAAAACCCACCTCTTCAGACTTGCCTTCCCCAGCTAAGACCCCCTACTGCATGTTTTTATTTATTCGTTTATTTTTTAATTTAATTTAATATTTTTAGTATACCTGACTTTTTAGCTTTTTTAGAGAGTACTTTTATTGTTTGATTATTTTATCCCCCATCATGTAAATCATCTTTTAGAACTTTGAAAAGCGCTATTTAAATGGAATGTATTATTCAGTAACGTATAGTAGGTTTCACCAGTAAAGTACAAAACAACATCTTTGGCTAACATCAAATTTGAATCCTTCAACAATTCTAAATGTATGAGCTGAAAAATCCTGAGAAAGCAGAGGGCTGTTTTAATTGAAATTGAAAAATACCTGTTTAACTGGTGGGTTGTTGCATCAAAATGGCACAAGATTATAATACATAATCATCAATGTTTCAGTAAAGGGAGAGACAGAGTGCAGTAAGGGAATGTACAGTGCAGAATGTTCAGCTCAGTTTCAGTGACACTCTTAAACTGTCCAGCAGTGGCCGCCTGGCCTCCAGCAAAAAGACAGCCAACTTGTCCAAAACAGAGTTATAGTGAAGCCAGACATCAAGAAATGGTGTGGGTTGAGTTGTAAACCAATTGCTATTTTTATCAGACATTTTAGTGCCATTAACCTCTGCCACTGTACTTCATTGTTGTGCCTTGGGCATCCATACATCCGCAATAAATGTGGCAATCAGAAAATATTTGTTAATATCAAAGTATATTTATTCTAGTTCTGGAAACTCTCCATTGATAAAATGACAATTGCACTTAAGCCAAACAGCATGTATTTTAATTGGTAAATACTTTTTTTGTGAAGTAATCTTTGGTGTTTTGACCTCTGCAGGAAGTAGCGCACCATGGAGCAATTCTATGAGCTACAATATAAGGTTTACCATACCTCATTACTGTGCTAAATAAGCAGAGGGAGACTAGAGCAAAATGTGAACAGCACAATGAGAAGTAAAAAAATATATGATATCATATAAGCTATCAGCTAAGACTAATATTGCAGGGAAAATTTGGAGATACGAGGAAGATTGCAATAATGTCTCATAGGATGCAGAGAAACAAATGGCAAAGATGTAGGGAGAGCCATTGAGATACAGGGGACATGGCTATTGCAATGCAGGGGAAAAGAAAAATATAACAGTGCTATGGGGAAAGCCAATGATATGCAGGGGAAATGGCTGATACAATGCAAGTGAAAATATCAGCAGCACTATTGAGAAAACCATAAAGATGCAAGGGGAAATGGCTTACGCAATGGAGGGAAAATGATTGATGAGAAGAATTGCCTTACCATTTAATGCAGGGTGATAGCGGAAATGATGTAGGATAACATCATCGATAGAGAGAAGAATGACAGAGCAGCAGACAAGATATGATGTACAATAACATCCTTGATAGAGAGAATGACAGAGCGGCAGTTTATAAATGCTAAGTCACCACCACCCGTTATATGCATGAATTAATTAGTAATCCGGGTTTAGGAGATCTTTGAGCTGCTCGTATGGCTGCAGAATTTGGCCATATGTTTGGACTGGCATCTGCACAGAACATAAAATGTGATAAAGGTCAGCAATGATATTAAATTGACCTAGAACATGATGAGCAGAATTGCTGAAGTTATGCATTACAGCTAGCCAGGTGATGCATGATGATGATTAATGCAAAGAAGAAGATGGAGAACTGATGGAAGTCTAAGGTCATTTAACAAGCAGCAGCAAAGGGCTTCTGACACCACTTTAAATATGCAGGGTAAACTCTTATTCAAGGAATTACAGTAGTCATACCAGAAACCTCACATTGCATCTCTGCAGCAGACACACAGGAGAAATGCTGCCTGTGTGAACAACATGGCCGCGACACACAGCAGATCTGTGGCGTAGCCGTCACACGGACAGTGTGGCCTGGGTGGGAGTTGTGCCTGGCTCTTTTTATCAGACTCCACGCCCAGTATTAGCACTGGTAAACACCCCTGTTACAGCAATATTGCACCATCAAATGCCAGACAAGCAGGGAAGAACAATGAAGACATAAATGTGAATGTAATGGTGCTTTGTAGATGAGAGAACACTGAAGGTACAAATTCTTTTGCTATTTGCTAGTGATACCTAATGGTATATACTTACAGCTGCACCTCTTAAATCCTTTATGGTATTTTTTTTGCTGATTTACATAATACATCTGTATCATTACTGTCAGCACTGTGCCTCTGGTGGCTCTATGCCAAGGATGACAAAATGCTAAAATATGCGCAGCAGTCTATTTTTTCTGTGCTTCAGTGATTACAAGTCTACCTTCAAGACTAGAGTCTAAGGAATAAGCCAAAATTAGCTGAAGTGCTTTTAATTTTGCAATTACCATACTCCGGTATGAATGAGATGACATAATTGCAGTCTCCTCATGACATTCATCACTTAGTGGTGAGAGTGAAGATGTCATGTTTGTCACATAATTATATATTCTGGCATTACTGTCTAGGATAATTAATAATTACCCATCATGTCTTACAGTATACACTGGAATCTGCCGGGGACTTGTAAAGCACCACGCACTTACTCGCTCATTCTGTCCCATTTTTGAGGGGAATTACTCGCTGTTGCGCTTTTCTGCTTTTCATGGCCTGCTTCTGTACTGCTGTCAATTTTCTCCAAATTGCAGTAATGGGCTTGTGAGATTTGGTCACCTCATGCACATACAGTCTTTTGGCTACACGTGACATGGGGCAAATATATCTACAGTATGTTACCTCACCTGTTTACTTACAGCTATACCTCCAGCTTCAGGAGAGCCATTGCAAATTCTGACATATCACAGTAAAAACATGTTTTATTATTTGTATTAATATTATTATTCATAACAAGAAGAAGAGGAAGAAGCTGTATTAATATTATTAAATTACACATGTTTCAAATTTTATCAGATTTTTAGTCAAATTTTATTTCAAATTGTCAACTTTACCTTTTGATTACAGCAGAATCCGAGCCATTTCTGAAAAGGAGGGCATTACACAAATGGTCAGAAAAGAGCAGCAAAACAATGTAGCCTGTTCCTCCAGGATCTATTGGAATTTGAAAGTAATTCTAAGCCACAGAGACTAAATGTTGGATAAATAATACTTCACCAATAATACTACTAGTATTTGCAAGGAGGTGATGGGAAATACTTTTTTTCAGGAATATTGGAAGGACTAGGACTTTATTCTTAATAAATTGTGTGACCTTTAATTTATGAGGATCAGGATCAAAGTAAATCTAGTCTTTACTAAGATAAGAAATATAAAGACCAACATGAAAGGGGTCATTATGTATTTTTTTCACATCATAGTCACTAGCGATTTTAAAAAGTACATAATAGATACAGTGGTCTAAGTGAGTCCTGGGGACTCAGGGAGCATTAGTATTATAATAATTCCCAGATGAGGCAATATTGTAGCTTTTAATAGTCAGTGTTTACACCACATTTGTTGCCAAAAAGTAAAAAACTGCTGATAATGATTGGTTCTGGCAACAGCAAATGCTTTTATGTAAATGTCTGTTCCTAAAATGTGACCTGGAAACAATGGCAACTTAGTGGTGAGTGTGCAGCTAAATGCATTAGTGGATCAATTAAACACTAGTCTTACTCTGCTTGGGTTGCTATAGCAACTGGCCTGCAAATGCAGTGAAAAGGGATGGAAATGAAGGTGGTGGAGAGAGAAATCTTTCATGTTACATGTTTCAATTTATCTTCATGCCGCCTATAGGCAGAATTTATATAATGGTCCCTGCTGCAACCTCACTCACAAACATAAAAGCTACAACCTAAGTATCAGACAAAGATGCAGTACATGTGTGCAGTCCAGGAAATGTGCATTTCATTGATTTATCTTACTGTTACAGCACTGGTTGTAAACTGACTTTGTATTTGGTGATTAAATCACGACTGAGTTACTTGTGCAAGTTTCTCACAAGTCACAACATATTTGAAGGTCTTACCTGAGCATACTATCACTGCTCTTCCACACAGTGCCATCCACTCAACCAAGCTTGGATTATCCACCAGGCCAATTGGGTCAGTGCCTCATCCTTGTTTTACTATTTTAAATCAAATCAAATAGTTTAATTGACTGCGTGTGGGTTGAAATAAAAACTGATCAATGCACTGTTTAGTTTTTGATGACAAAAAATAAAAATGTGTGGCAGAAACCTGGTAGCGGGTAGGTTACCAGTTTAGCAGCTCCACAATTTATATTTTACTTTTTATCTACTTCAGACATACGTTAATTTTATCAAACTCTGTCAACCATTAATGGCAGGCACCGGGATCAAGGGGCTTAGGGGTGTTAAAAATGGCAAGGGGTTAATTTCCGCCCTACAACAAAGTTCATTGATTTAAAATGGTAAAATGGTAAATGGTCTGTATTTATATAGCACTTTTCTACCACTCAAAGTACTTTCAAGCAATCAATCAATCAAATTTTATTTGTAGAGCCCATATTCACAAGTCACAATTTGTCTCATAGGGCTTCAACAAGGTGTGAAATCCTCTGCCCTTAACTCTTAACAAGAGTAAGGAAAAAGTACTGAAAAAAAACAGGGGGAAAAAATCGTAGAAACCTCAGAGAGAGCCACATGTGAGGATTCCTCTCCAGGACGAAGTGCAATAGATGCCACATGTAAGAGAACATCAGCAAAATAATGATAATAATAATAATCAGCTTTACAGTACAGTTTTACATTCACCCATTCACACACACTTTCATACAGTACATTTATGTGCAGCACTTTCTCAATGATTTGGAGTTCAGTATCTTGCCCAAGGACACTTAGGCATGTGGAAGACTGGGATTGAACAGCTGCTTAAGGTTAGACTTCTCCCTCTCTCTGTCTCTCTGCCCCCCATTTATTTAGTTTACTACATACTACATACTGCTCCTGGTCTCTTTCTCCTCTATCCTCCCCCCATCTATCTCTCTTCTCTCTCGTATTTTAACCCATCTCTCCTCTCCTCCCCATTTTTCTCTTCTCACCCCAACCTGTCGAGGTAGATGGCCGCTAACATTGAGTCTGGTTCTGCTAGAGGTTTCATCCAGTTTTTTTCTATCTTTCATAAACTCTAGAGCAGTGATCACCTACCTTTTCGAGCCCAAGATCACTTTATAATTCCAAATGTAAGCCGAGATCTACCACCCTGATATCTTCCAAGAAACCCACTTAGGAGGGTCATGTTAATTTGTTTCTATTAATTAAACATTTCTGTTAAAGGCTGAATGTACGAGCATAAATATACACAAAGAAAGGCAGTTGTGCAACTTTATCTATTCAATGCACAATATTCACATTAATATCAATTCATATTTACAGCATCTGTTCAGTGCACAATATTTAGCTTCAGTTCAACAATATGTTCTGCAGAGGAGCTGCTACTGCAGCACAATGTTTTTACATAAGGCTTTGCCTTGAATATGGCCATAAATATGACCTTTTTCTTGTATGAAAGTAGTCCCTTGTACTCAAATAAATACAAGTACTATACAGTATGAAGCTGTGTGTCTTCTGCTCCTGCAAATATTTCACAATAAAAAACACTTCTTAAACCAAAAAATGGATTCCGTCAACAGAAACGCAGGAGTGCTTTTATTTTGAAACGCATACAGAAAGTGTTTTTAACATTTTAAAATGCATGTTTGTGACATAAGTTCAACAGATAAACAGTCAAACTCAGGTGAAAGATAATTTTCTCTGTTTATTCTTCTGTGAAACACAACATTTATCTTTCTATGAGACAAACGTATTTACAACACTTCCCGAACCCATTTCAAAGTAAAAGCACTCCAGCATTTCACTTTCTGAATCCATTCATTTGATCTTATGTGGCTTTGATTGTTATCGACAGACCAGAAGATGACGCTACATACCGTAGAGTCCTGGTGTTTAGTTTAGTACATAAAACGACTTGTTTAGAAGGCAATGCAGTAGATAAACCAGCAGCTCCCCCGCCAGTAGCGGACACTCTGCCGTTTGAACAACAGACAACCGACACACAGCTGATCTGCGGCGCAACCGCAGCCAGTGAGTTCAGAGAGCTCGGGGATCAACAGTGAAGACTGCAAGATCAACTGGTAGATCACGATTGTGATTAGTGTTGGTGTTTATAATGAACATGTAAAGTAAACACAGATCAGCAGGGGAGTGAGGAGTGAGGACATGTGGCAGGGTAATACAGCATGGTACAAGCCATGCTGTATTACAGCTGTGGTCTGCTGTAGTATCCTGGCATTTAGCTGAGTAAATGGCCTGCCTTTTATTCCAGTAAATACAGTTGTTATACCAGAAACCTGAAATTGCAGTACCGCAGCAGTCCTGCAGCAGAACCGCAGTGTAGCCATGTGGCGCTCATGCAGGCAGTGTGACCTGTGTCTCATAAGGCAAGAAAAAACGAGAGCCAACATCGTTTTATGTCGATTTCTTTTTTGATAACTTTTGTTTGATTAAAATCATTGGAAGCCATAATCTTAATTGTAATTGAATTACAATTAATCGTCCAGTCCTAATCTGTAGGCTATAGTGAAATATACTGAACCACTGAAATGGGATGCAAATCCTTTTTAGATTATATTGTATTATGCCAAAAGGTAAAGGGTGTTCAATCCTGGTAAATTGACAGTCAGAAGAATGCATTGTCGACATTAGTGCTGCTTAACAAATTTAACTTTTTGGTAGTCTAAAAATGTAACATCTGGGCACAATCCTAAAAAAAATTCTGAGAGTATTAATATGCCTGAGATTATAAATAAGATCTGTGCAGCACTTAGTGAGTAGGACCTTTCTTAATGTGACATTTTGAATCTCTTTATGAGAATCTAGTACTTTATTGATCTGGTGTTAAATATTCATTATAGGCTCCAGACTTAGTGATTAGTGGTGCTGTAAGTGAACCATTTTTCTCTGGGTGACAGAAGGGGGTTTAGAATCTTCATTACAGTATCTCCCCTGTGTTTCTGGTGGATACATTAAGATTTATTCTAAGAGAAAACCTCCCAGTCAGATTCAGTATGGCAATGTTATTTAGCACTTGTCCTCAGTGCAGTCACAATGAAATACATTTTTTTAAGAAAATGCAGTACGGCTAATGAATTGTGTGTGTGTGTGTGTGTGTGTGTGTGTGTGTGTGTGTGTGTGTGTGTGTGTGTGTGTGTGTTGTCTCTGAATCTGAACACTGTCACATTCGGTTATTTCGTTTTCCTACTTAAAAGGACCAAAGTATGCTAATTGTAACGATACGTTCCCTGCAATTTTGTCTCTGAGGATGAGATCATTTTCTCAAACACATGCCCTTCAGATAATTCTGTGAATGGAGTGTCTCATCTCAGCTGAAGTACAAGGGTCATTAAGTGTTGTGGGGAGCGGACTGTGGGGATGGACCTAAGGCCCCCCCCCGCCATCCCTCTATACTCCTCCCTCCTCCTCCACCTGCATCTAGGGTCTTCCCTTGTGCTCCTATAAAACTTGTCGGCATTGTAGAGCAGTGTTCAGTTTTTTTGGGGATATTTTCTATATTTGTTTTTTAACAAGACCCTAAAAGAATAATTCACATAGAGCCTTATACAATTGTTTTTACCTTTTCCATTTGGGCAGGATTTTCAAGATACTACCATTGCCAAACCACTCCATTGCGTTACCACTAATAAGGCCCTTATGACAAAAGCAAATAACAAAGACATGTTGGTGCCATGAGTGCCATCAATTCATAAAGATAATCTATTTTTCCTTGGGCAATGCAGTATTTATTGCACCTCCATCCTGTGGAGTGGAGTGCAGAGCGCTCTGCTCGAGGCCCAAATGGATTTTCAACTATGGACCCTAAACCTTTCAAACCACAATGTTGCTGAATAGCAGTTAGAGGTTGCCATGCCAACGCCATCTAGAGGGACATTTCAGCTGCATCAGAGAGAAAGCTTGGCCAGATGTCTTCAACAATTTGCTCTGAAAAGATTCACCATCAGTCCTGCTCATTAGAGAACAGCAATCAGAGGAACAAGGAGACACGAGGCTTTCCGGTCTAGATGGCATGTCTCTCCATTTCTCTCCCACCATTTTAAAAAAGAGAAGATGGCTGCTAAAACATGGCAGTCCTATCAGATGTGCAGCTTGTTATAATTGGCAGTTCCTGGTGTATATTTTCTGAAATATTTATGTCTTATTTCTGCATATGTGACATGCCCAGTTCAGTGTGCAGCTGACACACACAGGGAGGCATCTGGCCAACACAGAAGAGACCAAGCAACTTTGTGAATTATTAATAGTATACATCAACACCTGTGGTGTGGCTGACAGTTTGCAGAAGCAAGAAGGCTGCTGTTGCTGAAAGCTCTCTGACCAGCCAGGCCAGCAGCTAAAGCTAGCCTTTCCTGCCCAGCATGGAGTCAATTAATATGCAGACTACATCAAAAATACTAGGATTTACAATCACAGAGGCACTAATTTCCCCTGTAATCAACACCAACTTCGGACCTTAAAAGGTCCTCAGGTATTTTTTGCAGAGAACTCAGCAAATGTGAAAAGATTCCTGTTCTGCAAATGCCATTAATTCAAGCAGTTTCCGTGATCAGAAATAAATGTTATACCATTGAAAATATTCTCGAGATTCTTGAATCTTACCCGTCTAACCTTGTAGAATAAAATAACTGCTTGTAATTTAAAAAATATAGCAACACATCTAGAGGACCATATACGTTCCTTGTCCCAATCCTTGGATGTGACCTATATACCACCAGCACGCAATTAGGACCTTCTTCATCATGGTAACAATAATACAAAGTGCAGGAGCCAACTACTGTACTCATTTAACTTGGCCTAGAACCCAAGTGAGAGTTTGAATGTTATAGACACACAAACTCTGACTTGCTGCACACAGGTACTTTATATTGTGGTTACTACTGATGTTTTGGTATCTGATATGTGTGTGCAGTGGCCTGCTGAACATACATCCTCCTCTGGGATTTGTTAAGACTGGGGCTTATACCCATAAACTGTGTGTGGGGAAGGGGATGCACAGGAAACCGGTTATGTTTAATGGGGCATTTCGTGGGCTCTGAAACGCTTATGCATGGAGAATGGCAAGCTGGTCCTGCATGTTCAGATAATATAGTATAGAGTGAAATGGACTGCTCAATAAAACATAGTGCTACACTTCACAATCTCTCTCTCTCTCTCTCTCTCTCTCTCACACACACACACACACGCACACACACATACACACGCATAAGCCATAAAGTTGATCAGGAAGCACTCCAGCTTCAGAGTGACAGCCACAGTCCCCCTGTGGCGATGTTGCTGAGTGAAGGATGGCACTGAAGCTGAGCTCCGACATGAGGTTGACTTCAGTTACCCAGTTTTCCCCTGCTAGACTGCTGGACGCATCCACACTCCCCCTCTGGGCATTTTCAACGCAGGCTCTAATAAATCACAGGCCCTTTCTCAAACCACCCCAACACCTTGTCCCTACCCACTTCCACGCCTGTACGTCGCAGGGAGGGTCCAACACATTAAGTGCTATTCCACACCAATTAGCAGGGAGGAAATGTGGGTTGTAAAGCCCTCCAGCAGCAAGCATCGCTGCTAACTTTCTGACCACATGCAACAACTGTATTGTATTTGTGCCACATTCTCTGTACATATTGTAGTTCAGTGCAGCTACACACAGAGATTTAATGATTTGATTGATGATTAATATTGTAACACAGACATTAACAATTAAAATATTACATTATGTTTAATGATGTAATATTGTCCTTGGATAAGACACTGAACCCTAAATTGCCCCCGATGGCTGTGCTGGCAGTGTGTTAATGGTGTGTGAGAAAAAGTGCTGTATCTAGAAGCGTGTATGAATGTTTGATTACACTAGAAAAGCATTATATAAATACAGTTAATTTACCAAATTGACAAAATCTGCAATCTTTCTTTTGTAGTTTTCTACAAAATGGAAAAAACCTGTTTCCAGTTACCCCCGCCTCCCTTGTCTTGTGTTCCCTTCACTCCTTGTCCGTTTGTCTGTGTGGGCTCCAGTGTGGTTTCCTGTGTTTTTCATTGTGGTCTTTGGATTTTCTCAGTTTTCTACAAGTCAAGTTTCTTCCTGTTAGCCAGTTTTTTGTTTATTTGTGTGTTTATTTATTTATTTGACCCTGACATCCAGCGGTCACCCTGCGAAGATGCAGCTGCCCAGCACCACTGTGCCTCTGCAACCCAGCAAGCCAAATCCAAAGAGACATTTAGTTTCTTGTGTAAGTTCCTCCCTTTTTCAATGTTTTTTATTTTTTTTTCTATCTGCCAGGATTCCAACTTTTTCACCTGTCAGACAACTTTTTCAATGTTCACTGCACCTTCCTGCCTATGTATGTATGCACGAGTCCTGACTTTTTTCAATCATAACATGGACAGCATTGACTTTAGAAGGATACATTGCCACTAGAAAGCTTACTTTGTATGAAACTGACACAGGTTACTGAATGATTCACTTTTGGGAATAATTGCAGCTCATGGTCACTGTGTACAGCTGACAAAACCAAGGGGATTGTAAAGAGCTACAATATTACAAAGAGATCAAAAATATTCAGGTGTAGCTGTCATTGACTGATATTGATGTTACAGTGTCGCCTTTTATCATTGGAGAGCAAAAAATGTGAAGAAGTTTAGTCTTTGTACAGGGTGAAGGCTGAATAAGAGAAGCTGAATTAATGTTAAGAGGGTGAAGTCAGAGAAAGGAGACAAGGAGATAAAAGAAGTACAACACATCTTCTTGCACATCTGAGAACTTCAAAATGGGCAATGTTTCTAAAGGCTGCTAATGGACTGATGAATGCAGCTGCATCAGACTATAGTCAAAACAGTCCTATTCCATTGACATGCTTGATGCATCAAAATGATTTGCTCCAATTGGCCTAAAACACATTAGGAGACTGAAAACCATAAAGCAAATCTGTCAAGTAATTCGAAATAAACCTTGAATTAAAA
Source organism: Verasper variegatus (assembly GCA_026259375.1). Classification (NCBI taxonomy): domain Eukaryota; kingdom Metazoa; phylum Chordata; class Actinopteri; order Pleuronectiformes; family Pleuronectidae; genus Verasper; species Verasper variegatus. The sequence continues at coordinate 26,149,968 of CM048041.1, forward strand.
CTTTGTTTTCTTAATGAGTCCAAACGTCGTTACTGCATGTCAGCCAGCAACCCTCTAATCCTATTGCTGGGGGGTAGCATGTAGGTAGGCTCACTTCCTCCATCAACCCTCCCCAAAACTGTTGACTTTCCTCCCCAGAATTGTTTCTAATCAAGCCTTTGTTTCAACTCTGCTGAGATAAGAGTCTGAATAAATTGTCAGCTCCTGCTGTTTATCAGCTCCAGTGTTTCACTCCATGTGTTTGTCAGCACATCATTAGGAGCCGGCAGACAGCTAATTAGTTGTTTATACAGTAAGCTGATTAGAAGTTGGATTTGCATTGTGTTGCACCATGGGATCCATGCAGAGATGCTGAGCTCTGAACTAAAGCTTTGAAACTCATTTCCTCCTCTTATTGTGTTACAGAAAGCAAAACTAAAGAAAGTTATGACCCAGTGACAGATCACTGGCAAAAGCAACACTGACTCATTTAAACCTGCATTGTCTTAACCAAAGTGAAACAAGTATTTTTCAGCTCAGTTCCAATGAATGTGAACAAAAAAAACCAAGCGCATCAATTATCTTGATGTTTGAAAATGCTTAATTTTGATTCACCTGCCTTTTTCCTTATTATGAAAAGCTGACATTTACTCATTGAAATAACCTAAATCCAAGATGTTTATGTTTTATTAGGAAACATTAAGGTCTAATTTCCAAATCTGATGAAAAATTGTGTCGTTAAGAGCTCCAAAAATGCTCCTAAATGGACCTCGTGGTGAGATGGTTTTATGAGTTAAGATTTATTTCTGTTAGTCGACCAGCAACTACCTGTACAATAAATAGTCACCATCTTTCTGTGATATGCATTATAAATACTGGAAGAGGGACTTCAAAATGAGGCCCATTCATTATAAAAATTATAAATATAAAACATTACTTTATGCTCCAAATAGGTTTTCTAGCCCTAAATTTACATAAAAACATAAAACCTTCATGGTTTAAAAAATTATTGGATAAAACTAATAATTGTAATGATTAACCCTTTGCAGCAAAACTGTCCTGTCAACTGTTTTAAGGATATGTCTACAGGGTAATGTTTATTTGGCAAATTGGCAGTTGGGCTGATTGGAAGCACCTTATCCGGCCATTCCTACAAAGGTCCAGTGAGTACAACACGTATGGTGTGAGCAGTGATTTAGAGGTCTACAACACGGGTATTCGCTGGTAATGTATCTCAACCCAAGTTGGATTAATACAAACTTCCATGTATTCTTCAGAAATCCAAGGACTTCAGCAAACCTTGACTTTGTGTTTTTGTAAATTTCACCTCTATTTGACACTGTCTGTAACCTCCACCATTAAGAAAACCAAATCATCCAATCTGACATCATTACAAGACACACCATTCACACAATTCTGGAAATGCATCATAATAAGTCTTCCTGTCATTACTTCAACATTTTAGCATTTTGATGTTGTTGCCGGTGCCGTGCTCAGGTAGCAGGGGCTGCTTTTATTGATTTGTTCTCCTGTTAAGCTAATCAGGCCCGCCGTTTATGAGCCAAAGAAGCACAAACAGATACTTAGAGAGCCCCAGAGACGACAGTTTAGGGCCAAGTTGTCCACAGTGAAAGCAAGAGATAAGATTTTATTACAGCTCCCGAAGTTAGATAAAACCATAAAAGCTGGAATGCAGTGATACAAATTCATTCCCTCTGTGTCAGTCAGGAGCTGTCTTAATCTCCCTCTAAATATGACAGACTGCCCTGTGACAGGTGCACTCTACTCCTGGGCATTTCCCAGCCATGCATGAGGAATGTGACCCGGCTACTGTGCAGAAGCCAGTGTCATTTCCAGACTGACTGAATTTTAATTTACTGCATGTGCCATTCTTATGTAGCATCTCACTATCTACTACTGTCTTTGGTCACATTCCTATTTTCAAGGTGAAAAGTCCTGTCCATCTGATTGGTTACCTGAAAAGTAACTACCATGACAATATCAACAATTGCCAGAGAAGTTCAGAGATTTTCAATTGACACAAAAAAGATTGATTTTTTTCCTGGCCATACAACATATGTAGTTCTCATAGTTTACTACATGTATAATCACTAATTTAACTGTCTGAATTTAAACATTTGCAATTGTCTAATATTGGGAATAAAATGTTTTAATGTTTTACTTTCTTGTATGTGACCCTGTGTAATTCAACTTAATTCCATAATTTAATGGTAATTTAACTTATTTGTAATTGTCATTTATGATGGTTTTATTTGGTGTGTTTGGCATGCACAGCACCAATGTAATAAAGTTGTGTTTTTGTGTCCCTAGATACTATCTCTTGTGTGGTGAACATGGGCTGAGGGAAGAGCACCTCTCAACTGACCAGGAAGAGACCCAGCATTGGGAGTTTGCACAACATGATTGATGTCTTTGTTTTGTACTGGTGGATATAACCTGCCACCTCAGTTGTTTTATTACCATCAAAGAAACACCGGTTTGGACAAAGAGGACAACTGGAGCAACACAATGAAGTGCGAGAATTGACTGATCCATGAATGGTTAATCCAGAGATGTCATTCCTGGTTAAACATTAATTCTCTGATGGTGGAGCAGTGTTAGCCCACTGCAGATGAGCTGTAATAAAAGGCAAGATTTCAAACTGCATTCCCTCATCATTCAGCTCCTGGTAACGCCAAACACACAGACACAAAATCAGAGCATTAGGCATCTACTACTAAAGATGGAGACATAAAAAATACAAGAATAAAGGGTATACAGGGTGTTTTTTCTTTTTATTTCTGTTCTGGTCTGCACACGTGTTTGCAATTCCACATTGGTTAGCCATGGTCAAATCAGAAATTCAAATTTTGGTACCAGAAAAAGGGTAATGTGTGTATTTCTGCCTGTCCCCACTCTGCTGTATCTGTCCTCAGTGTCACACTACTGGGTGTGACCACTGATTCCTGCTCCTCCCCATCAATCACTCCACACACCTGGTTCTCATCACAGCCATAAACTACTCAGCACTGTAGTATAAAGCTTCTGGACTGATCACTACCTCCTTAATAGAATTTTGCCATACCCCATGGTGTCGAGCCATGCAAGTCTGGCATCTAGCTGATTTTTGTGTGCCTGCCTGTTCAGCCCCAACCATGCCTGTCCTCCTCTTGCTCCAGGATCAGCTGCTGGCTTGGTTTACTCAACAACACTCTGTTCCCTGTACTCCCTTGTTCAAATTGTTCTGATCTGCTCCTCTGGATTCCCCGCACAAGACTCTCTGCGCCAGTAGGCCCTTTATTACCCTCACCCCTTTGTTGTTTATTCCCTTGCACCTAGCTCTGGTTGTTGGTATATGTCATCAAAGTCTGTTAGTAAATCACTTTTTGTACATTCATTTTTATATGCACTATATACACAATTCAGCTTTGCAATTAATATTTAAATATACATTATATATATACATTTTTATTGAGATATATCTCTCATTTTCTGAAAAACAAAATTTTGTCTTTGATCACCCAGATTATGCTGGTAGTGCCTCTAGTAGTAAATTATGCTATTGAGATTTTGACTATCAGTTGGGGTTCAAATTTTTAACTTGGGTCACAACTTGAAAAGGTTTACCTGCTCCATTGTTTAGAAAACACTTTTTTTTTTTTTTTATTCTAATTATTGCTGGAGACTCCCACATCCGGATTCAGTTCTGGCCTTAGATCCTCAACCCTCTGACTTGTCTGATATACCCCTGTTTGTTGCCATTTAACTAAAGCCGTGGATATATAAATGAGTCTCTGGTCACAGGAATCATTCACCTGTCTTTGTTTTTTTCGTATGAGCAGGATTTTTCTTTGTTCACAAAAAGTATAAAACACTCAAACCATGCACGGACTGACTTCCAAGGCCTAAACAATATCTAAATCAAAAATAAATTTCCACTCCTGCTTTTGAAACCACCTAACCAAACATGGAATTGTGTAATGCTTATCATTTAGTGAGGATTAGGGTGAAGGAAGAATGAAAGATGGCATTTAATACTCCTAAGGCACACTTTGAATATATACACTTAACACATCAGATCTTGATGAACCAATTATTCAAGTTTAAAATCTTAACTGATTGAATTTGTTGAGAACAAAGTGACAACAACTGTCAATGGAAACCCAAATAACCCACCCATTGAGGGCTGGATTCAAAACCACACAGGAAATAAAAGTAAAAAATTGAAATCACAGCAACTCCTAATGTGACTCAGTAGTGTATGTAGCCCCCGCGTGCCTGTATGCACTTCCAACAACGTCTGGGCATGCTCCTGATGAGTCGGCAGAGGGTGTCATTGGGGATCTCCTCCCAGACCTGTATCAGGTCATCAGTGAGCACCTGGACAGTCTGGGATGGTACCCATAGGTGCTAAATTGGATTAGGTCAGGGGAACGTGAGGGCCAGTCAATGGGATCAATGCCTTCATCATCCAGGAACTGCCTACACATTCTGGCCACATGATGTTGGGCATTGACCTGCACCAGGAGGAACACAGGGCCCACTGCACCAGCGTAAGGTCTGACAATTGCTCTGAGGATTTCATCCCGGTAACTTACAGCAGTCAGGAAACCATTTGCTATGACATGGAGGTCTGTGCGATCCTCCAAGGATACGCCTCCCCAGACCATCACTGACCCACCGCCAGACCTGTCATACTGGATGATGTCAAAGTCAGCATAATGTTCACCACAGCTTCTCCAGACTCTTCCATGCCTGTCACATGTGCTCAGTGTGAACCTGCTCTCATCTGTGAAGAGAAAGGGGCGCCAGTGGTGGACCTGCCAATTCTGGTGTTCTCTTGCGAATGCCAATCGAGCTGCACGGTGCTGGGCTGTAAGCACAGGTCCCACTAGAGGATGTCGGGCCCTCCTGCAACCTTCATGGACTCTGTTTCTGTCAGTTTGGTCATAAACATGTACACCAGTAGCCTGCTGGAGGACATTTGTCATTTGTAGGGCTCTGGCAGTGCGCCTCCTGTTCCTCCTCGCACAAAGGAGCAAATACCAGTTCTGCTGCAGGGTTGATGCCCTTCTACGGCCCTGTCCAGCTCTCCTCATGTAATGGCCGGTCATTGGGTATCTCCTCCATGCTCTTGAGATTGTGCTGGGAGACACAGCAAACGTTCTTGCGACCACACATGGATGTGTCATCCTGGAGGAACTGGACTACCTGTGCAACCTGATTGGGCTGCAGGTACCACCTCACGCTACCAGTAGTAACAAGGACACTAGCAGAAAACACAAAACTAGAAAAAAATCAGTCAATAAGGATAAGGAGAGAGCAATTGTCTGTGGCCACCACATGCAAACATTCCCTCTTTGGTGGTTGTCTTGCTTTTGCCTCTCCATTGCACCTGTTGTCATTTTAATTTGCACCAAAGCAGGTGAAAATTGACTCACAATCACTTGTTCTTCCGAAATGGACAGATAGATATCCTGGAAGTTTAATACTTAATACTATGTAAATTACCTTGAGATAATGTATGTTATGATTTGGCACTGCACAGATAAAATTGAAGTGCAATAGGTTAATTGAATACAAAGCAATGGATTCTGACTGAACGTGCTTTAGTCATGTTGTAGTTTGATACACCTATTATATGTCTAAACCCAAATACAATCCCAAATATCCAAATTCACCCAAAATATTAATATTTTAAAACAAATGCATTTTTTTTCACAAGATATGCTTTTCTTGCCGGATCATATTTAATATGCTCCCTGTTTGTTTTTACTTGATAGTGGCATCTAAATAAAAAGTTATCAAAAAGCTTTTTTCAAGTTTATAGCATCTTTAACTTATAATTAGTAAATATTTTATAAATGCAATGTGATCTTGTTATCAAGATCATATAGATACTTTTAAAATAAAATAAAATGTTCCTAGTTTTACATTGGTTGTACATTGGATATTAGCTATTTTTATTTTTTATTGATATTTGAAAGATACCTACAAACCTTTTTACTTGCCAAAAGGGTCACATGGGGTCCTCTGGCTGATGCAACATCTTGTAAACTTTTCTACTTCAATAGAAGTAAAAACAAGTCCATTGTTTACAGTTGAACCAACCCTTTTTCTTTTAATTTGCAACTTTTTCCAACATCTTTAAAATTAATGGGATTTGAAAAATGATTATCTTAAAAAAAATGTACATAGAATATTGGCTCATGATTTTATTTTGAACTTATTGTCATTAAAGTAACACTTTTATTAGTTGTTAAGAATGCGCATTTGCCCCCCCCCCCCCCTTCCCTCTTTTCGACCATTTTTTTCTCGCTCACCCCAACCATTGAAGGCAGATTGTGTGAGAGAGAGAGAGAGAGAGAGAGAGAGACAGAGAGCAACTATTGCTCATAAATACCAGTACTATACAATATGAAGCTGTGCATCTTCCGCTCCTTCAAATATTTCACAATAAAAACAATTTAAAACAAATCAATTGATTCAGTCAACGAAAATTATGGAGTACTTTTATTTCGAAATGGGTAGGCTACAGGAGATGTTGCAAATGTTTATGTTCATGACATATTCCACGGATAAATTGTGAAACTGTGCTTTGAGGTTTTGTGGTAATCACCGCTCTCATCCTACCTCAATGACCACACTTACTGGGTAACTTGGCAATGATCTGGTTCAAAACCTTGACTTCTCACTACTTGGGTTCCTCAAGGTTCCGAGAGGGTGACATTCACTCACCAGGCTTTTCACACCATAGCTATGCAGATGACACCCAACTAATCCTCTCTTTTCCCCAATCTGAAACACAGGTAGCAGCACAAATATCTGGCTGTCTGACTGACATCTCACAGTGGATGTCAGCACACCACCGGAAAATCAACCTTGACAAGACCGAACTACTTTTCCTTCCCGAAAGGCTCTCCCACCCATGACCTGACTATTACCTTTGACAACTCCATGGTAGCCCCCACCCAGACTGCTAGGAACCTGGGTGTGACACTCGACAGTCAGCTCTCTCTTATTGCCAACATTACTGCAACAAACCGTTCCTGTAGATACATGCTACACAACATTAGGGGAATACGCCACCTTCTCACTCAGAAGGTGGTGCAGGTTCTGGTCCAGGCTCTGGTCATCCCACACCTAGACTTTTGCAACTCCCTCCTGGCTGGTCTACCTGCTAATGTCCTCTGACCTCTGCAGCTCATTCAGAATGCAGCAGCTCGACTGGTCTTTAACCTAAATTCACTCACACTACTCCACTCCCTACACTGGTTACAAGTGGCTGCCCACATCCGTTTCAAAACACTAGTACTTGCATCCCGTGCTGTGAACGGATCGAATAATTTAGTTGAACTTATATGGCACTTACATGTAGCACTTGCAGTTCGGCTTTTTTGAAGCAAATTGTACTTGCACTGATTCTTGTTGTTCTGGGTTTGTACATTCATGGTTGAAGGCACTTGTAAGTCGCTTTAGATAAAAGTGTCAGCTAAATGAAATGTAATGTAATGAGGATGCCAGTTGTTACCTGGCAAAGACATGTAACTATGTAAAATAAGCATGTCAATGCCATCTGCGCTTGTAAACGAGCAGCACAAGATGATTAAGAATGCCTGTGTGCACTCCTGTTTTCTTCTAAATAACTAAATTATGACAATTTTTTTACAAATAATTTTGTCGTGACAAACATAATCACTGGCTGGGTTATGTTCAGAGACACCAATTAAATAAATCTCTTCATTTATGAGCAGCGCATGGAGGTAATTGTGGTGGATGGTGGAAACAAAAGAGAATTATTTCAGAAATCAACTGGAGACTCTGTCCAGTTACTGACAGTGTAGAACTCTGTCAAGGCTAATGCCAATCTCACCAAACAAGTGTTTCCCATTACTTATGTAGACTGTGGTGGCCTGCAATATTCTAATTTGTCCTGCCATAGTTTCACAATGAACCAAAATATTATTTTATAGACTTCTTATAATAACATAAGAGATCCCTAATTTGGTGTTTTGCTCCATTGTTGCATTGTATAGCTCTGTTGCAGCACTACTTGCCACATGCTTTGTGCGCTAGCGCTATTGTCCATAGAGTTGTTACCATCCACTTAGAAAGTCAGACTTCTTAGTTTCACCTGCAGTTGTGCATATACTCACAAGTGGCTTGCAATGGAGTTCTCTCCATCGCACAAGAACTTGTCTTTTACTCTTTAGTCTGTGTACATGTCACTCAGAATCTGTTGCTCATGAAAGCATTCATTTTGCATGTGTACACCCGCTATTACCATACATTTAATGAATTCTGTGGTCAATGCGGCAAAGAAAAAGAAGAAGAAAATTGCCAAAATTTGATGGATTATGTCTAGACCCATGCCCAATCCTTCCACCATTTTTTGGGGTACTCTGTCCAGTAATGCTTGTGTCATCTTGTTAAGTAACACAGAAACAAACAAAGAGAAAACCAAAACCTTGGTGGAGGTAAGAAACCACGATGAAAACATAACCTACTTGGCAGAGGTGACTAACGAGCCCTGGTGACATTTGGGGACAAAAAAAAATATATAATATTGTACATTATAACCCTAACCCACCAGAGAAGCTACATAGACCAGCGGCACCATCTCGATGGTCTGAAAAGCCCCTAAATCAAGCACGGCGTGACAATGGAGAGAATGTTTCTCTCGTTCTGTCAATGCGAGAAATTGATGATACACCACACAGTGCCTATACTACCGCTACACTGCCCCTACCGGTCAAGTACATATTGCATCTGGCGTACGTGTAGAGTTAATTTCTGAGGACATGCACACCCAACGCTCCAAATGGACGCAATATATGCGAGGCAGCCATCATGCGCACACGTACACGTAGTTAAAAGCAAGTGTACATGTAGTTATCTCTGCCTTAAGAGGGAGAAAAGACGGAAGAAAGCACAAACTGACAGGAGACAGGTACAAACCCTGAGTAACACTTTGTGTCTCAGCTTTGTTCAGGTACATGCTGTTGTTCTGAAGCTGCACTCCAAACTGCAGCTCGTACCTTGTTGTTTTTACTCTCTTTGATTAACCAGAGCTTTTCACAAGCTGATCAAAGTATCTATGTAAGATTGTTTGAATGTTTTCGAGTGTATTGAGGGATAATAATTTGTTTAGGTGTCTCCCTCAGGCTCCCTCAGTAGTCTTCACTCCATGTTTACAACAAAACTCTTATAACCTAATCATAAACAACTGAAAAGCAATTATGTGGGTCAGAAAGTACAAAACCATGGAAGTTCTAAAATACAACATAAAAGCCACAAGTTATTACGCAATATATATGTCTAACAATAGAACCAACCTTTTCCTTTTGGAAGCCTAATAAATCGTCACGGTACAGTCTCCAGTTTGCTTCAGACAGAAAAGGCTTTATATTTATGAATGGAATGAAAAGTGATATCCCACCAAAATTAGGTTGATCCACTTTTGTGGACACAAACTTACAGGAACAAATAATTTCTACAAAAAAGATATTGTAGATAATTTTATCGAATACATTGTGATATATTGTCCTGATACTTAATATACTTCAATTATAGGCATTTTGATATACTGCTTTCATCCATATAAGCCACATACAGGTCATTAAATATGAAACTTTTTTTACTCAAAAATTATGTTGCAGGTTGTTGTGATTTATCTCATTACAATGATATTATTATTACATTCCAAATAACAATTGATTGTTGTGCTATACATTTCAGTAAAAGCATAATTTGAATTTGTTTAGTTTTGAAATTTGAAATTTAGATTTAATGTTAATTTAAAATCGTTGACATTTAACCAACTACCCCCCCCATCTTTTTTTTTCCATATACCCTTAGTTGAGTTAGTTTTTTAATAGTTTAATTGCAATGTGTATGAGAACATGCAGCACAAAAGCCACACCAGGACAGCCCTTCACTGAAAAAAGGGTAATGAATATGTGGAAAAACACGAGTCTGCTGTTTAGCATTGTCGTCTGACCCCACACACCACACAACCTGTCCACAACAGCAACTCTTCCAGACTAGCTAACATTATGGCTCCCCCCACTGCCTCTGAAGTATACAGCACTCATTGTGCACTGTGAGAAGATGTCTTTGTGTTTTGTTTAGTGATGGAGGGCAGTTTGTGATATCCATGGTATTGGAACAATCATAAAACACACTGCTAGTGTCATATAAAAGACTAATGATCAAAAAATGTTATTTGAGTTGACTAACAACCATCATCTGTTGCACAGGAGTATCAAAAATAACCTCTTAGTATGGATTTGAAATAAATTAAAAACCTATATTGTAATCTATTCTACTATTCTATTGGCTGAAATGAACAAAACTGGAAAATGACACAAAGAGAAAAACCTACGATTATTTTTAATGTGAACCAAATTTTAGTGATGGAAGAAGTACTTCACTTAAGTCAAAGTAATAATTAGAGCCATTACCTAGTTGCAGCTTCTCAGTTTTGAAGATTTAATGCTATTCTTTGTCTTACACGGAAGTCACTCTGGGGTTCAAGGTTACAGCAACTGTTTTTTTTCAGTTATGTTCTTATATTTTATTCATTACCATACAATTAATCAATCTATCTAGAGATTCAAGTGCAGATGAGGATAATTGATTATTGCAAACCTAAACCCAATGTCAATTTGCTGGCCTACAGACAATGACCTGGATTAATTTATTACCCAAATTGCTAATTATGCAGAATACTCATTAGAAATTAAATTAAATTACACAATGGATCATACAGTATTTGGTAATCTGATCATATGTTTTGAAAATAAAATCCTTTGTATGAAGCAAACTTATTCATATTAAATGAAAATACCCAAAGTAAAAGTACCTTAAACAGTACTTCAGTATTTTAGTAGTAGTTTTATTACTGAAACACAATGAGTACTGTATAGATGGAGAAAGACTGTTTGTCAGTTTCAGCTCAGAGGACTTGAATTATTTTTCTCTTGTCTGTTTAAACTTTGGTGGCGGCCCACTGATGACAGCTCACACAGTATTCACCTTGGTAGTGTGGCATCCCTGGTGATCTAGTAACGGCACCCCCATCCCCATAGCAATGTGGCCTGTTTTGGGCAACTCTGTTATTGGCTTGCAAATACCCAGCACTCACACAGAGGGTAATATGCAGCAAAATAAAGAGGAGAGAAACTCAAGCTCTGGGGTATGTGAAACTATTGTCAGACACAGACAATGGAAAACCAACATTGGCTGGAAGGGGAAATTTGAGTCTCCAATCTTTTTGACTTTATGTGCTGATAAGAGATGAGGCTCCACTGGTGCTTTAGCCAGCACTGAATACAGTAAACACAAACTGTGAGTCAGAGTAGGTCAATGAGCGTCTTCACTGCCTTGGGCTTAACATGACACTTAAGTACTACTACAAGGGGAGAAAGAAAAGGCAAGGCTGCACACATTACAAACTGCCTCTATTCTCCACTCCCTGGCTGAAATGTCAGTGCCATTCTTTCAGTGCACAGGGAAAGGGTGGGGTGGAGGTGGGCCAGACAAAAGACCAGGGATTCTATGGTGATTTGTTGCATTTTCATTATAACTACTTTGATTGTGCAGGAGAGGTAATCATGGATCTAAACAGGACCTGAGAGTAACTGTTTTCCAAGTGTGTAACTTGAAACGCCCCCCCCCCCCCCCCCATCCTCCCCCGACAAACGAAGCAGTGTTTTCTGCATGATAATCCCACCTGCTGACAAATCAAAGACTGTTTCCAACATACACTTAGAGTCTAAAGGAATCAATCCCAACAAGGGATGAAACAAGGGCAACATAGGGAGTAAGAAGGACTGGCCGGCACCAAGAGGGAAATGCTAAAAATAGCTTCTTTTGTACATGCTCTTCCATTTATTGATATCTGCTAAATAAGATGAGCAGCCTAGACAGGATCACATCAAATATATCCTGTTAAACATGAAACATTCAATGATTTTTATAATAATTTTAATGACACAGACAAACAAAGAAGAAAATAAAAAAATAAAGCATCTTACAACTATCGTACATTATTTAAATTCTCTGCTGAATTGTACTTTCAGGAAAATGTTCCCCATCACTGTATTGTAACGTATATTATCTGCATATCATAGGTGCCTTTGATTATAATTTGTATTGATAATATTTAAATCTGTGTTAACAAACAAGTGTTCACAGGGTGATGGAGGCTCTTTTTAACCATGCTTTGCTCCTGGAAACAACAGTTAGAAGCATTCGTACAACCCTAACTTCCAGTCTACAATTGTTGTGACCCAACTCTCACAACAATAAAAGCAGGGAAGAGCAATAATCAACAAAGCTCAAGTGACAGCTCTCTGAAAACTGTTTCATACTCCAATTTAGTAAATGGATATATTTTCTGCATGGAAGGAAGAAAAACACTTGCAGCATACTTAGACCAACATTAATTATCCAATCTATAATTTTTTATACATTTTTGTAAAGTATGCAAACATATTTTATTTTCTTCATTATGGTGCTTTATTTCATCTAGGCTGGTAGAAAAAGGTTTCTGCTATATTCTGGTAGCACATCATACATTGTACATGATTACAACAAATAGAATGTGCACAAAGAGAGAGAGGGAGTGGATATATGAACCGAGACAGAGCTTGTCATGCAATTGGACTAGGTCCATTTCAGCCAGATAACAATGCCAGGTTGGGGGACAGTTTGCCTGTCAGGCCACTTAGGCTATGCAGACAAAGAGGTGAAACAAATCCTGCAGAGGCTACAAAGCTGCAAACCCTCCCAGGCCATACAGCCTGAGCCTCCTCCCTCTGCTCTCTGTTGGCAGCCGGCACTCGATTAAATAGCTGCTGTTAATTATACCTGGATTGTGAGGCGTCCAGGCCCGGTGGTTAGCAGCTATCCATCAACCCCCCTCCCCATCACACACGCCCCCCCACCCTTATTCAGAGGTGCTTGCTTGATCCTTCATAGTGGACAGTGGTAAAACAACTCACTATGGAAAGCTGGGGGTTCAACTGTGTCTCCTTTATCTTGTGATTCTGCACACACATACACACACATACACACATACATATATAAGTAGCTGTAAGGTGAGTAATGAAGAAAATACAATTTTGTTGTAAGATGTAATATAAATTCATTTCTGTGTGTTTGGAATGTTCTGTGGGCTATATGTTGCTTCTCCTTGATATATTATTGAAAAATTAGAACCATGTCTCCATTTCCCAATCGCAAGGTACAGGAAGCACTGAATCATTTTGCTCATTTGCTGGGATGCAAGCTGTACTCTTAAGAAAAGTACCTCCTCACGCCATGTCCTCTTGTTTCAGCTGGATGCACATAATATGTTACAGATCTGACATTGAATGTTGCCACTTTATAACTTTACTGTGAAATAAGGTGTAAAAAATATGTAAATAAGAGCACAGTCACCCCTCAAACACTGCACTCATTAAAAAGAAAACAAATGAAAAAAGAAAAAGAAAAAAACCAATACCTTTTATTTCCTAGCATTCAGCGTTGGTAGGCACTCTCGTGATTGAGGCTGGGCTTTGTTTAATTAATTTCAGGCTTGATGGAATGACTGGGGCTTATGTCTCTGGCACCGGGCTGACACACCGGCCCTTTAAGCCTCAAACTCATTGCCATAATGTGCTCAGAGGAAAACCCTGAAGAGAGAGGAGGAACCAGGAGGCCTTCGATCTTATCATTGCCACGGCCACTCCTTCCTGATTTAGACCCCAGTAAGGCGACACCACTGCTTTGGAGATGAGGCTGTGGGTGTCTCTGTTTTGTCATTGATTAATATGCAAAGTGTCAGTTGATCTATATATGCTTTCAAAACTACAAATACAGATACACACACCTATGGTTCCCTTATTTCTCAACATGATTTCATTTCAAGTCATTAAATTCTGCATGTTAGCTATCAGCGTGTTCTTCCAGCTAACTGAAGTAGTAAACCTTTTTTATCTAATGTGTGCAAAAATAATTCAACAACTAATAACCATTTTTCAGAGATTTACAAACTGTTGGCTGATAATTTACTACATCGTGGAATCATCTTACAAGACATTTGCAATGGTTGATAATCTATAAGAGGAAATATCTTTCCATATAAGAATGTACATAATGTAAGGACAGCTAACATCATTCATGTTGAATTTTATTGCTCACAGCCAAGATCCAAGACCTTGCATACAGATGTTTTTCAAATAAAAATGAATGGCTAACTGCTAAAAACATAATTTGAAATCCAATTTTAATTTCAGTTTCATTTTTTCAAGATGATATGGAACGAAAGATTTCCTGAAATGTTTTTGTCATTTCATATTTTGAAGCTAAATTATACCAGTTGTGTCACAAACCCTCTTCAGTCACAGCTGACAAACTACTGGAATTAGCACGACTCTCATCCAGATGTGGATATACACTGCTGAGACAAACAAAATGCTAAAAACAAAACATATCCATCCCATAAGATAAAGACAAAATGTTGTCTTTATAAAGACTAAATTCATTTAAAATTCCTTTAAAGTTTGAACTCTCCGAGATCTTAAACAATAGTACCACCGACATGCCAAATATTGAACAGTGAGATTGAGCAAAGTATTTTAAGCCCAAAACAACCAAACTGCACCACAATTTTAAAAAGCAGTTTGTGTACTATTCAGTTGAAAATACCATCAGCACTTTTAAATGCATAAAACATTGTGACTCAGTTTTATACAGTAAAATATATGCATAAAAATAATCAATTAATAGAGAGTAGACAGATCTAAATATAAGTTTGAGAAATCAGTTCAGAAGTATCATAGGCACAATATGTTCTGTGAAATACTGTCGTTGGAGATGTCCATACCGTGCCTTTTCATTTTTACACCATCTGATCTTTTTTATTCTAACAACTGGGATTCCTTTGTCTGACTGGGACTAAGAGTATTCACTTCACATCCCGCTTGTGTAAATGCTGTTGAAGCTGCAGCTCAGATCCAGGAAGTCTCTTTGCATCACTGACCTTCCGAGGAAATCTGTATGAAACAAAATATTAATATGAAGTAGATGCTCCTTTTTTAAGTTATAAAATGAGATGGACTGTTCTGGCTGGCAGAAATGGGAAGAAAATACTATAAATATGCATTCCATTACATTTGGGACAATTTAATTCAGGGCAAATAATTTGAGAGATGAGCTACTGCTGAAACGATGGTCTTAATGGACAGGTGTCCACTTAAAATCTCTGGTAAAGCTAAGACTAATGGATTGCTTTATATGCAGCACATTCAGAGAATGGAAAAGGGATTGGGAGAGCTTAAGCGACTACAGCACCCTGCATCCACAGATTTCTGCATAAATACACTGCTTTAATTTCCACAACTCATTCGTTTGTCAGATGTAACCTTTTTGATGCTCTGTATTTTAGGAAAATGAAAATTAACCTGACTGTCACAAAGGTCAGGAAAATACACAGGACTTTAACATTATGCACAGATGACCAGTATGCTACATGTGTTCTGCTTGACTGAGCTCCAAGGGTTAGACACCTTGTGTTTGCAATGAAAGAGATTATTAGAGATATTTGTTTTGCATGCTTTGGTTTTTGTTTTTCATTTTTTCCTATATACTGTTTTTCACTGGATTGCATACAGTATATGTAATATTTTGTTGTAGCGCTTGGCAGAATTTTCTAATTCATCTGCTTTTCTCTTTGGATTTCCACACAAATTTAACCCTGATAACAAACATTGCATTCATTGTCAAATTCATTACATTCAAGAACACAATGGAATCCAATACCTATTTCAGAGAAAATGATAATGATATAAAACAGGCAAAAAGAAAAGAATGGTCCTTTAAGTGGATTTATTTTCCAGTAAATATGAAACAAAATATGAGTACTTTTGAGTATTGTTATGTATTTTTGTCTTTGTCTCCACCTCTCCTCCAACCTTTCCCTGTGTTCCCACCCCCCTTGTCTGTGTGTGTGTGTGTGTGTGTGTGTGTGTGTGTTGGTGGTGGCTTCCTGCTCCTTAGCTCTGGCAGCTGGCACACCTGACGCTCATCCCCTAATCACCTCCTGCAGTACTTCAACCTCTTTGCCAGATCGTTCCGTCCACTATTGTGGAGCCTCGTCTGACTTCGACGATATATTACTATGCTTTTGCCCGTATCTAACGTACTGTTTTCCCTGTGTTCAGAGCCATCCCTGCCTGCCAACCTGCCGGCTCCTGATCAGCTACCACCTGCTAGCCTGCCTTTCGTCAGCCGCCTTCACTACACCCCTCTCCCGTCTGCTGAGCCACTGGACCCCTCACTGCCACTCTACCACTGTTCTGCCTGCCCACAGTGAATCCCACTATTATTCGAAGTTTTCAACAAACTTTTAAACTGCCTATTTGAGTCTGTCCTGCATTCTGGGTTCAACACTCCAGTAAAAAAAACAACACTTTTAGCTTTTAAAAGGTAGTGGATAGCACAGCAAACACAATTACCTGAAAATTAATCCAGGTCCTCCACAAATGAAAAGAGAAAATAAGTAAGAAGGGCTATTCTCCTCCTTTCATCATGGTTCCCAGTGATGACTTTGGAGGCTTACTGTCTATATATGTTCTTAAACATGACATGGGATATGTCTGCTCTCTATTACACTGTGCCATGCTATCCAAAAGGGGATCTATGATATTAGCTTTTGTACAAAAACAGTCACCATCTTACAACAGCCTCAGATGACCCCTTCCCATAGTGTTTGCATCCATACAGTCTATGGTTTACGACTGTATATCCTGTACATGTATCAGTGGTAGACAGCTGAATGCAAAGTGCTGCCACTGCCTGATGCTTGCCTCTTTGTTTTTGTGCAGCAGGGCTATAGATAGAAATATAACAGAGGCAAGTACAAAATCTACTCTATGTACTAAACAAAAACGTTAATTCAACCCACAACATTTAAAAAGATAATAATAAAAGGGGATGTTATCTCGTGGTGTCATCTAGTGGTCATGCTGTCTAACTGCAAAAATTACATTTAAATAAAGTTTAGAAGTTGAAAATAAAAACAGAGGAATATACTGTTATCACCCTACAGCCCCCATTCCTGCTGTTATAATCAGACCAGAGATGCCAGTGTATCTGTATGTGCTTCAGTGTACTGTCTTGTAGGCAGTGGAGGCAGGTCCTTGAATCTTCTCAGCTGTGAGAACATACTGCACACTACACCAAAATGTGATTTGTGGAGCATCATTACATGATTATTTTATTAATATGAAATAGTGCCTATTCTACATTCTTCAAATAGTTATTCTAGAGCCATATGTTTTGGTTCATTTGGTTAGACTTTTTTTTATATAATTGTTGAATAGAATTAACTCCTTGCAGTGGTTTATTTAGTTCTTGTTTGGCACATTTTCCCAACAGCACTGTGACCATTTTAAAGATGAGAATAACTTAAATTTCATCTCTAATTGTGTAGTTTACATTCTGGTCAACAGTGTGTTCTGAATTAGGGGAATGTGTCAGCCTCCACCACAAAAAAAATCTTTCTTTAGCCAAATACAGTACATTTCCAATATTAGATGATTCTGCAAAACTCAGCCAACATTTCTCTCCAAAGTCTTTCTTTGTAAAAACATCTGTGCATGATAGCTGTGATTTGGTTAGATAAAGAGCATGGTTACAGTTAAACAAACATGTAACCATGCAATTCTACAACTGAACTCAAACTCCCAATCTCCTAGATGAAAGTTACCCACCAACTGTCTGACCATACCTGTTCTTAATGTCTCGCTATAGAACATAGTTTATTGCTATATTGTTTGTTTGTTTTTCAGCAGTTATATGCTAAAACTACTCAAATTTTTACATGGGCCAAGAAGGTAGAAATTTGATGTGGACCCAGGATTTATTTTCACTTTCTTTTGACATTTTTCTTGATGATTAATATCCGGTATATTTATGGGACTTTATGGGATATCTACTGAGTGAAATTTTAGTTTCATTTGTCACCAGTTAGTTTTTACCAAGCTACAATTTCCACCTTTGCCACTAGTCAAAAAAACCACTAACACCTAGTAATATCAGGCTTTTGTCTGCAATTGGATTGGATTCAGTCAGCATTCACTCCTGGGTCAAATGACTCTGCAGTAGACAGAGGGTTTTGACTGGCTCCGGCTCCAATCGGCAGTGATGGAAACATGATACTCGGGCAAACACACTAGTTTGCAAGGTGAGAGAGTGCCTCGCTTTTCGTCAAACATAATGCACCGGGGGAAAAAACAGAGAGACAAACTCTACTGGCTTGGGGGCATGTTTTAAAAAAAACACATACCTGCTAATTATGGTGTAAAAGAGGGGACATGGCCGGGACATGCAGCACTCAGAGCAGTTCAGAAGGAATGAGCCTCTCTTCTGATTAAATCAGTTAATTATTAGGTTTAAGTTCGGCATTAAAAAATACAGTATGCTACCAGAGGGTTTAAATGAAATAATATAAATTTCAGAAGACACTGTTGTTGTAACAGGGGTCAGCAACATATGAAATGTGTGCTAGTATGGGGCAGTGTTAAAACAAATTAAACCAGCATGATGAATTAATATTCAGCAAACAGTTTAAGCTGAATGACACCACTTTCCATTTAACAAGGTGAATCTAGCAGGTCTTTTCAGCCCAGTTGGACAACAGACTTCATGTTTGCTGCAAAAGGTGACAAAACAATGGTTTCGCACACACCTGATTATTTATGTCAGTCTGAGACTCTACTGACTCTACTCTGATATTCACTCTCTTTTTTTCTTCTGAATGGCTTGGAAGTTTCTAATGTAGTCAATGGTGTAGTCAAGGGACAACAATGCTTTGGCAGCCTACCACATTCAGCTGATAAGAAAACAATCTTATTGTATGCAGCAGCAAGAGGACAGGGGCTAGGAGTTGATGGAAAGAAGGAAGGAAGGGTGGAAGGGTGAAGAGCAAATATTTAGGGAAGAGAAAGCCTGTGCAGTGGCAAAGGAGTTCAGGGTTGAGGAAAGATAGAGAATAAATTGATAGAAAAAGAAAACACCTTATTTTACGAAGAGGTTGGATATCTGTTTTTCTTAAAAAATTATCTTAAATCTCATATTGATTGGCTAAAAGTGAGCTGGTTAGGTTGTAATTAGATAAAGATAGGAAGAAGCCTGTGGAGCTCAGAGATAGAGAAAAACTGTGGTTGATATTTTGCAAACAAATGAAAAGGGGAAAGACAGGAAGTAGTAAAGAACTGAAGTACCAAGTAAGTTCTGAGATGAGTCACAATGTCACACAAGCACGGACAAGGTTGGATTCTATAGCTACACCAGCACTGTTGATATATTCATATTCATTTATTTTTTATGTAACATTGTGCTTTCCAATACAAATCAGTTCACTGTTTAATTAATTCTGGTCAATTCTTAAAAGGATGTGTTTTTGTTTCTATATTTTGTGAACAGCTAAATATGCATAAATGTCAATTATTACAGAATTTTGAGTGTTAAGGTTATTTCTTATCTATCATCTGCAACTCAAATCATAATAATGTCAAGGCAAAGCATCAATACACACACACACACACACATTCCTGCTTGAAGGGTAATAATCAGGTGCAGTCATTCTTTATTCCTCAGATGATGATTGTATCACAGATGATTGTCATCACCAGATTGTTGTATTATGTAAGCTGAGCCAATAGCAATCATGCCTTACACAGACATTTTCCTTGAAAGTCCTAATCACATCCTAAAAAGAGAAAGGCATCCCATTTTTTCATGCAGAGATTAAATGGGAAAAGTCTTAGCCACACACACAAACATCAATAAATTGTCACGAAACACCAATAGAAATATCAGGGAAACAGCAGGGAAGCTGTATTTTCTTCACTGCAAATAAGTGAATATAATTGCCCTCCTGCAGCTGGCAAGGATAATGTTATTATATGAGAATCAATACCATGGTGTGCTGCAACAACAACAGAGATGCATATGGAAGCATTATCATAAGGAAAGCCCCTTGACAAATCTGATTAGCAGCCATTTGAGAGGGTTGTTCCCAGAAGGACCTGCTGTCACACTGACCCTGCTTAACCTCTTGATTTTTTGGGTTCAAGTCCAATTAACCTTTGGGATGAAGCAAGAGTGTCACCAGCAGTGCAGTCGATAGAAGCCCAATCGTAATAATTACATTTTCTGGTTCATCAAACAGGCCTGAGCACCACCTCACTAATCTGAATCACAGACTCTGCCATTTGTCATTGTAAACACTCAGGACAACATTTTTACCATAGTAGGCTGGTTAGAGTCTAACATGCCCATCTGTGCTGCACTGATTCATCTATTCCTGTTGGAAAAGGGCCAGGCTGTATTCTGAGAAATACTAATGTTACTGATGCTAGCAGTCACACTTCAGCAGCAGCAAAAAAAAAGGACTGGGGCACAGTGGGAACTGGGTATTTCAAACTGGGGAATGTATAAGTAGGGGTTCATCGATGAGTGCAATTCTCATTTTATCAGTCCACTTGGATCCTTTAATGGATCTGGGGTTGTGTCTATGTTTCTCTTTTGGAGAGGCAGTCAGTCAAACAAATTTTAAATAAAGTAAAGTAAATTTACAGAAATAGTGACTCTTAAGTCAACATATTATCCTTGACTGTTAATCAGTTGCTTTTTACAATCACTATCACAGCCTCTGTGTCACATGAAACCGATGAATATGTCTGATGGAATGCACTGTAACAAATTGCTGTAGTTTCTACAGTCAAATTTTACAGTAACTTCTTGTTCTGTTGTTTTACGATGTTTACCTGTATATCGCAATGCATCATGGGACAAATATAATTACAGTAGCTGACAGCATTTTTCCACAATAACACATTGTAAAATTACAGGCAAGTTGTATTCTGACTGTAGATGGTGCATGTTAGGCTTCTCAATGCTTGGCAAACCGAAGGTATGTCTTAGATTAATGTTTATAAAGCACTTAAAACAGAAAAGCTAATTTCATAAAATTAAAAGCTGTATATTGTGATCCACTATGCATGTTAATTTGCTAATTTATGTAGGCTAATGAATGCACAACAAATTATTTTCAAGGTTTTGGTTTTCATCTTTTGTAGTAGGGATGACCTGCTGTTTTTTCCCGCCGATCACTGATCATCTGTGAGCCAAATCGGCTTTTACACTGCAATACCGTTTTTTTGTTTTGTTCTAGCAGGTATAACTTTTGCAAGCAGATGTAAGTTTGAAATTATTATACATTGAAGCTTTTGAAAATTATATTGGTATGCTCTTGTTACCCTCAACAGTTAAGCTATTTTTTTAATGTATTTTTTCTTGTAGGTGTTAGCAACGGGAGCTGACGTCAAAAAAACACTGACACTTCCTGACTTTCCGAAAGTAATCGTCTTAGGTAATGTATACAGTTTTTTTTTTATCTGTTGTTAAGCATTGCACAGACCAAGACTATATAACAGTTAAACATGTGAATGTGTTTATGTGGAAGGCAACAGAAATTATGTTAGATCATAAACTGCCTTTGTCTGCTGCCCTCTGCAGTTGTCCAAGTAAGACAAAAGTAACGAGCCCATTTAGTAATTCAGTGATAGGAATAGTTGGGATTTTTTGTCCTAAGGGTTAGGCTTACCAACCAGCACTGACGTTGTTGCATGGACATAAACCTGGGCATAGAGTCCTTCAATTGAAGATCTCATGACTAGCCCAACAACAGTGGCAGCAATCTGGGACAACTACCAAACAACATTTTAAACCACAACAAACATGCCAAAAATATGTTTAGTAATCCACAACAGAATATATATTAACTGAATATTTAATGATTTTTCCTAAACATTTTATGGTGCCCTCAGACCACTCCTTACTTTGGAACAATTTTGTTTGTTACTGAATGGCAGTATTACTACACACTGGAGCCACTAGGTGGCCTGTGCAGTGGTGTGATATCTAAAGAGGCTCCAGTGTGTATCCAGGCTGTTTCACAAACAAAATAGTTTCAATACAATGAGTGGTATAGGAGCACCGTAAAGCAGCAAAATACGCTAAATATGGTTCTGTTGTGAATACTAAAAATGTTACATCGGTGTGTTTTGTTTGATGCGATTGTTGTCCTTGCAAGCTGGTCAGGAAATCTCCAACCAGAGGACCTGCTGCCTGAGGTTATGTTGATGCAACTATATCACTGCTGGTCAGCTCATGCAATCTTGTGAAGTTTTGCTTTTCATATTAAATGGGCAAATTATTTTCTTGTCTTGAACAATCTGATGGATTCGGCTCCCTCTTTTAAAGGAGCTGCCAGCGCAGTTTTTTCAGGAAGTTTCTTTTCGTGTGATTTTGTGATTTCAGATGTTTTGTTGGAATCAATCCAACCAAAGGCACCAAGACGGCAAAGCTGGTCAGCCAAAGAAGTGGGAAGGTGCGTGAAAACAAGAACAACTCTGTCAGTCCTCACGTCTCTTCTCTCCTCAAGTGATTAATGGACTTTGAGTGTAAGTCAAACATGAGGACTGTTCTCTTCCTCACTATGTGAATGGACATTATTAACATTTTATTAGTATTTACATCTTTTGCTGATATATTAAGATTTCCAAACACACCTTCTTCTTAATACATTTCTACCTCAGGTCCTGGTTTCAGATTGGGCCGTTAAGCCGAGTATGTTGTCAGTTTTAATAATGTCTGACTATGTTGAAACTCTTCGTCAATGTGAATTCCACTGGGTGGCCGGTGTCCAAAGATATATAATTTACGTTTAAGAGCTTTTCTGAAAAAAGAACACCATGTACTTAAAACATTGTGAAACTGTATTGGGTATCAATAAAAGTTTTATTTTGTTGCAGCTCTGGCTCCGTTTTTATTTAACAGGTGAAGAGACTTTAGTCCAATGTTGATGGATTTTGGATAAACAGTATGCATGGTCTCATTCAAAATACCTCACAGTATGCATAATTTGCAAATCTGCTAATGTAAAAATAAACTAAAAGAATTGTACAACATATTGTATTTTGAAGTATTAACAGCTATTTATTGGCAACTTTAGTCGCCAGGTGACTTCTGTAATTTGAATAGAATACAAGGTAATGTTGTAAACTAGATTACAATTAATTGCGGTTTTCTGTAAAAAAAAAACAATACAAGAAATTGTTGTTATTTATATACAACAAAAAAACTGTAAAAGGTATCCTGTACTTTATTGGCAACTTTTTTGCCATTTTACTGTTAATTCTACAGTCAATTCTTTACAGTGTGTGTGATAAAGAAGCTACTGTGAAAATGTACTGTGAACCAATCTCCTCCAGCACCTTTACACATTTTTGTAAATCCTCTGTTGTACCCATGATAAATGAGAGCTTTATGCTAGGTTTATACACTGTATATCTTCAATAAGAATTATGTTATTTATAGTATTAGCTGTATGTGATCATTACATATTACTGTTTACTGAAAAGAGAAGATCAGCGGAATCTCCCATGTTCATGTCTTTCTTTGCTGCGGAGATCATGTTCAGATTAAATGTCTGAAAAGCCCCTCAGGAAACCAGATTTTCATGGTAAATGGGTGCAGAGACACTCTCAGCCCAGCAAGGTCGGAGATGCCAGACAATTTGATAGATTGATGTCTCACCCTAGAGGTCAGCACAAGCACACAAGTTGAAAGATCTAATTAGAGGCTCACTGGGATGTCAGATGAGTGGTAGATTATAATCAGAGGAGACAGACGAGGCTAGAAGAGGAATTAGATATTGTTTCATGTTCGCTTTCTAGTACTGTAGATCCAGTCCTGCATTTTTCTTTTTGGATTGTTATGTTTTCACTATAAATGTAAACAGACTTTATGCTAAATTAATAACTGCAATTAAACTTCAGATTACAACAAAATAAATAAAATACCTACCTGTGAATAGAAAGCATGTTTGGGCTGAATTTCTCAATTGCGATCATAAACAGCAACAGTATTGCAAGTGTTCCTGCAACTATCTGCTCCTTTCAGACCTGCACTGCTCAAGTCAGAGGACAAGTCTGGTCTCCTCCTGAACCCCTTGTAAAAATTCTGAATAATGTCCGAATGAGCCCCATGTGACAACACAGCAGGAGATTATCAAGAGGATTTACTGTGAGCAGGTGGGCATATTGATGACGTTTTTAACACATTACAGATGCAAAACTGAAAAAAAGGATAAAAAAAGGAATCATACACAAAGAAAACGTTGACCCTTTGGTGATAAGGGCCGATGTCAGTGTTGATCAACTGTTCTTGTTAACACTGCTGAGTGGAGAATCTCCTGCAGCATTCTTCATAAGTGAAGGGCAAACTCTGGACAAAGTTTGGACCCCATTATCCTGAGATTTTCCAGAGTTTCATATCTGAAAATGGCTTATGATTATCACTTATTATCACTTTCATGAAACACTCAGATCTGTTACATTGTGCTTTCCATCCACAGTGAGTTTCCCTACTTTTCACTTGAGAAATGTTTAATAATAAAATTTTCAGGTCGTTACATAATATTCACTACCACAAAAAGACTTCTCATTTTCCCCTTTGTTATGTGACTGATGAGCTGCAAGTCAGATCAAGAGATTCAGCTTTTACATTTGTAAGTGACATCGGTGTGGCAGGATTTATGTAGCAGATAGTGTATAGCAGGAAATTACACTCTCCGTGGTAGTGGAGGTGTAAGCAACATCCTAAAGGAAGAAAAGGTGGGGGTTGCAAATCTTTGAATCTATTTGACAATGCAAGTATACTGGCACCTTTCAAGTGTATGATGATTCATCTTGCACTCAGAGTTGTTTACGTGTCCAGTGTTAATGCTTTCTGGAGTTTTTAACTATCATTTCAGCTTTTCATGTTGAGCTGCTAGTTACTGTCAAGTCTGCTTATGGGACGTGATGCACATTCAGCACTATTGGCTACTGTAAATGGCACTCAACAGATCACTCTGTAATTGTTTTACAAGACCTGTTTCACAGGTACAGAGGTAAGAGTTGTGTGTCTGTGTGAGTGTGTGTGTGGGTGTGGTCTGTATTTATATAGCGCTTTTCTAGTTTTGATGACTTTTCAATTCAGGTGATTGCCATTCACAAATACATAAAGTGCATCTATGGGCAGCATTCTTTTGTTCTATGGGAGATGGGATTAAACCACTGACATTCTGGTTGGAGGATGACGGCTCTACCCCCTCAGCCACAGCCCTGTATGTGTGAGTGTGTGTGTGTGTGTGTGTGTGTGTGTGTGTGTGTGTGTGTGTGTGTGTGTGTGTGTGTGTGTGTGTGCGTGTGTGCGTGTGTGCGTGTGTCTAAGTGAACAACTTGATCCATTTATTAATAGTCTAACATCTCTATATGGCAACTAGTCTATCTATCCCTGTCAAATTAATATGTGTTGGGAAATTGTTGGATTTGTCAAAAGGCATGAATTTTTCCATATACAGTACCTGGAGATGGATTGAATCCCTGTTTCTCTCACTTTATGGATGCTAATAATACGGCTCTACCGGCAGCCACCAGACCAGCAGACAGAGAGGTCACAAAGTCAATGCAGAGGCTTGCTGAGTGTTAACAATATGCTGCTGGGAGATCGAGGGGAGGTCGGTAGCAGGTTGAACTGGCTTTGTTGTGCCACATGGCTTCTAAGCTGAATATGGGCCACGGGGGAGTTGTTCACCCAATTGTTCTACTCTTGATGACATGAATCCACCTCCATAGCAGCTCTGCTGAAATAGTTGCACCCCCACTTCCCACTGACAGATGTATCTTTATTCAAGGATTTATTCAGCTTTTTTTGTTCTTTGAACAGGATTAGGATTATTTAAAAGGGATTAGTGTTATTTTTATGGATAATTTCAGAGTTTGTGTCAAAGGGGATGAATCTGAGTGGGTCATTGGCTGCCCGTTTGATGTTTGTTTGAGCTGTTTGTTTGACATGTAGTGAACTGGGAGTGACATGCTTTCTCTCGTGTTATGATTCTGTTGTCAGGATGTAAGAGTCTGTAATATTATTCCTATGAAGATATACAAAAATATGTATCACTGAACTGATGAGGGAATTAGATCCATATTGAACCACACAAACAAAACAAATGTTACGTGTAATAGTTTGGCAAAGTTTTCTAAAAATGTCTCCTGTGAAATGTGAAATGTAGCACATTTCTTGAGCCAATTCTGTTATGTAGTTTAGAGGATCACATGACAGGATATATAATATCATATACATCATCATAAATAAGTAACATAATTGGTATATTCTGGGACAGAATATGTGTCAGCATCTTTATGCTTAACACTTTCTCTTTCACACTTAAACAAAAACCCACAAACAACCACCAACAACAGGCTTTTGTGTATAGTGTGAAAAGGAACAATCAGCATTCTTACCCAGGTCAAATGTACTAGTCACAGGTGTTGGAGGCAGTAAGGGCTTGTCTCATCCACTGGTAACTTCTGTGACTCTGCCATCTCAGCCATAAATTCCATCTATGTCAATAAATCGTAATTAAACATTGTTCAGTCTGTGTTAAAAAGTCTCAGTAAACATAGTAAACATCAACAACATTCTGCTTTATCCTTCTTGTGACCACACGTTAGGAAGTGCCATCCTGGAGGACTACCTGTGCAAACTGATTAGGCTGTAGGTACCTTCTCATGCTACCAGTAGTCACAAGGACACTAGCAGAACAAAAAACTAGAGAAGAATCAGTCAGGAAGGATTGCACTTACACGTAGAACTTGTAGTTTGGCTTTTTTGAAGACTTATTGTACTTACATGATTCTTGCAATGTATGCAATGTAATGTAATGTAAAAGGATAAGGCGAGAGCAATTGTCTGTGGCCACCACATGCAAAACCATTCACAATCACTTGTACTTCCTAAATGGACAGATTGATATCCCTGAAGTTTACCTGACTTGGTGTTATACTGTGACAATTAAGTGTTCCCTTAATATTTTTGAGCAGTGTATATCTAAGAAATCTAGTCATTATCATAATCCATGATCAACTGCCACCACAATCCACGATCTACCATAATGTCACTATCCAGGATCACAATCCACTAGATGTATTCTTTTAAGTAAAACTATAATTGTAGTATTATCGGGATATATTGTATCTATGATTGTTTTCAAGACTTAAAAATACTAAAAAGAACAGGATCAGCATTCTGGGGACAGTAAAAGCTGCTCATACTTTATCTATTTTTGTAAGATCAATACTCTGGGACAAAGATATCAGTCCAGAAATGATTGAGATTTGATAGACATGAACATAATCTCACTGTTAGTGTCATCATTTGTTATGCCCACATAATGAGATAAGAGGCTGTGATATGGTGGGAAAGTGTATGCTTTTGTTTCATGTTACACAGCCTGGTTACCTATAGTTCTCCTCAATCCACTGAATGGCAGAACATAAAAAATCTCACTGACAGTTAACATGCCAAACTACCCTATAAACAACTAATGACAAGCAATTCCATCTGATGGGTGGCCACTAATCTTGTTGCCTGGATTTCTCCATGTGTGTCCTACTTGTTTATGGCCCACCAGACCTATAGGTGATCAACATATCTATGGGTATTAGAAGACCCTACAGCTGTTCATTTATCTCCAGCAGTCAGCTCCCTCAGCATCACAAAAGCACAATCATGTTAAATGTCACAGCTGATGTCGTATAAGACAGTTGGGCAACAAAATGTCTCTCTGACCATGACAATCCACATACAGGGGCACACTTTTCATTTACATCTGAATGGTTGCCTCAAGTACAGCAGCCCAGCTATTTGTTATGCAAAGTAATGCACAGAGTGGAAGAAAATGAACACAACAAGAACAGTAGAGGAATCGGTTCCTCAGCAGCACCAATTCAATTCAGTAGCACACTTAAATTTCATCACAGTGTGATGCTGTTAGTGCTGTTATTAATTAATCAACTAATTCTCTGTAACCCTGTTTTCACCCTCCAATGCGATGACGCCAAATGAGGTTCAGGCCCATAGACCTGTATATTAAATTTAAAAAAAAGAATTCAGTACTACAACCGTCCTCCTACTTGACAACATTTTAAGGAAACATAACTAATAACATCTTCTTTGATGATATCACATCAACTGGATAATTACGCTAAACTGTAATTAACATATATCCATTAATACTGAAATACTTGTGGCTGTTAATATACTGTACATAGAGCAGTTTCTTTACCACCTGATGCAGGTATAGAATTTAGAATCAGGTCATTAGAACCAGCTGTGCTGCAAACTGTGGGTCTCAAGAGGATGGATTGTTGCTGCTTTAGTTACCATGTCCACAGGCCACCCCTCCACCCCCTCTGTCCTTCTGACCTTTGCTTAGGCAGCATGTAACATCTGACCTGTGCAAGAAATTTATCACAACATTAACTACAACATATCAATTAGAGACTGGCAAGTCTCCAGGGTAGGTGGCTATCTGGAAGCTGTTTGACCTTGCTGCCAAGATTAACTCTGCTTTCTAATATGAGTCTGTGATCTGACCCCTCTGTGTGATGTACTAGTCAGCTTCCTACCCACCACTGTTGCTGACCAAACAACTATTAAGAGGATGTATAAAGAAATTCGGGGGGCACACTATGATTTCGGTATGGTTTAAGAATCCAGATCCATAAGAACCAATCAGTCATTCTACTACAAATCACTGCTTTTGGTGACATACTTTTAGACTGTGCACTGACACAGATGTATCTGCAATAACTAATAATGACTAATTTATTAGCCTGTTCCTTTGTCTTTCAAATTAAAGGATTTCAATGCACCATAAAACAACTAAAAAAGATGTGATGTGTGAACACAGTGCTGTGGTGAGATACTGTTAGTGTTATGGTTTTGTTGAGGTGTATTAGTATTGAGGTTTTTGCCAAATCAATGTTAATTCTTCATATTTTTTAAACATCAAAATCAAAATCTTGCAGTTTTAATTTAATCACAAGGCTTGATGAAAATGAATATGAATATATTAACTTTTTATAAAAATTTATATCAAATGAACTTTATCTTAATGTTGCATTATAGATATTTTGTAGCAACAAAGCATGAAAACCAAAAAAATTAACATGTTGCAGTTTAAAATAACACATACATGCAATTTTGTATGAATTACAGACTGAGACGGTTAAAATTAAAAGTTTTTTTTCTTAATTTGTAAGAGTCAAAACGGATCATAGTTGAAGAAACACCCATATGTGTTGTTATTAGTGGGAACAGAAATTAGAACAGATGTATTTTTGTTATTTGACTTGTAAAAGGGAAATATCTCAGCCAGAAGCTCCTCACAGTCTGAACACCAAACACCTCTTCTGCTCTTATCAGACTCGGCATCCAGGTTGTCAGGGACAGTCCAAACACAGAGGGGTGTCAGGTTTCCTCTGACCATGGAAAAACCATGGAAGTGCAGGGACTGTGTTTAACCCAAGCTTCAGACAGACAAGGCACAACTGTTGTCCACTTACTTCCTCTTGCCCAGACTCCATCCTCCTCAGTCATCACGGCTGTGGGGACTTGTGGCTGGAGGGCAAAGCCTGTCCCATCCTGTCTGAGGATGTATAAACAGCATCCTCGTCTTTCCCAATTGTTGTCTTTATCAGGTGTTCAGCCTGCAATTGACAAGTCAACCACAGCTTGCTGATTGACACTTCCTTTAAAGACAAGTATAGTGAGGTCAGTGGTTTTTTTTATAAATAGCCACCTAATTCTCACAATATTAGTTTTTTTACTGTGTTGTGGTGTAGTCCAGGGAAGTTTATTGAAGTACTTGACTCAGTTGTTAAGTGGGCCAGTAGGGCAGATTTATCATAGTAGTTTTGAAGAGCAATTTTTGTATAAATAGTGGAAATCCTCTCATTAGCATTTTGAGGGGAGAGGTTTTATGATAAATGGCTTTCTGATGTTAAAAAGTATCACTTACCGTTTTGTTTCGAAGGATTTCTCATTAACCATAGTCTGTCTAATTCAATTCATTTAATCACAGAAAAAATTCTGCCTTTCTAGTTTTTTGACTACAAAGTGATTGATATGCTCTTACAGAGAATGTATAATGTCATGCAAGGCTCACAAGATCCTTTCCAGCTCTTCCTCTATTTGAACATGTCACACTCTCTTGATCTATTCCCTTGATTGCTATTGATTGTCTGAAAGATTTTATCATAAAATCTTTATTTTATGGAGGCTGTGATATACTGTCGGTGTACTACCTAAACGTTGTCACCCCTGTGTAGCCCCTACATGAGGCTACAACAACAGACATGGATAAAACATTTATCCTAATGATTCTTCTTTATTGAATTCTCTATCACTCTGATAAAGTAATGACAACATATGTAAACCTATCATTCAGCAGAAAGATTGATTGTGTTTTTGTTCAATGAAATAGGTTGAT
Source organism: Verasper variegatus (assembly GCA_026259375.1). NCBI lineage: Eukaryota > Metazoa > Chordata > Actinopteri > Pleuronectiformes > Pleuronectidae > Verasper > Verasper variegatus. Next base: position 26,180,386 of record CM048041.1, read on the forward strand.
GTGGCCTATGCAGTGTCTCAAGACCCAACCTGCGAGGTCAGTCAGATATCAGGTTAATGTTGAGGTTATAGTACATTAAGTATTACTGTGACAACACACTTTCTAAATATATTTATTTCGTATGAGGCAGACTTGGACAGCTGTGGCGCAGGAGGTAGATGAGTCATACACTAACTGGTTGATTCCATGCTCCTCCAGTCTGTATGCTAAAGTGTATTTGACCAAGCCACTGAACTGCCAAATTGCCCCTGATGGCTGCTCCATCAGTATGTGGATGGTGCAAAAAAATGGGACTTGTAAAGTGCTTTGTGTCTTTCTTTTGATAAGACAAGAAAAAGCACAATAAAGATCCATTTACCATGTGCTTCACGCACTTGGTAATACTGGAAATTAAGATTTCTTGGCCTTTGTTATATTGGCAGTAAACTGGCATTAGTGTTGGACATGTACTATCCCTGCTCATTAGTATGAGCCAACCATTCTGCTGAGCATGGAGAATACATGTATGCTGATCTTGATATAAGTGTGTTGTGAATATTCCACTTTCTCCCCTGGTATATAACCTCTGCATAAGATGCACAGTCCCCTTAATATTGAATGGATACTCTGGTTATAATAGAAAAAAAAGGCATAAACCTCTCAGATGAGTAGCAATAGAACCTGTCAATATACAAAAAACTAAACTCTTTTTTGTGATCAAATTTATATATATTTAAGAGGAACCAGCAACACACATTGCAACTTAAAAAAAGTAGACTTGAAGATAAAAATATACCTTAATGACACTGTAATGATAGTGTAGATAAATGTAATTCAAAATGTTTACATTACTTGGTAATATAATGAACACTGGCTGAACACCAGCCAACTATGTCCATGGTTCAAACATAATGGGATGACGTGGTCTTGCCCCTCAGGAAACTTGGAGGGGGTACCTGGTTGGGTGTACCTTTATATCTATTGTAATAGTGTTTATTATATTTTATTTCATTTTAGGGGGTGCAGTAAGTAGACATTTTGTAGATTAGGAGAATTATTCCATGGAATAATAATTTGAGAACACCTGATAATGGTAGCACCCAATATAGGAATACCAGTGTGGGCGTGGACCTCCACCTGGACCAGAGGATATATCACTGCAGATGAGAGCTGTTTGCTGATTGATCCTCTGGTTCAAAAGGCAGCAGCGGAGCTGCCAGAGAGAGACACAGAGATACATGGAGTGAGACACAAATGGCAGATCTGTGGGGAGATCCCGGTGGCATCAGAATGTGTCACAACCAATGAAGCAGTATAAAATGTGCCAGTTACCATATGTCTGTGCAGCTACCAAAACTTCACTTTGTGGCTATCATGTTTGCTGCTGAAGCTGATCCTGTAAAAATCACACATGGTTGGTACAGTTTACCACTCACTTTGGCATCTTTGATTTATTGGATCATCTAGCTGCTAAATGGTCCTTCTTAACAGCCCTGTACAAATAGTCATTTATTGTCTTGTTATTGAGTTATTTCAATAAATGCAGTCCCCATGCATTTGTGATCATAGAACCCTCTTGTCAGTTGGATGTTTGTATAGGATTTATATTCATTATTTTATGTTTGTAATTTAGATTTACCCTACAACTGCTCAAGAGTGCTTCATTCGGGTCACAGCAGTACACCCAGCAAGTTTGAATGATTTTGCAACTTAAAAGTTTTAAAGGTTAATTTCACTAAATTCTGTGGCTCCCCTTCAGCCATGATGAAATCCTGTTGTCTTGGAATACACTATTGTGATAGTACTTTCATCTAAAGCCGGACAGCGTCAGTCAGTCTATGTCAGTGTCATAGTATTTCAATGTTATTCTATTGGTGCGGGAGCAGCGAGCAGGGTTATACTCTTCTGTTTGGTTTTTAACCCTGCTCACCTGAACCTATAAGCCTTTTCAGAATCCTAGGCTCTGTTAATTGATGTCCTCTTAGATAATATGTATGCTAATATTGCAGTATAATTTTATTATGTTCTGTGCAAGAATATTAGTATAATGTGTTTTTATTTCTCTTTCTTTCTCCTGTTATTTACCACACTAAGCTACTGTCTGATATGTGCTATATTGTGTTTCATATGATACCTTAATGCACTCCTGCTGTCCTCCTGCTCAGGGACTACAGGTGCAAATTAGCTTTTACAGCTAACCCTGGCATATTTACATTGGTTGTAATACTGATGTTGATCAATGTGCATTGTCCCTGATTAAAAAAATAATAATAATAATAATAATAATTCCTAGGTGGCATTGTCTTTCTTTTGACATTTCAAATTAATATGAAGTACAGCCCTATTTTAGTTGCTGGGCCTGAAGACATAAACATGAAGTTAGCCTGATAACTGCAAATCCTGCTTTGTTGTACAGGCCCTGTCTGTGACAACAGTTGTAATGTTCTGTTGCGTGAAATATAGTAAAATTGTGTAAAGTGTGTTTTCTGTAATGTTGTTTTGCGAAATCCTGCTCGACATGCAACATTTCTCTTTTGTGATTGAACAAAATTTCTTTACCCTTGTGTTGTCCCTGCTTCATCCCGGCTGTTGGCCCCCTCACATAGCCCACCCCATATTAGGATGCACACGTTGGGCAATAGACAAGTGAGCAGCCCTTGCAGATGTATTTGTTACACCCACGGCACACGGTGTGAGTTTTACAGTCCTTTTTCCTGGGGCATATCTGACACCTCTTCCTCTTACTCGCCCCAAGGGGGGCTGCTGCTAGGACTATGGAGGAAGTCGGACGCTCGGGTCGAGCGTCGTCATCGTCGTGGTCAAGAGCTCTCTGTGCGGCGGCGGCGGCTTTTACAGCCTTCACAACCGTGGCGGGCGCTCCCTTCGTGCGATGAATGGAGTCACGAGAGCCTTTCCCAGCTGCTCTAGGAACACCCTCCGCTTGTTCCGCTTGCCCGGCATCCAGTCGGGGTTGATCTCTCTCCATATCACAAAGGCGTTGTTGGAAGAGACGTCGAGAATGTTGTGAAAGACAACCAGGGGCCAGCGTGCGGTCATCCTCCTGCAGCTGTACGTTCCGATCACCTTGTCTAGATTGTCCACGCCACCTTTGTTTGTGGTTGTAGTCCAGGACGATGACCGGTTTCCCGTCCTCGCGGTCGCTGACATCAGCCTCTGCGTGCCGCGTGCTCAGGAGCACCATGTTCCTGTTTTTCTTTGGGATATAGGACAGTGGCGGTGGGGTGAATGGGAACTTGGATGAGAACACCTCTCTTCCCTTGACCACCTAACCTCTGAACGGAACCAGTTGCTCGTCCATGGTCACGGTCGGTTGTAGAGGCGCGGCAGCCACGCCACCCACGCGTCCCAGACCTCTTGCACGGCCACCAATTTGTCCGTGGCTCGTCTCGTCTCGCAGTCGTCAAAGCGCAGCAGTCTGGAGTACGTGTGGTATTTTCGACGACCCTCCCGATTCATCATCTCCAGGATGATGTTCTCTACCGTCGGCGTGATGAACAGGCAGAACGTCGAGGCTAGGTCACCCATCGTCGTCGTCTCTGCCTTCTTCTCAGCCTTCTTTTCTGTCTGCTTCTCGATCTCCTTGTCCGTCTGCTTCTCGGTCTGGCTCTTTCACATCCTCTTCAGGTTCAGAGGATGGTTGCTGGGAGAATAGTTGTTGGAGAACCTGTTCTCTGGTGAAACGCTCCTGGCGTGACATCGTGCCATGGTCCGGGAGGGGGGCACATGGAGTATGATGCGCTGGCTTCTTTGTGGGTCTCATGTACCCCCCCTCGATTACAATTGGAATCAGGTGTGGGTCTAAATGACCCCACAGAGCACCACAGCGCCCTCTCTGGGGGTCTAAATGACCCCCCAGGAGAATCGAGAATGACAATCCATTGGTCTCAATTACCCCAGGAGAATTGGATAATGACAATCCTTGGGTCACCCTAACCCTAACCGGCCAGGGCTTGCGAATGATCACACGCACGCACAAACACACACACAGACACACACACACTCTGGGTCAATTCGACCCAGGAACAACACAAGGGTTAATATTGTTCAACTTAATTTCCTGTTCCTCGTGTTTTTTTAAATGATGAAATGTTTTGTTTTCTGAACTACCCTCAGTAGTATAGAGGCATCAACCGACAAGTTTTAGAGCCACTAAAAAAAGAAAAGGCTTTCCTTTTTTCACTACTTTCAACAATCCTAAACAATCACCACAATTTTAATTAGATTTCAAACAAATATGGACAAATTTAACTAATAATAAAATGCAAGTTGACCCATGCACTTTAAATGACATTAATACAAATCAGTAGGCCCTGCACAACCTTTTTACATTACATTACATCATTTACCTGTCGCTTTTATCCAAAGCGACTTACAATGTGCATTTAACCATGAGAGTACAAACCCAGAACAGCAAGAGTCATTTAAGTATAATTAGGCCCAATCCAATTTCATCCATTCTCCCTACCCCTTAGCCCTTCCCCTTCGCATTCCCGTGTAAGGGTGGGCTGTCCCAATACCTGTTGGGACAGAGCAGTAGGGCCAAGTGTCAGGGATGTACAGCCTACGAAACAGAGATTTTTCAACCACTACCCCTTGTGACTGCGTTTCAAGGGACAAAATAACCCTTGAAAACCATGGGTAGAGAGAAGGGGTGAAATGGGATCTGGCCTTAGTCTTCAAAACTGCTACATGTAAGTGCAATATATAAGTATTAATTTAATATTTAATATAAACCCACACAGTTGACGATGGTTATTAGACATCATCTTCTTAACCAAGGTGTAGTCGGAAAAAGTGTTTATCCTGCGGCGGAAGATGTGTAGACTTTCTGCTGTCCTGATGTCCATGGGGAGCTCGTTCCACCATTTGGGAGCCAGGACAGCAAACAGTTGTGATTCTTTTGAGTGGTTAGATGTCCCTCGCAGTGAGGGAGCAGCAAGCTGATTGGCAGATGTAGAGCCAAGTGGACGGGCTGGGGTGTAAGGTTTAACCATGTCCTGGATGTAGACCTGATCCGTTCGCAGGACAGTACGGAAGTGCTAGTGTCTTGAAGCAGACGTGAGTAGGCACTGGTAAGGATTGAAGGGAGCGGAGGAGCAGTGTAATGTTACACTTGATTGTGACGTAACTCAAATAAATATATGGCACGGCCCCCATCTGTCAGAACCCAATAGCATGACACTTGAGCAGTTTAGGAGTTGCAAGAATTCAGGTTTAATGAACAAGCAGGGGTCAAAACCAGGCAGACTTCCTTCCCTGAGGCAGCGCAGACGCTGCCTTTTAAGCACGAGGACCAATCAGCTAACAGCTCTCACCTGCGCTGATTTATCCTCTGTGGTGCAGGTGAGGGTGCTCTCCCAGCCCCCTCACCTCCACATACCCCCATCACCACTTTCAGGCCAGGGATTCATCCGGCCTGACCTACTCCCCCCCCATGAGGTCACCAGGCCAATATAAGTGTTTACATTAATGTTGCATAAGTGTGAATTTTGCCAGCCTCTACACTGTCAAGAACTCTATATCCTTCAACTATATGGTCATTTTGGTTATAGTTATTAATTTAATTGTTAATCAGAGTTCCAAATTTGTAGATGGTACTTTAATGAGACTTAATCAATAAATTGGCTATATTTTCCCTTCCTTTGAAGGGTGGTGCCCCGAGGTAACTATAATCAATTACAGTTAGTATTTAATATTAATATTTTTAATATTAATATGCTATTTTTTTGGGATAACCAAATTTATTGAATCCCGAAAGGCACACCATTTAATGGTGTCACGTTTAATGTATCAATTGCACAACACCCATTTTGATGGTGCCATGTTGTTTTTCAGCATGTTGTTTCAGCTGTATCATTAAAGTACAGTAGCAAGCTCCAAGCTAGCACGGCCTGTGGTGCGTCCATGGATGCTGCTGCTGCTGTGTAAAGTCTCCAGGAAGATGATTTAGGTGTACAGAAAGAGAAATGTGCAGTGCAGCCAAAGAAGGATTTTTGGAACAATTTAATTAATATAATTTATTTATGCAAGTTTGTCTCCTTGTTGTAATTTTGTTTTGTTTTGTTTAAGCTTAATTCATCGTCTTTTTTTATCACTGTCTTACGATTTTGTCACAGTTGTTATGGTGCCAGTTTCCTGTTTTGTCAATGAAAGTTTTCTTATTTGATGGATCTTTCTTAGGTATTACAGAAATGTGGTATGCATACATACAGGCATACTGTAAATTCACAGTTGTGCTATCTATGTAACAAATATAACCAATGGAAATATTTTTTCCTTTTCAACAAAACAGCTAGCACCAAGTTCTGTTACTGCTTGTCTTAACACAAACCTCAGACAGAGGGGTTCAAGGCTAGTCGACTGTGGGGTGGGATAACCTCTTAACTTTGATACTGCTGAACTGGCTTCACTCTCTCTCTCTTTCTTTGTGTGTGTGGGTGGATGCGTGCGTACTTGCCTGCGTGTGTAGGAGAGACAGACAGAGAGGGCACATGTCTCTGCTGATAGCTGGCCCATATTTGGCTTTTGTCTGTTTGAATGACATCTACTATTTAACCCCTGTGACAGGCTGAAGCAGATTCAATCTGTCAGCCTGTGTTAACCAATGATGAAGGTGAGGCACCTCTGACAGCAAATAGAATTTATTTTTGCCAGAGGACTCGTTCAATCTGCATTCAATCAATGAAAGTAATCTCTTGTTTGTTTTAGGATGGACATCTGGGGCAGGTGGCAGAGAGAAAAAGACCACTATACATTCTACAGAACCCAAATCGGTTTCGTCCGCAACCTTTTATATGGAGGCCAAGTCATTTCAGCTGGGTTAGACTAATGGAAAAGGCTGTTGCCTTCCTTCCTGCAATGTCACTGTAGTAGTTTGTGGGCATATTTATATCGGCAACCTACAGTGTCATTGGCTGAGGCTAGCAGAGGGCATTTCAGATGCAGCTGTGTCCATTTTTATCCTTAAACTTGTGTTTACTTTGAAAGGTGATGTCGAAAAAATCTAATCAATGGGAAAATCCAAATAGGCAGCCAGAAAGTGTGTAAGTGTGTGAGTGTGTGAAAGAGTTGGATCAGTAATATTGAGAGTAGCCACTTGTGACTTATGCAAGTTCAAGGACTTTATTGATCTGTTAGGTGGTTTTATTTAAAGTCAGCCTCCAGCAGTCCGGCTATGAAATGTTAGTGAGAGAGAGCGGACATTTGTCTTCTTCCCTGCATTTATTCACTAAACAAATCAAGGGGGATTATTATTATTGTATACTATATATTAATAATAGGATCAATAATGTAAAGAATAGTTCAATTAAAAAGACAATGATTATATAAATTTAATTAAATACAAAAACCACACCAGATACAATTCCTAAAAACCAGGGCCAAGTACTAAGTGAACTAATCAAAAAAACTTGTTTATACACACTGCACGTCTCTGGTCTCAGTCTCCCTTTCTCTCTGTTTCCTCTTTGTTCTTGCTGTGAATCCAATCTCAGCTCAATCAGCACAAGTGCTGGTGTTTCCTTTTCCCCAATGCACTCTGCACACAGATGTTAAGCAAGAAATAAAGGTCACGAAAGCATTCAAGTGTTACTGATCTGTTTCTCCTTTTCATCCAGTTATGGAGGCTGATTGAGGAAGGGGTTATCAGATGATTTAAGAGCAGATAATGTGGGTCGAGGTGTGGGTTGAATCTGATTAGATGGCAAACAGGTGAAATACTGTGGGGGGGGGGGGGTGGGGGTGTTTTCACAACACCAGCATCAGGTCTGCTTTGAAAGATGAGCAGTGATCTCTGAAGACAAGGAGTAACTTGACAATCCTGCAGATCTGAATCTGTGACAGTGTCCTCCTATCTGATAGTCATTGCAGACTTTCAACATTAGTAAAGACACACTGTTGTGATTTGATTTGCCCTGATAGAAAGGATCAAGCATACTGAGATAAAAGTTGATGTGTGTGATGAATGTGTCATTGTCTGACTGCCAGTCTCATGAGGGTTGCAGACTACCCTGCATGTTTATACACAAACCTGCTGATGCTGATATGAATACTACTCTCGGCATACAGGGTTTCCTACTTTTCCAGCTTCAAACCTTAATTTAATGTCCCAGTAAATGTACATTTCAGCATTATGTATATTTTTTTTAAGTTGAGTAGAGTAAAAGTAGAGGACAAGGGCATGATTCAGTGAAGCTCTGCAAGGATCAATATAAACTGTTTTCAACAAAAGCTGCTGCACAGCTGTATGATCAACTTGGGCCATGCAAAGGTTTACAATGTGGGGAGCTGCCATGGTCCCTGAAGGAGAACATGCAATTCAAATTTATGAAAAGCATTGCTTCATAAAATTGCTAAATAAAATGATTTATCTTACCTTTTTCACAAATCAAAATGTATCTTAAACCTTGACAGTTTGCTCTGAATTGTGTGGAACAAGTCGTCCAATCTAAACGACCATCTGGTTATTTGTCTGTACCCTCTTATGTGACCCTTAAAATAATAAACATATACCAGATCTTCACCATTATGGTTACGATAATTAACACATGGTTAACATTATAGAATGGATATGGTAATGGTGGGATTTAGAAAAGAAATCAAAGTTCTCAAAATGTTTTCTTCCTTAAGTGTGGAGATCTTCATTGTCATGTTACAATAATAAAAAAGAAACCAATATGACCATTGGTCAAAACATTGATCTCCTGGATCAACATCCACTGCGACCTCCTCCTAACAAAGACTTTGTCGCTCTGTAATCTACGTCACCTGGCCTCTTCCTTTGCTCATGTCACATTTACCACAGCCACCAGCGGTGGCCTGACAATGAAACATAACTATCTATCATAATAAGCTGCCGCAGGTAGCCTATGGCCTCATTTTACACAGGGAGTCAAGTCTCAACAAATATCAGCAAGCTCTGTTATAAATGTTCATTTTGTTTCTTGCTTATTGTCACACCTGCGTGTAATAATTACATCTCTGTTGAAAAGACCACATTAGCAATGAAATACTGTACATAAGCCAATTTCTCACAGTGTTGGTGAAAAAAATTGAAAAATAAAATATGTGTGGAAACATATACACCCTCATTGAGGCAGCATGTGCTACAACCGAGAAAGATCTCTCTTCCTGTTTGTTTTCCTGTAACAACAATATGATATTTATCAGTTGACAGACTCAGGTGTCCCAACCTATGGCTACAGATTACGTGTGAAAGGTAAAGAGAAGTGATTAAAATTTCTACAACAATGATCAGTTTGTCAGTTACCTCCTATAAGCTGCTTGAATAAAAATACCCTCAAAACAGAGACATACACATGAATGTTACATTGCTGTGAAATTATAATTGTCAGGTGCTGAGGAAAAGGAATTTAGCCTCCATGTGGGAAAATAAACAATCCATCCTAAGAGCAAACAGGACAAGGCTGGCGTTCTCAGATGGTATCAGACGTCAAAGGTGATAAAAGAATGTTTAAAAATGCCGCATTGAACAAGCATATTTTTTGTGCTTCATAAGTGAGTGTTTGTGATTTTGATAGGTGTGAAAATGTTATCTTTTGATTACACTGTATGTGCGGCTTTGCAAATATCATCATACCAGTGCTGAGGGAAATTCTCCTGATAAGGAGTTTGTGATAGGAAAATTATCACAAAACTATCAAATGTGATGCTGATAAAGCTACTGGGTGGCAATCCTCATGAGCAAAGCTCAAACAGCCTCTGTGCTGTCTTAAATGCAAATAAAAGTTCAGCTAAGATGTATGATCTGGTAAAAAAATTGTAAATGGCTGTAAGGTCAGCCTTAGCATGGCAAAGAGCTGGGTTGAAATGAGGTAATACAAAGAGAGAAAATGCAGCACAAAATACGATGTGTGTATTTGAGAGATCGTACAGACCATCTCAGATCACTTAATAGCGATATATGAACTACTCAAGGTCTACCACCTAAATAACATATTATTGGATTGTGTTGCATCTTCTGCTCTATTACTGGATTGCAGTTCCAAGGCATGAATCCACTTTACAACCTCGTGTCAAACACTATGATATCTATCTGTCGTAAGACAAGCATAGGTGGATGGTAAAACAGATTATATAGTTTCATTATTGATTGACCACAATATTCTTAAATTACTTTTAGAGCTCCAAGCAGCATCTGCAAGGCTAAATGATCGCACAATGTCATTATACTCTGATATCACAGGCCTTTTTAGGTCCATCTACTTTATTTTTGAGAATGGACTGGTGAATAGATGAAATTAATGTATTCATGGCAGTCAAGTAGATTGGGAGGCAGAAACATTTGTCAACATCAATGCCATCTATAAACTCCACACAGTTTGGGGCTCAAATTATGGTACACACTAAAGAATATAGGAGCAACACACTGAGCGCCACACATGTGGACTGAAATAAAGCAAATGGAGTTTCAATTTATGATAAACATTGAATATAATATCTCCATTGCAGATAAACCAGGTATAATAAACACAAAGTCTTCTAACTTCACTCTGCCACATAGAATGTAAATAAAAACTGCTATGTTCAGTCAGCACAGTAACAATAAAAGAGTAACAGCATACTGTAAACTTTTTTGAGGAGGGCTCATGTGAAAGTGAATAATTCTGAAGTAATCTCTAGACCATGATCACAAGTCAACTAATTGTATCTGCTTGCCTAGAAAACACAAAGACAAAACTATGCACACTCACTGGAGGAGCTGGGGGTCGAACGACTAACCGGATGAGCCACAGCTGCCTGGATCAAAATGATTGTAATGATAAATATACATTTATTGATTGATCAAGATTTGGCTTTTTCAGTAAAGGCAGAATGCTAGCTTTCTTAATATATACAGGGACACAGCCTGAACAAGAGAGCAATTAATAATTTTAGGAAGGATGGGGCCAATAATACTGATTACTTCTTTTAGGATGTCAAGAGGGCTAGAAGACCACATGAGAGACAGTGTCAATCAGTTAAAAAGAGAAACTTGCTGAAAATGACTATGGAGAATGGGATGGATATTTTTACGATATTTGAAATGACAGTGGTAGTTGGTACAATATTAGTTCAGATTTCAATGATTTTTTGATTTAAAAAAAGAGAAAAGTCAGTATTTGAAGTGGCTAGCAGGGCAGAAGGAGCAGGGTTAACGAGGCTATTAATGGTTTTGAAAAGGAATCTGGGATTATGGTTATAATTTGCTCTTGTTACTTTATCATAAGAAGTCAAGAGGTCTTTCATATACAGGTAGTTGACGTGCAATTTAATCTGTTCTAGAAATTTCTTAAGGTAATAAATATGAAGTAATTGAGGTAATTTCAGAGGTGATAAATGTAGGCCAACTTACCACATGGACTGATCTATGCATGTCTCTCAAATGTTTAAAAGGAACATGCTATTTTATTTCCTGTCACAATAGTAAAACAAAAAGTGCCTGTAAGAAATGAAAATCTTATCTGAACATGTCTTTTGCATGATATAATAGAATATTTGAGTGAATTTCATCCTATTTATAATGCATCTGGCTACTATTCAAACTAAATATGAAATAATGATATACTAATGTCAAAGTTAAAGAGGCAGCATTTGTGCGTGACAGTTTTATGGTAAGGTTGGTCTATATTCACACTTCAATAAGCAGAGCTGCAAGGAGAGTTTATAGAGATTTGGATAAAGGCTGTAACCTTGGAATTCTGTTCATAAGCCACATTTGTAGGCCATGCAGACCCAGTGTGTGGTAGATGGCTGGTATTGTCCAAGCCATCTACTCTCACTGTTCTGGAGATAAAGCTATTACTCCTTTTAATGGATTCTGCAAGGTTTTGTATTGCAATTCAACTTGAGTGAAAAGCCAGTGGCTGCTGAGGAACAATTCAGGAAAGAATGTGACATATCCAAATACCAGTTGCTTTTTGAGAGGCCAAACAACAGCAGCAAACACACTGAGTATTCAGCATCTTCTATTTACAGCACTGAACTTTAGTGGGCTGGATTCACAGATATACTGTACTGTGTCCACCTAGTACCAGTACAAACAGTCAGATAAAGTATGTACCAAGTCTTTCCTCTCAAGGAAACAAAAATGTGTGGAAGTAGCAGACATATTTTCCACGGGGCATGTGTGTGAAACGCTTTACATTAACTTGCAGTGCATTATTGTGTGCGTGTATACTATCTGATTGACATATCAAAGTGGGAATGGTTCTTATCTCTAGAATTCACCAATGCTATCAATATTTCAATGCCCTTGTTGAATTGAATGTCTCCTTTTCTGCTCAAGCCACTGCAGGTACTGTCACTGAAATAGTTAGCTACCAGCATCAAAATATCCACAAACTGAGGCACAATGGCCAGAATGCGGTTTGAATTTTCATGTTTGGGGGGGGGGGGGGGCAGAAGAGGAGGGGGAGGGGTGGTGCACTTCAGTATACATTCAAGCCCATCTCTGACATATTCCATGGCCTTGAAGTCTCTGTAGAGCGTGGAGCGCTCTCTTGGCTTTGTTTATGGATCACGGCTTGTTTACTATGAAGCCTAGTGCCAACCCTGAAGAGATGTGGGCCCAAGATGTTTTATCTCTTGTCAGGGCTTGCTTCAATTAAATTAATGGAATCCATTCAGCTCTCCTCTATCCCTTTCCCTTTCAGGCCCTGGCTATGGAGCAGAGAATACATTAAAAAGATCTTAGAGCCTTAAGATGGTACATCATGGTATTAGGCTCAGGCAGTCATTTTTCTTGATTTATGTCTTTTCCTTTTACCTCACTAAATGAAATAATCAATTCTGCTTCATGGTAGCTCATCTGTATTTTGAGGCTGGAATTTAACATTGTGTAGACAATTTAAATTCTGCCTAAAACCATACTACAAATGGCTAAAGCAAAAATTTATAGATTGATTACTAATAGACACAGATGAGCCTAAACATTATAATCATACACAGAAGAAATTTAAGATTATTATATTATAAAAACAGCCCAAGTCAACATGGGACATATGGCACATGTTAGTCACTAAGTGAACACTTATCTTGGATAAGTAGGATATATACAAGTGTAAAGACCTGAGCAAACTGACAAGAGAAAAATGGTTGGCCAGATAACTTGGTCAGAGCATCTCTGAAATGGCTTGTGGAGTACTCGAAGAGAAAAAGTAGAGAATATATGTCAACAGCAGTCCGCCGGGTGACAATCTAGTAACCAGCAACAGGGTCTTGCTCACATGCTCACATATCTGCAAGATCAAATAAGGCTATTGTGTAACTTGCAGGAGTTACAGAGAGTCCATGTTGGTGGATTGGTGTGGTTTTGGTTGTACCAACAGCATATTAGGCAGCTGTCCATACGGTTTTGACTCATATGTTTATCAGTTTTATCGCAATAATAACAGTAATATTTGGGTTGCCAGATTATTAAGAGTAATAAAAAATAATTTCTGCATTTAAGCACCTTGCATTTCTCCCTTTCAAATAGGCCAACAACATACAAATACTAAGTAATTTACAGGTATTTAATTAGTTGTTTGTTTATAAGTAATTGAACCCAATTTTTATTTCAACTGCGCTATAACTGCTCAATTATACATCATCAAATTATTTCTTCAGTCATTATTAAAGTAGTTAGACTATTTCATCAGATATCACTTTAACTTCTGACTTATTAGAAAATAATGCCTCCCAGTCTCAGTACAAATAAATATAGAGAAATTCCATGATGATTTGTCACAAGGCACTCAAAGACCTTGGGAACAAGTGGAATTCCTGTAAGACTGGGTTCTTTGTTTCACATGTTTTCTTTTATTCTACCTGTGATAGCAGCATGTTGTCTGAGTACAAATTTTCTTATCTGAGCACAGGTGTTATCATTGTGAACCAGTAAAGCTGCACAAAGGCCTCTCGTGTTGGTTTATAGCCTTTTTTATCACCTTAAATTTCAACTCGTACTGTAATGGAAATCAAAGCACATTTACAACCACTGTGAGAACAATATTTTAATTTTTAAAGTGAAAGTGAAGACACAAATTTCTACTGAAAAATAAGGGAATGTTTTGTTTTGGTAAACTTTCTGTCCATCCTTATGGGCTGAGTAAAAATTAAAAATAGTCTTACATGTGTGTAAAACCCCTTTCTGATATGAGCATTTTACAGGCACTTGTAGATTACATGATAAGCATTTGTTTCATAACTTTTTTCAGTAAAATCTCAGATTTGTCTATACTGATATTCAATATTCAACTCAAATTTGATATAGAGCATTCTGTAAAGAGACACAAGACTTAAAATTGTTTTTGAAAATTAGTCATGTGGATGAATTCTTTTGATGTTTGAAATGGATTGACCTAAGTCATGGGTTATCTGATCCACTCAGGCTAATTTGGAGTCACATTTACACTTGTACTGTTTTTCACACTCATATCTCTCCCTCTCTTAGCAACTTGTTCGCTAATTCACGGTGATTTACAAGCTACTCCTGTCTGGTGTTAGCTTAGCAACTTAGCTTCAGCAGCTAACGATGGCTTCTCCCTCTCTCTCCCCTGCTCTCTCCCGCTCAGTGTGCTAGATGTGCAGTTACTCCTCTGCCTCCTTTAGTGATAACGGTACGTGTACTTAATGTAGTTTATTCGCCAGGATGGAGGGGAGGATTAGTCATTTGGAATCGTGGCTCTGCACCATGGAAAGTAAATCATTAGCTGATATAGTTAGCCAGTAGCTAGTGCGAGCCAAGCAGCTGTAGCTCTCCAGCGACACACCCGCTGAGGAACCAACTCTGGTTATCGGGTACTCTATTCTGAGAAATGTGAAGTTTCCAACATCTGCAACCACAGTTAAATGTATTCCTGGGGCCAGAGCGGGCTACATAGAGTCATACTTAAAACTGCTGGCTAAGGGTAAGCATAAATATAGTACGATTATTATTCACTTCAGCAGTAACGACATCTGACTACGTAAGTCGGAGGTCACAAAAATCGATTTTGATTCAGTGTGTAGTTATGCAAAGAGAATGTCTGGACCCCTGCCTATTATGACCATGATGACATGTACAGCCGCATATCATCTTTTCAACACTGGCTGTCGAGGTGGTGTCCACAAAACAACGTGGGCTTCATAGACAATTGGTGAAGTTTTTGGAGAAAACCTGGTCTGATTAGAAGAGATGGCATTCATCCCACTTTGGATGGAGCAGCTCTCATATCTAGAAATATGACAACATTTATTAGACAGTCCACACCATGACAGTCTAGAGATGAGACCAGGAGGCAGAGTTGCATGCTTGCATGCTTCTCTGGGCTTCTATAAGAGCAGTCACTCCCCCAATATCCTATAGAAACTGTGTCTGCCCCCGACCACCTAAATTAATTAAATCTAAAGTAAACAGGAGAGGAGTAGTACATTCAAACCAAATTAAAGTTAATACAACCACTATATCAGTACCAAAAAATAGAAAGATAAAATGTGTCACTCAATCCCAAATCCCTACTCATTAATTATCTGATTACTGACCGTCAGATCTATTTACTGTGTCTTACTGAAACCTGGCTACAAAATGGTGAATATGTGGGTTTAAATGAAGAAACTCCCCCCACCCATATCAATATTATTATATCCATATCACATTTCTTAATACTGCATGTGTTGCGTTCACTGATTCCCTGAAGCTTATTCACTGAAGTTTATAAAAAACTTGTTCTGAATAGTTAGAAAGATTAAGATGAATTGTGAATTAATAATGACTTCATACTACATGTCAAGCTTGATGGTATGTGTGCACATGAAAAAATTGCATTACAGTAACATCTTTGTCAATACATGCCACAATAGCAGCAGCTACTTCAACAACTGTAAACTTTGCTGTTCTCTTCGGATTTATTTTTCCATTCTGTCCACCAAAGTTGGGGCGGACAAACCAATCCCCTAATTGTGTGAAGGTAGCAACATATGATGTGTGTGCCACTCTTGCCTTAAGGCTTGTAATCCCCTTTGTGAGTGACAAAGGATTTTGTGCAGAGATGCAAACGAGAGCTGAGACTAGAGGTTGTGTCATAGCTGAGATATTAATAGATAGATGCTTGGACACGTCCTTAAACCCTAGAAGTTTAAAAAAGAGTGCATATGCTTTTGTTTGTGTTACACTCTGGTTTACACAATAACTTTTCTATTCACACACATAGCACCTCCATCATACCTCACATTTACACTCTGTTTGAATAACAGAGTGGGTGAATGGTGCTGGAGGAGCCAGGGATCGACTAACCCCCTAATTAGTGGATGAGGGTTGCCGTCCGAATGCATTTGGCCACATTCTTTAATTAATATAAACACAAATGTGTCCTTGGCCACATTGAAGGACTGCCTACTCAGCTGTCAGTGCTCCACTTGCTACAGTGTCACAGTAAACCAAAAGTATTTTTCTATTGCAGGTCTTGAACCTATAAAAATACAGACCATTTAGTTGTTTCTGCTGTGGTGTGTTAAATTTTCAATTTCTCATTCTGTTGTTCTTATTACTAAGTTAATCATTAATTAAAAGGTGAAGTGAACAGACCTTATATTGAAATACATACTGTTTGTTCAGTATTTATAAAAAATACAGTTTATAAGACAGACTGTAAAGACAATCAAATAAAAGTCAGAGTATACATTGTCTTTTTGGATGAAAAGAACAAAGAAATAAAAATAAAACCTCACCAGATTGGAGGATGATATGGAAAGAGGTGTATCTATACTATACATGAGTATTTAAATGTTCTTTATTGTATTAAAATATCTGTATTTATTTAAGCTGCTTCTCTGGCATAGTCAGTGGTCAGCGACAATCAAATGGATTGGAGGAATGAGGAATGGAAAGCAGGTATTACCACAGTCCTTATCATACACTATCCTAATCATAGCTCTGGTCCACCTCTGAATGGACATGAAAATTACCTATCACCTGTCAAGGGGAAATTACTGGTAAATAATGTGTTATAGCTCTTGTATTCTTCTATCCTCCCAACATGTTGATATTACTCCGTTCTGCTGAGTAAATGCTCAGAAAAAGTCAAGATTCCTCACACATTGAAATCAGGGATTATTATGCTGGAGAAAAAGCGAGGTAGGATTTGGAGGCGATTTTCTGTTGAAACATGACAGCATAAATACTTTGATAGTTCTGACTGAACCTGGTGTCGGCACAAACCACTGACATGGGATATACTTGGGAGCCTGATTAGACTGCCAGACATATAATTCCTCTGTCATCATTATCAGAGTCATCTCTGATTCAACAACATCAATTTGATTTGCAGTTTAGTGGAGGGATTAATAAATACTAAACAAACATCACATCCCCATATTTCTGGTTATCATGTTGAGTCTGTCAGTGTGTGGCAGCTCAGGGCAGAGCCTCTTAATGTTTTTAAAGACTGGTGTATCTATGCATCATTGGTGATTAAAATAAATCCGAAACTTCATTAAAACATACTACTCACCTGAATATTAAGCACTGAATGACAGTCACGATAATATTCTATTTTGTGCCTTTGTCCTGTCTCTTCTAGTTCAATCAATGCCGTTTTCCTTGCACCAGATTTATCCTTAACCCTTTACTTATACTCCTTACAAGGACAGTTATAAGCATATATAACAAATACATAATAATAAATTATGTCTATCTTGTCTGCTAATTTTTTATCACAGCATATAGGATGTAGTGTATGAACTATTGAGTCATTTAAACACCTGTCGTCATCATCATAGAGAGCAGCACAATGCAATTAACTGCAGTTTAATTATTGACTGGTTTCTTGAGCTGGGTATTTTTGTGAAGAAAACCTGTATTTCTGAGTAAGGTGGTAGAGCTACAGCTGACAGCATGTCAACAATTATTTAGCTGTATCAAAAAAGTTTATCTTACAGTCAGATGTTTGAGGGTCATATATGGTAAAGCTCACTATTTGTATTTTAAAAATACAAAAACATTAATAGATAAAAAATATATAAGGCAGTTGAAGGCTTAGGAAAACTAAACCTGGACAAAAATCTAAAATTACTAATTGGTTTACTGATCAGTTGTACTTTGTTCGATTGATTTGCAATTAATTCTGGTTTGCGGTGCATAAAAGACAGAGGCTGGCGCCAACCTTGGAGCTTGTGATACCTTATACTCACTTAGAGGGTGATGGGGGAGAACATCAATACGATGTTGTGAGTCTGCCCCAGGACTCACGCTGATACTGTCTTCTTCATTTGTTGGGGCTGTGAGGCAGAGTGTATGGAACAATACATTTTCTGTCCATTTTAAAAGGGAAATGATGGATGATTTATCCTCTTAAGTGCAGGTGGGTGGTGTGTAACCCTGATCTGCCAGTGCCATTAGTGTGATCTTATGCTTCGGGATACACATCATTGAATTAATGTTTTATACTCCATAGGGATGCATTATAAAGAGCTGTGTAGTAAATATAGCTGCTTTTCCAATAATATGTCATACCACTGTATACATTTGTTGGTAGATAATAAATATCCTCAGCAATGTGCATGAGGTGATTACACAAAGCTACTTTACTTTTCTTCACAAATGAATAGTGCTATGTAAAGTTGGAATAATAGGTTAAACAAAATGTAAAAATACTGAATGTGCTATTGCACTATTGTTCTCACAGTCAGTGGCCGGAGGCATTATGTTTTCGGGTTGTCCATCCGTCCATCCATCCCATTCCTGTGAACACAATATCTCAAGAATTCCTTGAAAAAATGTCCACAAACTTGGTAGAAAAATTTACTTTGACTTAAGGATCAACTGATTCGATTTTGGTGGACAAGGGTCAAAGGTCGAGGTCATGGTCGAGCAAATTTTTTGCCTTGTGATGGTGACATCTCTGGAAGGCCATCAAGGAATCCTTTCAGATTTAGATCAAACATTTACTTGGACTTAAGGATTAACTGATTTGATTTTGGTAGCTAAATGTCAAGGTCACATTGGCCTCTAAAAGTATGTCTATGTTTTTCTTGATATGAGCAGCTTGAGGGAATGTCTTCAAATTTTGTAAAAACATTTACTTTGACTCAAAGATGAACTGATTACATTTTGGTGGTCAAAGTTTAAAAGGTCAATGTCACATGTGTTGTTTTGAACTCAATATATCAGGATTGCCCAAAGGGAATTTCATCACATCTGGCACAAACATCAACTTGGACTCAAGGATGACCTGAATAGGATTTGATGGCCAAAAGTCAAAGGTCAAGGTAACTGTGACCTCACAAAGCATATGTTTTGCCTTTCAATATCTCTGAACCACCTTGAATTCTTTCACATTCTGCACAAACATTCACTTTTGCTTGGATTTCTTCTTGGTCGCCAAAGGTAAAGGTCATGGTGGCCTCACAAAGTATGTTTATGTTATTCTTGAACATGATATGTTAAGATCAGCTTGAGTGAATATCTTCAAATTTGGTATAATCTTTCACATGGACTTAAAGATGAACTGGCCCTCCAGGAACTTTGGTGCCTGGAGGTCAAGGTCACAGTGATCTCATGTTACTGTGAATGTACACTTGGACTCACTGGAATTGAACTCACTGGAATTGATTATATTTCACCTGTCAAAGGTAAAGGTCAAGGTCACAGTGGCTTCAAAAATCATGTTTTGGCCTCTTGAATGTGATATCTCAAGGCTGCTTGAGGGAATTTCTTCAACATTTAATCAGTTGTCACTTGGAGTCAAAGATAAAGTGATTATGTTTCAGGTGTCAAAGGTGTAGGTTACAGTGACCTTATATGAATCTGGTCGAAGGTATGTAGACATATGTACACAGAAACCGCACTGTTGGAGGCATACAAGCGCAGTGTGGTCATTCTAGTTGGTTATTGTTTTCATTTGGGGGAGGGTGGTAAAGCATAGGTGCCTATTGGCTGTAATGGTTACTGATTAGTTGAGTGAGTAAATGGGAGGTGTTGTGGATCTAGCCTTTCCCTGTGGAAAATGCAGTGAGTTCTTCAATGTCATGTGCCATTTCTCAAACAATCTGGATGGTTTAGGGAGAAAACAAACAACAACAAATTGAATTGAAAAGCCAGTATTCCTGTCCGGAGGCCACCCCTGGTGGTCTCTCTACCGTTGAAACGGCTCATTGATGTTCCCACAGGTTTTCGCCCTTTCTCAATTTCATTATCTTCTTTTAGCTATCTTTCGTTTAGCTGTAGCCAGTGGTGCTTCAGCACTTAGCATTTCGAGCACTACTGCGAAAAATGATTGTGGGTATAACATCCTGTGAGATAGCGATGTTAGCATTTCCAGGGTCCAACAGTAATTGTTACATTCTGAAACAGTAGTAAATAGTCTAAGTGGTCTATATTTATATAGCACTTTTCTAGTCATGATGACCACTCAAAGCGCTTTACAGTACAGTACTTTACAGTTTGCCATTCACCCATTCACATTCATACATATTAGTGGCTGTGTTTGTTATCTGAGACCAGGTTTTCAGGTCATCTTCCCATCTCTATCTAGTAGAAGGCAGTAATGAGTAATGATCACATTTTCTCGTTTAAGATGTGACAGGTAGTTTCTACATGTTTTAGCAAAAATTGCTCAGAGAAAAAAGATTTGCATACCAACAAACATTGAAGTCATACTCAGTTTCTATCGTTAACATACTGACTGCACAAATGCATTAAATATTAAATAAATTATTTCCATCTTAAAATTATAATGACAATTTTAAATTACTTCACCTACCAATGAAACTGAGCACACACTGCTAATATTTAATGTTATAATTCTTAAAGGAAAAGGGATGGGTGTGCTTTTTTTACTGCAAGAATGGATTTATATGAAAGATCTCTTCAGGAAGTGTTAAAGTGTTGAATAAAACCAGCAATCCTGTGTAATAGAGAAACACAGCTCTACAGAGTTGGGAGTATCTCAGAACACATTATCCAAAATTTATTAAGACAAAACATAGACATGCAGTTTTGTATCCATCCATCCATTACCTATGCTGCTTGTCCTTTGAGGGGTTGTGGGAGGGGCTAAAGCCAATCTCAGTTGACAATGGGTGAGAGGTGTAATACCTAGATGAACAGCAATTCACACTCACATTCATACCTATGGTAAATTTAGAGTCTCCAATCAACATAACCCCAACCCTGATGTCTTTGGACTGTCGGAGGAAGCCAGAGTGCCCACAAAATAAATAACACGAGGGAAACATGCAAACTCCACACTGTGAGTCCTTGAACTAGCAACAGTGGTTACCACGCCACCACACACACACACACACACACACACACACACACACACACACACACACACACACGAGTGCTGTCCATTTGAAGATGTGGATGAAGAATTCTTATTCTGTCTTTTTTTGTGTTTTCCTTACTTTTTTCTCTACTGCCCTCCAGGAGGAAGCAGAGATAAGGAAGTGGAGGAAAGGGAAGAGAGAAAATCTTGACCACAGATGCTTTCTGAGTCCAGACTTTTAGCTTTTTAGTGCTGGGTGTGTAGCGATCTTGTTACCTAACATGCCGCCACCACATTCAGAGACACACTAGAAGCTTCCCTGGAGACACAGGAGAGCAACTCTTCTGTCTCCAGCATGGCTGAAAAAAAGATCCGTCTAAGACGTCACTATGTCTGACCAAACGTACTGTGTTAATTGTGCATTAATCTCTTGTTATTTTCAAATTTGTCCCAAAAAAAAAATTCTTATTACATATAATTTACATCTCAGGCCTATGTCTTTTCTGCACTTAAGGGCTTTTTTGAGTCCAATGAAAATGCACTGCAGGCCTCATATCTAAACTTGGACATACAGTGCATTGCATAAGTATTCACCCCCCTTGGACTTTTTCCCATTTTGTACTATTACAAATTGGAATTCAAATAGACTTAAATAGACTTTTTCCCATTTGATCGACACAACATGCATAGTACTTTGAAGGTGCAAAATACCTTTTATTGTGACACAAACAATAATGAGAACAAAAAAGTTGACATCTGTCAAGTACTCACCCCCCCCTAGTCAATACTTGGTAGAACCCCCTTTTGCTCAGTCAGATTGGATGGAGATTGTCTGTGAACAGCAATTTTCAAGACTTGTCATAGATTCAATTGGATTTAGGTCTGGGCTTTGACTGGGCCATTTTAAAACATTAACATGCTTTGATCTAAACCATTCCATTGTAGCTCTGGCTGTCTGTTTAGGGTCATTGTCCTGCTGGAAGATGAACCACCGCCCCAGTCTCAAGTCTTTTGAAGACTGCATCAGATTTTCTTCAAGGATTGCTCTGTATTTGGCTCCATCCATCTTCCCCTCAATTCTGACCAGTTTCCCTGTACCTGCTGAAGAGAAGCATCCCCACAGTATGATGCTACCCCCACCATGTTTCACTGTTGGGATGGTGGGCTCAGGGTGATGGGCAGTGTTGGGTTTCCGCCACACATAGCGTTTTGCATTGAGGCCAAAAAGTTCAATTTTGATCTCATCTGACCAGAGCACCCTCTTCCACATGTTTGCTGTGTCTCCCACATGGCTTGTGGCAAACTCCAAACGGGATTTCTTAGGGTTCACTTTTGACAACGGCTTTTCAACAACGGCTTTCTTCTTGCCACTCTTCTATAAAGGCCAGATTTGTGGAGTACACGACTAATAGTTGTCCTGTGGACAGATTCTCCCACCTCAGCTGTGGATCTTTGCAGCTCCTCCAGAGTTACCATGGGGCTCTTGGTTGCTCCTCTGATTCATTTTCTCCTTGTCCGGCTTGTCAGTTTGGGTGGACGGCCTTGTCTTGGTAGGTTTGCGGTTGTGCCATATTCTTTCCATTTTCTGATGATGGATTTCATGGTGCTCCGTGAGATGTTCAAAGCTTGGGATATTTTTTTATAAACTAACCCTGCTTCATACTTCTCCACAACTGTATTCCTGACCTGTTTGCTGAGCTCCTTGGTCTTCATGATGCTGTTTGTTCAGTAATGATCTCTAACAAACTCTGAGGCCTTCACAGAACTAAACCTGTCTTCACCTGTCTGCAATTTAATTGCAGACAGGGTTTCTGAGGTGTTTCACTCTAATTTCAACTCTAAGGCCAGGGGGGTTGCTATCTCTACCAGAGATTGGTGACCATGCCCCCGACGGCGAACCGCCAGGAGTTTCTTTACATTGTAAACCAGACCGCCGTCGATGAATCGGGGGGAGGAGGGGGTTTGGAGGCGGGAACAAGTGGACTGGCTTAATGTGGCTGAAATGGAAGATAGGGTGTATCTTGAGGGAACTGCTGTTGCTTCAATTATACAGCAACAGGGTTAATGATTTTGGACACAGTAAATGGACCCACGAAGGGTGGAGCTAACTTACGGGGTATCCCTGGAACTGTTGAAATCCTTCGTCGCAAGCCAGACCCTCTGTCCGACCCTGTACCCTGGAGCTTGGGAGCGGTGACGGTCAGCAGACCTCTTGTACACCTTGAAAGCCTTCAGCAATGTCTGACGTGCCCTATACCAGGCGGTATGGCAACAACGAACCAAAACCAGGGCGGACAGGATCTTGACCTACCTCTCCAGGGTCGGAAACAGAGGCAGCTGGAAACCCAAAACACAGTGGAAGGGTGATTAGCCAGTAGAAACACTAGGCAAAGAATTATGAGCATACTCCACCCAGATAAGATGCTTAGACCAGGACGAAGAACTCTGTGCAGCCAGACAGTGAAGACCTGTCTCCAGCTCCTGATTCATCCTCTCAATCTTCCCATTGGACTCAGGATGATAGTCCGAAGAAAGGCTGGTCCTTGGCCCCCACCAGGCTACATAACTCCTTCGAGAACCAAGACGCATACTTGCAATGTCCTCGTCAGCTGTTTCCTTGGCAGAGGGGAGTTTAAGCAAGGCAACAAAATGTACCATCTTAGAAAAATGGTCCTCAATAGTGAGAATGACAGTGTTACCTTCAGAGTTGGGCAATCCGGGACTTCCGGTGTAGCGACTAAAAGTAGGACGCGTGTGTTTTCCCCACCTTCATAATCTGAATTTAACGCCGTCTTTTTGCCGACAAAAATGCCTCCAAAAGCCAAACCATCGGTACAACCGCCGCGGCCTGCTTCGCACAGTGCATCCCCGCCTCGTAGTGACCTCCCATCCTGCCTGGTCGAAGCCGCCGGGGGCACTCCCTCACACAACTTTAAGGGCGAGCTGCTCTCGTCACTCCGGGTTGAGATGGCGGCTATTTTCAGAACTGAGCTTCAGGCTGCCTTGACCGAGAACTTGTCAAGCATCAAGACGGAGCTTCAGGCAGTGAAGTCGGAGTTATCTGGCAGCATTACAAACATCCAGTCTGATGTGCGCACTCTGAAGAACACCGTAGGTGAAATGGAAACATCGCTCTCCTCTTGCACCGATGACATTACTACCTTACAGGCTAAAGTGGAGCATCAACTGAGCTGATAAGACTGGACAATAAATGCAAGATTTGGAGGCGAGATCGTGGTGCAATAACATACGGTTAGTGGGAATTCCCGAAGATTTTTCCACCTCTTCTGCTGCTACGGATATTTCCTCTCTGCTCAAGGAGGCTTTTAAGCTGGAGAAGGAGCCTCTCGTACTCTCCAGCCAATAATCGCTCGTCTACACTATCATGCAGACTGTGTGGACATATTGCGCCGAGCCAGAGCCCAGCAACGGATCAAGATTGGAGAGTTGAGTTTCTCTGTCTTTCCCGACCATACCCCGAAGACGGCTCGTGCCCGAGCCGCCTTTAATGATGTCCGACGCCGGCTCCGCGAAATACCGGGGATCCGCTGTGGTCTGCTCTACCCGGCGCGCCTCCGGATCACTCACAACGGTGCGGAGAGGGAGTTCAAATCAGCAGAAGAGGCCAGCGCATTCATCAGGTCGCTCAACACGTAAGAGAACCGAGAAGTGATACACACCGTTGAGGAAGCAGTGACAGTTAATATTGACATTTATTACTTTTTTCAGTTAATCTGTTTCCTCTTATTTTCATTTTCATAAACACACCGTATGTGGTTTTCAGTTTAACCTGGTCTTGATTGGTTGTACCTTTCTGTCAAATGTTGCTAGGCTTGCAGGAGCTCAACTCGAAGCTTGATAATTATGCAAAAAGCTGTAAGTGATCGTTTTAGGGATCTTGTGGAGTTAGCACTGGGTTCTCCATCGTTTGGGGATGGAGTCATTGTAAGTGCAATTGGGGGGTGGGGGGGTGGTTCAGTGTGGTTTTATTTTTTTTCTTCTCCCTTCCTTGGGGATCCGCATTCAGTCTATTTCTATCTCTAGGAATTTAACATATGGCCACCAATACTAATACTTCTGATGTCCCACTTACTGGGTCCTCTGTGAGATTCTTGAGCTGGAATATTAAAGGCATGGGGAGTCCAATTAAGAGATCAAGGATATTTGCTCATTTGAAACGTCTTAAAGCGGACTTAGTGTTTCTGCAGGAAACCCACATGCGCACTAAAGATCAGGTCAGACTTAAATGTCCCTGGGTTTCTGAGGTGTTTCACTCTAATTTCAACTCTAAGGCCAGGGGGGTTGCTATTTTAATGAGTAAGTCAATTCAGTTTTCAGCTTCTAAGGTGATATCAGACAAAAACAGCAGATACTTAATTGTTACAGGTACGCTATTCCATATTCTCATTTTATTAGTTAACATATATGCCCCCAATTTCGATGATCCACACTTTATGAATAAGCTATTTGGATGTCTTCCCTCATTGAACAACAGCCTCCTTATAATTGGCGGGGACATGAACTGTGTAATTGAACCCAACCTAGACCGCTCCAACCCACGAGCTCTGACACCTTCTTCAATGTCGAGGTCACTTTCAGATTTTGTGTCCAAGAACGGTTGCACTGATCCTTGGAGATTTTATAACGCTTGTACAAAGGAATATTCCTTCTTTTCTCAGATGCATCAATCTTTCTCTCGGATTGATTATTATTTTATTGATGCTAAACTAATTCCCAAAGTACTGTCTGTTAATTATCATCCTATTGTTATTTCTGACCACACCCCTCTTTCTTTAGATATTCAGTTCTCTTCACAACCCCGGTACTCAACACCTTGGAGGTTCAATACATTACTTCTCTCAGATGATAAGTTCACCAAATTTATTACAACTAAAATTGATGATTATATCTCTCTAAATCAAAATGATATGGTACCTGTTTCATGTTCACTGCTGTGGGAATCATTAAAAGCATACTTGCGGGGACAAATTATTTCCTACTCTGCCCACTTGAATAAGTCCCGTAAAGCCAAATTGCAAGAACTCTCTATCAATATCACCAAATTGGACCAACAACTCGCTACTTGCCCCTCTCCCAGTTTACTTAAACAGCGTGTTGATTTACAGACTGAATTTGATCTCATCACCACTAGTGATGCAGAGCGACTTCTTTTACGATCATGCTCTACATATTATGAACATGGTGACAAGGCTAGTCGGCTCCTGGCTCATCAACTACGTCGCCAGGCAGCCTTACGTATGATCCCTAAGATAAAAGATTCATCTGGCTCATTGCATAAGGATCCCGCAACCATTAATTCTGTCTTTTACTCATTCTATTCCTCTTTATATAAGTCTGAATCTCCACCTGACACCACTGAATTGAATTCATTCGTCTCCTTTACACATCTCCACAAGCAAACATTTCCACTAATGGCATTCAGTCCAATTTTTTTACTCTAACCCGTGGCACCAGACAGGGGTGTCCCCTATCTCCACTATTGTTTGCGCTAGCTATAGAGCCCCTGTCAATCTTTCTGAGGTCCTCCTCCACTTTTACTGGGATCTCACGATTGGGCACAGAATTTAAGTTGTCACTTTATGCTGATGACTTATTATTGTATGTCTCAGATCCTGTCCTTTCCATTCCCACAATTTTATCTGCTTTCCAGAGATTTGGATCATTCTCAGGCTA
Source organism: Verasper variegatus (assembly GCA_026259375.1). Taxonomy (NCBI): domain Eukaryota; kingdom Metazoa; phylum Chordata; class Actinopteri; order Pleuronectiformes; family Pleuronectidae; genus Verasper; species Verasper variegatus. Next base: position 26,207,307 of record CM048041.1, read on the forward strand.
TAAAGTGAATATTTCTAAAACCGAATGCTATCCTATCAATGCTTCAGCATCACAGCTCACACAGTCAGATGTCCCTTTTAAAATGAGCCTTTCTGGCTTTAGGTATCTCGGGATCAGTGTAACCAGAATGTTAAACTCTCTTTTTTCTGCTAATTTCTCTCCTTTAATGTCTAAAATTAATTCTGACCTTCAAAGATGGAAAAGCTTACCTCTCTCGTTAATTGGAAGAATTAACGTGGTTAAAATGAATATTTTGCCCAAATTTCTATTTTTGTTCCATTGTCTCCCACTTTTCCTGCCAAAGAAGTTTTTTAAAACAATTGATCAAACTATTTCTGACTTCTTATGGTGTGGAAAGGCTCCTAGGATCCGCAAATCCACACTTCAGAGATGTAAATTCAATGGTGGATTGGCACTTCCGAATTTCCAACTGTATTATTGGGCGACACATATTCAAAAAATTTCATTTTGGTTCAAATCAGTGAATCTGCCATGGTGTCACTTGGAGGCACAGTCATGTGTTTCATCCTCCTTACCTGCTCTACTTACCTCTTCTATTCCATCCAACCTCTCTGGCTTTACAAATAATCAAGTGGTTCACTCCACACTTAAAATTTGGTATCAGTTTAGGAAACACTTCAAATTTAAGTCAACATCTACTTTAGCTCCTTTACTGAACAATCATTTATTTCGAGCTCCGCTTACAGATTCAACCTTTCTCGCATGGCATAAGAAAGGCCTGACATGCTTTGAAGTTCTTTACAAGGATGGTATTTTTCGCAGCTTTACAGAACTCTCAGGAGAATTTCATCTCCCACCTTCTCATCTCTTTCGATACTTTCAAATTAGACACTGCGCTAAAGCTTTGTTTCCAGTATTTCCCTCCTCGCCGCCGACTCTACAGTGGGAGGTGCTTTTAAACCACGATCCACTTCAAAAATCACTCATCTCTAAAGTTTATAATGAACTTCTGTCTTTTGATTGCTCTCCAGTCACTAAAGTTAGGGCTGCCTGGGAAGATGAACTGGATCTAAACTTGGAGGATGACTGGTGGGACACTGCTCTTAAGAAAATTCACACAAGTTCATCCTGTGCTCGTCTCACACTTATACAGTTTAAAGTACTGTTTAGAGTCCACTTTTCTAAAGCTCGACTGTCGCAAATCTATCCCAGTATCACTGACAAATGCGACAAATGTCATGCCTCATCCTGCAATTTAACCCATATGTTCTACTCTTGTCCGCTACTTTCTCGCTTTTGGTTGAATTATTTTGACACCATGTCTAAAATACTTTCAGTGATTATAAAAGTCTCCCCCCATGTTGCCATATTCGGGCTCCCAGAGGACCATAACCGGTTTACCTCTACTCAATTAGACATTTTAGCTTTTACTTCCTTACTGGCAAGACGCCACCTTCTTCTCCACTGGAAGTCGACTAAAGCTCCCTCTAGTACTCAGTGGCTCAAAGACACCATGTCTTTTCTAAAGCTGGAAAAGATCAGATATTCAGTGAAAGGTAGCTCTAACAAATTTTATAATAAGTGGCTTCCCTTTCTTACTTTCTTCCACTCTCTCCAGTCCCTGCCCCCTGATTGACAGACCCCCCCTTCTCTCTCTTTTCTCTCTTTCTTCTTCCTTTTTATTTATTCATTCACTTATTCCTTTTTATTTTTTATTTTTATTTTTTATTTTTTTCTCTTATTTTATTTATACTGTGCAGCTTTAATACTTAATTATAACTTAATATAATTTTCAGTTATTTATTTATCATTATTATTATTATTTTCATTGAATTGTGTAATGTATTGTTCGCATGACCACGTTCATGTGGTCCATAAACCAAAAAACATCCTAGGAGGTAAATTGTATATCTAACTCTTAACCCATCATGATGCACAGTATTTTTATGGTGTCAATATCTCTATATATTGTTAATTGTCGTACAGAGATTATGTGATACTCAATGTAAATTTGTCATTGATTCCTGTTCTACTGTGCCTTACCTCCTAATAAAAATATAAAAAAAAAAAAAAGAGTTGGCAATCCAGTGACAAAGTCCAAGGTGATGTTTGACCAGGGGCGTGATGGGGTGGAGCTGACCCACTAAAGCCTGGCGGGAGGGTTTACAACGGGCACAGTTAGAGCAGGCTGACACATTGACGTCTCTCTCCATGTTAGGCCACCAGAATCCACCTACACGATGAACTGAGATGTGAGGTCAGGTAGCATGAGGATAGGAGCTTGAGTGAATCGTCTTTTCAGCTCTTGGAAGGCTTGATACGCCTGTGGAGTCTAGCTGAAAGAGACCTTTGTCGAGGTGAGGGCATGTAGAGGAGCAGCCACACTGGAATTTCTAATAAAATCTCCTTTAGAAATTGGAAAAACACAGAAAACGTTGTACATGCTTACGATTAACTGAGACGGGCCACTCCGCAACCGCCTGGACCTTACTGGGATCCATCTTCCCCTCTGTCTCCACTATAATAAATCCCAAGAATGTAGTGGATAGAACGTGGAACTTTTCAGGCGTGACAAACAGCTGATTCTCCAGGAGTTTCATCAGCACTTGGTGGACGTGGTGGATGTGTGTCTCCCTGTGAGGGGAGAAGATGAGTATAACCTGCAGATACACAAAGACAAACAGGTTAAGCATGTCCCTCAATACATAATTAACCAAGGCTTGGAACACTGCTGGTGCATTGGTTAACCCAAAGGGCATTACTAAGTATTCATAGTGACCACTGGGGGTGTTAAACGCAGTCTTCCACTCGTCTCCCCTCTTAATTCTAACCAGCTGATCAAATCGAGTTTAGAGAAAACTCTGGACCCTTTCAGGAGTTCGAAGGTCGAGGAGATGAGAGGAAGAGGGTACCTGTTCTTGACGGTGATAGCATTGAGTCCTCTGTAGTCGATACATGGGCGAAGTGAACCATCCTTCTTTCCTACAAAAAAGAAACCTACCCCAGCTGGAGACAAAGAGGGTCTGAGGATCCCTGTAGCCAGGGACTCCTTAATGTAATTGTTCATGGTGATCTGTTTAGGGGAATACAGAGAGTAGAGACAGCCCCTGGGAGGGCTTGACCCAGGCAGTAGATCTATGGCACAGTCATAAGGCCTGTGAAGGGGAAGAGATGTGGCTCGGGCTTTGTTAAATGCCTCCTTGAGGTCGAGGTAACATTCCAGTACATGAGACAGGTTTGAGATAATCAGAGTCATTAACATGGTTCACATCTTACATGGTACATAATAAAGTTCCTGGCTTGACATGGGCAGAAAAACAGTCCTTGATACAGTTCAGTCCCCACTGAACCCCCCGACCTGTTTCCCAGTCTATGCAGGGGTTGTGAATCCGAAGCCATGGGTAGCCAAGGACCAATGGGTATTGTGGGGACTTGTGTGAAGATCAGGAAACCCTACCCCGACTGGCTGAGGTTAATGTCCATCAAGAGCACTGGCTGCCAGTGGCTGAGGAAGCAGTTCTAAAGTTAGTCTGAGTTTCTCAGCCAGTTCATAGTCAATGAGGTTCGCGTCTGAACCTGTAGTGGTGCAATGTAGCTGAGTTGGCTGGGTCCATGTTGGCCAGTTCGTACTGTAAAGGCAAACTGAGAACCCAAAAGCACAATTCTGAAACAATGTCCAGTTTCCAAAAACAGTGGTTGTTTATTCCAGACAGGGTTCGGTACACAGAAGGCAAAAAGACAAGGCAGAAGTATCCAAAAGACATGAGGCTAAGGATAGGTCAAACGTGGTCAAAAGCACAAAACAAGACTAGACGTGGGTATATGGCTGGAACTCTACGTACAAGACAAGACAAACTGGCACAGGACAAGGGGAGAAGCAAATCTTAAATACTAACTGATATCAGGTTAACTACACACAAGTGAAACATATTAGGGAGGGGCAGGTAATCCGTGAGACACAAGGGCAGGCGTGAAGTTACCTAAAGACAACAGAGACAAACGTTAGTATCAAAGTAAAACAGGAAGTGACATAAAACATGAAACAGGAAATACTGTGTGTGTGTGTGTGTAACCATGACAAAGGTATTATAAGTAATGTTGCATTTTAGGGACAAATCTATACATAAATCTATAACAAAAAACATAGTGACTTAGACCATAGACATATATGCATCAGCAGATATTTTTACCCCACAGGTGAATAATTCCACCATGTAAGGGCATTTTCAATAAGACTAGAAAAAAATCCATTGCAGCATCATTGGAAGGATTTATAGTTATTATACAAATATATTTGGCTCTTTAAATTTGCCTCTTAAATAAAACCTGTCCTTCCTATTGACAGTTCTTTTAATTTGTATGCTTCAAATGAGGACAAAGCTGAATCTAGTATTAAGAACTCTCAACTGCTTTATTGAGTCTGATCCATCCTCACCTGGCATGGGGAGTGTGTTGTAGAAATCTGCCATGGGCATGTTGATTTGCTAAAATGTATTTTCAAGATAACGAAAAAAATCATCAGCATCTTGGTCTTCGTTGTGATAAGGTCCAGCTTCTGCTTAATTAAACATCAATCACCGGATTTTTAACTTCCTCTAGGTGGGCTGATTTATTGTTACCAGTGCTGCTGTGGTTGAATAATCTCCAGATAGATTATCTGTAGAGGAGGGGCCTATATTCAGCATCAGAGTTGAGGAGGTGCGGCCTCCAATCCTGACATCTTGGGATCTGTAGAAAGTCCAGAATCTAGGAGTACATTGAACTGCTTAAGTTCAGGTCACTCAGTTTTAGTACCTGTATACAGGAGATTATTGTAATAAATCAAGAGCTAAAATCAACAACCTTACATATGCATTTTGGTGTTCTATATTTGTGATGGCTGTTTAAAGAGTTTGCTATGACTGTCATCTGTTGATTGGTTTGGCTGATATACAAACTAATGTTGTCAGCTGGGATAGCAGCATTGATGTGGGTAAGAATCAGTCTTTGTTAGCTGGTGAATAAGCCTAGAATAGTAGTGACACATAATCTGGCTTGCGCCTTTATTCACATTCATGAGAGATGCAGATGTCATGGCAACAAGCAGGTAGTGCTTGGCAGTGAGTAACTCCCTGACATCTTGAGCTTCTAGACCCGCCTGCGATCCAGTGGCCATCAACGTTAACATCTATGAAATAATGTTTTATTAATATGGACATGCAATACCTCTTTAAAATAGTTAGAAGCTCAGCTAAAGACCCATGACAACCACTTCCAACTAAAGACAGCAAATTGATGATAAAGCTGATTCATGATAACAACACAAGATATCATATGAAAGACTCCACAGTATATTGTTATCTTCATTCAACCAAAACTGACTGAACAAGCAGCTGAAGAACAACAAAAAAACTCCAGTAAAGGTTGCTGATCCAATGTCTCTGGGGCACTTTGAAATGATTCCTGACAGAGCGACAGACACAAGCACCCCAGGTTTTGGCCTACTTGTTAATACACCCATGCCCAAACATGTGAGATCTGAGTCAAATGCAGAGATGAGTTTATCGAAACAACACTGGTTATTTTTTCATGCCTTTCATATCAGTAATTCCCAGGGTCTATTAAGCAAGCAGTACAATCTTCAGAATCAAGTTCACAACTTTTCAAAAATAAAAGCTCTGAATTAGCATGATATCCAACATTGCAGCAACAAAATGAACAGTGTGCTTTTACTTGGTTGACAAATTGCTTTAGAGGAAGTGATTCTTTGAATGTTGTTAAAATGATGGAGAGCAGCAACCACAACACCTGGGAATGTTTGTGTCAGTCCGATATGGTGAAATAAAGAAAATCCAATATCAAATGATGTTGTGGGCCAGAGGCTATTGCAGACAAGCCAGTTTTGGCCTAAGGGCTGGCAGTTGCCGACCACTGCTCCACAGCATTTCACATACATTTCATCCATGGCGCTAGTGGGTGTGTATGTGCATGAATGTCCCTCTCACATGCATCAGATTCTGAGTTATACACAGACTAAAGGATGAAAAACAAGTTCTTGGGTATGAGAGAACTGTATTGCATGCCACAACCGCAGCTGAAACAATGAGGTATGTCTGAGTGGATAGAAACAACTTAATGGCAAATATAAATAGTGCTGTGAGAATAATTAATGAATCTTGATGAAAAACTCAGGATCTGGTGTGGTTTCATAAGGGGACTGTAGTTGTCTTTGTCAGTTCTGTATCCTCAGAAGATAATTTCCAATATGTGGTGTTAAAGCAGTTCTGCAATGCTGACTTATCCTCCTCAGTACATGTTGGCACTGCTTTGAGAGATGATTGAAAGGAAGAAAGAAAGAAAAAATGAAAAGTGATCATTCTTGAAAATGTTGTACAGCCCCTAAAGCAGCTCATCAACCGGTGCAGCACTAAAACCCTATATGCACACACAAAATGCATGCAGTTACTGAGTGGTTCCTCATTACTTTTGTGCCGTTTTAGGAAGGAATTGCACCCAAAACTGTTCACAGGCAAGTAGAAGGACAGACTGAGTGGGGCTGGTTGAGCATGACAGGCAGACTGAGCTAGGTGATGCAGGGCAGGTAGACAGACTGAGCATTGCTGGTGGTGCTAGGCAGGCAGAGAAGTTAAAGCTCATAGAAAGAACTTTTCATTTTAGTTGATTTTGGCGCATCAGTTGACAAAAGTGTTGTTTCCACTGTGAGCTGTCGTAAAACCCTCCAGACAGCATGTGCATTTGTTTTGGAAAGAGTACAAAAAAGACACATGTAGTGAGTTCAGGACACACCACGACACTGCTGCTCTCTTTGGATTGCTTTACTCAAATAATGTTGCTTGAAACAAGGACTGCATCAGTTAACATCCTCTTCTCAGATCACTGTCTCAGCTCCGAATGCACACTGAGAGAGCGATTCCTGGGTGCAGGTACCAAAGCGCAATAAGTGGGGGCATTCGAAGATCAAAATACTCAATACATTCATATTTTTAAAAAATACATAAAATATTAATCCATTTGCCAGTAAAGCCCATCTTCTAACAATATTACAACTGATTTAACAGTATTAAATACATATATCCAGGTACGAGAAATCCATAAACCCCCCCTGTCCTCTTATTGTCGGTAAATGGAACATCCCACCTGAGACAATACCAAGTAATTCAATGTATAGGGGCTTAAAGTTTGATGGAATATCAAACCATACCATAGCACAGCTGTTTGCAGGATGCATAGCGAGGAGGTAATGTATTGTAATTCTCATTCTGCTCTCATCCAACTTGTTTGTATGAGATGTGGAGTTGACGAGGAACAGACTCAGGAGAGCTTGTCGGTTAGCCTTTAGCCTAGTATTTTACCTAGTGCCTAGCCGGGCTCGCCTCCCCCTCTCCCTCCACCTAAACATAAGCTTTTCCAGCCTAACTGCTGTAAATCGTTGCTCAGACCAAGCTGATAATCCATCCCGACCACAAACATTCAGAACAGTTTATAGAAAAAGAAAATGTTCTCATTGATTGTCATCTGTGCTGTTGTAGGTCATAAAGAGGCAGCAATATAAAAATAAAATTAAAAAAACTCCTTGTAGGGGCTTTAATCCCCCCAAAAAAGCAAAAGTAGCTTCAGAAGTTAACTTATAATTAATGCAGTCATCACACAAGTTGACTGAACAATCTGGCACAGACACACAGACAAGAAACACAAGGGGAATTGGGAGAGACAAAGTCAAACCATGTCAACTAAATGATTATCTGACCATAACCTACTTTCTGTGCCCCCTATAATGAAGTTGCATATCATACATCACATCGAATGAGGTGAATGTGAGCCTGCAGCTAAATCTTGTCACCAAATACAAGGATTTCTCGCTTATTAGTGTTATAGATGTAGATTACCTGACCTAAGAATAGCATGTAAAGACTAAAGAGCAATGGGCCAAGTAATGACCCATCTGGGACTGATGTAGTTCCAAGGAAAAGACGCGTTGTTGTAGAGTTTTGTTGTCCTTCTGTAAACCATTTGCATGATGATGACAATGATGAGGATTATTATTATTGGGTTTGTCATTGTTGTAAACCCCTCAAGAGACAGAAAAATGGTTAAAGATTAAAATCTTTCTGTGTCTTGTCTCGCCTGTACTCATTAATACATATTTGGATATGTGTGTGTGTGTGTGTCCAAATATATATATATATATATATATATATATATTGTCCTATGTTCTAAAATGGGACAGTGTTTAAAAGGCATAGAGGTAATGATGTCTGATCTACTGAGCAGGCCACATGGCTTTCATATTAGTGCCATACTAGCCAGTAGCCAGTCAGATTTATCTATAGCTTCAGTGTACCCTCAAGTTTGGCCTGTATTGTTGTTTACAAGGCCAAAATACTTGACAACACGATGGTGCACAACTGAAGTTAGGTCCCTAACATCTGCTGGTGCCCTCTAACACCTGCCAATGGCTGATAGTATGTAACTTAAATTTTTCACAATACCTTCTAACATACAAGGGATATTCACCATCTAGTCCTATATTGTAAAATTAGTTTACCAAAGAAACCTACTACATCACAGTGCACCAGACACAGTGGGTTTGTTTGATACTCGATTTAAGGGGAGAAGAATCTTAGAATCCCAATTCTACATGAAATGTACACGTCTGAAAATATTAAAATTCAAAGATATTTAATATCAAAACTGGTTAAACTACAAATAGACATACCACCAAATTGTACATGATGAGACAATAGGTCTTTATAGCCATTACAAAAATAATCAATTTGCTATTGTAGCCTCTCTCCTGCAGTAAATCCACAGCCGATTTGACTATTTTACTCTTACTTCTATTTCATACATATATCCTAGCAGACAGATAAATTATTTATTTGCTTTTGTGAGGGCCATTATGAAATGCTGCTCTATAAATAACAAAGCAGCAATCCATAGGCAGATTCCACATGACCTCAGAGTATATGCAGCCTTACAAAAAACGACCAGTTGTAAGGAGCACAAAAGCACCACAGCCATTACGACACTGAGAGTTGTGCCTCCTGCCATCAGGACAAAACTATAATTAGGCATTAATTTGGGGCACTATTATGGGCCTATAGTGTGTGTGTGTGTGTGTGTGTGTGTGTGTGTTTCGATGTACCCATATTACAGAGGAGCTTCCTAATGTTGTGTACTTATCTTAATTTACATTTACATGCATGTTCAGGTAAATTAAATGTTAAGTATATATTTTTATACTTAAGATAAATTAGTATTGTCTGAAAATGATATGCAAGATCACCCTCTAGCTCAGGTTGGTGCCAAGTGAGTTTCATTCTCAGCACTCATTGGCATTCACGCCATTGACACCAAACACGTTGCCTGGGGCGAGAGAAGCGAAATTCCACTCTATTGGCGTCTTTGGATTGACTATGTATGTATGTATGTTCAAAGAATTCTGACTCTGGGGCTATGTCAAAAAATATGTCTATTTTGGGAAAAGAGCATAATTTTGTGTCACTACATCTATTCCAATGGCATCTTGTAAGCCTTTGAAGGAAAAGAGGCTTCAGATGCAGGAAAATTTAAAAATTGCAATACTTTTCTGTCATTTCGTCTGGCTATTTTGAGTCAAATTAGATCAATGGGTGTTGTATCAGTCTTGTAACACAATGAGAGACACTGGTTTGCTGGGAATAGCAAAGGCACCTCTTCAGAAGATCAAAAAGGCTTGTGAGAAAGCTGTGTTCCCCTGTCATTTATCAAGACATCAATATATATCAATATGTCTGATGAAATTATACAAGGCCAAAACACTCCCTCAAGGAATATGAATTTGAGACATTTTATACAGTTTATCTTCATGTATTTCATATTCTTTCACCAATGCTCAGCTATCAACACATAGTGTACACAGAAGCTATTGCTTAAAAAAAACTGAATATGGGTATATTGTAATCAAATTTAACCAAACTAAGATGTATTGCATTAACTAAGATGCCTATTTTGAGCATTTAAGATTTTTATTTCTCTTTTAACACCAACACAGAGAGATACGGTAGGGTTGCAGTGCAAGAATCCTTCATTACAAGGATGAATGCATTGAAAATTCAGTGGTGTAAAAAATCAATGACACTGTTCTACAGGAATGTGCGACAGTTAAGAATGACTCTTCACAAGTGGGCAAATGCACATGTGGCTTACAGTACAGAGGTGGTGGAGGTGTTGATTCTCTCAAACTACTTCACTGCTATATGCCAGAAGTTACAATCTAATGACGCTAAGAGAACTACATTGTCTGCAAAGAGCAGAGATAAAAGTTTGAGGTTTCCAAATGCGTTCTCCTTAAAATTGAATATCCTTAATATTGAGTGAATATCACAAATAGGATTTTGGAAAAGGGGCAACCTTAGCAGACTCCAAAAACAACTGGAAACATGTTTGTGATTAATGACTGAATGATGGATGATGATTTACTTTTTGTACTTTAAATTAATTATGTCTTAATTTGGATTCAAAATCAACTTCTTTTTTTATGTATGATTTATAAAACAAAATATAACCATCAAAATTCATTTGGATTCACAATTGTGTCTACCTATCCAATTGAAAGTTTAATGTACAATATACCTATTAAAAAAACAATTGTCTCCGCCAAACCATGAACAGAATATCTGTATCTTTCTCTTTGTTCACTGTTTAATAATGCTATGCTCTAGAAATAGCATAGTTTTTCTTCTCCTTCTGTAAAGCTTGAAATTCCTTTGCAAAATCACATTAGCTCTTGTGTCGTTGTGTCCTTTGCTCTGCCCTCATAAGCCACATTCAGTTAGTCCCAACACACAGTCGAATATGTGCTACAGCATGTTGGGGAAAATATCATTCTCAAGGCCATTTGCTTTTAATCATCAAGATATTGGCAAAATATTTTCTCCAGTGCTATGGCAGCAGTGATTGCTCTGTCGTAGCCACCTGATATCGAGGTGTACATGCTGCAGGGCTGATATGGCTGCAGGTTGTGGATAATAAATTAACAAGCAGGGCTTTGTTTTCAAAGTACAATCTAAAAAATACCCCAGTAGATAATCTATAACCAGCATCCCGGTTCTCCTTTTATCATTTGCCTGGTTGTACACTAACACTTCAATGTGTGTGTTTATGTGTGTGCGCGCACATGCAAGTGTTGTTTGTTTCTCAAATATGAAAGAAACGTTCTTGGACATTTTGAAAGGTCATATATTCACAAACTCTTCATTCATATAACTCATAACATTTAGTAACTCCTCAATTTATATGACACAATGCAAGCCAGAAGAGTGGTAGTTAGGTATATAATAAAATACTCCACCTCCAGTTTATGACATTCTAGATTCGTTTTAGTAGTTATAGTGGTGTACCTTTACCAAAGTTTCAAAGATGGTTGAGTTCAAAAACCTCTTAGGAACACTTCTAAAATGTTCCATTCTTAACATAAAAAAAAGAAAAACACCCACAACTCTAATGAACTATTAATTATAGTTCTCAAGACAATGGAGACTGTCACACAGTAATAACAGCAACAGCTGCTTTGCAAAGTTGGCGTAAGACTGCCCTCTGCTGTAGTCAAACTGTCTGACTGTCACTTGAATACAGGTTGAGGATATTTTTAGTAGCTTGTAGTCATGTGTTAGGATGTGACAGCAAGTACAGTTTTGGACTTTTGGTCACAAACATTGGGTTTTAAAAAAGAGCCAAAAATCGCATTAATAATGTTTGTGCTCTGTGATAAAACTGATAAAAAGTATCTTGAATCTTTCAATTTAAAAGTAAAGTAATTCCATGAGAATCATATTCTTACTTTATCAAAGTATAAAATGGCTGTGAAACACCATTATGGGACTCAAATGATTTATGCTGAAGAAGTGAAGTAAATAAGCAAGCAAGTGAATGCCAAACTGTAAAACTACAGAATCTTGGAATACTACTGAATCTGTACCATTGAAATTCTTCATTCATTTCAGATCAAAGAGTCATTATAATAAGCATAAGCAAGCCTGAAAGCAATTAATCAGACATCTGCTCTATCAAGTTATGATATTCTGTTGCATAACCCCAGCATCTAATCTGGTACACTTTCATTGGCAATCAAAGTTTAAAGGTGTCGTCTGTGACTTTTCAAATACTTTTAATTGAAATATGCTCTTACAGTATCTTATGTGTAGGAGTGCTGCCATAAGGTTCTGTGAGCCAGACCCTAACCCAGCCTGGCATCTGCGGAGCAGAATTGTTTTAAGTTTTTGAGCATAAATCAACCTTCCAACCCACTTATTCTCAAATTATGGTACGCGTACCAACAGTGCTACGCAAGCTCCCTCTAGTGGTAAGCGTAAGAATATTATGATATTATTTTTATAAAATTGATGGTTAAAAAACATTACAATCGTGGCTTCAAACGGGAACTATTCGGAAGAAAGGACTGTATAAGGGGGAATATTTCAAGCAGCCGCGATGAAAGTGAAGTGGCCACAGACAGTAAACCAGGTCCTAGTAGCTACGTTAGCAGCACCAGTGAAGTCTCCACAGTGCCTGCTAGCAGCAAACAGCCAAAGCAGTAAGGAGATATAATGTGAGTTACCTCCAATTCAGTTGGAGCAGGACGGAGGAAGAGCCCAGGCCGCAGTGTGTGGTATGTGGCAATGTTCTCAGCAATGAATCCATGAAACCATCCCATTAGGGCTGCACGATATTAGGAAAACTAACGATATGCGATAAAATTGTCCAATATTGGTCTGACGATATGACTTGCGATAAATAAACATAAACAGTCCCTGGTTACGGACGCAGAGCTCATAGACAGCTCCACAGCCAGGAGAAGGCGCCCCGCCCGGCTGCAGCGCCACTATGTCAATGCAGACACCAGGGAGCCATGCACAACTTCATTATGTCAACTTACAGTGTGAATGTTGGGTCTGTTCATACATATTTGGACTGTGAAAAGTATCACAGTTTTTAGTGGCTCTGTCAGTAATTTGCATCCTCTCTTGTGTGTCTCTGTCATTTGCACTGTGTGCTGCGCCAAAACCATGTCAATCCAAACAACAGTCAACAATAAATCATTTTCTTATTAGGAATAAACCTTCCTCTTGCGTGAACTGTCTGTAGCTTAATAGGTTAGGCCTACGCTACTGTATTTTAATGTTGGTCATAACAGTGATACTTGGAGAACCTAATAGTTTCTGAGGTGATACAGGATGTAAAAAGTTTGAGAACCACTGCTCTAATCAATCGGAAAAGGCCATCAAAGGCCTGCCGATCAAGCTATGAATGAGCTACTAATCCTTTCACACTGACACTTCAGTGGAGGATTATTTGCTGGAAGAAGTCAGTTGACTTGACTCAGCTAGCTAGCTATTGAATCATACTTTGAGACAATGAACACAACAGTGGACATAGATTAAGGGCTGAGTGGGATGTAAAGGAGCAGGAAGATGGAGGAGCGGGATATTTTGCCTTTGAGTCTCATAGAGCTTGCTTAATTTCCAGGGCTTTCATATTGTACCTACAAGTTCCAAACCTAAACCTAAACTAAACTACAACTCATTTGAATGTCTTGTTCTTAGTCTTCCATGCCAATCTAAGAAACACCAACAGCCAATCATATTTGCTGTAGTTTACCATGCTCCTGGGGCTTATACAGAATTTTTAACAGAATTCCCTGAGTTTTTATCAAACCTAGTCCTAAAGACCGATAAAATGATTATTGTTGGTGACTTTAATATTCATGTTGACAATAATAAAGATAGCCTTAGCGTAGCATTTATTTCGAGATTAGACTCAATTGGTTTCAGTCAGTGTGTACACCAACCATACGGTGTCAAAATTGAACATCTTACAGTACTTCCGCGCAATCCAATTCTATCAGACCATAATTTAATAACCTTCGATTTTTCAGAATATATGCCACTAATAATAAACTCATTTTCTAGATGTTTACCTGATAGTGCTGTAGATAAATTTAAGGAAATAATTCTGATTACATTTAAACCCGTATTATCCGTCAATATAAACAACAAATTCATTAAAAACCTTAGCTCCACTGAGATTGACCATCTCGTCAATAGCTCTGTAGACTCATTACGATTAACACTAGACTCAATAGCGCCTCTAAAAAAGAAACATATAAAACATAATAAATTAGCTCCGTGGTATAATTCCAGAACACATGAGTTAAAACAAGTATCAAGACAATTAGAAAGGAAGTGGCGCTCCAGCAACTGTGTTGAATATCTCCTAGACTGGAAGAGTAGTGTTAAAGCATATAAGAAGGCCCTCCACAAAGCAAGAGCTGCCTACTATTCGAAACTAATAGAAGAGAATAAAAACAACCCCAGTATTCCTCGATCCCTAAACAGCAATATCTTTATGACCTTCTTTAATAATAAAATTCTAACTATTAGAAATCAAATCAAACATCTCCTGCCCTCAATTGGCACTGAAATCTCAGAAACAGCTAAGAATCCTACCAATTATTTAGACATCTTCTCTCTGAACACCCTTGATCAGCTGACCAAACTAATCTCATGTTCTAAACCAACAACTTGTATCTTAGATCCCATTCCTACAAAATTACTTAAAGAAATTCTGCCCCAAATTGATAGCACGTTACTGAACACAATAAATTTGTCATTACCATCAGGATATGTACCACAGTCTTTTAAAATAGCTGTAATCAAACCCCTTCTCAAAAAACCCACCCTAGACCCAGAGGTTTTAGCCAATTACAGACCAATATCTAACCTCCCCTTCCTGTCTAAAATCCTAGAAAAAGTTGTAGCCAATCAGCTGTGTGAGTTTCTCCAGGAAAATAATATATATGAAGACTTTCAGTCAGGGTTTAGAGCCAATCATAGTACAGAGACATTCTTGGCAAAAGTCACTAATGACCTTCTAATAGCTTCAGATCAGGGATTTGTGTCTGTCCTTGTTCTGTTAGATCTTAGTCAGAGCTTTCAGCTATCAAGCTCCTCTCCTATGGAATCATCTCCCACTTTCAATTCGGGAGGCAGACACCACCTGTACGTTTAAGAGTAGGCTTAAAACCTTCCTTTTTGAAAAAGCTTATAGTTAGAGCTGGTACAGGCTTGTCTTGTACCTGCTCTTGGTTATGCTGCTATAGGTCTAGAAGGTCGGGGACACATGACACATGGAGCTTCTCTTTCCAAATTCTCCTTCCTCTTCTCAATCGTTATCACATCAAAGTAATTCATGTCTCATTAATACATGTTACTGACTTGACTTCTTCCCCGGAGTCCCTTTGCCTTATTCTCCGCAGATCCAGGGCCGCAGCTGTGGCCACATCATGGATTAGGATCTGTGGATCGCGTATCAGAGATCGTAATGGTGGATCCAGTATGGCGGATTCTGTATCGTGCTGGCTGATCGTGATAATAAAGGCGGATCCTTTATCGTTTTGGCATCGGAAAATGGTGGTGGACCACGACCAAGGTGGCATGGCGGCGGCATCTGATGATGGATCCTAATGGCGATAGTGAACAATGACTGTGGACTATAGTGGCATCCGATCTTGATGGTGGATCATGATCTTGCTGGCTGCTGACCATAGACTATGATTGCAGAAAGACTGCTTGATACATAGTATTTCTCAGATACTTGACCCTTATTGACATTAATCCACCAATTCACTGACCTTCAGTTATGCTTCAAAAAGGTCTACCCTTATCAATGCTGCTAAAACCTTGATGATGTTCTCCTTCACACTTGACATCTATTGCACTTCTGTCCGTCCTGGGAGAGGGATCCCTCACATGTGGCTCTCTCTGAGGTTTCTACGTTCTTTTTACCCTGTTAAAAGGGTTTTTTAGTAGTTTTTCCTCACTCTTGTTGAGGGATAAGGGCAGAGGATGTCACACCATGTTAAAGCCCTATAAGACAAATTGTGATTTGTGAATAAGTTTAATTAATAAGATTAAGTTTTCTTTTTCTGCAACCACAGGAATAATATATGTGCAGTTATTATTTATAGATATTACTTCATTATTGTTGTTTAATATAAAGTAATATGTTAAAGTCCCATTTTAGTATTTTTTTTTAACATTTGTTTAAAAAACAATCTGGTTTTCATTTAGCAATCAAAAATGGAATCAGTTCAACTAAAGTGATATTCAACAAAAATATATTATAAAGCTGTACACTGTCCAGTCAATGGTAATGTTGTTGTTTCAATGACATCAATGTATTTTGTGCAGATTTTTGTATGATTTTTGTCAAAGGACTGGGTAATTGACCAGCCAGCTAATTGATATTCAGCACTGAAGCCTCATCTTCAGCCGACTGTAATTCATTCCCTGCTGCCTAAGAACCAGTGCAGAGAAAACAAAGACTCTGTGAGGAGTCTATATCTCTGATGAACTGGTTGAATAGCTTTATGGCCTGTACTCACTTCATTTTTCCTTAAGATGTCTTTTAATGTATAAGAGCAGGGTTTTCTACAAAGAAGATCTAAGAGAGCACCTGTGTTTGATTTCTGGGCCTGCAATTTCCCTCATTAGCTGCATATTCAATTAGGCTGCACGTCCCCTGTATTGTACAGCTGAGATGTGGGTCAAACACTCAGGTCACTTTGTAGAGTACTCCATCTCTGGCCTCATGTTTGATACCAGACAACTAGGTGAAGATTACCATCAAACACTTGTGACTGATTGTGAACTAAATGAGTGACAATGACTTTCTGATTAAATGTTCCTCATCCTACAGTCGGCAGATCTCTATAATTCACCCACATTGTACAGGTCTGAAAAGTACAACGTACCTGTCCAAACGAGTTCACAAATCCAACAAGTCTCCCTTGGTGCTTGATCAATATTGCTCAAGATATTAGAAATGAATATCAAAATGAGATCTTTCTGTCAGGAAGGCTTAGACTTCTAGTGGCTGAAGTGCCTTTAAAGGGAAGGAATAAATTGAATAATAAAGAGGGAAACACTCATGAAAGCAAATAGAAAGATTACAGTGAGATCAAAAGAGATTTCCTTCCTCCTTCTCTAGGTGTGGAATGAACATAAACAGTGGGTTATGTGTTACTACAACATATCCTGAATCTCTTTTTTTTTTTACTGAACTCCATTTTGTTGAGAATATAAAACCAACATTAATATTTCAAATTATTATGTTGCAAATTTCAGTGTTTGTTTTTTCTTTATTATTACATTATTTTTAGGTAAAGTCTTGAAGGGGACATTGACACTACTTAACCAAATCTAAGTCCAAATTTCATAAAAAAAATACAACCAGGCTTACTAACTATTCAGACAGCACTGCATTGAAAAAAATGCAAGGTTGATTGGTGGCATGTTACTTCTCAGATTAAAAATTTTGTTCAGAAGTGAGGACTTAACAGAGAGCACCACACGGCCATATTACAAAATGCTCAGCAAAATTGTGCACTGCCTGCACAGTGCCCTCATGGCAGATAATACATTTAATTGCATTTATATTGCAAGTTCAGCCACATTTCACTTTGTAGTTAGCTGACCTATGTTGGTCTCCCTGAAATCAATGAGGGAGCTGTATTGGTCTGAATAAAATCCTTACCCCATAATTAGGGGTCACTTTAATTTCAATACACTCACTAAAACAAATATTGCCTGTTCCAAGCAGTGATTACACCATCAAAGAATAAGTGTGAAAAAAGTACAGACAGGGTTATTTTGTGGCTTGTAAACTAATAACGCTGATCTTACATAACTGTCACCACCTAAATGTGGCTCTAATAATCATGAGCTCATGCTGACAGTTAGGCTGGGTTTATTACAAATAGTCAATCATATACAACATAAACAGACCAACAGAAGCATATTTAAAGGGATAGTTCACAGAAAAATGAAAAAATCACTCATTATTAACTCACCGCTATGCCGATGGAGGGGTGGGTGAAGTGATTGATACCACAAAACACTTAAGGAGTCTCAGGGGTAGGGTTAGGGTTAGGGGTAAGGGACCCCTTCTTCAGACGTAATAAAACAGACAAAAAAAATGAACATGCCTCCATACTGCTCATGGGGTTTCATCCAAGTATGCGCAAGCCCCAACATTTATATTTGATTGGAATCAAGGTCATTTACACAATGTATTTTGCCTAAATGTCCACTACAGGAAGTGGCGATGCTAGCGGACGTAGCCACACAATGGTGTGCCCGAGGGTACGTGAACACACATTGGAGGAGTCTATCAGAGGACAGGGTAAACAGCATTGCAGCTGTGTCCAATACAAATCAAAGTCAATTGGGACCTCTTCTTCAGATGTTATAAAACAACTGAAAAAACATAACATGCCTCCATACTGCTCATGTGGTGTCATCCAAGTGTCTGTAAGCCCCTACATTTATATTCGAATCGAAGCAGCCTCCTTTACACCATGTTTTAAGTCTTATGTCCTCTGATAGCCTCCTCTGCGGTGTTGCATTTAAAAAATATATATCTTTAATGCAATAGGTCCTACAAAGGCAAAAGAAATAAACACTTGGGATGGTCCTTCTATAATTATATATATATATATATATATATTTCTTCCTTTCTCTTGATGGTGGTTAAGGGCAGAGGATTTTGCACTTGTCAGGCCCTATGAGGCAAACTGTGATTTGTGAATATGGGCTATACAAATAAAATTTGACTGATTAGTTGACTGAAAAAGTAAATTTTTCAACCCCTTCCCTGTCAACTTTCATTAAGCAACAAAATATGATCTAAAAAGAAACACACTCATGGATGGTAGTATTTTTTATTTTTTTCAATCTTGTTGAACATTGTTACACTTTAGTAAATATAATTTACCACTATGTTACTTCTATGTTTCAATCTTGGTAGCAAGCAGAACCAAATAATATCCAAGGGAATACATTGGAACATCATTTTTAAAAATCATTAAAATCTTTGAAACACTATAACAAGACAGTGATCTTTACACCCAGACAACATAAGAATAATTCCTGCTGCGTCTATGTGTTCAGATGAAGAATAAAGCCAAGCTCATGTGGAGATGCACTTATTTGCAACACTATATTGGTGAAATGAACCTTTATTAAACTGCAATATTCTCCATATACCACCTGCTAGTCTCATAATGAGAAAGGATTCAAATTAGGGAGAGGCAAGCCTTTTTTCAATGACAGCCTGTTTCTTTTCATCAGTGAGCGCTTCAATGGAATAAAATGAAGGAGCTGAGAATAATGTACAGCACAAAGCAGCCATTTTTCACAGGGTTCATTTTTAACAAGGTGAATTTTCTAAAGCAATAACCATATTAAAGAGAGTTGTTTTGAAAAAAAAGAAAGAAAGGGAAACAGGTAGACCAGAGGACAAAGTTAAAGGTATGTATGAATGTTAACATATCTACCTGACAAAGACAATGCAGGTCAGTGCTCAATGCAGCACTCTTCTTTTGTACTATTTACTAATATTTTATAAAATGGATAGTTCCAGGCTTTGATTATGATTGACAAAGACGCTTTCAAAGCTATTGTAAAATATTTTTTTAAACAAACCCTTTCGACATCAAAATTACTGAAACATTAGTTCATTTATGCAACAAATGCACAAAAACATTTGTTTCTGTGTGTTACTTGGTATCCATCCACATGTCGCTGAATTATATTGCTAAGGACAAATGATTATTTGTAATACTTTATACCTAATCAATGCTTGCATTTTTGTTGCTGTGAATCTTAATCTATAAAACATTTCTATGAATGTAGTAACTATCTCATAAGCCTTGAAACTGTGATTTTCAGTCAGTTCTTTGTCATGCCAAAGAACACCTCTGGGCTGTTCTAAAATCACTGAGCTACTGCCCCTCAGGGCTTAATGCTACAATGTATTAGAATAGTTTTCATACATCTAGTGAAGACCAAATACAGCATACATAATTTATCTGTTTCTAGTAACCAACACTGACATGTACTCAAATTGGTCGGAGCTGAGTGACCATATTGGTTGTCATGGTAACAGAAAAAAACATGTAGAGTGTACCAGCAGTGGGTTGCTGATCCTTCATTGCCATGGCTACATTAATGCACTAAATCTGAGGGAGCAGTCATGGTGATAATTACTACTGCCAATAGAGTGAACAATATAATGTAATAACGCCGTAATAAGCTGCTGCACAGACAACCTGTGGGCTTGGTTTTATAAGAGGAACGTTTCTTAATATTGTACATCAGCACTGTGGTCTGGGAGATTTAATAGATTTAATAGCAATTCAGAAAAAGAGCCTGTGAAACGCTGCAAAACTGCTTCCTGAAGTGAAATGCATCTTCATATTAACAAAGTGCAGGAAGTCAAATCCAACAGATGTAAACCAATCCTTTTTTGTTTGTTTTCTCTTTAATACCTACAAAGGCCTGCATTGAAAATGAAAGCTTTTTAGTGTATGAAACAACAATCTGATAACAACAGTCATTAAGACATGAGCAAATAATCTGCGTAGACTGTTGTCCTTACACATAGTTCATATATGCTCTATATAGAGGGAAACTTTTTTTAATTTTTGAATGATCCAGTTATTTTAATTTATCATTCATAAACTGCAGTGCAATAATACATTTCAGATCGTCTAAAACTTAGTCTGATATACAAGTAAAGAGTAACAACAAATGATCTGGTATGCAACTTTACTAAGTAGATCAATGATCCAAGTCCTAGACATAATGCATTCCTGCTTGGCTAAAATATATGTATGAAATACTGTTCATACACTTTGTTATGGGTAGGGTCAGAGGCAGTTATATATGGGGAGGTTGAAGGAGGCAAATATGTTACACTCAAGTAAACAGTTTGTCGAGAGCAAACTTAAACACATACCAACTTTTATAAACTGATGATTTATATTATCGTCCCATATTAACCAAACATAAAACACTGCATAATTTTCAAGTTGTATTTTTGCTTGGAAACTGTTTCAAAGTGTGGTCGAGTCAGTCTGCCTTTGTCCCAAAAGATTTTCTCTACTGAAATAAAAATCAACAAATGTAAACAAGGACAGTAATCTTTAATCTTTAGCTGGAAATAGGGGGGAACTGTAGCCTAGGTCAGTACAAAGTAAAGAATATATAACTTCCAATCACACAAACAGTCAAACTAATACACATTACTCTGTCCACTATATGGCACTTACAGTGTAGATTGGTACATAAGTCAATTTGACAGTTACATGTTGTCTGCCATGCACATCTCATTTATCTCCAATGCAATTGCAATACCTTATTTCCTTTTTACACAGCCTCCCCTTTTGCAGTTTCTCCCCTCCTCCCTCTACCGGCATCCCTCCATCTCTCTAATCCTCCCATTCCTGTCATGTCAGATCTTAGTGGATGCCATGGGTCAGTGCTTCACTTTCTGAAGGGACTTCACAATTCAAAGGGGAGCAAAGTGGAAATTTACATCTCATGGCAGAGCTTTCCCCTCCATTTGTTGTAATGTCAGGTCACTGCACTGCTCGGCAAGCAGAGAGGGAAAGATAATGACTTCAACACACTCCCTCCTGATTTATTACACACTCATTGGTTCTGACCTTGTCTGCAGCTTCAGGTGCACTCAAATTTTTTTTTTTTTGGTCAGACTGCACTACTTTAACTTGCCAGCTGGCTAACAATGATGCCAATCCTACCTACTTTCTGAAATCAAGACTGCCTTTGTCATTCCTTGTCATGTGCTTTTATTTCAGTCTGCTAATGTTGTTTCAGATGGGCAAAAAATCACAGTGGGCAGTCCTACTGTATATTTAGCTGAAACAAAACCAATAAGCTTAATTATATATGGTTGTTTTGGTTTAAATAGGGTCTCAGCTATTCTTGTCTCCTTGAACTTACATTTATATTGTGTGGTGGCAATATTGTCACAGGGTGAATTTTGTTGCTTGGTCATACTTTGTTACCAGGAATTCTGTATTGCAGTTTTCCATACAAGGAAAGTCCTGGTTATACTGAAACTTAGCTCTCTGTGCCCCAGACACCCTCAATTTTATTTACAGCGAATTGGTATTGATTTACGTTTTTTTGAATCTAATGTGATTGGTCCATTCTCGATGCCGTCCTCAGGTACATCCACCGTCACTGAGTTACTTCCACTGCGAGCTGACTTGCAAAGATATAGAGACTTCAAGTGGAGCTGCAGCAAATCCGACCCTTTTTATTGTTTCAGCAGCTGGCAAGTGATCGAGGATGAGCTTACACCTGGGACTTCTCTCGCTGTTGTTATGATGAACAGATTTGGCAAACTGGATGTGGTAACGGCGGAGGGGCTCTCTGTGCCCACACATCCCCTTCATCAAATTCAGGCCGGGTAGCCGGCCAAAGCGCTGAAGCCAGTGGTAAGCAAGGACGCTGAGTCAGTGCCATGCTTGCTGCCAGCTTCAGTGTGAGTCAATTTCACTTGCTTTGGTGCAAAGGAAAGTGACAACAGGTGCAACGGAGAGGCAAAAGCAAGACAACCCCCAAAAAGGGAATGGTTTTGCATGTGGTGGCCACATATAAATGCTCTCTCCTTATATTTACTGACTGACTCTTCTCCAGTTTTGTATTCTGCTAGTGTCCTTGTCACTACCGGTAGCATGAGGTGAATGAGCCCAGTCAGGTTGCACAGGTAGTCCACCAGTCACAAGAAGGTTTGCTGTCTCCCAGCCTAGTCTCAAGAGCATGGAGGAGAAACCAGGAGTCCAGCTATGGCCATGTCATACCCAACAGTACTCTGAATGCTGTTAGGTACCGGGATGAAATCCTCAGAGCGATTGTCAGAGTGTGTAGGCACTTCCTGGATGTCGGAGACATTGATGCTATTGACTGGCCATCATGTTCAGAGAATTGCTGAGTCACTTCATTAGTCACATTTTCAGTTGCTGTGATGAAATTCACGCAAGTTCGATCAGCCTGTGATTTAACTTTTTTACTGGATTTTTGTTGTGGTTTTGAATCCATCCATCAATGGGTTGATGATTTCAGTTTCCATTGATTATATTATGTCATTTTGTTCTCAACAAATTACACAAGTAATCAGTAAAGATTTTCAATTTGAAAAATTAGTTCATCAAGATCTCATTTAAGTGTCCCCATATTTTTTTTAGCAGTGTATATTTTTATATTTATGTCTCCGCGATTCTGCCTTCTCCGCTTGATGTTGTATGTAACCCGCTCAATGTAGGGGTTCGGGGGTAAATGAGGATGGTCTTCATAGCCCCCCCCCCCCCCCCCCAACATTCTCTTTCTCTCTCTGTCTGCTTGTGTGCTTGTATTGGAGGGGCAGAAGGGGAAATTTAATCATGTGAGGGGAAAAATCTGGGAAATTAAAACTCCAGGACAACAGCAAGGAAATCCAAAGTATGGGATGCATATTTGATCATTTGTATCATATATAATATGTCATTTATATCGTTTAAAATCATTTTCAGTGTGTTTCCTGGTGCGATACGCTCACAGCCGATGTGAACAGCACAATTGAGTAACTTGGGGGCGGAAAGGAGGTGCCCAGCTTTTCTTGGCGCTGCGCTGCACTTCCACGTCCGGTGTGAACCCGGCGTAAGTGCAATTTTCTCTTTGCTCTTAATGTGCTCAAAATTTACTATGAATATGTCACTGTAATTAAGAATACCCCTGGAAGAAAAAACATAATGGTACCATGGGAGGAAGATCCAAACAGAAGCTTTGTGTCTTTCATGTCCCATGAAGATATTTTCTCCAGTAGGGATAGTGACTGCTGCAGTTATTCATTCCCTTTGAATCCAATCAATCCCCTATGTTTACTTTTTTCTCCTAAATGACTGTAAGAGTGCTGTGTGGAGGAAAACAGGGCCACCCTTGACAGGTTCTTCATGATTAATGACCCAGAATTTTTTCATCTGATTAGATAAAACTTGAAAGGATTTTACATTTTATCATAATGTGATTCCACACTGCTAAGATGACATTGTGACATGCTTGAGAAGCTCTGGCATGTGTGTGTGTGTGTTTTGCATCTACCCATGTGTGAATGAATGACTGCATGTATTCTCATGGATTTGTGAAGGGCGTGTGTGTGTGTGCGTGCGCACGTGCATGTTTGTGTGCATGTGCTCCCTGATAAAGTCTGAAAGTACTCCAGGCTGCTAGTGTTGTGAAGCAGAAAACAACAGTTTGTCATCATTCTGTGACACTACCTGCCACAACCATTTGAATACCAGACATAGCAGCATGACCAAAGTTTATTTTCAATTTCCTTAGAGTCTGATTGATCATTGGAGCATTCTTGTATGTCACTCCATGTTCAGATTGTGTGTGGATGTGTGGGTGAATATCTTAATATTTTGTAGATTATGTGACAAAACCCAGTGCATTTCTTACATCCGTCAAGGAGTTTCTTTTCTTTCCCCTTAATTGTGTTTTGTATTATGTTTGTAAGCTGGATTACACAAACACTACCCAGCCAATTCCCATCAAATTTGTGGAGAGTGCATATTTAGGGGACTACAAAGCAAAAGCAAGTGTTGGAGGCAAAGAACAACTACCAAACATGCAATTATGGGGGTGTGAAGAAAAGGTGAGAGAGTCCTGAAACGTGTTCAATACCCAATACTAGTGCTGCATGGCAGTTACAAAGATCTATTAGCTTCTTGGGAAAAAGCAATGGATGCCACAAGGGCTAGCAGAGTCTAACAAAATAATAAGAACAAAGACCAGCTCATTAACTTAGTAACTTAGTAATACGAGGATAAAAATAGAAATAAAGCAATAACATAGCAACTGTGTATCACCAACAAAACAAAACCAAACAAAAACAAAAAAAAATAAAGCAAAACTTCAACTAACCAAAACAGCAATGTTTGTCAATGTCTACAAAGAAATCTACAGTAGTTAATTTCTACAAAAAGTCAAGACAAAATGCTTGTATTAAAACAGTCCTCCATTACCATAAAGGTAATAAGCTAAACTCAAGCTTGGTTTGAAATATATGAGATTTAGCTAACCTTGTATCTAAAGTGTCTGATTTTCTGTCATTTAGAGCCAGCTTCTAGTGTCAATTCATGCCCAGATATAAATGGGATAAGACTTAGACAGGTAAACAGATAATGTGGGAGAGTGAACAGAGTGAACAATCTTGTAATCAAGGACCCTGTGTTTGTAATGATTTAAAAAGGGCTAGGTGATATGGCCTAAAACAAATATCTCAAAATATCGCGATATACAGTACATCTCAATATTTTGACATCTCCTCTAAATCCCTATACAAATGTTAAATTCTTAAAAGTCCATAGGAAGTGGCTAAGCTAGCAGACGTTAGCATTAACGTAACGTTCCCTGTATGCACCTCATCGGAGGATATCAGCGGACATTTAGGCTTAAAACTTGGTGTAAATTACCTAGTTTCGAGTCAAATATAAATGTCAGGACATGCCTTCTGATCATTGAGCAGCTGTGGATCATAGAGGGAACTGTGTTTTCACTGTTTGTTTCCACTGTTCTTCAACAAAGTCACTGATGGCTGCTTCACGTAAACACACCTCTCATCTCATCGTGTAGCGGAGTGAGTGGGGGTGGACCCCCGGGGCCTATGTGTGTGTGTGTTTGTGTGTGTGTAAACTTCAAATTGCTCTGAGCACAGACACACGCACACACTCACAAGCCTCCACTCTTACTGGAGTGAATGCTGCTTACGTTCACAATTTGTAAACTGATTCATTCTGTTCATCATTCACAAAGAATATGAAAAATCTGTCAATAACCGTCTCTGAACTCTCGTCAACTCGCTGGGGCTCTTCACTTTCTTTCGCTCTCTCCATACTCTCTTCCCTCCTCTCCTGATACAAAAACATGCATGCACACAGGATAGTTTTCTGGATGGGCAGGTGAGTGAGCAATCTCACCGAAACTCAAAAAGATTTCATGCTGACAGCTTAAAACATTCACGTGACAATTTATACTCTATGTTCGCAATATAGTAATTTTATACATCACACGTAGAACAACATCGAGTATATTCAATATATCGCCCACCCCTAACTTAAAACCTAAAAAATGTTTGGTTGAGGTGGATTATTAGTGTATTGGTTGAAACACACTTTACAATATGTCTGAGCTTGTCTAAGTTGTGTGGTTATAGTTTAAAATGCTATTAGTGCTAAGAGGTTCTGGGGCTGTAGTCACAAACATTCTGAGGATTCTCTGAGAGCCCCTAACTCAACCTAAAAACATCTAGCAATGAGTCAATCAATCAAATTTTATTTGTATAGCCCATATTCACAAATCACAATTTGTCTAATAGGGCTTTAACAAGGTGTGACATCCTCTGCCCTTAACCCTCAACAAGAGTAAGGAAAACCTACTACTACTTTTTTTTTTTTAAACCTCAGAGAGAGCCACATGTGAGGGATCCCTCTCCCAGGATGGTAAGAAATGCAATATATGCCACGTGTAATGGAGAACATCAGAAAAATACGAGTATTTGCAGCATTGATTAGAATAAACAGTTTGTAGCATAATGGAAGGTAAATTATTGAGGAATTATTGTGAGTACCTTAAAAGGGAATTAGGAAACTTCTTGGAGCAACTCTACGTAAATAGGCAAGATTTAAGTAAGTTGGAGTTGTCCCCATTGCTATGTTTGACTCATTATTTTAAGAGCTGTAATTGGCTAGTAGTGATTATAGGCATAAAATGGATGGATATCAAGTGGCTGGATCACAAAATATGTTTTAAAGTAGTCCCAATTAGTGCAGATGAGAGTGCCTTGGAGTTGTGTATTGGTGTCTTCCAATCATTGTATGGAACTATAGTGTTGTAGCTTATTAGTCTCTATTTGAATATCATTATGTTTATACATTTTCAAAATAGTAATTTAACGTTTTTTCCCACTGGAGCTTTACAATTCTTGGCCAATAGATAGTATTTTAGGTGGGTTCATTTCAAACCACTATTTTCCCTGCAAGGTTGAGCACACTCCTGATATCATTACTTTCTGAATGTCAAGGGTTGCAAAGCCAAATACCGACGAGTGATCAGTGTGTTGGTATCTTACATAGGGTGGAGCCACTGGAGCAGAGCAGAGGGTGATTGGGAATCCCAGGAAGTAATACTACAGAGTGTTGACTGCCCACTGGATTTCCAGGCACTCAATTCCACCGTGCTGTACCTGGTCTCCCACTCACTTTTTCATGTACACACCGAGATTTCACAAAATGTTTGGTCATGGAAATTTGGTTTAAAGTTATTGAAAAGTCATGGAAAAGTCATGGAAATCCATTGGTCAAAATGTGTATGAACCCTGGTTTGGAGAAGTGGTTCCCCACAGAGGAATTGTTTCATCCTCTCAAATGCCCGCTTACACCGCTCCATCCACTGGACCACATCTGAGGTCGGTCAGTGGGCTGGTCAGGTCAGCAAAGCCAGGGATAAACTGTCAGTAATAACCCACGAGCCCCAAGAAGGATCTCATCTCTTTCACTTAGGCTGTTGAGGAATCTTTGCCCATCCTTACACATTACTGTATATGCCACTATATATTATGTATGTAATTGTTATTATTACACATTACATCTGTACACCTGTTGGGACCTATTATTTGTGAACAAAAACTGGGCCTACATGTGTAGCCAAAGTCTGACCACATACCTTCTTTGTTCTGAAGACAAAGGAGAGCTTTCAGAAGTCAGTATCCCAGGGTCCTTCTTCTTCTGGACAACTTTCAACTACTATTGGTCACTATGTTCCCCATGACCCATGAGGTCACCAGGCCAATAAAAGTTCCCCCTCTTTTCTACTCACTTCTCCTGGAAGAGAGATGGGTATCTCTTTTCTACTGACCTCTCCCTACCCAAGCTCTTCCAACCTCCAAGCAGGGCCTGCCTGGAGCAGACTGCTAAAACCTTCCAAAAGGTAGCGACTTAAGAGCCTGCCTAACACAAAGTCTGACCAGCAAATGCATAACAAAAGGAGCCCAAACCAGCAAGACCACTTCACTGGACTTCAAACAGCACCTCAAAAAGGACCTTTCCCCCTTTTCATGAACTGGTAGCACAACTGGGCTAATTACAGTAGGCTTTGCACAGGACTGCTGAATTCTATTCATGTGATGTTTTATAAGTTTGATTTGTGTTGTTGTGATATTTGGAAATACGTTATTTGAAAGCTAATGTTGGTTTTGCTATGCTCTTCATAGAATCAGACTCTATCTTTGCATGCAACTAACTACTTTCTCTGACCAGGCCCCAACACCTCACACACTCATCTCCGCAAACTTAACACATACATGTGATTTCAGCCATATGATCCCAACACTCCAGGGGGTCTTTTGTCTTCATAGTGGCCAGCCGCCATTTTGAAAGCACATTTGCTCACTCACACATACACACACATGCACGTATACTCACATACACTTGTATATAGTTAATTTGTGTGTTTATATATCATAATATATTGTTATTTTTCACAATAAATTAACACACATGTTGTCCTCATTAATATTGTATAAGTGTGAAGTTTTGCTACTGCCAAGAACTTTATATCCTTTAACTTTGCTAGCTATTGATGTGGTAATTTTGGTTATAGTTATTAATGTAATTATTAATCAGAGTTCCAAATTTGTAGTTACTACTTTCATGAAACTTAATCAATAAATTGGCTATATTTTCCCCTTCATTTGAAGGGTGATGCCCCAAGGTAACTTTAATCAATTAAAGTTATTATTTAATATTTATATTTTTAATATTACATTTTTACAACACACCATCAGGAGAGTAGGGCCTGTTTAGTTACACACACACTCCCTTCTCTCCAAGCAGTACCCAAGGTCAGGTTATAGATAAAGGCCCAACCTATAGTACTTTGTAGTGTCTACACTTAGGGTCTTCCATATATAATTCAGATGCACCAGAGAGGCAACAACTTCATCTCTTTTGCATATTTTACCAGTGGCAAGACGTAAGGACACAATTGGTCTCATTTACCTGGCGCAGAAATATTCTTACTCACTTTACACTTTAATATTAAACACCAGCACTGATCACAAGTTATTAGGACATGCACAGGACTGATGTTTACTTTGTGTTTGTTTTTTCGCTTTAGAGTTTATGAGACACATGTTTAAACCTGATACACAACATGAGATATAACGTGACGCTCACAGTCAGGACATTAGGGTTAAAGTGACAGGAACGATCCAGAGACATGATCCGACATCATTGATTAATAACTAAATACAAGTGATTATCAGTTTGTGTGTGAAGAGGGGCAGAGACGAGCACACACACAAGAGTTCTTCCCGCAGATTACGTCTTAACGCCGTGTTTTAACTTCATTGTTGCAGAAGAAGTGATGCCCCATTTATCCAGAGACATAAATATGAATTCAGCAGGTGTTTATAGAGATGATGAGGAGGAAAGGGCATCAATTTCATATTGATTATTGCTGTCTATCTACTATTTGTATTTAAATAATGGAGTTTTTAATATACTATCCATTTAGTCAAAAGGGTGTGTGTTTACATTTTGTAGGACAGCCAGACCTTCATCCTTTGTGCGTACGCATGGTCTGAGGAAGTTCTAAATTTGTTGGTACTCTGCGAACATATAGATGAATCATAGATTCGTGCATCAAACGTGGTCGTCCTCCAATCTGAAGGTCGGCAGTTCGATCCCCAGTATTCCCCATCTGCATGCCGAAGTGTCCTTGTGCAAGATGCTGAACCCCGAATTGCCCCTCATAGAACAAAAAAGTGCTGTTAATAGATGCACTGTATGTGTGAGTGAATGGGTGAATGTAAAACTGTACTGTAAAGTGCTTTGAGTGGTCATCAAGACTAGAAAAGCACTACCACAAACCATTTACCATTTACATGTAACATAGAAAGTGACAGCAATTCTAGCCATTCATGGATGTGCTGTTAGAATGGGTGACGGAAGTAAAGGGAGATATACCGGGATGCTGTGGGAGACATCTTCAGACTTGGGGGTGACAATTGCTCATTTTACTCTGTTGGCATTTGTATATTGTTCAACCTTCTGGTCTTGATGCATCAAGCATACATTAAAATCTTCTGTTTAAAACATCATATGCTGCCTGAGTTCTCCTTTCACCAGTTTCCAGAAAACTTCCATAACATAGCCGTGGGCAAATAGTTTCATCCACCTGAGGAAGTACCTCCCTCCATCCAACTGCACACTTCTTCGGCTTGGCTGTGAGTCCAGCCTGCCTCAATGACTCCAGCTATCCATATGCTCTGCCCAGGTGTCATTGTGAATGATGACATCTTCCAGATAGGCAGCAGCATATGCAGCATGCAAACGCTGGAGACAGGGGAATCTGCCAGTGGCCCTTGGTCAAATCCAGTGTGGTAAAGAAACATGCAGTTAACAGCCAATCCAGGAGCTCATCAACCTGGGGTATACGTTCATATTTTTCGTGAACAATAAACTGAAGGAATCAGTTTTCATATAATGAACGTGCACGTGAGTGACATTCACTCCAGCAAGAGTGAACATGATTAATCGCTCTGGGCTGTGCAGAGAAAGTCATCACAAAGAGGCAAGGCTGGATTAATGGAATTTAGCACCTCAGGCTGCAACTCGTATCTCTCACTCACCACCAGACACTATGCCTCTCTCCATGCTTTCAGAAGATTTAGGTGGTAAATCTGTGTGACTCTGCACAACCTCATAATTGACATATCCCACTTGCAGTGTGACCACCCCTTGCTACTTGGTGGTGGTGCCATTCTTCCTAGAAGAAGGAAGCAATACAAGTACTTTTTCTCCCGGTGTAAATTGTCTCAGCCTACCCCTTCTTTTGTATAGGCGCTGTTGACGTGTCATGGCCTGGAGCAAATTCCCAAGTGATAACTGCCCAAGTGTGTGGAGTTTTGCTTGAGTAGCCAGCACTAAGTACAGTATGAAGAAAAGCACATTAAAGCACATCCACAGATTCCCGAAAGTGTCTTTAAGAGTCACAGTTCATGATCCCAAAAATGTATGTATGTTCTCTGTCTCCAGAGCTGTGTGTGTACAGTTCGATCCAAACGCACTTGACGTATATTCTCAGTTCACAACCTCCTTACTGCAGGCAACAGGTTCTGTATATCATGGGCTAGGTTCGCCATCCAGTACAGGAAAAGGTTTTCTCTAAAAACTCTATCTATCTTTGCAATCTTGGCTCATCTCAAAGAGGACAAAAAATACTGAATAGTGCAATGCTGCACATTAGCTCAGGGATAATGGCGTCAGGCCGTGGTACACACACTGAAATAGATGGCATTGTCTCTGTTTTGTATCCACACACGCCAACTTCAATGTTCTGCTCTCATCGCAAATACAATTTATAAACGATTCCTTTAATTTTTTCCTTCTAGCATCACCAGTCAGTGGACAGTCAGGAGGAGGACTAAAGCATTTATTGGCTGAGGTGAAAGTACAATTGAACTCATTGTCTATTTCAAACAAAGACACAATGAGTTGTCTTAATATCACTACATTTATACAGATTTATTTTATGGCCCTTTTAACCACTCTGAACTACACTTGCAAGTCCAGGACTTACTGATTTTAATTTTGACTTGGGCTTGGACCTTCCTCCCCTTTTTCTCTAGGTAAGTTTTCTTTTTCTTCTTCTGCCAAATAGCAGCTCTAAGGGAGAAAATCCTGGGGCATCTCCTGCACTGCAAAAAAACAGAGGGTCAAGCCATTTATTCCAATTACATTCATTTTCATGAATAAACTTATGGAACATGGATCTAAAAGTTTTCCCATAGATGCATTGTATGAATGTGTGTGAATGGGCGAATGGAAAAAAACTGTACTGTAAAGTGCTTTGAGTGGTCATCAAGACTAAAAAAACACTATATAAATACAAACCATTTAACATTTATTCAGCCGCTCCACAAGACCTTAGGTCTGTGGGTGGTAAACTGGTCCGAATAGATTTATTGCCCAATAATCAGTACAGGTACCTAAGTATTTGTGACATGAAAAAGGTGCCTTGATCAGTCAGGATCTCTTTCAGATCACAACTCGGGAGATGACCTTAAACAGTCCCTGCGCAACAGTCTTTGCAGAGATTGAGCAGCAGCATGATAGCAGGATAACCATGTTGTGTAATCCACCAGGACTAACACAAAGCGATATCCTCGTGCACTCCAGTGAAATGGCCGGATGAGGTCCATACCAATGTGCTCAAATGGAACCTCAATTAATGGCAATGGGCACAAAATTGGGTCATTATCCGGTCTAGTGTCTTATAATATCCAATGTGACCAGCCATTGAGTTGTAATGAGCTGTAATTGAGACAACTTTTAGGCACCAACAAATGATTTTGGCAACCTCGCGTCACACCTGAGAGTTGTTTATCCCTATCCACTGTGAGTTCACCTATGCACAGTGCCCCACTACTAATTGAAATCGCCCCCAAGATTAGGGGATGCACAAGGCACAAACCGCAACTTTGATTCTATGCTTTTTTCACCACAGGATATTTGTGAATATCACCATGCATACACTTAATATTCACCCAACATGCCTCCACCAAAGATCCCAGTCAAACCAGGTTGTGGTTAATCGTTGACTGCATGCAGCCAGATTCCACCATGGCCTGACCCACTTCTCCTCTCTTCCCCTTTTTCTCCGCTCAACCCAACCTGCTCGAGGCAGTTAATGAGGGAGGTTTTTTTTCTCCGCAGTTGTCAAAGTGCTTGCTCATTGTGGGAACTGTTGGGTTTCTCTATAATTTCCACGGTACCGTGTCCACTCCCCTCCAAAGTTGGCCGCAATGTTGACACTCTCCCCTGCTGCCGGATTCACGTCGGCTGTGAGGTAGCACCTGCTTTCTCCTGGTTCCACCTGCCCAGCCTCCTGAGAGACTCTGTGTGTGGCCTGCTTCCTCTCCCAGCCTGTGGGGAAGGGAGGGCGAGTGCACACCTCGGCCAGGTGTGCTGTGCCCTTTAAAAGGCCTTGCCACATTCATCTCTCTCTCTTGCACTGTAAGTTGCTGCTGTTCTGTCCCAGTTAGGCTGAAGGGCAGACTCCCTTTGGAGTTCGTTGGGGTTCGGTAGTGTGGTGTGAAAGTGGTTGGAGCAGTTGTCTCGGGAGCACGTCCGAGGCTGCAGGTGGAGTCGCCAGTTTGGTTGCTTCGCCGGGTTTGCGGGATTCAGTGCGTAAATACCCACCACAATTAGCATCTGAAGACTAGGGGGGAGCTTTAGTCAGTTGCTAGTTAGGCAGTCAGCGGGACAGTGCTGCAGTGACGTGTTGCTGTGTACCGCTGTAGGAGTGTGACCACCGGTACACAGAGTTAAATTGTTAATATTCAGGCAGGTTAGCTGTGTTTTTCAGTCATGGTTACTGTGGATGAGTTTCTGAGTGCTCTGTCAGAGGAGTTATTAGACCGCTGTTCGCGGGATCAATTCATTAAAATTGCTGATCATTTCAAGATGGATGTCGGGGATAAATATATAAAGCAGAATGTCAGGAGTATCACACTGAAGCTGTGTGTGCTTCATGCTAATTCTTATTATTAGCCCAGCTAGTTTCGGCTAACAGCCGGATGCTAGCTCAAGGACGCGGGTGTTTTGGCTCCGTCGTCATTTTAAATCTTTTATTTTAGTTTGGCTTTTCATCGATAAAACCCAGCTCTGTTGGAAAGTGGAGTCATTGACATGAAATTCCAGGCTGCTGTTTCTCCAGAGTCTGGTGCTACTGCTCAGTCTGTCTCTGAGGCTGCGTTAACATTTGAACAGCGTAAGGAGCTGCTGTTGTTACAGCGGGATGTGACTCTTGGGGAAATTAAACGAATGGAGCTGGAGGTTCGCAGACTGAGTTTGTCTCATGTTGGGGGCCAGGTCCCTGTTCCTCCTGCGCCCTTACGCTCTTTTGATGTGACAAGTTGTCTGCGTCTCATTCCTCAGTTTGGTGAAGGGGGATGTAGACACGTTCTTCTCTCTCTTTGAACAAGTCACTGACAGTAGAGACTGGAGGGATTCCAAGCGAACATTATTGTTGGGTACAGTGAGTACAGGGCTCCAGATGATACTGGCTTCCGTACGGCGGGTAAACGCTGGCAAGAGGCAAGCAACCCGCATACTTATAAACCAGAGAGGTCCCCACGCTCTCAGCTGCAGTTTGATCTGAATAAAGTGTGTAATTATTGTAAAGGAAGAGCACATTGGAAAGCCCAATGTCCTATTAAATCAGGGGCTAAAGATGGTTCTGGTCGTGGACATGTGAGGCCCGTTGCACTGACTGCTCCTGTCAGAACACTAAGTCCAAGGTTTTTATGATGTGTTAACTCTCACTGTGCTATTCCTTGCTGTGTTGGTGCTCCATGTGAACAGGTGAAACCTTCAGTAGAGCTTACCCGAGAGAAATCTGATTTTTCTGCTTTTGTGTCTGATGGTCAAGTGTCTTTAGTGGGCAGTAGGGTAAAGGTGCCAGTGAAAATCCTGAGAGATACTGGGGTTTTTGATTCATATATTCTGAGCTCTGTGCTGCCATTTTCTCAGCACACTAGCACTGGAGATTACATTCTGATGCAGGGAATGGGTTTGACTGTGTTGCCTGTTCCGGTGAACAAGTTAGAACTGGACTGTGGCTTGGTACAGAGGGAAGTAGCCATGGGGGTGCACCCTGCATTGCCAATCGCAGGCGTGGATATCATTCTGGGGAATGATCTGTGTGGTAGCCGTGTGTGGGCTAGCTGTCCGCCATCTCCGGTGGTGACATCCTCTCCTTCTGTCACTACAGAGTCGGATGAGAGTGCACAGTGTTTCCCAGATGTGTTCATGGCCTGTGCAGTTACTAGAGCTAGGTGCCATGAGAAAGCAGAACCTAAAGTTGAACAGAGCAACAGAGGGGACTGGAACCTGCCTCTGTGCCTGACTCTTTGTTTCAGTTTCTCACACCGTACTGGCAACTGAGCAGCAAGCTGATCCTTCACTTAGCAAGCTATTTGACAAAGTGCTGTCAGACGCTGATGTGAAGAGTGCTGCTATTGGTTATCTGAGCGGATGGCAACTTCATTGATGCTTCACTCATCCTGCAAGCCAACATTCCCCAAGAGGCCAACCCCTCTCCATGCAAGGTCAATGCCCGAGATGGCAGGTTGTTGGCCCAAATCACCCACCAGACTGATCAGGTTGAACTGATTCTGTCAGGAAATCACAGTGAATGGATCAAGTCACTTGCCATTCCCTCCCCTTATGCCCCTATAGTGCTTGGTCAGCCCTGGCTTAAGATGCATAATCCCAATATTGACTGGTCTACCTGTTCTGTAATCAGCTGGAGCCCCTTTTGTCATTCCCACTGGAATACCATGGCAATTTATATAAATGAATCCCTGGCAGCTGGTCTCATTCCCCCTCCCTCGTCACCTGTAGGCACAGGGTTCTTCTTCGTGGCCAAAAAGGACAAAACACTCAGCCATGCATTGATTTCAGAGTACTGAATGAAATCACCATTAAAAATAAATACCCTCTCCCCTTAATTGACCCTGCCTTCGAGCCACTTTATCAAGCCTCAGTGGTTTTAAAGCTGGACCTACGCTGAACACCTCATCTGGATTCGAAAAGGAGACGAGTGGAAAACGGCTTTTAACACCCCTCTGGGCCACTTCAAGTATCTAGTCATGCCATTCAGACTCACCGATACCCCCCGCTGTTTTTCAAGCCCTTGTCAATGACGTTCTCTGTGAGATTCTGGACCGCTTTATCTTTGTGTACCTCGATGACATCTTGTATATGTACTTCCAGAATAAGGAGGAGCATGTTCAGTGTGTCGGGTCAGTACTCTGCCGCCTCTGGGAGAACAAGCTTTATATTAAGGCAGAGAAGTGTGAATTCCATGTAACGTCTGTGAGCTTCCTGTGTTTCATTATTAAGCATGGGCTGGATGAAGACAGACCCAGCCAAGGTCCAGGCAGTGGCCACTACCCTCTACCCGCAAGCAGCTACAGCATTTTCTGGGTTTCGTTAATTCTACAGGCACTACATTTGGAACTACAGTCGAGTGGCTACTCCCCTCACCCAACTCACATCTCCTGCGGTCCCTTTCATCTGGACTCCTGGGGTAGAAACTGCATTTAACACACTAAAACAACTCTTCACAAGTGCACCTGTGTTAATACATCCTAACCCAAAGCTGCAGTTTGTGGTTGAAGTGAATGCTTCAGATACTGGGGTGGGAGTGGTCCTTTTCCAGCGCACCTCCCAAGATCACAGTCTGCATCCCTGTGCCTATTTTCCTAATTACAATGTAGGCAATAGGGAACTCCTAGCGGTGGGAGGTGGAGACCCTGGTACCGGAGGCCCAATTTTCACACCCTGACCAGGGTAATGGCCCATCTAACACACTCTTTGTGCCTGAGTCAACCAGGTCCCAGGTCCTCCAGTTGGGGCACTCCTCTAAACTCAGCTGTCTACCAGGCTTTCATCGCACCCTCACCTTCGTCCAGCTGAGGTTCTGGTGGCCGTTTATGTCTCAAGACACCCGTGCATTTGTGTCCGCCTGCTCCATCTGTTCCCGCAGCAAGGCTTCCCACCAGCCTCCAGCCGGGCTCCTGCGCCCCTCTACCTGTCCCCAGCAGACCCTGGTCTCACATACCTGTGGACTTTGACACCGGTCTGTCACCACAATGTAACACCACTATATTAACCATTGTTGACCGGTTTTCCAAGGCTGTCCATTTTGTCCCTCTCCCTAAGTTGCCCTCCACCACAGAAACTGCAGATCTCCTCACCCTCCATGTTTTTCGGTTGCATGGTATCCCCTTGGACATAGTATCAGACCAGGGCCCACAGTTCTCATCTCAAGTGTGGAAGGCCTTTTGTCGGGCGCTGGGGGCCACTACAAGTCTCGCCTCTGGATACCACCCACAAATGGTCAGACGAAGCGGGCAAACCAGGACCTCGAGACAGCCCTCCATTGTGTCTCCACCCGCCATCCTGCCTCCTGGATCGTTTAGCTGCCCTTGGTCAAATATGCAAACCACTCCCTAACCAGTTCGGCCACAGATCTGTCCCCATTCATGGCTTCTCTGGGTTTCCAACCTCCCTTGTTCCCAGCCCAGGAGGAGGAAGTGGCAGTGCCCCCTCTACAGGCCAACTGGAAAGAGGCTTGGTCCACCCTGCTCCACTCTTCTGCCCGGAACCAATGCTTCACTGACCGTCACACAACCCATGCTCCCACCTATCAACTTGATAAGAAGGTGTGGCTGTCCTCCCGTGATCTACCTCTCCAGGTTGAATCCAGAAAATCTGCTCCCCGGTATGTCGGTCCTTTCGAAATGGTCAAAATCATTAACCCCTCTATTGTCAAATTAAGAAGGCCTTCATCCATGAAGATCCACCCCACTTTTCATGTGTCCCTGCTTAAACCAGTCACCGAGTGTCCATTATGCTCTCCGGCCACTCCCCCTCTGCCCACCCTGCATTCACCGTCCATCGACTCCTGGATGTCCGACACTGGGGCCCGGGGGTCACAGTTCCTCGAGACAGGGAAGGATATGGCCCAGAGGAACATTCATGAATCCCCCGCAGCCTTATTCTGGATGCCTCCCTCATCAAAGACTTATACCGGGCTCATCCTGACAAGCCTGGGCCAACTGGTCCTGTCACGGCTCAGGCCGTTGCTATGTTAATTTCCCTGTTCTCTGTGTTCCCCTCCTTTCCTCATCCTTACCTGTGTGAGCGTGTGTGTGCGTGGGTGCGGTCTCTACTCCTGGAACCTAGCGTGAGTTCCACCTGGCCTCAATCATCATCACTAGCTCTACAAAAACCCTGGTCTCCCCTCCACTCATTGCCAAAATATTTCAGTCACTTCTGTGGTATACGCTCTCGGCCACTCTGTGTTACTTACTAGATTTTTCGTATACTTCTAGTGGATTTGACTAATTCAATTTTTAGTTGTGCTTCAGGAACACCAGAGCTCAACTTGCCTGCCCTTGCTTATGCTCACCCTCAGCTAGCCATCAGCCTGTCAGCCTCAGTTAACCACGGTGTTCCACAGGGCTGCGGCCACATCGTGGATTATGATGGTGGATCGCGTATCAGAGATCGTGATCATAGTGACCGAACCTGTATGGCGGATTCTGTATCGTGCTGGCTAATCATGATAATAATGGCGGATCCTGTATTGTGTTGGCATCTGATAATGGTGGTGGACCACAATCGAGGTGGCAGCTGACCATGGACTATGATTACAACAAGACTGCTTGATATATATTATTTCTCCTTAGATACTCGACCATAACTGACAATAATCCATCAATTCATTGACCTTCAGTTATGCAACAAAATGTTTATTCTAGTCAATGCTGCAAATACCCTTATCTTGCTAAAGTTCTTATTTACACTTGACATCTATTGCACTTCTGTCCGTCCTGGGAGAGGGATCCCTCACATGTGGCTCTCTCTGAGGTTTCTACGTTCTTTTTACCCTGTTAAAAGGTTTTTTTAGTAGTTTTTCCTTACTCTTGTTGAGGGTTAAGGGCAGAGGATGTCACACCTTGTTAAAGCCCTATGAGACAAATTGTGATTTGTGAATATGGGCTATACAAATAAAATTTGATTGATTGATTGACTATGGGAGGGAAAAATCACAAAGTTAGTGACATAGTAAAATAAATGGGGGGTAGAGAGACAGAGAGAGGGAGAGAGAGAAGTGCTCAGCGCAAGCTGGAGGCTTTTTACAGACATACATCCTGATAATAAAGAATTACAATAATCCAGTTTAGAGGTAGCAAATGCATGGACTAGTTTACAAATTAAAAATCGATCTGATAAATATGACTTAATCCAGCCTAGCGTTGCTCACACTGCTGTTGCTGATCATTAATTTTGGCACTGACGAGGAGCCGCTGGGTGGTGGTGTAACAAGATACTCTGCTACCAGAGGGTGCCCTCATCAGTGATGTGCCGGGACTTAACCTTAACCCTAAACATTTGATTATTTTGATTATTGTTTGCTTCACACACACACACACAGTTTCTTCTTCTGTCCATCCTCTGGTTGTTTTCTTAACCCATGATCTTGAGAGTCTTTCCCTGGTCCCAGCACGCTACTGCTGGTAAAGGGGAGAGACTCATTAGCCAATGCAGAACACCTGTGCACAATGAAACTCCCTGTGTTGCACCACTACCACAGAGTGGCCAGAACCTTTCTTGAGATGAGAAGGAAGGCTTGGGTCATAAGGGGGAGGAGAATAGCTCAAAAACTTGCAGAAAAGCAAGAAAATGCCAACAAGTAATGGGTTACTTGCCTCTAGATATAACTAAACCTGCTGCCCCATTTGAGTTTCCAAACAAGGACATCTTCAGACCCTATGAAGTAAAAGATGACATCAAGAAAAGAGTGACACTTGCTGCATGGCCATTAGAGCCATCCTTATAGGACTAGTCAACACCCTATCAACTGAAGTTTTCTTGATGGCCTATCATAGAATTACAGCAATCAGGGTGCATCCAAGAAAGTTCTGGTCAGATCCAGGCACCAATA
This sequence comes from Verasper variegatus, assembly GCA_026259375.1. NCBI lineage: Eukaryota > Metazoa > Chordata > Actinopteri > Pleuronectiformes > Pleuronectidae > Verasper > Verasper variegatus. The sequence goes on from CM048041.1 coordinate 26,246,738, forward strand.
TCACTGACACAAAAACTGTCTTGGGGGACTTGTATATGTCCTAGGAGGAAACTGCTTCCGAAAACATGGAACGGAGTGGATGTGGAAAATCCAGCGTATTCTCCACACAGGAATGGTCCTGCAGAGGCTGTGTGGTAAAGAGGGCACTCCGGAACCTTGGAAAAGAGTCTGCGCTCTGTTGCAGTAAGTTCAAGACAGCTCTTCATATTTCATCCAACCTTGCAATTGAATGCCCAATCGGCGTCAGGGTACAGAGCTGGCAGTCAGTATTTCACACCCAGTGTGCTCCTTCGTGGTCAGGCCTCTCAAAATGGGGATATCAAGACCTTTGATGTTTTGAGCTACCCTTATAAAAGGCTCATAGCAATCCAGTCAGAGATGAAAAAGTCCTGGAGGCACTGGAGCCAACATGCTGGTCCCAACTTGTTTGTAAGAAGCAAGTGGCACACTGCACGGAGAAATGTCACTGTTGGGGATATTGTCTGTTTAAGTAGCCACAATTTGCTGAGGGGACGATTCAAGCTTCGCAGATCTCCGAAAGCAAAAACAAACTGTCCAATCACGGGGAAAAAGAGAAAAGGTCCAAGCCACCATACTTCACAGGGATGTCAGGATGTTGGTGGTCTTGTTACCTGCTGAAGAACATTGACAACCAAGTTAGTAATTCTTCAATCAGATAAAGACTGAACGGTAGCCACGAAGTTCGCCTTCAAAGCTGACGACCTCCCAGTGTTTCCATGGGGAGATTGAGTGGGAGGTGTCAAGTCAAACTAGAATTACCACAGACCAAACACAGTAAATCTAATCTGATGGAACTGGAGTGCCGCTCAGGACATTAAAAAGGCACAGTGCAGCAGAGCGGAAAGATCAGATCAGAAGTCAGCAGACTAGCATCTAAGCTAACAAACGCTGTACACAGATTAGATGTTGCTAGAGTTTCTTTAATGCCAGTTAAACTAAGACTGTGCACGACTGAATAAGTCTACAAAATCAGAAGAGGGTTCAGCAATTTACCTCTTCGTTACCTGTGTTTGTAATATATAGGCTGTCTATTTTTGTAGTCTCATGTTGAAGGTTGCACATGTATTTGTTGGTATGATGATGATTATTAAGCAATTAAAACATGCTGATGTTTAGACTAGCTCTGGGTCTTGGCTTGGCCAGGAGGCCTTCAGCATGTGTCTTATCTCCTGGGATTTTACTCTTCACTCAGTTTACACACACAAACACACACACACACACACACAGATAGTTCAACTCTTCACACACACACACACACACACACACACACACACACACACACACACACACACACATCTCTTCACTGCATCTGCATAAAAAGCACACGCCTGCAACTGTTTCTTTGTCATTCCCTCTGCAGAATGCTCTTCGCATGCTGTATGATTGTCTGACCTTCCTTGCAAGGAATAAAGTATACTGAAAAGACTATGATTCTCAAATCTCTTTATTTCAGAAGTCTCACCTGGTCAAATTTCCATAACACACTTGACAGTATGAAGTAGCATCTTCTCCCTATTTAGCTTGCTGACAAGTTTCTTCTTCTCTCAAATTTCCTAAGGGCACATGTAAACGACTTGGGTGGACCCAGGTACTTAGCCACACCTGCAAGTTGATAGGATTAGTTTCTTAGGTTTGTGACATCCCAAACCCTGGCTGTCTGATTCAGATCTTTTTTTCTAAGACTGACTTTGGTTTTTTTCATGTTAGAGTGAAATACTTAGCCTTGACATTGACTGCTTATTTCACTCAAAATATGGTAAATGGTCTGCATTTATATAGCGCTTTTCTAGTTTTGAAGACCACTCAAAGTGCTTTACAGTACAGTTTCTTGCCATTCACCATTCACACACACATTCAAACAGTGCATCTATGGGCAGCACTTTTTCTATCAGGGGCTGTTCGGGGTTCAGTATCTTGCCCAAGGCACTCTAGCATGCAGATGGGGAAGACTGGGAACTGGGGACATAAAAAACGATCTTCACTAGAGGGGGACATTAAAATCAATTTAAACCTCCTCCCTATGCTGAGTTTTTCATTCTATAACAATGTCAATTATATTTCTTTCTGATCACCATAGTCACTAGACATCTTTGTCTAATGAAGGTGTTATAATTTATCCTCTTAACTGCTCTGTTTCCTATGTCATTATCACTTGGGTGCCATTGTCAATGGGGTATATCACTCAAAAACTGTGCATATCATCAAAATTAGTTTATCCACAGTTGTTTTGGTGTGCAACTTAAAGCATTTAAATAGACTGCGCTCTGTAAATTGATTACTGATGTATCAATCAATCAATCAGTTAAATTTTATTTGTATAGCCCATATTCACAAATCACAATTTGTCTCATAGGGCTTTAACATGGTGTGACATCCTCTGCCCTTAACCCTCAACAAGAGTGAGGAAAAACTACTAAAAAACCCTTTTAACAGGGTAAAAAGAACGTAGAAACCTCAGAGAGAGCCACATGTGAGGGATCCCTCTCCCAGGACGGACAGAAGTGCAATAGATGTCAAGTGTGAAGGGGAACATCACAAGGTTTTAGCAGTATTGATAGGGGTAGACCTTTCTGAAGCATAACTGAAGGTCAGTGAATTGGTGGATTAATGTCAAAAAGGATCAAGTATCTGAGAAATACTATGTATCAAGCAGTCTTTCTGCAATCATAGTCTATGGTCAGCAGCCAGCAAGATCATGATCCACCATCAAGATCGGATGCCACTATAGTCCACAGTCATTGTTCATTGTCGCCATTAGGATCCACCATCAGCTGCCACCTTGGTCGTGGTCCACCACCATTTTCCGATGCCAAAACGATAAAGGATCCGCCTTTATTGTCACGATCAGCCAGCACGATACAGAATCCGCCATACTGGATCCACCATTACGATCTCTGATACGCGATCCACAGATCCTAATCCATGATGTGGCCACAGCTGCAGCCCTGGATCTGCGGACAATAAGGCAAAGGGACTCCGGGGAAGAAGTCAAGTCAGTAACATGTATTAATGAGACATGAATTACTTTGATATGATAACGATTGAGAAGAGGAATGAGAAGCTGGAAAGAGAAGCTCCGTGTGTCATGTGTCCCCCGACCTTCTAGACCTAAAGCAGCATAACTAAGAGCAGGTCCAAGACAAGCCTGTACCAGCTCTAACTATAAGCTTTTTCAAAAAGGAAGGTTTTAAGCCTACTCTTAAATGTACAGATGATGTCTGCCTTCCGAACTGAAAGTGGGAGATGATTCCACAGGAGAGGAGCTTGATAGCTGAAAGCTCTGGCTCCTACTCTATTTTTAGAGACTTTAGGGACGACAAGTACGCCTGAATTCTGGGAGCGCAGTGCTGTAGTGGGTTGATAAGGTACCATCAGCTCTTTAAGGTATAATGGTGCCATATTATTAAGGGCCTTGAAGGTGAGGAGGAGAATTTTAAATTCTATTCTAGATTTAACCGGAAGCCAGTGTAGCGAAGCTAATACTGGAGAAATGTGGTCTCTTTTCTTTGTTGTTGTCAGGACACATGCTGCGGCATTTTGGACAAGCTGCAGGGTCTTTAACGACTTACTGCTGGAGCCTGATAATAATGAATTACAATAATCCAGTCTGGATGTAACAAAGGCGTGGACTACTTTTTCGGCATCCTTTTGAGAAAGGACATGTCTGATTTTGGAGATATTACGCAAGTCCTAGAAATTTGTTTTAAGTGTGAATTAAAGGATAAATCAGGATCGAAGATCACTCCCAAGTTCCTGACTGTTTCATTGGAAGCAAGGGCAATGTCATCTAGCACAGCTATATCATTAGATAATGTATCTCTAAGGTGTTTAGGGCCAAGTATCAGAACCTCTGTTTTATCTGAGTTTAATAAGAGAAAATTGCGGGTCATCCAGGTTTTTATGTCCTTGAGACATGCTTGGAGTTTAGTTATTTGATTACTTTGTTCAGGTTTTATTGACAAGTATAACTGGGTGTCATCCGCATAGCAGTGGAAATTGTGTCCCGATAATGTTTCCGAGTGGAAGCATATATAATGAGAATAAAATTGGGCTGAGCACAGAGCCCTGTGGAACACCATGGTTAACTTTGGTGCGCACAGATGACTCATCATTAATTTGCACGAATTGGGAGCAATCAGAGAAATAGGATTTAAACCAGTTTAGGGCGGTTCCTTTAATGCTAATTAACTGTACTAGTCTCTGTAGTAAAATGTTATGGTCAATTGTGTCGAATGCTGCATTAAGATCTAACAGAACAAGGACAGACACAAATCCCTGATCTGAAGCTATTAGAAGGTCATTAGTGAATTTTGCCAAGGCTGTCTCTGTGCTATGATTGGCTCTAAACCCTGACTGAAAGTCTTCATATATAATATTTTCCTGGAGAAACTCACACAGCTGATTGGCTACAACTTTTTCTAGGATTTTAGACAGGAAGGGGAGGTTAGATATTGGTCTGTAATTGGCTAAAACCTCTGGGTCTAGGGTGGGTTTTTTGAGAAGGGGTTTGATTACAGCTATTTTAAAAGACTGTGGTACATATCCTGATGATAATGACAGATTTATTGTGTTCAGTAATGTGCTATCAATTAGGGGCAGAATTTCTTTAAGTAATTTTGTAGGAATGGGATCTAAGATACATTAGTTTGGTCAGCTGATCAAGGGTGATCAGAGAGAAGCTGTCTAAATAATTGGTAGGATTCTTAGCCGTTTCTGAGATTTCATGTGCCAATTGAGGGCAGGAGATGTTTGATTTGATTTCTAATAGTTAGAATTTTATTATTAAAGAAGGTCATAAAGATATTGCTATTTAGGGATCAAGGAATACTGGGTTCAGTGGAGGTGTGACTCTCTGTCAGCCTGGCTACAGTGCTGAAAAGAAACCTGGGGTTGTTTTTATTCTCTTCTATTAGTTTCGAATAGTAGGCAGCTCTTGCTTTGTGGAGGGCCTTCTTATATGCTTTAACACTACTCTTCCAGTCTAGGAGATATTCAACATGGTTGCTGGAGCGCCACTTCCTTTCCAATTTTCTTTATAATTGTTTTAACTCATGTGTCTTGGAATTATACCACGGAGCTAATTTATTATGTTTTATATGTTTCTTTTTTAGAGGCGCTATTGAGTCTCGTAATGATTCTACAGAGCTAGCGACGAGATGGTCAATCTCAGTGGAGCTAAGGTTTTTAATGAATTTGTTGTTTATATTGACGGATAATACAGGTTTAAATGTAATCGGAATTATTTCCTTAAATTTAGCTACAGCACTATCAGGTAAAAATCTAGGAAATGAGTTTATTATTAGTGGCATATATTCTGATAGTGAAAAATCAAAGGTTATTAAATTATGGTCTGATAGAATTGGACGCAATTAGACACAATCTCTATAGGTTTGTGGTTGTGTGACTGATCCAGAGGGAGCGCAGAGAAGTGTTTAGCACTGCAGCTCTGGGTTGTCATGTAATAGACTGAGTAATATTCCTAGATAAGAGAGATGCCCCATCCCAAGTGGGATGAACGCCGTCTCTCCTAACAAGACCAGGTTTCCTCCAAAAAGTTTGCCAATTATCTACAAAGCCCACATCATTTACAGGACAACCACCTCGACAGCCAGCGGTTAAAAGACAACATGCAGCTAAACATGTCATCACCTGTTGTGTTAGGGAGAGGGCCAGAGAAAATTACTGTATCCGACATCATTTTTGCAAAAGCACACACCGACTCAACATTAACTTTAGTGACTTCCGACATTCGAAGCTGGGAGTCGTTGCTGCCGGCATGAATTGCGATCTTACTGTATTTACGTTTAGTTTTAGCCAGCAGCTTCAGTTTAGATTCAATGTCGCCGGCTCTGGCCCCTGGGATGCAATTGACTATGGTCGCTAACCTCATGTTTCTCAGAACCAAGTCGCCAATGACCAGAGTTTGCTTCTCAGCAGGTGGAGCTGAGTGGAGAAAATCTATTTGAAACGTGAGCTGGTGGGTTTTTAATCATGGGCTTTTTAAGGGTAGCACTATGCCCCCTCCGGACAGTCACCCAGTGGCCCTGGGCTCCCGGCTGCACGGGACAAGTCGAGGGACTGCTAGCGGAAGCTAAGCTAGGTGCTAGGCTAGGTGGCTCCGCGGCGGCTAGCGGGGGCTGGCTAACTACAGCTAACGGAGGTTCTCAGCAGCGGAGCCGAGCTTCTAAGTCGCTAAGCCTTGCCTCCATCGCTACCAACACACTACATTTATTACATGTACCACTACTGTTAAAGGAGGCAGAGGAGTAAGTAAACATGAGACACTCGGAGCAAGAGAGAGCAGGGGAGCAAGAGGGAGCGAGAGAAGCCATCGCTGCTGTATTAGACTACGAGGGTGAGCTCAAACAGAAGAATCCGGTGACACACTGATGTAAGGACACAAAATCACTAAGCACCAAAGAGTAGGAGTTGGTATGTGTTTGATGTTTTAACTATATACTTAGCCGTAGTAATATAGAGAAAATAGATGTGTTTGGCAGAGGAGCTAGTTCAGAGACAGCTACCACCACAAGCGGCAGGAAAACAGGAAATGACGCGACTCGCTTACCGTAGTATGTAGAGTAGAGGATTCACCACGGAATGTCTAAATGTATCCATAGACTTTAATAAAAAACTCAAAATATTGTATTTATATTTTATACATAAACTCCATTTGCATTGTAGGTGAGCAAAGAAAATAAACCACAAGACAATTTTAATCGGAGCAACATAAAATTCTGCTGAACTGTTGATTTGATCCACTTTACTTAATAATTCCAGGCCTATAATTACTTTTAAGTTTTAGCGGATACAGTATGTTATAGAACTGAAGGTTCAACTAAATTATACCTGCTTTCAGCATCAGCATATTAATGGCCATCTGTGTTACTTGCTGGAGTGGAAAAATGAAGCACAGAGGACAACTTTGTTCTGTGTCTTTGTGAAAGAGGAGGATTCCACCTTTTCCACCTCCTCCAGTGATGGAATAACTACCAACCTTCCTGGCAACATCGATCAAACACTGTGCATCACTGCACTTTGGAAAGAAGGTCTCTCTTCATCAACATCAAACCCATTTGAGCAGAAAAACTGTGGTGTCTAAATGATGTTTACACTTCTGCTCTGATGTCCGTACTTAGAGTGATATAGCTGCTCTACCCAGCATATTTCCCTCTTCCAGCCTGCACAGGAAAGATTAATGATCCTGTGCTGCCAGGACCCAATAACATTATGTGACATTTACAGAAGGCTAAAAAGCAAAGGCTTAAATGCAGCAATTTTCAAAGGTCAGCCATTTGTGAGTTTAGTGGGAAGACAGCTTACTAAAAGAAAAGAAAAAAGCTTACCATTGCCTTTATTTGGCAGTGGTGGGACTTTGATAAGAATAGATCATGTGATGGGAACTTTATTAATTTGCTCGTATGCTGTTTTTAATTGTCATTTCAACTTCCCACTTCACTTCACACTATATCAAATCATATATTTGTAAAAAAAAAAAAACATTCATCTGTAGCAGCACAATGCATAGATGCTACAATTTTACAATCGACTCTTGTGTTCATAATAATGTGAATGATAAAAAGCACCAGCCAACCACTATTTTTAGTTTGGCAGAAGAATTGTCACTGTGCTTGTTGGGTCTCATGATTTGCAAAATCACTGCATGTACCTGCCTCGATAAGGAGCATGTTGGATGCATAACATTTGGTACAGCTCAGTTTTACAATTCAGAAATAAGGTTGTGACTACACACAGCAGGGGTCTAGTGGTGCAGTTACACAGACAGTATGCCTATCTTGAAATAAAAATAGCAATGGGATGTTTGAGTATTTTTGTTACCCTCTGCTTGAACTTCAAACTTTAATATTATACACCTTTTAGGCACTTGAACATAAGCAGGTATCAAGTGGAAATAAATTGCATCATTATACTCCCCAAATAGTAAACTTCAGACTTTATGCATGAAGCTGATATGCTATTCTAAATACTTATATGTTTGCTGCATTACCAGATCTACACAGCAACATGGTATTTTTTATTTCTTTAAACCAAATCAGAACCATCATAGGCAGCATGTAGCACAGGATGCACCATGTGTTCTTGTAAAATAATGTTGAAGGGTACTTATTTTGGTGGAACACTGGCATTAAATGGGCTAATTTCCCCAAACAGTAAGGCGTTATCTGTGTGATTGCACAATCACAATCCGTATTAAAAAATAAGTATTTTCAGTGTGTAGGTTGCAGCTCCAACATTGTTGTTGTTTCCCCTAGCAAAGGAAACAAAGAATTTATGGCAGGATTATACCGCCAATGCAGCTCTGGAGAGTCAAAGTAGGTATAACAGTTGCAGAAATAAGAAATGAACTGGATTTGGTAAAAACATTTAAATCAAAATGCAATTACAAACGTAGGCACTAAATATTGTGTAACTAACGTAAGTGGCAGCAGTGAGTCTCTCCAGTGTTATCAGGCTAATGCAGTGAGACGACTGTCTGTGTTGTTTTGTATCAATTCAAATGTGAGAGTCATTTACAGTTTTACAGTAATGTAATCTGTGGTTTGTTCCCTGAAGAAGTGCCTGCTTAAAGGCAAAGGTTTTGTAGCATCAAAACAATGATAGGACTGTGAAAAAATAGAGGTGCTTATTTTATTGAATACTCTTCACTGCACTACAAAGACACAGCAAGGCGGGCTCCTGAATGAACATGAAGTTAAAAAGGTTTAACATTCTTGGCAGATTTCGTTGAACATGATTGGGATGGGGTAAACAAAACTGCGTCAGAGTTATTTTCAATACATTTTCTCCATACTAGTCCATAACCTTATATGAGATAAGTCTATGAGCATAAGAGGTTAAAATGGTCATGGATATCTGGCCTTTGTACACTCTTATCCCAAGTGCGCAATGTATAACTAAACAGGTCAAGTTGTATTGAATTTATTCAACACAATTACGAAAGTCGAACTTTACACAACTTTACAACTTTAGTGCATTTTTAAAAATAAACATTTTTTACACGTTGCTGTTATATTTGAACAAGTAATGGTTGAGTATTGGGACTGTTGTCAGACAAACTAAAGCATTTAGTTGAAGCTGCTATGCAACCTGCTGGCTTAATAGCATCCTGACAAACAGATGCTGTCCTCTGTCAAATATTTGTTCACTCTCACTTTCTGCCATAATGTCCTGTATCATTATTTAAACAGCTTATATAAACATCTTTAGCACAGCCCACAGGTCAACCAGACCATTGATTGCTTTTCCAGGCCTTGATGCCAAATAGGAGTAGGGCATTATACACCTTGTGGACAGGTCAGATAGCATCATGAGCTTGTGACAGCTACACTGACGGGATGACACCCTGAATGGATATGAAGGTGTTATTTGCTGTAGTTTACCGTGCTCCTGGGGCTTATACAGAATTTTTAACGGAATTCCCTGAGTTTTTATCAAACCTAGTCCTAAAGACCGATAAAATTATTATTGTTGGTGACTTTAATATTCATGTTGACAATAAAGATAGCCTTAGCGTAGCATTTATTTCAATATTAGACTCAATTGGTTTCAGTCAGTGTGTACACCAACCTACTCATTGTTGTAACCACACACTTGACCTTATATTATCATACGGTGTCAAAATTGAACATCTAACGGTACTTCCGCGCAATCCAATTCTATCAGACCATAATTTAATAACCTTTGATTTTTCACTATCAGAATATATGCCACTAATATTGAACTCATTTTCTAGATGTTTACCTGATAGTGCTGTAGCTAAATTTAAGGAAATATTCCGATTACATTTAAACCTGTATTATCCATCAATATAAACAACAAATTCATTAAAAACCTTAGCTCCACTGAGATTGACCATCTCGTCGATAGCTCTGTAGAATCATTACGAGACTCAATAGCGCCTCTAAAAAAGACCAAACTAATGTATCTTAGATCCCATTCCTACAAAATTACTTAAAGAAATTCTGCCCCTAATTGATAGCACGTTACTGAACACAATAAATCTGTCATTATCATCAGGATATGTACCACAGTCTTTTAAAATAGCTGTAATCAAACCCCTTCTCAAAAAACCCACCCTAGACCCAGAGGTTTTAGCCAATTACAAACCAATATCTAACCTCCCCTTCCTGTCTAAAATCCTAGAAAAAGTTGTAGCCAATCAGCTGTGTGAGTTTCTCCAGGAAAATATTATATATGAAGACTTTCAGTCAGGGTTTAGAGCCAATCATAGCACAGAGACAGCCTTGGCAAAAGTCACTAATGACCTTCTAATAGCTTCAGATCAGGGATTTGTGTCTGTCCTTGTTCTGTTAGATCTTAATGCAGCATTCGACACAATTGACCATAACATTTTACTACAGAGACTAGAACAGTTAATTAGCATTAAAGGAGCCGCCCTAAACTGGTTTAAATCCTATTTCTCTGATCGCTCCCAATTCGTGCAAATTAATGATGAGTCATCTGTGCGCACCAAAGTTAACCATGGTGTTCCACAGGGCTCTGTGCTCGGCCCAATTTTATTCTCATTATATATGCTTCCACTCGGAAACATTATCGGGACACACTTGGTAAATTTCCACTGCTATGCGGATGACACCCAGTTATACTTGTCAATAAAACCTGAACAAAGTAATCAAATAACTAAACTCCAAGCATGTCTCAAGGACATAAAAACCTGGATGACCCGCAATTTTCTCTTATTAAACTCAGATAAAACAGAGGTTCTAATACTTGGCCCTAAACACCTTAGAGATACATTATCTAATGATATAGCTGCGCTAGACGACATTGCCCTTGCTTCCAATGAAACAGTCAGGAACTTGGGAGTGATCTTCGATCCTGATTTATCCTTTAATTCACACTTAAAACAAATTTCTAGGACTTGCGTAATATCTCCAAAATCAGACATGTCCTTTCTCAAAAGGATGCAGAAAAAGTAGTCCACGCCTTTGTTACATCCAGACTGGATTATTGTAATTCATTATTATCAGGCTCCAGCAGTAAGTCGTTAAAGACCCTGCAGCTTTTCCAAAATGCCGCAGCATGTGTCCTGACAACAACAAAGAAAAGAGACCACATTTCTCCAGTACTAGCTTCGCTACACTGGCTTCCGGTTAAATCTAGAATAGAATTTAAAATTCTCCTCCTCACCTTCAAGGCCCTTAATAATATGGCACCATTATACCTTAAAAAGCTGATAGTACCATATTAACCCACTAGAGCACTGCGCTCCCAGAATTCAGGCGTACTTGTCGTCCCTAAAGTCTCTAAAAATAGAGTAGGAGCCAGAGCTTTCAGCTATCAAGCTCCTCTCCTATGGAATCATCTCCCACTTTCAATTCGGGAGGCAGACACCACCTGTACGTTTAAGAGTAGGCTTAAAACATTCCTTTTTGAAAAAGCTTATAGTTAGAGCTGGTACAGGCTTGTCTTGGACCTGCTCTTAGTTATGCTGCTATAGGTCTAGAAGGTCGGGGCACACATGACACACGGAGCTTCTCTTTCCAGCTTCTCATTCCTCTTCTCAATCATTATCATATCAAAGTAATTCATGTCTCATCAATACATGTTACTGACTTGACTTCTTCCCCGGAGTCCCTTTGCCTTATTGTCCGCAGATCCAGGGCCGCAGCTGTGGCCACATCATGGATTAGGATCTGTGGATCGTGTATCAGAGATCGTAATGGTGGATCCAGTATGGCGGATTCTGTATCGTGCTGGCTGATCGTGATAATAAAGGCGGATCCTTTATCGTTTTGGCATCGGAAAATGGTGGTGGACCACGACCAAGGTGGCATGGCGGCGGCATCTGATGATGGATCCTAATGGCGATAGTGAACAATGACTGTGGACTATAGTGGCATCCGATCTTGATGGTGGATCATGATCTTACTGGCTGCTGACCATAGACTATGATTGCAGAAAGACTGCTTGATACATAGTATTTCTCAGATACTTGACCATTATTGACATTAATCCACCAATTCACTGACCTTCAGTTATGCTTCAGAAAGGTCTACCCCTATCAATACTGCTAAAACCTTGATGATGTTCTCCTTCACACTTGACATCTATTGCACTTCTGTCTGTCCTGAGAGAGGGGTCCCTCACATGTGGCTCTCTCTGAGGTTTCTACGTTCTTTTTACCCTGTTAAAAGGTTTTTTTAGTAGTTTTTCCTTACTCTTGTTGAGGGTTAAGGGCAGAGGATGTCACACCTTGTTAAAGCCCTATGAGACAAATTGTGATTTGTGAATGTGGGCTATACAAATAAAATTTGATTGATTGATTCATTCATTCATTCACACTTTGTCATATTTTAGGAAATGAAGAGAAAATGATCTGTGAACTCCAGTCTTTAAGTGTCAAAACATCGACCAGTGCAGACAAATATATGTATATACTCTAGTGACAATATTTAAAGATACATGTTTTTTCATTGCACTCACATCTTTATATTCCCATTCACATTTACAGATCCGAAAAAAATTATAAACATTAACAGCAAGTCTATAGGACATTTCAATGTGCATTTTGCAGATTAGACAGGTACCGCCTCATGCTAACAGTATTGACATTGACAATAGCGGAACACAAAACTAGAGAAGAGTCAGTCAGTAAATAAAAGGAGAGAGCAATTGTCTGTGGCCAGCACATGCAAAACCATTCCCTTTTTGGAGGTTGTCCTGCTTTTATTTCCTGGTGGCCCCCTAGGTACTTCTTGTAGCCTCAACAGGAGCATTTGTTGCAGGGTATAGTAGAACTAATGCTTGAGAGCTGGAATTTTAAGTGTTACCTGCAGTTTAAACTATGCAAGATGTTGTGAATACAACATTAGCCTATTTTCATCTTTGAAGCTAATATTAATACTATTAACAAGTCGTTTTTATTCCCTCATCTGGGGTCAAAGTTCAACATACCCAGAATAAACTTTCGTGATCTGCACTGAATTTAACATTGGCCATCCTGATAATCTACAGAAATGCTGACCCCTGCCATTAAATGAAGCTTTGTGTAAGTTCGTGTCTCATTCATTCACAATTCTATTTCACTCTCCTTGTCTCATTTGGTTATAGTGATCAAGTAAAAATTGTTTATTTGGGTTTTTTCATACATGTTTGGACTGTAAAAAAGTTATTTTTTAAGGTGTTTACCGACTCTGTCTGTAATTTACTGTTCTTCTCAGTGTCATCATTCAAAAAACGAATTTAGCCAAACTGAGCGCACCTTGTCATTCCCTTCCGCTTGTCCGATCACACTGTGTGTGTGTCTGTGAGTGTGTGTGTGTGTCTGGGTGACTCTCTGTGTCAGAGAGAGAATGAGAGCGAGTGGGTCGGGCTGATGAATGCACGCGCTGTTCTGAAGAAAGATTTAACTAAAGAAAAGTATTGATCATTATGTGTTGATCAGTGTTGTATTGTGGCGTGATTTAGAACAAATCGACGTTTAAACTGTAGCGGATCAGAGATGTCAGCTGAGTCAGTGTCACCATGTATGTCTGGGTGTGTATGTGTATCTCTGAGTGTGTGTTTGTGAGTCAGAGAGAGAGAGGGAGAAAAGTGAGAGTCTGTGTGTGTGTGCCTGTGTGTGTGTGTGTGTTTGTGCATACATGAGTGTGGAATGTGATATCATCCTTATCTTAACAACCGCCCTTATGTTTTCAAACAGAGTTTTCATATATAAGCTACTATTATGACAATGTGATGCAGATAAAAAGTTAAATAATGTCTAATTGTTTGTGTTGCCAAAGCAGAGAGAAGTTGCTGGAGTGATGAAATAAGAGTAAAAGCATCAACAATGTCTGGAATTCTGTCAAAACCACAGATTCTTTGTTGAATTTAAATGTAGCTGTAACAGTTCTGATTTATTGATTTAGTGTTAGAAGTGTTTCTCTATCATCTGTTGCTTTTTATTATGTGTAACATTATTATAGACCTACTGCCTTTTGTACCAGAGGATCAATCAGCTAACAACTCTCACCGATTAATCCTCTGGTACAGGTGGAGGTGCTCTGAGCCACCCCTGTGCCCACAAAACTATTTTGTCCCTGTGAGGATGCTGTAGATCAATTGATCTGTTATCATGAACTTATTCTGCTCCCGAGCAGATTAGAGGTTTAAAGTTACCATGGTGATATGGTGAACCAGCTTTGTAACACTGAAAACTCACAATTCAACCTGAAGATATGTTAATAAACAGAAATCCTGGTTCATAGACTACAGACACCAGAGTGTTGTTTGTCCACATGATGAGTCTTTGTTTTTTTTCTCCACCAACAAACACATTTTCACTTTTACACAATCTTTGATTTTGTTAAAACATAAATATATGTATAGCTGGGTTAGGGTAAGTAAGAATAGGTTTAGGCAGAAAATAGGCATTCTCAGGGACTTGAGAGAGATGAATATGTTTTGTCTTACTTGTGCAGTAATTGTACCAATGCTGATAAATCCTTTCTCTTACTTTACAAACAAAAAGTTAACTTAGGGGTAAAAATGGTTTGTTATTGCTATGTTGACCTAGATGGCTAGCATTATAATGGTAAGCTTTCTGATAAATGAACAAGCATTGGCATCACATTTAAAAACAGTCACAGCAGATATGTCACTATGTTCATGATACTAAGATGGGCTCAGCAAGAAAGGCTTATTTCAACCAGTCATTTAACATAATTTGGATGTTAACGCTAAAATGCAATGTGAAGAGATTAATTGAACCCAAATTTGACTTTCAATATTTCATTTGTAGTAGAATGAGAAGGTGTGATAGAGACAGTGTAGAACTGGTCAAGGTGATAATGGGGAAGAAACTAAAGAAAGATTACTGTGAAGGTCATGAGAAGGATGCAGAGTGGACCAAGAAAGAAGGAAAAATTTGAGTAAAATGCTGAGGAGAATTTGCAAGATTATCAAGAATTATTTACTGTCTTTATTAAATCACTTCTGTTGTGCGCTAGAATAGAAACATTTATTTTTCCATCCTTTCAAGGACTGTGTTGAATTTAATAATTGCAAAAAGTGTTCCATACCATTCTCAATCCACCTGTATCAGTAGTTCCTTCTGGGATGATGTGGGATTTGTCCTGCTCCCTTTGAACCAAATGTGAAGTATGATAAGGTGTCCAGATTAAATATCAGTTTAGCTTTAATCCTGTATCTACACAGCAAAGCTCTTCAGTTAGGGGAGCAGCCATCTGTTCCAAAGAAATCTGACCTGGACAAGATGACCTGGTACCCTATAGTTCCCAGAGGTCATGAATCAAAGCTGCCTCCATATTCTAGATCTAATTTATAGGAACAAAAGTATTTCTTGAGGTATCTCAATACCATAGTATTATAAGTTATTAGGATGGTGATCTAGAGCAGGGAAATTAATTCTGGAACATCATAATGTGGAACTAGTGTTATGATTCAGTGAAATATATATTTCATATATAAATATATATTTCATTTATATATAAATATTGAAATGTTAAATGTGTCAACTTCTTTGCGTGGTCAACAACTGATCAAATAAAGTGTAATTCAATAATATTTAACAATACTTAGAAGTATATGTAGTCTAAAACAAGTAAATGCCCTTTTCTTATGTAAAATATCATAGACAACAAAAAGCTTTCTGATAAAATTTTAGTTTACTGTCTCAACCATTCATTCCATTAACACTTAACAACAAAACAGCTTTAATGCCTGATTTTCTCTGTCTTTCTTTTCCTCTTGTACCCTATCCCCACTTTTCTTGTTCATTTAGAGAAGTGAGCTCTTGTCTGTCTGGCCAGGATTTTAAATCTGAGCTGGAGTAGTGTAGTGATGAGTCACATTCCAGCTTTTAACAATCGCCACGATCTCGGAACATATTGTTGTCTATTCTCCGTGAATCTCCCTGGTGTGTTCAGATTACTCATCGACTGTTGAAACGTTAATCAGAATTCACAGATTTGATTGGCTGAGTTGCATCATGTGAGATAGTTTAAACGCATATAATTGGTCTGTGAGCTTTCTGGGCCACTAGACAAGTAAAGTAAATGCTAGAATGGATGAGACAGTTAAAATAGAAATGCTTTGTCAAAAGTTTACTCTTCTCAAATATTTATTGGTTATGGGTCCCGGTCTAGGTCCAGAAAGGATGACGACTGGGGTTTAATCCAATCTGATTTGTTGAGAAATTACTGATTCTTCCCTTAATGACTGATTTCATTAAATAGAAAGCCTTCTGTGAGGTTTTGTTTTTGAACTGGACCCGAAAGCAGACACAGAGAGGAATGGGTTAGTGAGTGAACAAATAGTCCTTTTATTGAAGCGCAGAGGCAGGTAACAAGCTGGGTGCTGGACGCTGGGTGCTGGACGCTGGGTGCTGGACGCTGGGTGCTGGACGCTGGGTGTGGGACTAGCGCCCGGTGCCAGGACTGCCGCACTCACTCACACACTCACACATTCACACACAGGGGAGGAGGTGAATAGGAGGAGAGCAGAGCGAAAAAGGTAAAATACTAGAGGAGCGTCCTGAGCTGTGACACCTGCTGATCTATGAAGGGAACAAATGTTGTCTAAATAAGTTATACTTTAATTTATTCCTCTGATGGTGCTCAAAAAGATTTGCTGAGACTGATGTCATTTTAAAGCCCCTACAACTAGTTTTTTAAATGGTTATAAAACAGTCTAATTTTAATAATGTTGGCTCTTAATGACCAGTATGAATGAACAGTAAATAAACAGAATAGTTCCTATACTGTGTGGTAAATCACCATGGTAATTTATGCAGATCGGCTGATCAGGAGCAGATTACGTTGGAGATAAGAGATCAACCAGTATAAAAGCACCACCCACTGAGCAATCAATTCTTTTGAAATATGACATGACCGTTAGAGGATCCTGTGGAGCAAAAAATAAATAAAAAATTTCCTGTGGAGCTGGGTGTGGATTGTTACAGTCACTGAGGGGGACAATGGTCTTCAGAGACTGACAAAATCATTTTATTGACTCTGATGAGTATCTTTATGAAAGATATAGATCCTTATTGGAGGGAATGATAAACCTTTGTCAGCTGCTGAACATAACCAAGCTGACACGTAGGAGCAATGTTCTCACAGTACCACAGACTGGCTGCATTGATCTATGTTTCTTTTCTTATGGGAGTTACTTATATTGATGTACTGGGTTTGATAGCGGTGGTATAACCAGACATAGTTTTATACTTTTATACCTCCAATATAAGTAGGTTTGTCCTATGAATATAAATATCTATTTGGAATGGGGGATAGATAGTTTACAGATTCACCTTGTGACAGCCCCCATCCCTCCCTCCACTCTCTCTCTCTCTCACTCTCTAAGACTCATGCAGTCAGCCCTCACCAAAATGACACTTCTACACTGTTGTGCACTCTCCTCAAAGGGAAGGATAAGATGGGTAAAAAACAATGTCTTGTTTGTTAAGTCAATCCCTGCCGCTAACACACCCAGTACATCTAAATCTCTCCCTATTTCCAGATGCTCCAGACACAACCCTTCACGAAATTACCAAATGTGCACAGCCACGTCCCGTGCGCCATGGTACACTTGTCCATACAAACAAGATGGATGCGATCAGAATTGGAATCACGCCTCATTGTATGACTTTAATCACAGAGACCTGGCTAAACGACAACACCCCGGACACAGCGATCAAAGTAGCCGCCTGCTCTGTTTACTGAGTGGACCAAACGAAGGACTCAGGAGCAGAGGATGAGGTGTGTGTCTTCACGTGAACAACAGCTGGTGCACAGCCGCATTGTTTACAAACACTGCTACCCAGACCTAGAGCTCCTCACGGTTAGGTGCAGACCATTCTGTCTTCCAAGGGCTCAGGTAGCGATTGAAGAGCTGCTTGACATCATCAACAAACAGCTAACAGCTCACTCAGACGGCGTGATAATCGTAGCAGGGGACTTCAGTCTTGCATATTTCAAACTGGTCAAGCTCAAACATCATAAAAATGTGAGTTTCCCAATCAGAGGATATAACAATAACAATCATATAGAATTTGTATTGCCTTCCGTGCTGAGTAGGTTCTAAACTGCTTAATGTTTAAGTACTGTTATTAGAAGGATTGTATTGTTGTTTGCTGGAAGCCATTTTATCCACTGTCAAATGATCCTTGGATTTGTCTTGTTAGGGATCTCATTCTCTGCCCCTATCAGGATCCCCTGGGGGTATAATTCAGACCTGTTCCCAGATGTCACCAGTTAACCCAGAAATTTATGTTGTAAAGTATATCTCTTGGATGCACTCACTAGGATGGATCATCCTGGGATCATGGGCAACTTCAGGTCATGGGTGGCATTGGGTCTTTCAACATCAAAACTCCAAACATCTCTCACACATGTAAGAGAGGGGCTGCTTTTAATGTGCAAAAAACTAGAAAGGCACTACATAAACGCAGTCAAATTAGGATAACTTTAAAAATGTGTAATAAAAACAGTGAGAGAAACATGTAAAAAACCAGTGACTCTAGAGAGCACCTTTGATGCTAAGGATTTGAGCTCTGCTCTGTGCCTTGCAAATCCTGCAGATCTAACACTGTAAACATCAAACCCAGTTTGAGACCCCCTCTGCTCCTGATCTCTCCCACTTTAACCTGTACATCTTCTAGCAACAGATGCTGCATCACTGTCAAATGGCCTACAAAGCAAACTGCACTACTTTAATCCTATGTGTTGCCAGCATTAAAAATTGGATTGAGACAGATAAGATTAGATTATGCCTGCAGGATTTAAAAAAAAATGTAAAAGCCTCATTTAGGCTTGAACATAATCTCCTTTCACTCCCAGCAGGCATCAAGCCTCCCAGCAGATGCCAGATATAGTTTGTATTGACGTTATCTTATCTTATCTACTTTCTGGTTTCCTTTTTATTTGGATTCTGTGGTTCTTTTTTGGCAGAAGGTTTGTGGTTTTCATAAGGCAAACATTTATGGATGTTTGCCCACAGTACAGGCTCATTGGCGGTTGCTGGTAGCTTTTATGCTGATTTCCATTTCTTCACATCAAAAAATTTCACACATCAACTGTAAATGGTCTGTATTTATACCAAACTATCACACACACACAGATTCAGTGCATCTATGCAGTACTTTTTCTATGTGTCAGTATGCCAAGGTGTCCATGCCATGGTGTCCTGGGTTCAAACCGCCAAACTTCTGGTTAGAGGACAACCGCTCTACTCCCTCAGCCATAGCTGCCCCACTGAAACTAAATGAGCATTGTGAGTGAGTGCAATATTATTTTCATTTTCAAGTAGCCTGGACCAATCAGCAAGCTCATGTTTATTCGTCCTTGCAGATAGGTCTGCCCCCTTACCCCATCAAGCCAATCACAACCATTTAACTAAAATTAGATGTATTTTTAAAAAACAATGAGGGTTAGGAAAAACTATGAAAAATGGTTCAGCTCCACCCAATGGGGCAGCTGAACCATTTTCATCAACAACCAAAATGGCTGAAGCTGTTTTGGAGAGTTCTGTTAAATCCGCTAGCAAGACAGTATTAAACAAAACAATGCTCTGCAGCTGTTGGTAATACACTTTTAAAATTGTGTATGAACTGAAAGGTTCCAGACACAACTGGTCTGGCGATGGCAGGATAAATCTCTAAGATTTGCATTGTTTAGAATAATTAACAAAAAGTTAATGTAAATATGTTAAATAAACATGTTCAGGTTAAACAAATATTGAAGATCAGAGGTGAATTTTTTATTCATTGAAATATAAATAAAGCTCTAATGTAATGCCTGTAACTTAAATTATTAACATCTCACAATAAAATAATAGGTCATCAACTTAAATCAAAATAAAACACCTCACAGAAGTCGTGTATTATAGCAGCACAATAAGCACAAATGGCTGGTTATAATGTTTAGTTTTTCATTTTAGCTGTTGTAGAGAGCTTCAGTTCTAACACCATTTTGGAGGCTGTAGTCTGTGGTACTGTTGAGATGAACACATTATGCATGTGTTCTTTCTACACTATGCTTGTTGAACAGCAGATTATAGAGCTGTTTCCATTCCCACTGCAGATCATAAACAGTTATAAGAAGCTCTAAGTAGGACCTAGTTAAAGTGGCCCACTGGTAATGCAGTCAGTACACAGTAGGACAAAATCTCTGCATCTCTCTCCCCCCTCTCTCTCACACACACACACACATACAATAGGCAGCCATTTGTTGTTTGGGCCTTGGTCTGTGCTCTTGGGTAACATCTTTATCCCTCCAGCTCAATCTGGCCTGCATCTGCCAGGGAAGAATTACACTGATCTAGTGTCACACAGTCCCCTCTCCACCCACTTTAGCCCACCTCATCTTCCATCCCCACCCTCTCCCAGCTACTATAGCCATAGAACTATGCAAAAGACAGATGCTGAATTACAATATGATGTACTATAAACATAAAGTATATCAAATTAAACTTTATCAAAAACCTACAAGAAACAAACACCAGTCTTTAGAGCACAAAATAAAAATGGCAGGAGAGGAGACTAAAATTCAAGGATATTAAAAATAATATGGCCCAACTCTACCCTATATTAAATACCCATAATAAATGAGTGAGAATTATGACAAAATATGAAATGCATCAACAAGAGGGTACAAAAACAGTAGAAGACAAAACTGAAAAAAAACATGATTAAGTTGGTGTAAGAATATGCTGTACATGGTTAACTGCATTTTTTTCTATTCATCATATGTGAGGCATTATGCTCACAAACATATAGAAGTGGAGAACTTGTTTTTCGTAGAAGACAATAAAAATGGGTGGTAAATCAGAAATCTATGAAGTTGCATGAATATCCGATCAACTGTTTAGACATTAAAGAGAAATAGCAACTGGAAATTAGTATGACAATTCCAGTCAATTCAAAAATCAGAATCAGATGAAGATTAGGTGAATTACAAATAATGGTGTTATGTTAGAATAAGATCATCAACAAAGATTATAAAAATAACTTTTATTATTGCCATAGTTACTGGTAATTAAGTAACAAGGAGTCTGACGTGTATCTTTCTGACACTGTCTGATGTAACTGAGAACCCGTAGTTACATTGCACATACACAACATGACTCTCCACAATGTCAACATACAGTCAAATAATAATGGCACTAAGAATTTAAACCTCATGCACTTGAGCAGAGCATATTCTCATTAATGACAACAGTCAATATTCTTTGATAATATACTTGCTTACCAAAAATATCTTGGCTGTTGGTGGAAATTAATTATTTAATTTTGCTGAAGCTACAGACAACCACACAATGTGGCATAATGCTGGTTAAAGTAGTCTCATCAAATGGCATTGGTTACTGTAATGGATAATGTATTGTAGTGTTTTTCATAGTGACAAAATTTTCATGTCCAAACTGGTCCTCATTGAGTCATCAGAGATACAAAGGATAGGGGTTAGTTTTGACGAGCTTTCCTCGCAGCTCGCTGTGAGCCTGGGATAAATATATCTACACTTTCTCTCTTCGCTGCTAATCTACCAGCAGCTCTGCCATTTAGCAGCAGCACAGAGCGACCTCTCAACCTGAAGAGCAGCATGCTGCAAGGTGGGGGAGGGGGAACATCTGCTTGTGGAAGACACTCTGTACACACATGTAGACAAACACACACACACATACACACAAACACACACACACACACACACACACACACACACACACACACACACACACACACACACACACACACACACCACCCCCATATGGCAAGGGGCCAGATGTCAAAACCTCAACCTGGGTCACAGTGAGTACTGACTTATCTGTTTTCATGGGTCCACTCACCAGGAGATTAAGACCACATTGTTTATGCTAGAATGTTTTTTTTCAGTTTGTCATTGGATGTAAACACAAAGACTGGAATTCTTCTAAAAAGCCATAAAAATCATGAATGAAAAAGAATAGTATTAAGTGTCATTTTTAGGACTGGACAAAATAGATTATCATGAATCTTCATCAATAGTGATTTAGTAGATATTCTGGACAATCATTTGAGAGTAAAGGTGTGGTTTAGGCCAATTTAGCAATATAGATATCAAAGGAAGTTTCCTCATTACAAGGATGGAAAAAAAAGAAAAATAACATAAAAAATCTTCCATACACAAGTATGCTAACTTACATGCTCATTATTGTATGTGTATTAAAGCAACAGCTGTCTCTAAAAGGTCTACTTATATAAAACTAATTTGCACAAGCAATTTAAATTAAATGTGATACCATGTTTTCTTTAAACTTAATGAGGACTTGTTTTAAATGAATGAATTAATTTTCACATGTATTCTGATATCTGATATTTTAGTAGGCCTATTATCTTAATTTGTGGTGACTCTAGCTATATTTAATTGTTGTATTATTATTTATATACTCTCACAGCTCTTGGTCTGGTTTAAGACAGAAAAATATGTAGACATTTGAAAAACACTCGTAGAGATGTGTTCTATAATTCCTAATGGGGCAGAACATGTGACAATTTGAAACCTGAGGAGTGGGTTGTTCATACAGGATAATTCCAGATTATTATGATGGACATTTTTTATTTTTGTTGTTTTGTCATAGTTTTTAGTTACTGTATACTAGTATATTGTATATTAGTTACACAGCAGTGCTGATACATATAAATGCAACCCCACTGCTAAAAAAAAGTCCAGTAGATTATCTCAATAAACTTATTTATTGAGATAATCTAAACTAATCAAATCAAATTTCTTGCTAACAGGCTCTCATATCATGTCTACAGTAAGTAGGCTAGAGCTAAAGCAGAGCATTGGCATTTCAATTGATCTCTTCAGCCTCAAAATAGCATTATGTTTCCATGACTAAGTTTGGATTTAAATATGTGAAATATCTGCACCTAAACGTACACTTCACTGTTATCACCACTGTAAAAACTCAATGTTTTGTGTGTGTACAATATTTGTCCACATACACATGTAACACAATACTGCAGGGATACATTGTGTGATCCCTGTTTTACCCAGTTGTAAGTCTTGATGTCATCCACAGAGATATCAGACAAGCTACTCAGATTAATAACAATCTGTCAGTGTGACAAGATCCTGGATTTATGGGATGGAGGCAGAGCAGAGATGTTGCCTGTGGGCATCAGTGCACTGGGACCGCTGCCATTACTTTGTAGTCGATCTTGTACAGAGATTAGTCCTGTACAAAGATCAGCAACCAACAGCGACACCACTGCTTCAGTTGTGACAGGCAGATATCTCCTGTGATTAATCACTGCCTGTTAGCTGCTTGAAGGGCCTGACAGGTCCTGTGTGTCTCTGTGCAGGATACTGAACAGAGATCCTATCTGTGATTATCAGAGCTACACACAACATCCTTCAAAGACTGATAGTACTGATAGACTGTATTTCATAGTTTACAATACTATTGTAAAAAATGATTTTAAAAAGCAAGTGTTAGTGAATGGTCTGTAACAAGATACAAACTCCAGCTTCCTGCATAAGGCCACCAAAAAAACCAGTCGCTTCATGCATCAATGTGATGTCTTTGAATGCCCTGCAAGAAGCACTGTGTGTGAGACCTCAGGCACCTCCACTTAGTGAATGAACAATGAATATCCACGGTGAATTTCGTGGCAACCCAGACTACGGTGCTAAATACACATCATCATAGACCAATGAATTGGTATAGGGGAAGGTTTGACTCCACAGGAGCACTAAAAGAAAGGTGAAAGGTCATGGCAATCACTAGACTTAATACTTTTAGGGCTATAAAGATATTTCATGCAGAACCAAAGATAAAATCCAACTGACTGATGATGGCCTGCTACCAGTAGGGAAAATACACTCTTGAATAATTACTTTGAAAAAAATAAATTATTTATGTTATTACTTACATATGCAAAAATAGCCAAAATTCACCTGTCAGATAGGAGCATCCATCTGGTCAAAATGAATAATGTGACTGGCCAGCGTGCAATATTTTGCCCAACTTCTATAATCAGCACAGCAGTGGAAGTGTTCAGATCAATACTCAAATCCACCCAGCTAGAAAACCCACTAATGTCATATTCAGTCAGGGTTTCAGATGGCCTTGACTAATTTGTCATTTCAAATTAATCTAAGTCTGAAATTCCCAAACTCTGACTGCTGCATAATTACTATTTTGTTTATTTTATGTCGTGGATTTAGACATGTGTTTCTTTCTCCACACAAAGAAAAGATTTTGTCCTTTCCAGAAACAACACTGATCTTGAAACATTGTAAGACAACCACATTAAATGATCATGGTCAGCTCACCCAAATTACACAAAAAATGTATTCTACAAATTGGGGTGGAGGCAAAATTTCAATCTTGGATCATCCAAAGTTTTTGTCTGCCAAAGACAGAATGTATTGTTTTTAATACCAATCTTAAACGAGTGCTTTATATACAAATACATCAATATTCAGGTGAAATGGTGCACACACTTTCTGAAGTAATTCAGAGTTGACATTTAACCCAGAATTTATTTGTGTTTGTGGTTCTCATAGTAAATTCCCAATAAATTTTGGACTAAACAAGGTCATCAGCTTTTTAACCTTTTAAAGCCTTTTAGATTTTGAGACCTAACATTGCACAACTAAAATGTAGGTTTGAGATACAAATGCTTGGGATTAAAAAGCTCTGATAAAGCCTGTCCACTAACGGCTCAGTAACAAACATCAGACAGGCACAGACAGTAAGTGACCAGCTGGTGAACATAGGGGAACATTTAGCAGTAACAAATATTTTTCTTTCTATTTTATCATTTCAAATTTGTTCTATTTCCCTTTTTTCTCTCACTATACTAATGGCTCTGGATACCCATCTTAATTGTTTTAAGCTCACATTAAACTGAACATGAACAGCATATTTGTTTCTTCATTGTAATCACCAAGGATTCCTCCAGAGTTACCCCATGTTGGTTAAAACATCAGACAAATTGTTTTAAGTTTCCAACCCTTTCTATACTGCACCATGTGCTAGCTGTTTTGGAGTGATGATTGGGAAGAACCTTGATTTCTGCTGTCAATGTGACATCTAGTAAATCATTGTTGGCCTTTACCTGTGTTTAGATGAAGCTTTTAGCGAAGTGGTATAGTCCAAGGAGTACAGTCTTGATTAATTCCATTACTAAAAAAGCCAGTACTGAGATTTTCAAAGAATTGTTCTGAACAAGATGCTGGAAGTTGTCCAACCACTCAGCCTATTGATGTGAGAAAAACGAAAGCCTAACTGGTTATCAACTTGCCTTAAAGCACTAAGCCTGTGTTTGTTTCTCCATACTAGGATTATAGTTTTTACAAGTTTTTGAGTCAAAGTAATATTATTGTGTCCATCACCAAAGCACAGATTAACTTCAAATATATATGTATATACATAAATACAAACAACACAATTGAAGAGGTGTGTGTGTGTGTGTGTGTGTGTGTGTGTGTGTGTGTGTGTGTGTGTGTGTGTGTGTGTGTGTGTGTGTGTGTGTGTGTGTGTGTGCTGGGAGGAGTCATCTCTTCCCCTACATGGAGGAAGACTTTTAAAAAGCAAGATGCCTCCAAGGGAAATGTTTGAAATCCACTCAAACATACTCTGATATATTAAGCGATAAACATGTGTCAACCATCTCTATTCCCACGCCTCAGTTTCTGAAGCATGTGGTGCTACTGCCCCCTTTTGGTTGAGGGTAGAACTCCTATACTTCTTACAAGGATGAGCAATTTGCTGATGAATAAACATAATGATTACAAATTGCAGCTTCCCTGAATACGTGACACTTTGTTTCTCTAATTAAGCTTAAACTCATTTGAAAGCTTCATCAGCAGCAGGATGCGTCAAAGAAGGTACAGCTCCATTTAAAGGAATTCCAATTCTATTAAATGAAAAATCATCTGATCATCTGGGATCAGTAATGATAGCTCCAGATAGATACACAGGACACAGGAGACTGTGTATTTGAGAGCTGTCTGATGAAACAAGGTCAACACACATGGATAGTTGTTTCCCTAGGTTTATCATGGCTCCATGTATTTATCTTCGCTTTGGTTATGTTCATACAGTGGTCTTCAGTGTGTTTGTGTGTGTGTGCGCGCGTGTGTTTCACAACAATCCTTTTTCTATATGTTGTCTTCTCTACAGTGGATTACTTCAGTTCATCATTTTGTATGAAATTGACCTTGAATTGTATTTACTTTATTTAATTGTATTTCCTGATGACACAATTTTATATTTTAATTGTCTTTGATTATATTTTAAATTGAGCCAGCTTTTGTTTCTCTGTACATTATATTACATTTCATTTGGTGGATGTTTTTATTAAAAGTGACTTACAATTAGTGCATTTAACATCTATGAGGGGCCATTTTAGGGGTTTAGTATCTTGCCCAAGGACACTTCGGCATGCAGATGGGGAAGATTGGAATCGGACTGCCAACCTTCTGGTTGGAGGACGACCACTCTACCCCTCAGCCACAGCCGCCCCTAGATGTTATCTAGTATCCATGCTGTCTTTGAGTCTATTGGCGCAACACTAAACCAATGTCAATTAATATCACAAGTCAGATACAAATATTTCAGTTATGAGTACAGGTCTTTCAATTCTTCTGAGATTTTATGAGTTGTATGTTTTCTGAAGTCTGAAGTAAGAAGAAGTTGAAAGGGCTATTGGTAAACCTATTTAAGAAATCTTTCATGATGCAGATGATTTAAATTTAATGCAGCTGAAATTACTCTCAGGAAAGAGAAAATGATTTTGGAAAATCTTCCATTTAAATATGATCCAATACTTAGCAAGCAGGTGAGAAGAGCAGAACTAAATAATTTAAGTAGGCGGTTGTAGTCTTGTGCAGTGACTACAAATACTGCAATGACAGT
This sequence comes from Verasper variegatus, assembly GCA_026259375.1. Classification (NCBI taxonomy): domain Eukaryota; kingdom Metazoa; phylum Chordata; class Actinopteri; order Pleuronectiformes; family Pleuronectidae; genus Verasper; species Verasper variegatus. The sequence goes on from CM048041.1 coordinate 26,273,651, forward strand.
ATCAGGTTCTTAGTGGTTACCACTATATATGTCCTTCTAACAAATCGTCCCAAGAGTTTTGTAAAAAATTAACCAAGACCAGAAGACATGTAAAGAACCTGCCAGAAACAGATTACAACATACTGGTACTTTTTATTTTTTTCACATTGACTGCTGGTAGCTATTCTGCTGTGTGACCATGATAATGGAAAGAACAAAGAAAAGAAAATGACATGTTAAAGAAGTAAGGATCGCTGCATATGCTATCTTCTATAGAATTGGACATGGAGAAGGAAATACTAAGAATAAGAGAGAATGTGTTTTGGTGGAACACCAAACTCTCATTCAGCTCTTTACAGAGCAGTCAGGACTGTCTGTGGAACTGTTTGATTCACTGAGCCTCTTTCCAGCTACTATTGATTTATTAATCACTCCACCAATACACTAACAGAAACTGACCTTTTCATAGTCCCTTAGACCCCCCCCCCCCATTCCCTGCCCCTCCCCAAACCAGCTGAATCGATCATTTAATGGAACATCAAGGCCACACAGATTATATGTCAGCGTTTTGTCATGCCTGCCCCCATATCCAGATAGGTCAATACATTGACCTTCCCTAAGAAGTGTGTAAACAACAACAGACGGAACTGAATGCCATTATTAACCTCCATCATCACATTTAAGAGTTATTTAGACAGTAGTCTAATGAGGACAGCTTGGCTGGAGAGTCATTGAGCATCATGTGTCATTTAACAAAGTTGAGATAATGGAAATGAAACATTTGAAATTAAACTTCAACTTTTATGTAGTACATATGGCACGTTTCTGTCAAATGTGTAAAATATAACAAAGATTTTGTTTCACTATAGCACACTGCCAAAGTCCGTCCTAATATTGACAGAAATTCAAAAAGTATAGCATGTATTTAGTATGGTGTATGTGAATGCATCTTTTGTGTTTATGGGAACCAGATGGTTAAGAACAAAAACTAATTATGTAAAAAGTATACAAAACAATAGAGAAAAACACAATCATTTATTTACATGATTTTAAAGCTTTTACAAATGTCAATTTTCAGATCAATTCCTTAAAAAAAAAAAAAAACTACTGAAATTTGGCACCCAAAGTTAAAAGGGGTGGTCTTTATTGTTGTCTTTCTTTCCCTTCACAGTCAGATATGTTTTGACTGTTGAGCCTGAACTTCCTTTTCTGTCTGTCATATTGTTTATCTTGAAATAAAATAATATACATATTTTCCTGTAACCATGGTCTAAGTAGTCTGAAGTAAATCCCTGTCATGGAGGTAACCCAAGTCTATATTGTCCTAAAAAAACAAAGTGGAAACAGGACAGCTGGAGCTTACTGTGGAGCACAATGGCAGCTGAGAGGGCTTGAAGGTTTGAGTATTGTCCTCTGATTACTGCAGGCATGAACTCAACTGGATGCACAAGAAAAAGAGAAGGGGGGCCTGGAAACAAAACAACAATAAGGCTTTATCCTAGTCCAAGCAAGCTACCCTGGCCCTATCAGACAGTGAGTGTCAGAGAGCATTGGCTTTCTCAATGGATGTCAGTCACTGCACCACTAATGGTGGATGACATGGAACATAATGCACCAACTATGTCCTGGGCCGGCAGGAGTAATGGCTCATAAATTCAGCAGCCCTGAAGCAGGGATCTGTCAAAACTCAGCAGTGCACTGTGGGTTAATGCTTTTCATACACCTCCCCTCACCCCACAGTCACTGTAGTGTGCCAATCAGCATGCTTCACTGTGTGTGTGTGCACACGTATGTGCGTGTGTGTCTATCTGTATACCACTCCCTCCCCATGCTCACTGCTGCCACTCTCCAGGCAGCCAGCCATACTAAAAACCATTTTCTTTTTAATTAATCTTGCCAATAGCTTTGGTCAGAGTCCGGCCGTGAAGCTTAAGCTACAATCAATGGCACTGGGTTGAGAGCACAGGGAGTGTCAATATTTTCCAAAGAGCAACAAATAAAAGTCCTGGGAGGCACTGGCTGCCCCAAATAAAGTGCCCTGGGGATGCATGCAGCCCAAAAAGCCCCTGACTTTTGCCTCTGTTTCCACTATGCTACTCTAATCTTTTGTTCCTGCTAGGTAAGTGTAGAGGAAGACAGGGGCTGTGACCCAAAGAGTGGGGTTAGGTTTGCCTGTGGCATGCCTTGCAGATGCACTCATTGCACATTTAATTTGATGCAAAGAACACTGCAAAAGTCACATTAAAAACAGTTAAACAACTTAATATTTTGAAATTGAAATGCTCCCAGAAACAATACTTTTTCATGAAATACTCAACTAACATGTCCCTCATGGTGGTACCCAAATGTTATGCAGGCTGGTTTTGTGTTGGTTATTGCAAAGAAGCTGAAAATAAATTAATACAAATAATTTGTAAAGGAGCCTTACTGCTGCTGCTGCCATGACCAAACAAATAAATATTAGATTTTTGTACAAAATGTGCATTTTCTCTCTGCTAGATAAAAAACCCTGAATATGCTGGTTAGTTTAAGAGGTTTCAGCAGATGAAAAATAAACAAAAGGAACAGATATTTATTAAGCCATTTATTGTGGAACCAGCGACTGATAAATGGCAAATTAGGCATTTATCTCCATATATCTCACCCCTGCATGTGCGGGTGGTCTGTATGTCTTTCTCAAACTTGACACCTCAACCAGAGGCCTGTTCATGTACAGGAGGTAGCTGATGGTTATATATATATTACAAATATATATCCTTAAATCAGGAATATATAGATTCCTTGTCCTATATATATATACATATATATACACAGTGTGCCACGTGGTTCCGGTAGCAAGGAAACCTTTCGATAAGACTGAAACATTAACAAGTGTAATATACAGTCATAAATTACATGGGATATCAATCAATCAAATTTTATTTGTATAGCCCATATTCACAAATCACAATTTGTCTCATAGGGCTTGAACAAGGTGTGACATCCTCTGCCCTTAACCCTCAACAAGAGTAAGGAAAAACTACAAAAAAATAAACTTTTAACAGGGTAAAAAGAACGTAGAAACCTCAGAGAGAGACACATGTGAGGGATCCCTCTCCCAGGACGGACAGAAGTGCAATAGATGCCATGTGTAATGGAGAACATCATAAGTATTTACAGCATTGTTTAGAACAGTATTTGTGCCATTCCTGCAACATCGATAGACATTTTTAAATATTGAATGAAATTTTAAATCAAATCCGGCCTACCAGTTTTTTTTTTATATCTTGTTTTATTTTTTTTTTGCATCAGCTGTAGTGCCCAAATTCATAGAATATAAAAGTCTTACAGTATATAGTCTTAGTTCATTCATTTTGCATCCTGTCTATTCTCTCACTGTCAGTCCAATTCCCCAAATGCCTGCAATCACTGATGCTTCAAAGCATAAAGATGCAAATCACTTAGATGGCTTGTCGGCCATCCCAAGTGTGAAAAGCTTTGCTATTATCTAAAGTTAATGGGGAAGATGTGGGCATTGAAAATTATACAGTTGCTACGGTACTGCAGTAAAGTTCCTATGTTTCAGTTAAGCAACCATGTAATCACAAATTATTTAAAGGAATCCAGTCTGCTGTTGTGACTGTTGACACTGGTCTTATTGACTTTACTTTCTGCGGCGATTGGTGTTACTGCAGAGTAAATATTATATTATTTATAATAATAATAATAATAAGAAGAAGAAGAAGAAGAAGAAGAAGAAGAAGAAGAATACATTTTATGTATACAGGTTTCTTAAATGATAAAAGGCAATCTTCATGAAATTGTTTATGTGTGAATTCAAATCTAGTTTTGAGTCAAGTGTAAATCCCAGGTTCTTTACTTTTGATTTGTTGTGATGCGTCAGATTTCCAAGTTTGCTAATAATGTTTTGTCTCTGATCATCAGTACCAATTACAAGAATTTCAGTTTTAAATTGGTTTAATTTGAGAAAATTGCTGCTCATCCATTGTTCCATGCTGAAGAGGCAGTTTATAACTTGATTTGGAGCATCAGGTTCATCTGGCGCTACAGATAGATATAATTGAGTATCATAAGTATAACAATGATAGTTCACACCATGGTCACTAATAATTTTTCCAGTGGTATCATATATAAGCAAAATAGTATTGGACCAAGAATGGAATCCTGTGGAATGCTGTAAAGGTTATCATGCTTTTGTGAAACATGGTAACAGGATAACAAAATAGGTTCTGCCAGTAAGGTATTTTTTGAACGAGTTTAGAGCCGAGTCTGTGATACCAATCCAACTTTCGAGTCTGTGTAAAAGGATCTTGTGATATGCTGTGTCAAATGCAACAGATAAGTTGAGGAGCATAAGGATAGATGCATTTTTCGTAACTGCGCTCGAAGGTCATTTATTATTCTCACCAGTGCTGTTTTGGTGCTGTGTCCCTTTCTAAAACCAGACTGAAATCAGTCATGTATATGATTCATATGTAGGAATTCATCCAACTGTTTAGATATGGCTGTCATGACTCGCTGTGGCAGATAGAGCCTGCCTGAGCTCTCCGCCCTAGGCACACTCACCTTCCCCTTGTTATCTGCTGATTGTCTGTGTATTTAAACCCTGTGTGTCTTCCCTCAGTTATCAGTTTGTTGTGTGTTCCTTGTGTCACCTCGTTCCAGCACTGTATCTCCGTGAGTTTTTTTCAGTGTAGGACGATAGCCTGTTTTCCTACCATTACTCTTTTTGCCTGCTCCTTTGGATACTTTTGCTTTGTTTTTTTTGACTACCCTTGTACCGACCTGGACTGAAATAAAACCCTTATCTGCTAATCTGTCTCGTGACCATGCATTTGTGGGTCCTCCATCTCCTGGTTCTGATAATGGCCTTTTCCAGAATTTTACTAAAGAAATGGGTCTGTAGTTGTATAGTATAAAGGAATCAAGATTTGTTTTTTAAGAAGGGGCTTTACCAAAGCTGTTTTAAGTGCATTTGGAAAGATACCTGTTTCCAGTGAGCAATTTAAAATGTCTAAAAGATTGAGAATAAAACTGTCTATAATTTTACAAAGCTCTGCTTCTCTGATTTTTCAAAAAGAATTTAGAGTTGTCTGGGAAGAGGTTGGGGTTGAGTTATTTCTTTCTATGGTGTTTACAATACTGACACAGATACTTATCTTGTTTTCAAAAAATTCTGCAAACTCCTCACATTTTGATTGTGAAGCAGGACATGTATATACAGAGCACTGCAATGGATTTAAAAGGTGATCGATTGTTGAAAATAAAAACCTTGGATTGTTTCTGCTTTCATTTCTAGAAATATGCCTGTATCTCACAGCGCACAGCTTTGTTGTAGGTGAGGAGCAATCTTGTAAAAATCTCTCTGTGGGTTGCTTTTTCACCACATTTTCTCAGCTCTACAGCATTCCCTCTTTAGGAGACGTATTTTCCATGGCATTAGTTTAGTCTGTGATTTCTCAGGTGCTACACTGTCAAGAGCTGATCTTAATTTAGAGTTAAATGATTTATTTTTTCCTGTTAAAATCCTTAAAATCCCTGGGCAGAAGTTGATTTAGAGTGTGAGTACAGAACTCAGCAGTTGAGGATGAACATAGATAGCTTTTTTAATGAGATATTCTGTACCATTTTTTCTTGTGCCATCTATGATCACATCAAAAAACAAACAATAGTTATCTGACAGAGTAGTATCAAAAATCTTGTTAGCAAAAATATCTACACCTTTGGAGATCACTAAATCTAGTGTGTTGCCATGGTTATGAGTTGGCCTGGCAATATGTTGAGTAAAATCAAAAGAATTTAGAATGAAGTCCATGGCCTTGCAGCCCAGTAAAGCTCATATCTGCATGAAGTACAGGACTGGGACAAAAAATTGGCCCTGGCATTGTGACCAAGACCGGCCCAAAATTATACTATAAATATCACCATGGCAGCCATTTTACATGTAGTCAGAAAGATGTATGCACTTAGAACCTACTTACTCTGGGTAAATTAATCTAATATTATAGACAATTTACGACATCATCTACAAATGATCAAGTATTTTGGTATGAAAAGCTGCATTTTTAATGTAACCAAGCATTCTGTATCATAAATACACATCTGACATGTTGGAAATGTTGAACTATCGTACCAGAAGCTTAAAATTATCGTATTATGAGGAAAATTATGGTACGCACCAGAGAAATGGGAAAGATGTGGAATTACAGACATGGGGTCCATATTCATGTTCATCACAACATGCATGATTTGTTGTGCACACTCTCCTTAAAGGGAAGGATAAGGTGATAAGGGGAGATTAAAACAACCCTGCCGCTAACACACCCACTACATTGCAATCTCTCCATTTCCAGATGTGCCAGATGCATCCTCTGCGCCATGTTCAGTGTGCCATGGCGCACAAAGATAGGTCTATATATTTGTATTGACTAGTAACTGCAAACGTGTGTCCTCAGTCAGTGCAGAGAGTGTGTGTCAAACTCAAGCCTATTATAAAGGCCATATCATGTGATTAAGTGAAACGTTTCATCTCTCATCCAAGTGGCTTCTTCAATTCAGTTCGACAGGTCTTGTTAGTAAAGAACAGATTCATATCTTGTGGCCCTGAGTTACTTATCTCGTTCCCATGACTTAATAAGTTGGGGCCATGCAATATTTTTTCCCCAAATCTCACCAGACGGATTCTGTGATTATTCAAATACCTGTTACTGTTTCAATTTTCAAAAAAATGTTAATCTATTTCAAACCAGCCTTCTTAAGTATAATATGTTACCATATTATCACCAGTGTAAGTGCAGACATACTGACACACATGAACAGGAGTCACAGACATCAGCTTGTACGACTGAAAGACAGGGATAAAGCCAAGCTGAGATACGACCTGAAATAGGCTATTGTCCAGGCTTTACGGTGATTTAATTTATTTTTAATTTATATTAATAGACCTGTTAAGTGTCGGTTGTTTGGTTGTGCTGGGAGACCCTGGGTGGCAAGAGACTTTGCCACAATACTCATACTAGCATTGCTTTTACAAAACTGGATTAAAATATAAAATCTTTTATTTATGAGTAATGCTGCATTACTCATTAACAAATTAATAAAACTGACCACTATTCTATGCAGCTGATGATGTGGAATGATCCAGATGGGAATGCCTCCTTAAAAAGCAGAGATGAATCATGGTGTCTCTTAGAAACACCAACTTGTGTAAATAAATCTGTTCATGTATATTATATACAAAATAAATACAGAAAATCTGTTTTGCAATTTTAATACCAGTGGAAACTCAATATTTATGATGGCCAATATGTATTTATTCATTAAAAATATACAATTGCAAAGCAAATATGTAAAAATAGTAGTAGAAATACAATTACATAAAAAAGATACCTCAAGTAATAATAGTAACGACCCTAATTATATCTGCATGTTTGATGACTTGATGACGTGTATGCAGGTGTGGGAATACTTGTGGTACTGTATGAAGCTTCCATAATATTTTGGCACTAGTTGCTGGTTGTTATATTAATATACGTATTTATACACTAAACAAGCATATTTTGTTCCCCACTTAATATAATTTATTCATTTCACAACATGCAAGCAGTTGTACTTCCACTTATGCTACTTCTTACTCCCACTCTGAATTCATAGAAAATTGTATTTTCTACTTTATTATATTTATTTTACAGCTTTAGTTCCTTTCAAATTAATGTATTAAACAATAGATAATATAACAAGCTGTTAAACCACAATAAAGACTAAACCAGTGGTTTCGGGAAAGAATTCCCTTCTGAAAAATATATTTTTTAAAGGTTTTTTATTTTTTATTTCTGAGTACCTAAAAGCTTTTTCCCTCTGAAGTTCTTCAATGCTTTAAATATCCAGTTACTCAACTCCAATCAAAGTGCAAAACAAGCTCTCACAATATATCTTATGTCCCTGTATCTATATAAGTGTTTATAATGTATTTTGCTCAAGCTTCACTTGCTGCTTACACAGCTGATTCAGTATAAATGATCTGATGATTTCATAGAGCTTAATAAAATAACATAATAATCGGTCAAATGAGTACTCTTACTTAATATCTTAACTACATTTAACTTGCCTATATCTGACTCTGTCAGGTCTCGTTAAATTTTAATATTTCAGCCCAGAAACATCAACTAAATGGTACAAAATATTTTTTAGATTAAATGTGCCCCTGAAAATGTGACAGTCCTTGACCTTTCATAAGGGGAATGCTTCAGGATATCTTGTGGCATAATCACACACTAGCAAAATATACCTATGCCCTGCACTTCTCCTCTCCAGGGGGGCTACAATGTCCATAGCAATACAGGAGAAAGATGTATCTACGAATGGCATGTCGACATGACAAGGGTAGCCCTTTCTTCCTAGTGCTGTAAACTGGCACTGAGGACAAGATTTGCAGAACTGAACTGTATCAGCAAACTGATGTGGCCATTAAAAGCCAGTTGTCATTCTGGAGTAAGTTTTGAGTTGGCATCAGTGACCTGTCCAGGGTACTGAATGAGCTAGCTGCAAGACTGTGGGCCCCAAGCTCCTGGGAACAACTAGCTGGTCTCCCACCCTGCTGTGATGATGTGTCAGGGACACACTTTGAAAATAGGGGCGCCAGAGAGCGATCCTGTTTTGGAAGCTGGGCTATATCACTAGGAATGGTCAATTAGCGCATTACTCTCTGGCACTGGAACTGCAACAATCTTATTTCCCCTCCCTTTATCCTGTCTCCTCTGTGCTCTGCTCTTTCTAGCACAACACTGTCTTGATCCTTCAACATCAGGAACTCCACTGCCTGCAAATGGTAGCTCACTCCACTCTACACCTGGGTCTTTCTGCTGTGGCTGCTTGTGCCATGTGTTTGGACCTGGTAACTGCAATCATACCGTTACAAAACTGACTGGGATCCCGTTCCTCCCACCTGGCTATCAGTTCCTGTAAGATTGGCAAATCCCTGCCTAGCACTATTTGGTATGGAAGTCTACCCATTACCTCAACTTGAATGTTGACATTTGCTATGGTGTAATCTACATCATCACCATGAACACACTAAACTTTAAGTTTTCCACTGAAAGTGACATCCCTGGGGAGACAATCTTGTCTGACAAGATTACTGCCTGACTCTAGGAGGGCAACACAAGGCTTTTACTTGATGAAAACACAAGTGGTATGCTCACAATTACTAGAGGGCACTAAGACCTGATCTGACTCTTGGTGACAATCTACAGACAAAGGAGAAAAGCTCATGTAGGTTTTACTAACCTGCTGACCTGGACATTCTGCCTTTAAGTAACCTGTCTGACCGGGAGTACCTTGATATGGGTTCCTAAATCTGTTCCATCCATGATGATGATGGGCTGGGTCTGGGAGTGGTGTAACTTTTTAATGGGTGTCTGGCAGCAAAGAAAGCTTCGGCCATCTCTCCAGCTTTCCATGATGTTGATGGGTTTAGCCAGGTGCGAAGTTCAGGGTTGAGGACTCTCAGGAACTTCTCCATCACGATCAAATCTATTTGGTCCTTAGTTTTTTCTTTTGGCACCATCCACTTGTCATACAGTTCTTTCATGTGTGTCTGCAACTCTTTGGCTCTTTGGAATAGTACATCACTTCATCCATGATCATAGCTACATAAGCAGCTCTTGCTTTACCATTCAGAAGGGGGGCCAGATGTAGTACCCACTCTTGACGGTCACTGGGATGTGCTGGCGATTCTTTTAAAAGTTGTTACGTGGAGTTCAATATCTACATCCTCGTGATAAGGCTGCATTTCCGGGTCCTTCCAGCCAGGAAACCTTGCTAGACTGGAAGACTAGGGGGGTCAGGTTGAGGTGCACTGGACTGCCAGAGTGGACCAGAGATAGCTGCTGCACCTTCAATCATTTGCTGGTGCGCCTGGCGTTCTGATTGCACCTTCTACTGGAGCTGAGTGAACTGGTGCAGCATCCCTTCCCAGCACTCTTCCTGGCATTGTCCTGCTCACATCTTGCTTCTCAGTCACTTTGCTGCTGCATCACGCCCTGTAGCAGGATGGAAAGTTCAGCAACGTTGTAAGGATCACTGTAGCATAGCTCAAGCTAGGAAGGTGGTAGGAGGACAGACTCAGCAGGCAGGATTACTTCAAAAAAGGTGAGGCTTTTATTTACAAAAAACCTCCATATATAATTTATGCAAAAAGAACAAATATATGGACAAAAAAAAACTACTAATAAATTAAGTTACAGCATGTGTTTCAGCAGCACGGTCTCACCTCTCCCATCGAGGAGCCAAAATCACAGTGAATGTATAGTGCTGTCTATTCACACCTGCACTGCTCAGTAAGTACCATTAAACAGGAAGGTTATCTACCTGTCAAATTAACCCCAGTGAACCCAGGATTACAGACTGTTGAGGAATTTTTAACCATCCTCACACATTACTGTATATGCCACTATATATTATGTATATTGTATATTACATTATATCTGTACAGGAGAATAGTGCCTGTCTTATTCTACAGAGACTCCATTCTCTCTTAAAGGGCCCATATTATGTAAAATTTATTTTCTGGGCTTTTACTATGCGTAATTACTTGAAGGGGGTCAGTAGGTACCCTCAAAGTATAAAAAGAGTCACTCCGCGGACTTTACCACTTAGTCTATTCAAAGAAATATGTTATTGAAACATCGCGTTTCGTACTTCCTCTCCGTATGATGTCATCATAGAATTGCACTCTTCTCTCAGCCCCACCCAGCCGGTGCCAGTCCAGCCTCCGAACCCACCACTCCTCCTCCCCTCCACACCGAACGTGACACCAAGCAGACATGTTGCTGTGCTAGCAGCTTGTTAGCTACCAAAGGCTAACCACAACAAACAACATTGAAGAAACACTGCAGTGTGGAGGGATGCAAGGAAGAGAATTTGTCCGTGCACATTGCTCCTAATAATGTTACGATTCAAGACCAGCGGTTATGCATTTCTTCTGACATGCCGTGTCGGTTTGCTCGGCTCATTTCACCACAGACTCTCAACCTACAGCAACTCCTCAAGGATACAGCTGTTCCACACTGCTCACTGCCTACATGCAGCAGTACAGAGTAACGTAGACGTTACTCGGGACTGAAGATCTGGACTTACTCCTACATTGGCCGACTGTCCTGCTAAAACTTGAACAAACATGAGGACGGTGTAACTTACCATTCTAAAACATCCTGTTGTTACCGACTGTGAATATGTGGCTGGTCTTCTATAGCTGTATCCAAACATAACAATGTAACTTTCAGCTGTGTTTACCAGAGAGAGCGTCAATGTGCCTCCTCAGAAACTGGCTGCTGGCTTGAAACTGCTGATAAAATATCTGTAATATGCAGGTGACCCAAATAAAAAAACAACTGGTATGGTTGCTGGTTAACATCCACAGTATGGCTTGGTATCACCATGGATTGTGAAACCACACCTGCAGAAAAGGTTTGTGGAAGTGGCTGTTAGAGCAAAACTTTGCAGACTGCTGTACAGCTGCCTCCTGCATTTTACATTAAAGGGCCTGGGCCTTCCCATTTCTCACATTCTTCATCACCATCATCTTTTGGTAACTCTAAAGTACTTACATCTTTCTCTTTCATAATGCATGGGGTATTTGTGAGGTGTGGGCCACAGACACTCCTGATGTATCTTCACACAGCTGAGACACTGCTTTGAAAGACTCGCTTTGGCCTTGGTCCATAGGTGTCTGATAGGGCCTGGTGCATCAGGACAAATAAAGGCTAGAAACAGCATGGTGGTTGGTGCTCTGGCCACTTTCTTTCGAAACCTGATATTTACAACTACAAAGCCAAGGTAGGGGTAACAAGCGTCAGTTAAAAGTTAAGTTAAAAGATGTTCAGGTTACTCACAGGGTGAATGGGAGTATCAGCCAGATTTATCTTGTACCAGGATTCAAAGATTAAGACCACCCAAGAATTGCTGTCCAATAGGCCATTGCACAGGTGCCCACGTTGAGTGCTTCTATGGAGGGTGGCTCTATCAAGCCTTCTGGAATGCCTACTGGCTAAAACATGTCACAGGCACTCTTCCTGACTGTACAGTCTGTTTTCTGCTGCCCAAAGTCACTAGTAGTCTGTGGGTTATCAGTTTTGGCTTTTTGGAGAAATTGAAGTCTCTGGTTCACTTTATTTTGATTCTCAGGCTTTCTGAATTTTCCTACCATGTGTCCATTTTCACCACAGCTGCAACATAAGTAGACACACTGTATGAATGTGTCTATGAATGGGTGAATGGCAAAAAACTGTTCTTTAAAGCCCTTTGGGGGGGTCATCAAGACTAGAAAAAGGCTATACTATATACATATATACAGACCATTTACCATTTAACAGAAGTGATTGTCTGGCAAACAAAGATTGCTAGCATGCTAACGCTAGTATGCTAGCGCTGTCTTTTTTTTAAGGTTGTTTTTTGTGAAAAAAGTGACCATAATACATTGAAATGATATTAAACTAAGATATTACAATCATTATCGTTATTTTTAAATCCTTATTCTCCCAGCTCTCTCCCAGCTTGCTGGTGATTCGCAAGGCATTCTGGGTCCCCTCTGATCGAAGTGAGGGCCTGAAAAATCTCCGTTTGGAAGTGTATAGAGCCCTACGCCTCGGCCCTACCCCTCCGCCCAAACAGGTATTAGGACAGCCTACCCCTACACATCCACCAATGAAAGAGCAGCATTACAATAAAACTAAAACTATGTAGACCTATACATCTGTTTATTTCTAAACTTATTTAATACACTGTACTCTTTTTTATGTTATTTATACCACCTCATGTTGATTTTCAACTAAGTCACATGGTTTTATCTTAAAAGTCTTTTTATAATTATATTTAATTTATAGTTAAACCAGGTTAGACCTTAATAACTGACCGGGAGATATTGAAGCATCGGATTAACTGTGAGTTGTTTTTGGAGAAGCAGAAATTGTGCTTTAGATGACACAACAAAGGCACTGAATTATTAAATCAAGACTATTCCTCAGATTTATTATTCAGAGCAGAGAGTTAAAGCCAAGAACTTCCTGCTCAGATGGTATCATCCACACACTGCAAGCACAGCTGTCAGTGGCAATTTGGGGTTCAGTATCTTGCCCAAGGACACTTCAGCATGCGGAATTGGGGAGACTTAGATCATAATGTCAACGTGGATGACTTGCTTTATATCCTGGAGACTGAGTCGCCAATGGTGGGGCTTGTATTAAAGAATCAAACCTCAACGTGCAGGGTTGTTCAGTCTTGGAGAAACTGTGAGAGCAGCATAAGACTAAACAAAAGATTTAAAACTAAGTCTTGTCAAGTTTGAATCTATTACTTCCAGATTGAGAAGCATTACTTCAACAATCTCAGGCTAATTCAACAAACAAAACAAGCCTAACTGAAAACAAAATCACAATTCTGTAACAAGCAGCAAAATAAAAGTTTATATTTTCAAACTCCATTGCAGAATTCAAAACAGAATAAAGGTTTCATGAGTTGAAACAAAATGACAGCTCTTCACAGCAGGATTCCCATGAATTCAACCTTGTCACTTTATTACTTCTTTTCTCAGGCTTTAAGTCAGTGTTGTAGTACTGATCGATTAGTGCCCATCTCATTAGATGTTTGTTGTTATATAAATTTGTGACATTAACACCAGTGGGTTGTGATCAGACAAAGACGCTTTCTCAATTTAGTACCTCACCGGATGTCGATTGAACTTTCAAGAGCATTAACAAACTGAATGGCTTCCACATCGCTGGCATCCAATTCAAAAGAAAGGTCATAAAAAGCACAGGAGTAGGCAGGAGCAATTTGGCACGATCAAAAGCATGCTGGCAAACCTCATTCATAGACAAATATGGCTGATTTGGATGACATAGACTTTTGAGAAGAGCAAAAACTTGAGAGAGTAGCAAACTATTCTGAGGAATCATTGCAATTCATGCCTGTGGGCCCAGGGAAGGGAAGAATAGATGTTTCCAAAACATTAATATGACATATCTGTGCTTGTCCAACCTCCCAAGAATGTAAGTGTGGCCAGGCCGAATCCATACTTTGCCATGTTGAATGTCCATGAAGCTGCAGTAAAGCTAAGTAAATGCAGGCTCATCAATCTGACTGCTGAAACTCTGATGTAAAACCCCTAGTACGCTACTGGATTACACAATGGATGTAATCAATCTACATTCAACTTCAACTGTGGACAAGGAAAACCATGAATTGTAGTTTCATGACTAAGTAAAATATCCAGATCTCAGTGCATCCAGCAGTTTATTTCACAGAATAGTCCCAAAGTAATGAAAGGCCTTCAAGTTATTCTGTGTCCATTAGAAACATCCCACCTGATGACCTCTTATGATTGTTTTTCTTCTTACGCTATTAATTGTTAATTTAGTTTTGGTTGCAATTCAAAATCAAATTACTAATTTAGTTGCAGAATAAAAAAAACAAGGAAAAAAAAGAAAACAAAGAAAAAATCTAAATCCTCAACAATTATAAGTTACTGGGTTTGTAAAAAATATCCATGAGTCTCCATTTAATTCTCCATTAATTATGTCATATACAGTTCCTTAAATCTTTGTACATTCTTCATTGAAATGTGTGTTCTCATTAAGCCGATGTCCATTTTCCCATTTTAATAATAATAATAATAATAATAATAAAACTGTTGTTTACAATTTTTGACTATTGCTTCTGAGCAAGAACACAGGGTTGACTACAGTGAAAGCAGATATAATCAACTCAACATTCAGGTGTGTCCTCATTAAAATCCAGAACCAAATTAGGGTCCTCAAAATACCATCGCAGCAGCAGGCCAAAAAACAATACTCAGTGACTCTTAAGGTATAATAGCCATGTCTGAGGCTGTAAAGTAAGGATGATTTTATTGTTGTATTTATTGACTGCAGAATGAAATAGAGAAAAAGGATTTGCCAACATTTAAACATAAGATACCTTTATGATATGATTACAACCAACTATAGACAAACACACTGTTTCCTAAAATCTATAATGTCTGGAATAATGCTTCACATTGGTTGTTTATTATGATAATGTGTGTGTTCACCATAGTGTATGACAGTAACCACATATAGACAAACACTGCCCTCAGCTGATCACTTCTTGTAAAGCATGCTGTCATTCAACCTGACCAACAGGCCATTCTCTGGTGAATGACAATAAACTTCACCATGATAATGCAAATTAGCCCTTTCATTCCGAGCATTTGTCAGATTATTTTGTCAAATTTTTACTCATACTATGCTTCTTTCATGTGTCCAAGTATCTAGTTTTGACTCAAAACTTGGACCCATGGCCCATGCATTAGGGATATACATTACTGATATTATTATTTGCACTTGTAAGAAATATATGCAATTGGTTTGATTTAATAAAAACTGTTTTCTAACAGTGTGTGCAATTTTTGTACATCTTAATTTAATTTAAATGGACTATTAAGCCATGGCAGTGGTATGTGCTGAGTGCAATTCTAGTTAATTTTGTAAAGAAATGTAGTTCTAAGATCTGATTCACCAAACCAAGTGAATTAGGTTTCTTTATTGTTGAGCTCCTCATAATATAATTTCAGTGGGGAAAATGTACATTTAGTGCTGTACTTTACTTGTGTATTACTTTCTTAACTATATTGAACAAACAGATACAGCTACATAACCCTAACCCTAAGACAAATCTATAAAAACCAGTGGTTCACAATCTATTGGGCTCTTAGAAAAACGTCTTTCAAAACAAGTGTATAGTTATGTGCACTTTGATGTGTTTTAGACTTTTAGGTTCATTATTATTATTCATTATTTATTTGTTTACTTTGCCATCTCATCAAGCAACCCAGTCAAATGAATTAGGTGACTGCTGCAGCTGCAGACATTACTTAATGAATGCAACAACACAAATTCTTCATTTCATCAACCACACTGTGACACAAGTACCCCATAAAAGTTGTATATTTAGTACCAATTACACATTACACTTATTTTATTAACTTCCAACAGCATGTATCACCTGAATATTTTGATCCAATTTCGGCCATATTAAAGCCACAACCATGACCTTTATGCCAACATGTAACGCAAAAAAGTATTTTGGCTTCACATGATTTACAAATGCAATTGAGTTTGATCATTTCAAGAACTCACCACCAAATGTTCAGAACAACCTCTTTATTTTGCCCTTAACAACAGCATCTCACCTACAAAAATTGTCTGAGGTACACATACATAGATACACAGTCCTTTATAACAAACAAGATGTAGGTAAGCTACATTCACATCATCATTCTCCCACACTTAAATTATTCTGTTGGCTCAGACATGCTTGTTTGTTTTGACAAAGATCATTATGATTATATTTTAACCAAAATGTTCTAACTTTTAACCTTTACCACTATTGGACCAAAATAAAAAATTGACACATGAGGTTGTAAGTCAAGAAAAAATTGTTGTCTGACTGAAATTTGAATTCAGTTGATATTCACAAAACAGAAATGTTAATTTCTCTCACATTGTCCAGTAAGGCATTACCAGCAATTGCATGGATCAGGTAGACATTTCTCTCCTTCACACAGAAGGAGGAACTCCAAGTCACACATGACCAGACAAACTCACTGGTCTTCACTTCTGATTTTCAAACTGATTCAGGACAATGCTTCATTTTACATAAGTAATCGCTAGTTTAACAAGTTCTCAGAAAAGTTTTTTGTTTGCCACTTTTGTTGTCCCATCTCAACTCTATAATCCCAGAGTACCACATTTGAGTGTTTTTCAAGGACATCAGTTAGCAATCAGGGAAAATCATAGGCTTCCATCCCAGTCCTTCAGATGCAGCCCCACAGGCTACATCCACATCTTCCTTGGTTCTTTTTTCAAACCTAACTGCTGTATCTGTGGCTGAGGCAAGACATCTGGTGGATCCTGTGAGTGGATCAGGACTCTGGTTGGTCTGGACATTTCATTTCAGAATCATTGCTCTTCTGGTTAGACAGGGGCGGGATGTTGGTCTGTAATGGGGCTGACAGCTCCTGTGGAACAGTCACAGACTTGGACAGACCTTGTGGTTTTCCTGGCTGAAGCTGGGGAACTGGCAGCTCTAGCTTTTCTTGGATGTTTGACTCTGATAAATCAGCTGTTTGTTGAGACCGGTTATGATTCCCTGATGTATCTTGTGGTTGCTTTGACAGGATGCAGGACTCTGATGGATCTGATGGCAGGCAATGTGAATCTAGTTGCAACTGTCTCTGCAGTTCCTCGGCACTGTGGGCTAACATGATGCTCACCTTCCTCTGGTGAGCCAAGGCCTCATCCTTGTCATTCAGCTAGAGGAGTAAACAACCACAAGTAATTAAGGAGAAAAATGCTTCTCTCTGGGAAAATACCATTTAACAGCATTAGATTATTCCACAAACAAACTTTATTGCAGAACAGCAATGGTGAGTGTAGAAGGGTTTAGACCAGAAAGTAAGTCTGAAGTAGGTTTGTTGTTTTTAGTTTGTTGGTTTTAGGTCAGGAACAGATACAGAAACATTAATGAATTCAGGATGCTTTACAGTAGGTTCACTTACAGATGAGCACAGAAACAAATGAGTGCTGAGATAACAAGCAGTGCCTGAGTTCAATCCTTTAGTAAATTTCTCCAGCAGTGTAGCAGCAGTATTATCTTCATTGATCAAGATTAATGCTTTACCATGTATATTTTGTAGTTCAATTCATTTGTCTACCAGCAAAAAGTACCAGAGGAGGCTGAGTACTTTTCTAATTTACTTTTTAGTAACAACAGAAAAGTTACATTAATGTCATGTCAATGTGCTTTTCCCTCATACCCTGTGTTTCCTGTTCTTTCACACCGTATTTGCTAGTTTCAGATGAAGCAGTTGTCATTTTCCCACCAAGTGCCCACATTGTTTTAATAGCAAATGCACTTGTGTCATTCTAAGCAGTAAGCACCAATAGGCATGTTGGTTAAAATGAGATGAGATGGAAAGCCTTTTTGAACAACAAAAACATGATGTGAAGTGGTGGTGTAGTATTTCAACGTTATTTTAAGACACACTATCAATATACAGTATTATGTATTAAAGTATTATGCAAAAGCACCTTCAATTTTCTCACATTTTCTTTATTACTGCCTGACAAATCCAGCAGTACAATGGCAACCAAGCAAGGTGCAAGCTCACCTGCTCTTAAAGATAATAATTACTCAGAGAGGTTATTTCTTTCGATATTCTAGTAGTACTATCATGTTTCTTATGCATCCTCGAGATTGATATTGTATATTCCAGAGTGTGTGTATGTGTTTGTCTGGGTTTTCTTTAATGTGCCCTTCTTTCACAATTGAATAGGTAAATGTTGATAAAACAGTGTCTGTACAGTTAATTGACACCTATAACCAAGCAGATGTAATTCTGATACAAATTAGGTGCTTGTCAGGTTGTTTAACGGTAACTGATTATTTCCAATGCATGAAACAGACCCAGATTGGTCCAGTGTACAGTGTGGTGGTAAGTATGGTCTGAACTTCTCTCTCCACTTCTCTATGTTCATTCTGTCACTACTGTCATTATTTCTGTAATAAAGGGCTGTGTGACAATGTGCACCATTATTCCCATTTGTACAAATGATAATGGCAAGGGAATAAAAACATATATCATTGCAGAGTGAAACTTTGCGGTCACTTTGCCAAGACTAACAGATGAAGATGAAGCAGATACAGAGGAAGTTGTCCTCTTTACCTAGCCGTCTGTTGACAAGCCTACCCCTCTCTGTGATGTGAAGACTATTTTTTATACCTGCCATAATGTGGAGACATTCAGAAAAGGCAGAAACAGCTTGTTTGAAATGTTTTAGGAACTAGTTACATAAAAGTAGTAATTTACCAAATTACCTTTGTGCTGTGATCTGTAGATAACAGGCCTATAGATTCCAAAGAGATACTAACCAATTCCAGCAGTCTGTAGAGAGTCTCTAAAAGACCATTGGGTGTCTTCAACTCCAAGCTGGAAGGTAACAGTCCTCTCAACCTCTGGCTTACACTGATTAAAGGACTACTGTTAACACCTGGGAGGAAATAAATGGTTACAATAAATAGAAAATATGTGGTACTCAAATCAACAATTATATATGGCTTAATGGGGAAAACAGAGACATTGTAAAAATAAAAATGGGATTGACAGGGAACATGTATAATCTCTATCCCTATCTAGTTCATCTTTGTTCATTTTAGAGACCTACTTCTATTTGAGGGCTGGATAAAAATTCAAATGAATTAAAAAATTGTTTTTAACAACAACTTTAAATCATTGACTGATGATTGCTTGAGAGCATGCATTGACAGGAATTTGCCACGGCAGCTCCATTCCTTGATTGCTACTGCACAGACTCGGGCTCCAAATGTGTAAGATGGCAGCGAAAATACATTGTACTTTATAGGTTCAGTGTGTAGGATTAGTGACATCTAGTGGTGAAGTTGCATGTTGCAGCTGAATACCCCTCACCTCACCCTCCCCTTCCAAACATGAAAGGAAACCTGTGGTAGCCTTCAGTTGTTATAAAAACTCAGACGGTGTTTAGTTTGTCCAGTTTGTTCTACTGTTAAAAACATGGCGGCCTCCGTAGAGAGGACCCACTCCTAAATATATTTAAATATAAAACTACATTTCTGGAAAGTGGGAGGAAGTGCAAACATGTTGCCCATTTTTAAATATAGTTTATGGGTATTGATAATGGATGGATGGAGTTCAAAGTATCATGTTTTATGTCTGTGATTGAATTGCACTTTTGTACCTAATTTTTTCTTCTAACTCTTAAATAGTTTCAAGTTTTACCATGTGCCATGCCAAACCTAAACATACTGTAAACCATGCTATACCATTCTATACAATAATATGTGCATCATATTGATTAATTTACACACTTCACTGTCCAGTTTTAAATCATGCAATGCGCTGCACTTGGCAGACTTGCCTGCAGCTTTTAAGTGTTGGGATTTCAGGATGTTTGTCTCAGCCATAAGCAGGAAACAGTCACTCCGTTTCCTCAGCTGCTGTTCGAAGGCGATGCGAAAAGCATCTGCAACCATCAATGCCTCCTCTCTCCTTGAACGTTGAGTATCAAGCTGGAGAACACACACATGCATGCGTGCGTGCACACACACACACACACACACACACACACACACACACACAATTTCTCATTCTAACAACCCTTCTTTTAAATTTAGAAAGATAAATTATTTTAAAAATTTGTCAAATCTGCCCCAGACAGCGGTTTGAGAGCTTTGAAGATAAAACATGCAGGGCCATTCGTTACTTATTCTTTTGACATTTTGTATTGACAAATACCAATCATTGCTACATTAGTAAAGTGTCACGGTCACTGCTTTTTGTCCTGGTTACCATTGTGTTTTGGGTAAGCTTGTGAAGAAGCTGAGATAAACAAGAGCATCGATAAATAAGGGAATCAAGCAAAAGAAGGGCAAATCAGAAAATAACAATCGTCTGAACACCAATGATGGTTTATAAGCCAAATTAAGAAGAATACACAGTTGACACAGGTAAATACTTTAGAAGTTATATACCTCCTGTTGCAGCTGAATTAGTTGCTTCCTGCTGATAGCAGCAGTGCGACTGCATGGACAAGCTTCCACAACTCCAAGACACCGGCAGGCCCCCAAGACTGCCAGCTAGAAAAATAAAAAAAAGTGAGAGAAAACCAAGACTACGGTTCTGCTCCTCCATTCTGGTTTTACTGGAATGTCAACTGCGAGTCATGCAAGGCTGTTTTGTGAGCCGAGACCCTAAGCTTCATAAGTGTGACACCTGCGTTATTACCAACAAAATGTGCTTAGTGGTTTGGACATTACAGTGTGTGAAGTAACTGACCTGAATGTGGAGCCTTGTTACTGATATTTGACTATAAATATCATATCTGTGCATGCGTGTGTGTGTGCAATGTTGATTGGTGCTCTCTCACCTCCAAAACACTTGCGTCTCTCTCTAAGCTGTACTGAGGTTTGGTTTCTTGATAAGTTCTCTGCTCCCTTACATTCAACATCGACAGAAGCTCCAAACTCTGCTGACTTAGAACTGTAAACACAAACACATAATGTTCATGATGATAACATAATAAATACCATGTGCTGGGACCACGAGATGTATGTGTAAGTATGGAAATGTGTTTTTGAGTTGGAGTTAGGAGCTGCATTATATGTAGTAACTTGACTCTACAGACAGATCCCCTTCACTACACAAATGGAAATGATCTCTGCAGACATGTCTGGGTCACCTCAAAATCATTCTACATTATTCAGCATTTACCAGAATTTTCTGCTCGGAGCTCCTGGATCTCATTCTCTCTTTCCTGCAGGTTGTCAGTCAGAGCCTTGTTCTCAATCAAAATTCTGATTAGGACAACAACAACAACAATAATGTTACAATGCAAACAGTGCAAATACCAAACACAGACATGAGAGTGTGATAAGAAAGTCAAACCCATTGTATTTCTGCTCCCAGGATTGTTCAAACTTCTTCAATTGGACCTGGCTGAAGCTGAGCTCCCACTGCAGACTGTTAACCTCCTGTAGGAGATCACGATTGGTATATTTTAGTTACTTTTAGATAGATAGATGATAGATGATAGATGATAGATGATAGATAGATATCTCCTCACCACTATGCCAATGGAGGGGTGGGTGGAGTGTCCACAAAACACTTTTGGAGTCTCAGGGGTAAACAGCATTGCAGCCAAATCCAATTGAGCGGGGTGTGCGTTCACATCGCTATGTCTGCTAGCATCGCTACTTCCGGTAGTGGACTTTTAGGCTTAAAACTTGGTATAAATGATGCAGTTTCTAGTCAAATATGAATATCGGGGCTCCGCACAAGCAGTATGGAGGCATGTTGTGTTTTTTTCTGTTGTTTGATTACGTCTGAACAAGTAGTCCCTTTGGCTGCAACACTGTTTACCCCTAAGACTCCAGAAGTGCTTTGTGGACTCAAAAACTTCCCCCACACCTCCATCTGCATACTGCTGAGTAGATAATGAGTGAATTTTCATTTTTAAATGAACTATCCCTTTAATGTAATGTCCCAAGACTATTTATGACAATATTTTATGGCCTTTTACACCATCTGTCATTGTCCTCCAAACGTCAAACTGTGTGATAACACTCATAATCGTTCACTGAAAGAAAACGCACTTCTGCAGTTTTGGTTAATTAAGAGTTCTTTGCAAATTTGAAGTCCCATTTGACAAAATTCCAGGTTTTTGTCAGATCATCAAATATAGCTGGTGCCATGTACAAACAGCAAGGCATTGGACTCAGTTCTAGACTTTAACTAATCCATGGTGAAAGCAAAGCAGTATTGAAGGGCCCTAAGGACTTATTGGTTATGCAGATGCTGTTCCAAGCAACACAAGACAGAATCTTGATCTTCTGCACCAAGGAGCACACTGTTGTGTGAATGGATCAGCACTATTACTAAAATTGTGATGTTATCTAAATGGAGAACATGGTACTGTGTAAAGAGAGACAACTGAGAGGGTTGAAAGAGACAAAAATATTCCTGAGTAAAATATTAGTAATCAATTCAATTAAATTTTATTGTATAACACTAACACACAATATAAATTATCTCAAGGCAATTAACATAGTAAGGTCGAATCCTTACAAATTTGTAGAGAAACCCAACAGTTTCCACAACTTGCAAGCATGAAAACCTGAAGTTACACCATCAAAATGTGGTAAAAGAGTGCCAGGAATTGAATGAATAAGTAGAATTATTTGGGAACCAAAACCTGGTATTAAACAGCTGTCACCCCAAATGCATACAAACACACACACACACTGCCCTCTGCTCTCTGCTGGTAGTACATATTACATAAAACCCTTATAATTTAGCATTGAAAACAATTAAAGGAGAGAATCTGATCAGAGGAGTTTGAAAAGGGTCCATTCTTCAACAAGGAAATTTGATCCATCTGACTACCAAATTTCACATTCAACCAGTCAGAATGTGTCTAACAGAGGAACAGAGATCTCTCTTTATGGCACCATTTCTCAGTGCCCCACAGTTTGTCTATGATAAACAGGCAAAGATCAGCTAGTTCCTGAGTGTTGAGCTGAAACCGGCTGTAGAATGTTAAAGCAAACAGACCAAGCCCTTGTTTGAGGAGCATGCACTTGTGTGAGCAACAGGAAAGCAGTTACCTTCTCCAGAGCCTTGGCCCTCTCATCACTTTTCTGCAGTAGACTTTTAGTGTGACTTGTGGCTTTGTCAAGAATGGCCTGTGTGAAGAGGAGTAATTTTTACCCATTGGCTTAATAAAATCAAGACTCTACAGGCATTTATTTGCTGTGAACGAATCGGGCCCATCCAGGACATGGTTAAACCTTACACCCAAGCCAGTCCACTCCGCTCTGCATCGGCCAATCGGATTGCGGCTCCCTCACTGCGAGGGACAGCTAGCCACTCAACAAAATCATGAGCTCCCCATTGACATCAGGACAGTCTACACATCTTCTGCTGCAAGCTAAAGACACATCTCTTCCGGCTATACCTTTAAGAAGATGAGGTCTAATAAGCATCGTCAATTCTGGTGTATTTAAAAAAAAAAAGTATTAAATATAAATACAAATTAAGTTTAGTTGCTCTTATGTTGCACTTACAAGTAACACTTATAGTTTGGCTTTTTTGAAGACTAATTGTACTTACATGATTCTTGCTGTTCTGGGTTGATACCCTCATGCACTTATTGTAAGTCGCTTTGGATAAAAGCATCAGCTGTATGATATGTAATGTAATGTAATGCTCCAGTAACATTTGTTACAATGACCAGCTGTTTAAAAAAATTCCCTGTCTGATAAAAATAAATTACATCTTCAGTAGAAACCGGTGGGTTTGGGGAAGCTTCAGAAAGGATAGAGGGGATAGAGAGTAGTGAGAGACACACTGCTGGTTTTGGTCTTTTAATAATTATTTAGTAATTTAGTAATTGCTTTTTTCTAAATAATTTAGGTCAGGATTACTTAAGACCACAAATGGGAAGGGGTCCTGTTATTAAAACAAAGACCTTATTTTCAAAGATTTTGCCACTACTTTACATCACAATCTTTTACTCACAAGTGTTATTGTCTTAGCAGTATTTTTATTTTTGCATTTTGTCTTTTTGTCCTTTAACAGGTGACAGCATAAAACACAAGAACAGGTTCAGTTTGAGGGAGATTACCTGTGGTAAAATAACATGGTAAAAAAATCCAGCAGAACAAAAGATCTCTGGAACAACATGAGAAAATGAGGCCTGCTAAGTAGCATTTATGATGGATATCTATGTACTGGTGCTCTTTCTTCTAAATTACAGAACAGTGAAGTGTAATAAGATGAAGTACTTGAGTATGTATTGTTTTACCTTTCCCTGTAATATCTTGAGAGCTTGATATTTGCCTTCCAGGTAACGATGTGCAACCTCCAGCTCACAGCACAATACATCTATCACCTGTCAACACAGCAGGACCATCAGTTACAGTTTGGTGTCATGGAGTCAAGTGGACAAAGATAACTGTAGTTTTTCCTGTTTTTCTTCCCTTTTCCTACCTCACTTGCTTCCTGTAGTCTGTCTGTCAGCTCAGCTTTGGACATGTCATCAAGGGAGCCTATTGATTTACAGAAAATATACTCAGAAAATGTCTTCTAGCAGATGCCAGATCTCCTTAGATTGAGTTGCTGGAACAGACACAGAGACATACATCCAACAAAACAAAGTTTTTCCTGATTTGTCAGTATAATTCTTTTTTGCTGTAATAATGTTGGGAAGATATGAGGCTTGTGTAAAAATAGGTCCAATATTTACTCTCCCTCTCTTTTTCTTTGCTCGTAGAGTCTCAGGGAACTGG
The DNA here is from genome assembly GCA_026259375.1 of Verasper variegatus. Lineage (NCBI taxonomy): Eukaryota > Metazoa > Chordata > Actinopteri > Pleuronectiformes > Pleuronectidae > Verasper > Verasper variegatus. The sequence goes on from CM048041.1 coordinate 26,298,548, forward strand.
ACTGATAACCTTCCCCCTCTGCCAACATGCAGCCACACTTATCCAGTCTGAATGACATTCCAATGTCCTTGCTGTATATCCTGGGGAGGTGGATCCATGAGTTAATGTCTGGTTCAATCCTGGCGAACACCTTGATGTCATCTATGTATAGCAAGTGCAGCTGATGGTTACTCCCCTTCAGAATCTGTGTCCATATCCACTCTGTAATGATCAGGCCTATGCAAAACAGCAGCAGGGACAGTGCATCACCTTGTTATATGCGCCACATGAGAGTGACTTGGTGACATGGTTACCACTGATGTTTTCTTCATTGAGTTCTTGATTAAGGCTATCAATTATATGTTAGCCTTGTGTGGTGATTTGGTTCGTCTTGGTGATTGCTCTGTCAGACAGTAACTTTGACCCTCTGGTATTGTTTCTAATGCCCCTGTGAGCTTTGCTCATGAATCGACTCATGGGTCACGTGTCTCCTCAACTTAGCTGCTATAGGCCTGAGAGGAGCAGCTTAGCAGCTCACACATTTGTGCTGCAAGGCAATCATGGTGCACTGTTGCAGCTTTCTCAACCAGATCCTATTTGGTCCAGCTTTTCATTCCTGAAACCCACTGTCTGCCATTGTGATGTCCACTGGCACTTACACTGGGCAGTTCCTGCTCTGCTTGTGGGTGTATCTCTTCAGCACACAAACAGACACACATATACACACACACATATGTCATTCTTACCACAGTGTGGCCCCCTCCAGTCAGATCCCTGATGTGTCTTTGCAGTCTTCATTCCAGCAATCCAAGCTGTCTCTCCTGCCTGGCTACTGCGCCGGAGCAGCTCTGCTTGGGGCAGCAGGGTCTCTGAGAGAGCCGCAAAACTTTGGTTCTTCTTACTTGTGGAGCTGGATGATGCTCTGACACCCAATCCATCACCCAGGTCTCCATCCACCATGTCATCCTCCAGGTTGAAGGCCTTACTGACCTCCATTTGAACCAGGTCAAACCTAACCTGGATTTGCTAAACCTGCAAAACTATATATATATATATATATATATATATATATTTGTTCAAATATCAGGGGTTGATTCAAAACACACAAAAACATATTCAAACCTAACACATGATATGACTTATAAAGCCCACCCAGGACTATCTGTAAAACAGTGTTATTTATATTAATTACATGATTTGTCTCTTTTTGTTATATTTTAAGCATCCTTTGCATGTGGAAATATCAAAATTGCTCACAGCACACACAAATCAAACCATCCTTTCCATTTTTAGCTTCCAGTTCACATTTGGAAAAATCTCATTGCTGAGTTCTGAAATTATTCCAAATATTTAAAAAGTGGGCCCAAAAGCCTTCAAACAATAACCAAGTTAGTTCTGCATTTAACATTTAATTTTGGTTACTTTATCTGTATGCGGTATCTTATGGGTAAATGTACTCAGTACCTACTACAAGACCTAAAAATGATTGCCATGGTCAGGGTTGCTGCTAATAATTGGGCCACGATTTTTGTGTTACGTTTACCAGAGCTGAAGGATTTTTACTATCATGTTGCAAAAGATGAACATTTTGTTGAAATACCTATACACTTATAATGTCCCAAACATGTTTACTTGTCAACCTCTCAGCAGAATTAAGTGGGTGGTTTGCAAATACAGAAATTGCTCATAGATGTAATGATATTGTACCACTATGTTTCCTGCCCACTCCTGTGAGACTCCTCATGCGGCAGCCTCATCGTCTCTGTTGTTTCATCATGCTAATGATAAATGTGGTATACTTGAAAATATTTGTGAAAACTTGTACTGACTGTAAAATGATGAGGCTCAGCTTTCTGACTCTGTGTCAATCTGATAGACTATATCATGTACTTTGAATTTAGTACATAATCTGGTTAGTCACTATCCGGGGGGACGGCGGTTCGATCCCAAACACTGTACTGTAAAGCGCTTTGAGTGGTCATGAAGACTAGATGTGCTGTATAAATACAGACCATTTACCATTCAGTGCGAGTGTTATGTAGCCTACTACGCATTGTGTTATGCCAGTCTTTCTCATTCATTTGGCTTGTGAATCCTTAAACATGTCTACTTTAAGCCACCGGCTTCAATTCATGAGTAAAAGATATGTAGCCTATTCATTTGACTAAATACATTTTTCCAAGCAAACTGTAAAGCAAAACAAATATCAAGGTCTTCTAAGTGTGAAACGTGGCACCAATCATATTCGAAACTGTTTCGCATTGAATACTAAAGTGATCATGTTGAATAATCCAACAGTATCACCGCTCTGTATCTCCGTGTGTAGATCTCACCTTTGTTTTCAGGTGGTATTATCCCTACTGACTGTTGCTGCATATTTATAAAAACACACAAAAACAAAACCTGAACATACAGTTTGTTACACAAACAACTTGTGGACTCCAATATGAAGTAGAATGGACCTTAACATTAGCGATCCTTTGTTTTTTATTGAATTAGTCTGATTCCTCTTACCTGTAACTTTAAAGCAATAAACGTTATGTTCCACGGTGCGATTCAGTCTTCAGCGACGCGTAGACTAAAATGAAGTTAAGTAACTAAATGTTAACTGCGAAGTCGGAGCAACGACTATTTTACATTCCAGCATTACGACATCCACTGCTCTCACTTTACCGACCGCAGTCAGGTTCAACTTAGATCGACACCTAGAGCTACTTCCGGTCGTTACCTTCAAAATAAACAAGTTTGAAGGAATCTATCCATCTATCCATCTTCACAAAAATCACATTTAATCTGTGAAAGGAAGTAGTGTATGGTAAAAAAACATTTCAGAATTAAGAAGAAAGCAATACAAATTTTAATCAATAAAAATCCGTATTTGTTAATTGTACATCATGTGGATGTTTATTTAAGTAATAGTGTGTTAGTAATAAGTATTTACAGAAGCATTATCCAATCATTTCAGTATTTATGTAAAAAACATTTCATTAATTTAGTTTAAGTTAAAAGCACTTTATGGATTTACAACTGTGAGTAATAGTGAGTCACCATCACCACAGGGATTATTTAAAGGAGCTTCATGTGAAACTGCTGTGTAAATATTGAATGAGAGTGTGTATGAAAGGAGAGTATAAAAAAATGTTTTCAAGATATATGATCAGCTTTTCAAACATTGTTTTTATTCACATGCTTATTTAGATTCAAACAATTTATCCCTCAATAAGGATTATTGTAATATTTCTTATTTTCCACCATCAAGAAAGAGTGAAACAAGGATTTTAGTTTCCGCTAGGGTTAGAGCCTGGACAGAATACTCCAGGCTCAACAATCAATCATCAAAACAAAAAGATGCAAAGTACAAAAACAACTAATGCTGAACGCAGACGTAGAACTAATAAATACTGACACATTTTCAGCAGCTAGAAATGAACTGTTAAGGGTAACTTTGTTTTTTTTATACTTAATCTCTATGCTTTCAATATGAGCCTGTGACAAGTCACAGCATCCCATTCAATTCAGACTTTACAGGACAACAATCTTGTTTGAAAACGTATTTTGTACATATGACCTGAGTTAGGAAAAATGACTGGTAATACCAGAACTGTTATCACAGTCATCAACCTTCTATGGAAGAGGGTTAGGGGCATGTGGGGAATTTATTCAGTCCTGGGATCAATCATACAATCATGGAAAAAGGCTAAACTAAAGTCAAAATATTGTAAGTATAGCAACCTTTGAAGAGTAACAACATTTTTCACATATCAAAATTAACCTCAGAACTTATTGTACTATTTCACATGGCCTTAACTTCCTCCAGACTAAACACATTAACTGAACAAAAATCCATACAATACAAACTGGACAATCAAAAAAGGGAAAGTGTGTCACAGTATGACAGTGGGTGTACGGTGGAGCTGTGTGTGTCAGTCACTGTCATATTCCTCGATGATCAAGCCCTCCTCCTCCAAAAGAACTTGATTTGTGGTAGGTTGAGGCTGACTGGTTGGCAAACCTTCCTCAGCTCCACCCCGGCCTTCCTCTTTTACCTCCTGCTGCTCCTCCTTATCTGTTTCCAGCTGGCCCGGCTCTTTATCTGTCAGAGCCTCCAGTTTTAATCTGCACACAGACAACACAAAGCCAAATAGAGAAATAGAGGGAAAGTATAAAAGGGTATGATCTAATACAATTTACACCAGTAACATAGAAAGCTACATGGTCGAGACAGAATAAAAGATACAGTATATTTTCAGGACATCTCAACATCATTCTAAATCAGTGCCCAAGGTAACTATATTACTATGGATACCCGTGGATTAACAATCAATGGTGCAGACGTTCAGATGTAGAGGAAACATAATGAAGTCAACAGGTTATTTAACTGAAGAATAGAAAAACATTTCAAAGAATCCAATATCTATATTGGTCTAACAAGTAGTACATGTCTGGGTGAAGGAATACTTCACCCAGACATGCACTAAACTTTGGAGATCCTTCGCATTTTCTCTAGAGGAGGTGTATGTGTGAACGCAAATGACAGAGTGAGAGCTTCCAGAGTTCTTGCAGATTTTCTACGACTGGCTCCCTTGTATAAAGTCCACAGAAAGTCTGGGGGAGACCATGTGTGAAGTCTGTGAACACAGCAGGAGAGCCTTTGCGAGCTAATGTACCCTCATGGTTGAATGCACTTATTGTCATTTTGGATAAAAGCGTCAGCTAAATGATATGTAATGTAATGTAATATAAAAGTTTGTGATGATAAGAGCCAATGCTTGTGTTGATGTGTTGTAAACAAGAACATGGGCGCTCTGCAGCAGAATTAATACGTTACGTCCTGCTTATGCCTGCTGCACCACCCCTCACCTGAATACTGCATATAATTTGTTGCTGTTGTGAACGCATCTGTGCAGGGAACCTCCTGCTATGTTGCTCATGTGTGAAAGGCAAACTGGAGAAAGAGTTAGGACCCAATTCTTTGGAGATCCTCCGCAGGATGACTAGAAACGGCTTATGACTGCCAATGATTGTCTAACCAAAGAGATAAACAATCCTGTGCACACTGTGGTATTAGTAATGTACTTTCCCTACCTAGCATAGTTATGTTCCCTAAATTTATGAATTGATCATATTTAATAGACTTGAGCTTCAGACTCAGGTTATTGGACTTTGTGTTGATATTTCAGTTTAAAATTTGTATTTTTTGAATTTCGATACAGCTTTTTGAAACACACCAGGTTACAAAGGACTTGCCCTGGGAGTGGACTATATGGAGCTCACCTCTTTCCTGTTTGCTAGCAGCAATCCCAGCCTACAGATGGGCAATACATTCCTTCTTTGATACAGACTGCCACCTACCTGTTCAGAAACTCCACAGGCCTAAATAACCACTCAGTTTGCTATGTGGGCTCATTTCCTGTTTTGTCAGCGCTGACTGCACACATTTTAGCCGCCCTCTGCCTCCCGACCAGAGTCTGAGTTCTCAATAAGCAGTTTATCACAAGTTCGTTAAAATAATGTAATAATCCATACAGGTATCATTAAGATATATTTAGAGCACAATAATGGTTTTGGTTGTCACAACAATTTTTACTATTTTAAAAAGTTCTTAGAAAGAACTAGAAAGTACTTCAAATAAATAAAAGTCATTCTTAAAACGAAACGAAATAATTAATAAGAGCTTAACTTTGAGGACAGATCATTATTTAAGAAAATATTAATTATCATTTGGTACAGAGGTAAATATGGTAGTTCACCGTGATATTGTTTTTAGGTGATATTGCACACTCCTATAAAAGGTTCATTAAAGCGTTAAAGCAAACCTTAAAATGGCAGATCATTTGACTCTGTAAGTGTTAGATGAAGTCAGAATATTTCTCTCATGAAATTCAAAATATCAAAAGGTGCCACATAATTGTAAAGTTTCATGAGGAAATTCCAAATGGTTTTCAAGTTCTGCTCAGGTAATTTGGAAATTAACTTATTACAGACAGACTGATCACAACAACTCCCCCCCAATTATTTTCTGGGAAGATAATAATATAAATTAAGTCTCTCCAACATGACTGATCAGTTTGTAACCAGCAGACTAGTAGCTCTGAGTTTTACTGAGTTTTGTTAGGTGTCAAGAGGCAAACCTCAAGTTCTTCAATTCACTAAAATAGACTAGTAATAACGCTGTTGTTCTATCAAAAATATATTGTGATTACTTTAACAGGTGTGTTATTAATCAATAGTAACATTCAAATCCTTTAGTCAGCAGCTTTTAAAAGTAAAAAAGCTGGTAGGAAACCCTGAGTCAAAATTATTTAGTCAACAATATATATTAGCCAATGGAATTAAAAGATGCTGGTTCAGAACAACACTGTGTAATGTTCCTGTCACTATTTTGATTACATCTCTTCATATGTTTCACCCCTCTCCTCTGTTAGCAGGGAATTACAGACTACTGCTGAACAGGCTCGTTAGATCTTTGGGAATGCAGACTCTAGGGTCAAGGTAACTTTTCTTGAATCCAATTGGTTTAAGTGAAGATAAAATGTGTGTTGTACCTGATGGAGAAGCTCCTCAGTGACATCTGACCCACGTCCTGAATAAAGGCTATCTGAGCTGAGGGAAACATTGTATCACAGAACACATAGATTAGTAAGGGTTCATGAACTGACACACTCTTTCATCACTTCTGTTGTTTGTCGTCTGTTTCCAGACTTATAGGGTCACTGTGACCTTTAACTTTGATTAGATTTCAGTGGTCAGTTAATCTTTGAGTCCATGTAACAACTGGTCAAACTTTGAAGAATTTCCCTAAAGGCAGATTTGACATTCAAGACAAAAACAAACCTTTTTGTGAACCCTGTGTGACCTTTGACCACCTTAATCTAATCAGTCAGTTGTTAGAACATTTTAGAATATTTGTGCCATATTTGAAAGGATTCTCTTGAAGCGTTCTCAAGACATTGTGTTCATGAAGCAAAAGAGGGTTTTGTGAGGTAAATGTGTCCCTTGACCGCCAAACTCTATTCTTTTTATCCTTGACTCAAACTGAACTTTTGACCCAAATTTTACAAAAATCCTCCAAGGTGTTTTTATGACATTATATTTGCAAGAATGGGATGGATGGATGTAGGGACAATACAAATGCATAATGCCTCCGGCCACTAGGTGTCGCCAGCACAGAGACATAAAAATGATAGCATAGACTTGATAACAAATTAATCAACTTTGTTCATTGGTCACAAAATGACAATCTTCAGCAACACATAATGTCCGAGCAGTTTTTTACAGTGCAGGCAACACGACAGCAAAATAACACAAAATTAATGTCAAAGATCACTTAAAAATACAAGACTATTTTTGCGCATTTTAACATAGGAGGCTTTGCATTGGCTGATGCAACAAAATTTCCAGTGAATAGCATCAGAGGAGTAAATTGTAAAAATGCCATTTCATAATGTAATCATGATATTCTGATTAATATAAGCTACATGTTGTCTCTATTTTCAGAGATATCTTGGAAAGAGTGTCTTTTGACCAATTTCTGTTGACCTTGACTTTAATCATCTGGCAACACCCTCTCAAGTAACATTTCCACCCGAGTTTGGTGTAAATCTGTAAATGCGTTGCCGAGTCATTTTGTCCTCACACACAGCTATGTTGGCATGCAGCTATGTTGGTGTGCAGCATAAAAATAATACACAGTATCATATTTGCGTGTGTACTTGAGTATCTTTTTGAGGAACACACAGAGTTCTCTTGGGACCTTGGAAGTGAGGAGATTTTTAGAAAGTGAAGATGGTTGTTTGAGGGTTAAAACGTGTTTTCAGATTTAGGTTGCAAATTGTCTGTGTGTGTTTGTGTGTGTTACCTTGGTTCCTCATAGGACTAGTGAGTTTGGCCAGGTATGGCAGCAGCTCCGTCTGCAGACTGACTGGTGTCAGACAGAAGCTCCTGAACAGGGACTGAGCAGCCAGGCAGTTCTCCCGGTGCTGACAGGAACAACATCAGTCTCATTACAGTCTTATCTACAGTCGCTGCATTTAAAGTCTACTTCTTTAGGTCGCTCAGATAGGACACATTTGAAGCAGATCAAATAGTTTTTTGTGATCCTTGGTGATCTTTGTAATGTAAGACATGTTCTAGCTTCCTACAAGGAACTTTTCCTTTTTGTTCAAAGATCAAAATACTCAAAATGTGTGTTTTGTTTATAATTGGTTTCAGAGCATTTAATTGTTTTGTTTTTTAATCTATTTCTACAAGTAAATGAACAAAAATATTTCTGATCTAATACTGCAGTGCACTGAGACATCTAGTGTGAGCAACACTACAGTAAACCTGCTGGTTAGTTTAAGCAGGGAAGGAAGCATATTGTGCTTTCCAACAATGGTTACACCTTTTCTTTTGTAAAATGATTACAAATCAATCCTGATTGCCCATTTTAAACTTTTATTTAGGTATTTTTTTTACGTGTCTGTTGAAGTTATTTATGTTGTCATCAGAGTAACCCTGCCCTGTCTTAAGGCTTTCATTGCATTTTCCCATTCATTATTAGACAAAGAAAGAATATTGATCTCAATGTTTACAGTCTATGGGCTGATCAGGAACAATACAAGACATAAATATTCAAGACATTGTGTTTTTTTTGTAATGGATGTATGGAGCTCACAATCTAACCAACTATGATTGCAACTAAAATAACTAAATTCACGTGTTAATAGATGTGTCTTACCTTCTTGCTGACTAGCAGCCAGCTGGGTTTGTGAAGTGGTCTAAATCCAACAGAAACTTGTTGAGAGTTGGAGTGAAGAAGACCTCTGGTGGCCACTGAAGACCCATAATCCTCCATGGTGCTTCGGCTCTGAAAACAGCACAACACAGGCACAGATTGTTGTTCACCATCAGTTCACCACTTACCATATCGTTAAAATACAGATTGAATTGAATTTAATAAAGCTGTCACTCTCTACTCTCTCTGTAGGTCCTTCTACAGAGAATTAACTACTGCTGTCAGAACTTTCCAAAGTGTCTATTGTGTTATAAACCACTGCCACCTTGGTATCTAATGGTATGCTTTATTAATGCGAAGGCAACACCTAAAGTATAGTTTGCAAACAACAGGAACCCTAAAGTCAAAGCATTCTGATTCATTCTTCATGTCTCGGGAAAGACTGACCGTCCAATCAGAAGTGAGGAGGTCAGCATCAGATAGATACTCGCTGGCTCGGGCTACATCCTCCACCTCAGAAAAGAAGTCCAGGTAGTTCTGGTGGAGGTACAAGTTGAAGAACTCTCCAGACATGTGTGAACGTTCAACAACAAACTAAAAACAAATAAAACAAGTTGTGAGTGTTCCAAAGATTAAAAGGAGTTTGATTAAAATGTTTGTTACCTTTTAGAGAGAGACAAAGCTTTTTACCTCAGGCTCTACTAATAATGTTTTTCTGTGGTGATGTGCCAGGTGAGATGATAGGGCAGGTGCAGGGACACCTTCAGCTGCTTCATGATTCCCCCCTGTTGATGACAAACAACCAAGCAGACAATTTGCTTCAGTGTAGGTTACAAATACTGAACTAGTGATTGATTAGCAAAAGCCACAGTGCAGCAGCTATTCTCATCAGTGACCAGATTTCTTTTAAAATTATAGTTGAGTCAGTGCATCTTCTAAACCTGACTGTTTGGAAAAAAACGTTTGCTTGGCCTTATGTAATGCATTGCCTACTTCAGAGTGAAGTTAGAAATCTTTGTGATCAGCCTAGCTGATTTATTTGCGTTGAAGATTTTTTTCATCAATGATTTTGTTTAATGAAACAGAATTTGCTTTATATGTTCATGTGTGAAAAAAAACTATGAACTATGATAACTGGGAGATATGACTCACGTTTGCAGTGCAGGATCTTTCCCAGTGCTCTGAACAGGAACAGAGAAGCATCTTTAACTCCAATAGCCTGTTCCTGTTCCTCTTCCTGCTCCTTTGTATGTTTGGACTTATTCTTCCTCTGGTTTGTTCTGGAAACAACTTTGCCCACTGAAATCACAGGTCTGTCCTTTTTCATTCTCCAAAGTTCCTTTTCCAAGGATGTGTCTGGAGAGTTACAGTGAGACAAAGCCATATGGTCAGGAAAATCAAAAGGGTTGCGTATTTAATTCCACAGAATGCATATGTACGCTGTGGTGAGGTGAGATGTGTGGATTTACTGACCTGGGAGGGAAAAAAACTGTAGGCTGTTGATTGCACTGCGAATGTCTCCTGAGCTTCCCATACAGAGCATCTCCAACACACCCTTTTCTGGTACACTCATTCTTCCACAGCTCTGTGTGGAGTAATGGGAAAACATGCTGAAGATAAAAAAAGGGCAAAATGTGTAAACAACTATGAAGCCTCCCCTCACCTTTCCTGCTTCCAGGGTTGAAATGCGGATCAGGACTTTAATCATCATGGTTGGAGCAACTGGATTAAAACTGGAAACAGAGAACACACAAAATAATCTTCAGGTAAATTCAGCAGGCTAATTGAATATGATGAAATACACTTCGTATAGACCTGATTCGCTCTTGTTTGGTAGATGAGCTAAATTGAATTAGGTAAGCCAGAGCGTTAATACATCCCCTTTGTGCTCAGCTATACACCACCTTTAGCCCTAGAGAACGGCAGGTTTGTCTCTTCACAGGAGGACACTTTGTTTAGTGGGTAAAAGAGGTGAAATTGAGTACTTCACGTACTTCTCAGGAAAATGTCTTTCATTTATCTTCTGGTTCAAAAAAATGTTAATGTGCTTCAGGTAGCAAACTTTTTAGTAGCAGATTTTATTTGTCAAGTTTAGGAGACACAGCAGAATATCTTCTTTGAGACCAAGATCTAAAATAACCTGTAGATAAGGCATCTTATGAAATCATAATGGTTGGGCAATCTGTGTCCATGACAAATAACTATTATACTATATAATATACCCCTATTATCCACTGTGGATTCACCACATAGACTATAACAGATCTGCATTTCAATACTTGGGTCAGGCTTATTTGTTCTCTAGCCACAAATGTGACACATGGGCCCAGACATATATGTATTTTATCAAGCACAGCCTGTTTAAGTCACAATTTGGGCAATCTTCAAGGTGCACCTCTCTCTTGTCATTGCATATGCATTTGAAGGATGGCACTAATAACACAAGGACAAATGTCTTCGGCTGGATTTACTGATTGTCCTATTTGCAGCAGAAACTCTCTAGATGGGATTCATATCACCCCCATGTAAACGTGTGGGGAGTGTGTGTGCGGTTTTACTGTGTGTGCGCCCGAACATGAGGAGGATATCAGAGGACATTTAGGCTTAAAACATGGTGTTAAACCAAACCAGCAGTATGGAGGCATGTTGTGCTATTTTCTGATGTTTTTTTACATCTGAAGAAGGGGTCCCATTTACTTCAATTGAATTGAATTTGGCTGCAACACTGTTTACCCCTGAGACTCCAAAAGTGTTTTGTGGACTCAAACACTTTCACCCACCCCTCCATCAGCATAGCGGTGAGAAGATAATGAGTGAATTTTCATTTTTCAGTGAACTATCCTTTTAAGGCTTATACCTCTGACCTGTGAACTAATCTGGAAACCCAAACTGCCCCAAGAGTGCCATGCAAAGTAAATCTGGCCAGGAATGAAGATAAGCATGTTTCCCTCATCAGTTCAAAGCAGGGACTGAACTGTCTCTAACGTGGTTCTCTGGGCTCTAATGTGGGTTTAGAACCTGATGGTGCTGATGACCAGTTCCTCCTGTATCTCTCTGGGAAAAAGAAAGCGCGAGCTGCGGTCTCCACTCAGACTGTCTGACACTATGAACACCAGGGGACTTCGACTGGTCTTCACAAAGTGCCTGAAAGACACAATATCACACACAGTATACAATATTAGACACATAGCATACAGTAAACAGCTCTTAGCACTGAAAACATCAATGCACACTTTGTCCTGTAGAAAGGCTTTCATCAAGCCCACCAGTTCCTGATGTTGAGGAGGAAACATGAGATGAAATAGCATCAAGAAAGGCCTCCCATCCTTACCAAGTTAAAGCAGGAGAGCTGGTTCTGGTCACAATTATTCTATCATTACTTTTTAAGTCTGGGTTAATTATTATGTATCACTACATGAAATGTGAGGAAATGCAGGGTGAAACCTGGCCTGCTCTCACCTTAGGTTATCGTGCAGGCTGCCAGGCTGCCTGTAGAACTGGTTGGGTAAATCCTGAGGGAAGGATGACTAAGTGTTAACTCAGTTGTATAGATTAAACATATTGTCTAAACAAACAAGCATTCAACCTGTCTATCTTTTTTAAAGACAATCTAGCATGGTAATGAGTTTAGTCTCTTCCTGTTTCTTTGTGTGTCAAATCTTGGCATCTATCATTGACCAACTTAAAGAGTGACAGTTTTTTATGACATAATCAACCATTCATTATATTGTAGGAGCATATACATTTGGAAATGTCTGCCCCTGATTATTGTCATTTTGAACAGTTACTTGAAAGATTAGAAGCCTTCTAGATCAAGTTTCCGACAGCAGTTAACCAATCTTGCACAACCGGAGCCAAAATAGTGCTGGATAATTAATCCAAAATGTACTAAAAATGACATTATGAGTTGAATATTCAATAGTCATTTCTAACCAGCTTTAATCAAATTGGAATGTTAAGCAAAATAAATCTTTAGACAGAGTGGAATAGTTACCATACACTTTTAACATGCCTGAAAATATAACTCTTTCATTGCTCCTCCAAAGACTTTTTGCAAGGGGCAATTTGTTCATCATCGCAACATAAATATGTCACGTGGCATTAGGAATGCAAAGAGTTGAACTAAGCACATTTCAGATGTAGCAGTATAAAAGAGTTTGTTATTGTCAATGTGATTGCAACATTTAAACCTTATCCAAACTAATATTTACTCTCACTCCTTGGCTCAGTGGGCTGTGTAACTACCGTCCCCATGGTAAACAGACTTGAAGCAGCACAGTAAATATAAACATAAACAGACTTGTAGCAGCACAGTAAATAGCTAAACTCAGTAAATAGCTAAATCTTACTAGCTGAGCTACCAAAATGAATAGAATTGACATACTGGGGTGAACACATTGGCTTAATTTGAAGACACAGTACATACCTCTACCAGTATGAGCTTTCTTTCTGTAGCTCCATCATCATCCGTCATTCGCAGACAGCAGTACTTGTTGGCTCTGAGGAGGAACTCCTTAAACTGGGCTAACTGAGAGCTGCAGGAGAATCCATTCATCCTCCATTCTGACAAAAATGGAGAGTCAGAGTCACATCAGAAAAGCGGGGGGGAGAGGCCTGTATGCTGACACTTGAGAGTGATCTAGGTACCTGAGAATATTTTTCACATGAGAACACTTTGTCTGCACTCACCCAACTAGAATTACTGGCCTGCAATTGTATGCCTCCGCCACTCAGTGAAGCTTCAGTCTACATTATTTTTTTCCCATATGATATGCCATAGTTGACTAAACTGTATTTAATAATAGCTATTATTTTTGGGAGAAATGTGAAGTATCACTATATTGACATATATGATTATGATAAATAATTGCCACCTATAAATAGGATGTCTTCAATTAAACATTGTGTGGTCACAATAAACTCATTTCCTAAGGAGTTATTGCTTGAATCCAAGTGAATATTTTTTAGATGTCCCATATTTCACATTCATGCATGCATCAAGAACATGAGGTCACTGTGATCTTGACCATTGACCTTAGACCACCCACATCAAATCATTTTATCTTTGAGTCCAAGTGAACGTGTATGCCAAATCTGAAGAAATTCCCTCAAGGTGTCCCTGAGTTACTGTGTTCAAAAGCATAATGCCTCCGGCCACTGGCTATGGCCTGAGGGGAGGCATAAAAACTTAAAAAGCATTCATCCTAATTAACAAACACTGGGTGGACAACCCATTAGACACCTTTAAATAACAAAGCAGTTAAGGTAATACAAGTAATAAAGCAGATCAATACATCAATGCCAACTGCTCTGACTCAGTCCCAACAAAAGCAACAAACAATTTCCTGGTCAGTTTCACATCAAGAAGGTCCTTTTCATTCACAGTCACTTCCAAAACTATTGGAACAGCAAGGCCAGTTTTCTTTTGTTGTAAATTGAGGAAATTTGTGTTTAAGATGAAAAGATAAATATGAAACAAGACTTCAGAGGAGTCGCTGGGATGACGGGGACTTTCTCATTTGATGCACACTTCTGTGAGTGTTTATTCACATGACTTCATCAACAACACAAGAACCACCTGGTGTCATCAAAACATCTGCTTTTAAAGTTGTCCTGAGTTGTTAAACAACTTGAGACATAGCATGTAAGTTTGGTAATGTCAGTAGGTCACAGGCTTGATGTACATATTGAGTTAATCAATCAATTGTGACAGATTCTTTTCTTTAAGTTGCTTTAAGATCTGCTTGATATAAATACCCATAAATTAAAACTAAAATTCAAAACTTTAGTCTCATATTCATCTTTTGTTCTTGAATTGTCTCAAAGTACAAAAGAAACAACCTGGCATTTCAGTTTGGGATGGGACTGTATATCAAACACAGTGACACTGACAGGTATGAGACAGGTAATGGAGAGGGATTCTCCTGACCATCCTGACTGCTACTGTATGGCTCCAGGTTGGTGGGGTTGATCCATTCCTGAATCCTGAAGCCCAGCTCCCGAGACAAAACCTGGACTGTTGTAGTCTTTCCACAGCCTGATGGTCCCGTAAGCAGTAAGATACCACCCTGTAAATGACAACAGGCAGGCTAAACTTGAACATGCCTCCTTACTAAAGACCTCCACAAATAAAAAATGTATATAATTATAATGACAAATTAATAAAAGTATAGCTCAGTCTGCAAGATTAATTCTTGATGTGTCCTGGTCTCTAAACAAGAATCATTAAATGACTGACGTTAGTCAGTCAGTCTGACTAAAGTTTTTCACTGAGGAATTTCCTTATATTGTTTACCAGGAAGGAAATTAACTGGTTGTTATTCACATCACTAAATTAATAAGTCAGAACTGGGGCAAAAATTGCTCAAAGGCAAATGATAGGGGACAGGTCTGGGGGTCAAGTTCAATCTAATCACAGACAATTAAAATGAAAAATTAAACTTCAAATTACCTTTGACGAGTTTGTGTGGACTCTAATCCAGTTCTCGACTTCCTCAATCTTCTTCTTGTGGACAGCTAGCTCAGCCTTCACAAACAGACATATCAGTGTTTCCTTTACAATTGTTTGTTGCAGCAGGGCAGCCCCCTCACCAATAAATAATTAAATAAAATCAATAGTGACTTGGTTATTATTCAATCTCCAGATTGATGCACTACCCACCCTGCCAGCCCAGCTGCATTGAGGTGCATCACTGATCTTTATAACAAGCTGATCTTTATAACAACATTGTGAATTGATATTTATGTTCCTGTATAAGCTGGGTTTTACTTCAGTTATTAATTGTTGGATCATGAATCTAGATCGTTCTGGTCATTTTAACCCTGATGTCCTGGCTGTGCGTGTCAAATCTGCTTACATCTGTCCCACAGCTTCAGGGCCAATAATAATAACAACATGTGGCAAACTACTCTACAGAGAAGCAAAATGTATGGGATATATGATGACGGATACTGATATATACCATCGTCATTCCATATCTATACTGAGGTTGCTATGCCTTAAATAAGGATTTATTGAGTTAATGTGAACAAGCATCTTATTTATATATCATATTTTAAGACACTGTGTGTATTTATGCAAATTTCTAGATCGAGGCTTGCAAATAAACTACACATGTGAATCCTGTTCAGAACTGGTGAGAAAGAGAAAGACTTTCATACGGACTATGCAGTCAAGGTGTAGGCATGTGTTAGTGTCCACAGCAACAAGTTAAGTCATAAATTATTTCTCATTGTGTATTTTAAACCCCGGGGGCCCACCACCCAACACCATCTGCTGATCCATGGTGTGGCCATTTGGATTCAGAACAGTTGGCTAATTCTAAACATATTCACATATACCAGAACAAACAAACAAACTGTGATGATGCTGACCTGTGAACAGGGCATGTATCTGTTCACCCAGGGTTCATCCTGGTCCCTCTGGCCTGGCTCTTTCAGCAGGTAATTTGTTGCAGGGTCCCGCCTGCTGTCCTCTCCTTTCCTCTTCCTCGCCCTCTTGGGCTCAGCCTTAGAGCATGAAACCTTACTCCTTCCAGGCAGAGACAAGCTTTCTGCTGGCAGATCAGTGAAAGACGGATCCACCCAGTGGTTTAACTATTATAAATAACAAGCAAAACAAAAATAATAAAAGATTAAAGGGACAACTGAGGGAGGATATCTACAGTGAGTGGAGGCTGATAAATTAAAGGCACAATAGATAACATTACATGGCAGTACCAGATGTTAAATGTAACCTACAGGGGGAAGCAAAGCTCCCTATGTGCTCAATGAAGAACTGGTACTTTACTAATGGCAACTGACATAGTAAGAAATTATGTTATCCCTGAAAGAAACTGATTGGAGGAAAAGCTATTTGCAAACTGTAGAATTGACAAGAAAGATTGTCTATCCCTCAGCATTGTGTGTCATAATCCTGTATGTATTGTATAATACATACACTCAGTGGGCCCTTTATTAGATACTAATCTGCAAAAAGTAACACATTCAAATGCAACAGTCCTTTCAAAAATCCTCCAAATGTTCTGTTTCTGATTAGGTTTCTGTTATTTGCTCTACTGTGACTGACATCGGTGGGTGGACAAAATTATAGAAAACCCTGCCTGTTAAACTATATTAATCAAAATCTATTTGTCAGATAGCTTACTGAAGAAAACGTACTAGTAGAAAACAAAGCACATAGTGTCAGAATCATGGGAAAGAACTTACTCTGCTAGAAGCTGTTTTATCTCCAAGAGAAAGCTTGTTCATCATTCACACTGAGCAGCAGTTCAGGGAAGACCTGGTGTGAAGAGCTGGTGCTGCTGAAGCTGTTGGTTGTGCAGAGACAGGACAAACTGCTCAGTGTACAGGCTGCTGTGTGTTTACGGTTTCCTCGCTCTTGTGCGCACACACACGCACACATTTTAACTTATGTGTTTGGGCGATAAGAAACGCTTGTTGGACTAGCTGGTCTTTGGGATGTTTTCACTCGTCCACGTGAAGAAGATGACTTACCTTACTTGACCACTTGCTGTGTCAGAAGTGGACTTCGGGGTCACTTAAAATCCTTGTTCGGGTGTTCTATTGTTTGTATAGAGACTGTCGTTAGAAAGCTTAAGTGAGCTTTGAAGCTGAGTTTACCTTTCCAAACCTTAAACTCGAAGCGTCGTAAAGTTGGTAGTGATTGCCGTAAAAGTGACGTAAAGTTGGCGTAAAACGTCACATTGCTGCTGTGTTTGTGTGTCGATGTTCTACAGCTCTCTAGCTAACCAAGTCATCCTCGTCGTCTGGATCCCCTGAATCAGGTTTGTCTCATATTTCGATTGAAACGCTTCAGAGTCCGTGTGCGCTGGCAGTAAGAGATGACAGGACGGATGTGTCTTTCAGGTAGATCGTCGTCCAGACACGTGTCGGCTGCTGGTCAGGCATGAAGATGAGGAAGCGCCCGAACGTTCTGCTAACAGGTGACGGACTCCTCAACGGCTCGGTCTTAAAAAATATATCAGTGCTGCACTTATTAGGTCTGCAGGCCGATCACTGTAGCCGGAATCAAATCATCGTTAAATGAGTTATTCATATAATAACCAACACGAACCAACAGTAAACTATCATCTTTGGTTCGGCGCTTAATTGACGATCTTATAAATATTGAATGATTAAAAGTTACAATCAATCAAACAGCATCTTATCAGCGACATCAGTATATTTAAGCCAAATCTGGCAGCATAAACTACAAGTCCCATGGTTTCCTCTGGGACTGCAGCTGAAGTCCAACTCCACCTCATTCTTAACCGTAAATGATTATTAAATACCACACAATTGCATCTTCATTGCGAGTCATTGGCCCTGCTTAGCAGCCTGATCAGATCTCACCAGATGATGTAGTATACATTATAACTAAATGTTGATCCTCTGCCTTATAGGAACCCCTGGTGTTGGAAAGACCACTTTAGGAAAGGAACTAGCCCAGCGAACAGAGCTGACTTATGTCAACATCGGAGACCTTGCTCAAGAAGGTAAAATCGTCAACTAATTTACTGAACTACTTTCAACTAACTTATTGTAACACACACTGATACTAACGTATAACACTGATTGAAGCTGTGGAGGGTCAGTCTCAATTGTGGACTTGGAATATTTGAGTGAATAGGACTCTATTCATATGTTTTGTTTATTACATTGAATACTAGTCTGGAATGTGGGTGAAACACTGTCAGTGAAATGGTCTGTTGTGATGTACTGGAAGTGAGTGAGAGTGAACTGGCTGTTTTCATGTATTTTGATAATGTTTTGAAAGCCAGTGTGAAACAAGATCATGATTAGAATTTTTGTGTGTGTGTATAATGTAATGTTAATGTGATATGTTGTGATGGCTGCATGATCAGTCTGTAAAATTAGTTTTAAAGGTTCACCCTAAAATGAAAATTCACTCATTATCTACAAACCACTAGGTCGATCGAGGGGTGAGTCCACAAAAATTATGTTGAGTTTCTGGGGTAAACAGCGGTGTTGCCAAATCCAATACAATTGAAGTAGATGGTAACCGATTCTTTAAGCGTAAAAACACAACAGAAAAAAACAAAGTGCCTCCATACTGCTCCTGTGGTGTCATCCAAGTGTACGTAAGACACAACATTTATATTTGTCTTGACACGGTGTCATTTACACCATGTTTTTAGCCTAAATGTTTGCTTTGATCCACACGTGAACATCAGCATAGTAATGAGTAGATAATGAGTGAATTTTCATTTTTGGATGAACTATCCCTAAATTTAAAGCTTTTTATTGTTCTTGTCCTGCTGCCCTACTCTGGATCTTCATTCAGGTTTTGAATGATTTGTATTTATACATTAATGACCGTAGCCAAGTTGCCAATACATGGCAGAGTTGTGGCTGCTCTGATGATCTGATTTTCTTTCCCTAGGACAACTTTATGATGGTTATGACGAAGAGTATAAGTGCCCAATTTTAGATGAGGACCGGGTGAGTGAGATAATGCATTCAAACTTTAAACATGGATCTGATATGTTGGTGTATACTGGACAGAAATCGAAACATGCTCCCACAAAAGCAGCATGTTAGTGGACAGGTCTGAGTATGTACCCAGTGCTTCTGTAAAACTCAACCATTAGTGATGTCACACAACATGAAATAAATTACCACTCAAGACTGAATTAGGGTGGGCTGGATGTAAATATTGTGACATTTTATCCTGTAGGTGGTGGATGAACTGGATGAAAAGATGGTAGAAGGTGGTGTGATTATTGACTATCATGGCTGTGACCTGTTTCCTGAACGCTGGTTTCATATTGTCTTTGTCCTGCGAACAGACAACACTCAGCTGTACACACGGTTGGAGAGCAGGTAACTTTCATTTATTTTCTCTTTTGTGTGCTGAACTTGATGTTTTTTGCTCATCAAAAATAGTAATACCACTGCTGATCAATGTGTATACTCATTTTTTTTTTTGTGTATACTCCCACTAAAAAAATTAATGTCACTTGGCAGAACACTTGGAACACAGCACTGTCAGTAGCCACTTGTTTTTAAACCACATGTACCATGTAAAAATGACTGTTCACTGGGTTTTCACTGACTTTGTCTACTAGAGATTAAACGGTGCGAAAAATTATAGCCTTTAGCACGTTACTCTGTGCCGGTCGACTAGAGTCTCTGCTCCTCTACTCTTCAGTAATCTAAGACATGTAGAACTGATCTTTTATAATAACCTGCTGAATTCATATTTCCATGTTCCTGAATAAACTGGGCGTTGCTTCCTCTGCATCAATGAAGTTAAAACACTACGTTGCTCTTCTCTGTTGCTCTTCACAAAAACTGATGATCACATTTATTAAGTTATTATGATGTCAGATAATGAATCTGGAAAGTTTTTAACATGAGTTTTACGTCATGGTAATCTACTGCAGTTTTAATGATAATTTAAATTTCACATGGTAATACTAACTGTCTGAAATGTCCCTGTGGTCAATCATAAAACCGGTAACTGTTTCATCTCTTTTGTAAACTGTGGTATACCACTGAAGACTTGAACTATGTTACTGAAGTGGCATTAGTCCCATTTTTATCTTGGCATCACTTTTATTTTAGTATTTTTCTATAAACTTGAGAAGTGGTCTTCATCCCGACGGTCACTTTTTACAGCTAAACTTCACTGCAGGAACTGTGGCTGCTCCAATCCTTGCCTGTCCCAAAAATATTTACTAACTTGTTAGAAACGGCTACTTATATATTTGGTTCACTAAACTAGAAATGCCCTCCCCTAATGAGCAAAGTTTCTCCTGTTTATGACCTTCCTGTCTGAGGTGTCCTCTTTGTTACTGACAGGGGTTACACAGGGAAGAAGCTGCAGGACAACGTGCAGTGTGAGATCTTCCAGACCATCTATGAGGAAGCCATTGAAGCTTACAGTGAAGATATTGTCCACCAAATGCCCAGCAACACTCCTGAAGACCTTGATCGCAACCTGGAGCAGATAGTGCAGTGGACTGAGCAGTGGATGAAGGACCATAACTAGGAGCTGAACCCTAGCTGCTCACTTCCAGGGGCAGGACTGTCAACAAATGTTATTTGGACCATTAAGCATGAATTGTTGTTATTTTCAAGTTTGACATGGAGACTATTGATACGTTAAAATGTACAATATGTAAGAAGACAGATTTTTGTAATAAAATGCACAAAAAAAGGCAGCAAGAAAACAGAGTCTGACTCTAAAAATAAAAAAACTATATTTTGGATTTGCTGAATTTAGTTAAAGTGAATCTTTTCCAATACTCAAGATGGTTGAAATTACAAGATTTTGGGCAAGAAGCAGAAGTGTGTCACTGAAATAATATGTGCTAGGTGTGGAGAAGTACAACCGAAATGCTGAAATTGTATGTGTAAAAAAAAGTTAGAAATGTGATGACGTGTCTGAAAAGGTCCGACAATGGATTTGATATTGTATCCTTAAAACACATTTGCGTTGCTAGTTAGGGTTATTAAGGTCTAGGTTAGATTATGGTAGTATAGCAAGTGGTTTAATACCAGAAACTGTACTTAGAAGATTAGATTTTATCTGGCCAGGGCCCTAAGTGTATGTTTAGGTCCAGTAAGAACCTCTCCTGTATGCAACATTCAAGTTTGCCCACTGGATTTATCCTGAAGATGGCACCAAACCAGAAAGGGTTATGGCTGTATAGGTGAGGCAGCAGCAGGGAACCTTGTCTAGAGTTTTGCTCTGCTGTCATTAGCCCAGTAAAACCTGTGTTGTAACTGAAGGTTCCTGAAGTTGGTATGAACCTGCTGCCAATTAAAACAAGAAATAAAGATGCAGTTTGTTTGTTGGTATACAGATCAAAATAGTACAGGCTGTACAAAATATTTGCAGTGATTCTCAAGCTGCACTCATTGGTGTTTAGTCAGGTGGGTTTAACACTCATGAGGATTTTATTCAAAATAACTTCAATTCACTCGAGGTATAGAAGGCCATGTGGTGATATTCTTCGGGTTCTTCACATAGGATTAGAGGAAATGAAGAAGACAGGTAGAACACTGTCCAAAAAACGGGGGAACAAAATGAGAACAACAAAGTATTGCAACAACTTTGGGACAATCTGCAGACAAAGGGCCAACATTGCATATAATTAAAATGAGGTAGTGTAACAGGAGAGAGCAACCTTTGCAGCACACATCGACAGGCATCAGAAACTGTAGAATATGTTATTGTTAGATGCAATAGATGAACTTCATAGATGGAGAACACGGAGCAGAACGGGAAGAGAGCGGAGATTAGAGGAAGTACATCTGAGGGGTGTGCATTTAGAGCTCTCCGGTCAAAACACCTCAACTTCTCGCGAGAAACAAGACTGACGGAAATTGGTTTAGTAGTTGGTACCAAAAGCATCAGTAGATGACTGACTCCAGGAGATGGCAGTAATAATACCAAGTGGATGTCAGCAGCTAAATACTTCTCTGAAGAAGAAGACGCAACAACATCCACAGCAGTAGAAGAATAGCTAATGCTACTCGCTGGTCCGAAATATTGTCTTTCTCCACGGTGCTTGTGTGGCTTCAGATGTATATGGATCAACGTGTGTAATACAATGGGTAAGAATGAGTATAATTTTACATTCATTACAAAATGGTTTTCTTGTAGCCTTAGCTGCCAGTACATTCCTGCCGACAGTGTTCCAGGAACTGCAACTCTACAGGACATGTAGCCGTCGTGTAAACACAGTGTCAGGACAAGTTGATATGCACAGCTTCATTCAGACACAAGGCTACCCTAAGTGCTCTCCAGGGGTGAAGACGAATGAAAACATTTAACACATCAATAAGAACACATCAATATTGCTTGTAAAAGTCATTAATTTTTTTTCTATCTTTTCTTGATGTTAGCCAAGCATCACAGCAGCATCAGGTTTAACTAAATGGCTGGTTAGTTAGTAAGTTAGTTAATTAGTAAAGCATCATGCAAGGTGTTATTTATTATCTTCCATGTGTAAGGTAGTAACACATTTTTAAACTTTGAGAGTGATCTGCTTTTTATCATTGAATTTTGACGCATGGGTGATTTTACTACTGGAAAATACTGGAATACTACTTAAATATTGATCATAAAATGTGTCTGTTGCACTAACTGGTTGTAGTTTCCTGTAGTGATGAACAGAATGGTAAATGTATGTAGGCTAACTGCTTTTATCCAAAGTACGAACAATGTGCCTCTCATTCACCCATTCAGACAAACACTAATAGCAGTGGGCTCTCATGGAAGGCAGTGAGTATTCATCCTTTTTTTTCCTCCACAGAGACCTGCAATCATGCCACAGCCCAGAATGATGCTGGTGGTGACTGGAGATGATTTTGGTTACTGTCCAAGGAGGAACCAGGGAATTGTGGACTGTTTCCAGGCTGGGGGCATTTCCAATGTATCGCTGCTGGTTAACACCACTGCTGCAAAAGAGGCAGCTGATCTAGCTAAACGGTAGTTTAGTTTGGCATATTGTATTGTATATGAAAATTCCTGACACACTTTAGATATGCTGAAAACTTACTTAGCATTACTACAGGCACCAACTTTCATTTAGGGCTGCAACTAACCGTTTCAGATATTTACACTTTACCTCCGTTAAAACAGCTTGCCATAGGCCTGCTGAATGTGCGTCTCTGTGACAGAGCTTCAGGCATGGATGTATCTGTTTGACCGGAGGTGTGTCAGTCACTCACAGCAGAAGGTCTATTTCAGGCCATGGCAGACAATACTTGCACTTGACTACTGTTGTAGTCAGCAGGATGAGACCCCCTGTTGTCCCACAACAATTGATTTAAATAATATATAGTTTACAACTGTGATTGTATTATTAATATTTTAATGAGAATTTATCTTTAAATTTGGTCAACTCTAATTGTGTAGTGTCCTAAGTACCTACCTCCCCTTGACATAAATGCTCTATTTATTTAAGCAAAGAAGAAATTAAAACTTAAAAACATTTTTTTTAAGCTGCTGAGCACGTTTTTTCTTTTCTTATTTTTGAGTCAGACACAACATACCTATTGGTCTCCATGCTAACCTGTCAGAGGGCATTCCAGTATGTCAGAGTGTCCAGCAGGCCTCCACTCTGATAAATCACCATGGCTTCTTTCATGGGAAGATGGGCTTTCGTCAGGCCCTGGAGAGAGGTCAGCTCAGCATGAAACAGGTACACTCTGCTAAAGCCCAGTTTGTGACTGGCTTGAAGTAATCTAGATAAGGTCTATGCATGTATTTTGCTGCCGCTTTCATTCCCACTTCTCACACTGTACTTACACAAACTTTGGTCAATGAGTACAATCTCCTGTGCATCTTAAATTTTAAGAATCAGGCTAAGCAAGTTCAAGACTAATGCTGAACTATAGATCAGTTAAAAAGACCTAGAAGACCAGCATTTATCTCCAATAATCAGCAAGTAAACTTTTAGAATATGAAGAACAGAGCTCTTCTGGTTCAGGAAGCCGGGGATCATGGGTTACATGTATATCCAAGATTCAGTTGTGTTTTAGTTGAGTGAGCGGGACTAAGCAGTCAGAGCTCTAGTCAACACACGGATAGACTTTGTGTATTTTTTTCTTTTTGTTGCTGTATGATTATCATCGTTATTTTCTCTGGTTGGGAAACTCACATTTTTATGATGTTTTGGCTTGACCAGTTTGCGATCTGCATGATTGAATTCCCCTGCTACAATGATCACGCTGTCTGAGTGAGCTATTAGCTGTTTGTTGATGACGTCATGCAGCTTTTCAAGCGGTGAGCGAATGTATACTGCCATAATTGTTATTATTGTAAATTCCCTTGGAAGAAAGAACGGTCTGCATCTTACCGTGAGGAGCTCACTTCAATCGATCGAACTATTGAGCACTGGTAAATTGTTGAGATGGATTAATGATTGTTAAATCTGTAATGTTACTGTTGCTCTCCAAGTAGGCCTTGGCTAGCTACTGCCTATTTGCCGGCTACCAGGTTCACAACTAATGATAGGACAGTTTTACTATAAAAACATTGACTTCCATGCATTCACACAATCTGTTACTTTTTGCCAGCTGTCCTTTACTGAATTTGGCTGCTGCAACTGTTTATTTTAGTCTGGATAATGTGTTACCAGATAATGTGGGTATGCATTTTTCTCATGTTATATTTTGCACCTCATTTGTGAAATATGCGTCTCTGCTTGATTGGTCATATGCAGTAAACCCTGCACCTTTTATGAGGAAAGCCTGGATTTACTTATTGATAGAGGTGGGGAAATTTCTTGATTCTTAGATACATTGCGATGGAGACATGGATGACTCGGCATCGATACAGAGACAGAACTTTATTGATTATTGTTTTTCGCTATGCAAATCTTTTAAGCCGCTGCATAATGATGACCACGGAAGGATGCACATTAAAGGTCCGGTCACCAAGGTTGTCATGTCAGCAATACTCAGCAGTAACTGCAGCTATGCAGCAATGCTACCCGAACTGGCGACGCTACGGAGGAGGATATCAGCGGATATTTAGATGCATGACAAACTCAAGTGGCAACTTCACTGCATATGACAAATATTGATTCAAATATCAAACTAGTTATACAATTTTGTTGATGCAAATAACATTTACACATAAAATCTGGTTTACTGTCAGTACAATTGCTCAGTTTCCACAAGTGCTCCTAAACACAGTAATATGTGGGTTTTCAATTTGCAGGACAGAGTGCTTCAGGCTGAGCTGCAGCAATGGACAGCATGAAGAAACTAAAGCGTTTTCTGAACATTGGAGACTGTAAACCTTTTCAATTAGTGACCCAATTAAAAGTATAAACACCAAAAACGAGTAAAATATGTCTCCTTAAAGTCAAACGTAGCAAACATAGTAGGGCTGTAATGATTCTCATAACAAAATTGGAATCGTGGTCCAGAAGTCCAAGGTTTCGGTTTGCGTTTCGCAAAGACAGAATTGCGACACATCTCCCTGTCCAACCCCACATGCTACGATAGCAACAGGTTCAGCCTGCCCGATTATGCCAGACTGACTGGCCAACTTGACCATTGCTGGTATCATGAGTGCCCTGAACATATTGTACATACAGGAATGCTGTTGTTGGTGAAAGGATTCTGATTCTGAACTGATTCCACAGGAGAGGAGCTTGATATCTGAAGGCTGAAGGCTCCTATTCCAATGAGAGTAGGCTAAATAACAGATGCACTTCATAGACTGCTCTAGAATTAGTGAGAAGACAGTGTTTTGGTGTGAAACTGCAAATCATCAAACAGCAAAACAACTTGTGTTCATTTCATGTTTGTTTCCGAGACAAGAAGAGGAAGAAGAATGTTTTCTCCATTACAGTAACTTCCAGGTGTGCGTTTCCTTCCCAGGTGGAGCTGGAATTGAGTGCCCAGGTCAGACAATTCAGGGAACTTACAGGTCACCTGCCACATCACATGGACGGACACCAGCACATCCATGTACTGCCAGGTAATAGAAGCTTGTGGGAAAAAAATACAAACTGTATTGTTTTCGTACACTCATCCACTGATAACCATTTACCTGACAAGACAAGCTACACATTTCTCAGTGACTATTATACACTCAATGGGCGTGTACGTTTGATGCACAAATCTGGAATTCATCAATATGTTTGTACCTAAAACTTCCTCAGACCATGGGTACGCATAAATGATGAAGGCCTGACTGTCCTGAAAAATTTAAAGACACACCCTTTTAACTAAATGCATAGTATATTAAAATTCCATTTATTTAAATATAGTAGATAGATAGCAATAATTAAATTTACTAATGAATTGACCAAATGTATTAAAAACTATGAAATGTATGCTCTTTCATCCTCATCATCTCTATAAAAACCTGCTGGATTCATATTTATGTTTCTGGATGAATGGGGCTTCGCTTCTTCTGCAACAATAATCAGAATCAGAAATACTTTATTGATCCCGGGGGGAAATTGTGTTTGTTCCAATAGCTCCATGCAAGATTAGAAATATAAGCTCATAAGATTTAAAGAATATATAAAATATGAAATATGTACAATATGTGCGTTCTGTATATTGAGTGTTTATTATAAGCATGGATATGTCAGATATTGCTGGCATTGTAATAAGTGTTAAAACACTGTGTGTGTGTGTGTGTGTGTGTGTGTGTGTGTGTGTGTGTGTGTGTGTGTGTGTGTGTGTGTGTGTGTGTGTGTGTGTGTGTGTGTGTGTGTGTGCGCGCGCACAGATGTCCTGACTGTGCACGTCTCGTGTTGTGTATCAGGTTTAAACATGTGTCTGATAAACTCTAGAGAATCAAACAAACACAACGTAAACGTCAGTCCTGTATGTGTCCTAATAGCTTGTGATCAGAGTTTATTGTTAAAGTGTAAAGTGAGCGCAGGTCAGAGGAGGAGTGAGGAGGAAACAGACTCCGACAGACTCCTTGTTCAGACATAGTATTAACATCAGTCCTAAGTGATCGAATCACTAGTGGTCAGTGGTAAGCTCAGGTCTGAACGCATCCTCGATGCATCCTCAATGCGTCCTGAGATCCATCACTCAAACTTTTTAGAGCTGTTTACTTTGTGTTTGTTTGATTCTCTAGAGTTTATGAGACACATGTTTAAACCTGATACACAACACGAGACATGACGTGATGCGCACAGTCAGGACATCAGGGTTAAAGTGACCGGAACGATCTGGAGTCATGACCGACATCATCGATTAATAAATAAATACAAGTGATTATGAGTTTGTGTGTGAAGAGCAACAGATACGAGCAGACAAACACACACACATGCAGACAGAAGTTCCTCCCGCAGATAACAACTTAACGCTGTGTTTTAACTTCACTGTTGCAGAAGAAGTGACCCCCCCGTTTATCCAGGATATATGAAATATGAATTCAGCAGGTTTTTATAAAGATCTGTTCTAAGTGTGATGATTAGGAAACATCAGAGGAGCAGAGTCACTTGTTCACCTGCGCAGAGTAATGTGCCTCAGTGCAGTGACGCTGCTATGGGGGGCCGGGCGGTGCCACCTTGATATGGTAAAGGCTGTTATCAGAGTTTGTCCTTTTAAGCCTTAGGTGCAGCACACAAGTCTAAACTGAATGAATGTCAATCAGTTTGGAGAGCACTGACCACCATCATTCACTTACTGTTGTAGCTTGATTTTTGAATTGAAACCCTTATTTTCTAAATTACGGCACAATTGTAATAACAGTAAGTCTATAATTTTCGAAATATAAACAGGGTTCTGATTGCATTAATTGATGAAAAAGCAGGCACGTGCAGTAAGATATGAAATTGTGGATATGATAAATGGAGATGCATGGATGCATCGTTGTGAATCAAATCGTTGACTGCTGAATCGTAATCTAATTGTGAGGCTAGTTAAGATGCACACCAGGCCTCACTGAGCCAAGATGGGGGAAGCTAGCTCATTGCCTGCAGGTTTACCTCTATCGAATCTGCATACCATAAAACCTCCATTTTGGACCAAAAAACTAAAACAGGGGTTGATGTTCCTTCAAACAAACTTCTTTTAACCTGACAAAATAGATATACGACTGTCACTGCAGATTATTCAGATGGAGCTGGCTGAAGTGGGCGATGACGCCCACAACCCATGCAACTAATTAACATGGCATCTCCTGCCTCTCCCCCTTCTCAGAGAGAGGTGCTTCTCTTCAGGAGATATCACAGACCAAAGCCATAAAACCCACATTCCATTCTGAACTTAAAACCGCTAATTTTGTTGAATGTCTTAAGCAATGTGAGAATAATGGTTAAGCTTTCGGTGATTCGTTGAATATTGTTTCCTAATTGATTTCTGGTCATTTGATTAAACCCCTACTCTGCTCAAAGAATTGCTCAAAGTTGAATTTAGAAATCTGAAATATTAATCTAATCTGCAACTAACTATACTAGTAACATTACTAGTAATGTTTTGTTTATTTCCCTTTGTCATAGAGTTGTAATCCATATCAATGTTATGGTAGTTATAGAACTAACATCATGTTGTATACTCACACTTGAATGATCCCCTAAACCACAGTGTTATTTACCTTCTGCCCTACATTATTTTGTTATTTGGTTTTCCATACAGCAAATGTTTTTTGGGTCATGGTGGAGATAGACCCTGCCCTTTATACATTAGGTTACACAAGCATTACTTCTCTCCCAAAGTTAAAAGTCTTCAGTGTGAGTGCCCCCAGGAACATGTCTGACCCCCTTCTCTCTTTCACTCCCTCCATCTCTCTAGCTCGCGCCAACACAAATACAGTCATGATTGTAGGACACACAGTATACTCAAACTGGGTAAAAACAACATCAGGACGCATTCTAATGTTAGGTGTGAACACACGTTCTTAGAGCTGTTTGTGATTCGATCTCTCAGGATGGATGTTAATACTAGGTCTGAACAGGGCCTGAGGCTGCAGTGACACAAACTTACCAACACTGGTCAGTTGAAGCCTGAAAAACATCTGAATCAGGATTTCTGCTGAGGCTGCAAATGGTAGAGTCCCAATCTGGAGTCAACAACATGAATTCATGGAGCCAACAGTCCAGACTGCTGGAGGCATAATGTTGTAGGTGTTTTCTTGATACATTGGGCCCTTAATACTAGTTAATCATAGTTTGAATGTCAGTCTACGTGAGTCTATTGTTGCTGACCATGTTTATCTCTTTATGACCACAGTTTACCCTCCTTTAATGGCCACTTCTAGCAGGATTATACTCCATGTCACAAAGTTAAATTCTCAAACTGGTTTAATGAACATGACAAGAGAGTTCAGTTAACCAGAACCAGATGTGAATCTAGTTGTACCTTTGTTATTTGGTTCAACAGTAGATTTTTAGCTTGATTTTGCAGGTGACAAATTTGCAGAAATTATGTGATGCAGTCATGGAGCAGAATCTTAGAGGAAAGTTTCCAACATCTTTTGGAAGAAATAGGATATCTTGTTCCTGATATACAATATTATGAGGGAGGTGATAAAAATATAAATAGATGGCTATAATTTTCTGCTGATTGACTCATCTCTTTTAAGTCTTGAATATGTAAAATGCTGGATGACCAGAAAGACAGAGGTTCTTATTATTGATCCTGGGAGGTTCACTGATAGTTTAGCCAACACTCATGTCCCACAATCTTTAGATGTATGCATGTATGCCAGTAATGAATGAGTATTTTTTTTACCCTGTTAAAAAGAATCTGTCAAACAAATAAATTATGTTGTTAGCAGTAGCTCTTTCCACATATCTCTACTATCTTTATGAGAGACAGACTTGTGTGGGTCAGTTTATCATTACCCAGGTGTTGTATTGTATGTTGCAGAGGTGCGTGAGGTGTTTGCACAGGTGCTGTCAGATTTCAGCATTCCATACACTCGTGTTCCAGTGGAGCCAGGTTTACACAGCTGCCCGTGGCTACCAGTGCACCTCCAAAGATTCTGTACACAGGTGGAGAAGGATGCCTTGGACTCCATCCCTGTGTTCACACGCTATGGAATCAGGTGTGTGTTTGTGTATGTGTGCGTGTGTGTGCAGCCAGAACGAATAAACAATTCCTTTACACTAAAATCCATACATATACAATTTTCACCACATAAACACTTATTAACTAAAGACAGACTGTCAATATAAGCTTTGTCAACTAAATAATCGATTACCTTGCAAATATTTAATGCTGATGTTGATGACTTGATATCATTGCTGATGATGGGTTACAGCTAAATGTGATGCATTAATGATAAAAGAGTACTATAAATAGCCAGACACGTATGTAATGGTTGTGCGTGATTGCTCTTATGCACAATGCATTATCGATTGCTGTGCCTCCACTGCTTTATGTATATACTGGTGGAATAGGCAGAACTAATTATTTGCCAGTAGGTACAGTAATTAAAGAAGTGTCTTCCTCCATTACTGGTGAACTGTGGCATTGGAAAGGAGGCTGCTGCACATGCACTAAGTTTCACAAAAGCTGAAATTTCTGTAGCTCGATCTATTGGTGCACACAGCTTTATTAATAAGATGAATATAATGGTGTATAATTGTGTCTTTGAGTGTACCCAGTGATTTTCCTCTATAATTTCTATAGATGTAAATGCAAAATAGTTTCTACATTTTCACTAACTTGTGTTGTATTGGGGCATAATATTGTTCACCAACAAAACTCTCATTAAATGTGCATATTGACTTTATCTTGTCAATTACATCCACAATATGAAACAAAGCATAAAGCTCACAACCTGTTTTAAGCCTTTTATATCAATATGAACCACAATCATCAGTCAGAACTTCAGCCTGCTGGTGTTTTAAGAGGACTGATGCGCTTTAGTTTTTAAAGGTCAACAATTGTGAAAGTTTAGTGGGAACAGGATCTTAACCTTCTTGTTATACTTGTATGTGTATTACCATAGGTTCATCTATAACAGTACCTGTCAGTCAGCTGCTGTAGTGCGCAGATGGACTGATTCGTCTGCAGACTTTCTCAAGGTCTCTGGCTGACAAACACTTATCAGGGTCTAAACCTTTTGCATGTCCACAGGTGGCCAGATGTGTACCTGGGACTGACCACAATGGGTCAGAACATGTCTGTCCCCAACCTGCAGATGGCCCTCAGCCATGCTTGGCATGCTGGGCATTCAGGCACTACCTCCAGCAGTGCATCAGGTTCAAATCAATCTGTGGTCACAGCAGAGCTCATGGTTCACCCAGGTTACCCCAGTCACCCAGATGAAGGAGGCTGTGGAGAGGGTCCTGATGATTTCTCCCAGTCAGCTGACAGACAGCATGAGCTGAATGTGCTTAGAGAACCATCCCTGCTGGCCCTCTATAGTCAGGAGAGAGTGCAGCTCTGTGCATTTAAAGACCTCTAACTACTGCTGTCTAAAAATCTACTGTAAACACTACACTACTGCAGAGAGCAAGTGGGAAACCTTATCTTCCAGGTTCTGTTCTAGTGGTAAAAAAAACATTTCAGAGTCAAATTGACATTTGCTAGAAATCTGCATAATCCTATAAATGTCATTTGCAGCATGTTTAATGAATATGGTTTAACCCAAGGCAGTCACAGCTTCACAGACAGAAGCATATGGATTGAGAGCTATGAATTAAGTTGTCTCTCTAGTCCAGCCAGACTGTTGGCTGCAACAATAGTACATCTTCTCTTTTTTCAACCTTGTTCCCTAGTATAAAAAGTTGTTCACATTTTGTTGTCTTGATATTTTGGTCTGCTGATTTTACCTTCAATAGGAGACTGCACTGAGGTAGAGAGGCTACCCAGGGAGTACCATCATCCATTTACAGCCTCTGAGTAAATGTGACTCAAGCACAGAAGCACTTCAAAAACTAAACTTGCCTACAAAATGGAATGTATTGTTCTAAGGTGTTAAAGTTTGGATGTTTAAGACAAAGTTAGGTTTTTTTTATGCAAGCCATACTGAGTGCTGCTACACAGTACTCTGATACAATTTATTGCACTACCTGCATGCCCTCAGTTGCACATATCAATTACAACTTGGGTTCTGTAGTGTGGTTTTGTCCATTATTATACGCTGTACTTAGCCAATACAGTGTAGAAGTAAATGGCTGAGATCTGGGAACACAGTGGTATAATACGGTCCTTTGAGTATTCAAATAAGTCCAGGTAATAAACAAACATGAGCAGTCAGATGATCAGGCATGCCGGTGAGACAACTTCATCTAGTTTATTTTCATCATCCTTCATTTTATTGATCCATCATCTGCTTCATCCTTGACCTGCTGTACTCACTGTAGCTGTGAACACACAGCTTCTCTGGGCAATGGCGGATTATTAGAGAGGGGTACACTCACATAAAGTGGTTTAGTTTGAATAAACCCTTGGTTTGTGTTGACACATTGTCTGACCTCTCCATAGTGATGCCACCATGTTTCTAGATCTCAACTTTAAATTGGTGAGTAAACAGATATTATTATTGACTAATCAAAGTATACCCAAGTTGTAATAACCTGTAGTTTTCCTTTAAGTGAATTAGTATCTGATCTTGAGGTCCTGCTTGAAAATCTTTTATGATTTGATTAAATGTTTAATCAAATTACAACACAGAACTCTATGGTCAGGTATTACGTATTGAATCTCAGTAAAAACGGGCTAACAGGGCCCCAGCAATGTATTTCTGTCTCAGATGTCTAACAGTTGAATCATAATATTTGTGTGGTTTTTCTTTAAAGGGTGAAGGGATGATTTCTAATGATCTGAGGTCTGTGCAGCACAAGTAGCGATGAACATCTCGTCAGTGTGTGTCTCAGGGAATGCTATTTTAACATTCAAATTTTAAAATCACCTGTAACAGTATGTAATTTTTAAGGCCATTGTCTGTATAGCTACAGTAGAATTTAATGTTTTGATTCAGTTTCTTTCCAAACTTAATATTTTAATTCAATGATTGTTTTTTGTAATCAGCAAGCAGCGTTTAAAACTGACTCGCCAATATCAAATATGATATCTTCCAGGGTTTTCAAGGGACTTAGGTTCTCTCTTGGTGACAGGGATTGGTGGAGGCACTCAGCAGTTTGAAATGATTTGAAAGAAATTTTAAATTGTTTAAACAGAGAGATTTGATTTGTTTCCAGTCTGTGATGTGATTCGAAACCCCATATTTATACATCTTGATGAATGCACTTTTTAAAATAATCTCTTAAAAACTAATAAATTCCCAAAAGGATTATAATTCATTCAGCAAAATCACTGTTTACACTTGGTGTTACTGGAAGAGAGCATGAAGAACACACGAAACTCTTTGATTATGTTTTCCTACCTTACCAAGTTGTACCTTAACTTAATTTGGTTCACTGCGTGTACACCTCCCTGCTCTGGTGTCTATTTGTCTGTGTGTAACAGTGGGAGATTGAGCCCTGCCCATGTTCAAACAACCAGGGGGTTGAAGGGGGTTGGATTGTAGTGGGAACACTGGTTGTAAGGTGTGACTGTGGTAAATGATTTACATGGCTCCAGGGTCAGGAAGGAGAACTTTGCATAGAGCTCCAGGGAAGTCATGACTGGCTCTGAACTCATTTCAATTTTTAACAGCACATTAAACCTTCTTGTTAGTGGATGAGCTGCTCTACTTCCTGACCCACAGCCACACAATATTAAACTCACACTGGCTCATTACAAGTATTTTGTTTAATCATCAAAGTACATACTACTGGAAATACATCTTAAATGTTACTTGTTACAGTTTGAAAACAGGGCTTTTACTTGTAATACATTATGCTTTCTCTACCACTGAAATAGTTATTAGTAATAACTTATCCTATAGCTACTGTGTGCTGGAAGACTTATGTAGAGTAGTTCAGCTCAAAGTGGAATAAATCTGCACTACAAACCACTTCGTACCTTTGTGTTGACATCAGTGACACAGCTTCCGTGTTATTTGAATGTACATATTTGTAGCCAAAAGCCCTCAGCTGGGCTCCACCCATTTGTATATATACATATGGCAAACTGCATCACATTCAAACACACGGTACTGTCCATGGAAAATGTTAATATGGCCCTAAAAGTATGGTAGTTGACTGAGAAAGTTTGTAAATCATTCTTTACCTTGGAAGCTGGAAAAATCTCAACACAAAGACCACTTACGGTACATACATTTTAATGGCTATCAGTTGTATTTCACGTTAGTCTAGCTGATATGCAGTATATAATGCAAGAGGCTTTCTCTGGTGGTATACCATATTGAAAAAGATCAAAGATGGAGGGAGAAAACAGATGTTAATATTTGCTTCTGCAAAGACATGACCCTGATTTAGATAGCCAAGAAGAGGTATGAGCACTGAGTACCAATATGTATTGTTACCCAAACATGAAGTGGCCGCTATCATATGACATTTTGGTGTATAATCAAATTGTTAATTGGTTCGTAAAGCCTCTTGATGGGTATATATCAGTTCTGCTCCTGTCCAAGTCATCAGAAGCCATAAAGTCTGTGCCAAATAGGTGCAACATCCACTTGAGAGTGAGGCCGAATGGTTAAGCCATCTTTATTATGAAACAATATTGGGACCACATCAAACAACTGTTACATGGTGGATTTTTGACCACTGCAATCCTTTCCCTTGTCCGAACACATCCTTGGACAGCCAGCCCTCTCCCAGCTGCTTTCAAGGAGCCTGTTTTAAGGATTGCGTTGACGAGTTGAGATCCATTCCAGCTCAGTGCATCCACCTTCTACTCTGCTGCTCCTGACCACCCAGTCCCTTTCCCTCTGGATCAATAAAGTATCTATCCATCTAGCTAGGCAGCTGGTTGTCAGCTGGAATAGGTCTCAGTGTGGTAAAGGGTTCTGATGCAATAAATGATTATACTGGGGTGCCCAAAAATACTAGGAAAGGAGACACGCATGGAATATTCAAATTAAGACAACAGATTCTTCCCACATTTCCACCAATTTAATGTATCAAGTGCCAATCAAAACAAGTTAAGTTGGAGAAAGAAAATAATAAAAATTAGTAAAAGAAACTCACAGTAGCCATTTGTGATGCAGAAAACAGTTTTAACAGCAGGGTTTGAGTGCAAACGATCTAGGTTGCAAAAAATCATCAAAGTATATTGAGAAAATGTGTAGATAGTATCATTCAGCTTGTATTTGAGGGCCTGCTGATGATACCTATGAACCAATTGTTTCTATTTTAACACTCAAGAATCTTCTGTAGCTTTTTTAGCAATAACAATTCAAATATGGCTTGTTATTGTATGTTTCTGCTCAGTGGGTTACAAACCATGGGGAGGAAGATGCAAGATGGATTGTTCCACAGAGTACAGTGCAAGTCTAGAAGGAGGTGATGTAAAGGAAACACGTCAGTCAGCACATAGCTCTCAGTCCAAGCTGCAGCTTCTCTTCTTTCAGTCATGTTTGTTTTTAGTTAAGATTACTGATGAAAGGGTAAAAGAAAGAGTAATCAACCACTTTTCCTGCTCAGAAAAAAATAAAATACCTCAGAAAAACCATGTCTATGTGAAATCTATTAAACACAATAGTTGTTTATATAGAGGAAAATCCTACAGAAAATGATCATGTTACTCCAAGTATTTCCATCTAACATTTCATCTGAACATCATGTTCCCTAAGCATTTCTTTTTCCATTTTTCACTTTAAGAAAAGAGTAGAAAGTTAGAAATGGTCTGGATGTTTATGGCTGAGAAGGAGGAGGAAGAAGAGGAGGGGGAGGAAGCTGTCTGATCCACAGAGAGTCCTGGATGGGGAGGGCGGCATAGGCTGCCGCTGCCTAGCTTTAGCTAGGCGGCTCCTGGGCTGCAGGGAGGTGCGATTTGGGAGCGAAGGGGTAAGGAGAGTGAGCGAAGGTGAGGTGTGGGGGAGAGCAGAGAGGCGGGAGCAAGATAGGTATTTGGGCAGAGAGATTAAAGAAGAGGAGAAGAAAGAGAGAGACAGAGGGCTCCACAATCATCAGGTGATCAGTCCATTGGCCGCTTTTCACCATGTTTCTTTGTAAACTCTTCAGCGTTCTTCAAGAATTTTTTACGGTCCTTTGAGTATTCTTCTGCTAGGTCTGCCCTCAGGGGATGCTCCGGCTGGGGGTCGTTCACCAGTGCAATGAGGGACTGAATTACTGTAAGACACAGCCAAAAATAAAATTAGACATGAACAATGCATTTCAGGATTTTAATTTGACTGGTGTGGGTTCTGGTAGGAAGTGCGCCGGTGAAATGTGCAAAGAAAGCAGTAACGAGATTGAAAAGGTCTGAAAAAACACCTTTGTCACAACTTACATTACTGACAAACAAATACCCATTAACTCACATACCCCTTTTCCAAGAGCACTGACACGCAGAAGCAAACACACACCGTCAGTGAGCCGACATCTTGATCAACACATAATTATCAAAAACCTTTCTGCAATTAGTAAAATCTTTCCTTATAGCAACAGGGATTCAATCTTGTATTTAGCCCTCCTGACTCCACTCAATCTCTCCTCTCTCACGCCAACACGCAGACATATACATCATTTCATCAGACACATCTCTTAGGCTCCGAATTAGCCCGGGAACTGCCTTGGTGGAAAAGGGGTAACAGAGCTGTTAATTAAATAATTCTCACATTGGCTTCAGATGATTTTAGTACACTATAAATCAGACTTAATACTTGCTCAATAGACATAGATGTATACTACATTATAACAACATGATGCAGTGGTGTTCTTTGAATAATGATATAATGGTAGAGTGATCTAGGATTTTCTCCTGGTGATGCACTCACACACTGAGGTCAAGGTCTCAGAACAGAGGCCCACCATTTATCTGCCTAACGAGTGTGTTCACAAGCTATGAGGTTTGGAAAGTCAACAGGTTTAAATTGGCTCTGGCTATAATTGGCAGTAATGTAAACAAGACACCCAGGGGGAAGTCAACACTTTGGCAAGATGAAGTGAGATAGTGTCTGAGTTTTTTGTTTGAGAAAAAAACCTGCATATACCAGCTACATTTGGTGAAAAGAAACAAACAAATGCATGCAGATGAAAACATAACCCCCTGAGCGGAGGTAATAAGCAGTTAATGAGCAGTTCATTATCAATAGTCTAGGATGGTCAAGGATTAAATCAGAAATTTTGTTAGAGAACAACAGGATTTGGTATGGTATAAAAGACCACATTAAATTCTGGTACAGATTCGGATCAGGAGGTGAATCCAGGAATTTATCCCAAAAAATGCTGAGATATTTGTGAAAAGAAATCTGTGCTGATGCTATCAAGCAAGTTCCATTTTGTGCAGATCTGATTAATTTGACATTGGTGGCTTGCTTTCTCCCCTTGAGGAGGCTGTGTAGATTTGGCCATCAGCGAACACATGCAGTGGAAGGTACATGCCAACTCATTCATTTTCTTGTCCTTTGTTGACGGTAAATGAGATGTCATTTTGACAAAGGTTTTAAAGAGGAAGTAGACCATCTTCCATGGTAATTTTTTAAACTACACAACATGGTTGCCCCTGAGGGGTTCATTCTTGTCAGGTTAATTTTCCATATCTTACACATCAATACAGAGTATACACTGCTGCTGATTTCTCTAGCTATTATTAGCATACTACCGGCAAATCATCAAACCTTAGATTCACAACTGCACTGTAATCTCTTGCATTAGGCATCACAACAGTGCTTCCTTCTAGGCATGATGTGTGTTGTTTTTCTTTGACTTCTTTTGTTTGTTGTCCTGGTAACTGTAGTGTACCATGCTCCTGGCGCTTATTCAGAATTTTTAACGGAATTGCCAGATTTGTATATATTTTTTTTTTTTTAAATCAAGCTTAGTCCTAAAAAGCCTTTAACACAAATTGCAAAAAAATATAAATATGACCCTCCTAAGTGGGTTTTTTGGAAGATGTCAGGGTGGTATATCTCTGTTTACATTTGGAATTAAAAAGTGATCTTGGGTTCGAAAAGGTTGGTGACCACTGCTTTAAGGGATACTGAAAATTCATGAATATTTGGTATTTATGATAACTTAAGTTGGTTAAATGAAGCAGGTGAAAATGAAATATAAAATTAATAGTGTATTAAAGGAAGCTTTTTTAAGTACCCCAAAAAGTTAAATAAACTAACAAACACCTAACAATGGAACATTTCACAGAATTAATTAATTCTTTGTGAAATGCTGTCATTACGTATTATCATTATTCAAGCTTTTTATAGAATCATTATGTGGCCAAAGTAGTGAAAATCTTATATTGTGACGGCTCTTGTAAGGAAAAAAATGTAACTCCACATTAGCAAGGGTCTGCCTCGTTTCATTTACCAATGAGACAGTGAAACACGATGCAGATAATATCTCTGCACAACAATAAAAGACACCATAACACTCAAAATGTGTTCCAATTTAGTTTTTTCTTTTTTTTGTAGTATCTTTTTCATGATCCGTTTTCAGACATGCCCTCAGAAAGAATTGGGTCCAGATTTTCTCCAGA
This sequence comes from Verasper variegatus, assembly GCA_026259375.1. Lineage (NCBI taxonomy): Eukaryota > Metazoa > Chordata > Actinopteri > Pleuronectiformes > Pleuronectidae > Verasper > Verasper variegatus. Next base: position 26,337,204 of record CM048041.1, read on the forward strand.
TGTTTCCTTTCACACAAACAAAAAAGTGGGAGGTTCTCCGCTCAGACACAACAGCAATAAATCCTCCGGAAGATTCATGTGAGGAGTAGCTCAGCAAGCAGAGGCATTAATTCTGTTGCGGAGATCACATGTTTTTGTTTGCAGCAACCGGCGTCGGCTCCTATCACCAGCTCTCTTGACATCTTTATCAGTGACTTCTACGAGTATGACACTGCTTTTTTCATCAATAGATGTTTGTATTCTTGTTTTATTTTTATTTCTTTTCCGGTTGTCACTTGTTAGAATCGTCATCAACCCCCTCCCACTCGCTCGCAACTAATCCTGCAGAAGATCTCTTGCTGGGTTCGTACATTGGCTCCTTCCAGAGATTCTGTGGACTATATATGAGGGGGCCAGGTGGAGAAAGTCTGTAGAAAATCCCAAGGCTCTCACTTGGACATCTACGTAAAAAAAAAAAAAAAAGATCTCCAGAGCTCTGCGCATGTCTGAAAGCAACTTTAAAGACTTAAACTGAGTACTGAAATACATCTGATACTGAAATTTAGTACTAAGAGCTATGTTTTTTTTCTTCTAAATTTCCTGATTTAAATTGTTATTTTTTTTGTACTTTTTGATTAGGCCCTTATCCCATGCCCCTGCTCAAAAATGACATGCCTAAAATCAATAGTGTATATCTCTGAAACTATAGAGCCTAGATGAATAGTCTTGGAATGTATATACAGGTAAAACACAAAATAAATAAAGGATTGTATTTCTACCAAGCAGAAATGTATAATTGTATTGTCAATATCCCCCATGGAATCATGTAGACGTACCTCAAAACCTCAAGCAAATCCGTAGCACAACATCTGAAACGTATCTGTACCAAAAAAGTTTCTAATACAATGAAGCAGAGCAAAATTACAGGTTTTAGTAGAGGCCAATCACTATGGGTGAACTCTTCAATGACGTTATTAGAGAGGCTAGCCGATGCATCCAGCAGGCTGGATATCTGATAGGCATTGGTGACACATCAAGCCAATCAGAGGGAAGGACCGGGTGAAGGTACATGAAATGATGTGAAGCCCTCTGATTTTTTTCTGTATTTACATTGCAAATGCCTGTAATCAGGGAAATCAAGCAATAACCATGCATGTGAGGGACAGGGTAACAAAAAAGTACAAAGTACAGATTATATTAACTGCATCGGGCTTGGGTTCACAGAAAAAACAAAAAGTGTGTCGGGTTCCGGTCAGTCTCGGTTGATTTTCTGTTTGGCTTGGATGGGTTCGGACAGAAAAATGCAGCCCAAGACGAACTCCAATCTTTCCGACTGTGACATCCACTGACGTGTTTTACCTGTCTTCCAGCCTCATGAGTCTTTCTGTGAGCATGACGACACAGAAGAGCAGGAGGATCTGTCGGAATCAGATTGTCTCTTCTCGCACGCATTTTCCTGAACAAGTTTAATTTGGATTAAATTGGGGTTTCATCTGGCGAAAGATTGTGTAGTGTGTGAACCACACAGTTTGTGAGGCTACCAGTAGTGTGCATGCTAATCCTGGGTTAGAGCTTCAACACCATGAAATGCCAGACTTACAATGTCAATGTTCATTATTTCCATGCAATTGTTGTTTTCTTGTTTCTCTTCATGCATGTAGGCTGGTTTTTGACATTGGATAAGTAGCCTTCAATTTATAGCATTAGGCTGTGTATAATATGGATTATTGTTAAGATCAAGGTCAAAACTTGTTAACTTTAATGACATAACCAGGGGCGGCTGTAGCTCAGGGGTTAGAGTGGTTGTCCTCTAACCAGCAGGTGAGCGGTTAGATCCCAGTCTTCCCCAATCCGAATCCCCAACCCCCAATTGCCCCTTCTCATAGAGAAAAGTGCTGCACATGGATGCACTCTATGATTGTGTGCGTGAATGGGTGAATGTAAGCTGTACTGTTAACCGCTTTGAGTTGTCATCAAGACTAGAAAGCGCTATATAAATACAGACCAATAATGTCTTATTATAGATGTACATGTGACTGCTGTTGCAGTGAGAAAGAAAACGCACGTCTACAGGGAGACTGCATGAAGTGAATGCAAAGCGTTGCACAAGGGAAAATATACGACTCGTAGGGCTGGGCGATAAAGATAATTATCGCAATATAACTTTTCATTGATAGAAATATAAGACATGGTGGATACCACGTCGATAGAACTCATTCCATCCATGTTTTGCCAGACAACACGGACAGCCAATGACAATGAGAATAACGCTGCACCGAACCAATCATGTGGCTGGAATAGTTACAGCCACGTCAGGTTAGGTTGACGCTGAATAATTATACCCACCACTGCTTCAGGACTAGGACAGACGCACATTAAAAAGGTCCGGTCATCACTTTACACATTAATGATAAATACCATCACTGATCACAGGTTATTAGGACACTTACAGCAATGACGTTTACTTTGTACGTTTGGGTTTCTGTTGACTAAACTGATGTTTGCAGGAGCGGAAGACAGTTTCATAGTGTATGGTACTGGTATTTATTTGAAAAACTGTAGTTATACCAGAAACCTAAGAACCTAGTTATATAAAAGGTTAACATAAAGAACTTTGAGGTGAATGGAAGTAGTCGCTCTCTCTCTCTCTCACTTACCTTGGTCAGTTTTGGTGGCAGGCTTCCAGTTCTCAGCACTGATTACAGGCAAGCACACCTGGCCCTTCTCATCAATGTTGGGGTGATAGATTTTTGTCTTGAATGTGATCTTGGGAGGCTTGAATGGGTACTCAGTGGGGAAAATGATTTCGATCCTGAATGCACCTTTGTCATAAGGGGGGTTTTCCTGAAAATTAGAGAGGGAGGTTAGTAAAGGAAAGTTTGAGCCTTCAGATGTCAGACCAATCAAACAAGGATGGCTGCTTACAGGAACAATGAGCCCTTGCCATGACAATAGGTTTGATTCCTCAACTTGAATGTTTCTGAAGTTCTTCATTCCAGACCTGCGAATCTCTTCAAGTTCCTGAGAAAAGAAGCAAACATTGTATATTAAAGAAGAAAAATGCAGATAAGACAGAATTTAAAAAATGTTTTCAGTACATATACAGAATTATTTCTACTTTTCACTCCATAACAGGCCCTGTTTAGACCTAGTATTGACATTCATCAGGAGTGATCCAATCACAAGTGGACAGCCCTCAGTTTGTGAAGATCCCACTTCCACACTTTATATCCAACACCGCTCCCCTCCATCTGACTGCAGTAAGATATATATATATTATATTTATTTCTACTATATTATACTATTTATAGTTATATTGATGCTCTCCACTTTGATTTAACATTCATTCATTTTAGACTTTTGTCCTGCACCTCAGCCTTAAAATCAGGAAAAACTGATGATAGCTTTTACTGTATCAGGGTGGCTCTGCCTGCCTACCACCTAGGCAGTACCACTGCATTGAGGTGCATTTTTTTAAGCACCCGTCAACAAGCCATTTTGTTGATAACCTCTAATATTCATGCGTTTCTGGATAAGTGGGGTGTCTTTCTGCAACAATGAAGTGAAAAGATCACCGCCTACATTGTGGGATAATCAGCAGGAAGAACTGCAGCCTGCTTGTCTCCAACACTCTTCAGACACAAAGTGTGCGTCTCGTGTGTGTGGCAGGTGAACTTTTTTCTATTTGTTCAAATGCGAGCCTCTTAAATTCTACAGTGAATCAAACAAAAAATAATACTTTTCAAGTACTGTACAGGTCCTAATAACTAATGATTATTGTTGGTGTTTATTTTTAAAGTGCAAACAAAGTGGGGAGGGAGGACACTCTGGCAGGATGCTCCAAGACAGTTCAAGGCAACCAGGCCTAATGTGCTACTACCAGCAGTGGTAACAATTTTGCAGCATTATGATGATGATTTGGACACATTTGCATTTAAACAGCTAAAAGAATGTGACCACGTGTCCCAGACAACCTCCAAATGCATTTAAGTCCATTTACACCTGTACTTGGCACTGTCATCCTGTGATCCAAACACTCAGGATGAGGTCTGAATAGGATCTATGATACAGAGAACCAGTTTTGAATTATAACTGGGAAGCAACAACTTATCACATATAATCAATTATAAAAACAGTTGGCAACTAATTTCATAATCAATTACTCATTGTAGCATCGTCTACTGAGGTGGGAGAAGTAAATCAACCTATGCCATGCCTTGTGTAGCTCACGTGACAATGCTGTCTACTTTGGAGTAAGCGTTTAAAGAATGTCTGAGACAAACACAGCAATCGATACAGCGGAGAATTGTACGACCCACGTCATCAAAAGTGTCCAAATACTTTACATTTTAGCCTTCTAATAAGACTGTTAGCTGCAAAATATCCAAAGCTGATCTCAGCATAGCAGCAAAACTGGGGTATGAACCTGGAAAGAAGAGATGTTGGCATTTTTCTTCCTCTTTGTTCAGTTTAGCAGATTGTAAACAACTTTAAGGTTAACAACAGTGATGTTGTGCTGCTGTGCAACATGCATGAAGGCTTTAATGCAGTGTTTCCACATTTCTGATTACTGATTCTTCCCCGGCTCAACAAGGAGCAACAAAGCAGTGAAACAAACACACAAAACAGTGATTATGTTCTAAAGCACAAAAACAACCTGCTGGAAGATGTTACATCGCCAGGTTGTGTGTGAATACAGACGTGAATTCATGTTATGAAGGGCAGCTTGTCTGTGACAGAGACTCTACTATGAGTGACAGCTCTTTTTCAAACAGAGGGACATTTAACAGGCCAAGCCATTTAAACTCTGGTTAACCAAGTCTGTTTATCCAGAATTAACTCTAAAGATATCAAAGTCGTCATTACAACTTGAATTAAATTGTAGACATCTGAAATACATATAGAAAGAGCATTGCACAAGGAGACAAAGTTGCTTTTCGAAGACAGTGTGGGAAAAGATAAAATTCTGCTCTTATTTTTTATCTGATTCATAATCAATTAATAAAAAAAATGGTCGATAGATTAATCAATTATCAAAAGAAGTTGTTCGAAGCCCTAAATCAGAACCAGTTTGGAATTGGATTTCTGAGGAATGATTGATGATTTATTGCTTTTCAGTTCTGCTTATTGATTCCTAGTGTCTTACTGTACCTCCCTGGACATGTGCCATCTCCAGCTGCCTTTACAACTATTTTACTTGCAGGTGGGATTGCAATGTTTCCAAATTTTTTGCTGCACTACAAACTTGTACTTTTTTGTCATGGTGCATGAACAGTGGGGAATTAATCTGATTTGATTGTGTTGACCATGTCTAATGGGAGGTAACAGTGTTTCTCATCACAGTCCATCTCATTCAATTTCTTCCTGCCAAAGTTTCATAATGAACCGAAACTAGAATTACCGTTTACGTGTAGCATTTCCAAGGGTCCCTGAATGCACCTCGTCGGAACATATCAGCGGACATTTAGGCTTAAAACACTGTAAATGACCTTGCTTCGACTCGAATATAAATGTCGGGACATGCCTTCTGATCATTGAGGAGATTTGGATCATACAGTAGAGGAAACTGTGTTTTCACTGTTTTGTTTCCACTGTTCTTCAACAAAGTCACTGACTGGCTGCTTCATGTGAACGCGCCTCTAAGCTCACAGTGAGTGAGTCGAGGCGGAGCCCCAGGGGCCTGCCTGCGTGCGCGTGTGTGTGTGAGCTTTAGCTTTGTGCATTCTCAGGATGGGCATGTAGCTCTCAGGAGGCAGGCAAAAGTCAGCATAACACCAGCCCTCTCTATGTGACTGTCATTTGGGGACTTTGGTGTTGCATGCATACAGGACTGGGCTTAATGGCCAATCACAATATTTAACCCCTCCAACCACAGATGCAATCTTATTCTTTGGCCTGTTTCTGTTTATACCTTGGTTGAAAATGGTAGCAAAAGATACTACATTGCATGACACAACATTTTGCAAAAACTATGATGATCTCTGTTTCATTACTTCAGTCAGAGAGGTTATGTTTTCATCTATAAACAGGATTACAATAAAAACTACAAGGCGGATCACCACGAATGGTATTGGTGATTTGTGAATATGGGCTATACAAATTAAATTTGATTGATTGAAACTTGGTGGAAGGGTGTGATATGGGTCAGGAAAGAGCCTGTTCAATTTTGGTGGATCAGGACGCTTGCACTTGAGTATATAGGGGTGTGTTTGTACATTGCGTGTGCAGCCTCTGCTGTTTTCTTACAGTCATTGAGCTATACCTGATAACTAATAATGTTCCTACATGCCACTGTTCTGTTTTATATTATTAATAGTGTTTTCTTTTATTTATTACTTGAAGGCTACATAGACAGTTGATTTTTTTGTATGTTCAAATATTTGTATAAAAAAGGAGTGTGTGATGAAGTAAATGGGATTTATTGTTTTGTTTTTGTTATTTGCAGCGGTATCAAGAATAGTGGAAATTGAATGGTATCGGTATCGACTACTACATTTTTGGTATCGTGCTATCCCTACTGTATTCCCAACACTACAAAATGCTGAACACTACATTTAACATATGTTATATTACAAACACAGAAAAGTCTCATTAAAAAGGTTTCCAATGCTTGGTGAAAAATCTGTGTCTGAGTTTATTGTGTGGACTTCTTCAGTGGGATTATATTCTGATAATATGGTTGTGGTGTTTCAAAGATCAGTACTTTTAATGCTTTTGAAAGCTAAATATTGTGTCATCAAGTTCAAAGTAGCTGTTGCTCTTATTGACTGAAAATTGGCACATCATGTGTAATGATCACAACACCACACATAAAGTGTATGATTTTGCAAGGATAATTATCCAAGACTGCATTTTAAATGGTGTGAAAAGTCAAATTGTACACTGATGTTGACACAATTGCCCCATTGTCTTGAAAAAATAAAGAAATGTGGCTCAGTCTGGCTCTTCAAAATCCTGAATTATGACCTCTACATTTCCTACAATAGATTTATCGAAATAATCAAAATAGCTCTAGTTAATAATCAACACATTTTTATGGGTCAACAGTGGTTATATTTTACTTCTACTTTCACATAAGAGCAACTACAATCTGCAAATTGTAATTTAAATAAACAATCTGTCAAAGGGAAAAGTGAAACTAATGTAATCTACCTATGTAATCTACATTGGTAATTTTCTGAAATAAAAGGTGCATGGAACAGGAAGAGAGGCACACGATCTTACATTTAACACAGGCAACCGAATACGTTAACACGTACATCATATGCCATCACCTCTTTTCAAAACAACAGAAGTAGCAAGTGTAAAATGTGGGTTTACACTATGTTCGAGCGCACCCATGATCTGATAACAGACAAAGCCGGGTGACTGAGTTAGGCTGACGTTCGCTGGCTAGCTAGCTGAAACGCAGCTAAGATCTGAAGCTAGCGAGTTAGCTGATTAGCAAACGCCTTGTGCGGTGGAAACTCGATGGTGATATAATGTTTGACACATTAGAAAGTCGCTCAGTCGGTAATATAACACTCAGCTTCATGAACCGGTGTTGTTGGTATCACACGATACACCATTTCGATTGTAGTCTTCGCAGGGTTGAACCTAGATTTACTGGCCTAATTTGCCGGTGCTTAGCTGCCTAACGTTAATACTGGGTCGGCTGGGTGGACAGTGGTGACCTCTCGTTTATAATAAGTTTACCACTAAACCTGCTGCCAACTGTTTCTTCACACAACATAAGCCTATATGAGTTTAGGCGAAGAACGAATGTGTCCCTTAGCCGCCATGAGTCATTCCACTTTACAAATTGTAGGAAAATAACGGGATCGGGAGATTTACCTTGGCCAGCCTCCTGCTCGCCGCCATCTTGAAACTAGTGCGTGTTCCCAGAATACACAGCGCGGCGAATATGGATTTGGTCCACAGACAGTATATAACAGCACGTACGTTAACTCGGATCTGATAAATAGACATTTCAGGCTCATCAGAAAAATTCTATTGTAGTGTCGTTGTCAGGTAAATACGAGAGTTGACCTGTTTATAACCAAAGGTTTCAAGACCTGGATGTAAACTAAAATGTTGATGATTTAAATTTAGGACATAGTGGCATTTTTGTAAAGCTAATGTTGAGAGGGACTGGCTTTTATATACGATATTCAATATTACAATTTGATTGTGTATTTGCAGTGCCAATTCACAACTTACATTTTTCCAAGACACATAAGGTTTGGATCTTACAAAAGATAAACTCAACAGTTACTATAATGAGGAAGCACTTGGCAACTGTGAAGAGAAAAACCTCCCAGGGGGAAACCTCTTGCAGAACCAGAGGCAGGGAGAGAGAAGTGCTAAGTGTATCATGGGGGTTCCTTCAGCAGTCTAGGGCTCACCTGAGCCAGCCCTAACTATATATATCCTTTATCAAAGAAGAATGATTTGAATCTAATCTTAAATGAGAGATGGTGTCTGCCTCCAGAACCTTAAATGTGAGCTGGTTTTTACAAAGGAACCATAGTTGAAGGCACTACCTCCAATTCTAGTTAAAGACTCAATGAACTACAAGTGAGCCTGAATTTAGGGATTGAAGTAATCTATTGGAATAATAGGATGCGAAAAGCTCTTTAATATATGATTGAGCTTGATCAATAAGGGCTTAATATGTGAGGGGCCAGATTTTGAATTCTATTTTGAATTGTACAGGTTGTCAATGCAGAGAAGCTAAAACAAGTAACATGATCTCTTCTACTAATTCCTATCAGTACTCGTACTGCAACATTGTGGATGAACTGGAGGCTTTTCACAGATATACTGGGACATAATAAATAATTTATATAGTCCATTATAGAGGTAAAAAATGCATGGATTAGTTTCTCAGCATCCTTTTGAGACAGAATGTTTTTAATATTCATGACATTGCGCAGGTGGAAGAAGGCCGTCCTAGAGACTTGTTTTATGTGTCTGTCAAATGGCATGTCCTGGTCAAATATAACTCCAAGGTTCCTTATTGGAGTGAAGCTAATGACATTCAGATAACTATCTGGTCAGATCATTTTTCTCTGAGGTGTTTATGGCCAAGTACAGTGACTTCAGTTTTATCTGAATTTAGAGGCAAAAGATGTAGGTCATCCTGTCAACCAGTTTTACTACCTTATTAGTTTCATCTGGCTTCAAAGATAAATACAGCTGGGTTGCATCTGCATAACAATGGAAATGTATATAGTGCGTTCAGATAATATTGCCTCAAGTAAGCATATATAAAGTGAAGAGTATCAGTCCCAGTCCCAGTACAGAATCTTGTGGAATGCCAAGATTAACCATTTTGTGGATGGAGGAGTTATTGTTAACATTAAATCCATACATTGCAAAGATGTCCCTGTACACTATTCCATCACTTGGTATGCCACTCAGATGCTGTCCTAAATTGTATCCAACACCCTGCTGCTTATGTGCTGGACTAACTATCTGCCAATAGCATTTTTCTACAGTCTGCACCTTGGGTTCTATCCTCTGTGGTAGACCCCAACCGTTAGGACCTGTTCTTGTGCTGACATGATCAGAGCCTCTGTTCTATCCTTCAGGCCAGCCTTTTCTAACAACTGGTAGGATTTCTTGATGTCAACCACTTCCTCTGTCAATGATACATCCAATAGAGGGAATTGGTCTTACATGATATGTTCTCCTCGTCATATTCTGTCATCTACAGCCAGAAGCACTCTCTTCCATCTTGTTGATATATTCCTGAAGGCTCCTTATTTCATTTTGAATCCTTTACTCAGAGTACCAGGGGGCTGACCTTGGGGTGGAACCCTGAATGCATTGTAAGTTTTCATGTCTTGATGGTGGAATCAATGTGGGTATCTCATGAATAGTAGAACATAAATTATGATCTTATTCAGACCTGGTATTAATATCTGTCGAGAGTGATCTCTTCATAAGTGGTCAGTGGCCTCTCCCCTAGCTGTTAAATAAAAAAAGATGAGGCATGTTATAATAACTAACTAACATAGGCAATAATAACTTATAGTATAATTTTCATGACAGCAGAGGTTTATTTAAGGTAGGTGTTATTTGAACTGATTAAGAACATCTGATACAACTCACAAGTCCATCTGGGATGCCAAAAGGGACTACAAGGACAGAGTAGAGTCCAACTACCGCAGCTCTGACCCCAGACACATGTGGTCCTCATTATGCTGCATTACGGACTACAAAGGGAGGACCAGGGACATAGTTCAGTCCACTGCATCACTCCCAGACAAGCTCAACACCTTCTAAGCCTGGTTCAAACACAACCCAGTTCCTTCCGTACGCCCATGTGTGGACAATGAGGCTGCAACATTGACCCTAGAGGCTGCCAACTTTAGACGGTCCTTCAAAACGGTCAACCCACACAAATCCCCTGGGCTGGATGGTATCCCAGGGTATATATGTATATATAGTCAAGGAATTGTAGTTAGGAAAGGAGATTATTTATCTGATTGCAACCTAGGCTCATGATGGAAGGCTTGGACGGAGTGAGTTGTGTGTTGTTGAATGGTTGGATTGGAAAACTATTTTGATACATTGGCTTTGAAAACAAATTTTGGATTTAGGATTTGGCAGTTGGCATACTGGTTTGTGACTGGATTAGGAAGGCAACTCAGAATGATGAGGGTGATGATATGGATTTATGATGGACCACAGTCTCTAGTAGGAGAGAAGGACATGGGAAGAAAGAGAACAGGCTAGGTAAGGGGAGTTTGTTGTGGAGTCAAAGTAGTAAAAGAAACTTGGAAGAAAAAAGTTCAAATTAAGGTAATAGAGTTGTCGGCAGGAGGATTGTGAGGGAGGAATTAAAAATAATCCTTAAATTCAGAAAGGAAGACAAACATATCGGTCGCAGCCCAATAATGTTGTCTAGGGTTATCGAATAATATTTGATTATCTTAGAAAAACAAATATAATTGAGAGAAAATACGTTTTCTTTTTGTTTCTCAATAGAATAGATAATATAAGACGTCCTGATCCACATTCCATGCCAGTTGGTGGCGGTAATGCACCAAATCGTCAATAAAGCCCAAAAGAAGAAGAAAAGGAGGAGGAGGAGGAGGAGGAGGAGGAGGAGGAGGAGGAGGAGGATAATAATAATAAGAACCCTCAGCCCATATGGCCCAGTTTTGGCGTCACCCGGAAGTCGTCACGCCGGGCGGGATGACCGGTTGGACAAAATGGCGAAGGATGAGGACTTACGGGTAGGCGAAAACAAAAACACTGATCATGATTCACTTTGACAAACAATACAACCAGTACCGATAGAGTGTAACCAATACAATATAGTATATGACGTCCAGAGTTGATGGGCGAATAATGTAGTGCACTGCTAACAAGTAAGATGCTTTTCATATCAGATCGTTTACGTTTCGGCAGTTAGCTTCAATGCTAACAGGTTAAGTCTAGTCGGTAATAGGTTTCTTGTTAGCCGTCACAGCCAGCTGAGACTACATTGACTTGTGTTTCTTCTATGGACTTTAAGGCATTCAGCTAACAGATAGTAATCTTAGGTATCCCCGTGCTATGCAGTTCATGTCACGAAAATACAGCCTGTTAGGTCATAGTTAATGTTAAGGTACCTTAGAAAATCTCAGACTTGTACAACAAACTATTCCAATTTACAGAAATGCTGACAGGGCAGACTATAACACTCAAAAGAGAAACACCAGTTTCCCTTTAACGATACTAGGGGACTGTTCTACGAAGCTGGTTCAACTTACTAACTCGGGGTTGACAAACCCTGATTCATTGACTATGTATTAGACGGTACTATAAAGCTGGTTTGAATGTTGGTCTGTTGAGGCCCTGCATGTCTTGTCCGTGTGCTTATAGGGTGCGTGTTCGGCAGAGCACCATATTTCAATGAGAGAGTGCACGTTGATTCTGAGAAAATGTTGATTTGTTTGAAATGACAATATCAACACTGATCACCATAATGATCAATACTTTTTTTCCATAGCTGTGCACATTCATTCATGACGATGACGATATGATGTGTGAAAAATAAACAAACAGACCCAATTAAATTTTATTTGTATAATCATAATTTACATTGAAGGTCGAGACCTTCCAGGGGAATAGGGTCTCTAGACCTTTTTTAGATGATTGTTGACTGCGTACAGTTTTGATCCTGAGTTTTCTTCTGTAGAATTCCCTAGGGAATTAGCACGCCTTCTTAGGATGCTGGTGACCTTTGACCCAGCATGCAGGTGTTTTTGTTTTTCTTTCATTGTATCACAGGGTTGAGGCTTTTCTTCATTCAGGTGTTCTTGTGTTGCCTTTGTTGTATTTTTTTTTTTTTTTAGGAGTGATGATCATTTTGACTTCAGCTTCATTGCCACTTACTTCAGGTTGAGAATGTTGTACTATCCCATTATTAGATGATGAGTGTTTGTCCCGTACATGTAAATGACATGTTTCCACAATGCATCTAATATTTTCTTTTGTTGGACTTTACTCCATTTCATCCTGACTCTCACTGGTGTGCCTTTATTTTGAGTCGCTTCTGCACTCATCAGGGCTCTGTCCATCATATAACACTCTAACCCAGTGTGGGCCAAGCTTTGTGGAGCATGGTATGGGACTAGTTGGAGACCCTTCAACATAATTGGTGTAATAGTGTAATTAGTGCAATTAGTAAGTTGTCCTTTATACCTTATCATACGTCTCATCACTCCAACAATTTTACCTCCAGCTTTATTCAGAACAAAACTGTCATCCACAGATTAAGGTAGCTGTTTTATAGTAATCTGGAGAGAGCTTTGATCAGACTTCAAGTTGAGAGGGTTGTTTTCTTTAAAGTCTACATGCTTTTCTCCAAGTAATATTCCTCTCAACATAAGCTTTGCTCTTGCCTCCTTGTTATGAAGGTATAAACTCCAGAGAGCATGCTCTTTTTGATCTTGCTGGATGAGACTGTGGTAGAACTCTTCTCTGATAGGATTGGATATGGCCATCTCCTTTGTTATGATTTCTCTCTCCATAACAAAGATTGGTAAAACATTCACTTTAGACTTACTCTGCCCCCTCTGAGTCTCTTCTCTCCTCTCCTGATACTAAAATACGCATGTGCGGAGGAGAGTTTTCTGTATGGGCGGGGGAGTGAGGAGTCTGCTGTGAGAGGTGCAGGAGAAGAAGAAGCCAAACTCAAACAGAATTGACAGCTTAAAACATTCACGTCACAGTTTATACTTGATGGTCGTGGTATAGTAATGTTATACATTGTACGTGGTACACGTGATACATCGAATATATTCCATATATCGCCCACCCCTTCTCAGACCCATCATCAGCAACATTCATTTTGTAACTTAAATAACCAAACTCCTTGCCTCCATACTAGCCCCCCTGGTTGGATACATTTAAAAAAACTTAAGATTTTGCCAAAAAACCCAGAAGAATAAGACTGAACACAGATGAAACCATGGTGTCCTACGATGTCGCTTCACTTTTTACATACATCCCCACCACAGAAACATCAAGGAAACAAAACAACCACTCCCACAAAAAGAAAATATGTCTAAATCTCAATATATTTCTGGGTTTAAAAGTGGTGTCATACAAGTAGAAGACACTGACGAAGATGTTTAGAGAATTTGAGGTGAAAAGAGCCAACACCAGTGTCTGTGTGTTGTCAAGGAGAAGCATTTGTTTGTGAACACGTGTGTACGGAGACCCTACCGACTTTATAATGCCGCTTTTAGTCACGACGAGAAGGCTATGGTTCCTTTTTGACAGATGTTTAATGTGTATACCAACACCGTAGAACTAAAAGAACAGGACCGAATATGAAAAACGACCCCATCCATTACACATTGGTTACGTGCATGGAAAACACATAACAAACTTGGACTGAAAATAAATACTTTTGCCTGCTTGTGAGCTGCTTTGCAGGTTGTGCATGAACGCATTCAATAAACGATGTTCATTGAACGCGTTTATATTTTTCGGAAAGGTGAACTTGAACCAATCAGTTTTCATTAGGGCTGTCAAAATTAACACATTAACGGGGGATGATTAATTTGTGGAATTAATGTGTAAATTTTTTTAACGCATTAACGCATGCGCAGAATGACCCACTCCATGTACCCATGCTCGCTCCCACTCACTTACTCAGAGCGGCACACGCAGGGAGATCAGAGTTTGTTCACGTGAAGCAGCCGGTCAGTGACTTTGTAGAAGATCAGTGAAACACAGAGTTTCTCTGGTCACAGCTGCTCCGTGATCAGCTGCGTCATGATCAGAGCAGAAGCTGCAGCTGGTTTGTACCGAGCTGGAGTTTCTGTTTCCTCCTCTTCTCTGCTCTCACTTGAACAAATAAAACCTCATCTCTAGTTATCAGGACCTGATCAGTACATGAAGTCACTTAGTGTTTGTTTGATTCGCTCCATAATTTATGAGGCTGCATTTAAACATCATGAAAATGACTCGTCAACATGTTGTGCTCAGTACAACACAAGACGTGACGCTGACACAGTCAGGACTCAGTGTTAAAATGAGAGGAGCGACACACAGACATGATCCGACACCATTGATTCATAACCAAACACGTGACCGGACGTTTGTCACCTAAATCGTCCCAGTAAAAAATGAACTATGAACATTAACTAGTTTATTTTCATCTGCATGAACTGAACTTGGAACTCGTTATTTTGTGTGAACTGGCTCAAGACTGCTTCTATAGATGGGCTCAGATTCAGATTTCACATTTAATTGTGTAAAGGTTTAGTTGTTTGTTTGATTTAAAAAAGAAATGAAAAAAGTTTTATTCAACCATCCTATATTTGCTTTTAAAAAAAAAGAGCAAAGGCTAAGATGCCTCAATTGTTTATGATAAAGGTTCATTAAATAACATCTTGTTTGCTCAGAGGCACAGTAAAGCGACAGCCACATTAAGTTATGGTGTGGTATGTTTTAGTTTTATTTTATTTTTCAATCTTAACTATCATTTGGACTTGTCATCAATAAAAAAACAAATGTTAAATGTATATATCCGCCTTCTGTCATTTATCTTTCCGTTCCCTCAACAATATACATAGAACATGGGGATTTTTCGGGCATTTAGAAATGGTGATTAATCGCGATTAATGACAGCTACCCTGTGATTAATCTGATTACACATTTTAATCGTTTGACAGACCTAGTTTTCATATGATGAACGTTTTATTTTTTAAATCATCATCGTATCAGGCCATCATTTGAAATACCAGGAGCGAGAGAAAATGTTTGTGTGTGTGCTCCCAGACAGCACACACACAGGCCCCGGGGCTCCATCCCCCCGCCCCCACTCACTCGCTCAGGTAGACACACGCAGTGAGATCAGAGCTTGTTCACGTGAAGCAGCCAGTGACTTTGTTGAAGAACAGTGGAAACAGTAAAAACAGTTTCTCTGGTCTCAGTTGCTCAGTGATCAGCGCCGCTGCTCAATGATCAGATCAGAAGCTGCTGTTGGTTTGTTCTGAGCTTTATGAAACTGCATTTAAACATCAAAAATGACTCGTCAACATTTTGTGCTCAGTACAACACAAGACATGTTGCGCTCACAGTCAGGACTCAGTGTTAAAGTGACCATAGCGACACGCAAACATGATCCGACACCATTGATTAATAACTAAACACATGATCGTAAGTTTGTCACCTAAATCATCCCAATGAAACAAATGAACGTGAACTAGTTCAGTTTTGGAACCATGAACTTAATTCAAATTAAAAAAATAAATAAATATGAATGTGAACTAGTTCATTTTCATCTGCATGAACAGAACTTTAAACTAGTTCATTTTAAGTGTGAACTGGCTCTACACTGAGTATAACTATATATATATATATATATATATATATATATATATATATATATATATATATAAGCTGTGTTATGAAATATGTTTTGCGGCTCCAGACAAGTTTTATTTGGTGGATAAGGGGGCAAAATTGCTCTTTTGATAGTAAAGGTTGCTGACCCCTTGGCAGAGAGGTTTAATACCTGAAACCTCCCATAAGTTAGAAGTGAGGAAGCCTCTTGGATGATGAGTGAAATGTCTTCAATGAACAAAAGCAGTTCCGATTGCCTATGTACACTTGTACATCTTCTGAATGTACCATGAACTGGATGACTGAGAGTCTTCACAGATATGAATCCAAGGAGCTATGTTTGTGAATTTTTGAGAGAAATCACAATTCAACTAATCTATCTACCTACTGTATGATTGCATTGTTTCTTTTATTGGATTTATACCATTTTAGGAGAATAATGTTTAGCAAATTAAATTCTCTCTTGGTATGACAGATTTCCATCATTTTGATAACAGAGAGGGCATGTATGAGATCAGTGTCGATATACTCACCGGCCACTTTATAGGGCTGTTCAATTGCTTGTTAACACAAAAAGCCAATCACATGGCATTTAATTTAGGCATCTAGACGTGGGGAAGATGACTTGCTGAAGTTCAAACCGAGCATCAGAATAGGGAAGAAAGGGGATTCAAATGGTAAATGGTTTGGTCTGATTATTTCAAAAACTGGGGATTTTCACGCAGAACCATCTCACCAGCATGGATCCATCCTGCCTTGTATCAATGGTTCAGGCTGGTGGTGTAATGGTGTGGGGGATATTTTATTGGCACACTTTGGGCCCCTTAGTACCAATTGAACATCGTTTAAACGCCACGCCTTGTTGAATCTATGCTACGAAGAATTAAGGCAGTTCTGAAGGCAAAAGGGGGTCCAACCCAGTACTAGCAAGGTGTACCTAATAGGTGTACCTATGGTGAGTGTATGATTCTAACTTCAAAGGACAAAATTAAAAATTATCTTACTTAACATAATTCATCTCTGCATTGTGTTTTTCTTTGCTTGTCATTTTATGCACTTGGGTGGTGGTAATTGACAAAATTAATCGATTCTTAGATGCATTGCGATGCAGACGACTCTGCATTGAGACCGAACATAGAAACAGAACATAATCGATTCATGTTTTCCGCTACATTTTTTAAGTGATGTCCCGCCACTGCATAATTATAACCACCGCCGCTTCAGGATCAGGACTGACATAAATTAAAGGTCTGGTCGTCTTTTACCATGACAATGTCTCCTGTCTGAGTGTCCTACCTTCAATCTCCCACAGACCTGTCCTCACTTTACACTTATCAGAAGCTATTAGGACCCAAATAGTAATGACATTTACTTTATGTTTGTCCATTCACTTCAGAGTTTATGAGGCAAGTACATTATCTACTAGACACAACACACAGTCGGGACATCAGTGTTAAAGTGACTGTAACGATCCGGATTCATGATCTGACACCATCAATAAATGCACACACACCCCCAGAGGCTGCAGAGAATACTTCCAGCAGATTATCACACAACACAGTTTTTTACTTTTACTTCATTGTTGCAGAAAAACGACGCTCCGCTTATCAAGGAACATAAATAATAATTCAGCAGGTTTTTATAAAGATCAGCTCTAAATGTGAAAGAGTAGAAAAGAGAGGAGCCAAATCTCTTGTTGACCAGCGGAGTAATGCGCCTCGATGGTGGCCAAGCGGGGCCACCCTGATACAGTAAAGGCTAAAGATGCAGCACAGAAATTCTAAACTGAATGAATGTCAAATCAATATGGAGAGCACTGAACAATGACTGTTGTAGTCAGATTTTTGAATTGAAAACCTTATTTTGTAAATTACAGCACACACGCACCAAAACGTACAACTGTGAAAATGGTAGGAAAGGAAAAATGACAGTAACTCCGTTTGGGGTGTCTATTTGCTGGATTTTACCCATGTGTTGGCTAGATAGTCACTTAGGTGAATGTTAGGTGAATGTTTTCAGTGTTTGTGTGTAAATGGAGATATGTATCTCTTGTTTCTCATTGATTTCTCTGTTGTTTGCTTAGAAATTGTTTCTGTTCTGTTGATGAATTGCTCATATCTTAAAGTGTCTAACCCTGAGAGGTGCTTATTCTTATTTATATTTGTACAGAATCTCTGATCATTATAGAAAACACTGAGTATAGAGCTCAGATGTTTATGGAATGAACTATACAAACTGAACATAGATCATAGTCAGTGACAGGCTGAACTCTCAAAAAGCATTACTCCAGGATTGTAGTGACACCTGACCCTAATTTTTACCCATACATAGGTAATGCTGAGAGAGGAATAACTGTAGTGAACATTGACATCTCTGTTAGCAGGAATCAGGCCTGTGAAACACACTTCATCCTGTCTCGTGAAACAGCCTGCCTTGATGCAAGACATAAAAACCAACATGAATCTCCAGCAGCCATCACCTCTCATCCCCCCTGTCCACCCTGATGTGCAGATGAAGCCCCTGCCCTTCTATGATGTACTGGATGTCCTAATCAAGCCTTCAAGTCTAGGTCTGATCTGTTTTCTTTCTTTTTTTATTTTAAACAATAACTCTAGATTTTGCCATCATGACCTGCAAATATCATGTGTACTATAACAAAAAAATCATGTTTTAGAGGAGTTATTTTTCCCAGTAGCAACATTAAACATTGAAATTCTGAGTTAAATAATTTTATTTAACCAACAAGAAATTAATTTTATTTTATAATTATTTAATTACTAAGTTGTAACTTGTTCCATGTCAACTTCCTTTTCAAAGGGTTCACTATCACAGACGAAAACCGAACAAGTGACAAATGACAAAGACTTTAAATGCAGTTTTTCAACTCTGTAATCATATATTAGATGGAGAAAGTTATTGCATATTTGAATATGAACGGCATTTTTGATGACTTAACAGTCTGGCTTCAGAGTCTTGCATAGTACAGAGAAAGCCTTGGTGAAAATAACAAATTACCTACTCCTTGCTGGGGAGGAGTGAGACTTCCATTCTCTTTTTGTTACACTTGATTGCTGCCTTTGACACTATGGACCAGGGGTCGGCAACCCGTGGCTCTGGAGATGCATGCAGCCCTTCAGCCCTTCTGCAGTGGCTCCCTGTACAGTGTTGTACAGGGATACCAGAAGAATACCAGAAGCGAGAGAAAATGTGTGTGGGGGGCGACCCCTGTTAACTAAGTTGTCTGAAGAATAATAATAATCCAAATTCTTTTCCAATACGTAATGTCATCACTTGTGTTTCCAGGAGCAAGTACTGCACAGAGGTACCACCAAGAAAAATATTTTATCTTTGCCTTGACACCACAGCAAGTTCGAGAAGTTTGCATATCCAGGTAGGACTGATAAATAGCTCAGTAATTAAACAAATACTCAGAAACATGACTGTGTGTGATGTAGATAATTAAAATGTTACTGATTCAATGGTGAACCTTTTTTTTTTTTTTTTCAGGGACTTTCTGCCAGGTGGCAGGCGGGACTATATGGTTCAAATTCAACTGAGGTGAGAATGATTAAAGTTCTTGAAATTTTTATAACTTAGAATCTGAACTAAGAAACGCACACAAATCAAAACTCTTTTAAAATCATGTAGAATAGCTTGATTAGTGTTTTCTAAGACCAAACCAATTCCTCTTTCATAAAGGCATTCACTAGTGCTACCGCAATTAGGTGCTATAATTGAGGACGCCAACGCTAAAAATATGTTTACATCAATATTATAGTGTAGAACATTCTCAATTTAAAGATGCATTGCGATGCAAACATGGACATTTCTGCATTGATGCAGTGGCAGAACATGATCAAATTTTCCACAGCGTTCATTTCATAGCAGTGGTTCACCACTGCATGATTATTACTGCTGCTGCTTCAGGATTACAGCAGATGCATATTAAAAGGGATAGTTCACCATGAAAATCTACTCAATATCTTCTCACCACTTTGCTGATGGAGGTGTGGGTGATGTGTTTGAGTCCACAAGACACTTTTGGAGTCTCAGGGTTTAACAGTGTTTCAGCCAAGGCGTCCACTTCTTCAGATGTAATAAAACAGGGGGGAAAAACACAACATGCCTCCATA
Organism: Verasper variegatus; assembly: GCA_026259375.1. Classification (NCBI taxonomy): domain Eukaryota; kingdom Metazoa; phylum Chordata; class Actinopteri; order Pleuronectiformes; family Pleuronectidae; genus Verasper; species Verasper variegatus. The sequence continues at coordinate 26,357,150 of CM048041.1, forward strand.
CTGCTCATGCTCATGTGTATTCATCCAAGTGTCCACAAGAACTGACATTGATATCCGACTCAAAACAAGGTAATTTACACCATGTTTTAAGTCTGAAAGTTCACTACTGGAAGTGGCAAAGCTAGCGGACCTTCAATTCAATTCAAAAGAACTTTATTTGTCACCGGAAGGCAATTCAAGGACATAGCCACGTGAACCCTGCATGTTTGTGTGTGCGGCGTTTGAGTGTCCCCGTGCGTATGTGAACGTGCCTCCATTGAGGCCATTTAGGCTTAAAGTATGGTGTAAATGATGCCGTTTCGAGTCGAATTTGAATGTCGGGGCTTGCTGACACTTGGATGAAACCACACAAGCAGTAGGGAGGCATGTTATGTTTTTTCTGTTTTATTACGTCTGAAGAAGAGGTCACGATTGTCCGCCCTCCTCACTACCCAGCTGTCACGCACTCACATTCTAACAATAAACATCAACAGTAATGAGAAGTTATTTGGACCTGTCCAGTTCTGTTTGTTTGAGTTGCTCAAGACTTTATGAGGCACATATTTCCCTTAAACATTTTTAAAGAATCCAGAACATTTTGTGCACATGCAGTTCACCTGCCAAAAAACTAAAACAAGATGTGACATGACACGCACAGACTGGAATAATGATCCAATGCCATTGATTAATAACAAAATAAATAAATATGAGAGAAGGACTCCCTGCAAATTATGACACACCCAGGTGTTCGTTTGAACTTCATTGTTATAGAAGAAGTGACACCAGCCTATCCAGGTGAATAAATAAATAAATGTCACTTGGCCTTGCGCTGTTTTAAACTCAATATATCAGGAATGCCGAAATGGAATTTCATCAGTATGCAGAAATATGTACACAGAAACTGAACTGGTTTATGCAGAGGCATACAAACGCAGTGCGGTAATTCTAGTTGTTTTAAAACCTAAACATGTAGTATCCTAATTCTCTGGCCATGCTGGATATTTCTTTGTTAGTATTTTATGACCTGAAGATGCACTGCTTCATACCGTAGAGTTCTGGCATTTAGTTAAGTACATAGACTTACTTTTATTCAAAGAAATACAGTCGTCATACCAGAAAACTCAAGTAGGAGCATCGCAGCAGACATGCTCCCTGTGTGAAAACAGACGGCCAGAAGATGCAATGCAATCATCACACGAGTGCAAGTGTTGCCTAGGCTTTAGAATTTCCTCGGAATAGGTGTTTTATGGAGTGCTTTTCTATTCTTAAATACCACTCAAAGGACTTTATACTAAAAGTTAGGTTTACACACACAGACATACATTGCTTCTATATGCTGTGCTTTTCTATTCCCACTACTCACAATTTGATGGATCAGCCATCAGTGGCATTTTAGTTCAGTGTCTTGCCCAAAGACACTTTGGCATATGGACTGGAGCAGCTGTTGTAGATGAAACTCTAGCACTACAATATCCATCTAACTGTTCTTTTTAATCCAATTTAATGTCACTTAAGATTAATATCTTATATATTATTTGCATTTCATTTTAGTAAAGAGTCTGGTTTATCATTTGGAAATATATATTCAGGCTCTTAAACATTTCTGTGTTTTCAGGTTTTGCTTGTCAGAGACAAGTTGCCCTCAAGAGGATAATTATCCCAACAGTCTTTGTATAAAAGTCAATGGGAAGCTGTTTCCTTTGCCAGTAAGTGCTTGTTACGGCGCAGTTCCAATTTAAGAACAATCCAGATGCCTAGGTTTGAAAACTCGATATGTTTTACTCCTGTAGGGGTATGCACCACCACCCAAAAATGGTGTGGAACAGAAGAGACCAGGAAGACCTTTGAACATGACCTCGCTTGTCCGACTCTCATCTGCAGTACCCAATCAGATTTCAGTGACATGGGCCCCTGAAATTGGAAAAGTGAGAAGAAAACTTAATTGGAATCCTTTTTTTTGCTTTTCCTCTTCTCTTTGAATGATTGCATCATATTTGGGCTCAATAACAGTGATTTCTCAACAAAGGTTCTTTGATCCTATGGTTTTTCAGACCTATTCTATGTCTGTGTACCTGGTGAGACAGCTAACATCACCACTGCTGCTGCAGAGGCTGAGGATGAAGGGCATCAGAAACCCAGACCACTCCAGAGCATTAAGTAACTATTGAATCGACCACTATGACAACACGTCAGTGTTTCCTACAAGATGAAAGTTAAATAGGTGTTGAATGCACTAAATGTAAGTTGCTTTCGTCTGCCAAATGACATGTAATGTAATGTAAAAATAGCAGCAGTCTGAGCAGTCAAGCTTGAGCTTGTCACACTTTAGTAGAGCTGCAACAATGATTTGTTGATTAACTGAATGCAAAGATTTTAATTTAATAAGCATTTTAGTTATTTCAAATTAAGTAATAATGCCAAATATATGCTGTAAGAATTATCATTTTGATGCTTTGTCACTTTTAATTCTAAATGGAATATCTTAGGGTTTTGGACTGTTTGTAAGACAAAACAACTTACTTTTTGAAAGCTTTTTCTTTCTAAAACAAATAAGAGACTAATCATACAAACTATTGTAAAATGCACATTGTGTCAATACATTGCCTGTTCTCTCATTGCAGCATCAGTGCCACACGCACACACACGCTTCTCCTCACAGAATTTCTTTGCAGTGGGGGGAGCACCACTGCTTTGAGGTGCATTTTCTCCACACTGGTCAACAAGTGATTCTGCTCCTCTGCGCTTTAAAGGCATAGTTCACTGAAAAATGAAAATTCACTCATCTATTCATCACTATTCTGATGGAGGGGTGGGTGAAAGTGTTTGAGTCCACAAAACTCTCTAGTAGTCTCAGAGGTAAACTTTGTTGCAGAATAATCCGATACAATTGAAGTCAATGGCGAGTCCTTCTTCAGACATTATAAAACAACAGTAAAAACATAACATGCATTCATACTGCTCGTATGGTGTCATCCAAGTGTCCGCAAGCCCGGACATTCATATCCGATTAAAAAAAAAAAAAAAGGTAATTTACAGTGTTTTAAGCCTAAACGCCCCCTGAAATCTAACTAAGAGGACTGTCGGACGTGCTAGTTTAGCCACTTCCGGTGGAATTTTAGGCTTAAAACACGGTGTGAATGATGCTGTTTCGACAACACACTTTACCCACTCCTCCATCTGCATAAGGATGAGTAGATAATGAGTGAATTTTTATTTTTCAGTTAATAGAAACTCCCATTGTGTGATAATCCGTGGAAGGAACGTCTCTCCTGTCTGAAACAAGTGTGGGTCCCTGTTGCACTTCAGACACAAACTGACAATCTCTCTCACACACACACACACACACACACACACACTCTCAGGCACTGACGTTGCATTGATAGGCCAGGCATTATAGTGACACTGAATGTACATTTTTCAAATAGTCTAAAGTTCATCCAATGTAGCATCATCAGATTCCATTAATTCCTTAACTCAAATATGGAAACCAAGTTTCTTGCATAGATGTTCATGACATTAGTGAATGCAGGTAACTGCAGAAAGCTGACTGCATGGCTTTCTGGCCGGGCCCTGCAACTATTTCTGTTTCATGAGAAGCTATAGTTTAAGAAGCTACTTGTTGTCAGTTCTTTACCTTTTGCATGTGGTGTAGTTAATTGTTTCTTGGTGAATGTTATGCCTATTCTATGTTCTCTCTTCTGCTCTCTGTGTTCCAGTTAAAGAGAAGCTGACCGCAGATCCAGACAGTGAAATTGCTACAACAAGTCTTCGAGTCTCACTTATGTGTCCGGTAAATTAAGCATCTGTGTGGAATCTTATGTGATCATGGCAACCCTCAAATTGTTCTGACAGCGTAAATTGTAGACGAATTTGTATTTTGTCCATGGATCAGATCAGGGTAAGGCTGCGAAATCATCAGCAGCTGTTGGAAGTCTAAAATCTCAAATGCATACATTTTCTTTTGACTGTACTTTAAAAACTGAAGTCACATTTATTGGTTGTATTACATAACTATTATGTGTAAGTGTTATTGGTGATAATAGTCTGTTAAATATGTCACTACCAGTATTGACATACAATAGTTTCATAGTTTGGAAATGGAATTGTGTCAGAACCAAAAAACCTGAAAGTGACAGCTCACAGTTTTAAGTGATGCTGAGATCTAAAAGTGGCTGATAATATTCTGCTCTTGTTGTAATGCACAGTGTATATGAGTGGGTCGTCACTGCTGGTGTTTGGGGCTCTATCACACGTGAATTTGGGATTTGTCAAAATCCACTTAAGTTAGTTTTATAAAGTCTGCTGCAGGCTCAAAAAGGTTGCAATTTTAAATTAATCATGGGCATTTTTTGTGTGTAGCAAGTTTGGATTCGGGTGCTATCTCCCATTCCCTTTAAATTATATTTCTCTTACATTTTCTAGGTAGTAAGAGAGATAGCTTCTCGTTTTAGTCATCATCATGTATGTTTAATGGAGCTGTGCCGTTTATGTAGGTGCATGTTACTCTAATAATAACTCCAGTAATCTGTCTCTCTGTCGGTGTGTGGCTAACATACTGTATCTACAAAACTGCATCTCAGTTTCAAAGTTTTACATTTGGCATGTGTATTGTTAAGGTCCCAAGGGCAGTGTCGAATTAGGTGCGATTTGGGGCCTGTCCCAATTCCTCTCCCTTAGTCCTATCCCTAGATAACAAGTGCTTGCTGGATAGTGTCCCCTCCAAACAGTCACAAGGGATAGGTCTAGAAATCTTCCCCTAGGAGTTGGGACACCACTTGCTACGTCATCAGCAGCCAACCAACATTATTGCAGTGACAAACAATATCAACTAACGTTATTATATTAACAACTGTTATCAACCAACATTATAATGTTTTCAGACATGACCTCTGGGTAGAATTCTGAGAATTTGCTTTGGAGTTTACCCGTAGTTTGCCTTTCACACATGCACAACACAGCGATACGGTTCTCTGTGCAGATGCATTCACAACAGCATCAAATCCTCCGCATTATTCAGGTGAGAGGGGGAGTAGCCAGTGCAGCAGACAGATGCAGGAAGTGACGTATTAACTCAGCTTCGTAGATCACGTAATAGTAGGGGTCGATGGGATGAAATAGTCTGAGATTTCTCGTTTGCTGCACCTCTCAGTGTGCCTGGTGTCATCAAAACATCTGCTTTTAACCCCTTGTGTTCACACATTGACATCTTCTGGATTTCTACAGATGTTATACTAGGAGGTCGGGCTGATAAAGTCTGTAGAAAGTGCAGAGCGTCTTGCTCGGACATTTGCATTCTCAAGCAAATGTCCGAGCACCTGTATTTTGACCACCTCCGGAGAAAATACAGAGGGTCGGTGGAGTCCGGTGCATGTCTGATAGCAGCTATAGTGACACATCTGACCACTTTGCAGGACAGACTGCTCTATTGATCAATATGCAGTCAGCACATTTTCATCGGCTATTTCAATGTATTGTTAGTCATGTCCATAGAAAGCAGTATCCCAGCAGCGAAAAAGTTACAACATGAGTGGGGGAGTTTGCAAAATTTGTGGCTTGTCAACCTTTCAAACTTCATATATGGGACACTGGAGTAACAAGCGTTACTCTCATTGAGACTGTTTACATGCTTGTTTTGACAGCATGAATAGTGATTGTACTGAAATGCTTGTTACAGCGATTCAATTAAATTTTCATTTGCCTCTGGATTATTATAAGATGGTTATTTTGCATCATTTCATACCTGCATCTATGTGCATTTTACCTGTTGATTCGCTTACTCTGTTCCTTTTCATCTACCCCTTCGTTTTTAGGGTGGAATACACCACTTTTAAAGGGGTGATTGAAGGGCTAGAAGGCCACTACCCCTAGATCACATAGCGAAATGGCACAACACTACCCCGCCACATGCAAAATGAAGTGGTAGGGCCAAGTGGTCAAGCTAAGGGATAAATTGGGACAGACAAACAATTGAACATCAACTTTTTTGCAGTTTCAAGCTGCTTTCAGACCTACACTGAACTTTATATAATGTCCGCACAGTCACAGGAGGGGCTATATGTGAGAGTTTAAATGTCCGAATGAGAGCCTCTGGACTTTCTCTAGAGTTTCTACAGCCAGCCCCCCAGTAAGAACTCCAGAGACTGTCCGAATGAGCCCATGTGAGAATACAGTTGGAGATCCTCTGCAGGATTCAACATGTTCGAGTGTTTGTCTTGATGTTTCCAACATGCGACAGATGCGGAAAAAGAAAAGAATACAAATATCTTAGGCTGAAAAAGTAGTACCAGTCAGAAGACACTGACAAAAATGTAATGAGAGGAGAGCTTTTAGTGATAAGGGCCGACATCTGTGTTGATGTGCTGTAAACAAAACGTGATATCCGCAGCATAGTAAATATGTTATGTCCTCCCACTGCCTACTGCGTCACCCCTCATCCTGACGTGAGAATCTCCTGCTGCGTTGTTGATTTGTGAAAGGCAAATACCGGAGAAAGTCGGGAGGCAATTGTACAGACATTTTCTGGAGTTCATGTTTGAAATCGACTTCAGAAATAAAGCCACCAAACAGACACTCTCTTAGTCCTACTAGTTATGGAAAGATCCTTCATTCATTTTTTTGACTGACTTAAATGTGTCTTGTCCTCCAGCTGGGTAAGATGCGACTCACAGTGCCATGCCGGGCAGTGACCTGCTCTCACCTGCAGTGTTTTGATGCTGCCCTCTACCTACAGATGAATGAGAAGAAACCCACCTGGATCTGTCCTGTGTGTGACAAGAAGGCTGCATATGAGAGTCTTATCATTGATGGGTTAGTTAAAAAAATTAAGCCACACACATACCATGACATAATAGTTGTTGCTGTGGCAGATTTAACAGTTAGTCAGGTGCAATAGTCTCATTAAATATTTCAAACAATTTTAACATTTAATATTTATTGTACATTTAAGTAGTGCTGAGTAGCAGTGACTGCATTACAATTATCATATTTTAGATTTTAAAGTAATAATTAAAGATGTGCTTGATATGTGACAAACATGTAATTTACATTTTTTCTGGTCAAAATTACATTTTACAGATATCTTTAATTATTGATATGCTTAATTCCTTTTTCACGAGTAAGAGTAGCAATTGCAGATCTCTTCAGTGGAATTTTCACATATTTAAAAAGGAGTGACTATTACAAATGTTTGTTCCAATTTCAGATATCAACAATGTAATTTTGACATGTCAAGAAACCAATCTACAAATGTTTTCATAATTTGCATGTGCATATACTTTAACCTGGGCTTGCAGCTAAACCTTTCTGTTTAGCTTATTTTACAAATTAGGGTTTTGTCTAATTTGCTGAAGAGTAACAGCTGTGGATATACAAGGCTTCTACCCCATCAACAGTATGAGGGAAAAATGTGCACAACTGTGAAAATCATTCTTTATTTCTCCTCTTTCAGAGGGCAAAATGTAGATGGCAGCTCATCATTGCAGTTATTTTAATGATGCCATCAGTGGCAGGTTACATACTTCAGTTAATGCTGAGAAACTAATTATGTGAAGTGATTTAAGACCAAAATAAAACTTAAGAAGGCTTTGATTTCACCGTCAGATAAATATTTAAAGTCTATGTAAAGTAGTGAGAATCAGGTATTCTGAGTTTGTCACACCACAAAACAAATGTGTAATTGTAAAAAAAATTCATGAATGTAGGGTTTAAAATCATTTGAAAAAGGAAGCAGTATTCTTCACTCTAAAATGCTGGGGGTGTGTCATTTGAAGTTTGGCGGTTTAGTCTACACCAAGGTCTAACTGACTGCTTTCACTACAAAGATGGAACTGCGACACGTCTCCCTGCCCAAGGGTTAGGGTTAGGGTTAGGGTTAGCCCCAGCAGACACAACGTCTCAAAGTCAGGAGGAAATCATCTGGTGGATTGTTTATTCCCTACGGAGTTTCCTTGGAGCTGCTGGCCGTCGTATGTCCGACAGATAAACCGACTTGACCATCGACGGTACCGTGAGTGCCCTGTACATATTGTTTAGAACGCTGTTGTTAATGACTGCAACACCGATGCTTCTCTGTCTGTTTACTACTGTTTTCCGGTTTATGAATATCCATGGTAAAACTAGATTATTTTTGCTGCATAATTTTTTTGTTACTGGATTAGCTGAACTGTGTTGGGCCTTTGGGGAGACTGAAGTGGACTTGTAAATATTTGGACTTAACTCTGCACTGAGACTGTGGGAGACACACACACCCTCATCTCTTTCCTATTCTTTGGTTATTTTTGGTTATGTAGTTTTATGTGAAGTCAAGTCCAACATGTTCTTCAGCCCAGAGCCCCCACCCCCCCACCTCGCTTTTTCTTACGCACCCACTACAAAACTGGAACCATAATATAACAAATACCTGCGAATGAAAAAGCAGGACCATACACATAGAAGACAACGACAAAGATGTCAGAGTTTGTGGTGATGAGGCAGTGCCTGTGTCGATATAATGTCAACAAAAACGTGATCATATGCAGCGCTTGATGGCTGCACTGCAGATCTGGTGTAGGTTTTGCGGGTGTCTGTTGTTTACACAGGCTGCGTGACTGCAGCAAAGCTGCAATGTGAGGTTTCTGACATGATTTCTGTATTTTCCTTGAATAAAAGTGAGGCTATGTACTCAACTAAATTTCAAAACACTATGCAATGAAGCTGTGCATCTTCCAGTCCTGTGATAACAATCAAAACCTTGTTAAAACAAATGACTAGATTCTCTCAACAGAAACGACAACAAAGTGTTGCAAATATTTATTTTTGTGACATATTCAACAGACATTGAAACTGTGGCACTTCGACCCGCAACACAAGCAGTGAGACTCATTACTGAGGCACGCTGCTCACGCAGGCAGTGTGGCAGCTCTGACCTGGTAACATGGGCACCTGAATGAAAAGCCTGTTGTTCCACGTTGAGCTCACGCAGCTCGATTAGCTTAGCTTGTATCACCAGTTATTACACAATTATCTATGGTGGAGTTTTTTATTCTTCAGTTTATTCTTGGAAATCCTGAACGACTGCTCAGATGTGGATGAAATCAAGTTTCAGGAGGATGGAACGTGGTGTCCCATGAGACCAAAGAAAGAAGCGGTCAAGGTCCCATCTCAGTCAGTTCCAAAAATTGACAGTAAGTTCTGTAGTTTTAAGCCGATCCAAATCTTGAACAAAATTATTTTGGGAACAATCCACATAGAGCTTCGTTGTTGTCCTAAAACTATTTAAATGTTCCTTCATCAACATGAACACACACACACACGTTTATTATGAGTTAGTCTCATACAAAGTCCTGCTGCCAGAAATACTGGCCAGTTGTTATACAAGGAGAATACATGAACTTTTGTAAAGATTGTAGAAAACAGTGAACTTGAATGCTATGGACAGAAAGTCGGATAGAAAGAGGCTAATCAAATTTTTATTGCGTCGTTTGTGGAAGTTGTTGACATGTCTTTTATCCTTTGTCTTTTACCTCAGCTCCTTTGCGCCAGTCGTCAGTGGTGCCCCATTCTACTGAGCCCAGTTCCACCAAGAAGGCTGATGTGATTGATCTTACTCTGGAGAGCTCCTCATCTGATGATGATGAGGAAGACACAGACCCTCCACTGAAGAAACATTGTGTTTACATTTCCAATAATGAGGAGATGCATGCGAAGGGGTAAGCAATGTTATTTTGTAGAACAAGAGGCAGAGCAGCATGTAGCAACCTTGTTCCCTAAAAGAAACAAACAAAAACATTTTTTTTCATATCCATGTTTTAGTCTAAAATATTAAAGCCTCAAGTCTACAATATTAATACAATATTATGGTTGTCAGTATTTTCTACAAAGGGTAAGTTAGAATACAAAAGTATTTACTGAAAAAAATGACGAGTGACAGATGTTTGTTTTTCCTCATCTGAACAGCTACTCTAGAGTATATAGAGATCGCCGATCAAACTAATTAGGGGGAATATCAACTGATACCTGAGCACCCTTATTTTCTATCACTGTTGCCACCCAGTGACATATATTTGACAACATTGTAAACCGAAAACGATTTGCTGTTCTGGATAAGATCTGAAGCACATTGCTGCAGACAGACCTTTGTTATGCAGCAACTACTGTTTCGACATAAAGCATGTCATCAGAGATTGCTGTTTTGTCTCAGAGTGTTGACCTACCAGCCCACTCTGCGCATGCCGAATGTCCAGTCCCTGGACCCGACGTATCTGACCTCTACGCTTGCTGACTATGCAGTCCCCTTTCATCCTTCTACTCTGGCTACCATCCCCACAGACATGCAAAGTGAGTCAGCTGGGTAGTATGACTGTCAGTATTGTCAGGAACAGGTGTTGCTGTTATTAAACAAATCTTATGTTTCTTATCTTTTAGGTCTGGATTTGTTTTCCTTAATTCAAGCAGATCCTCAGGTATGTTTTTTTTCTTTTTTCTTATTAAAAGCGGCATTATGCCTGACTGCTAGTTTATATTAATCTAATTAGGAGGCAACAGCAGAGAACAGCCTCAAATTGCTGCTTATAGTGGGACAGTCCTATACTACCTCAGAGATTTTATCAAAGCCAAATTCTTTCACACACATTGTAGGATTTGCATAGGTCTAGTCTCCACATTTGCATATGATAAATGAGTGTCAGTAAAGACTGTCAGTTCCAGCAAAAACTGTGGTTGAGAGATCTTGAGAGTTGAAAGGCACAAGGACTATTTGGTTGCTCTTTTTCTGCTCAACAAGCAATTAACATTACAATTGCTATGTTTCACAGAGTTAGTATGTCAGTATGATTTGTCCCATTCGTGTTTGTGGTCACTAATTATATGTTAGCAAGCAGGCAATGTTAAAATAAGTCACACAAGTTTGCCAATTTGCCATTTATTTGGATTGATGCAAAATTCAAAATAGTTTGCCAGATATCATTTTTACCCTGTTGTGTATTGGATGCAGTGTTTGTGTGTGTGGGGGCTGTTTGATTACTGATATTGTATACAATAAGGTTTGTTTTAGTTCAGCTTTGAACAGCTTGTTTTTCCTGCTCAGCATTACAGACCTCAGATGTTCCTGGATAACCTGACTAGCAGTATGCAAAGTGCAGCTGCAGCCAGCACAAGCTCAGCCTTGGTCTCTTCCAGCAGCCACTATGACACCACCACCCACACCGCCAGCTCCATCCACGAAACCCGGATCATCACAGGAGGAGGTGGAGGTGCTGGAGGAGGAACTGATAGTGGAATATCAGATATAATTTCACTAGACTGAGCCATGTCTCACTGGACCTTTTTAGGCCTGTTTTTGTGGCCTTTTTATCCTGGACATAACATATGATGAACAGGTACATCACATGCTCAATTTTACACCCAAACTGGTATACATGAGCACTTTGATGGCCTCAGCATTTTCACCAGGCATATATTTTTTTGCCCAGTTTTCATCTGCTGCCTATACATTTTTTGATGATAAATAGTCAGCAGTCAATTTCTCTAGACATTACCAATTATTCTTATTTGGTGTCATGCACTTGATCATTAGATACAATTTATACAAATTTGTTTACTTACATGAACATGTATGTCTGACTTCAGTCTATTCAATTGTGTGCCTCATTAGCATGGGAGTGTCAGGATGAAGGGAAGAAGAACTTGGACTGGAGCATGATCTTGTTTCATACATCTTTGCATCTTCAGAATGGTTGGAAGTAGAAAGGCACTTTGTGAAATAGACTTGTGGACTGAACACTGTTGATGGGTTTGTTTCTTTGTTTTTATTGTATCTGCTGGCTTTCTAAAGCCCTGTTTTGCCTTCCATTCAACCTGATGGAAGCATGGAAGGCTGAGTTTTTAGGTTCATGACATTACAGCTTTCTTTAACTATGTTTGATTTATTTTTTGTTCCATTGAAATTTAGACAGAGCAATAATAATTTAACTAGTGTTAATCAAAGTTGTAAATATAGTTCATATAATGATTCCTCTTGGTCCATATCACTACCACTCTGCCTCCCAAATTGAGTGTCCTACCTTTGTATCAATTTGTTTGCCAACTGCTTCTATAGGAGTTGTTCAAAATGTAAGAAAATATGACATAATTGTTTTCTTTCAGATTTTCAGATGGACATGAGTCTCATGTTTTAATGCTGCCTTCAAATGTGGTTGTGGCTTAAAGTCCATGTGAACGCCCTCCTTTTGATGTATTTACAACATCGGGAGGCCAAAGAAGTTATTTTTTTTGTTGAATGGAAAGTTTGTCTTGAAATTTGTTGTTTAGTCCTTTGTCTGAATTTTATAATATGTTGAAGGAAAATGTTAATAGTCCAACAGTTTTCATCTGTCATTACGTCAGTACATTTCCTGCAATGTTACACGCGTGCCAGCTTGCTTAATTGTTAGCTTCTGTGGCCTCTAGACATTGACAGTTATGTTAACATGAGCCTCCATGTTTTTATCGCCTGGCAGCATTGTTCTCAAGAACACTTGAATGCCAAGCACACTATGTACATGACCTCCCACATTGTATCCACAAGCTCACAAGTTCCATGTGAAGGCAGCATATGTATTGAGCTGGAGTCTGTGATTAGCCTAGCTTAGCATGAAGACTGAAAGCAAGGGGAGTCAGCAAGCATGATTGTCCACAACACAAAATTATGATTAACAACACCAGATAAGCTCATGTTTCTCATTAGTTTGCTCCTTACTCAATTATAAATGCAAGAACCATACTTTGTTGTTCTAGTGGGATTTAGGTGCTGCCCCTTGCTGGCCATTTCCCCCTGTTACCAGTGCTCATGGCTAGACCAAACACATCCAGACAAAGACATGAGATCCATATCCATCATATCATCTATTTCTAGGAAATTGTCTAAAAGTGTATTTCCCAAAATACTGAACTGTGTGTATCAGCTTTGACAAGTATGAAGCTGTCGAGATATTTTTTAGATCACGTGAAGTATGAAGATAATGCTGCCAAAATTCTGACTTACTTGCCTTCAGTTAAAAGTCCACTTTGTAAATCTTCTGGACGTTGACCTCTTCTTTTTGCCCGGGGTTGAATGTTAATGATGCTTTATGTTCTCAATAGACATGATATGGACATTTGCTTAGCATTAACATCTACACTACACAGTAAGAAGCAACATACAGGGCAGCTACAAAACTACATAATCTGGATCGCTTACTGTTTTTATGGACTCCAGCCATGAGTAGCTCAATCTCAGGGAACTACACTGCTATTCTGGGCTTGACAAATTCATTGAAGTAAAGTACAGACACATAAATAACCCTTTTGAGAAGAAAATAAGTCACTTGTTTAAGGAATAGGTTTGTTTTATGTGAACATGTGTTTGTGATGATTCAGTCTCCACAGAATTTAGCTTATGCTTTGAAAAATGCTATTTACATTTTTCAGAGTCCATTTTACTTTGCATAATGCACACAAAGGAAATAGTCTTGAATTGAACTAGTATGACAAATGTTAGTAAAGATGTTACTAGATTACATTCATCTTCATTATAATGGTATTAAGGCACAAATCTGAGCGACAACTTAAAATCTGGATATCTAATACCAAATCTGTCTGCATGAAGACATTTTGGAAGGTGAGAAAATTATTTTTAGTTTTGGTGAACCAACGTGAAGCAAGTATAATTGTGTAATCCAAAGTTCAGCAACACAATCAAAGTCTTTCCCCACATGTGCAGCACTTTTATTAGTGGAGAGTTTGCACAGAGGCTACCGTTTTACTGATGAGACCATTACCTGCAGGCAGATGTTGGTACTGTAGATCTATGTGTTATGTTATTTTGGACTCTTAATACTTTGTAGATTTTGAAACACAATCCAGAACAGTACCACATCTTGACAAACTCCGAAAAAGTACTTTTTTTATTTTGTTCAAATAGTTATTACAGAATGATTCAATACAAATTTGTTTTTGTTTTCTTGTGTCTGTGAACCTGAGGCATTTTGAGCCTTGGTAATGTATCGGTATTTTTATGATTAAACGTTTTCTTTTGTCTATTCAGTTATAAGTCTGTTGCCCTTGGAAGTCTTGCAACAAGTGTTATTTTCAGGAAATGATGACATGTCTGTTTGACCCAAATGCTGTCTTGTCAGATTAGAGGGTTTAAATATCACTTCAGTCTGGTTTAGAGAAAGTTTTTACTTAGGGACTTAAATTCCAGTCAAACCAAAAGAGATTTGACCAGACAAAGAAAAGGGCTCCTCTTATTCCACAGGGGGGCAGTACAACCTCAGTCAGTGACACACACCACTACTCTTAACAATGAAACAGATACAATTTGTACATTGGTGAAATAAGCCCAAACCACACATGTTATATGGAATTTCATTCAGTGATGTTTTTTTTTATTACATTTTTTCTTCTATTCATGTCGGTTCAAACTAAGAACTAACATCCAACGTTTGTCATTATGGTCTGACAGACATGGCTGATTCAGATGAGCTGAAGTCAGAAACTACAACATGATCAGTAGCTTTCTTCTAGACATCAACATAAACTAATGCCTCTGATTGGATGAACACATCAATCACTAGGCAACTCTGGACAAAGACTAAATTAATATAGATTTTGTAAACTAGAAAATTCATCCTAAGATATTTTTGAATGTGTGCTTGCTGCCGGTTTGAGAGAAACTCTTTCATTTTGAGAGACAGAGACACACACACAAGCATACAAGCATTTCAACCACCTGCGCTAAACAAACAATGTTGCTGAACAGTTATGAAAGTTGTTCTGTTAAAGACTTCAACTGTTCTCTATGCTGGCTTCTTGGCCTCTGTTAGAGAAAGGGAGAGGACTCAGTATACAAACAAAAAAACTAGAATCAACAAACTTTAAAGATAAAACATACTGAATATACTGATGAAATTAAATAGTTACAAAATGATTTCACTAATCAACTATTGCAACAATACTTTCTTTTAAACCTGTTTACACTATTTACACTTAACAAAGGATTACATCTTTTTTTTCAGCCCTCTTCTTCTGCATCGGAACCATCCACTGGTCATGTGGCATATATAAGTGCTTAAACAGATAGTATATATAGCCATAATATCGACTGGCCATTATTACGATTACGGGGCTGGTGACACTGACTGCACCAATTGCACGGTCTACGAACACAATAGTATTGGCCTGCAGGTTGTTGTGTGTTTGGCCAGTGTAAGTCCTCAGCCCCACCGTAGCGGTGCCATCCTCACTGGAACACAACGCTCATCCACAGCCTGTTAAATATACGAGTATATCAAAATGAGAAAAACAATATCACAGACACGAAATTAACAAATTTGTCACAGTGTAATTTGTCACAAAAAGGCTCAACAGTTGTTGCTCTGTTGCTCTGGTGCTACTAGGGTGCTGGCCTGTGATCCAGACCAAGTCTCAGTAGAGCAGAAGGGGGGAATTAACATACTGCAGGAGAACATTAAGAGCCGACTGACAACCTGACGACTTCAAGCAGGACTTGGCGCACCTGGAAAGAACACACTCTGATCCAAACAGACATGATCCGATAGCTATTACATCTGATATCCCAGACCATTGAGCAGCCACAATACCAAATGGATGTGAGCCCTCCAAAATGGAAAGAAGTGGACAACACAGTAAGGCAGGTAAGAGTGTTATCAGCCCCAGGTCCGAATACAGGGTATACAAGAATGCTTCTGATGTTCTATGCTTCTTGTGGAAGTTAATGAGTGGCATGGGTGAAGCAAACAATACCCAAAGCTTGCTGCAGAGCTAGAGGAGTAGTGATACCAAAACAGGAGGAATCCTCAAACATCAGCCAATTACAGCCCATCAATCTCATCAATGTAGAAGGCAAGAACTTCTTTAGCATCATAGCCCAAAGGCTGACAAGCTATCTGGTTAAAAACAAGCTGGTAGATAAAAAAAAAGTCCCAAAAGCTGGAATTCTAGGGTTCTCTGGATGTTTAAAACACACTAGCATGATCTGGCACCAAATCCAATCAGCCAAGAGTGAGACGAGAGATCTACATATCATCTTCCTTGATCTCGCTAATGTATTTGGATCAGTACCAAATAGTGTCTTATGGGCTGCTTTCGACTACTTCAAAGTACCAAAGCCCATCATCAATTTTTATTAAACCCTACTTTGAAGATCTGCAATTCTGCTTCATGACACCAAATTTTACCATATAGCAGCGTTTCAAAGTAGGCATAATGGCTGGCTGCACTATCCCCCACTAGCTTTCACCATGGTGATGGAGGTGATTATTAGAGCTTCAAAATGCGTAGTAGCTGGTGTGCTACAAAAGTCGGAGGTCTGATTAACACCAATCAGGGCCTACATGGACTAAATGACAACATTGACCACAACAGCACCATGCACCAGATGTTTGCTAGGGAAACTTGAAGAAAACATCACATGGGCCAGAATGAGAATCAATCCATCAAAATCAATAAGCATCTCAAAAAGCAAAGGTAGGAGTAGATCATAGGTTCTACATTAATGGAAAACCCATTCCAACAGTGTCTGAGAAACAGATTCAAATCCTTGGACAATGCTACGATGCAAGCCTCAAAGACTGCGAGCAGGTCTAGCAACTGAAGCAGGATGTCAATAGTGGCCTTAAAAACATCGACCAGTCCATGCTTCCTGGCAAGCTAAAGCTCTGGTGCTTACGATTTGGCCTGTTACCCCCACTAATGTGGCCACTTACAGTAGTCAACGTTCCCCTCACAAGAGTTGAGAACATGGAGAGAATGATCAACTCCTTTGTGAGAAAGTGATTATAATTCCCAAGGTGTCTGAGCAACATCGGCCTGTATGGACACGGCATGCTGGAGCTGCCTATCTCAAGTCTCGTAGAGGAGTTTAAATGCACCAAAACAAGGCTGGAGATGGCCCTCTCAGAGTTAGTAGGGAATCTGTAGGAGTTAGCTGCTGCTGTTCAGACACAGGGGACACTGGAGGAGTCACCTGCTTCAGCAGCTCAGACACAGGGGACTCTGAAGGTGGCAGCAGCTGCGGCAGCTCAGATACAGATTTCAATGGATGGCAGCTCCGTCCTGGTGATGTGCTGAACAGACTTCACCACCCTCTGTAAAGCCTTACGGTTCAGGGCGGTGCAGCTGCCATACCAGGCAGTGATGCAGCCAGTCAGGATACTCTCTATTGTGCACCTGTAGAAATTGCAGAGAACCCTGGAATCCATGTGGAGCCTCCGCAGCCTGCAGAGAAAGAAGAGCCGCTGTCTGGCTGTCTTCCTGATTGAGTCTGTGTGATGGGTCCAGGTCAGGACCTCACTGATGTGAACCCTGAGGAACCTGAAGCTGCTGACTTGCTCCACCGTAGACCTGTTGATGGAGAGGGGGGGGTGTTCTACTCCCTTTCTTTTCCTGTAGTCCATGATCAGCTCCTACGTTTTGCTGACGTTGAGATTGAGGTTGTTGTCCTGGCACCAAGATGTCAGGGCTCTGACCTCATCTCTGTAGGCCTTCTCATTGTCGACAGTGATCAGGCCTATAACGGTAGTGTCATCAGCAAATTTGATGATGGTGTTGGAGCTGTGGGTGGCCACACAGTCATGCGTGAACAGGGAGTACAGGAGAGGACTGAGCATGCAGCCCTGGGGGGTGTCGGTGTTGAGAGTCAGGGTGGAGGATGTGGTGCAGGAAGTTCAGAATCCAATCACAGAGGGTGGTGTTGAGCCCAAGGTCTCTGAGCTTGGTGACGAACTTCAGGGGCATGATGGTATTGAACTCTGAACTGTAGTCAATGAACAGCATTCACACATGTTTCCCTCTGGTCCAGGTGGGAGAGGGCATCTGCAGCCGACCTATTTGGCCTGTTGGCAAACTGAAGTGTGTCCAGTGAGTCAGGGAGGGAGGAGGTGATGAAGGGTTTGACTAGCCACTCAAAACACTTCATGATGGTGGAGGTGAGGGCTACTGGGTGGTAGTCGTTCAGGCAGAGGGTTTTCATTTTCTCCGGAACAGGGACAATGATGGTCTCCTTGAAGCATGTGAGGACTACAAACTGGAGAAGTAACAGGTTGGAAATGTCTGTGAACACATCTATAGCTGATCTGCACACACCTTGAGAACTTGCATGTGTTAATCCGCTGGATATTACAGGGGGGCAGCAGTCCTCCTGGGCCTCTTGTATCTCCACAGCCAGGGAGTTGCTCTCAAAGCGAGCGTAAAAGTCATTCAGTTCATCTGGGAGAGATGCAGACATCACCGCAGCATTGCTGGTCTTTCTATTGCAGTCTGTGATGGTTTTTAGTCCAGCCCACAGGTTCCTTGTGTGTGAGCCCTGCTAGTGAGACTCCACTTTGTCCCTGTACTGTCTCTTAGCACTGGTAATAGCACTGCTAATAGCACTCCGGAGTGCGTACCTGGACTTCCTGTACTCCTCCAGATCACCTAAGTAGTAGGCGTTGGTCCGTGCTTTAAGTTAGGCATGGACGTCACCATTAATCCAGGGCTCCTGGTTTGGTAATGTTCATACTGTAATCCTCACTACGACATAATCAACGCATTTGCTGATGTAGCAGATGACCGCGTCCGTGTATGTGTTGATGTTGTTGTCCTGGAACACACACCACTCCGTTGTGCTGAAGCTGTCCCGTAGAGCCGGACCACCGCTGAATGGTACAAGTTACCAGTCTGTCATGTTTGAGTTTCTGCCTGTAGGAAGGCAGCAGCAGCAGAACTGAGACGTGATCTGATTTGCCGAATGGGGGAAGAGGGAGGGCCCTTTATGCATCCCGGAAAGGAGTGTAAACATGGTTGAGTGTGTTCTCACCACGTGTAGGACAGCTGATGTGTTGATGGTATCTGATCATGAGGTGCTCCAGGTCCGGAAAACAGCCCAAACAAATAATATCCACATCTGAGCACCACAGATTGTTCACCTTGCAGCAGACACCTTCTACTTCCTCCTTCTTCCCCGAGTTTATTGTCCGGTCCTGGCGGTGAATGGAGACCCCTCAGGAACAATGGTAGAGTCCAGGATCGAGGGGTCGAGTCAAGTCGGTGAAAACCATAACGTTACAAAACGTGGTTGAAAAACCATCCTGCTCCGAAGTTCATCCAGCTTATTATCCAGAGACTGAACATAGCCAGAAGAATACTCGGTAGTGGAGGCCTGTTTCCTCAGCCGGACTAGGATGCCGGCCTGCGACCCTTGTTTCCTTCGTCGCCTCCGTGCTCCAGGTACAACAGTTAAACACCACCATGGGTATTCCCCTTTGTTTAATGGTGGTGGTGAAAAAGTGTTGTCCACAGTCGACCTGATGTGCAGAAGTTGTTGTCTATCATATTGTATGATACGGCTCGCTTGGTCATTGTGCAAAATGCAGAATAAATAACAAAAGACGTCGGCCTCAGCGTGCCGTGTGCTCAGGAGCACCATGTTCCTGTTTGGGGTGGGCGTGAATGCGAACTTGGATGAGAACACCTCTCTTCCCTTGACCGTGAGCAGCCCGGTCGGGAGCTCGGCCTTGTTCTTCCAAACCATGCCAACCATGGTGAGCTTCCTCTCCAGGAGCTGTCACGCAAGTTCGTAGGAGGTGAAGTAATTGTCGCATGTGAGAGAACCTGTTCTCTGGTGAAACGCTCCTGACGTGATATCGTGCCATAGTCCGGGAGGGTGGCACACGGAGAATGATGCGCCGGCTTCTTTGTGGGTCTAATGTACCCCCCTAGATTACAATTGGAATCAGGTGTGGGTCTAAATGACCCCACAGAGCACCACAGTGCCCTCTCTGGGGGTCTAAATGACACCCCAGGAGAATCAAGAATGATAATCCATTGGTCTCAATTACCCCAGGAGAATTGGATAATGACAATCCTTGGGTCACCCTAACCCTAACCCTGACCGGCCAGGGCTTGCGGATGATCACACGCATGCACGCACACACACACACACACATACACACACTGTCTTCTTCTCAAATTCATCTCTTTGTTTTGGGAATCGCTGTACTGCTGTGGTTGAGCCTCTTAGCATGCTACCGTTTCAAATGCTGCAATCGTCAAGATGCCAATATGCAGCAGGTATTTTAACAAGCTCAAACAGGAACTGTAATTGTGATTTCTCAAGCAATGGGTCATGTCTGCTCCAAGCGGAAGCTACAGTCAAATTACTAATATAAATAACAAAATACATACTCAGAAAGGAGAATATGAATAACAAAATAAACCCAGCACAATTAATAAATCATCACATAAACAAACAGCATAAACAAACAAGTTAGTGGTCAGTTCGGCATCCAGTGTGCTCCGGCCATAACAGAGTCATATATGTTCGTTTGTTGTTAGAATTACACAAAATATGTTATATGGTGGGATGATAACTTCCGCTGTATTTAATTGTGCAGGAGCTGGAGAGAATAGTAGTATTTACATGAAGGCTCTGTTTCTCTGTCTGTTTATCAGAATAAGCAGAGGTTGTCTATAATAAGATCCCAGTGTCACAATGTCTTTCCTGTCACACACAACACAGATCAGTCACACAAGTATAAGAGCGAAATCTATCTACCTTTTTTGAGTCATTGTTGTGTGTAACCATTGTCTTCAGATGATTGACTGTCTGTCTCAATCTGTTCTCTTCAGACCATCTAACACTTTGGAACAATTTAACTTTGGGAGGTTCTCGCAGTTCCACAGCAGCAATGAGGCACCTTCACAATTTCTCCCTCTGTTTCAGCTTTTTATGCCTGGGCCACACTAGCTGCGAAATGGCTTTCTTTTCATGTCAGTGTCTTTGTTAACAGATTAGCGAGGCCACACTGCCTACAATCCAGCCGCGGTTCAACCATGGTTGCAATGCTACTCTTCTAGAGATTCGAGGTCTCGCTTATTTTCTAATATATTATATAGAAGTTATTTCATAGGTCTGTTAACCCGTAGACACAATCTTAAGACACAATGACCTTTCAAAATAATAGCTCTGTAATTCAGTGGCCACCACTTTTTGGACACTGGTCTAATTTATCAGAGAAGCCTATATAAGAAGATTTGTTGGGTAGCTGTGACTGTGAGGTACAGTGGGTCATCCACTAACCTAAAGGTCAGCAGTTTGATCTATTCCGCATGCCGAAGTGCCGTTGGCTAAGATACTGAACCCCAAATTGCCCTTTGTGCCTGTGCCGACAGCGTGAGTTATGTATCACTTAGAGAAATGTGCTGCACATAGAACACTGCACTGTATGAATGTGTGTCTGAATGGGTGAACGGCAAAACTGTACTGTAAATAGCTTTAAGTTGTCATCAAGATTAGAAAAAACTCTTGAATGACAAGCCCCACCCCCTCTGACTTTAAGGTGCTGTTTGTTTTAGTCCATTTTTATTAATATTGAACAAATTTGACACTGCACATTAACAATACACTTTTCAAGTGTGAAGCCGATATGATTAACAGTTCTCAAAGGGGGTGTTCCATCTACAGTCAGAAAGAAAGACATTTGTGGAATTTGTAGGTATATTTCAAGACTAGAAAAGTGCTATATAAATACAGACCATTTACCATTTACCATTTACACTCATTTACAATTTGCAATGCACATAAAAATCTATCTGAAATTTGATCCCCATCTGAAGTCTAACATGCTACGCAACACTCACATATGCACAGAGACACACACAAACTTTAGCAGAATTCCTTTAAGAAGTAAGGATCAGCAAAAATGCCCTTAATTTGAACAACAACAACACCACCCCACACAAAGTCTCTGCAAGGCTCTAATTGGTTCCTACAAAGACGGAAATATAAGTAGTTACACACCTACACTTGCCATAACAGTGAACCTTTATTAAGTACAGAATAGCTCTGACTGGCAGCGAATGGAAAGATCCCAATTATTGGGGGAATGAAACAGCAGCTGTTGCTTGTTAGGTTTTTAGCTGCTGGAGGAACTCGTTCCTATGGGAGTTTCGCTCTCACATCTGTGTGGGAGCCTTGTTTCCCATGTCAGCCTCTGTCCTCCATACAGCTCTGGTAAATGAGCAGTTATAAATCAAACAATAAGCAATTATTTTCTTCATCACTTAAGCTATGCGGCATAGGGTAGTTGTACACTTTTATTCATGTTTTTTAAAATGTATATTTGCTCAAGTATGTGCGGACTTGTGATCTGTACTTACAATTTGTGAGGTAGTTTAGTGACCATTGCATGAATCAATTGATTATCACTGTGAGAATCCAGAAGAAATGACACCAAGCAGTTTGAGACCATTTTCAGCACATACAAAATGTGAGGCAATTCTTTCATAGAAAAATAGCATAAAGCCAGTCAAGGAAATTAAGAACTTGAAATGACTGAAATGAAAGAGTTATTTTGACCAGTTTCTCTGACTCGATTTTCCAACATTTTGTAAAATATGCTTGTTTGGCATTAAAATGTAGTCATATCAGAGCATCAGTTTAATGTCAGTGTGCCATGTGTTTGACCTAGCTCAGTATGTAGCTCTGTCAAACTGAAAAGACAGTGTTCATGTCAGTCCAGAGCCAGGTGTAAAGGTAGGACCCAGATGCAGAACAATACACAGCATTAAAGGTAAATTCCAATAGCATAAAGTTTATTATTCAACTCGTGTCTTTTATTGTTACTTTATTTTACTTTTATTGTCACTTAATAGTTGCTACCATTGTACATGTTGGAGTTGACCTTTAATGTAGTGTTGTGCACAGGAAGGTGCAGATTTGATTATTGGTTAATTGTTGATAATCATCGAATATGATTGCTAATATTAATTAATCTTTATAAAATGAACAGTGAAGGTTTGAGTCTGAACACTGACTGTCAATCCAGCCGTATTTACACACATAAGCACAAATAATCACAAACACTGGCTCTTTAACTACAAATATAATTAATTTAAAACAGTAACATCAATTCACATCAACAATAGTTGAGTCAATAAATATCTACTGTACTAAGGGCACTACCAACACAAGCACCTATACTATAAGGCATGTATTCCCAAAGTGTGGTGCGCGAGCTGCCTCTAGGGGGTGTGCGCAAGAGGAAAAATGTAATGGTGGTCTAATGGTGTAATAATTACACAATTACAATGTAATTTTTTTAAGTGGGATTTTTCACAAAATAAAAACATGAATTATAAAAATTCCCTTTGTAAAATTTTAATTCAAAACTTAATTTAATAAATAAATGTACTGTGGTATATTCAGCTAACGTAAATTGTTAACATCGGGGTAAATCATAATGACCTGTTTATAAGCTAGGGGGCCCTCGTTCCTGGATTCTCAGGAATCCCTGGTTCTTATTCCAGATAGTACTCCTTAAATTCTCTCCCTCGGAAAATGCTCTTTGACCTGTTCGATGGTGAAGTTTCCATTCCTTATATGAAGCATGTCTTTAGGGGCCCCTATGTGTGATGTCATTGTATCTCAAGTCTTAGGCGAAAACATCTTCCCTATAAGAATGCTTGTCCGGCACCGGCGAGGCGGACTTCTGCATTGGCTGAGAACGTCTCCGGGTATACCATGGTACCCGTCCTGACCTGTAAACTTCTGTGTAATAAACCTTATTATTCAAGCAAGAACGGTGTCCGTGAAGATTCCTTCATCATCATCTACAACATCACTGCTGCCTAAAGATACAACAGTACCCAAAATGCACTTCAACTCCTGACATCAGACTGTTTTTTACGTACACACTAGCTAGCCTAGCTTGTGGCAGCTAACTTCATTCATTCAGTTCATTCAGTTCATTCATGCAAATATGCACAACTGGCTTAAATCGTGGAAACTGTCAAGTGGGACATCTAAAGTTATCAGTCAGAGCGGGAGTCAGAGAAAGGTGAGATGGAGGAGACCGAAAAGGAGGAAGGATAGCACAGAAAAATCAGGAGCACATAGGCCCATCGCCGAGGCAATGAGAGTGAGCATCAGACCGGAAGAAAAACAAGGAAATATGATGAAAATTATCTGGGTCTGGGCTTCACTTGGATTGGCAATGCAGATTGCCCAAAGCCACAGTGTGTGGTGTGCAGTGAGGTTCTGGCTAACAGCTGTCTGAAGCCCTCTTATTTACGTTGCCACCTAAACACCAAGCATGCCAGTGTAAGTCAAAAGCCCCTTACATTTTTTATATCGAAATTCGAGGAGTTGCAAAACTGCCCAAAACAACTGCAGTCTCATTCATGCGTTGGGTCTACACAAAACACACTACGGGCTTCATATCTTGTCAGTTACCAAATAGCAAGAAAGGGGCTATCTCACACAATCGCCGAAGACATATGCTTGCCAGCTGCCAAAGAGATGGTCGAACACTTTCTTTCCTCAACCGCTTTTTAATAGATCTACTAAATTCCTCCACCTCACTGAAATAGTCATTCATGATCATGGCTGGGTTAAAATATTGGTAACACTTAATACTTATATTAAATAACATTACCACTTCTTAATTAATGTAGGTAAACAATTGATAAAGATTTTAGGGAATTTCTAGGTAAACAGGCAGCTGTCCTGGGCAATTCAAATGCCACGTTGCTCTAGTAAATTTAGTAAATCTACCTACTAACTTGCCCGAGTCTGTTTTGTGACGCTCGCCAAAACTACCCAACTCCGTTCAAAAAGGCCATAATTTAATCATCGTAAAACAGACCGTCGACAGAAGCTGAATAAACCATCCTAGGTTGTGTGCAACAGGGAATCAGTCTGATGATAAATGCTGGAGAGTCTTGCAGGTAGAAAGGCAATCTGGCAATCTGGAGTATGTGTGATCGGTGCTTAAATAGTGGCTTTATTACTGATCAGGAGCAGGTGCTGACCGGCTGTGTGAGGAAAAGTGGGGGTGAGTGAGAAAAGAAGAGCTTAATGGAGCAGAACTGTGACCAACATCAATGACCCGCAGAGTTCTTCACCCACTGTATGCAGGGGCTGTCAAAAACTCCACAACATATACATACATACAACAAAGTATAATAATAAAGTGCCCTTTCATATAATATTGGTTTATGTTATTTGTAAATATATATATATATATATATATGATATATATATATGGGTTCTCCTAGTCTCCTAGCTCCTAGTCAAACTAGTGGTGCATGCTTAGATCTAATCATGGTTATCACTCGCACATGCGTACATCTGAAACATTGGTTGTGAGGTTCGCGCATGTGTACTTCTGAAACGTTAGGACTCTCCAGCTTTGCAGGAGGATCTTTCTCACTGTGACACCAGGCTTGTGACCATTCCTAGTTATATTATTATATAGGCTATTTATATTCTACTTGTGTGTAATGCCCTTGATGCATTGCATTTTTCCTTCACATTCCCTGTGCCCTTTTTTAACTACAGTGGGTCATCTACATGTGCAGTAAGTAGCTAGCCTGCTCTTATGACATTTTATCATTCAGTACATTAAATATTTTTGAACATTACTACTGTATTACTGAAAGGATGTTATTTAGTGTACCTTATCCTAACTTGGGCAGCTAACACCTCATGTAAGCTTTGACTGAAGTTCAAGAGTTATTTTCTCCAGCTATTTACCATATACAGTACTTCAATATGTATTAAGTATTTTCAGTATGAGGTGTTGTGCACCTTTCAGGCCACAGAGTGCAGTGAATGTTGTATCATGATAATCACAAAAATAAGAAATGACTTGGAGATTATAAAAAATTAAAATAAGCAATGCGAGAGACTCTTAGGCACCAAACATTGTGTAATTTAACTAGACCATGGACTGAGTCATTCCAAAGTCCACAGACAGCAGGTCTATTTAGACACTAAAATAACATGAGATCAACAATTGTGAAATTACGGAAACATTTACAAAAAAAATCAAAGGAATACAAAAGAATAAAATAGGCCTTTGTAATAATTAGTTGTTTAGTCATTCAATTTATAGCATTAAAAGTCCACAGACAGCAGAATTCATGACGACTCTCAATAGTTCAGAAGACACATTCTGACAGAGACTATGTTAAGCAGGCATGGGTTTTGTGCTAAGCGAGCTAAAGCTTAAAACCCAAAACCTCATTCAGAAAGAGAATATATGAGGGAACATTTTTATAAAATACATTTTTATTTTTATATTATTTTATGCACATGCTTTGGCAGATCAAGAGGCAGACACAGAGGCAAAAGTCAGTGTTGAATTTATTTTATAATTCAGGTTCAAGAAGCCAATGACAGAGCAAGGAGGCAGGCAGGTGAGGAGCATCAGAGGATGGCTGATGTACATGGCGTGGCGGGGACAGAGTGGCTGGTGAGCTGGAGGAGGCAGATTGTAGCTGGCATGGAGAACCTTGGAGCAAGGAGATAAACTGTTGGCTGGTTCACAGGTAACACGAGAGATATACTACAGATACTGTAAGAAAAAAACCCAATTGAGAGTCAGATAGCATAGCAACAAGCTGGAATCCTGAACTACAGGGGATGAGATGATTGAGACCAGGTGTGGAGGCTCAACACACATATTCACATACACACAAAGATGAGGGAGAAATACAATCAGTAGAAAACTCTTGATTGATGGCAGAGTCATGACAGAACAAGCAATATGTTTATTTTGTAAAGTAAAAGACAAACCAGTGTGTCTAATTTGCAGCAATGCAGTCACATCACACAGAGTAGAGCTGGTCATCCTCTAAATAGAAGTTGGCAGCCTCTACCATTCCATATGCCAAAGTGTCCTTGGGAAAGATACTGAACCCCAAATTGCTCCTTACAGCTATGCGGACATTGTTTGATTGATGTGTAATAGAGAAAGTCCTGCACATAGATGTATGTGAAATGTTGATTGGCAAGAACTCAACAGTAAAGAGCTTTGAGTGGTCATCAAGACTAGAAAACCAATAGATACAGACCATTTACATCCAAGCTGGAAACAATCAGCTTGACATGATGAATAGTAAGTAGTAGGACGTTGAAACCTCATTTAGGAGGAGAATTTGTGATGGAGTCTTGTTACTTCTGTAGATCTGCTAGAGCAAGACAAAGTAAAATTGCTGTATAGTACAGCAGATGGCCAGTGATGTTTTTTGTGAGATCCCTGCTGAGTTTGAAATTATTGTCTTTGCAAGCATGATATGGTAAGTGCAACTAATGGTAGCTTTATTTATATAGCACTTTTCAAAAACAAGTTTACAAAGTGCTTTACAAACATAGAAACTGCTAAATTACATACACAAAGACATAAGAAATCTAGGTGTAATGGAGTTGAAAAATGCACTTATTATTTCCAATTGACATTTGTGAATTATCATTTTACAACTTTGTGGAGTATTTGTGAATTTGATCTCTAAGTTATTTTCATTTAGTGTTGTTTTTGTTTATATTATCCGTGGGAACATGTTTGTAACTTCCGGGGGTGCGGGAAAGTCGTGTAAAAAGTGTTGTGACAGTCCTTTATTGTTTTTAGAAAATGTATTGTTTATGTTGTAATTCTTAATGCATATTGTTTACTGATAGTACTGCTACATTACCCATGTTGTTTTTTAGAGTTTTGATTGCTAATTTAAGTTTTATAGATGTTTTCATGAAACTGTTTTGGCGCAATTTTATCATGGCTTTCCGCCATGTTCCCTGTAACTAACATAGTATTGTAAACTATAAGGCATCAATTTCTTTGTGTACATTTTAGTATTTGTATATGTTTAGGAGCTGATTTGCAGACCAGAAAATACCGGAAGGATATTTATGTTTTTATATTTGTCCTTTGCAGGTATCTTATACTTTGTCAAATGTTTTAGTTTTGTATGTTTCTGTGTAGTAACCCTACTCCATGCATTATATTCTGACCAGTAGGTGTCACTGTTCATTCTTTTGTACATGGTTTTTCATTTTTTCTGGAAACATTTTATTGTTATAGATAAGTATAAAATGTTTCATTGTCAATTTGAATAGCTCTTGGCTACAGTTAGCAATGTATTAAAAGCTAAGTATAGACTGTAATATCGGATTAATGTATTTGTATGTGTTGTTATACACACAATGGGATCCACATTGCTGAGGGAGCTGATGTGCAGACAAGAAAATACCGGAAGGATATTTATGTTTTTATATGGTCCTTTGCAGATGCAATTAAATGCTGGAAAAGAGGACAACAAGGTTGCTTGTCTGATTCCCATGGAAGAATATATTTCATTGAGCCCTTACAGAAAAAGCTCTACCACCCTCAGTTTAACATCTTACCATGAGAACATAGAGATGAGCGGATCGGCTCTTATGACGACATCCATATCTGTACACATGCTTGACTCATCCGCTCATCACCCGAAGGAATTATTTTTTCCAATTTAGAGACCAACATTACACTCCACTTCTACTGGTGATAATATGGCAACATATTACACTTAAGAATCCTCATTTAATTAAATTGAAATTGATTTGAAGTAGAGTTCTTTGGAAAATTGAAATGATAACAGGTATTTGTAAAATCACAAAGCCCCCCTGGTGAAATTTTTGGAAAAAAATATTACATGCTGGGGATTGATTTAACAAACCAGACATTGGGGCAATATGTTCATACTTTTGAGTTTTTGTAAGAACTCAGGGTGCGGTATTTTGTTGGAGACGATTGATAGAGAGTCCTACAAATAATGAGTTACAGTAATCTAGATGGCTGGAGGCAAAAGCATTAATAACAGTTTCTGCATCACTGAATGTGAGAAAATTATAAAATGTTGGCAATACTCCTAATTTGACTAATAGCTGATTTGATGATATTGCTAAAATGTTTTGAGAAATTCAAGTCTGAATCAAAGACTACTCCCAGGTTTCTGGCCTCATGGGTGCACTGTAGACCCTGGGACACTAAGGAGTCATTTACAGCATTCCAAATCGAATCTTTTTGAATTATGATTGTTCAGCATCAGGAAGTTACAGCACATCAAGGACCTTTTATCTGCAATATAGGCTGTGAGTGAAGCAAAATGGCACATCCAGATGATTTTCCCATTCTGAGGAGACATGCAGTGATAGTAGTTTCTCTGTTTGAGACAATTTACTGATACAAACAGTGCAAAAGAAATTCTTCATGAATTCTTTACATTGTTGTATGATAGAAACACTATTATTTTTAAGTTGCTTGAGATTGTCTGTCACTGCCTTCTGATGGCATTTCTGCCAAGAAGGTAGTTGATAGTGGCTTTTTACAACCTTTCTTTGAAAATAGCTGCTGTTGTGGTCACAAATGAGGCCAATGATGCAATGAGAGCAGTTAGAATGATGCGGAACAGTAAATTTGTGGTCTGTGCATTAAAACAATTTGCTGAATCTCATTACAAAGCTATGTAAGGCTAAGGGGAGGTGCATATTCAGCTGAATCTCTACAGGTTCATCAGAACCTTACATATGGTCACATTGTTTTTACATTGTCATTTGTTGTTTTGAAGTATCAATCATAGCTGCATCAAATACCATCTTAAATCTTGTTTTTGCGCACATCCAGAGTTTGAAATGTCCATCTTATTGCGCTGATGTTTACTGCAGGACATGCAATTTCCAACCAGAAGAGGTCAGCATAACACTTCTGCTCTTCTTAAACGCCAATCACAGTTTGACTGATATGAGTTAATTACACTGGTCCCATAAAATGACTGTACATTAGTACCTGTCTAGTGTTTTAGTCTACACTAAACCACAGACCCAGCAGAGAGACTGTTGACAGGCAGAGAGACAAAGTACTGAAAAAGAGCAATGTTTGACTCATTGTGTCTATTGTTGTGTTGTGGACAAACAGTGATCATTACCAGGCAAAGCAGACTGACAGCTGTGTATGCTGAAAAGAACATTTGTCATTTTCATTCCATGTTGCCGCTCTGAGTGTTTTAGCATATTTACATGTTAAATGTTCCATATCAGTCCAGCGGATACTATGCCATGTGCACACAAGTCTGAGCTCTTTAATCAGTAGCTCTGCTTGTCCTCTTACAATCACCAAACGTGCCTTGTTGAGAGCTCCTATTATGCTTTGTAATATAGTAAATAAAACATTAAATATATTGCTGTGTTCAAGAGAAAAAATATTTTGTTGGTTTTCTTACACTGTATTGTTAATGACCTCAATCAAAAACACGCAATGTTTTACCATTTACATTTTAGACAGGAATTTTCTAAAGTAATAAAAGTCAATTTCTCATTCCTAAGCTGTTGAACTAAGACATATTAAGAGAACTAAGAGTGGTTTCAATCATATTTATGTTACATGAACAATTTATTTTCAAACAATTTTTAATTGAACTATGCCACTCTGATTGAAGTTCATTCAATTGCATTCAGAAATCATTACCCTAAATATGCCTTATTATTTATATCATGTCCACTGTATTATTTCTTTACAAAACACCCTATATCTTGCAATGTCAAAGAAAGTAAAAAAGAAATACACTGCATTCAGTTTGTCACAATAGTCACTGAATTATATGACACAACACAATTATTTTTAGGTTGCTTGATTGTGTTGCTTGACCTTTTACACACCCACCCACACACACTACACACACACCCCTATAGAATAAAAGAATACAACTTCACACTTCCTGTTTACTTGAACTTAGTTGAACTTTTTCTTCTTTCAGCTTTTCAGCTTTCTCTCATCTCGGTATGAACTACTATATGTCTTATTCTCACACTTTTGTTCCATCATTGTATACAGTGCATCCGGAAAGTAATCACAGCGCTTCACTTTTTCCACATTTTGTTATGTTACAGCCTTATTCCAAAATGGATTTTTCCTCAAAATTATACACAAAATACCCCATAATGACAAAGTGAAAAAAGTTTTTTAGATTTTTTGGCAAATTTTGTAAAAATAAAAAATGAAAAAAACACATGTACATAAGTATTCACAGCCTTTGCCATGACACTCAAAATTGAGCTCAGGTACATCCTGTATCCACTGATCATCCTTGAGATGTTTCTACAACTTGATTGGACTCCATCTGTGGTGAATTCAGTTGATTGGACAGGATTTGGAAAGGCACACACTGTCTATATAAGGTCCCACAGTTGACAGTGCATGTCAGAGCACAAACCAAGCCATGAAGTCCAAGGAATTGTCTGTAGACCTCTGAGACAGGATTGTGTCGAGGCACAGATCTGGTGAAGGGTACAGAAAAATGTCTGCAGCATTGAAGGTCCCAATGAGCACAGTGGACTCCATCATCCGTCAATGGAAGAAGTTTGGAACCACCAGGACTCTTCCTTGAGCTGGCCGTCCGGCCAAACTGAGTGATCGGGGGAGAAGGGCCTTAGTCAGGGAGGTGACCAAGAACCTGATGGTCACTCTGACAGAGCTCCAGCATTGCACTGTGAAGAGAGGTGAACCTTCCAGAAGGACAACCATCTCTGCAGCACTCCACCAATCAGGCCTGAATGGTAGAGTGGCCAGACGGAAGCCACTCCTCAGTAAAAGGCTCATGACAGCCTGTCTGGAGTTTGCCAAAAGGACTCTCAGACCACGAGAAACAAAATTCTCTGGTCTGATGAAGCAAAAATGTAACTCTTTGGCCTGAAAACCAAGCGTCATGTCTGGAGGAAACCAGGCACCGCTCATCACCTGGCCAATACCATCCCTACAGTGAAGCATGGTGGTGGCAGCATCATGCTGTGGGGATGTTTTTCAGCGGCAGGAACTGGGAGACTAGTCAGGATCGAGGGAAAGATGAATGCAGCAATGTACAGAGACATCCTTGATGAAAACCTGGTCCAGAGCGCTCTGGACCTCAGACTGCGGCGATGGTTCATCTTCCAACAGGACAACGACCCTAAGCACACAGCCAAGATAACAAGGGAGTGGCTTCGGGACAACTCTGTGAATGTCCTTGAGTGTCCCAGCCAGAGCCCAGACTTGAACCCAATTAAACAAAGAAGAATGGGCAAAACTGCCCAAAAATAGGTGTGCCAAGCTTGTAGCATCAAACCCCAAAAGATTTGAGGCTGTAATTGCTGCCAAAGGTGCTTCAACAAAGTATTGAGCAAAGGCTGTGAATACTTATGTACATGTTATATTTTTGTTTTTCACTTTGTCATTATGGGGTATTGTGTGTAGACTTTTTTTTTTATATTCTTTATTTTTTGACAGTTATTTTAAAAAACATACATCAGCCCAAGAGCAATTTTCTTTCTTCTGCTATCAACCTTTTTCAAAAATAGGGTAACTTTGTACATTTTGGGAGAGGTATATTGTGTACATGTAGACAATAAACACAGATCAAAAGAGAAGAAACAAATAAGTGAATAAAAACAACCAATAAAATAAATAAAAAAAAAAACATGTTTCAGGCCAAAGAGTTACATTTTTGCGTGACTTGAGAGAGAATGGGATAGAGGTCAATGAGGCTTGCTAATTTAAGGCAACATTACAGGGTCATTCATTCAATACCTCCACAAAATCTGGCTTTAAGGGTTTTACATATCTCACCCATTTGTTCCATAGTTGAATGCACTGTTTTCCGAAGACGAAGGGAAAAAGTAATCCTTTCCATAACATAAATGTCATTTACTATATCTATCCACTCCTATGTATGCCAATCATATATTTATCTGGGCGCCTTGTTTGGAAATCAACATTTCCTAAAAATAATGTTGTAAATTGCAGGGGCAGGTCAGTATTAACAATGCTTTTTAATGCTTTATGAAACTCTGCCCAAAAAGGTTTTATCACTGGACACTCCCAGAATATATGCCAGTGGTTTGCTTTCCGAGACCCACATAGTCTCCAACATGTGGGCTCCCCTCCAGCAAAACGTGCTTTCTGCTTCGGTGTAATAAAGAAACGAATAAAATACTTCCACCCAAATTTCGCCACACATTAGAGTTGGTGCATTCCCACTGGAATGTACATACATCCAACCATTCCTCATTTGATATTGAGAGGCCACCTTCTCTTTCCCATTTTTCTCTAACATATTCAGCAGTGTGGGATTTTTTTGTCATGAGGCCTTTGTAGAATCTAGAGATAACTCCTTTATTTTAATCATTTTGGTGAGCACTAAGAAATATTCTCAATATTGGGTCAGCAAGGTCTGTTCTGTTTCTAATGTTATGCTCAAAATAACTGCGTATCTGGAGGTACCTATAAAAATCAGATTTTTCAAGACAATATTTTTTCCTCAGGTTTTCAAAGTCCTTTAATTGCCCCTTTTCTGTAAGGGAATAGAATGTCGTTATATCTTTTTTCGAATCCAAAATTGTAATCTATAGTCAATTTCATTTGGCTTGAACCCAGGATCATAAGCAGTGTGTAGACTTTTGAGGAAAAAATGAATTTAATCCATTTTGGAATAAGGCTGTAACATAACAAAATGTGGAAAAAGTGAAGCGCTGTGAATACTTTCCGGATGCACTGTATACTGTGTATATACTGAACACCTGTGTGATACAGGTATATATAACTTGCAACTGGGAACTTGTGGATAAACTATAAATAATACAGGGATTTAAAGGTATATGCTTTTAAGTGTTCATTATTTGTTCAAAACAAATTACAACAGATTTGACAGAAAAAATTGTGTTATCCTCATGCTTGGCACCTTTCCTATCTAACACCTTATATAATGTGACTGTTAGTCCTGTCATGAACAGGTCTGACCTGTAAAAGCTGAAGAGAGGAATCAGCAGCACAACAGCCTCTCATTGGCGCCCTTGTGCTGTGTCAGGCTGTTTGTACGGAATACACTGTACACAGGCTTCATTATATTGGGGGCTAATAGCCAGTAAATTTCTCCAAAAACACTGCTGACATTTTTCCATCTGTGTGCTCATGGCTCCAATCCAACACCTTCACTGCAGATTGATGCTTCACCTCATTTTATATATGTTATTGATTAGCACTGTGCTTGTCAGTGGTGCATAAAATTAACAATGTGTTATAGGGGCATGGATTTCTGTCAGCTCCTGACAAGATAACCCATTATTGGACGACTTCTCCTAATTTGTTTTTGTTTATTCAGAAGAATAGAGTAACATTCAGCCAGCCCCAATAATAAGTCTATTACTTGCAAATCCTTGTCACTCCATCGATGGACGCTAATCTTTGCTGCTCCTAATTACATGAGGATTCTCAGCCTTAATTAACCAATCTTTATCCCATTTACCTGCTTAATGCTGCACTCAACCAAACTGCATCAGCTCAACCGTTTTCATTTGGAGTTTTCAGTTTCCCTCAGGTCCCTTTTTCAAAGATGCTACATTTTAGAAAATATAATTTTAACCAAGCCCAAATATCCCAAGGTACTTGGGATACTTGTTTCAAAGTAAACCCATCCAAAAAATAAGGTGAGAACATGGGTGGATTACCTTAAGCATTTACGTAAAACATCAATTTCAGATAGAGAGGATGCCGGATTTGAGATGCACATAAGCAAATGTTTCCAAAGGCCAAATCTTCGAAAGGTCTTTGAAAGGTTTCAAACTAAATCCTGAAAGGGTGGGCAGTGGGAAATTGGGTCTGGTGCTAGAGCAGAATATAATTTTCGCTAACACCAAACTGTGCACAAGGAAATGTTTCATTCCACTCTCCTCAGCATCTAAAACTAACTAATATTCAGAAGTTGCTATGTTTAATAAATACAAGTCTTCCTAACCTAAACCTAGTTTGATCTGCTGAAATGATGTATGATGTAAGCTGCTGAAATGATTTAAATTGCCTGAGAGGAACATTTTAGAACTACTCAGATTGATGTGTTATTATGGACAGTATAATGAAAAAACAAGAATGACAAAGAAAGCATTTCACGGAAGTTAAAAGCATGTTTTTATTTGTAAATCCACTACAAGTCAAAAGGCAAAACCGGAAAATCATCTATTTTTTTTGGTATATTTTAACCCCTGAGCACCACAATCCAGCATTCCCATAATGCACTGGATTCATCCAAAAGGGAACTAAAAGAAACATTCAAAGCTTCATACAGAGCTAATAAAAACGATTAGTGTCTAAAAGCTACCAGCATAGCATAGATAAAATACAAAGAAAACATGTTATTTGATTACATAAGTCAATAATTTTTTGTATTCATGCAGAGCTGTAGCTTTCTCTTTGCTGTCTGCTCTGCAGCTTCAAAACTGTTTGGTGGGAAGAATGTGAATCTATGCTGCAGCCTTACAGTCATGTCATCCGTAGTTTTCAGCAATTGGCATTTCCCAGCAATATATACAGGAGGGAGGTTGTAGGACAATCATGAGGAGTATTTTGTGCCAGTACTGTGTTTACAGGGCTGACCAAAACAGCTATATATACGTTTATATTAAAACAGATTTCAATGAGAATTTTCAATGTTCAGAGTCCAGGACTAGGACTGTGATACGTAGTCCTATAGGCCACATGTATTTATATATATATACAAAGAAATTAGGTGACTGGACCCAAGACAATGCTCCAAAACCTGGTTTGCAGTGTGACACTTATCAAGTATGCTTGAGGTCTTAAGTGGGAAAAGCAGCCTCTGAATGCATTTATATCTTCTGTCATCTTTATGATCTCCTCAGTGTTCTTCAACAAAGAAACCCAACCAGCTGAGGCCCCCTGGATCGTATTCTGTTTCTTACTGTCATCAATGTTAACAAATGTTTGCTCATTGAAGGGACTGTATGGTTTACCTATAGTATTTTAAGTTGGCTCTATACATATTCAATAAATTGAATTCAATTGAAACTCAAGAGTCTCATGATTCTTCAGTCCAACTTGTTAATGTTGACATTGTAGCAGAATTCAGATAACTTTTTTTGAATAAGTTATACATAATCTTAATGATGTCTAATAAATAAAGTTTAATCTTTAGTTTTATATTCAGCTGGTGACAGGCACCAAAAGTTTGTGTCTCTGACAGAATATTCAAAAGTTATCTGATGTCCGTGGAAACCTGAGCTCTGCCAGAACAATTTGAACACCACCATGGCTGAAACAATAATCCAGATTCTTCAGTTTGGGGAGGTCTATATACTCCAGGTGCATGGAGAAATATTCAAGTCCAATAACATTGACATTGATTCTAGGATACAGCAACAAATGTGTACATGATTGTTTTTTTGTGGACCTCTGCTTTATCTACGTGCAATAATGCTCAAATGCTAAAGAACACATTTCAAGTACAAATGACAACAGAGGGGTCAGCTCATCTTATTGGCTGACAATTGTCCTCTGCTGCATGATTGTGCTTCAACATCACTATCTACAGTCACAAAATGTATTGTTATTTTTATCACCCATAATCAGCCTGGAACATTACACTGTCTTCACAAAACAGCAATAATTGAGTGAACTGTGCCCAGTCTGAATGAAAGATTCTCCACAGTGAGGACAGTCACTCTGAAAAAGCACACTATTCTTAGATCTTTATCAATTGTGGATCTACAAATGTTTGTTCTGGATGGCAAAAGGTCATCAAAACATTTCTTCCCTTGTGGAGGACGAATGTGCTCAGTAAATTAATATCAAACCGCTTTTTGACATGTTTTGTGCAAGTGGACATTTAGGCCCGATGTTTCAAAAATCTAAACTTAAAGGAAACATATTATGCTTTTTCTGTCTTTCTTTCCTCTAATGTGTTATAAAGGTGCAACTCCTGATATGCCTTGACAGTACTACGGACGATACTCGTTAATTAATTCACTCTATTCAGTAGTAACATACTTTATTTTGGTTTAAAAATGTATATATAGGTCTATACGTTATTATATTTCATGTAATACTTTAGTTTTATTTTATTGTATAATTTTATTTTATTTTTTATATTAAATTTTTTACTTTTTTGCTTGTGTAATATTTTTTAGCATGGCTCAAAGGGAGCCTGTGACCCAAGCATTTCATTGCCAGCGACTTCTGTATGTAATTGTTGTGCACATGATAAATAAGGTCTTTAATCTTGAATCTTGAATCTTGTCACATTACATCACAAATCCCCACATTTGCATTACACAGCTAGCAGCTAATCTTGGATGCCCCCTTACAAAGCCGCATAAAGAGAGAATGGAGGTCAACATTTTCTACACATGCCGAAAGCAGTTGATTAGTCACCACAGAGTGGGACAGTATCAGGAAAGTATTACATTTTCTGAACATAACAGCATGTAAACCTATTCAAGTACTGACCCTAATTAAAATTATGAAAAGGCATATGAGCATTATATGTGTCCTTTTAAATCTCCAGCTCTAAAACTGACATTGTCACCCTCAGATACCACAGCTGACAGTACAAACATTTAACCTTTGATGGTCTTCCTCTCCATGTTTATGTTTTCATGCAGATTGGCTTTGTTTTGAAAAGCATCACTACATAAAAAGCACTTTGAACATGTTTAATTCTCTAGTATATCATACTATTTTTCTCTGACTGAAAAGCATTTGTATTCACAAAATCATGGATATGAAACACCATGAATACACCATGAATTAAGATTGTGGTCATGTTCTTTGGCACAGTCTATAACAAATGAGGTAGATGTGTATAAAATATTCCCTTCTTTGGTATAATGACAACCATAATGAAAAAGAAAAAAATTCCAGTGATCTGTTGAAGTAAAACATTGATTTCAAGTGGCTGTACAATAGAGATAAATGAAATTCATGAGGTATATCTTGTATTTGTATTTTACTATGACTATATACAGGTAGATTGAAGAGGTATATGCATTCAAGAAGACTTGAAAAGGGTAGAGCTGAATGCAACATTAGCAGGATCACATATAAAACATAATAAATAAAATCTGCAAATAAACAGACTAAATAAAATGTTAAAACTCATGACCAGTTCCTTTCGCAATAAAAAAGTTAGATATCCTTATGAAAGCAGAAAAAGGAAGATGAAGACATCAGGATTCTTTTCACAATATAAACCAATGTGTGAATAATGACAATAATGAAATACTTCCTACCAAAAATACTTATTTTTGTGTCTGTCCTGCTGTCACCTTATCTATTTATGATAAAATGCTGCCAACAGGGCTTTACTCTCTACTCAATGCCACACATGGACTTTCTTGATTAATTTCTGCCACATTTCCCCACCAACATCACATCACATTTGTGCTTCTGTATTATTCTGTGAACAAACATTGCTCGTATTTTTGCATTGAAGTGAACCTGACTGAGCATTGCAGAAGATCTTTTAAAAAAAACAATGCAATCTTTTGTGATGCAGCTATTCTGAACTCAATATAAATATTTGTGAGCACAACCATGACAGTGGAGCAATGTTGTTGATTGAAATATTTATCCTGATAAATGAGGAAAGTACTAGACCAGAACAATACTTAACCCGTGACTGTCACTGTACACTGTGGTAGACAGAGAGGATAATACGATTTTTAAATTTTTTTTTTGTGTCATCATTAGAAACATATTCTGTCATGTTGGCTAACAAGCTTGTTTTGAAAATTATATTATATATTATATTTTATCTTTACAGCACAAACAATTAATCCTAAAATCCAAACAGGTTCACTTTTTTTGTCATGACAGCAAATAAAATGCTAAATTGGAAAAATACTAAACAGCCCTCCATAGAAAAGGCCTCCACCCACATATAAGACATACATCTATGCATTTAATAACATGTAATGGGATTTATGGTGTCTTGTTCTCTTCCTGCTTACTTAAGAGTGAGAAACTGCAGGGTGCTGACATAAAGTTGATTAACCAAAGTGCAAAACAATCATTAAATCATTGTTAGCGGCAGACCTTATCAATGCATACCAATGTTGTTCATCTCCTTCTCACAGAGAGAGATATTTTGTCAATCTCTGGCAGACTCTTGTTGACTCTGGCTCTGTATTGACCTCTTTGCAAAGGTTTGAAGTTTCTTATAATAAAATATACAAAGACAGGTCTGTTGTGTGATCCTTATTTTCAGATTTCCACCACAAACCCTTTGGTGATCCTTTCATTTGTGTTCAATGTGTTTCATAGCTCAGATTATTTGAATGTCCTGTACGCCATGTGATATCAACATTTTAGTATATGAAACTTGGTTATCCAGCCCTGTGTCAGTTATGAAGTGGACTGAGCTGGCAACTGCCTCTGTGCTGATCTCAGGATCCCTATATTTTCTGTGTAAACTACCATCTACCTACTACTATGCACCACTGCAACATATGAATAACCTGAATACAAAGATTAAATTTAAAATTAATGAATGAATTCATATTATAGTTAGATGGCTGATATCCTGAAACAAAAAAATCACAAGTGACACACACAATACTGGATGGCTTCTGGGACTCTCGGCTGACTGGTTTGAGGGATGTATGTGAGAGGGCAATGTGGCTGGCTATGTTTGGCCTGTCCTGACAAGTTAATTTGACCCCAATGATGTGTGTACGCACATTACTCTTGAGACAGACTTGTTTGTTACTAGTGGATAAAGGTATGTGTTGACCTTATTTGCATGGTTCCATTGGCAACTAAGACACCTAGCTCTTGGTTTTTTGTGAACTCATTGTGTGTAAAAGGAGATACTAGTAAACTACTCAATAAAGAAACCCACATATAAGATGATTCACTCTCATTTTCAATGTTCCTGCTTGGATGTACACACATTCCTTTATCTAGCCTTGCTAGACATTAATACATTACTGCTAAGCACAATACAAAGCAATATCTACTTCAGATGCACCTTGCCTCTGTATTCTTGCTCAGACCATCAGGTTTGATCATTGGTAATAAAGCTCACTGATCATTGGTACTAAGAGATTTGTTTTCTTCTTTGGTATCAGCTGTAAGCAATGCATTTCTGAGGATTGTTAAAAAGCCTTCAAGCATCAGCTGTTACTTGTTGCTGAAGGTCTCTTACCAAAGAAGTTAGTCTATAAAAACAAGTTTGCTGCTTTTCTATTTGTTTTTATGTGACTTACAAGAAATCTGACTGAGTGGCTGGAGAGAAGTTTGCCTGATGATCATGTCTCCAACTGCTTGATGTCTTTAAGAAGAAAATGGCTTTAGATGAGGAGGTGATGAGGAGGTGAGGTAACTCAGGGGGAGGAGTTTCTGAGTCCATGGAATGAGGAAGAGGAGCAGGATGAGGAGGAGCAGGAGGCCTGGAACTGTGTGGGACTGGTCTTTCCCTGAGTCTTACAGTGGCTGTGTTTCCCACGATGTCCCACCATCACTGCCATGGGCGAATGTCGAGCAAACAGGACGCCTAAAGAGAAAACATAAAGTCTGTTACATCCTCAAACTTCTACTACTACAGCCTGCCACTGCCATACCCTTCAGGTAGCCATTGGTGAGTGTACAAAGAAAACCCACTTTCAGACAATTTAAACTTAAGTTCGTAAGATAATCCACAGTCTTTTTTTCAGTTGTCCTACTGTTGTGTGGTTAAAAAGCGCAGAATTATTGAAATTATTTGAATTTCTAGAGCAACTTAACACCTTGTATTCATTTGAACACATGTGAACCTTAAACTATACAAAAAACAAAGGACACCCTTTTTTTCAATTACCTTTATAAATACTGGCATTCCCACTGCCTTAAAGGTTTGACGTTACTCATCCCTGTCTTACCCCCATCTACACATTCTGTTGTTTCTCACTTTTAATTAGCGCTGCTGTCTATGTCTGTGATGTCATTTTTTATTCAGGATGACTTGGATCAAATTAGCACGACTGAACATTGCACACACACTCTCTCTCTCTCTCTCTCTCTCCCTTTCAAAACAATAAGCTTAATCGACCCTCAATCCACAGCCCAAATTTTGAGATATTTAACTTTTTAAACTATATTGGACAGCCACTTCATTACGATGGATTTTATAGCAAAGACATCAAATTGCGTAGAGGACTAAGCACCAGGGTGCTGCTATAACTTATTGAATTTCCTGCCTGCAATTACATCAGCAAACGGCCCCTCTATTTACCTGTGTAGACAACTCCATTTATTTCTATTGACATGTTGATGCTGCTAATGCCGTTGGTAGACAGGTTCAATGCAGTCTCTTGTCTATCATCTGTCAAGAGAGGAGGCAGAGAACGAGAGAGAGAAAAACTCAATATGAGCATTTAGAAAGGGAACAGAAGAAGCAAGAGGAGCTCCCCGATGGAGTATTGGTGATAATTCAGAGAGTGACAGGATAAGGAGAGCTTTATTAAAGAGTCCTGGGGAGAAAGAACTGTCAAAAGGTGTTACAGCCATTTATATATATGTCAGCTATGGATGAATACTATCGCGACACAGTTGGAAAACTAGGCTGAATAAATGTGACATGTTCTGAAATAAGAGAAATGTCTTAAGAAAACAGACTACACACAGAGTGATCTCAGTGAACTGCTGTGATATCAAACCATCTGTAAACATACATTTATCCATCTAAGTGCATCTGGGTGGAGTCAAATAATAGTGTTTGAATGTAATCTT
The DNA here is from genome assembly GCA_026259375.1 of Verasper variegatus. Lineage (NCBI taxonomy): Eukaryota > Metazoa > Chordata > Actinopteri > Pleuronectiformes > Pleuronectidae > Verasper > Verasper variegatus. The sequence goes on from CM048041.1 coordinate 26,398,465, forward strand.
TAAATGACAGTGTTTATATGTGAGAGCTAGACCCAGACGAGCAGCGTGGGAATTAACCTAAGAAAGATTCTCATTCATTTTAACATCACGCATCAAGTTTAAAGCCTATTATTATGACTAATATGAGAGAGGCAGTGATGCAGACAGAAATTATATCACACTTGAGCAGATAGGCCCCTTATTCTTCCTTTAGCCTGTATCATTAAGTCATATGTGACTTAAGGCTTGTCATGAGCCATGCTGACTACAGCCAAAGCCAAGCCAAGCCAGACTGGCATTTGCACTTACAACAAGCTGATTCTGCCTGTGGTCCAAAAAACTTTCTTCATAACATCTGTGGACCTTAACTTCAAATTATACATGTTATATGATGTGTATGTGCACACTTTACAATGAGATCTCAGACTGCCTATTTGAGGGGATAAAAATGTTTTCTTAGATGCACATCTTGAAAAAGTGAAGTACTGTATACAATGTGTTACAATGAGTAAAGGATGATATAACCCAGAGACTTTTCGATTTTTATAAAAATATTGAATATTACATATTAAAAGTATCTCTTAGACTGTAAATGGTTTGTATTTATATAGTGCTTTTCTAGTCTTGATGACCACTCAAAGCGCTTTACATTACAGCTTGCCATTCACACACACATTCATAGAGTGCATCTATTAGCAGCACATTTTTGTTCTATGAGGGGCAATTCAGGGTACAGCATCTTGCCCAAGGACACTTCGGCATTGCAGATGGGGAAGACTGGGGATCAAACTGCTGACCTTCTGGTTAGAGGATGAACGCTCTTCTACTCAGCCACAGCTGCTCCTCCTCATCCACAGCCACACTGTGTACTAAGGCTCAATGTATTTGTTGCTTATTCCTCTTAAGCCTCTGATATAAGGACGATCATTTCACATTTCATTGTAAAAACCAAGCATAGAGTGAGGAAAAATAAATTACACTGAGGACACAGAAGCTGTTTCCTTGGTATTGCTTCTGGAACCAAAATGTGCATTCTGCAATGAAAAAGGGGGCTTTTTTATAGTTTCATTGTTATGGTGGGATGATGACCTCCTAAAATTCTGGTGCTAGTCCTGTATACTAGTGAATTATTGCAAATTTACCATACACAACATACTCAACCCTCTAGTGATTGTCTCACCTCTGTTGTTGAGTTTGATGTTGAGGGGTAACTGAGTTGCCACTGCCAGCAAGTTCTGCTGCAGGGCGTGTTGCATGATCCTCTGCTGCTCCTCTGCCACCATCATCATCTTCTTCTCTGGTGGTTCACCGTTTTCCAGTTTCTCTCTGAGCTGTTCCAGAGCTGCAGCCTGTATGGCTGCTGCTGCCTGAGCAGCTGCTGCCTGGGCAGCCACAGCTGCCGCATGGTGGCCGCTGGGTGACAAATGGAGGGCCACCCGGCTGGGAAGGCAGCTGGCCATTATATGCTCCTCTGGAGAGAAGAAGACTATGAATAATCTGTCTCTAAACAGACACTACCTGCTTCTACATGTCTAATAGGCTGTATATTACACATTATTCTTTATTTTGTTGAATGGTTTCCTAAAATGTCATATGTACTGCATTTTATTTATCTTGTAACATTGACAATTCTTGCTGATAATTAATAATTGCTGCTACTATAAATACAATCCTCTGTCACAATATATGTGATCACAAACATCATTGATTTTCATTGTTAACTACCGGCATTATACATCCAAGACTTAATAAGAGAGTTCCCACACATACATTTAATTTCTCAAAGAAAGGTTGGGATCTGGGCAATCTTCACTTTGACAAATTATTCAATGGAGAAAATAAATTATTTTATTATTATTAATCAATTATACTACACAGAGTGACAGAAAAATAATTTGTTTATTTAGGATCTGATCTGCTGATTGCACCACGAACATGGATATATTCCTGTGATTATACTGCTTCCCCACTTACTAGCTATCAACCAGAGTCATCAGAAGATGACATAGCCCTAAAACCTGCCAGAGCAGATAATTTGTTGCTTAAGACATAAAACTCCCCAAAATAGCTAAACGAACAACTTCACTTCCTGATAAATGTGAGGTAAATATGGGGAAGGGGAAGCAGACTGTTGAGTGTGTGCAATTTGGTGCAGATCAAAATAAAAATCCAGATGTACTGAATTTAAATGTGGTTTCATAAGGGGACTGTTGGGCCTTGGTAGAGGTACTTACACTGCATACTTACACTGACAAGGGAATGATAACTACAACTCCATTTTCTCTATTTCACTAATGCAAATCTATCCTGACCTTACAATTCTATCTTTAGTTTGTTTAAATATCAGACTTTGTGGTATTGTGTGCTTTAATTGTGTCATAATATCCTGTGTAAAATCTTGCTATTCTCAGGGGGCTTTCACACCTATTTTGTTTGGTCTGCACCAAAATAACAGGTGTGAAATGTGTCTTAGAACATGGTCTGAAACAGACTATGTTTTTTTTTTTGCAGTGTAAAAATATTTTTGGATTTTTCTGACTTTTGGACCAGTTCCTGAAAGTTAATACATTAAACAACAGAAAACAGACACGAAATGTGATTTACAAAGCCTGAAAATAAATGTGTTGGTTGTGACTGCATCTAAATTGAATACGTTTGAAAGGTAGGTGCTAATCAGCACAGCGTTACACACAGATGGCTGCAGTTATTCTGGTGAGGAGGAGACAGCAGGAAGAAGACGGAGAGAACAGGTTTTTTTCTGCAAAACCAGCTGCCTGGTGTGCGCTATGTATACAATGTAACCATGTACTGGACCTGCAGATGCCAAATTGCCCTTAGTGTTCTCATATCTTACCTTTTTTAATCACAGGCCCCTGGGAGATATGACCACTGTTATTAGAGACTGTAGATAGATGGGATATTTGCATCTTTGATGGGGACAGGAGGGTGGGGGTGCCCACAGGAGAATAGTTGAAAATGGCAGAGCCATAGCTCTGCCGACGGCCTTCCCGCCGGTTGCTGTCGATAGCCGCCTGAAGCTCTCCAGGGGAGCTCAGTCCCTGCTTTTCACATTCATACGGGTAGAGGTACTTCATATACCTGCAGGGAAGGAGAAGAAATATTCAGACATTTACTTAGCCTTTTGTTAATGTGTCACTCTCTCCCATTTGGTTGATCAATCATCAATCAATTGTTTTGGTTCCAAGCAAAATTAACCAATAGTTAATGTGTGTAGCAGTATTCTGACCCATAGCACTAGGAAATATACAGGAGCAAAGGAAAAAGTCAGGTGATGCGAAGAGCGTCAAAGTTCACATGAGGAGAAAGTTGAGCAATAACATAGAACATAGACACAGAAGAAAATTGTTGCTTATTGTTGCATATTATTACTGTAGCCATGATGATGGAAATCATCTGATCTTTAATCACAAATGAGATAAGCATTGTATAACTTTTGATTGCATTTTTGATGGCTTCAATCAGCGTGTCAACTTGCATTAAAGAAACCAAGTTGTGACTCAAATTCCAAAATTGGAGGGATGGAGAGAAGAATTACAGAAACACACACTCATTATTGTGACTGTTGGTAAGGTGTGGTTCAATGCCCACATGTTTAAACTGGACAACCAAGTGTGTCTAGAATGAGAAAAGTCATTTGGACATAATCTTCACGTCCATGTAGTACTTAGTGTTTGCTGGACATGATGGTATGGTTTTCATTGTTGTAAAAACATGAATTCACAATAAAAACATATTTCATCTGCCAGGGGACTGTGCTCTCTCCCGTCTTGTTCACCATCTACGCCTCTGAGTTCAAACACCATTCTGAGTCATGCCACTTGCAGAAGTACTCAGATGACACTGCAATCACATCAGGGATGGACAGGAAGGAGTAAAGGAGTCTAGCAGAACACCACCTAGAATAAAGCAATAGTGGTGGACTTTCAGAGGACCAGGCCACATTTGCAGCTAGTCTCTATTGAGATTGCTGATGTTGAGGGTCAGTACCTACAAATACCTGGGACTGCAGCTGCATGGATGATAGACTGGACTGGTCAGCAAACACAGACACCATCCACAGAAAAGGACAGAGCCGGCTCTTTTTCTTAAGAAGGCTGGGGTCCTTTCTCTAGGACATTGCTGCTCATGTTTTACCAGTCAGTTGCGCCCTCTTTTATGCTGTGTGCTGGGGAGGCAGCATGAAGAAGAAAGAGGCTACGAGGCTGGACAGACTGGTGAGGAGAGCTGGCTCTGTAGTGGGCACGAAGCTGGAATCCCTCATATCAGTGGCCGAAAGAAGGACCCTAAACAAACTGCTGGACATTATAGACAATACTCACCACCCCCTGCACAGCACACTGATTAGGCAGAGGAGTACATTCACTGAGAGACTGCTGTCTCTGTCCTGCTCGACAGACAGACTGGGGAGGTCTTTTTTCCCACAGGCCATATGACTGTACAACTCCTCTCAGATATAGCAAAATGAGAGTGTTTAAATACATTAATCACCCACATCTGTTACTAGGCTGCCAGACTGTCCCCATTACTGGCAATGTTAGCCATTTGCACACTTGTATTTGTATCTGTACATATTTTCATATATTTATCTTTATTTGATCTTTATATTTGTATTTCTCTAATGTTATATTCTAAGTTTTATTCTTGCACTGTTATCACTTTTTGGGCCAAAAAATTGGACCATACTATGGTAGTCTAATGCACAACTTTTGTATTGTTTTTTATTTATTTATCTTTAAACCTGTATTTATATTTGGTATCAGTATTCAGGCTCAGTTACTTTTGTTACCTTATTCTACTTCTCTCATTTTCAATCATCTTTTACTTAAAATATCTGTCAATATATATATATTGACAATATATTGTCAATATCTCCATTAGCACTTACTTCTTTATAGTGACAGCTTTGCAGTAGTTCTGGTGGATAGACTATCTTTATACTGCAAAAAGGTGAAGATAAATGCAGAGCTGATTAGTGAAACACTTTGAAAGTCCAACTCTTTTGGTTCTATCGAGTTCCTCCTGATCCAGCTTGTTGCCAGCTGCTGATTCATCTGTGGTTCTATTCACACGTAGAGGAGCCCATGTCCTGACTCTCCAGCTAACTATTACAGCTGTGTGGCTGCACTGTGACTCATAGCTCAATAGCGAATCATATGAATGAGTTGGAAATAATGACAAATTCAAATGTGTTGCAATCCTTTAATGTCTTGTGGGCAACTACATATTATATGCAATATACTGTATATATAAATTGCAATATATGCACATCAATGTCATGTTTATTCATTATGTGTATGTCATCTTTGCCACTTCCTTCTGAAACATATCTATATTATTTGATTTTAGGCCGCCAACTTAACACCTGGCCTGGGACCACAGATGAAATGATCTATTATTGTTATTATTATTATTATTATTATTTTTATCAGTAGTAGTAGTAATTCCAAATAATGTAAAAGCATTATAATCACAATATTCACCATTTGTCTAGCTTTGGCTTTCAAATGATTTTAAAAACAGCTATAAATTGATGAGAATGTTTAGTCATTTAAAACCTTTGTGCATATTGTACATTCATTCATGTCAAACAAACTTTTCTTCAGTCCCTAAAACATTTGTATATTTTAGAAGATATGCAGTAAAGTTTTAAAATACAGACAAATATTTAATTAAACAACACTGATTAATTAATGAATCATAGCGGGGATTGGCTGGTATAGACCACATATAGACTGTGCTTCTCCCCTGTCTTGACACGTTATCAAGTCTTTGAGAGGAATTTAAAGAAAATGCCATATTTTAATCATAGTAGATGAATAAAAGCAACACAGACGTGATCATTATCATATAACACCAATGTATCTTATTTATGTTGGACTCACTTAAAACACAACAAGCCTGGTGTTAGGAGAGCAGTGTGAGCGCAGGTTTTCAAGCATCTAACGGTTATCATCTGTGCTTGTACTCACTGTGTTCGGAGAGTGAAAGCTGCACTGGTTATGGAGGTAGGAAGGTTAAGGCCTTTGGTGATCTCACGCCATATTTTCTTATTGATGACTTCCACTAAGCCACCTTTTTCTGTGACGAGCTTGTAGAGCATATAGAGATCCAGCACCTGCTTGGCCATGATAGGAATCCGATTTACTGGAGTCCCTGCAGAAAGCAAACACAATATCCACAATCAATTCCATTAACTTTGGTTCCTCCCATCAATACGCTTCTACACCTTCTTATAACGGCAATTTATCTCACGCCAGTCAAATGTCTGACAGCTCTGTTAACAGCAGGAAATATAACTTTCAAAAAGTTTCTTATGTTGTATCTGTATATCGACTGAAGCCTGCTTAATTAATTAGAAATGTCTTACGTCTATGCCATTCTTAAATAATCCCTGGAACATAAACAAATACGTAGTGACAAAACTCTGTTAGCACATTTAAGACAACAAACTGCTCCTAATCAATTGTTAACACAATATACATAAATAAAAGAAATAGAAATGAAAGGAAAATACAAATAAAATGTCTTAATTTGTTGAAAATGGGACTGCCAACTCCTTATTAACAAAATAAAGGAGCTCAGAAAATAATTTATATTTGCAACTTAATGTTAAGCAATAAAGAGAGAACGAGCAGGTCTTTGTGATGATTCCAAAGTGGTTGACCCTGAGATAATTAACCTGCATTTTGCTGATAGAGTTCCATTGTGGCCATCGGATTTACCATAATAGCAATCAATAGCTGCAGAAATATAGTGCAAACAACAGCAGTGGGTCCTATGCAGTGAGGGGGGAGCAGAGCTCTGAACTATCGTCTGAGGTTGTAAAGCCACATCAATTAAGGCCAGTAATTATGGCCTCATTTTGTGGTGCTGGCATGTGAACGAATGAGACACTATTAAAACAAAGGATTAATGCTCCCCTCTCCTCACAAGACAGATAGCAGCAGTGGGTCTGAAGCCATAGTACCTCAACATCACTCTTTAGAAGAAAGTGCAGAAGAGGCTTGATTTGCACAAAAATTACTTTAGTGTGTAATTAATCAAGTTCCAGACAGGCATGAAAGGTGTAACAGTACAATCCAGAGGAAGATGGAGCTCAACAAGACAAATCTCATCTTATATACTGTCACTATATGTATGAGTAAATGTCAAAATTTTATCATTCATGAAAGCAAAGTAAATGTGAAACCCTGACAAAAATCATATTGTAGTATGAGCAGCTCCACAGTGGCCCAAATCTAAAAGTATCCCTCCAAATCTCTGCTGATTCTTAAAATTTCAACCCTGACCCGAACAATCTGTCATGGGCTGGGCAACCTGCAGCTTCTGTATCATCTATAACATTTGAGGAAATTAAGCATCTAAAGACTGTAAAATCATTTGACAATGGTGCTACTGAGTGAATGAGTGCAGCACTCCATCTGGACCTGTTCACAGGGTGGCACAGAGAGACAGAGCAAACTAGATTGTGAAGGACTCTGTTAGTGAAAAGTCTGGGGAACCAACAGTCTACTTTAACTCCTCGACTCCCCTCGATACACATGTACATTTTTAAATCCTTTCCTGTTTGATTTCTTGTTTTACAATTACATACAGCCCCTTATCATCTCAGAACATATAACTAAATTGGTAAATTGGAGGTAGTAAAGTAAAACAAACAGTGGTTTTAGTAAGGAGAGGGATGTACAGCACGTCCTCCTGGGCACTAGTTTAACAACCTATTTTAAATCTATTCATTGTGAATCCTTTGTTATGAGGAACGAAAATGTACTTGAAAGACACGGACAGGGATTTGGTGCCAACATCTAAACAAACTTTTGGCAGATCTTTTAAAGGTAACCCTAACTTCAAACCTTAACTAAAAACTGCAACTGAATTGTGATTGAAAGTATATTTGTAGCGTTGTAAAACTGAGAGAATCTGAAGGAATATGACAAAGCCTCCATCCTACCTCTACAGCTCTTTATTGCCAAAGGGCTCCTGTTTCCATGATGATCAATAAAACTATTATTTTGTTGAAGACACTATAGCCAACCAAATAAAGATAGAGGCAATAAATAAAAGTCTCAGCCTTTGTCTGACAGAATCTGAGGAGAGACAAGCGTCTTAAAACAAGATTTATGTGCTCTCAATACTGTGAGTGATGTATTTGTCTCACTGATTCCCTGAAAGAGATATAAGGAATAAAAGAGCAAGAATGGAGAGCTTTGTCAGCACAAAATATCTAATCAGGTAATGTATCATTATGACAATGAGTAATGGTGGACAAGGTGAAAGAAATTCACTTTGCACTGCCGTATTCAGTGAATCCTTCAGCTACTAAGAGAAGATGAGCATCAGTGCCTCTAGTAGCACAATAATCATCTTTATGGTTGGCTTCATCGCTGACATGTTCACTTTGCACTGAGCCGATAATGGGATGAGAATTTCTCCTCTTCATTGACTTTGCTCTTTTAATCCATGAAATGCACGATTATTGCAGCATCACATGGGAAACCAACTGTTCATCTACTTCTGTTTGACTCCCTAAATGAATACAAGGAAGAAGGTGTAATGCATACATGTCATCAAGATTCAGGCCAGAATCAGATTTAAATACACAAACCAATAATAAATTGGAAAATGTGTGTGTGTGTGTGTGTGTGTGTGTGTGTGTTTGCTCCTCTGTACCACAGAGCTGAACTAATATGCATTAACTAAAAACACCAACATTTCCCACAGAAATAATTTCATCAATGGCAGTAACGGGGTGCACATGCATGCGCACAAAGGTCACTCTCACATGCAAAAGTTTCCGAGTGTCAGGTAGACAGACTAAAGAGTGAAAGATAAGTTCTCACATGAGACAGGGAACTCTCAAAACTGCAGATGAAACTATGAGGTCTGACTGACTGTAAAAATGTTATGGACCATAGTACAAGCATACGGGAGCTTGTGTGAGTGCAAGAGCACGAGTGAGAACACAACAAATAGTGCTTCACACACCAAGTTAGTAATCTTTTATGTTATTATGAGAGGTGTACATTTTCTTTGTACATTATAAAACTGTGGCGGGTCTAATAGAATATGGTGGGCCGCCATTGTCCAAATAATGTGAAACACTGAAACACATCACTTTGCCACACACACACTAGGTGACATGTTCCTTCACTAACTTGAACATACTGGACAAAATAAACCCACGAAGACATACTGCTGCCCAAAATAGCCTCCTCACTTGAGCACCAACAGCTTTGAGATGAGAGCCAGAGACAGTCAATGTCATTGTCAATTTTATTTATATAGGACACTTAAAACAACTTGGTTGTCCTAAGTGCTTCACAAGTATAAGGTACAGCAAGAAGACAGTAACACGCATCACAAGTAGTAAAAGTACAAGTAGTAAAATAGAATAAGATAGAGGGTAGACTATTTTTAAAATATATAATATATATTAAAAATACAATTTTAGAGGGCCAAGGGTGCCCATATCCAGCAGTTCAGGGTGTCCAAACACAATAACCTCAGTCTTATTTTTGTTTAGTTTGAGGAAGTTTAGGTTCATCCATGATTTAATGTAATTTAGGCAGTCAAACAGGGAATGCAGTGAACTCTTAGTTTTAAGGTTCAGGGGCAAGTATATTTAAATATCATCTGCAAAGCAGTGGAAAAAGACATCATATTTTTCAAAAATATATGCTATATACCGACTGGCTGAGATTAAATGAATTTATAAGATTTAAGAAGTGTTTAGACATAGATTTAGTTTCACAGCATACATGCAAGATTGTTGAGGTTCACACCGCACCGATGGTCAGGCCGAAGCTCTATCTGGCACTGGGTCCACCAGGTCAGTATAAGCCACCGGCGGCGTGGCTGTCAGGCCGGGAGAGAGACGGGGCAACATCGAAGTAACAGCGATTGCACCAGACTCTGTCACCAAGACAGCGGGAGTGAAGCCCATCGACGGACGAAGATGAAGAGGTGAAGTAAAGACAGCAGGAACGAGGTCTACATCACTCAGGCCAGCAGCAGTCGGGCTGGGGAATATAGATCGGATCTACCAGGGGTGCGGGACAGCTGGCAAACGGCAGCCGCAGATAGCTTGGCGATAGTAGCCTTTATCACAAAGGAGGCACGGAGGAGCCATAGCTGGGGATTTCAGGTAAGCCTTGAGCTAAACCAGCACACCGGCACGTTTTTCGTGTCTCTTGTGGGACTTTGTCCGGAGGAGGCTGCACGGAGGAAAGCGCAGGTAATCCGGGATGTTAGACAACTGAGGGCCCCTCGCCTGTTTTCCCCAACCATCTCTTGACAGCCCCAAAACCTCACAAGAGGCTTGAATGTTCAGTAAAGCTTGGCGATCATAAATGAAAAGAGTATAGTCACATCCCCGTAGCAAAAACATAGAAACAATGCAGCATCAAATAGAAGGCAGAGGTAGCGAGATGCTGACATACGGATTGCCGTGTACACTGGCGCCATCTTGTCAGTCGAGGGAAGTAAGTCAGAAATTAGAGACTGACTAACACGCTGTTGGTTTTGGTCTTTATGGAGTAATGCTTGCAAGCTAGTTCAAGCAGTCAACTTGAGCTACACTGCTCTTAATCATGTGACATGCTTCACTCTCCACAATCATCTATTATATCCTGCTTTCAGACATGCACTGCACTCTGCAGATCCTCCGTATTTTCTCCGAAGGAGGTGCATGTGTGAATGCAAATTTCAAGTTCAAGTGAGAGCCTCCGAAGGGCTTGATGAAGCATCTAACACACGACAGACACAAAAATAAAAAAAATAAGAACAGCAGTGGGTTTTCCCATGGGCTGTTGGCAAAAATCAAACTTCCATGTGAGCTACATTCTTACCAGGCATACCACATTTCCATTATTTATTTATTATGTATTTATTATTTATTTTCCACTATTTATTTTATTTGTGGGCCGCAAGAAAATGGTAAAGCAATTGTTGACTTTATTATGAGTCAAGTCATGTTCCATGTTAAGTTAACCTAGTTGGTATGTAAAAGAAGTCAAGGTAATGACTACAGACATACTAGATGCTTTTTGATACTGGTAATAAAAAATACATAAGATATTATTGTCCCAGAGGCAAATAAACAGCTGGACACGCAACGCTTTTGCTGTAATTTAAAATGAAAATACAACAACAATAAGATTCTTAAAGTTCTAAAATACTAAGAAATAAACCAAATTGCACGATGTTTTAAAGTCCAGATTTTGTTTATTGACCCTTTATACAATGATATATATATACTGTATATACATATATATACAGTATATATAAAACGAAAAGTTTACGAAAAACTATTTGGTTTTGTGCTGCATTGAAGATTCACATTATTATCTCTGTAATAACTTGGTGGTCAGGAAACAAAACATTAAATGTTAATGTGGATCTGAATAAATGGGCATTTCCAGGAACTTTGTTTAACATTCTCTGCAGTGTTTTATTCAGATTAAATTCAATCCATTGGGGTAGCAGGGGTGCACATGCACATGCAGGATTGCCACTCTCATGTGCAACATAATGCGTTGCATGCCACTCACTGGTACATGCACAACTAGAGCTGAAACTATGAGGTCTGACTGTCTGTATGGACTCTAACAACTTTATGCACATGGACTTTATGCATGCACATGGCAAATGACACTGCAAATATAGATGCACACAGCTATACAATGCAGCAATGGAGAAAAACACCAAGTTAGATATCTTATGTTATGAGAAGTTTTCATTATGAAACTGTAGCAGCACAAATTAGATTATGACAGTCTAGATAATTAATACTGTAAGTAATAATACTTAACACTGCCTTGACATGGAGAGAAGGTGTGGGTCTCTCATTAAATATCCAGACCTGAATCCCATTGAAAACCTCTGGAATGTGATCAAGAGGAAGATGGATGGTCACAAGTCATCAATCAAAGCTGAGCTGCTTGAATTTTAGTGCCAGGAGTGGCATAAAGTCACCCAACAGCAATGTGAAAGACTGGTGGAGAGCATACCAAGATGCATGAAAGCTGTGATTGTAAATCAAGGTTATTCCACCAAATATAAGTTAAAACATTAGTATTGTGTTGTTTAAAAATTAATATGAACTTGTTTTCTTATTATTCGAGATCCAAAAACACTGCATCTTTTTTGTTATTTTGACCAGTTGTTATTTTCTGCAAATAAATGCTCTAAATGACAATATTTTTAATTGAAATTTGGGAGAAATGTTGTCAGTAGTTTATAGAATAAAACATTTTACTCAAACACATACCAATAAATAGCAAAACCAGAGAAACTGATAATTTTGAAGTGGTCTCTTAATTTTTTCCAGAGCTGTATAAGACATAAATATGGCCATATATTTCCTTGTATGAAAGTAGTCCTGTGTACTCAAATAAATACCGGTACAATAGAGTATGAAGCCGTGCATCCTCCACTCCTGCAAATATTCCACAGTAAAACCACCTATTTAAACAAAAGGATGGATTCCGTCAACGGAAACGCTGGAGTGCTTTTATTTTGAAACACATACAGAAAGTGTTGCAACCATTTATGCTTGTGACATTAATTCAACACATAAACATTAAAACTCAGGTGAAAGATCATTTTCTCTGTTTATTCTGCTATGAAACACAATGTTTATCTGTCTATGACACTAATGTATTTACAACACTTCCCGAACCCATTTCAAAGTAAAAGCACTCCAGCGTGTCACTTTCTGAAACCATTAATACGTTCTAAGGTTCTAACGGGGCTTTGATTGTTATCGACAGGCCGGAAAATGCGCGTCTTCATACCGTAGAGTCCTGACATTTAGTTTAGTACATAATCTGACTTGTATTGAAGGAAATGCAGGAGATAAACCAGGTGCTCTGCCACCAGTAGCGGACACACAGCGCGTGTGAAAAACAGACAACCGACACACAGCTGATCTGCGGTGCAACGGCAGTCCAGAGAGTTTCAGGGATCAACAGTGAAGACTGTCGAGATCGACCAATAGATCGCAATCAACGGGTTGGCGACCACTGGTCTAAAACAATGTTTATGTAAGACACAAAGAATTTAAAACTCTGTACTATCTGTGTGAAGACTGAGAAGAAAATAGGAATGTCAACTGAAAGGCGAAAGCAAGCTTCAGCAGCAAAGTAGGGAGGAGTATTTAGTGTCAGACCAATCGAACACTTGGTCATTTTTTAAACAACTCTCAAGTAGCCTTTTCTTCTGCCACATAGTATTCTTGAGTAATTAGGTGTGGACAAAAGTTCACTTATTTGCAAGGAAAGTGCTGATGGTAGTCCTCAGAGATAAAAATCAATTAATAATAACAACCCTGGGGCAACAGTAAATCACCCTGGGTATTTAACAGCACACAAAGGAGACCATCACAGCCATTGTCTGCTCTGTGTTTGATGGAATCTCTCTGTGATGATTTCATGTATCAGCTTCCAGGCTGAAAACCAACGCAAGAGTTTTCTCATTATCTGTAGCATGATTCAAGAGTTCTCCTGACAAGAGAAAATATGTCAATAAAATACTGTGCTACATTGCTATCAATGGACGTGAACACAGCACATCTGTACTTCTTGTAGGAAATACATGTAACAATATACGTTATAAAATATATATAGAATCATACACACACTACCTGGCACAGTTACATTATAAAGGGGATGTGGCTTAATGTCTAGAAATACAAATGTAAGCACTTTTGTGAAAAATTAAATGCTGATTTGCTGTTACAGTTGCATGAAGAGTTATCAAATCAATACAGCAATATTTACTGTATTGTATGGCTTTCGCATCTGCAAGCCCACAAGGGTCTTTATGTCTGCAAAGGCCTGTGCATTTGCTAAAAATAATCTGGATGCCTGCTTCAAGATCCACACTGTATGAACCACATACCACATCCTTGGCCCAATTCTTATTAAGAAGTACAGCTCTTCTTTCATGCTGTCATTATATAATCACCTTATTTTCTAGTTTGTTACTGTTTGTGTCTCCTGCTGGCTACATAGATAGAGATATTTGTTTTTTATTTCATGACCTACATTATAGACTCGCCTTTTTTAAAGAACAATAATGCACGTTGATATGGTCACACTTAAATAAGTAGGAGTGGAGGGGACATTATTTATTTCTATATTATATTATTTATATTCATATTGTCATCGTCATCATGACTTAATTTACCACATTATGGTAATTTAATGGTTGATGTAAATATTAATAATATTAACATAGATTATGTACTATTTGTATCAAAAGTTAATGTCTTATTACACCTTTGAATATGATGTAATTTTTTTATTGCATAGTGATGTCATGATGATATCATTCCTTCCATATTATCATGACTAATGTTGTAAAGCTTTAGATCGTGTCCATACGAGATACCCGGAAAAATGCTTTATTAACAATGCATGAAATCCTATTCTGACTTCTTTTCGGACTTCTACATTCAGCACTTATCATTTGATAGCATATGATGTGGAATAACTTTCTAATGAGTATAAGCTTCAGATGTCTCGATAGCTCGATCAGTTATGAATATAAAGTGTTTTGCGAACCATACTTTTGTTGACGACTAAGTTTAGTGAAAATCCATCTATGGATTGAGATTTTTGCACACACACACACAAACAGACACTAACCTGCTTGCTAACACACATCACGGTAATAAGACTGACTTAAGTTAGTTACCAAGTGGCTTTACAGCTGATTCCCACATCAGGATGAAATTCAAAAACTCAAAAACAACAATTATTGTTATTATTATCTGGTGCTGCAAGTATGAATGACATCATTACATCTACAAATATTACTCCTATTATTTGCATATTAACAAGCAGTCACACAGAGCTTAAATATGACATTCCACAACTGTTCCTTGTCGCCCCCACATCTTTCCTCCCCTTTCCCATTATTCCCTGCTCACCCAAACCAGTTGAGGCAGATCTCCACCGAAATTGAGTCTGGTTCTGCTAGAGGTTTCTTCCAGTTAATGAGGGAGATTTTTCTCTCTGCAGTCGCCAAAGTGCTGCTTATTGTGGAAACTATTGGGTTTCTCTATAATACTGTAAGGTCTCGACAAAACTAGGTAAGTGCATTGAGATTATGTATGTTATGATTTTGTGATGTGCAAATATAATATAATTGAATCTAGCCAACCAAAAATCTACAATATTAAAGCAGCACAGTATATTTGACACATTTTACTAGAATCTCTGGCTAGCAAGCTCACCGTCTTTGACAGTGATGTTTCAAGAAACATTGATTGGGATATTTGAAGCAGTCCACTCTCATCACAGTTGTCAAAGGCTAACAGTGGAGATCTGCTTCGCACTGACAATGTCTCCCTACACTAAGTCAAAAATCAATCTCTAATTGAGCGCTCTAACAACAACCTATACTGTCTCAAAACCCAAGTGACCACCCAATTCATTACTTCATCAAAGTGTGCTTTGCTACAGATTTCACAGTACACAGCTACTATGGTGAAATTGTAGTTTTGGGGATGTCTAAATCTTAATTTTTTTGATGCGACAGCAGGCAGTAAAATATTTTATGCTCAAATACAGGCAAATGGAATTTCTACTGCTGAAACTAAAGTTGTTAATCTGGGTAACAATTTAGTAAATATGAAAGAAGCATGAAAATTGCCAAAAAGTGCCAACAATTCAGGAAAATGTTACAAAAGCTCCAAATGCTGAATTTAAACTTTTTTAAATGTTGTTGTAGGTTTTGGTGTCAGTAGCTCATTGTCAGTGTAACCATATTCATCTGGTGATTTTTTTGTAAATGTTAAATGTCTCAATATTAACACAGTATATTTATATACAAGCTTTATCATTTTGTTATAATACCCAGTAGCTTCTCAGGTTTTAAAAATGCATATGTGGGATAGTTATTTATGTATCATTAAATCTTTTGATGGAAATTCAGGCTGTATTGGATATTTTGGATGAATGAATGGATGTGAAGGTGAGGATGGAGATGGATGAAGAATGTCTCCGTTAGGCTGATCTGGGAGGATATGGAGACTTAGTGTGAGGGTTTCGTCTCAGTCTTAATTAATTTAATAGGGTTTTTGTGTAGTATACTACTCAATAACATGGAAACATCCATCCATCAATTATCTATACCGCTTATCCTTTGAGGGTCACGTGGGGCTGGAGCAAATCCCACCTTGAGTGAGAGGAGAGGTACACCCTATACAGATCCAAATTAACTCAAGGTGCACTTTTGTACTTGTCTTTGTACTATGGGAGGAAGCTAGAGTACCTGGAGAAAACCCAGGGAGAGCATGCAAACTCCACACAGAAAGGCAACAGCCGGCAGTCAGGTTCGAATCCAGAACCTTCTTGTACTTAACACTTAAATGGCAACTTTAATTGCTTAAATTGCACATTAAACCAAATAACACAATTTGTTGTGGTTAAACATGGAAATAATTGTTCATTTTAACTAAAAACAATACAAATTACTCATAATGCTTGTTTTGACAATTCAGTTGATGTCATAGAATAGTCAGTTTCATTGTATTGAAAGTCAGACAGGCAGGTAGGGACACTGTGTAAAGAACAAGAAAATCTGAATAACAAAACATGACACTGTAACCTAAATATCCAGTCACCTGGCTGCACCTTTTATCATCTGCTGGTGGGCTAACTTCCTCACAATATGCAAGGGTCTGAAAACGGATCTACTCCTCCAATAAATGTGAGAAACACTTAAATGCTGTTATTAATCTTGTTCTTTATCTTCTAAAGTGGAATAACTTACCCCGTTTCTGCATGAAACTGAAAAGGTCATCTAGAAACTCTTTGCGCTTTTCATCATTATCCAAGTCATACAACTGAAAAAGAAAGAAAGGACCAATGAATGATTTATTTAACATTTTCTTCAAAGAAATTCAACATCGTTCATCAGTGAAGTTTTGGGAGTTTCCTGAGTGCGGTTATTTAGGATTATGACCATAGACCGTATATAAAATTTGACGATAATTCTCCACTTCCTCCCAGAAATTAGGGACGAAATATTTCAGATATAAATGGTGTCATCTGGATGTCATTTGAAGCCAGAGTCTATGCAATAGAAGGGATGAAGCCACAGTAGTAATGGTCTGCCGATACATATGCTCTACCAATCACAGGACAGTCTCAGCTATAAATCATGATATTTCAGCAGATTTTTATGATATCAAATAAATATTTAAAACAAAACTTACTGGACATATATCTATGTGATAAGACCTACCTAAACTCATAGAACCCATCATTGAGAAAAAATTATTTGAGGTGTATTTTGACTTTTTAGTTTGGTCAATGATTGACCTGCTAACATGGAGGAGGCTGGGGTTAAGACCTATGCTGCAGCCAGCCATTAGGGGAGCTGCTTTGGCTTCTTTGGGGTGCCATCATGTCATCCATATTTATATACAGTCTATGATTGTGACCATAAACTTTCATCACCGATGTATAAAAGCTGCTGCTAATGATGATTAACCTACTGTTGACAGTGGTCTGAATTACTGGCTGTTATTGTGCGCAAGTAAGAGCTATCCGGCTATTCTGTTTGTTAACTCATTAGGTACATCCATCCTAAATAAGCTAAATCTGGAAATGCTGTTTTTACAGTTTATTATGATTAACAACTTATACCACATTATATCTTATAACATCATTTTCAAAAATGAATTGGCTTTGCCAATTGATGTGTCTTGGGGGGGGGAAGAATGAGATGTTCTCTAACCAAAAGGTTGGCGGTTCAATCTCCATCAGTCAAACAATAATAAAACTACATCAGATGTAATTGTACAGAAACTTTAATAGTTAGGGTGTTTGAAAACCTGTATGATAGCTCAACAGTGAAACTGAGAGGAAGATATAGAATTAGGCTATTTCAGTTTATTTGCTGAGGGAATTTTGTTTGTTTTTGTTGATAAAATCAGTGAATTGCCAGTAGAGGGACACTGCTTCAGAAACAGATGTGGTTTGGGGACTTCTATTCTCAGCACACTGTAGAGATGCATGGTTTGATCCATAACCTGCAGCTTCTGTAACTTATAAATAACTTACAGCATATCTTACAAACGACATTGCCTGCAATAATGATACAGTTTACCTTCTCATACACACACAACCATTTTGTGTCATGTTCCATGTGCCATGCATTCACGCTCTGAATGTCAATATATTTGACCACTCAGATGGAGCCCTGCTGCCCTTGATAATAAATTTAAGATATTCAGATCATTGACAGGTTTTTCTGTCAATGAATCATTGTCGGAAGAAGAGAACAGAGAAAGAACAGAGGATTGCGAGGCGGCTCCGTCAAATCTTGCTCAACCTCCTCCCGACTATATTCTACTGTGGAAACTTGTAATGAACACGTTTGCCTAGCTCTTTTATAGTATTTATATAATTTAAATGTTGATATGTTTGAAATGACGCCACAATATCAACACTGACCATCTCATAATGATCAAGACTTTTCTTAATGGTTTAAATCTTTTTTCACAACAGCACGTGCATTCATCAGGCATCCTGCTCGCCCCTCTCTCTCTCTCTCTCTCTCTCTCTCTCTCTCTCACTTGAAATAAGGAAAGATTATATTATTATTACCAGTAGTGGCTGGTTAATACAGGGCACTGCGCCACCCCCTCCAACATTCTGAGACAAAAAAGCCTGTATAAAAATGTTGAATATAATTAAGTTAAGAAAATAATATTTTACCAGTACAATGCTCCTGCTTGCCTGTAAACACATGCAAGCTTTTAACATAAGATGTTTTCCAAAAAATAATTTAATTTAAAATAAATTTTATAACCGGCCGTGGTGTACTAGAATTTTGTCAGGAGGCAGCACAGAATTTCAGGGAGCCTGCCACCTAGCAATGCTCTATGCAGGAAAAACCCTGCAAAATTGGGTTTTTATTTACAAAACTTGTGTGCTTCTCTTCCAATGCTTACTTATTATTAGTCTAACTGTGATTTGCACAACAATAATGGAGATGAGATCTTAGTGCATTGAGCTCTTTTGATCACACTGCACGCACACTGTTTATTTTAAGAACAATCTACATGTAAAGACTGAAAATGCAATATATATATAATATCTCAACAGAACATCTCCTTGTTTCCATCTTGCCTGTTGCCCTTAGTATGTTTTAGTAACACTAGTTTCCTTATTGGCATATCCATTATGCTCCTCATTCTGCCTTATTCACTGGAGCAGAGGCAGAGTCAAAGAAGCTTTTAAATGAGCTTGTCCAGCCACATAGAGCTGATGGAAATATGTTAGTGGCAATGTTCACTTTCAATAAGGCTCACAGCCATGTTAACAGGCCCAATTAATCAATACTGAGAGACAGAAGAATGACCTTTTGAATCAGTTGGGCCCAATGGACGAGGCCCCTGAGATAATAACTGATCATTTAGAAGTATATTAGCTGTCACAAATATTAAAGGACCAGTGCAGGTCAGCACTCAGAAGGTAACTGTAGCGGGGGTTGGGGGTTTGTTAAGGGGAAGGTTCTGGAGGGGGTACATGTGTGTTTTTGTGGGGGGAGGGGGAGTTGTGAGCGCACTATGAGTGCTGCACATCAGGCGGTCTGTGGTGGAGGGAATATCGAAAGGTAAAGAAACAGCAAGTGGCTTCAAAAATGTTAAGTGCACAAATGCACTGCAGATGACAATACCACTGGATCAATTGTGAGGCCCTTTGAGTGCAAAGGCACATATGCAGAGACAATAATAAACATGTGCCAACAGAGGCAACTATAAGGACACTAAGAGAGCACATACCTCCACACAGGCCCAACATTCCCCTAATGAAACTACATTTAAATTAACTTTTTTTATTTGGATCTGCACCACATGGCATACACTAATGAATTGTTTTCAGACCTGCTCTGAACTCTGGATAATCTCGTGACATTATACGGAGGGGCTGTATGTGAGAATGAAATGTCCAAGTGAGAGGCCCCGGAGCCTCCCCCCTCCCTCCCCAAATCAGGATAATGTGAAACTAGTAAAGAAAGGCTGTAAAGAAAGCAGCCCCCTAAAGATGCCTGAATTTTATCATCAAAATCCATGAATTGTTTTCTAAAAAAATCAACATAAATGTTACAAAACATCCTATCTCGCCCTGTTAAAGAAAGTGAAACAATATTCTTAGATCCACTCCTTGATCCAGATCTGTGCCAAAGATAATAATCAATAATGTAATTATAATAACTAATGGTTTGTAATGTGATCCATACTGCATCCTTCCACAAAGTTTCATTGAAATCCATTCCAAAATGAGGGTTGAAGTCTCATCAAGAGGGAATCATGTATGTCTGTATTGATTTTGGTGACCCTACACAGGGGTGGAGTTTTTAATTATCATTCAAATTATGTTTAAATATATTTTTCATAAAAGTGAGAGTTGTGGTCTGACCAAGAAGAGACAATTTATATGTGTATTATATTATTTGCATTGTTGCATGTTTGATCGTATTTCTCCTCGATTGGATGAGGCTTTGGTTGTGTTATAAGGACATTTTGTTGATCCGAAAAGTCAGAATCTGTTAATATAACATTTTCTCGTGCATACTTGTGTGTGTTTGAGAGAGAGAGAGAGAGAGAGAGAGAGAGAGAGAGAGAGAGAGAGAGAGAGAGAGAGAGAGAGAGAGATGAGACATTTGCTGTGGTGTGTTAGTGTAAGTAATAATATAAAAATACAATTAAAAATACTGTGGCAAGAGACATTGCAAGTGGGGTCTCCCAACCACAGCCAGACACCAAACAGTTGCTACTAAACATTATTTATTTCAGTGCAGCAGAATAAACATAAATTCACTCAACTTAAAATGTCCAAGACAAAACCCTATCTCCCTTGTCTCTTCAGTCTCTGTGTGCAGGTGAGTTTCTCTCCCTCTTGGTAGCTTTTTCTTCTGCCTTTTAAACCTGAGGAGTAATCAGCACAGCTGATGGCTGTTAGCTGATTCCTACACTGGGAGTAAAATAAATACCGGGAGGTGCTCTCAACAGGAGTCAACATCACAGCCGACGAGGGACCAGGCGCAGGGGCTGGGGGCGCTGGCTTCAAACTGACATGGGATCAGGAACATCGAGACAGTGACTTCTTATAAGTACTTGGGTGTTCACCTAAACGATAAACTAGATTGGACTGATTATGCCAGTGCACTCTTTAAGAAGGGACAGAGAAGACTGTATCTGCTCAGGAGACTGAGGTCTTTTGGAGTGCAGGGGGTGCTCCTGAAGACCTTTTAAGACTCTATGGTGGCTAGTTTTTACTCTTGCTGCTGTAATATTGCAAATTTCCCCCTTGTGGGTCTAATCATGGATTATCTTATCTTGTGTTCATCAATCAATCAAATTTTATTTGTATAGCCCATATTCACAAATCATAATTTGTCTCATAGGTCCGTCTCCCAGGACGGACAGAAGTGCAATTGATGCCATGTGTAATGGAGAACATCAGAAAGATAAGGGTATTTACAGCATTGGTTAGAATAAACAATTTGCAGCATAATGGAAGGTATATGAATTGGTGAATTATTGTCAGTATCTGAGTAGACATATTGTATATCAAGCAGTCTTGTTGTAATAATATTCCACGGTCAGCAGCCACCACGATCAGGATGCACCATCAAGATCGGATGCCACAAAAGTCCACAATCATGATCCACTGATCAGGCCATCAGGATCCACCATCAGCTGCCACCTTGATCGTGGTCCACCACCACTATCAGATGCCAACACGATACAGGGTCCGCCATTATTATCACGATCAGCCAGCATGATACAGGATCTGCCAATGCAGCCACAGCCGCGGCCCTGGATCTGAATACGATACGGCAATAGGGACTCTGGGGGAGAAGTCAAGTGAGTAACATGTATTGATGAGACATTAATGTCTTCAATGTGATAGAGAGGGATAAGAGGAAAGAGAAGCTGTGATGTGTCATGTGTCCCCCGACATTCTAGACCTATAGCAGCATAACTAAGAGCAGGTCTAAGACAAGCCTGGACCAGCTCTAACATAAGGTAATAGTAAAGGAAGGTTTTAAGCCTTCTCTTAAATGGGTCAGCCAGGTTTTTATGTCCTTGAGACATGCTTGGAGTTTAGTTAATTGATTACACTGTTCTGGTTTTATTGACAAGTATAACTGGGTGTCATCCGCATAGCAGTAGAAATTGACACATTGTGTCCTGATAATGTTTCCTAGTGGAAGCATATATAATGATAATAAAATTGGGCCGAGCACAGAACCCTGTGGAACACCATGGTTAACTTTGGTGGGCATAGATGACTCATCATTAATTTGCACAAATTGGAATCGATCTGAAAAATATGATTTAAACCAGTTTAGGGTAGTTCCTTTAATGCTAATTAACTGTTCGAGTCTCTGTAATAAAATTTGATGTTCAATAGTGTCAAATGCTGCACTAAGATCTAACAGAATGAGGACAGACACAAATCCCTGATCTGAAGCTATTAGAAGGTCATTAGTGACTTTGGCCAAGGCTGTCTCTGCTATGATTAGCTCTAAACGCTGACTGAAAGTCTTCATATATATTACTTTCCTGGAGAAACTCACACAGCTGATTGGCTACAACCTTTTCAAGGATTTTAGACAGGAAGGGGAGGTTGGATATCGGTCTGTAGTTGGCTAAAACCTGCGGGTCCAGGGTGGATTTTTTGAGAAGGGGTTTGATTACAGCTAGTTTCAGGGATCGAGGAATACTGGGTTCGGTGGAGGTGTTACTCTCTGTCAGCCTGGCTACAGTGCTGAAGAGAAACCTGGGGTTGTTTTTATTTTCTTCTATTAATTTGGAGTAGTAGGCAGCTCTTGCTTTGTGGAGGGCCTTCTTATAGCACTGTAGCCAGGCTGACACTATTTTTCCAGGCTAGGTGATTTGTTGTAGCGCCACTACCTTTCTAGTTTTCTTGACACTTGTTTTAATTCATGTTTGTTGGGAGCTAATGAGAGCTAATTTACTATGTTTTACTTACTTCTTTTTTAGAGGCACTATGGAGTCTAATGTTAATCGTAGTGAGTTTACATAGCTATGGGCAATGACGGAATCTCAATGGAGCTAGGGTTTTTAAAGAATTCGTTGGTTATATCGATGGATAATACAGGGTTAAATGTAATTGGAATTATTTCCTTAAATTTAGCTACAGCACTATCAGGTAGACATTTAGAAAAGGAGTATTTTATTAGTGGCATGTATTCTGATAATGAGAAATCGAAAGTTATAAAATTATGGAAGATAGAATCAGATTATGTGGAAGTACTATTAGATGTTCAATTTTGACACCATATGATAGTACGAGGTCAAGTGTGTGGTAACAACAATGAGTAGGTTGGTGTACACAGACTGAAACCAATTGAGTCTAGTACTGAAATAAATGCTATACTAAGGCTATCATATTATTGTCAACATGAATATTAAAGTCACCAACAACAATACCTTTATCTGTTTTTAGGACGAGGTTTGATAAAAACTCAGGGAATTCCATTAAAAATCCAGAATAAGCCCCAGGAGCACAGTAAACTACAGCAAATATGATTGGCTGTTGTGATTTCTTTGATGGGTGTGAAAGACTAACGCCGGGTTCACACCGGACGCGGAAGCGCTGTGCCATTCTCACATGGCAGCCGCCTACCTGTTCACACCGGACGCGCATTTATCCACGCCAGTCAGCCCGTGATTCTGCTTTCTCCGCTTGTTGTTGTATACTCCGTTCAATGTAGAGGTTCGGGGGTAAATGATGATGGTCTTTAAAAGTCTTTGTTTGTTGTGTTGTTGCAGAGGTTGTGTTCATTTTTTGTTTGTTTTTTGTGTGGGATTCTCCCTTTGTTAATTTAATGGGACAGGGGGCAGACACAGTCTTTATGGGGTTGTGGTTGTGTGACTGATCCAGAGGGAGTGCAGAGAAGTGTGTAGCACTGCAGCTCTGAGTCCTGGTCCCAAATCTGGGTTGTCATTTTGGGTTTATAAACTGAGTTATATTCCTAGATAAGAGAGCCGGTCCATCCCAAGTGTGATGGACGCCGTCTCTCCTAACATGACAAGTTAATTCAGGGCCTGGGGATGATGGTGTCCAGGAAGTGGAATGACTCTGTAGTGTCCACTTGAGAGTCATACAGGGTGAATGGGGTGGGTGGTCTCAACCTGACTACGGCAAGTTAAGTGCCTTCAGATAATGTATAATGTTATATAAATAAAATTAAACTGAATTTAACCTTGAGGGATCAGACACATGTTTCCCCAGCTTCAAGTGCTTCCTCCTGACAGACGGACAGTCTGTGGAGGATAGTGTTGAATTCAGAGCTGAAATCCACAAACAGGATGCTGTCGTAGGTTCCTCGGGATTCCAGGTGTTGGAGGATTAAGTGAAGGGCTATGTTCACTGCGTTGTCTTCAGATCTGTTGACTTAGTAGGTGAACTGTAGAGGGACCAAGAGGTCCTTGAGGTGGAACAGAACAAGGCACTCAAAAGACGTCATAACCACAGAGGTCAGGACAATAGGTCGTAGTCATTACATCCTGTGGTCCTTGGTTTTTTAGGAATGGGATAATGGTGGAGGATTTGAAGCAATCTGGTACATGACATGTCTCCAATGAGGTGTTACAATGCTGTTACACTGCTGCTGCCTGGTCATGGCAATCTATGGAATCTAATACTAAGTGGCAGCTCTAATAGTTTTACCATAAACCATTGAGAAGGTATACACTGCAGGACACATACAAACTTACTACTACCACATACAGTGATGCAAACAGACTAAGAGTCTTAAGAAATAAACAAGCAAGCTACAAGTGAGGACAAAATAAACTGTAATCAGTCAGCAAATAAAAAAGAGAGCAGGCTCACATTTGGAAGTGCAATGTTAATGATGGGTTAACTGCATTAAATGTGTCTCGCAAACCACTTAGTTATCACCACTGAAGCTTTATCTTTTGTTAAACTAAAATATATTTTTTTAAATAATGTGAAGGTGAATTGTGGATAATAGTGGATTGTAGATCGTGGATTGTGACCATGATGGTGGATTGTGATCATGACGGAGTTACTGCTCCCTTCATCTCTGTTAGACATTTCCTCATGTTTAAATAAGATATACCTCTCTTTGTCTGTTAGACACTGTCTTTTCTCATTAATATTGTAAATAATATTATGTGGTTGATGTGCTCAGCTACACGTGGTATCTGTTGCATTTCTGTCCATCCTGGGAGAGGGATCCCTCACACTAAGTTTCTAACACTTCCCTTTTTCCCCTTGAGTTTGGCAAACCAAGCTTCCATGAACCTTGTAATGAAAAGGATCCAAAACTGTGTCCCAAGCAGTGACATCCATCTAATATCTATACAACTTAGACTTTGAATTACCTGCTCTTTCTAAGGTTTTGTAGCTCAAAACAGCTTCATGCTCCTGATAGAAGTCATAATTCACAAGACAGTTACAGGTCTTTGTCCGGTAAATGAAAAATGTTCAAATGTAAAATAATTTAAATGATCTCTGTTGGTAGTTTTGGCAAAAGCTTCTATCAAATCCAATTGGGCTTTTGGTAAAATGCCAAATGTAAGAGCTGTTTAGATTAATATTCTATGATAAGGCCTCACAGGAATAGATCTGCATTTCAGGAAAAGTTTGTTTCAGAGTCAAAATAGTTCTTTATTTTTTATTTGAATCCCCAAGTACATAGTGTGAAAAATATGCAACAAAACTGTTTTCAGATTAATAGTGCCCAATGTTTAAGCTAACTTAGTTTAGCCAGATCATTAATTTATTTGTATATACTCCATGCACACTACACTGCAATATGGTCTATATTCTGCTGCCTCATTATCGAATTTCAACTTCAACAGACCACACATAACATAACTATAACAACCACGGAGGCTTATACATGTTAATTGAGAGAGAAGAATGAAGAAGCGATCTCTCCTAAGGATTCTTTCTCTTCAATAATAGGACATCTGTCATTGATAATTTGTGGAAGGACATATTTTATACAGACTTAAGACAGTGGCTTGCACTTAAGAGACATGAATTTTACTAAAACATCTCAGCTCAAGTAATCAGCTATGAATTATTTTTTTATAATAACCACATATGCAATGTGAAAACATGGTGACAATATTGGATCACTCTGATCGTTCCCAAGCACAATTGTTTTGGCCCAGATTTCCCCTACACTGTCACACTGCCACACTGTCATTCGGTCCACATACTGTGTGGAATGATGGCACTTGGGCAGCCTGCTCCAGTTTGCCAGATCTGGGCCACATGTAACCCATAGTGATACTGCAAGTCAACCAAAAGGGACAAAACTGGCACAAAATAGTTTTGTGCTATTTGGGTCATATTCACCATTTCCCACACGGACAACTCTGAGTTCAGATCCAGATTACACCTTGTATAGAGCACTGCATATGTGCAATAAAAGGCCCACATTAGTTTTGGGATATTTGGGCCACATTGTTTAATTTACAAGTGGGCTACTTTAGGCTCACACCCATTTTGTCTGAGCCACAAGAAGGCCAGAAGCGCTGCATCACTGCCTGAAGTGGCCCACATCCATAAGCTATCTAGGATAGGTTGCAGCAGGTAGCTGCTTTCTATTAAAAAGCAGTGAAAAGTCACTGTGCACTACTTGACAGACACAGTCATAGAGCAGCTAGTCTGCATGAATACATTAATATTGCCAGGCCATCACAGAAACATTTTTAAAAGGTAAGCTAATATTAATTAAGCACCAAACAGATAGGCTCTGTGGAAATTAACACTACTTGCAGTTTTCCAGAAGACATGTCATTATACATTTCTGAGGAACACCTGCAGTTGCTGAGGTGGACATTTCTGTGCTGTCACACAATGTACAGCCATGTAAACAGCTTTCACGTGTCAGAGCACACTGCTCTTCTTAATTTGGGATACTTCAAAGGACAATATGGTCTGCAGCCAAAAGACAGATACAAGGCACAGTAAATCACTGCAGTTACCAAATTATCACGCTGTCCTTCCCATTCTTTTTCATCCCCCTTTTTCATCCTCCTTCTGATTGATTCTGCAGCCGTATATTGTTTTCTGCAACAACACATCTGGTTTCTGAGAAAAAGCATTCCTCTTAAATGCATTTAACCATGAATGGCATGTGTTATTCAATCTTGCAGATGTATGAAATAGTACAGGATGTAAATCAAAAAATGTACTGATACAATGGGACCTTGAGTTGACACTTACTTAAAATTAGGGGCCCTGACCTTTAATTTTTTATCTCAAGTTGCATACTACATTTGCTCTTTCATGTTTGTACACCTCTGTCAACCAGTCTAGTTGCAGTTTACATCCATGTCTAACCAGACTCAGATAATATATGTAGATACATTTTTCTTATAAAACCAAAACAATAATTCAGCAGCACTGAGGCATAACGAATAATTAATTACTAACTAATGCATAAAGGCACAAACACTGCATGGTATAAAAGGCTACAGCTAATTTTTGCATTCATGTTTACAGTTAAGCAGCATCACAGTGATAACCTATAATAAATTTAATTTAATATAAAAGTGTATGTATATCTCATACAGGATGACGATTTAAAGCAGTGATATTTGAGTCTGGATCATTTAATATTTCATATTTTTCTGGTGTTGGATTGAATAATTAACAAGAATTAATAAATTTGCTGTACTGCTATGTGGTTACAATGAAAAAATGTGTCCTCAGGTTTGGAAACATAGGAAAGGACAAATACTTATTAGAATAAAAGGGTTGTTCATCTTCTGAGTGAGCATCAATGTGCTCCATAATTTTTATAATGATTTCTCATTTTATTGTTTTTGTTTGGCTGATGACGGCATTATTTTGGAGGTAGCTGGGAAGCACCTTCACCGGAGGATCAATCAGCGCAGGTGAGAGCTGTTAGCTGATTGATCCTCAGGTTTAAAAGGCAGCAGCGGAGCTGCCTTGGGAGACACACTCTCAAAAACATTTTAGTCCATATTTCATTTAGACATAAATAAATGTTGACATACAACATTTACCAATTCCAAGGCTGCAAAAATGTTACTGACATTCAAATTTTTGGACGGATGTATCTAAGCACACAATGAATCATAGAACATTTTTGCAGTAGTATGAATTAGAAATATATTCTCACAGATCAAAAAATATCTTGTGAGGAAAACTATTATGGCTAATATATAAGTTTCAAATTTGAAAGTCCACTCCAACATAGACTCTAAGCAGTCTGGCCACAGACCCGTTTGTCAGTTACAACTGCTTAGCAGTCCTTCTCTCCTGTGTCTGCCTGGTGTTCTAAATATCCTAACATAAAAACCACCATGTCCTTCATTAAAAATAGATTTAATAGCCAAAGTGCCCAAACACTTGTGACACACCTCTGCCCCTTCCTTCCTATTGAGCCTGTGTCTCTGTGCCATCACACATCCCCTCACCTACCATCACAATACAATTCTCACAAAAAAGTCCTGTGCCATTGATTAAATGCTTCAACCATACATCAATTAGGTTCAATGTCAATGTAAATTCTGAATTAGTGTACAGTCCTACGTGAAGATCCCATAAAAAGCAAATTGTGATTTGTGAATATGGGCTATACAAATACAATTAGATTGATATGTGAATATACATTTTGAGGTGAAAAGAGAGCCTGATTAAGGCTGAAGGAGCCTTTCCCCCTCCAATTTACTAGAAACTCCAAAAAAACGGAATAAATAAAAGCAGCAGATGATAATGGTAGATTGTGTGTTGAGACACTAAATAAGGAATGTAACATAAATAGAAAACAGTAGAAACAGTAAATTCTTGAAAAGCTCTGGTTGTTAAATTCATGTCATTCTCACCACTCTGCAGTGCTTGCTTACTCTTTTTTAACACAAATAATGTTTATAATTAACTTGAAACATCTTACCTTATTGTAAGTCGCTTTGGATAAAAGCATCAGCTAAATGATATGTAATGTAATTTAATGTAACATCTGTTCGGGAAGAGTTGGCATTTTAAAAGCTTAACATAAGACAAAGGAACAGTGAGCTAAAAGCAAACAGTAACAATTAGTGATAGAAAATGAGAGCAGCAGACCATTGAACTGGTTAAGTAGTGCTGGGGATTGGAGATTATAATATATTTATCACCACAGGTAGAAGTGTTGAGTTTGTATTAGCTGCAGACAGCATAAGTATCTGATTAAAGCTCTGTCCCCTATCACTTTTAGGTTTGAAATCCAAATATACAGCTGCATGATCAGGTATGGTATATATGAAAATATTTCAAATTTTAGAGTAGACAATTGAATTAAGCATGTTTTAAAAGGGAGAAAAGGCAGTGTTGCCAGATTGGGAGGGTTCCCACCTAATTAGGTGGCTTTGATTTTGATTGTGCCGGTCAAATTTAGTTTGGAAAAGTTAACAAGATTTATGCTGGTTTGGGATCAGCTGTGTGGTTCGATACCGGACTCTGCGCTGCAGTTGGCTGGCTTCCAACTTTTCAGAGCGGGCCGCCACACGGAACTCTCCGGCAAGATGAAAGGTGGAGGAATCTGCTTCTATACTAACTGCGGCTGGTGCAATGATGTGACAGTGATTCAACAGCACTGTTCTCCTGATCTGGAATATTTTTTTATCAAATGCAAACCCTTCTACTCCCCCTGTGAGTTTGTTTTATTCATTCTGGTCGGTGTTTACATTCCACCGCAGGCTAACGTGCAAGAGGCACAACGCATGCTCGCCGACCAGATACGGTGTGTGGAACGGACTAACCCGGACTCCTTAGTTATTGTCCTCTGCGACTTTAACAAAGGAAATATCACCCGCGAACTCCCCAAATACAAACAATTTATTAAATGGCCGACCAGAGAGGAGAACATTCTGGATCACTGTTACACCACAGTAAGCTGTGCCTATCACGCTGTCCCCCGGGCTGCACTGGGACTCTCGGACCACGTCATGGTCCATTTGATTCCTGCATACCGGCAGAAACTAAAACTCTGCAAACCTGTTGTGAGGACTTCAAAGCAGTGGACCAGTGAAGCTGTGGAGGATCTTCAGGCGTGCTTGGACTGTACAGACTGGGAGGTGTTCAGGACTGCTACAATCAGTCTGGATGAGTACACAGAGGCTGTGACTTCTTATATCAGCTTCTGTGAGGACAGCTGTGTTCCATCACGCACCAGGGTGTGTTACAACAATGACAAACCCTGTTTCACAGCCAAACTCAAAAAGTTAAGGTTGGAGGAAGAGGCGTTCAGGAGAGGGGACAGAGTCAGGTTTATAGAGTTGAAATACAGGTTTAGCAAGGAGGTGAGAGAAGCTAAACGTCTGTACTCTGAGAAAATCCAACACCAGTTCTCAGCCAATGACTCTGCCTCTATCTGGAAAGGGCTTAGGCAGATTACAAATTGTAAGCCTAGAGCCCCCCACTCCACTAACGACCCCCGTGGTGATGAAGGCATTTGAGCGCCTTGTTCTGTTCCACCTCAAAGCCATCACTGACCCTCTCCTGGACCCCCTGCAGTTTGCCTACAGAGCCAACAGGTCTGTAGACGATGCAGTAAACATGGCCCTTCACTTCATCCTCCAGCACCTGGACTCCTCAGGAACCTACGCCAGGATCCTGTTTGTGGACTTCAGCTCTGCCTTCAACACCATCATTCCGGCTCTGCTACAGGACAAGCTCTCCCAGCTGAGTGTGCCTGACTCCACCTGCAGGTGGATCACAGACTTCCTGTCTGACAGGAGGCAACACATGAGGCTGGGGAAGCATGTCTCTGATTCCAGGACCATAAGCACCGGTTCCCCTCAAGGCTGTGTTCTTTCCCCTCTACTCTTCTCCCTGTATACCAACAGCTGCACCTCCAGTCATCAGTCCGTCAAACTCCTTAAGTTCGCGGACAACACCACCCTCATTGGGCTCATCTCTGGTGGGGATGAGTCCGCCTACAGGTGGGAGATTGACCATCTGGTGACCTGGTGTGGTCAGAACAACCTGGAGCTCAATGCTCTGAAAACAGTGGAGATGGTTGTAGACTTTAGAAGGAACCCAGCCCCACCCACCCCCATCACCCTGAGAGACTCCCCAGTCGACACTGCAGAGTCCTTCCGCTTCCTGGGCACCATCATCTCCCAGGACCTCAAGTGGGAGCTGAACATCAGCTCCCTCACCAAAAGAGCTCAACAGAGGATGTACTTCCTGCGGCAGCTGAAGAAGTTCAACCTGTCAAAGACAATGATGGTGCACTTCTACACCTGCATCATCGAGTCCATCCTCATCTGGTACGCTGCTGCCACTGCCAATGACAAAGGCAGACTGCAGTGTATCATCCGTTCTGCTGAGAAGGTGATTGGCTACAATCTGCCATCTCTACAGGACCTGTTTGCCTCTAGGACCCTGAGGGGTGCAGGTAAGATTGTGGCCGATCCTTCCCACCTGGGTCACAAACTCTTCGAGGTACTTCCCTCCTGCAGGAGGCTGCGGTCCATCAGGACCAAAACCTCACGCCACAAGACCAGCTTCTTCCCGGCTGCAGTTGCCCTTGTCAACAAGGCCCGGGACCCCCACCTGACTTGGACTCTTATCCCGCCCCCACGCCTCAAGTCTGTGTTACATTAACACACATTACATTACAGTACATTGCACATTGCATATTGCACATTTACATTGCACTCCTGTTTTACGTTTTGCATTTTACTTCACTTTTTATATCTTTTATATATTTTTATTTTATATATTGTTATTTTTTTCTAATGCTTAGTACTTATTGTGTTTTTATGTTTTATGTTCATTGTATGCACCTATACACCAAGGAAAATTCCAGGTAGGTGTAAACCTACTTGGCAATAAATACTTCTGATTCTGAAGTCAAAATGTCTAAGTGGGAATTTTCTTTTTTTTAAACTTACAGAAGCTGCTTTCACACATGCACTGGACTTCGAAGATCCTCTGTATTTTCTCAGGAGGAGATGAATGTGTGAACATGTGGTATATTCAGCCAGCGTAAATCGGTTTGATATGGGGGTAGATCATGAAGACAGGTTTATAGCTAGGGGGTCCTCTTTCCTGGACTCTAAGACTCCTTGGTTGTTGTTTCAGATGTTATTTGTTAGTTCTCTCCTTTGGAGAATGCTCTTTGACCTGTTATATGGAGGGGTCATATTCCTATTTACGAAGCATGTCTTTAGGGGCTCTTATGTGTGACATCATTCGATCTCACGTCTTTGGCGTAAACATCTTCCCTATAAGAATGCTTGTCCGGCACCAGCGAGGCAGACTTCTGCATTGGCTGAGAACGTCTCTGGGTATACCATGGTACCTGTCTTGACCTGTAACTTCTGTGTAATAAACCTTATTATACAAGCAAGAACGGTGTCCGAAGATTCCTTCATCATCATCTACAACATCACTGCTGCCTAAAGATACAACAAACACAAATGGCCATGTGAGACGCTCTGCAGTTTTCACGGAATTTATCGGCCTGGCTGGCATGTGCACACAGACATAGACATCATAGGTGGCTTGAGCCCCTGGCCTTTTTTCTTCCTCGAGAGAATATGCCCTTCTGGGGTGTTTTTTTTATATACGTACTGTATATATCTCTAATTGCACACAGCTTCCCTATCAAACAGATATATTGATTGAATAAAAAATCAAGAGATCAGGCCTAACCCTACCCTCCCTCCCTCTACTTCCCTTGCACAGTGGTTAGCACACAATCATCACAGTCACGTCAGACAGGCAGCACCTCTCACCTCCCAGTTCCTGTCCAAGTTGTGGTGTTTTTGCTTTGGTTGTGTGGAGGTGATTGGTGATGAACAAAGGACTAAGCTACCAGTGCCTCGAGTTTACAGCTAAATAGCCAAAAGGCAAAGACAAATATAGTTAACTTGTGTCTTGCTAATGTACACTCATGAGCTACTAGCTAATGTAATAAGTTAGGGCTCAAGCTAATGTTCTGTACTGAAGGGGAGACACTACAGGGGGATTTTTGGAAGTTTTCTTTCCATTCGAATAAAAGAAGACATGAATGAAGAACAGACCAAAATGTTTTTGCCGGTAGTGCTCTGACTTAAACAGTAACTGCATGATTTTGATTGTAGGCTCCTCATCTAATAACTATTCATTCTACTAGTTTGTTGTTTGATGATCGATCTTTTATCAATGCATGATACAGACAGCCCACCCTCAAATGTGAAAGGAGGGAATTGTAGGTACACTGAAACTGAGTCCGTGTCCCCAGTTTTGTGTGCTGTGTCTGTCTGTCTGTGTGTGTGTGTGTGTGTGTGTGTGTGTGTGTGTGTGTGTGTGTGTGTGTGTGTGTGTGTGTGTGTGTGTGTATCTGTCTGTGTGTTGTAAGTGCAATAATGAAAAATATATATACAGCAAATAAATAAATAATAATAATAATTTATTGGATCATTAATAAATCAGGCAATTCAGTATTCAGTGTTTTGGCTGCAGAAGCTGAAGGTTATCTCTCTTAAGTAAAGTAAATAAATAAATACACAAATCAACCTCATCATGCCTGCAGCACAATGCCAAGAAATATTTATTATATAAAATATTCATTTCAAAGTTCAACACCTTCTTCAAGTTCAATTTCAGTAATATTGCTGTATTTTGCATTTTCTCAATACATTTTTTGCAGTGTTGTTTCAGTATTTTTGCAGAGTTTTTCCAGTAAAATTAACAAAATGAGTAAGAGGGGAAAGCAGAATTCACTAAGCCTTATAGTTGCAACTAAACATTGGCCTACTTTGTAGTTTGGAGGGTAGGTTGGTTTGCTTATTTATGTACATACAACAAACAACAGCCTTTTTCAGTTCTGTGTAAAGATTTCTGTTTTCAATACCACCAAAAGAATTCAAAAGATTTATGGTCATGTGCAAAAATAAACAATTTTTGTAAAATCTTACTTCACTATGTTCCTCTCCCTGGTACAGTCAGTATAGTATAGTATAGTAGTCAGTCATATATACTACGTATTACAACATGCATAATTGTGGCATAGTATCCTTTGTTGTCTGCTCTTATGATAAACCTAGTGAATACTAAAGAAGGCCATTGTCTCTGTGTGAACTGTTGAGTATTCAACGATAGTGTGAATGTAAGGGTATAAAAGCAATTAATAAGAAAGTCAGAGATGTGCTACTATATTTAACTTTTTTTATTTTTATTTTTTATGAAGAATTATCAGAAGTGCCCTTTTTCTCACTTGCGCCCCTGCCCCCAAAAAGTTCTGAAAATTCAGCATCACGGATATACAGACCCACTTTAATGATAAAGGACCATGCAGACACCAAAAAGCACAAGATGTAGTGTTTGCTTGTAATTAAGGATTTTATGGTATCCTCGTTTAGTAATGCAAATTCTGGACATTTTTGATGACCAGTAGCACAGTGAACAACATATGTTGATGACATAGGTGACTCGACTTACTGACTTTACTTGGATGAAACAATCGGCATTACCATAATAATAATATGAGTTGAATATTGTTAAAAGAAACACAATCGGTTTGTGAGCACTTACCTGGGACTAATCGAACATTTAGAAAATGTTGCTGGTGGGATTGTGGGTGCCATCATTGGCTTTTTGCAACCTACTGCACTTGATATAGCAAATATAGTAGGCATAGCAGCAGCATGGTTGGGAAACATCATTCTGTGTACACACTGCCCAAACAGAACCAGCCTAACCTACAGTAAACAGATGTGTATGCCATTCACTGGCCATTGTTGCTCAAAGTTCAGCTCAGTTTCAGAGTGACTACCAAGCTCTTGCCCTGCTGGTTAGTAACAGCTTATTGCATTGAAAGAGTCATTGATCAAGAATATGCACTCACTTTACATTTCAGTCTGGCAGCAAATTCTGAGCAACATTATGCAGCATTACGTCTGAGTGAAATCTTCACAGACACAACCAACAGCCTTTATCTACATTTTCTCCATCCTGTACTGTTGTGGATAAAAGCTGTCAAGAAGTGCTTTCAGTTAGAGACCAAGGTTGGCTTTTCACATTTTGGGGACCTCAACTGGCTGTACATATTAACAATGACACTAGTAATCAAGCCAAGCATTTTCCGTATGAATAATGAACAACAACTCAGGAAAATGGACCTAAAATCCTCCAGTATTTATCTCTTTCCTTGGGGGACCCCATTCAGTCAAAAGTAAGAGGTAAGTGCGTCCAGTACCAAATGCGCTTGCCTGCATTCAAATCAAATGGGCTGCCACACTTTCAAGTTTGATGGATGTATGCTTAGAACACGGAATGGATGGACATTGGCTACATTCTGTCCTCCCGACAGCTGTTAGGGATGTTTGACTCATCCATGTACTAAACAGAACAGCCAGACTGTACATAGTTCTACAAAGATACACTCAGATGCCCAGCTGTGTTTTTCAGCAGCCTGTTCAAGTTGAAACTTACAGCCTGCTCTGCAATTAAAGGTAAGATCTCAAGCACACACCTGTCTGGAGCTAAATCTAATAATTACAATTATTAATTATTAATTGTGAATATAAATAATGTGCAAAGAGGAGCAATGTTATAAACATAGTGTCATTCATAGGCTGCTTTTTCATGCAAACACTTTTTTGACTCTTTTCCACCAAACAAGACCTGACATAGGAAAGCGGCCTTACGTTGTCTGGGATATTTGCTGTTTTGCAATTAAAATTGCCTCCTGTAATAATATATTTGGTTGGCAGATTGATTAACTTCAGTATTGCATTTGTGAGTTCAGGGGGTGACCTGGAGGGCAGTACACATTCGATACACAATCCATAAATAACCACCTTAATGACCACAAATCGCCTGTCCTAATACATTCTATAAAGGGTAACATGTGAATGTCTTTCTACATTGAAAAATTCTGTTCCTCTTCACGTGGACTGAATTTCTAACACATGGTCCACAGAAAATTCAGAACAGTAACTACCGCCACTGTTATTTTATCACCATGCATTTCCATCATATATATTTCTTTCATCAGTGTTATGTTTGAGGTTGCTGTTTTTTTTGTCAAAATACAGTCCATCATTTAGTGTCACATTTCATCCTATATATTACCAGATATTATCATAAATACAACACAGCACCACAATAATCTTTTTAAAAAAAAATAAAATATTGTACAATGGAGGAAAAGACTACATGACACAAATATCCTCAAATATAAACATAAAATATATTTAAATTAAATAGTAGTTGATCATAACTCATTAAGTCTTTCGGTTAAATATTCATGTTTAAATATAAAATAAAAATTGTAACCTTTATTTAACCATCACTGCATAACACATCATGTTTAAACTTTATTTTACTCATCTAACAGTGTCCAGAACACTCCATTACCTATTATTATTATTTTGCTGTATACATTTACAGAAAAGTGAACATTTTTATGTATCTTCATAAGTGCAGTAAGTGCATGTCAGCATTAGGCAGGACCTGCTGACTGTGTTCAAAGAAGAGTAAGGTGTAAGAGGCTTTCAGTTGCTTACTGTGCTTTCTATGCTCTCTAATGTATGTAAATAATAAGACACAACACTGAGAAGTTGCATGAGGTGCAATACATCCCTACAGCCAAAGTAAAGACACAAATTTGCCTGAAACAAGGAGAACCAGGCCTTGTTTCTTGTAGAACACAACACTTCCATACTTAAACTGAAGTCATGTTATTCTCAAAGATTTTTGAAATTTTCCTTTGAGAACAAATAAAATTCCCTGACCTCAAATAATAATGGCCTGAAGAACCTAAAATCGTAGATGCAGTTAGTTGGTGTGTTTGTGTTGGTGTGTGCATGTGTGTGAGAGAGAGTGTGTCTGTGTGTGTGTGTGTGTGTGCGTCAGTGAAAGAAAGGCAAGTTTTTATGTCTCAGCATGGAGCTATTGATTGTGTTTAACTGTGGTGAAAGGCTTGGTTTAATGTACAGTGATAAAACATTAATTCTTCTACTTTTAATTAATACCATCCTGTGGATAAACTCTGGTCTCATTCTCCTGTCTGACTAAGGCCATGTTGGCCTGTTGTCTGTGTCCTCTATGTCTTCTATGCTATATAGAGCTTTAAATCTGTCTTTGACTTCGAAAGCAATGGCATGCTTGATTTGCTGTAACATATGCCAACACAATATCTGAAATTTGTCTTAGTGATCATCAAGTCTAAAGAAAACTCTAAGAGTCCAATAAGCACAGCAGAAGAACTCCTTCAGTCTTGGATTTAGTTAGTCTCTTGATTCTAATTTCTCCTGAGGTGTTGGTTGAGGAGAAACATATCAGAATTTAGTCATCTTCAAATATGAAGATGATTTATTTCTCACGAGACAAAGAAAATTGTGAGCAGCAAAAGATTGCAGAAAACAATGCACAAATTCCTCTGGAATTATCCATGCCAAGGAGGTTCACCACTGAATGTTTGTTTCTTTGTTTGTTTATCAGCAGGATTATGGAAAAACTACCCATCCTTCCCCAAAACTCGGTGGAAGGATGGAACATTGGCCAAGAAAGAAGAAAGAAACAAAAACTATTTTACTTCCTTTACTCGGCAAGATATGGTGTTATTTGACATTTCCACCAATTTTGAAGTCATATTCATGAGATTGATTTTTTTCAGCTTGATTGAAATTAATGGGGCTGTTGGGCTTTGGAAGAGGTATACACTCTTTAATGGCCAGTAAACCAGTGAGTCTGCAGTTACTTGCTGTCTGGGGAAGTTGGTTATCATCCATGTTTTACCATTTTACAAATCAAAACAAATAGGTGTTTCTGCTTTCAACTTCTGTCTTACTCAAATCAAAGAGAAGTTTATAAGAATAAGAATCAATCAGCAGAACTGGACTGAACACAGCCCTACTCAACAATCTTCCAATAAATCCCACTTCCAACCCTCAAATCCGCTCACTAACTGGTCACAATATAGTTCTGCTACAGGCCAGTTCAGGACATTTGTGTAAGGGTTTTGTATTCTGAGTATGCTTATTTTGTCCTCTTCTTTATTAAGAGTGTTTTCTGTTTTATCATTACCTTGTGTTTCTTGACTTCCTTGTGTTTATGTTTGTCTGAGTTGTTTCGGTGTCCCTGTGTTCTGTTTCCTGTTTTATTTTGTAGTCCCTGTTCCTAGTGTGTTTTCTTTCTTCACTTCCTGTCTGTGATTGTCTGCACCAGTCCTCATGTGTTACACCTGTGTCCAATTGCCCCTGCCTTGCCTGTGTGTATATAAGCCTCTGTGCTCCCCTTTATCCTTGTCGGTTCATTGTCTGTCCTGATCTCCTGTGTTTTTGTATCCTGTGTCTCCTGAGCTCCTGTCCTCTGCATCTCTTCTAAGCTTCCCCTGTGTGCTCTATGTGTTTTTCAGTTTTTACCTTTTTGAGATTCCTGCGTTTATTCTTATATTTTCTGTTAAAGATGAGAGGAAAATAAACCTCACATCTTTATCACAAGGGGAAGATAGGGAAGATTGTGAGGGCCTCACTCTCCACCAATGACCCAAACAAGAATGGAATGGTTGATTTCTTAAATTTTGGGGTGGTGCTTCTTGAAATGAACAGCTCACATGACACTCAAAGACTTTAGAGAATTTTTCCTGCCAGCCCGGGCCCTAGTCAAAACTCTGGATAATGTCAGAGTGAGGCCATGAGAAAATACAGCAGGTGATTCTCTAGTGAGGTTGGGCATTGTTTTAGTTTTTTTTGATAACTAGATGCTACATTGATATTTACCAACCTTTGTACACTAAATATATTAAGGTTTTGTTTTTCAATTTAAATAACCGATTTTTCAGTCAAACACACACACACAGTCACAGTATTGACTGGCTGTGTCACTGACAAGTCGATGACCAACCAGCTTACTGTTTGTCTTGTTGAGTGTTTGCCACTTACTGCTGCCATGCAGATTTTTCATCACCTCCAAAATAAAATGGTCAGATGCAGACTTACTGCTACCATTAAACTCCTTTACACTTTCCATGTGAAACCTTCTCTATATATTTAATATACAAGGTTAAACTACATTGGATTGTTTAAAGATTCAAAATCTAATGATATGCATTTTATTGTAAGGGGAAACTATAGTAATAACTTACGATCTATTTCGACCTCACTCAGAACGTCATCTTGGGTGACTCTTACCATCAGAGTCATGAGGAACAAAGGAATACATGTCGTCCCCGTCCCCCCCATCCAGCAGCTGAGAGGACAGCCACGTTGACTCTATAAAAATGTGAAGTACATGGAGCATTCCATGTTGCTGCTGCCAGTGGTACTCCCCTCAAAGCAGTCCAGGAAGTAACCATAGTTCTAGAGTGTGCTAACAGATTATCAAGGACAGGAAAGTTTTGCCCGTCTTTCCGATTATTTTGGCATATAAATATCCAACAGCTTAAATATTAAGAATGAATATCTGCTTTTTAGCAACCCAAAAATATTAAACCCACTCACACAAGGCCAGTGAATTATACAAAAAATAAATAGCCGCTCTATTTAGGCCTCGAGGATAGGTAGAAGAATGGCATCATTCAAGATGAAGACTGTGGTGATGGTCTGAGTGAGGTCGAAATAGATCTACATTTATTTAACAGATGAGTCCAATGCTGTTCTAAATAACCCTGAAAACTTATTTTGGAAGGAGAAG
This sequence comes from Verasper variegatus, assembly GCA_026259375.1. Classification (NCBI taxonomy): domain Eukaryota; kingdom Metazoa; phylum Chordata; class Actinopteri; order Pleuronectiformes; family Pleuronectidae; genus Verasper; species Verasper variegatus. Next base: position 26,438,142 of record CM048041.1, read on the forward strand.
GGATGCCATGACAAAGCATTCATGTTCTCAAACAGAGTGGCTATGGACACTGTCAGAATGAAAACAGTAAAATATTACCCATATAAAAACAAAAATAACTTTGACAGAGAGGTTCACTGTGTAACTATGAACCAATCTAAATACTGACATACTGACCGAAGTTATCATTAATTCTGAAACTAAGACTATGTGCCATAGGTTTTCAGTTGTCTATGCGCTTGTTTGGTTGTCTGTCAGTGCAATAGTTTGGTTCACACTAAGAAGGTTCCAAGAGGATAAATCCAAATGTTTTGTTCATGAGTTTTCTTCTTGGCCACAATAAGGTGTTTTTTATTTACAAAATAAAAAAGAGGTCTGAGAGTGGAAGGGAAATAGTAATACCCAAATAGTTAATGTTGCCAATTAAATCTTTGAGGCAGGGGGCCGCAAAGTCCCATGCTTCAACAGAAAGTGGGATTATAGTTGATTTATTTGTTTGATGTGTAATTTGAAATTATATAGAAGTTGCTAATTTAGTTGACAGTTAGTGTAATTATATGCTTTAGTTTTATGTTTCATAATATATTAACTTTGAAAATGTGGATTTTAGTGTTTCACTTATATACATTTATCAGCCACAAATTCTAAGCAAAGAGTGTACCAGCAGAAGACATGATTTTCATTGTCATGGAAACAATAAATAAATGTTAAGTTATGGAACAGTAATGTTTTTTTTAATCAAAATGGAGTTTTACCTGCTACTACAACACCTGTTATGATAACTATAGCGTAACGATCAAACCTAATTATGGTACTATAATAAGCTGTGTGCACAGACAATCTATGGGCTTGTCTTTACATGAAAACAGACTCATTCGAACTGTTGAGTAACTTAAGCTATTTGCTGTGATTGGAGGCAGTGAATGAGCTCAGGGGATGTAGCAGTTTCTTTCAATCTCCCAACAACTTGTATTTTTGCCAGTGCCCACGTCACATTACACTGTGTTTGACCCCTCTCACACCACTTACAGTGCACATGTCCTTGCCAGAGCTTGCATTGGCCCACTTCCAGCTGGCTGATCCTCAGACAGATGCCTGGAAGCATGGGTGAGTGCGATTTACACACCATGTTTCTGTGTTTGCAAGTGTGTGTGTTGAGGTAATATTTAATGAAATACTGGATAACGGATCCTTCCTTCTCCTTTGAATCTTGTTTTTGATGTATATGTGCTTATTTATCTGTCTAAATGCAGTGATTTGTAGAGGAAATGCTGAAAGATTGAAGCATCTGATTAACATAATTTTAATTGATCACTTTTTCTCCGAGAATGGCCAAGGACACTTCAGCATGCGGAATGGGGAAGCCTGAGATCAGATTGCAGACCTTCTGGTTAAAGGAAGACGCACTCTGACCCCTGAGCCACAGCCAGTAACTTACTGTCATGATTCACTTCAGTAAGTGTATGAAATTACTCAAACATTGTATTGAGCTAATGTTTTAGAGACTGAGAGATTAAGATGGAATGGTTACACATACAAAAACTGGTGAGATAATTAAAATAATTTGAATGAACACAACTTTCTGAACTATTATAATAAAATGTTGATGTTGCCTAGAAGATGGAACTACATATTTAAATATTTACAACATTACAGTTTGGCTTTCACAATGATCAACAGTGATGCTTTCAGCAGTACTGACAATGTTGTACTCATTTGGCAGCTAAATCGAACCACTGTGTCCTTAAAAGGAAGTGTTCCAAGTGAAGCTAAAAGAGTAGATAATGTAGTTGAACATTTTTCACCCAATCTGAAACACAGGTAGCAGCAATAAATCTCTGCCTGTCTGACTGACATCTCTCAGTGGATGTCTGCACACCACCTGAAAATTAACCTTGATAAGACCGAACTACTTTTCCTTCCAGGGAAAGGCTCTCCCACCCATGACCGGACTATTACCTTTGACAACTCTGTGGTAGCCCCCACCCAGACTGCTAGGAACCTGGGTGACACTCGACAGTCAATTCTCTCTTACTGCCAACATTACTGCAACAACCCGCTCCCGTAGATTCATGCTGCACAACATCAGGAGAATACCTCCCCTTCTCAGTGAGAAGGGGGTGCAGGTTTTGGTCCAGGCTTTGGTCATGCCTAGACTATTGCAACTCCTTCCTGGCAGGTCTACCTGCTAGTGCTATCCGACCTCTGCAGCTCATCCAGAATGCAGCAGCTCGACTGGTCTTTAACCTACCTAAATTCATTAACACTACTCCGCTCTTCCGCTCCTGTCACTGGTTACCAGTAGCTGCCCGCATCCGTTTCAAAACACCAGTACTTACATACCGTGCTTTGAATGGATCAGGTACAGTCTACATCCAGGACATGGTCAAACCTTACACCCCAGCCTGTCCACTCCACTCTGTATCTGCCAATCGGCTTGTTGCTCCCATCTAGCCACTCAATAAAACTGTTTGCTGTCCTGGCTCCTAAATGGTGGATCGAGATCCACATTGACATCAGGATAGCAAAAACTCGACACATCTCCCGCTGCACACTAAAGACACATCTCTTCCGACTACACCTTGGATAAAAAAACAGACAAAACTAAAGTAATATGTATATTTAGGAGCACCACTTATATGGCACTTACATATAGCACTTTGTAGTTTGGCCTTCTTGAAGCAAATTGTACCTACTTGATTCTTGTTGTACTGGGTTTGTACCCTCATGGTTGAATGCACGTATTGTAAGTCGCTTTGGATAAAAGCATCAAAAGCTTTTGTGATAACATTATTAGATACAAATTTGACTCTATTCCCCTATAGTGTCTCCCCTTCAGTACAGAACATTAGCTTGTGCCCTAACTTATTACATTAGCTAGTAGCTCATGCATGTACATTCGCAAGACACAAGTTAACTATATTTTTCTTTGGCTTTTGGCTAATTAGCTGTAAACTCAATACACAAGAGCACTATTTCATCAATTACAAATAATTCAATTAAATATATGTATATAATTCCATATATTATGAAAATGGGACACAATGAAGATTATCTTAGTTATTTTGTCCATGAATCACGCCAACATTGCATAATAATGTAAGTTCCTCCTGAGCGAACACGGAGCGCACACCAGGCAGCTGGTCAGCGCTGTCTCTGGTGACGATGGCCATCAGTGCCCTGGCAAGAGAGGGATTCTTTTTGCTTCTGTCAATCCAAACATGGATTTTTTCAGTCTCTTTTGCTATCTTCTTTTCATTTACTTTTATTTAATATAACTAATACATTTTCTGCCAAAACACTAACTTGACTAATTGCCTGAGCAATATTTGCTTTAAAGCTTAAATAAAATTGCAGTAAATCCTCCTTTTTGAATAAGGAAAGCAAACCTGTGCTCCATGTCATGGGCCTACAGTTTAATAGGGTGGCTTTATGTTGTTTCTTTGTTAATGCATCACAAATAAAGAAACCATCAGAAGAAATAATGATGATTGACAGGATTTTTTTTCTGCCTTATCTTTTCTAGTTATCATTATCTAGCATTTAGCCTAAATGTCCGCTGTGGTCCTTGCGCAAACAAGGCTCTGGAGGACGATAACAGCAGACATTTAAGCCAGAAAAATGGTGTAACTTGTATGTATGTATGTATGTATGTATGGGGGCTTTTTCTGTTGTTTTTTTAACATTTACTTTGATTGTATTGGATACGTCATTTCGGTTCACAATACCAAATTATGTTGCTTATAGCCTTTCTGTCTATACATGACATACATATTTACATTATCAGCATGTTGGTGTGAGAAGTAGAGTGAACAGAGCTGAATGTGGTCCCAGTGATGGGATTTTCAATGCATCTTCAATGCATTTAGCGTGCGTCACACCTATGCTAAAAGCTATCCATTTGAAATCAGACTCAAGGATGTATATATTAGGTCTGAACGGGGTCAGAGAGACTTGAAAAACTGCAAACCTTTTATTCATTTTAAGAAAGCCAACATTATTTCAGCAAAAAAACAGCAAAACGTTGACCCTGGTTTTTGCTGAAACCGAACTCATTTGGCAAGGTCCTGTATTCGCCAGTTGCTTAATTTTTTTGGTCTGACTTCGCACTAACCAATCTGAAGATAACTTCTACTGCTAAAAGCTGGTATTATAAAAGCTGAGGGAGAGTCCTGAAATGTTTCTGGAACAATTTATTTCTTACTACAGAGTAAGAAGTGAAGAGCTGCTGTTGTATGGACAAAAAGAGTTATAGAAAGGTTTGATTATCACAGTCAACACATGTTGCTTTGATCACCTGTACAAGCAAACACTGCAGCCCTTCTTTAATGTCCACATTGTTCTATAATGATCAGGTTACACATTCATTAGATATTGTTACAGTTGTCACAGCCTCTGGTGAACGCCCTTGAGTCAAATCTGAGAGAATTGTGGCCAAATGAGTCATCAGGAGTTTGAACCTGCCACAGGCCCATTTTGTGTTTGTTATATAATATAAAAGATACTTTACTATGAGTTTTGCACCATTGCTTCATTGAAAAACTGTGTGCATCGCTCTTTGCCTCGCGATTGCTCTCACTCACTTGCTCACTCTCTTGCTAATTTCCTTGCTCGCGCTCTTTCTCCTAATCTCTGTCTCTCTCCCTCCTTCTTTCCATCGCCAGGACCAGAAGAAATCCTGTGATGTCAGGGATTTCAGAACATCCATAAAATGCATTCCATCACTCATTGAATCTGAATATGAAAATGGGCCTGCCAGTATCCCGATTTATGTTTGCAAAACTTTGATTTTACACAACAATATCTCAGCTAATAACAAGTCCTGTAGGGGATAAATATGTTAAAATATGTTTTATATACATAATTTGTACAAATATGATATAACATTTTATTTGTAATGTTTCTCTGTGTTGTAGTTCTACTTGGCTTGGTTGTGGGAAAGTTGTGCTGTAGTTTTGCAAGATTACGCAACATTTCATCACATCTTCAATAATGGGGAGATGTATAATGTATAATTATCTGTCGTACCTGACACAGGTCACCGGGGTCATTTATCATTATCTTTAAAAGGTCTCACAAAGTCGTAAATTTAACTAATTGAAAACTGCTTTATTGTCCACTGGACCATCTGGGATAAAACTCCATTTGACAGACAGATGAGATAATGATTGCAGGTTCTAATTAACACCTTGAGCTAATTACTCAGCATCAGACATAGCTAATTTCCACCCGTACTTCATTAAGCACAGCAGCAGGAATTGTCTAAACACCTTCCTTCCTGAGACTGACTTAACAAAAAATGTCAAACCAAATACATGGAAAAGCAAGGAACACTTGACTAGTCACCATTATTAATAAACATCAACGTGATGAGTGAATCTTAAATTGCTTCAGAAATGGGTATGAATTTAAGGAAGAAAATGTAAATGATATTTAAACAGGAAATATTGTATTTCCTCACTTGGTGAAAATGAGTGGCAGACTAAGGCCCAATCCCATTTCACCCCTTCTCCCTACCACTTAGCCCTACCCCTCCATTTTGCACATATGGATATGGTGTCCAGATTCTCGGTGGGATGGCGGGGTAGGGGCTTTTTCAGACTCACACAGAATGCCTTGAAAATCACCGGCATGATGGGAGAGAGACATATGAATGTTCTATTTTTTCTATTAATAAGGTTTTAATACTATTATTAAATACTATAATAATTGCAGTATTTTAGTTTCAATGTATTATGGTCATTTTTTTCACAACAACCTTAAAAAAACTTGTTTGTGTGTATTTGTGTGTGGGAGGGTTGGGGATAGCATACTAGTGATGAGGGTTAGTGATAGTGATGACTACCAGTTAAATGTCTCTGCTTGCTCAAGGTTACTATTGCATGTGTGAAAGCAATGAGATTTATGAGTTGGCAGTGCACATCTTGAATGATAAAGACACAGAGAGGAGCAGTAAATAACTGACAGAGGTTTATGGTCCAAACATGTATGAAAATAACCTAAATTAACACTTTAGGTGTACTTCTTGATCAGGTCCATCATCCCTCTGTCAGTGTCGAATAGGGGGGCATCATGATGTTGGCTCAAAATATCAGCCATCATCGATGGACGATGGCATCATTCATCAGCCCAACCCTAATAGGGCTGTCACTTATTCAAACATCTACAAAAAGAAACTACAAGCAACCACTTCCCACTATATTTATTCAACTGTATCTATTGCAGCTTTCCTTAGTAGAACAATGAGCCGCTGTGGGCTAAACACTGGACATATCGATGACGCGCACACCAAACCTTTGAAGTTCTGAGTGGATCATTTTATTGTCCCGATTACATGCTGAACATCAAACTACACTTATGTGTCCAAGTGTTACAGCACAGAAATGACGAGGCAACAAATATCATTAACTCTTCTCCATCTTTTCCAACCTCCTCGACAGTCAACTCTCCCTTACTGCCAGCATTACTGCAACAACCTGCTCGTGTAGATACATAGATACAGACACAGGTTCTGGTCCAGGTTCTTGTCATCTCATGCCTAGACTAATGCAACATTCTCCTGGCTGGTCTGACTGCTAGTACCATCCGACCTCTGCAGCCCATCCAGAATGCAGCAGTTCGACTGGTCTTTAACCTACCTAAGTTCACTCACACTACTCCGCTCCTCCGTTCCCTTCACTGTTTACCAGTGGCTGCCCGCATCCGTTTCAAAACACTAGTACTTGTGTACCGTGCTGTGAACGGATCGGGCCCAGTCTACATCCAGGACACCCCAGCCCGTCCATTCCATTCTGTATCTGCCAATCAGCTTGCTGCTTCCTCACCGCGAGCTAGCCACTGAACAAAATCAATCAATCAATCAATCAATCAAATTTTATTTGTATAGCCATATCCACAAATCACTTGTCTAAAAAATCTGGACTGTTTGCTTCCCGGCTCCTAAATGGTGAAACGAGCTCCCAATTGACAGCAGAAAGTCTACACATCTTCTATCGCAGACTAAAGACACATCTCTTCCGACTACACCTTGGATAATAAAAAAAAATGTGGCACTTATATGGCACTTACATCTAGCACTTTGTAGTTTGGCTTTTTTGAAGCAAATTGTACATACTTAATTATTGTTGTTAAAAAAACAACAGAAAAAAACAGAAAATGCCCCCATACATACATACATACGAGATAATTTACACCATTTTTCTGGCTTAAATGTCTGCTGTTATCGTCCTCCAGAGCCTTGTTCGCGCAAGGACCACAGCGGACATTTAGGCTAAATGCCTTTGAGTCTTTGAGGAGCACATTGAACTAAAGATTTTTTCACCTTAGATAATGATAACTAGAAAAGATGATAAGGCAGAAAAAAAATCAAGTCAATCATCATTATTTCTTCTGATGGTTTATTTTGCATCTGTTCCATATTATTGTTCTGGGTTTGTACCCAGATGGTTGAATGCACTTATTGTAAGTCGCTTTGGTTAAAAGCGTCAGCTGAATGAAATGTAATGTAATATCAGGCTATGAACGTGTGCGATCATAGGAAAGTTTCCCCTCCATGATGATCTAATGCCGCAAGCAGTGTGATTACTTGTAACCACGCAGTACACACCCACGCCCCAAACTCCAATGCCATGTGCAGTTATTACCTGAACACATGAATATGAAAAACTTACATAAGTGGTTCCTACATTCCTAATTATTCTGGAGCAATAATTACATAACCAAACCAAAGGTAAACCTGAAATATCAGCTAGCTAGCAAAACACAGTAAAATACTTAATACTTTTTTATACCAACTTGCATTTGATATCACTGAGGTCCTTACTTGTTTTGGTGCAGTGAAAAAAGATTGGATATCTATTTTTCACAGGTTATTAAAGGTAAAAGTATATTATAGTAGCAGTAGAGAAGCAGCACCTATTAACCGAGCTAAAGCAAATTATTTAGTTTTCCTGAAGAAGCTGATCTCTAATATTTTGCTCTTGATGTGTAAAAGTCCACAACATTATAAAGCATATAGACACAAAACATACATTTCCTTTTTTTTGTTGTAATTTTGTCTTTTTTCAATTAATTCAAACTTTTATTTCCAAAATGATACAGAAAATGCACAATGGTAGCCAATTTACATGCAGTAAGAAAATATAATGCACTCATAACCTAATCGTTTGGGGTAAGTTAATCTTAAGTATCTTAACTTTTATTGAAAAGGGACAGGGCACATTAATTAATACAAGCACATTGGTTCATATAAATGTGCCAGAGTCTCTTAGACTAATTTCCATCATGACGTCCTAGGCAGGTTGACGTTAAAAAGAGAACAGACAAACAAAGAACAGACAAACAGACAACAAACTTACATATATAAGTTATATTGCTACCTGCCGATCAGCTGCAGAGCTTCCAATGCCAGCTCTCGGTTTTTACATAGGGTTTGCATTGAAAATGGCCATAAATATGTGAGTGTGTGAGAGAGAGTGAGACTACTGTGATCACCTGAAGTTCTTTACATTAACTTTTAATATAACTACAGCCTTTCTTAGGTCTGTGGTATGAATACTGTATTTCTTTGTATAAAAGTAGACCTATGTCCTCAAATAAATACCGGTACTATACAGTACGAAGCTGTGTATCTTCCATTCTTGCAAATATTTCACAATAAAAACCTTTTTTAAAACCAATGAATTGATTCACTGGAAAGCTTTTTGAAATGGGTAGGCTATAGGAAGTGGTGCAAATATTTATGTATGTGACATATTCGACAGATAAACATGAAACTGTAGTAAAATCATTTTCACAGTCTCCTTGCTGTGAACCCCATGCAAAACCTAGAGAAAATCGTCGAGACCTTGAATCTCTAGAAGAGCAGCGCGGCTTCCGCAGCTGAACTGCAGCTGGTGTGGCCATTCTAATCTGTCAACATGGGCGTGGAAATGAAAAGCGAGCGCATCCACAGCCGGTGTCATGCAACGAGAAAAGTGCTGCTGGTAGTACAGGCCTTTTATTCATCACCAACAGACACTGATAAAGAATATTTTAATGAGAGTTTTAAGGTTTAGATGAAGCAACACAGCATCTTACATTTTGCCACGCTCTTTAAAAGCTAACTTGAAGATATTTTACAACCAGCAATACATGGTGCTACCTGGACGTATTAAAAGACTTGCTAAAAAGTGCTATGCAGGTGAACTCAGAGATTACAGTTTAAAAACCTACATAATACTTTTCCCATTTAATAGTGAACAACATTAACAATGAATTTTAAGAAGGGAGATCTGGTTCTGATTTCTCATTTCTCCCCCCCCCCCCATATACAGACTCAATGATTACAATGGGGAATCTATTGTGGGCACGTTTTTATGAGAAAGACTTGTAAATTGAAAAAGACAGAACCTATGAGGTGGAGAACATTTTAAAATGGTGCGTCATCAAGGGTGTAAAACAAGTTTTTGTGCACTGGAAAAACTGCCTCAAAAAATTCAACAGCTGGGTCAATGCCTCAGATCTCAAAAATACACAAATTTACCACGTACCACAGTCGTCTGATAATTGTTCGGAACCTGAGCCAGTTCGTCTTCACAGTAGATCTGGCTAAAGGCATTGGGCCTCATTCACCAGCTGTTTTTGAGAGAAAGATTCTTCACAAAAAAAACCTCACGCAATTTTTACAAAGACTCTGACATTCACCAATGTTTTCTTAGCTGGGATTTATTCTTATGTAAGAACAGAATCTACACACACTGAAGAGCACTCTTACGTACACTTGACAAAAATTCTTGTGTAAAATAATCAGTAGTCTTTTTAACTTTTAATAAAAATTTCTATAATAAGATTGAAATTACAGTAATATTTTATCATTATTTACCTAGAAAAGGACAAACAAGTTTCAGTGCATATTATATCTTTTCAAATGGTTTGCACCTCACCAAGGCCTGTGGCTGTAATGCTCCCCATCTCCCAAATGGTGCGCTGCTCCAGCTCAGATAACTTTTTGCCTCAATATTTGAATATTTATTTTGACTTCAAATCTGAGATTGAACCATTTTTTTACTTCAATCTTTTGACTTTCAGCTACAGATGTTCATTAAATGCATCGCCTGAAGCTATAGGTAGTTACGTAGCTTCCTAAAGTCCCTGAAATGCATCACCTGCAAACTATCAGCAGGTGCTGTTAAGTGGCTGCACAGACTATCGGCAGCCACCACAGAGCTCATGACTAAAACATACACAGAATGACTGACTGTGGTTGCACAGTGCGTAACTATATATATTTACAGTGCAAATACATGCACAAGCATGATAGTGAGTCACGGTAACAGGACTAGATTAAACCAGTAGTATTAACTTGCCAGTCCGTTAACATAGCATTGCATATTGCATGCATTTAAAGGGCTCAGCTGTGGTAGTTAACTGATGTAGCAAGTAACAAACTGAATTCATATTGGTGTGATAAATTACCTGTTCAACAGAAAACTGGAGACTTCAGCATCAGTCTGAAACTCTTTGTCTCTCTACATTTCCATCTTGAAAACAACCCGTGTTTATCCTCCTTTCTGTCATCATGTCCCATTTCATTTCACCTCGGCGCGTTTTTGCTTTTTTGATGAAGACGGTATATGCTGCCTTGTATTTTCTGTTGATAATTTATAAATTTTATCCTGCATTCAATGTGAAGGGGGTGGCGGGCATGGACGCAGCGGCCCCTCCAGGAGCAGTTGCACTCTCTATAGTGGATTGCACTGCCCTGGAGAAAGGATATTTCATTTTACACTGCACAGCTTTACTGTTTGGTTTTGAAATGACAACTAAAAATAAATTTCTGTAGCAAACTTCCTACAAGCTTTTGACAACAACCTCCCGTCTGACTGTATGTTTTGTTTACCAGGACAGTTCTTCTTCATCTGTTGAATTCATGCTGCTTTATCAGTATACAAACGCAAAATGCCATCTCTAATCGGTCTATTCACGGCGACTGCAGCAATATGGTGATGAAACATGATGATGTCAGTGGGAGGAGGACCTGCAGTACTTGTAGATACTTAATAATATATAAGAGTCATTCTACCTTAGCAAAAACACTTTTTTACTTTACGCGCACTACACAGTTACTATAATATAAATAGGAGAATTATATCCCATTTTTGCAAAGAGAGCCTTACAAATTCTACATACCGCCCCTTTAAATGTTGTTTTCAGTTTTTGTGATTTGTGTGTGTGCACATGGCCCTTTTGTGGGCATTGGCAGGACGTTTACCTATGTTAATTAGGAAAAACTGGCACGTGCTTTCAACTTACAAAGACAAATATAAGAACACGTGTGAACAATTCTGCAGTTTAGGAACGCGTCATTATTCCAAATTAAAGAACAAATTAAATAAAATGCTTAATATATTGGTAATATATATATATATATATTGGTTATTACACTGTCAGTATCATTATAGATGATATTCTTTTGCATCTGTTCCATATAACTGTACAACTTTAGAAGCATGTGAGCCGTGGTAAATGCAGCTATGACAATGTTGTTTATCCTGCTGTATCACACATACATTGGCTTACTCACCTCTCTGTACCTTCTAAAACAGATTCTGCTTGTTCTGGGTTATGCATTCTACACCAAAGTCTTGTGCTGGAGGGTAGGGTCCTTTGTAGTTTAAGTATTGCTCGTTGACTGTCTGCCTGGCTTTGATCCCTGCTCGTTCATTAAACCTGAACTCTTGCTACATCTAAACTGCTCAAGTGTCATGCTATTGGGTTCTCATTTGCCATTTTGTGCACCCTGACAGAATCGATGATTCTCAGGTCATAATCAGGATCAAAGAAAAAGAGGACTTTACTTCCTTGTGTGATGGGAGAGGGTTGTAAACTCAGCTATATCATGGTGCTGAGGATCCAATAGTTGTTCAAACATCTTGGAGTGTATGCTATAAACAATCGTCATTAATTTCTTTCCACAGGTTTTTCACGTGGGCGACTGACATACTGTATGTGATGTGTGTTACCATCATTAATTGAAATATAGTACAGTTTTTAGGACTTGGGGCAGTTTTTGATTGAGTATCAGACTTATTTGGTGACAATAAAGGCTTTGAGATATTTGTTTTTGTATTTGATGTATTGAAGTATTGGTAAGCCAATTTGTTAAACCAATTCAGTTGTTGTACAACTGCCTGTATTTCAATCAGGAGTATACTGGTGGTTTATTCAGCGAAATGATCATATTTGACACCATATTTGACTCCAAAAAATGTCACACAATACTACAACATCTTCTCACAAATCAATGACATAAGGGGGGAAAGGGTCTGACACACTTCGAGTGTGGCTAAATACAGCTTGTTCCACTTCTTTCTCCTCCAAGTTCTCCTCAACTTTGGCTCTGTTTGGAGAGAGACTAAGAAATGTCATCAATCATTTGTCTGTCTGTGTGTGTGTGTGTGTGTGTGTGTGTGTGTGTGTGTGTGTGTGTGTGTGTGTGAATGAGAACAAAGATTGAGATGAATGGTAAGATTTACATTGGTTAGAAAATGCTTACCTCTGAGTCGTTTTGTTTACGAGGGATAATGAGGTTCTGAAAATGATGGATGGGGGTTTGTATATGGGAAACATACAATGAGTTAGATAAAAGATTTTTTTTCCTTTATTTAAATATGATTGTATTTTATTAGTATTATTATTAACAAAATTGGATAAAATATGTTTTATTGGTATTTAAACATTATTATTTTTAATTATTATAAAGTCATGATGTTAAGTTATGTATGTGAAGCAAACATAATCACAACTTACATTCACCGCTACAGTCGGAGCTACCTACCATATTGTAAGTGACAACTCTCTCTCTCTTGCCCCCCCCCCGCTCAACTTCACTCGACTGAGTCAATTCTTGTGTAACTTGTGTATGATGTTACCTCTACAAGAAGAAAGTTATTGTTTTTTTGTTTAGTTTTTTTATACAATACACATTCAAATTATCATATTAACAAAATTATTGAAAAAGTAGTTTACCCACACATGGTGACGTACTTATCAGTGAATGAGGAGGAGGATGAATCTCTGTGACGACTCATACCTGCGGTACTCTCAGCAGCATTTCCTTGTGTCTTCAGAAAATCCTTCAGGTTGTTGATATAGATGAACCCATATTTTATACTTATTGTACTCTCTTAATTAATTTTGATTAAAAGCTCATTGTCACTCATCTGTGTGTGTGTGTGTGTGTGTGTACAGTATGACTATAATAGGGAGGTACACAGAGTAAAAAAAAAAACTCATTCAAGAACCATGCCACAAAGAGACAACCATGTTTTCATTTCTGTAGATATTTTTCTTTAGGTTGCAAACACAGATGAACTTTTACTTTATACTCTTGTTTAATTTTTAGTAAAATTGTTACTCATGTCTGGCAGACTGCCTCTCTCCCCTCTCCTGGCTGGTGTTTTTTCCCTTCCCTGTGTCTCCTCTGACTTTGTTTTTTCAGGGTGTGGCTATCTGGTCACCCTCCTCCTACCTGAGATTTCCCTCCTCATTGTCACAGCTGAGATCCATCTGGCTCACGCCCACAACTGATTCCTGCTGCACATAAACCCTGGTGCCTCACTCCAGTCTTTGTCAAATTGTCCATTTAACCACACGGTACTCAACTCTCTGAGTTTAACCTTTATTTCATCTCTCTTGTGCTCAGGTTACCAGTCCAGTCCCTCTGTTTGTCTGCTGCAGCCTGGAATTCAGTTTTTTGAGGAATCAGTAGAAACTCTTGCTTTTTGGTCACCTGCAGTTTTTGTTTGTGTAACCCAGGTTAAAAGAAACATGATTTAGTGAATAAATAAGTGAATAAATAGTTGAATAAATAGTATTAAAATTTACCTGAGTTAATTCATATTAGTTATAAAATCCCTGATTTAATCTGAGTAAAGTGTAATAACTATAAAAAAATTGAAATAACTATCAAAAGTAATACAATAGTGATGCAATTGTATTAAAAGTAATACAATGGTGATGCATATTATTAGTTTAGTTATTTAAAGTGCACTGTTGCTTTAAGAGAGCACCGTTGCAAGAGCCAATCAGAAAGGAGGTAGAACGCAGGTGGAAGACAGAGAGATAGAAGAAAGACACTAGAGTGTGCAACTGAGAGCTAAAGTAACTGAAAAGACTGGATTTGCATTGTTGTAAACTTTTATTTTATTTTCTGAAAGTGTTTTGGAGTTGTGTTCTGTCTACGTCGGTAGACTGTGGTTTCTTTTGACATTTGTAAAGTTATTGAGAGTAACTGAGAAATCGCGTGGAGCTAAGCATCCATGCTAATATCCTAGCTCCATGCTTGCAGAAGAATAGATGGCGAGCCCTCCCAGCGAGTAACCACACCCTTCACTGAGCGGGATCCTGTTCCATCGGAGGAAAGCAACTGCTTTTTCTGTCAGGACTGACAGGAACCTTCATCACTTTGACTAGAAGTTTTCGTGAACATAGGATTTCGTGGTAAGAGTGAACATCTCAGATCTACAGACTGTTTCTACCTCAAGTGGAATTTACGAACTGGACAACGTGGTCTTAAGAAAGAATCCGTCTGAACTGGTTAACAAGTCAGTTACCACACACTGAACTGAATTAACACCATAACATTCACAGTATGTTTAGAATGTGTTCTTTTGACATTTGAATGTTATACTTGATATTGATTGTATTGCATTATATGCATATTATTTTCCTTGTGTATGTTGGTGAAGCATATGGTTGTGCTGTGCTAATGCTATCCAGCAACTCACTGGTTTAGCTGAGGTGTAACATAGGAAAGTAAAACTAGATGTTTAAATAGGCCTAATTAAGATAAATAGAACTTGTTAGAATTCTAAACAGATCTAACTCAAATAGAAACTAAACAATAATATTAAGGTTACAGTTTAAAAAACAATTTAAACAGAAGTCAAAATAGAATTGATAAAACCAAAAATAGGAAATGGTAAATCTTTTCTTTTACTAAAAGAAAAGGAATGAACTTGAATTTAATTCATTTGAAGATTTGTATGCAACATGTGTGTTATATGTTAATTGTATTGTAAATGTGTCATATGGTACCTAATTGTTATTCTGTCTAAAACAACTCACTTTTCTATTCTTATATAAAAGAAGCCGGCATTTCAACTAATTCTATGGTCTGTGGTGTGTTCACTATATGTATATTTCCATTGTTTAACTATTTTACTGCTCCAACAAACCTAGACTCTGGTCCTGTTTACCTACTTAACTGCAACTAGTAGTAAGTGTTACATTTGTCTGTCGACTCTGCGACACCTTCAGTTTTTCACAATTTTTTTTAGTTCACTTTTTTGTTTTTGTTCTTCATCCTGAGTTCTGAAATCTAATAATTAAAACAACTCATTGTGATGTCAGTAACATCACTGATGAATGGTTTTCATTCGCAAAGGTAATAGCCTGCTAATACAGAATAACCTTTTACACTCTCTGATCTGATTTTCATTGAAAGATCATTATCACTCATCACAGTTTCAGTTACATTAATGATGAATGCTTTGTGCGTGTGTGGCTTTACTTCCACAGTAATAGGAGATCAGATTTTATGTACACAGCCATGTTTTTAATTTATGTACATATTTGGATATTAACAAGGGGCCTCCCGCCCCTTCACATAGGCATTCCCTCAGTACTGTGTGTCCCAGTTTTGTCACAAAGACCGTGTCAGGGACCACATCGTTGTCTCTTCATAATTTTTTTTTCATGTTTATGAATTGATGTGTTTTTTAATCAGCACTGCTAATACAGTCAAACAGTTTTATTATTTTGTAATTCAAAATTATGAATAGAAAATAATTATAACTAGGGCTACATTGTAGCACTGACGGGCCCGAGCACACGCACGTTGAAGCCTGTTGCGGTCAGTGAAGAGAGCGATCAATGACCAAGCGCACGTCTCCACGTTGCATGCGTTTTGCACACTACAGCAAGGATAAACGCTTCACTTCCTGCGTCTGTCACGTGATGTCGATCTTTGCCTGCTAATTGCTCATTACGGCCCACGCTATCAATTGCACAACACACTGAAAATTGTATGTAAATCGAATGATAGTTCGAATGAAGCTTACTTCCTGTTGCCAGTAGGTGGCGCCATCACTATTATTACATATAGACATATAGATCAGTTTAAGTAGGGACTCTGATGTAGCGTGAGCAATTTTGTGTCAATTGGACAATGTTACCACAACTTAATTTTCACACTGATCAGTAGGTGGCACTATGACCCTGAACTAATAATATATGGAGCTGTTCAGGTCAGGATTGTGATCATAGGTCAGTAGTTCGGAGCCGGTTGGATAATGCAGAGTGGATTTACAAAGTACTTCCTGTTTCATGGCAAATCAGTAGGTGGCGCTATGACACTGAGGAAATATTGACACATAGAGCTGTTCAGGCTTGGTGTCTGATCATGAGACAGCAGTTTGGCAGTGATAGGACTATGCACACTGGAATTATGACAACATCGTCTCCTTTGGCGAAGAATGAACCTTCGCCGCACCTCAATGTTAACACGGTTTGAGGAAATGTCACAATTCTGACCATGATCCAATGACTTGACTGAGCTCTTTTGAGCTGTATATTATTGTAAAGCAGCCAGGAGCAGTTCATCAAAGTATAAAACATGTCACTTCCTGTAGCCACCAGGGGGCGCTGTGATTTTAAGTCATGATTTCTGTGTAGATGTCATCAGGCCAGGACTCTTGTCTAGTTTGGACTCAATTGGACCATGTATGTCCGAGATACAGAACCTGGTGTTTTGATGGCGTGTAATCAAACTTTGACGCCACGCCACGGTCACACGGTGTGACGAAAAAATCGATCTGATGAAAGCCCTGGGACAAGTACATCAAAGTAAAAATGTGGAATATGGCCAAAATGGCCACTAAATCCAAAATGGCGGATTCCTGTTGTGTTTTTCATAATGCCCCTTTTTTTTGTTTGTTCATGATACACCTGGGCTCCGATTTTTGTGAAGATCGGTCAAAGGGAAACCTAGGGGCTGGGTTCCACGGGGCACTGTTGAGCCATTTTGCCATGCCCATTTCAAATTACTCCAGAATACAGTTACTTTTTGGGGTTCAGAATTCCCTGCAAACTTTGGTAACAATTTGAGCATGTCTAGGCCCTGAAAAAGCCCCAAAAGGGAAATACAAATCCTTCGAAATACAATAGGGCCTCCCACTGGAGGTGCTCGGGCCCTAATAATATACCCTCATTGGTTTTCTAATTCTCACAGTATCTAAAAGGCACAACTTCTAGTCCTTACCTATAAAATACCTGTGTTGGTGTGGAACCACTCCGTGTGGCCTCCTAAGAGTTAGATAGATAGTCTCTTCATTCATAGAACCAAGGTTCGACATAACTAAGACTATTTCCCCACTACATTACATATTTCATATGTACAGGGTGACTCATTAACGCACCCTGTGAGATTATGTATGCCATAAGAAAATATGTGACGAATTCACATTTTACAAACGTACAGAATTTACAAACCACTTTGGTCAAAAGTCCCACAGTACACAAAGGCCAAACCCGGGAGGTAGAAGGGCTACATCAGTTAGTCCTCAAGACGCCATACTGACCTATTAGAACAGACAAACCCTTGCAAGACACAGAGGAACAGTACAGCCACTCCCTTGTGACACTCTGCTCTCCATAATGCTTCATGGCAGAAATGAGTAACACTTGCAAAACACTCATTAAAATACTACTGCCTCTACCATGTATGCACCTGTTATCATTTACGTTATTATTTTTAGTAGATCACCCACAAAACACCCACCAACCAAACGTGCAATCTGTTATTATGCACACGCAATTTAGTACTCTTTATTTGGGATCTTAGTAGATCAGGCACAAAATGGTTCTGCAAATTCTAGGTTATTTTTTTAGGTCTGGGCTCACATTTGCAAAAAATTCCACAGGGGAAAAGCATTTTTTATGGCAGATCTTTATGTTGTACCAACGTGGCGCCACCCAACTGCATGTATCCCACTCTCAAGTTTACCAGTATGTATGCCAGGATATATTGGTTTCAAGTCAAAGATATATTATACAATCTGACAGTTCTCTTTTAAAATTTTCAGTTGTATCCGAATGATTATCACATAAAAAATGTCACCATGTTATCTGTAAGTTTGTTTGTTTGCTGCCTGTAACGTTTATCTTATAGGGCAAATTCATGAACTACTGATCAAATGCTTTTAAAAAGTGTTGGTATTTGTATTAAACTGTACTGTCTTTGTGTTGTGTTGTCACACTTTATTGACTGCAATTCCACTAACATTAACTCCAATTGTAGGTTATGAGAGACATAGTCTTTCTGGACAAAATGTACACATGAACACTTTGGATTTGGTGACCAGGAAATGATAGAACTGTTGAGGTCACATTTTTGCATGCATTGCATTCCAGTTCTTAATAATTAAACAATTAAATGTTGGGACCTGGTATTTGTGAACTGCAGTTTCGGCCTACATGTGTAGTCAAAGGGGAAAAATACAGTGCTTAGATCATACAAGATTGTGATGGACAGAGCCATACATGTGAAGTTTTAATTGCACACATTTACCCACATCACTACCACATGCACAGTTACTTTAATTTGCAGTCACTTGAGATCACACAGTAATATTGAGTTACTGTTTGTGTAGTTCTCCCCTGTATGTTTATTGGTTTGGTCAGTTAGTATATATGTTGCACTCCGATAGCTCATTTTGGAAGGTCTGTTAAGTTCTCTTCCTTTTTTCTTTGCCTCATTTTTAGTAGAGTAATATTGTGTTGACCTCTTTTAAGGGCACAATAACTCTGTTAATTGAGTTTCTTCAGTATTGTATATTGTTAAAAAAGAATTGGGGGAAAATAAACCCAAACTTTTTTTAAACTTAAAATTTGTGTTTTGTGCCTTGATGACAGATATTGATATACAATACAGTCAGGAGACCAAATTTGATAACAAATGTTTGAGCTGAATAGCATGTTAATGTGGATTAGTTCAACTTAAGATACTGATGGGATCATTTGTTGTTGTTTTTGTACAGTATTTTAATAATCACAGTGATTATGTTCTTATTTGTGCATATATACAGTAGTATGTATATGTATGTATGTTCTCTTCTTTCTTATTAATAAGAACATCACTTTTATCATAAAAAAATTGTACACACCTAAAAAACATCAGTTCACACCCTTTTCTAGGACAGAGAAGAGCACAGAGTTGTGCCTGACTGCAGAACGGCAGCAGAGTGGGCCCAAGAAAACCTTGTTTTCTGACAAAGTGGAGTTTCCCGACACATTGAAGATGGGGGAAGAGGAACTGGCAGAGGCTGCACAGCTTTGGGCCAATCTTTGGGTGGAAGGAACAAGTGAGGGTCTTTTTACTTTATTGAAGACATGTGGACGTTCCTGGAAATTACAGATGGCCATGGATATTTGAGATACTTAGAATGCAGAATGGACAACACCTGATGCAGAAATAACAATAAAATGTCCTTGAAAATGTGTCCCTCTTGAAAATTTATTCAGATTTCTCTTATTTACTCAGTAGCTTATTCTCAACTAAAGAAAATCTGTTCAGAGCTCCCAACAGTCGATAAAATCGACATTTGGAATTCTTGTGTTATGCTACACAGAATCGATTGTCAGTTTGTGTGTTTTGTTTTTTCATAAAGCCCTTAATAATTAATTTAGTTTACAGCATGAAGAACACAGACCTAATTCTTTATTAGATTTCAACATTACTCTTTTATTGACTCCTGACCAAGGGTAAACTTAGGTGTTCCAGCAGCACAAGTTAAGAAATAGCATAGACAGTTAGAACCAAATGTGAAATCAATGATGGGAAAGAAAGTGCATGGAGTAAAAAGGGACAAGGGAATACATATGATAAACAATCACAAGTTGAGCAATATACATAAACTCAAGCCAACAATGTACAGTCTAAAGCTTAAATGAAAGAGTAAAGTTGCAGTTAAGTATAGCAGATGGTAAATTTAGGTGGAACCTTCTGTCATGGCACCAACCCACAGAGAAAAACAGAAAATAATATGGTTTTAACTAACCATTTCTGCTGGTTATGTGTGCTTGTGTCAGTTAAAATATGCATTGGCCTGTATCTCTACTAAAAAACCTCAGGTTTACAGTACAAATAGCCACATCAGCTTATTGTGTCATGACATACCCACAGTTGTCATTTTATCTTATTGAATGAAACTGATTGCAAGAAAATTCAAAAATACTGTATATTATTCTTCATAGGGAAATTATTGATGATAAGTCTTTTTGAGAAAGACAGACTCAAGCTCCAATTGTTCAATCAACGAGTTTCATGTTTTTTACAAATTGATGTTGCTGGACGGAGTTTATGTCCTATTTAGACTAAATAAATAAATAGCGCATGTAAATACAATACTGTTACTAATAAAATAGATGCATGCTGCTACACTTGCATAGATTCCCACGTTACGTGCTACATAGACAGAGTAGCCAAAATATATATGCTAAATCTTTATAATTAATAGCTTTAATTTTTACAAAAATTACTAATTAGGCTAAGTAGTTATAAATCAACTGTAAAATCGCTTAGACCAGAAGTGTGTACTTGATTTTATTTATTTGACCCATCACTAGCCCCCTTCATCAATCCTTCCAGTTACTCTCAGGCACACGTTACAAAGTCCCACTGACCCAGAAAAACATCTAAAATAAATGGTTCATTCCCTCAGCAGTAACCACCCTGAACATTCAAGGGACACTTCAACCTGTTTTGTCAATTGCTGTTTTTAACAGTCCCTTCTTATGTCCCAACTTTGGATTTTGCTTAAGATGTGTGCCATGTGTTTTAAATTATTAAATTGTGTGTAGATTGTTGAGCCCTGTTAAAAAGAGATTTTCTGTCACTTTATGATGGAAGCACAGTGCTTGGATCTTGCTTATCCTCATGGAAAAAATTATTGCCAACAGAAGTGCAGTTTTAGTAATTCAAGAACAGCAGCCCCAAGTAGCTCAAAGGGGGTAATGCTGAAGTGCCCCATGAACTGTCCCCCATGTAGAGACAGAAGGCCTAGTCCCTCTTAGATAAAGGACAGGGAAGGGCAAAGACATGCAGCAATGGGCCAGGGCAGAACCAAACCTGTGGTCACTGCAGGCACCTTCCAACTTTGCCTATTATACGCCTCTGGGCACCCCCAAAAGCCTGCTGCTTTTCTGGAGTCAGAGCAATGATCATCCTCTTGGAGTATAGAACCATAGCCAGAATTGTCCCTTGGGAAGGCTGGAACTTGCTTTTCTTCCAGTTAAGGTGCCGCCTCACAACCCAGCAAGCAACATGCTGGTAAGAGGAATCACAGCTGCTATCTGGAGAAAAGGGGCTGGGGAGACACTCTTCATCTCGGAGCATAGTTCCCATAGTTAGCTCATGAAACCACAAGCAATACATCGGTATAAGGAATTACAGCTGATGTAATGTGCTCAGGAGACAGCCCATACAGGGACCTATGGTGTTGAGTGAGGCAATGATGTTCTCATCCACCTCAAGCCCCTAACGTGTCTAAAAAGGAAATCTGAGCTGTCCTATGGAAACCGGAAACTTTCTTGTGCCTATTGCAACCAAATGTAGCTATAACTAGCAATGTCAGGAAATAGTCCTGGTCCATTTACCATAGCTGGATCAGGGACAGATAGCATCTGCTACAACATAGAACCTGCCTGCAACTACATCTGCCAGCTCCTTCATTGTGGAGGAGAGGCAAGGGGAAGCTGTCTGATGTCTACCTTCATGTTCCTGACAGGACAGTTTGTGTAGTTAGAGACACATAATGGGGCCACTGTTCATCAGATGGGTATGTGTAGCCATACTTCTGTGCAGCTAGGGTAGCAGGCCATCCATAGATTCGCAATCCCTGCTGGGGCTGGTGGCTTTGCCAATAACAGAGCTGGTAGGAGAAACCAGCTAAATGAGGCCTAGATCCATTGGAGGAAGCTGCCCACATTCAACCTGACCATACTTTCCATCTACGTCCTCCCCATCTATCTCCTGCGAATACAACGCTGGAGAGGGAGGGAGGAGGCTAATATGGACTATCATAGGGCAGGTAAAGGAGAGGGCCAGGTAACCTGCCAGGGCCCTGAGCACTCCCTTCACCCTTTGAATCTTGCATCAGTAAGTCCCCCAAATGTTTCATTTGGCTCTTGACTCTCCATTTTTCTTGGTGTCTCATCTTTTTCTTTATTGATGTTACTTAACTAATGGTGCAGGCTGATGCCCCCAAACAGTTGCACCCATGTCGATCTTCCAAAGACGTAGAAAGCTGACAAAACATTCTTGAACTTTATTTCTTCTCTCTCAACCTCACAGGGAATATAACTTTGGAACCTTACGCTGAAAGACCAATGCTCTACGGACTGAGCTAGATGTGCTTACAATTGAACCATACTTGCTGGGAACAGGGCCGAGTAATAATGTGAAACTGCAACCTACTTCCTTGCTTACTATCCACTATATGTGGGTAAAATCCTTGTTCTAACACAAAAAGTTTAGCCCTGGCAAGAGGGTCAACTAGCTTAAATGATGGTAGACAATGTCTGATTCCATTAGCTATGCCTAGCATCACGCTGTGCCTGCCTTAAGCGAGGTCCCCAGGGAGCATGTTAGCACACAATGCCATGAGCGATCTGCCGATATGAGGACAGACAAGCCGACTTGCCTGACTGGAGAGGACCTCACACTGTATGAAAAGAAGAATTTGTGTCAGTTTGTGTTGCTGCAAATTTCAGTGGAATTTCAGGTTAACGGCTGTTCACAGGAATCTGCAGGCAGCACAGAAAACTGCCAAGAACTGCCGGGAATTGACGCGGGCTTCCAGTTTATGCCAGTTTTACAAGCCTGAGAATGTTGGCAGTTGACCCCCCTGCTCCTAAGCCTAGGGGAGGCTATCACATGTAAATGACAATGCTGTGAGCTCTAAAAATGTAAATCCGGATAGTTTCACTCAGTGGTGCAGAGGTAACACCTTTTTCTAAAAGGTAATAACTAAGGTACCAACTAAAATATCTGGTGTAAGTACACCAGGATTAAAATAAATATAAAATCTGAAATTGTAGCTTATATAGATTTCCCCTATGTAAGTAAGTGTGCTATAATGAATTACATTGTATACCATGAGCAAGGGTCAATGCTATGAAAACAATTATAAACAGTGCAATTTGTTTCAACATTTTATTATAATCCAAAACAATGAGGCTCAGTAAGTCTAATTCCCTGGACAGGACTGACAACCCACCTCTTCAATCTTGCCGATGAACATTATCCTGAATCTCACCCACTGTGCAGAGTGACATGATTACAGTTACCGTTTCACTTGTGTTGGTTAAATGCACAGTGGATGTGTTAATCACACATCTACCAGCAATCCGCTCAACAGGAAGAAATGATGCTGGGTATGATGTGTCTGTGCCCTGCAAGCTCCAAACTTCTACTGGCTTTCCATAAAAATATCCGTCCGGATGGGGATGAAGCCAGGAAACCCTAACCCTAACCCTTTTCTCATGACATTAACAACTATGAACTGCTTTATAATGGCTGGTCGCTGTTCTGTTAAAGGGTCAAGGATGGGTTCCTCAAAACTGTTAATGTTTGCACACCACGCAGCGTATACATATGCTGACCTCTCCGATCTAGTTCCATCTATGGAGTATGTTACATTCAGATGTGTTACCCTTTTGCATGTTATGGCAAAAAGGTTAACCTCAGTGACACAATTTTCAGGATACATCTGATGATACATCCATGTTCCATGTCTGTCAAGCTCATCCAAGATAATATGTTGTAATGGAGAGAGTGGCACCACTGTACAGTTTTCTAAGAGAAGTCTTTCTGCTGACACCAAAACACTGTGCTTCACATAAAGCACATCAGTTGCGTCATCGCGTGTCAAAGTTCCAACCATTTGTCCTCCCAAACTACTGGGAAAAACTCAGCACTATATTCACATGTCCATGGCATACTAATCTGTTGACTCTGCTGAAATTGCCTCATCATTTGAATTTCAATTGTCTTATTGTTGTTATTAAACTTTCTCAGTGTTCCATTAAAACACTCAACACTTTTATCCAAAGCGTCTTACAATAAGTGCATTCAACTATGAGGGTACAAACACAGAACAGCAAGAATCATTTAAGTACTGTTGGGCCTTCAGGTCCAATAACAAGGAGCTATAAACGGGGCCTCGTGGGACAGTCTGATCCAGGGGAAGTATTTTTGGGGGGGACAAACAGGAACTGTCAGGAACCCCTGCTGTGTCCCTAGCTGCTCCTCTGATTTGAACCCTGACCTTCTTATTGGTTTGAACCCAGCCCGCTGGTAGGGGGACGGTACCTCCCAGGTAGTATTTAGAGTCAGGACGCAGCTCAATTCGTTCTTTCCAGCCCTTCGAAGATAGAACTGAGCCTCTCCAGTTTAGCTCTAAGTAATTCATAGGGTACTAAGGAAGTTCTTGTCTACAGCTGATTGAATTTTTCTTAAGTTTACTTTAAACTTATTTTTTTTGTTTGTTCATTTTTAGTTTAAAGCTACTTTTTACTAATCCAGTTTAAGTTTAACTTATCCTCCTTTTTAGTATTTTGTACGCTTGTTTTTCCCCTTTTTTTTCTTTTAAGTTTTATTTTGAAGAGAGCGCGGCAGAAATCCCCTCACTCGCTGGCCGAGCTCAGAGACAATTTCCCCGTTATCCACGAACATTATCCACTTCCTCCTTCCGGTGTCCACGCCAACGCGCCCATGGAGCCGCGAAGCACGAAGTAAGAGACAACTCGTCGAAGCCACGGTTGTCTGTTCCTGCAGAAGAGCAAATATCTTGCTAAGGAGAACGTAGCATTCTCTCCTATTCGGTCCAGCGTCGTATCACAGCTTCCGTGCGGCTCCCGTGATCAGCGTCCAGAGGCCAGGACCATATCCACTTCCTCATTCCGGTATTCGCGCCAGCACGGCCGCGCATGGAACCGCAAAGCAACACGAAGTAAGAGACATCTTGTCTGGGCAGAGTCTATTTTTAAATACTTAGCATGCCGTATTTGAGTGTATTATTTTGTAGAGAGACCACCGTGTCGATCTTATTGTGAAAAGCGTTCGGTGGCGATCCGGCGTTTCCTGTTTGTTTTGTAACTTCCGTCAGGCCGGTGCATCTGTGAAAGGACACCTCTCACGTAGCGGGTTTGCCTGCGTCACTGTGAGATCGCCTCTGACGGCGTTTTGAGATCCTCTCCGATCTGTGTTACTGCATGTCTCTCTCTCTCTCTCTCTCTTTTATTCTCCCACATCCGCCGAGACACACATCCTCGCTCTCACACATATACACAGCTACATTAAACACAACCACTCTGATAGCAAGAGTGCCTGAACGCACCTCGACGCATTCGGCGCCAAAGCTAAGCTAGAACAAAGAATCCCTTTGTCCTTGCTCACCCTTTGTGTCGCACACGTGTTAAGTCGGCCATCTTTGACCTTCCTGGTTATAAGCCACGTGGTCCGGCGGCCATCGACTGTAATACACATCGAGGCCCGCCCTTCATTCAAACTCCAAATTCCTCAGGCGACTCCGCCATTTTGATTTGTAGTCCTGGTGTGTTACAACACCATTTTTGAAGTCAAACCCCAGGGTTAAGCCGGCCCTCTTAACTTCGTGAGTCATCGACCCACCTTCCTCCCCTCTCTCTCACACACACACATACACACACAGACTCATCAGAAGTATTGCAGTGTGATAATTGTGATGAATGTGCTGCGACTATATTAGATATAGTTGATTGTGTTAAGTGAAGAATCATTTGTAACAACAGTGACTTTCATGTCTTTTCAATAAAAACTTTTATACTTAAAGTATTTGAATCTTGTGATTACTTGTGCATGTTTATGTGAACACAGTTGGATAACGATAGCCAGTGCTCGAACTTAAACCCTTCATTGTTTATTATATAATCATTAATATTAACTATTAAGATTATTAATTTAACTTTTATCATATGAGACTGATATAATTAGACCGACTTGTTGGTCCCTGTAACCAGGGTGGTGCCCCGTTTCGATTATTAATATAGATAGTATTATTCTGAAATTGATAATTTTATTGTGTTGACTAATTATTTCATTATTCTTAGTTGATAACCTTATCATTGTTAATTGATAGTTTATACGTCCTAATTGATAATTACTTGTTTTTCATTAATAGTTATTATTCATTACTCTCAAATTAATGATTTAATGATCCTTAATTGTTAAACTTGCTTATTTACTCATTAATAGTTTTATTCTTACTTGATTACTGATCATTTTCAATTAATAATCTAATTATTTTTAAATAAATAATCTTTATTATTTTAATAATCATATTCTATGATTATTGAAAATTAGCCAACGTCGAGTCCTCCTCCTATTGCACAACAGTACATTAACTTAACACCAGAAAGAATAAACTGGTCCTCAGTCACATACTCATCCAATATATCCCATAAATGTAAAGTACAATTTAACCCTTGTGTTGTTCCTGGGTCAGATTGACCCAGAGTGTGTGTGTGTGTGTCTGTATGTGTGCGTGCGTGCGTGCGATCATCCGCAAGCCCTGTCCGGTCAGGGTTAGGTTTAGGGTGACCCAAGGATTGTTATTATCCAATTCTCCTGGGGTAATTGAGACCAATGTATTGTCATTCTCGATTTTCCTCATTTAGACCCCCAGAGAGGGCGCTGTGGTGCTCTGTGGGGTCATTTAGACCCACACCTGATTCCAATTGTAATCTAGGGGGGTACATTAGACCCACAAAGAAGCTGGCGCGTCATTCTCCATGTGCCACCCTCCCGGACCATGGAACGATGTCACATCAGGAGTGTTTCAACAGAGGACAGGTTCTCCAACAGCTATTCTCCCAGCAACCATCCTCTGAACCTGAAGACGACGCGAAAGAGCCAGACCGAGAAGCGGACAGACAAGAAGATGGAGAAGCCAGACCGAGAAGCAGACAGAAAACCAGACCGAGAAGAAGACAGAGAGGACGCAGTGACAAAGACGAAGACGACGATGGTGACTACGAAGACGACGGCGGCAATGAAGACCACGACCCAGTGCGTGATGCTTCTGCAGATTCGTCATCCTTTGAAGAAGAAGAAGGACAAGACCATGGCGACACCACCGGACTCGTGGAAAGAAAGACCTTCCCGTCAAGAAACGGGGAAATAACATGGTCGCTGCTCATGCTCCACGCGACGACCCGCACCGGTGACCCAGCCTTGTCCTCATCTCATCTCTTCTCCTCCTGTTTTTCTCCCTAGGCCGGTGTCCATTCCGTCAGTACATGCCCAGCAAGCTGGCGAAATACGGGATCAAGTCATGGGTGTCCTGCGATGTGAAATCCAGCTATGCTTGGAAGATGCAAGTGTACACCAGAAAGCGGAGTGACGGATGCCCAGAACAAAACCAGGAGTTGCGGGTAGTGCTCAATGTAACAGAGGGACCTACGAACTCGCGCGGCCGCTCCTGGAGAGGAAGCTCACCGTGGTCGGCATGGTTCGGAAGAACAAGCCCCGACCAGGCTGCTCGCGGTCAAGGGAAGAGAGGTGTTCTCATCCAAGTCGCATTCACGCCCACCGCCACTCTGGTGTCCTACATCGCAAAGAAAAACAGGAACGTGGTGCTCCTGAGCACACGGCATGCCGAGGCCAACGTCAGCAACTGCGAGGATGGGAAACCGGTCATCGTCCTGGACTACAACCGCAACAAAGGTGCCGTGGAAAACCTCGACAAGGTGATCGCCGCCGCACAGAGAGCTCTTGACCACGACGACTACGACGCTCAACACGAGCGTCCGGCCTCCTCCATAGCCCTAGCAGCAGCCCCGCTTGGGGCGAGTAAGAGGAAGAGGTGTCAGATATTAAGAAGGACTGTAAAACTCACACCGTGTGCCGCGGGTGTAACAAATACATCTACAAGGACTGCTCACTTGTCTATTGCCCTACGTGTGCTTCCTAATATGGGGTGGGCTATGTGAGGGGGCCGGGGGAAGCAGGGACAACACAAGGGTTAAAAACTGTTATAGCCGCTGCTTCAAAAGTGAGAAGGTAATTTGTGAAGTTAATGCCGGGTCCACACCGGACGCAGAAGCGCCGCGCAGCACCAAGAAAAGCCGGGCCCCCCTGTTACTCAATTGTGCTGTTCACATTGGCTGCGATACACCGCGGGCGCCTTGCGCCCTGCACTGATGGTGTCAAGTCTATTTTTTTCACTCCCCGCGAGTGTATCGCACCAGGAAACACACAGAAAAATGATTTTAAACGATATAAATGACAGATTTTATATGATATAAATGATCAAATATGCATTCCATACTTTGGATTCCCCTTCTGTTGCCCCTCACATTATTAAATTTCCCCATCTGCCCCTCCACTACAAGCACACAAGCAGACAGACAGAGAGAGAAAGAGAGGGGTGGGGTGGGGGCTATGAAGACCATCATCATTTACCCCCGAACCCCTACATTGAACGGGTTACATACAACATCAAGCGGAGAAAGCAGAATCGCGGGCTGACCGGCGCGGAGAAATGCGCGTCCGGTGTGAACAGCCAGGTGGCTGCATGCTTGAGAATGGTGCTGCGCGGCACAGCGCAGTGAACCCCAGCGTTACTCTGAAAACGTCACACTCAGCTCGTTAATACGTCTATTCCTGAAGATACAATTAACATTATCACGTTAGAGGGCTCGTACAATCCTACAGGCTTGTGTTTTGCGTGGTTCGATGAGTGAGTCTGTTTTCGGTGTAAAAAACTTGCTGAAGTCGACATGACAGTTTCCCTGGAGGAGAGGATTACTGTGTTGGAAAGTAAAGCTGCGGGCCCAGTGTGGACGAGTCGAAGCGGAAAAGACGGGCGCACCATCCCAAAATTATGGTAAGAGCTAAGCTACAGAGAGAAGCCATTGCTAACTGCTAAGTAACTCTTAGATCTGAATAGCATGTTAACAACTGGGATTAGCAAGAAAGTTGCTAAAAGAAGAAGAGAGCATCGAGTGCTTGAGCAGAACTAGTGCATGTTTAAATATGTACCAACTGCTTAAATTTAAGAGTTTGTTCTCATTAAGTTTTTTCATAAATGTAACTTTTTCTCCGGTTGTATTTTATAGGAAACTGCCCGTCGTTTCACACCTCTGGCCATTTTGCCTCAAATGGCCAGTGGCCATTTGAGGCAAATGGCCAGTGCCACGAACCAGAGCAAGGGTAAGATTAAGAAGAGATGCACTGTGTAAAATACATTGTTGCACACACACACACACACACACACACACACACAACGAGGCAGTCACTGCACATTTGGCCAAAGCGGCGAGAGCTTTGTGCAAGTCTGGATTTGCAGTGTGGAAAATGACGCCATTGTATGTAAGTAACTGTTTAGAAATTGTGTTTTTACTGTGGATCTTCCAACAGTGATGTAGCGAGGCTATTTCCATTTATTAATAATATACTGTGTAGTGGAATATTGTACTGACCCGTGTCTAAGGTAGTGGAAATCCCCTGACTAGGTGTCTCACTGCTGTGACCTTGATAAACAGGGTGTATGCCCTTATTTGGTGATGTTTTCTTCCAACTGGTACAGCGGACGGACAGACACAGATGATGATCTCATGTCTTTCATGTCTTTTTTTCATATTATGTCTTATGAAACGCCTCCTTGTATAAGTTCTGGCTTTTGTGAACCTGTGAGCCAGTTCCATTTTGAGCACCCGTGATTGTTGTGTAAACTCTGCAGAGTTAACTATTAAAAAGACTCAATTGCAACTCCAGTCAGAGAATTTCATTATTTCAAATCTCAAGATGAATTTCCATCACAAACTTGGCGTCACGAACAGGATACCTTGAAAGATTGTCTGGACCAGAGAAGTTTTCGGTGGCTGATCACCCAGAAGAAAAAAAAAAAAAATCTTCTGCCTCTACCTCCAACATTGAAGAGAAGAGAGGGCCGAAATAACTGGGGTTCCGGACTTTCTTCACAGGGACCTCTCTTTGGTCATCTTATATCTGGTGAGATATTGAAATTTTTCATGACTGTTTAGGTGATTTCTTAAATACAAAATGGGTTTTATTCGGAACAGGTGTATTCGTCATTCTCTCTGGATTATTGTGGATTAATGGTGTTAATCTGACTCGTCCTCATGGCAATCATCGTAGTTGATGGCATTTTTCCTGTTTTGAGAAGAAACAAAGATTCGTGGAGACGTACACGTCTTAAATTGAGTGTTCAAGGGAAATTGTGGATGAGTACGATTTCACACACTTAATTGATAAGGATGGGTAACAAGGGAAGTCAGGGACTTCAGAACCCAGAAAGTTCAATGGTGGGCTTTATGGTTGCAAGCGTGACATTTTTCTTTCAATATGGTCCAGAGACTTTGCTTTTCCTCATAACAGGTCATTCAATGTCGAAAAAATTTATAAATAAATATATAAAATAATAAATAACAATAATTGAACTTTTAAGAGAGAAATTCCTTGAGAGAGAGAGGAAGAATTAAAAAGCAAAAAAAAAAAAGGTCAAGGTCACAATGTGGAAAGACAGAAGATAATAAGAAAGTGTCTTAAATGTGGGGAAAAGAGGCAGAGTGTAGGGACAGAAAACAAACATTTAAACAGATGGCTAAAGTTGATAAGAAGGAAACTGAGAAAGTTGAAAAGAACGTTGAAAAGAAGTCATATAGATCTCTGTATTCTCCATTACAGGGTATGGCGAGTCCTCTCCTCGACGCCTGCCTTCCTCCTCGCCAACGACAAAACCCTCCTCCATATGATGTGCAGAGACCAGACTCCACCAATCAACGATCAGGCCCATCTCAGACTCCACCCACCACTCTCCCAGTCTATGGAGACGGGCCAGCGGGAGGACTGAATGATGACGCCACCTCTTCCTCATCTTTAGGCCCCACTGACTTTGCAAAGATATGTCCGCACTGTGGGGGAGACCTCCGTCTGACTTCACCAGACTGGGATGATGTGGTTAATGCGGCATACGTCAACGCTCTCAACACACTCCTCAACGCCCTGAGGACCGCCTTCCCCAATAAAACTGACATGTCCAAAATAACGGGGTGCAAACAACAATCAGGCGAAACTGTAGGAGATTTCCTCACACGTCTGACCATCCTGTTTAATCAACACAGCGGCATCCCCATACCTGACAACCTTGGCAATGAGCCAGGGGCTTATGAAACACATCTGAAACAGGCCTTCCTGAATGGTCTGCTCCCCCCACTACGGGCAGACGCAGGCCACACCTGCATTGGGCTTGAGGATGCTCGCTTGACAGAGGTCAGATATCATGCTAAACATGCTGAACGTCAACACAAAGAAACCAAAGACAAAGCTCAGCAGAAAAAGGATCAACAACTCCAGAAAACACAGCTAACCATGATACAGGCTGCCCTGTCAAGGCCCCACACAGACAAGATAACGCTGATAGCAGAGCCAACTGATAGCAGAGCCAACTTCACTGTACCAGGAAGAGAGGGGCGCAGTCGTGGACGTGGCCGTGGGAGAGGCTTCTCTCGACGACCCCAAATTGCCAGAGATGAGTGTTTCATCTGCAGACAAAAAGGACACTGGGCAAAAGACTGCACCCAGCAGCGAGAAGAGGGGGAGACAAGAACTTTTACTGCTGACTGAAATGCAGAAAGTGAGGAGGGGGCAGACGAGGGGGAGACAACCCATCTACCCGCCGAGGATCAGAGAAAGGGAAGTGAAACACAGATACATACATGCCACTGCAATGAAGAAATGCTTGCTAAATTAACCGCACACACACACACACACACACACACACAGAGCAAACACAACTTTGTGGTTCTTATGTTCAAGTACAATAGTGATGCTTTTAAGAAAATGCCTCAATTTGAACTGTGTGTTAACGGTCATAAACTTAATTTCATGGTCAACTCTGGTGCAGGTTATTCTGTGGTTAGGATGTCAGATTTGCCCACATCTCCTGAGATGAGTGGTCGCTTTATATTCTCTCAAGGTGCCAGCGGTGCCACTGTAAAAATCTCTGACGATCTAACGAACTCCTCTTTTCCTACAGTGTCCTCTCAGAACCATCCAGCACATGCAAATTTGACTAGACACAAGAGAATTGATTCAGGTCCCCTTGATCAGTAACTTATTCCCTATCCCTCCCTACCTGGACACTGACAGCACAGTTCATCTGTGCTGTCAGTGTCCAGTGTCCAGGTCTGATGACGATACTCAAATTTAGTTTTATTTTACTTATTTTATTTTATTTTCATTTTTTTTAATGTTATTTTCTCCCCCCAGATTGCTATGTGTTTCTCAGTGATTTCACTAGAAAAAAGAAACAAAAAAACAGCTACTGCAATTATCCTTTCAACTTCATATTTTATGATGCTTTAATTTGAATCTCTGTGAATTTTTAAGCTTGATGTGAGTTCCTTTATGAAGTTTGTACATACTTAATCAATTTGTATTTCCTAGCAAGAATTTAAAACGTTTTTACTGCATATTTTCAACCTTAGATATACTGTATGTTGACATTTAACATTTTATTACATTTTAACATGAGTTACTTTTGCCAATCAATACAGTATGTTAAATTTTGATAATGGTTAATGAGATGATGTTGTTTGACCTGATTTCCTTCCATTTTCATTTTAAATGCTTGCTCAATTACAGGAAAATAACTTTTTTTGTTTCCACAAAAACAGCAGCGGCTACCTATTGTGACCTCATCGCCAGTGACCCTGTACGTACGCAAAATACCAGGGTTGAAGACTCGTCGATATTCTTCTATGATTATGATGTTGATTATGATGTTTCTTGATTATTTTTCGTTAGTGATCATATTTTGATTGATGATCAAAGGGGGAAATGTAGTGGAAAATTGTACTGACCCGTGTCTAATGTAGTGGAAATCCCCTGACTAGGTGTCTCACTGCTGTGACCTTGATAAACAGGGTGTATGCCCTTATTTGGTGATGTTTTCTTCCAACTGCGGACAGACAGACACAGATGATGATCTCATGTCTTTCTTGTCTTTTTTTTCATATTATGTCTTATGAAACGCCTCCTTGTATAAGTTCTGGCTTTTGTGAACTTGCGGCCAGTTCCATTTTGAGCACCTGTGATTGTTGTGTAAACTCTGCAGAGTTAACTATTAAAAAGACTCAATGGCAACTCCAGTCAGAGAATTTCATTATTTCAAATCTCAAGATGAATTTCCATCACACATGTTACTCATGTTGTTTTCCAGCTGCCTGTAAGACGTACAATGAGCCAGCGTGAAGGAACTTCCGGTACATCCAACCGGACCTCGCAGCTCTTGCAGCAGCATTGGAAATTTCAGGAGTCGACAGAGAAGAAAGAGGGTAAGATTAGATTCATTAGATCATTTTTCGGATTGTATAGGTGTATATTGTCATTGAACTGTGCTGATTGTACTGATTGTGTTTACAGCTGATTGAAGCGGGGCAGATGACATGGAACCATCCTTCCACAGTCAGGAATTCACCGACCTGTGTGCCACACTTCAAATAAGACTAGAAGCTACGCTGAATCTCACAGCTACACACCACAGAATCTCACAGCTACACACCACAGACGTCTACACACTGGAGCAGATCTTGCCACCAAGCAGATCTTGGTCAACATATACCTTGTTCATGTTTTTTCCCCTCTACAATATGTTCAACATATGACATTAAGCATCACATGAATAAATGTATAGTCTTCAGTACTTTTGGTAAAGGCTTACTAATAATTAATTTTAATATATAAATTATTTGTAATAATAACTATATATTAATTACCACTGCGATACCGGGGGTATGATTCTGCCTATTGTGTCATGGGCGAACGTGGAATTTGCATCCTGTAAACGGCACTAACTGCCAGGAATTAGGCGAGTTTGCAGGCGTTTGCAGTGTCGAAAATTCAGAGAAGCAGAAGCCAGATCGGCAGGCTGGAGAGAAAAACCCCTGCTGCTATTAGATGAGAATATCTGCACACAACACTTGATAGTGGATTCTGTCCATGTAGAGCATGGCTCCAACTGAGCCCATCAACTCACAAGACCACGGACAGTATGCTGGAATGAGGAATCTGTCGTCAGAGAACTACTGCAAGTAACAGGATGGTGAGTTTTAGAGGAAGTCTGCAGTGTAGAGGGTGACAACAAATTGAGCCCGAACTGTTGGGTCAGATACACAGTCCCAAGTTCTTACATTCTGGGGTCGGTTAGTCATGTAGTCCAATATCCAGTATGTGAGGAGAAGGGGGGTTGGGTTGGTTGCAGAGGTGGTTGTGGGTGACTGGGAGCTAAGTGCTGTGGGAAGGGGGTTTGAGGAGGGGGTG
This sequence comes from Verasper variegatus, assembly GCA_026259375.1. Taxonomy (NCBI): domain Eukaryota; kingdom Metazoa; phylum Chordata; class Actinopteri; order Pleuronectiformes; family Pleuronectidae; genus Verasper; species Verasper variegatus. The sequence continues at coordinate 26,472,547 of CM048041.1, forward strand.
GGGCACTATAACAGGGGTGCAGATGAGGGGAGTTGCGGCAGGGTTGGGGGAGGGGCAGGTGCCTGATCAAACCTGTTGACGAACAAGTTCAGATCATTTGACCACTTCTGGTCCCCTACAGCCTTGGAGTCAGCTTTCTTGTGGCCAGAGATGATTTTGAACAAGGTGACCCTGCCTCTGTTTTAATGAAAAGAGAGGAACCATGTGCAGTAAAAACAAGTATTTCTCAATGGTGCTTTGTGCCAAGCCCACATTTCCCTGCATGCCAACTCCCATGTCACTGAACACAGTGATATACAATGAAAGGAAAAGACCCATTAAGGCACTGTGGAGGCTCCGTAAGGTAATCAGGCTGTTTATCTGTCTTATTGCTAGTAAGTGTGACAGGAGAAAATCAAGATGTATTTTCTAAAATATTCAAAATTAAAATGGAAAGTACAGCAAATTTAACTGGCTGATTAAATATGTCTCAAAGCAAACCAAGAAATCACATTTTAAACATATCCATAACTGACTTTTTCTGTTCGGTAACACCTTTACTATGCAGCACATCCACTAGTTTAATTATACAAACAGAAATCAAAGACCATTTACTCCACACATTACATTGAGATCAGGATCAGGACCTGGCTTGACTAACACTTTGACAATATGTAAATAATTGAATCACCAAAGATTGGCAGGCAGTAAATCTGCGGCTTTTGGGGCCCCATGGCCCTGGACCAGGTGCCCATATCACCTACTTGGTAATCTAGTTCTGGTGTCAGTACACAAACTAAAGACTTGTTGAGCCTTACAGATACCAACCAAACTGACCACAAACCACACACAAACAGTTCATATTCTCCATTTCCTCAATCATTTCTTCTGTTTTTCTTTAACAGCCAAACCCCCCCACTACCACCCCATCAACTCACCCTCACATCAATGTGTCTGCTCACCATATAACGGTAATGACACACAGTGAAAGAATCTAGGAATGCCATTAAAGCATTTCCAGTGACAGAGCACATCAACTAACAGCACTGCAGCTGTTAGTTGAATAAAGATCCAACCAGGAGGCTGAGGCTCTACACGCTACACTGATTGACTGCAACGTTTGATTTAAAAAAAAAAAAAAAAAAGCTCTTTTCGATAAAAAGTATTTTCAGTAATATGTTTTACAGGAGTAGCTTCATTAGATTGGACTGGGTTTCCACATCCTTCATAGAATGTTGACTCGGAAGTTATTGTGCAGCTCCATGTGCATTTTCCAGAGTGGGTCTCCCTGCCAGGTTTTATGGTCACATTAAAGTGGTTGTTGCAGCAGTGGGGGTCAGATTACAGGGCTTATTGTTTTTCAAGACATGTCCTTGGATAAATGCCCAAAAAATACTGGATAAACATCCAAAGAACCATACAAAGTTTTACACAATTTTATCATTAACTGTAGTTCACAGTTTAGCCTATGTAAAAATGCAGTTATCCATGTTGCAAACACTGCCTGTTGTATAATGTTGAATATACTTTGTCTTATATTGAAGTGATCGATTTGCTTCCATTCATGTCAGAATGATAAACTCCAGTAGCATCTTGATACTGCTAAATGTAGACTTAAGGTTCACTGTGATGGATTTCGCAGTGCATGCAAATTTGATGACCTTCAAATAGTGTACTCATTTTAAGCTCATTTTTTAAGTGTGCTCAAAATGAGAAATAAAAGCCAAAGTATTGTTTTGGCCATTCTGAAACAAATCCCTGCAATATCAATATTAGTTTCTGCCTCAAAGTTGCATTGATAAAGAGGGGAAAAGAGTAAATTGCTTAAGGGGAAATTAAATTTGGTGCAGAATTGGAAAAACATTAACCACACTGCAAAATATTTATTTACCATAAGACAAAACCAGAAGTTGTTTTGTCTGTTCTGGACATCTTAAATTCTTAAAATCTCTTAAAAATCCTGAATAATTTCTGTTACATTCATTGGATTTATATTCACAATAACTTCAAAACTATTTGTTTCAGGAATTATCTAGAAACCAGCATCAGTATCTGCCACAACATAAAATTGGCAACTGCCACATTCAGTTACTGCACTTTATTCTAAACATTTATTTTTATCATAATTTGTCAGCTTGTTTGAAAAGTATGCTTCAAGGACTGTGCTAGTATTCCACATGATGTGTTAAAATGGCTATTTTTGCAGTGTGGATGATTTCAGTGACGGGGAAGGGAGTGAAATAACAAACCAGAACAAGTGGAGTTCCGTCCTTCACCACCACTTTTCTATAGTGATTGGATAAACAAGCCTGAAGAGGTACAGTCAAAAAGAAGGAGTTGGCTTCCCAAACAAAGACCACATACACTGACATGTTCATTACATGACATTATTCAATCAGGGAAATGTCAAATCTAATGTTTCAGGACCAGCTTTACTGTCTTTACTGTTGTTGCTGATGTTGGTATTGAAAAGTGGGATTTTCCCTTGTTTGACAAAAGGTTTTTCATGACTCAATAAAGATTTCCAGATGGAAATTCCTTGTAGCTTCCACAGTCAATTATAAATGTGATAGAGATTCTGCAGATGGAAGTCCAGTACAAAGAAAGACTTGCCCAAAGGGTACAGTTTTGAACGCCAATCAGCACAAAGTATGACACAATGTAACACAAACATAAATCTTTATGTAAAAATCAGAAATCGGAATACTACGTCAAAAACTAAAATTAATATGACAAATAAAAACACTAAAATTAGACAAAGTGCATTCCAAATTCAGAAATAAAGCAAACAACAACAATGTACAAAAGTTTAAAAAAAGAGCACTGACAAATAATTTTTAAAAGTGAAATAATGTTCTCATCCATTGCTAGTGAGTGATTAAATCCTTATCCCGGCACTAAGAAAATAATTTTAGCCACAGTTTACTCTAGTATTTGATGCATTTAATGCAAGTATTTGATTGAAGTACAATATATATATATATATATATATATATATATATATATATATATATATATATATTATTCTATTATGTGATAAAATCTCATTATTTGATTTAGCAACCAAACACAATACACATTTACATGTTGTTTTGTTCTACTACCAAAAACACAACATTTATCTGAGTGTGAACAGCACTGACTATTACACTTTACTCATATAGTTTACTAATATGTCCATTTATACAGATGCTTACGGGCTCACATATCTTTACATATTTTATGTGTTTCAGTGAGGAAGCATGGTCAAGTGTGTACAGCATGCAATTTCATTTCTGTTGTAATAGCTAGGCACAAAGCCAACTTGCAGCTACACACTGCCAGACAGGGAGATCCCAGCATTTTTGGTTGTGTGCCAGGCAGGAATACCACCAGGTCCAATTTCCTGCATTTCCTGAACCGCTGCCACAAATACATGCAACAACTCCTCCCTCTCAGTCTGAGGATCTGTGTCACTCTGTCTCAGGTCTTTGTTCAGTCTCCTCTCATCATCTTTTTCTGTCACCACCAGGATTTCTCTTAAGTTTTACAGTCTCATCTCTTTGGATTCTGCTGTAGGTTGGAGCCTGGTGGGCCATTAAAAGTTAAAATACATTTTATCAACATCATGTTACCATTCCTAGCACTAAACACTTGTCTTGTGTTTAATACAATTTCAGAATACAAAATCTTGTGTAAGTTTAGGTTTTTCATGAGATTTTACCAGCACTGACTCTCATGTTGTTCTTGAGGTCTGAGAAGTTATTTAGGACTACTGTAAACACAGACTGGTCCCTTTTGGTTCAGATCAGATTAAAACTTATCTGCCTCAGTGGAGCCTTTTATATTTAGGCCCATCTTGTTTCTATTTCAAAAGATGCATTTACTGCCTTCAAATGTGGTTTTGTTTTGCAGCTTTGAGCATGCTTAGTACACTGGCTCCACTCTGTCTGCCTAGCGGGCATAAGCATCCTTTTAATGTCCCATGACCATTACACTGAATGGCTACATACAAATGACCCCTACAGTAACTGTACATCCTGAGGAATCTTTAAAGCTCATAGCCTGATTTTGCATGAATCATGCATGTGTAATCACCAGAGACTACTCTTTAAGGAAATAACAATTTTTAGGTTTTGTAATGACAGTGATAGCTATATCTTAAATCCCTCTGCTGAAGCTTTTCCATTGGTCATGAGATCTAATAACTTGAACAAGGAAAACTCACAAAAAAATCAAAGATGACATTGAGTATCCACAATCACTCAGAGAGTATAGATTTGTCTGCTGCCAGCTCTAAATATACAGACAGCTGAATATCACTCAAATAACTTACTGTCATTAATGAGCCACTCACAAAACAAAAGAGCTGTTTAAAGAATTGCCCTTAGTAAATGCTCAGTATGAACCATGTGGACAATGACTATGTTAGAAAAATCAAACCTTTACAACAGTTACCAAATCTGAAGCTTTGAAGATCAATTATGAGCCATTAATGAGAATAACTTTGGCTCAAGTGCAAAAATACCCCTTTGACTGACTGAACCATATGACCACTTACTTTCTGGGATTACGCTTGTACCAAAATATCTTAAGAGTATTAATAACTAAAACTAAGCATTTTTTTATCGATCACTGGTTTATTATTACCATTACCAAAATGGACCAACACAATCAAATATTTCCATTAAAAATGTGAATTCAGTTTTAAATCTTTGTAATGTCCAACATTAATTAATGCTTGGATTTTCATCCAGTTTCCCAGCAGCTCTTTTCCAATATAGCTTGTATTCCAACAGATACTTGATTTTAACAAGTTTTTATTATTATTCTTATCTTATAAGGCTACTTTTTTATCCATTAACAAAACTAGGATGTTAGTTACAGTATGTTATACCCTTGATGTATTCTGCTTTATTAGAAAACGTCATTCTAACTCGTACACACGTCCAGCCTCAGCTCAATATATAAATGAATAAGCTACGTGTTCAGTTAGTCCGTGGTGTTTTACCTGTTTGAACTGCTCTTCATAGGTCCACTCATGTTGCTGGGACTGGGGTTGCGCCGATGGAGACTCTGCGCGACGGGCTTGGGCGAAGGCTGTCTGGACTCTGGCCATCAGATGCGTCGGAGCTAGACCAGTCCCCTGGACCAAGGACTGTCCGTGCTGGTAGTGGACCAACCCGTCCCCGTCCTCCTCCTCATCACCATCCATGATCTCCTGCTCCTCCGTGTCATCTCCCTCCTCGTTCCCCTCCTTAACGCTGTCCGCTCTGGATGAGTCCCCGTCAACTATGCGGACCTCCTGGATAGGGAGCGTCACCCCGTGGGACGTGTTGGTAACTCCGCCAGCCAGAGCGCCGCGCATCGCTGCTTGGTAGTGGCGGAAAGCTATAGCTTGTTGATGTATCTGGGACTCAGCCATGGACTGAATATCTTTCTCTCGGAGCTTCTCCTCAACAGCCAGACGCGCTGCCTGTTGCCGCTGCAGGTTCTCCATGACCGCCTCGAGCTTCATGCCGCCGCTGCCGGCCTGGTTGGATAGGGTACCGGAGAACGGGTTGTGGGAGGAGGCGGAGGGAGCCTGGAGGGGAAGGCTGCCGGCGGACGAGAAACAGCCTTGCTGTGAAGGGAGGAGATAATGGTCAGGTAATGATTATTACAGGCACTTAGAAAATAAAACACACGCTCTACCTTTATACTGAGACAGTTATGGTGTCCGATCTTGAAGTGTGTGTATAAAGAAGACAAGCACAGTATCATACAAGCCAACATGAATAACTTGCACTATTTGGCTCAAACACTTTTTGACTACCGTAATTCAAAGTGTGTAACTTATCGAAATGTTTAGTAGATTTGAAAAATAAGAAACAGTTAACTGACAAGCAGTTAATTTATAATCCAATAGAAATAAATCCTGAACGCTTACCAAAGCAGATTTAGTTGCTACACTTGTGTTATCAACCATGCTTCTCTCTGTTAGCTGCGAAATATTATCAAACGGATCACAAGAGTCTTCTTTCAGTCCTGGTAACTTTCTGCACTCAGCCTCCAGATAGGCTAGTGTCGATAGTTGGCTGAGAGAATACTGGAATTATGTGATGAATGGAAGAGTCCCGAGCTGCGTTTGGCAACAAGTGGCAACTGAAGTGAGAATGACCTCTGGAGGCAGAGATCAGCTCTCCTGCTCCATCTGCGAACAACACGTCAATAATGGAAAATACAATATGAAGAGAGACACCGTCACACCAGTGCTAGTCTGCTCACCCACTGCTCCCATGAAGCAGGAAACCTCACTAGTGTAGCCATGTAAACATTTCAGAATAAATTACAAAATTACATTTAATTGATTAACTATATTATGTCATAGGTAATATGGTATGCTGTTTTAAATTACCGTTGAGCAAAAGTAAAAAAGGTAGGCTACATGGTAATTATAGAAGTATACTGATAGGTATATCTTTTCCAAGTCATGGAACATTAACATTGCAACACAAAGCCAATTGAGATGACAATCAATGACAATTGAGACATTTGGTTTGCCATTGTTTTTTATATAAGTATAATAATATTATTATAATTATACAGTATGCTTAACATGTTATTTTTTTATTTCTTTGCTTTTAAAGTATTTAAAAAAAACTGAAGTTCATGGTCATCTGTGTGTTCCTGTGTTCTACCTGTCTGCAAACCAAGGATCTTCAATGCATATGAAAGTCACATAAAGATCCATTCAGCTATAGAGCAGTCTTGCTAATACATGGGTACATTTATCCAAACCCAGAGTTATTAACAGGGGACTATAACTGTTTAAAACAGTATGAGAAATTAAATCATGCCAGACAAATTTAAATTGCCAACATGTTTAGCCTGACTGGGACCTTCTCAAGAAGTGAGACTCTGTATCATTCGATTTGTGGTGTGGTTGCCCTCTGGCAATCTGAAAGAAACAGCATGCGATAACCCTATCATCCAAAATCCCATAAAAGTATGGTCTCATGTGTTTTCTGTGTTGATAACCACTAAAATATACTTGGACATGACAATTTACTCAAACCATGTGTTTAGACATAGTCTGCGAAGACCCTGGCTTCACAATTTGGACGGAAATGCCCCTGCCTATCACCACAGTCTCTGACTCAACTACCACTAATAGTGCGGTTGGCTGGCTGGCTGCTCACCAGAAAACTGCTGCCACAATTCTGAGAAGCTCCCTTCAGTTGATATGTGGCTTAAGAAATTAATAAATGTTATATTACATCTAGAGAAAATCTGATACACAATGTCAAACAGAGAGCTCTTGTAGGCATAATATAATTCTACAGGTCATAATCCAACAGGTTAAATCCATTCAGTGTCATATGTCTGTGATCAATATCTTTTTTATGTGAGATTCGTTGTAAGTGATAGTTTCCTGTCCAGTGACTTTTAAAATCCTAATCAGGTTTTCTGGGACAAAGCATTTGAAAGTGATTACCTAAATGACTCATCTGCCAGTTTGCTGTGTTAGTTTTCAATGCACCTCAGTGAGAAATATTAAGGGTCAGTTTGCTGCTGTAATTGTGAAGTGACATATGTTGTAAGGACTGTGGGGATTCTGATTGTCTCAGGTTCATTCAGTGATTGAATAATGTCATTGTATAGTCAGCTAAGTGTCCTTAGTTTATACTATAGCAGACTTAATATTACTCTTGATTTTATGATTAGAGGCATAAAGACATACATTTTTTTTATGTATTAAGTAAAGTTCTATTAAAACAAATCTGAACTGCTACAGTGCAGTCTGAGAATCAACCCGAGGAAGAGGTTGTTTTCATGGCAGTGTCTTATTTGAGATGCATTTCCCTAGAGATGGTTTGATTAAATCAGAGTAGAAGAGCATTCTGAATTATTATTTTACTTTCTAAACACTTCACACATATTTCTATTTAAAGTATACACAGTAGATTTTAATGTAGAAATGTGTTCTAAGTAGCGAGAGCAGGTAAACACAGTGTTGGGTTGACATAGTTTGCTGTAGAACAGCGCTCTCCAGTGTCTGTTCAGAAGATTCTACTAGAGCATCTTAAGTGTTTGGGACTGCACACACACACACACACACACACACACACACCAACCCAGTCTCATCAGAAAAAGTACACCACCTACGTTGGTCCACTTGGAAAAACGTAGGCATTTCACAATTTGGCCTCTCAAATTGTGAAATGTCTACGTTTTGTCTGCCCATTGTTTTGCATTGGCCTGTGCCCACGTCACGTGACTCTCAAGATCCCGTCTGCGAAAACGAAAACATGGCGGACATTCCTTATATTTTCAGATAAAAATGTCATTTTATAATATAGTTTGAGCATTAAAATACATTCTGACACCATTTCTAGCGAGAAATATGGTCTTTGCTTCCACAATCTTCAGCCAGTTCATGCTTACGATCTATATTTTATTAGTTATCACGAATATTTTTCAGATCTCGCCAGAAAAATCGTAGTAATGTAACGTTTTTATCGTTGCTATGGTGGTTGCTGTGAACGCTGCCATGCCGTAAACCACGTCTTAGCGTGCTGTTTGAATCATCGTCCGTGCGTTGTGTTGTTCAGTGAGCGTGAATGTTATTCACGTTATTTGATATTAATATTTAATGATAGATTACACCTCTAATTCCACGGATCTAAGAAGTCCCCGCAACTTCATACACATTCATACCGAGGCGGGCCTTATTGCGCATTCGTGAGTGGATCTGTAATCTTGGACGGTTTAGTATGGCGAGTGCACATTTTTACAGTATATATTCCTATTGTGTATTTGATAAATTTGATATGGACTAATGATGAACATTAAGATTATTTTTCGTATATCATTAATAATTTTTTTATCTTTGTATTTGTATTTCCGCTATGTAAAGACTTGTTTGTACATACTGTTAATCTTCATGTGCTTTGTAATAGCGATGAATAAAAACAAATTTGCTGTCTACTTGAATTGCAATTTTTTAAATGTTGTATTACTGTATAGAGATGATAGGCATACTGTATAAGGCAAGGGCTAAATCAATTACATAATTTATTTATAAAATTCAGCAAACAATTCCAGCAGCAAATGGTTTCAGCAGTTCACACAATCACAAAAGGCGTTGGGGTTTGAAGGGTTTTTAATTAATGTATGTACCATACATACAAAACAAATTTGACTACATTCCTAAAATATAAATTAACAGTAAGCTAAAGAAACAGCAAGATAGTCTTTTCAATTAAACAAATAAAAATAATAGTAATATTACAAAATTATTAATATATACTGTATATACAGTATATATATTGTATATATACTGTATATATATTGACATGCTGTTGTAATACATCTATCTATATATATATATATATATAAGTAATATTAACAAAAACGTCTTGAAAAATAAACACTTAACATTGAACCTTTTATGTCACATCTGTGTGTGTGTGTGTGTGTGTGTGTGCATTTTGTGTATATTCATGTTGTCTGTATGTATGTCAACTCCTGGTGTTCTTCTTTGGCCCACTGCAAGCGCCACGTCTTCCCACTGTAATCAACCGAGAAGTATTTTTTACATTAGCATTGAATGGAATTCAAAACTTTACAAGGAAGAAGAGCAACAAGACACAGCAAGCTATAAATGCCATACGCATTGAATATGTTAACATGCACACAGTAAGCTGATTAGTGTAAATTACCTGATTATTGTAATAGTCAATTGTCAAGACAATAGTTTATACTTGTCTTTTTAAAAATATTTTTCAAATAAATAAATAGCACCACATTATTTTTTTAATTGTAATATTGCAGTAAACATTAAGTAATTTTAGGGACAATCAAATCCAATTAAGAGACATTCTACATACCACATGGAACAGGGCTCCCGCTCCACCAATTCCATTACGTTCCCCTGAAATACATTCAAGCATGTTTACCATTAAAAGCAAACCTATGGTCAGATGACTTTACAGTTTGAAGTTGTGGTGATTGTAAATCCAGTTAGTATCTCTGTAGTACAACATTTTTTTGTATATTACAACTGAATTGTTTGACCTCAAATTACAACAAATAAAACCTTCAGCCTTTTGCTTTTCAGTACCTTCTTCACTGGGTAATACTTCTCTCCTCCAGTGATTGAATGGTTGCTTCTGAAAGCGCAAAACAAGAGTACAATTACTCTCAATCTGACCTCATATATATTAATATTAGCATTGTTGCACAATTTGATAATCAATTGTCAGTGAACATCCTAACATCACGGTCTGCATGTCAATATATTTGGCCAATTAGATGGAGCCCTGTTGCCCTAGATAATAAATTAAATCATTGTGAGCCGGCTCTGTCAAATTTCGTACTGCCTCCTTAAAAAAATTTGTACAGTCGAAATTGCTTGTAATCACACTTGTCCTGGGCCAAATTGATGTCTATAAACGGATGATTATATCAAAGAATTGCAACTGAATTTGCAACGGCGCACAAACACCAACTCCACTGGTCACTTTTCTCACTCTCTGTCGCCCTACGACATATGTTTGTGAGTCCAAATCCACTAAAAACATGTGAAAAGATAAAAAATCTATAATAATAATAATAAAAAAGAGTAAACATGTATGGTGAGCTCAGTTTTAGGGATCATATCCATTCACACCCATATATATATATATATATGGGTGTATATATATATATATATGGGTGTATATATATATATATATATATATATATATATATGAATATAATACTCCAATTTATTACCACAATATCACAACTCTAGCAAAACAAATTTCAATTTACATAATGTGATGTAATGTCATGACAAGTGTAGAAACAAAGTTCACACACATCAATCATCTTTAGGAAGATTTCCAAGGTTAGTTACTCTGACCTGGATGTATGTATTATTTACTTGTGTAACACCTTAGTAAAAATACAACGTTATTGTGTTCGTTATCTAAAGATGTCACCACAACATACCCTGATTCAACATAGCACTGGGAGGCTGCATGTCAGGACTGGTGGTGGGTTGGTTGAGAGGACAAGCGGTCAGTTGGCTGATGGGTGACTGGTTGGCAGGGATGATGGAGGGTTGGTGAGTGGAGGAATGCTGGTTACTCCAACCTCAATAGAACCAAAACACATTAATATCAGAGTAATGTTTTGTGGTGCATACTAGCATATTCATTATTTTCAATATATATGAATAAAATACATCCATACAACTTAATTTGATCTATGCTTTAAATGTGGTGTTTATGACTTTTTGCAGTACACAGAGCTATATGTTGAGATTTCACATTCAAGTTAGTATATACATACACACTATACATATTCTACACATTCCTAACGTTTCACACCAAACTGAAATGTTAGGAACCAATATAAACTCTGCTCCATGGTAATTATTAACAAATGCCTAATATTTTCAATACTGAAATATTAAAATTCATCATTGCTCGTCCCATACCTGTCCAGGAACATCAGCTGTTGTGGAGAGTGTCAGGATTCCCGTGATGACGACAATGCCCGCCCCCAACTCTGGTTCTGATTGGCTAACCCCTGACCCTAACTCTGACAGTCCTCATTCCTAAACACCAATACATAGCTCTGGCGCCAATAAGGCTTACTAGCCAATCAGAGGGAGAGTAGGGCAGGTCGTCATCATGACTGGATGTATTTAGCACTAATACACAAGCTTGATGTTACACATCTTAAACAATATGATATGGGCGCCACTTAGACAACCAGACCTGTGTGCTTTGCTGTGACTATAAATGACTGAAACCTCAGATAAAGAAAGTCATTTTCTGATTTCAGTAGCTGAGATACTCTCTACAGAATGTAATGTGCCCATTCTACTTCAAATCCATTTGATCCTTTTGTGTGTTTATTTTGCTTAAAGCAGAGCATTCACTGCTTTAACTCAATCAGCATCTTATCTGCCAATAACATGGTGTAGAAGTGCAAGGAAATCACAATATGTTATGATCGATGTCATTTATTATGCACACAAATTACATTAAGGCAGTTGCTGGAAATGATATGATCAACAATTCTCATGCAAAAAAGAGTTTCTGTCACTCCAGGTTTGCTGCTTGGTGTGATGGAGACAGGAGGTTAGCATCAGGAGCGGAGGCTGCAGGAGGGAGTGTGGAGCTGGAGCACAGTGGTACAGCTTCACTTGAGAAGAACTGAAGGACACAAACAAACCATAGTGTTAAATTATGAAGATGGTTCCCTTTGATTGTTTTTTTTTTTTTAAAGATAAACGTCAGACAGGCCGCTAAAAACTACATATGCTAAAGCTAACAGCTACCCAACACCAAGCTAAGGCCTTCCTAAGGCTGCCAGTGAGTAGCAACAGTAGCAGTGCAGCAACAGAGTTATTCACACGTTTACCTAATCACAGCACTCACAGTTCTTCATCAGTGGAGAAGTAACTCTTCATGTTTTCCTCTTCAGAGGAGGAGTCATCCAAAGACATTGTTGCCGTTCCAGAATATGTCAGACCCGCTGCAGCTTGAACTTTGTGCAATCTTCTCTTGAGCACGCAGAGAAGACCTCACGTCCCGTCTCCGTAAATGCCTCAGTACTGCCTGAGAATGTATGATAAAAAACAAAATGTTTTAATAGTGTGTTTGTGTGTATGTATATATACACACATACAAGGCTTTCTTTTCTACAGAAATCTTTTTCCTGAGTTGATGTCTCTGCTTATTGCCATCTAGAATGTGAAACCAAACATTGGTCAAGATGACATCAATAAAATCCAGTCCACTACACTAACATTTTAATACCTCTGCAATAGCCAGTGGCCGGAGGCCAGTGTATGTTTTCGGGTTGTCCATCTGACTATTTGCCTTAAACTCAAAGGTCAAGGCCACAATGACCTCATCTTACGGTTTCAGTTGTCAAGAGGTTACAGTGACATTTATATGAGAACAAATATGTAGAGATATGTAAACAGAAACTGCACTGGTTAGCGGAGTCATACAACCGCAGTGTGGTAATTCTACTTTTTTGTTTTTTATAAAATGGGTTAGCTATTTTTACAATCTACAAATAGTAATCAATACATTTTGTCAGAGTATGTTACACAAATAATTTGGCATTAAACTTGGCATCTTGTTGTCTCACCAATCTGACGATACAGCTGAAATCTTTGTTGCTTAATGCTCAAATAGAGTCCATCAATGGCATTCTGCAAGTCATTTTGATTGGTTGGTCCTTGTGAAGAGAATAAAATGAATTAGTGCCAATATCAGTTTACAATCAAACCTTTTTGTGTAGACCTTGTGTAAACAGAGTCAAAGGACATTGTGCAACAATGACATACATTTTTTCCACAGTACCTGTCGTCCACTGCTGAACATCTGACACCCATTACTGGACTGTCTTCCTGTAGAGTGGTGATGTTCTCAAGGTCCTTTGCACAGTCTGTCAAAACAAAATCTGAGTACAAAATGTTAATGCCTGCACAACCCTTTGCAGATACGGCTAGTATTTGCACACCACATCGGAGCAAAACAAAACTGCAGTCTGTGAAGCAAGCAGTTTTTGTAGATATAAGGGAAATGCAAATATTTCTGCACGGAACATATTCAGTCCCTTAATCAAAAAACCATGATGGCCGACGGCAACCTCAACGCCTTCGTCTACTTAAAGACTAGTTTGCGGAGTCTTGTGCTGCCGCCCACTGACCGATACAACATCGCTCTTTTCTAAAACTAATGAAGGCAAATTCACACATGTAGACAGAAATAAACAGTATAGATTAAAGGTGTAAATATTGCTAACATGATGTTTGATGGGATCATCATTATACATAACAGAGGAAAACTTTGCACATCTATTTCGTGAGACAGGCGACAGGTGCGTAGGAGAAGGATAAATTCAGAAGGTGGTGGGGTTTTTGTTTTCTACTTTCCAAACATCACTATTCCAAAAAAAAATTGGTAGGGAAGAAAACTTTGTGTCGTAAAATAAGGGACAATGTAATATAACTTTACGTGTTTTGTCGTCTCATGGATGTAGTCAACCAAGGAAGACACCTCAGAATCCTTGGCCAGAACAACAAAAAAAATCAATCAAGTCTCAAACATACAAAAATATATACATATTTACAAATGTACTGTTTATGGCACAATTTTCTACCCTGTTGGCTCTTAAAGCCGCATAGTTTACGGATCCCATCCACTGCAAAAGCCAACATGGAGGGTGTGCATGCAGGGCACTGAATGCTGCACCTGAGACCGCCTCTCAACTTCAAATTTGGCATAGGTCTATTCCAGTAATGCATTTTGCATGGTATCCCCACATATCTTAACAATCCGCTAGAAAAAGACATAACAATCCAACAGTATATTATAGTAAATATATGGGAAACATATTGAAAGCAGTGGGTAATTACTTCCATGTTATACTCACCGACCTAAGACTTTTGTGCGATGTTCAGGCATGCTAACAAAAGCTTGCCATGACATTCCCAGAGCCACAATCTTGAGATCCTCATATTTAGTGAACCAATCCACTGCATACAAGGTTTTAAAATTGACTGTTGCTGGCCAGTACCCACTTTCAACTAGATCAACAATGTCCACTGAAAAAGTCTTTGATTGTATCGCCCTGGAATTCAAAGACAAAAAGCAAATATTTCAATGCACAAGCAATCTTAAATGACATTAAGCATACATTTTTTTCCAATCAAATTGACTTGCCTTCCTGTGGAAAAAGTGATTTTCCCAGTTGAACAATCACAGCAGGGAAGCATGATTGGTCAAAAAACAACCATTCTAGGAAGCAAGGGAAAAATAATTTGATGTACTAAATTCCAGTAACATCCACGTTAATCAGCAGAAGTATTCTTTCAGTGTGATATTAACTTGTATTTCACCCAGTGTACTTTGGGGGATTTAATAAAAATGTCTATTTAGTATATTATATAAAATGGTGTTTGTATTGGTTGGTGTATGTAACTTAAAAGTACCTCTTTAATGGTAGGAGAATTTCTCTCCCTCATCTTCCTAGATGCATGTGGATGGTGGTCGTGGCCTAAACCCGGCAAGCCAAACAAACTGTTTGGTCCCAGTTTTTGACGTTGCTGAAACTCCTGTAGCTTCACTTGGATCCTCCTTGATTAAAAAACAGAACATACCAATTGTTACTTAAAATGTAACGCAATGCCCTAACATCTTGTTTTGAAAACATTGTCATATTGCATATTATAAATTAAACCAAATTGATCTGATATTGTGGAGTAATGGACAAATACATCCCTAGTTAATCTAAAGCATTCATAAATCAAAGTTCAATCATAAACCATCCTTAATTTGAGAAAACGAAATCAAACTATCACACTCCAAAACTAGGGAAACTCTCAAAACTTAGAATTAATGGGCCTTTCACCCTGCACCCTACACTGTATCGTGTAGAACTATTTTATGGGCTGATTCGTGGTTTCTGTTAGTTTCCTTATACCATTACATTATCTGTTCATGTTTATATTTATATTGTAGCGTCCCTCAATGATGAGCTCAGCGTCCTGAACTGGTTTCACCAACCATTTATTCAAATCCCAGGTAACACAGTCTACCTTGGGCCGTAGCCTGTGGCAAAACAATAGAATATTAGCAAATGAATAGCACTCCATTGTCTGTATCGACAGACTCCACATTTGGTGTCTCAGCACTCGGACTGTAAACCCAGATCGTTACAATATTTAAAAACAAAACAAATTAAACTACTTACCTGACAGAAGGATTATAACATCGTCATCTTCCAAGCTGCCCATGTTTATGAC
This sequence comes from Verasper variegatus, assembly GCA_026259375.1. Lineage (NCBI taxonomy): Eukaryota > Metazoa > Chordata > Actinopteri > Pleuronectiformes > Pleuronectidae > Verasper > Verasper variegatus. Next base: position 26,488,304 of record CM048041.1, read on the forward strand.
GTAGCTTTGTGTTAAATGGACCGGAAATTTAAAAACAACTTTATTTACGACAGTCACACGCCAGGTCCGCTCAGGCATGCGCAATCGGGCCCGCCTCGGTATGACTGTAGTTGTGGGGACTTCTTAGATCCGTGGAATTAGAGGAGTAATCTATCATCAAATATTAATATCAAATAACGTGAATAACATTCACGCTCACTGAACGACACAACGCACGGACGATGATTCAAACAGCACGCTACGACGTGGTTTACGGCATGGCAGCGTTCACAATAAAAACGTTACATTACTACAATTTGTCTGGCGAGATCTGAAACATATTCGTGATAACTAATAAAATATAGATCGTAAGCATGAACTGGCTGAAGATTGTGGAAGCAAAGACCATATTTATCGCTAGAAATGGTGTCAGAATGTATTTTAATGCCCAAACTATATTATAAAATTACAATTTTATCTGAAAATATAAGGAATGTCCGCCATGTTTTCGTTTTCGCAGACGGGATCTTGAGTCACGTGACGTGGACACAGGCCAATGCAAAACAATGGGCAGACAAAACGTAGACATTTTGAGAGGCCAAATTGTGAGATGCCTACGTTTTTCCAAGTGGACCAACGTAGGTGGTGTACGTTTTCTGATGAGACTGGGTTGCACACACACACACACACACACACACACACACACACACACACACACACACAGCTTGCATTCATTATTCATTTCAGGGATGTGTTTCTTTATTTCTTTTTAGTTATTTCTCATTTGTAAATTTAGGTTGCCCTAATCCTTCCCATAGTTTACCCTATCCTAACCTAATCCCAAAAATCCCTTGTCATTTGGGGACCCATGGCTCCTCGCCCCAATTCATTCCCTTTTAGCTGGCCTTTAGTTAACATTTTTTTTATTTCAATTTATTCAAATTTTTACACTAAGGGCACTATATAGCAGAGCGCTGTGTGGGTGGCCATCTGTAGGAGAAAAGAGCATAGCACAATGCAGGCTGATTTAATCAGGACATATTAGTCTTGGAAGTCTTAATTTATACAATAGGCTTATGTGGAGAGTTAGATTTGGTTGTTTGAAGTACATACAGTTACTGATATGGAGTCATGCTTCCCATGTGTTGATTACTGTGCTTATATGTACCATATTTCATGTGTTGTGACTTCACCTTTTTGGCAGGCTATAATAAGCACGAAGCTTATTCATGTGTTAGATTGACGACAATGTTTTCTCCATTTGTATGGGTTGTGTCTATTTGCATGTAATTTCTTAAGTTGCAGTGCATTGAGCGTTAGGGCCATCATAGTTTTCCCATTTTTTCTAGCATAATAAGCTTTGAAACAGATTCTATCACCTCTCGTGACTTATGTAAAAGTTTTGCATTATATGAAGATTGTATTGACATTGTTCTTTTTCTCTCACTCTATGCTGTTGTTTTTTACCCAATGCACCTTTCCCTATGGTTAGTATTTATCATGCATACACTACCTCAAAAACACAATATGGAAGCCTCATAAAGTTAAAATACAACATATGGCTATATTTAGGAGGGTGAGAAAGGAAGATATAGATAAGGGGAGGAAAAAGCAAAGCAGATATGGAGATCAATAATGATTAGTGTTATTGACCAGCTTCAATCAAATCTATAGATCAAATGTAAATATATATAGATCAAATAGGTTTGACCTAAGCAAAAGCACGACTATGGGACTGAGCAAATTGACAAACCTGAAAATACTGCAATAGGTCTGAGAGGGGAAGATGAAAGTTTTAGTAAGATAATCATCTATTCAGACAGTGTCAATGAATAAATCGTTGACACGAGTGAGCAATACTGAATACTCAATTACACATCATAAGTGAGAACTATTTTGCATATAATTTAAATTACAGTTTATTGTTTTGCTCATTGTTTCACAAGCATGCAGTGAAGTGACCATGGACCGTGGTCCATGGAGAAGACAGACACACCAACATTTCCATAGGTACAGAACTGCAGGGAGGGTGAATTCTGTTACATTGGGTAATGTGGGACTCCAGTCTATTTCCTGTTCTAACAAAATCTAATCAACAGGACCTTTACAACAGTTTATCGTGGATATCATATGACTGAAATCACATGACTTCATGGGGTTGATGTCAGTCAGAAGCTCCCCCTTGGAATTACATGTCAAGGTCAATGACATAGGTCAATGACATATGTTTAATGTTAAGGATATAATTCTGTCATGAATAAGACAATGTTCCTTGTTATCAAATATTGTTTGTGATGTATTCAAAGGTTAGGGTTACTCAATATGCACTGAGTTGTTAAAAATGTGTTTTAGGTTTGTTTTTAGCCATCCCACTTTATCAAACATGATTGATAATGTGTGACAGTAAGCTTTGGGTAATCAGGGACAGTCATTTAAGTTCTCTAAATGGGGGAAATATGCATTTAGGGACTTTCTGAAGTCTGAAAATATAAACTGAAGAGATGTAGCATATGGTCTGCAGTTGTCAGATCAGTTAGTGCTCTATGACAGAGATGATCCAAAAAGCACAGAAGAGTGTTGGTCTGGTGCTTTTTGCAGCCATTGTTTTCACGGAACATGTGGCGAAGACAATGGGGTGATTGATGATGGGTTTCTTACCTGCAAGGACTGTTTGTTCTCCGAGAATTTCCTTTTTTCGGGATAAAGAACACTAAAAGCTATGTCATGTCTCCTCTGGGTATGATATCGCCATTCTTTCTTCTGATGTGATTTGAAAACATTTTAAGGATTACAGAAAAAACTATTGTTACCACTGTTGTTATCACTGAGCTTAAAGATGTCCAGTGGAGAAATGTGATGAATGCATTTCCTTTCTTATAAAACATTTACAAAACTATTTTATCATTTACATCCATTTTTGCTTGCTACTGGTCTAGTGTGTCACCCACAAGCATGTGCATGCACATGGGAGAAACCAAATAGACAGATCAGAGCTCATCTGCTTTATAGGGAACCTTTAAGTTTAACTTCTCTATTTGTAATAGAAATTACAATAATTCTTAATTAAATAATTAACTTAATAGCAGAATTTATACATAAAATGCAGCACAAAGTGTTGAACATATAAAAGCAAATAATGACAACAATAATGATACAACAATAAAAGATCAAATAAAATACATTTGAATTATATATACAGTATATATATATATATATATATATATATATTAAGATGGTCAGACTGTTTCTCTCTCAGCTTTTGCTCCAAAAATTAGGACCTCAGTTTTATCTTGATTTAGTTGCAGGAAGTTCTGAGTCATCCACAGACTTATGTTCGACATACATGCGATTAAGTCAGTGATGGAATTGTAATCATTCTGACTTACAGAAATATACAATTGAGAATCGTCTGCGTATCTATAGAAATTGATGTTATGACTTCTAATAATATTTAATAATAATATAAGAGGCAACATAAACAGGCTGAAAAAAATTGGGTCTAATAAAGATCCCCTGCAGGATACCTTATGTCATGTCTATTTTGTCAGTGGTAATTCATGGCTACATAGAATTTTCGACCAGTTACGTAAGACCTGAATCATTTAACTGTGCCAGAGCCATTTAACTGTGATTCACAACTTTGACCAAAGCCATCTACAATTCCTATAAAAAGTATTTACCCCCCTTGGATGTTTCACCCTTTTGTTGCTTTTATACATGAAATCATGGTCAAAATAATTTGGCTTTTTTGACAAGAATTTGCACAATAGATTTTTACAAAATAATGTCAATTAATTAAAAATATATAAGGTAAAGTAAATGATTGCATAAATATTCACCCCCTTCACGTCAATATTTGGTAGATGCACCTTTGGCTGCAATCACAGCACTGAGTCTGTGTGGATATGTCTCAATCAGGCTGGCACATCTGGACACTGCAATTTTTCTCCATTCTTCCTTGCAAAACAGCTCAAGCTCTGCCAGGTTGCTCAGGGATCGGGCGTGAACAGCCACAAATTCTCGATTGGCTTGAGATCTGGGCTTTTACTTGGCCACTCCAGAACATTCATCTTGTTGTCTTTGAACCATTTCTGTGTAGCTTTTGCTGTATGCTTGAGGTCATTGTCTTGCTGGAAAATAAATCTTCTCCCAAGTCGTAGTTCTCTGATATAAAATAAGATCATTAATTAAAAAAGTTTTATTGACAAGGGACCTGATATTTATTATTGTTTTGCATTGATCTGCGAGTGGTTGGCAAGAGACATTGGATGTAGGGATACAAAGAAGGTTGTTCAAATTTACTCTGCTATGAATTTGGAGTTAATGTCTTTTAAGAGAATAAGAAATAGTCAAATTAGATTTTAAAAGTGGTCTATGAGGTCTTTCAGTTCATCAAAGACTGGAATGGGAGGAAATGCAGGGTTAGAGGGTTCACAAGCAAACTGAGGACAGGTTATGGAAGATGGAGAGTGTAATGTGATGTAAGACCAGGAGGGGGCAATAGCACTTCATGTAGTACCTTTTGATGGTTGCGTAGAAGAAGAGCTGATGACCAGGTAGGAGTCGTGTCCAGGGGCCTCATTTATAAAATAGTGCCCAGGATTCATACTAAATGTGTACATGCATACAAAAGCCGAAAATGGCATATGCCAATAAATATTCAGATTTATAAAACCGTGCGCACACAAAGAAAATGTTCCCTTTGTAAATCACACTCCACCTGGAAACTATGTGAATCTGCCTCAAAGTCCACCCTCTACACACCCACATTCAACCATAAATGGTCAATGCAAAGCACCTCAAGAATATTTAATTATCCTGCTGACCAATAGGTTTCTACGGTGAATAATGACATCAAGTGATGACAACGACATCGAGGTGTTTGTGAGTGAGGTGGAGGAGATGACAGCAGTGATGTCACTAATAAAGAAAATACACTGATACACCGCTGTATAATAATAATAGAGTGAGTGAGAGTGAACGCGATTGAAAGAACGGTACCTGATAGAAAAATAAAAAGCTAATTTGAGGGGGAAGGGAAAAAAATGATCGCTTTCCACTCTGAATGTGAGGGAACTTGTTGAATCTCCTGAACATATTTGAATCATCCAAAACTGCAGTATTATTAAATTCAGAGATCCAAGATTTTTATAGATCCAACGTTTGAATCTTACAATAGCAGATGAGGAGTGCTCAGCTGTTGACTGCGCCTGACCGGTCAGCGGGGGAAAGTCTTGGCTATCCAGGATGTCAAATCCACTCTCTGGCAGGTCGGATGGAGCAGCCAATGAGAGGGGAGGACAGCTAGTCGGACCAGGATGTACTGAGGAGAATTGAGAGGTGACATTTTCCAGAACTTAAAATTTGTTTCCAAGTTTGAGGGCCTCCTATGAGAGGGGCTGGATGTGGTGTTTACTCTGGCAGAGCTTGCTGTTGTTGACCTAAACCCAAGGCTCTGGGATGGATGTAGTTGAGTGGATTTGGGTCCTAGATTTTGCTCCAAGGCTGAGCCACACATCCTCCACCAGGGTAGGGATGCCTGTGGAGTGGATTGCCAACTCAATTTCCCAGGAGGGAAAGGTGTTTGGACTGTGCTGTGGCTCGGGATGATAAATCCAGGAGTAGCTTCGGTTCAGTTCAGCTTTCAGTCTGGTAACATCACTTTTAAATGTGTAAAGGTAGGCTGGCAACCTACACACACAGACATTGTTGTTGTTGATGAGACCAGCAAGGTCACTGCCATAGTCATGGTCACTGTTACATCTCCAGGTTGTTGTTACATGCTTCCAACATATGTTTCCCTACACTCTCTGTGGCTCCTATTATTGCTGTGAATCGTTGTATTAACCCATTCATCCTCGGAGGTGAGATGTCTCAGAGCGCCGGCATCTTTTCTGGACTCTTGCTGATGCTCCACAATGTGCCAACATGACTGATGAGTGCTGATGAATTAGGAGGAAGAGTACCCATATACCTTCTTCCTGTGTGGCAACAGTGCTAACCACCACAACCCCGGGCTGCCCTGAACATTATCTCTAAATACTAGTTCATCCGAATTATTTAGAGATATTGATTAATTGTGTCAGTCTTTATAATATAACTTCCTCTAATGTGTACCTCATATGTGAGTTATGTAATAGGTAGGATATATGTGGTTTCTGTGGTGGGATGTATGTTGAAAGTGGTTCATTTTACTCTATTGTAGTGTAGATAACATAAAATAGAGTCATATAATCTATGTCTACTATGTTTTCATTGTCTCAGTAATTTTCAGACAATTTATTTCTCCCCTGGACCTGCTGCCTCCATGGCTGTCGACAATATTGACAATATTTAGGGCATTGGTGATTTCAGGAGCAGCAGCGTTACTTTATTTGACAGGGATAATACAGATTAATAACATTTCTGAAAATAGAGTTAGCCACAGCGGCTGGTTAGATTAATTACGAGGGAGTTCCAAATAAGGCGTTATCGACCAGACACTACACCTTGAGCCATGGAGAGGCTGACCCTTCCATCCTGTCAATGGTTAACCTCCAGGGATTGTCAACCAAATAGCTGGGCGTAATCAATAACTTCACAACTGTCACACACTGACCACTACCACTAATAATGACAAGCTAATTAGTTGCTTCTCACTGCAACTCTTCAATAATTACTGTGTCCTGTGGTTCAGAAAACATCTGACATCTACAACTCATGCCAACCTGTCACCTTACCATTGTTTCTGCACCTCTCTCTTTATGCCAGAGAAAAGGACAGCTATAATTTAAATATGAATTCATCCCAGATCTACAAAGCAAGGTAAAAGTTTTCTTTAAAGTCGGACAGATCAATGCTTAAAATGGCCTATGATAGATATATCATATTAATACACCCTCTATAAATGATAGTTCACCTGCTAATCTCCCACCACTAACACAAAAAACAATAGATTTTCCTCTCTTACAAGACCCCCAGTGACCTTTATTTTTTCAACAAAACAAATTCATATCTACTAGTGGGCTACAGCACACTTAATACCCCTTAAAGTTTGTTGGACAATACTGCTGACTTCATTATTACTAACTCATGTTGTGCAGCCTATCTCACGGAAATCTTACAGTGAAAGTTTAATCTTTTCTTTCTAGACAGAATGCACGTTAGTGACGTGCATTACAAACGCTGCTGGCTCCCCCTCCCTCCTCTCGGCTCAGTTTAGGTCAATATCATCGACATGCAGAGCCTGAGAACCCCTGCCCAGCACCCATTCTAGATGTGGACTCGTTGTTGACGTGCACTCATTGTTGACATACCATGCGCACACGTGTAAAAATGGCGGTACTGCAACTAACGGTAAGCTCTGAATGAAAATGGATATAGTGTAATTTAAAAAATAGGCACAATATTAATTATAATTATTTGTAGTTTAGGAGAATGGCTCATGTATTGGGAACACATCAATAAAAATGCTCTACTGTAATATAAGTTAGTTTTGTTAAACAGTGCCTTAATGTGTGTGGGTAACTCGTTATGGCAGGGGTCTTCAACGTTTTTCAGGCCAAGGACCCCCAAACTGATGGAGAGATGGAGCAGGGACCCTCTACTATATATATAAAATTGTGTTTTATATTAAAATGGGCCTAGTGCCATGTATAAACATAGCTACCCTGTTATTGTGCATTTAATACTAAGCTATTCAAATAATACACAGGTTCATATATTCATGTTTTTATTATTGTGTGTCGCTGAATTGTGCATTGCAGAGTGAAAGATATCGTCTTCTGCCTCCATTTATCCGTTCGCTACAATATGTTGGATTCGTGTTAATGTGTATTTAAAGACATTTAAATTTGTGGGGGAAAAAATGGTTGGAAAAAATAATTTAAAATTAAAAAAATATAGAAAATTGTCTAATCAACCCAAAATTTTGCGACCCCCATGCAGTACCTCCGCAGACCTCCTAGGGTCACAATTGCAATGTGTAATAGTTCCATATTTTTCCTACAGTGTTAACAGAGATTTATGAAGAATATTTATTTATGAATATGTGTTTAAGACCTCAACTTGACCTCCATTGTTACCAATTATTTCTTAATCACATTGCCAACTGGCAAAAAAGCTTAAATCTCTTGGGCTGTCTGAACTTAAATATACTTTATTGCCACAAAAGGCACACTCTTCCATAGCGTGTCCTCCGGAGTGACGATGTTTAAAAAAAATTAAGCATGAGCTGCATTAACTGAGGCGGTGAATGCTGTGTCCCCTGAGGTTTGGAAAGTGGCACAAGTAAAAAAAATGGTTTGACATCAAAGTTGATGCCAAAAAAAACAATCGCAGATCAGAAAAAAAATAAAAGAAAACAGGAGGACGATAAGGAATATCAGTTTGGACAGGATGATAATCTAGCAGCAATTATTGGACAGTCATCAAGTGGAATTTGTTCAAGGAATGAGTAGGAAAGTGATGACGTCCACCAAGAACCGTCACCCAGAGTTAATTTATTTCATAATTGTTAAGATGATATTCCCAATTTCTTGTTTCTTTTGAAATAAATGAGTCATACGTAAGCTGTTACACTTGCACCTGGGTGGTCCAATCATGCCGTACCTATGATTACACCGCTGTCACAGTCATGGCTAACATGAGCAACTCGATCGTGTTGCTAAAATAATGCCGCTCAGTCATCGTAGCAATGAAGGTGAATTGGCAACCAAAGAATTAAGACCACACAGACCAAATTTAAACATCAAAGCAAACATCTACAAAAGGAGGGAAATGTTATAACCAGAGATTTTCACGGAGCTGGTATGACCGAAAAACATGGTTAACAGGATGCGAACTAGCTAACGACCTTGTTTTGCTACCCCTGTATTCTACTTTACCCCGATGGCAGCAGGGACAGTGTCACTACGGGTGTCACTGACATGCATCATCTGTCAGTGAAGGGGAAAAAGCACGAGACATCAAAGATGCAAATGAACAGTTGCCTGAAGTTTTCGGCGTTTGGGAGGATCAACATTGCCACTCAGTTGAGCGAGAGCCACAGGTTAGCTGTGCACCGTCACAACGATGAGGTGATCAAGAACGTCACATTTTAGCATGTCTTGATTGTGTGAAGTTCTGTGAAGTATTCGAGTTAGCTTTACAAGGCAAAGATGAAAGTGAGGGTCCAGTATGTGCATTGCTACGCACACCAGCTGAATTTGGTTATGCAGCAAGTCACTTCTTACATCCCAGCAGTGAGAGTTTTATTTTTCGATATTGGTGGAATTGCCATTTTTTTACCCGATCACCCAAACATACTGGCATTCACGACCAGATTGTTGCACGAAGGCTGCAGCAGCAGAATTGTGAACACTGTTTATGAGAACCTAGATAACCTCATAGAGTGTTTCAAAACCATAAGGACAGACAACTCATTTGATAGTGCCACAGTGAGGGAGGCATCTGGGCTTCCTGAGGATGCTGCAGGATGAGGACTTGCAGTTTTTCCTGCAGCTGTTTCGTCAAATCATGCCTCACATTGACATGCAACCCAGTCTCATCAGAAAACGTACACCACCTACGTTGGTCCACTTGGAAAAACGTAGGCATCTCACAATTTGGCCTCTCAAATTGTGAGATGCCTACGTTTTTATCTGCCCGTTGTTTTGTATTGGCCTGCGCCCACGTCACGTGACTCTCAAGTTCCCGTCTGCGAAAATGAAAACATGGCGGACATTCGTTATATTTTCAGATAAAAATGTCATTTTATAATATAGTTTGGGCATTAAAATACATTCTGACACCATTTCTAGTGAGAAATATGCTCTTTGCTTCCACAATCTTCAGCCAGTTCATGCTTACGATCTATATTCTATAAGTTATCACGAACATTTTTCAGATCTCGCCAGAAAAATCGGAGTTATGTAACGTTTTTGTAGTTGCTATGGTGGTTGCTGTGGACGCTGCCGTGCCGTAAACCACTTCGTAGCGTGCTGCTTGAATCATCGTCCGTGCGTTGTGTCGTTCAGTGAGCGTGAATGTTATTCACGTGATTTGATATGAATATTTGATGATAGATTACACCTCTAATTCGAAGGATCTAAGAAGTCCCCGCAACTACATTCATACCGAGGCGGGCCCGATTGCGCATGCGCGAGCGGATCTGTAATCTTGGACGGTTTAGTATGTCGAGTGCACATTTTTACAGTATATATGCCTATTTTGTATTTGATACATTTGATATGGACTGATGATGAACATTAAGATTATTTTTCGGATATCATTAATACATTTTTTATCTTTACTTTTTTCTTGTAACTTTGTATTTCTGCTATGTAAAGAGTTGTTTGTACATATTGTTAATCTTCATGTGCTCTGTAATAGCGATGAATTAAAACAAATCTGCTGTCTACTTGAATTTAATTTTTTTTTATTTTATATTACTGTATAGAGATGATACACATACTGTATAAGGCAAGGGCTAAATTAATTATATAATTTATATATACACTTCAGCAAACAATTCCAGCAGCAAATGGTTTCGGGAGTTCACACAATCACACAAGGCGTTGGGGTTTGAAAGGTTTTTAATGTACCATACATACAAAACAAATTTGACAACATTCCTAAAATATAAATTAACAGTAAGCTAAAGAAACCGTAAGATAGTCTTTTCAATTAAACAAATAAAAATATTAGTAATATTACAATATTATTAATATATACCTTATATAAAGTATATATACAGTATATACAGTATATATACACTGTATATTGACATGCTCTGTTGTAATACATCTATCCATCTATCTATATATATATATATATAAGTAATATTAACAAAAACATCTTGAAAAATAAACATTTAACATTGAACCTTTTATGTCATATTTGTGTGGGTGTGTGTATGCGTTTTGTGTATATTCGTGTTGTATGTATGAATGTCAACTCCTGGTGTTCTCCTTTGGCCCACTGCAAGCGCCACATCCTCCCACTGTAATTAACCAAGAAGATTTTTTTTTACATTAGCATTGAATGGAATTCATAACTTGACAAGGAAGAAGGGCAACGAGACACAGCGAGCTATAAATGCCATACACATTGAATATGTTAACATGCACACAGTAAGCTGATTAGTGTAAATGACCTGATTATTGTAATAGTCAATTGTCAAGACAAATAGTTTATACTTGTCTTTCTAAAAATATTTTTCAAATAAATAAATACCACCACATTAGCAGCAACAATTTACATAAAAGTAAAGAAATGCATAATGTTATATATTACTAATTTCTTAATTGTAATATTGCAGTAAACATTAAGTAATTTTAGGGACAATCAAATCCAATTAAGAGACATTCTACATACCACATGGAACAGGGCTCCCGCTCCACCAGTTCCATTGCGTTCCCCTGAAACACATTCCAACATGTTTACCATTAAAATCAAACCTATGGTCAGAAGTTGTGTGGTGATTGTAAATCCAGTTAGTATCTCTGTAGTACAACATTTGTTTGTAGATCACAACTAAAATGTTTTACCTCAAATTACAACAAATACAACTTTCAGCCTTTTGCATTTTAGTACCTTCTTCACTGGGTAATACTTCTCTTCTCCAGTGATTGAATGGTTGCTTCTGAAAGAGCAAAACAAGAGTACACTTACTCTCAATCTGACCTCATATATATTAATATTAGCATTGTTGCACAATTTGATAATCAATTGTCAGAGACACATTTCCAAGGTTTTTGTAGCTGTTTGTAGCACTTTTAACTTTACATGATTCCCCTTGGCTTTATCATCAGCAAAAATAACATGATTACGTTGATGACCAGCAACATTTCATCTCATCAAACCCATTAACCAATCAGCTGGTTGTAAATAAATAACCACTAGATGGCAGCAAACCTTATTTGGCTTTAGAACAGGGGAAAAAAACAGATCATGTTTATGGGTTTTAAATCACAGACACTAGGGCTGTACAAGATATCTAAAAATTACGGTCATCACGATATCAACATGGGCGATGTACATATCACAAAAGACTGCTTGGACTGCGATAAATGGTGTTCAATGTGACATGTATTATTTACTTGTGTAAGACATTAGTAAAAATACAACGTTATTGTGTTTGTTATCTAAAAATGTCACCACAACTTACCCTGATTCAACAAAGCACTGGGAGGCTGCATGTCAGGACTGGTGGAGGGTTGGTTGAGAGGACAAGTTGGCTGATGGGTGACTGGTTGGCAGGGATGATGGAGGGTTGGTGAGGGGAGGGATGCTGGTTACTCCAACCTCAATAGAACAAAAACACATTAATATCAGAGTAATGTTTTGTGGTGCATACTAGCATATTCATTATTTTCAATATATATATAAATAAAATACATCCATACAACTTAATTTGATCTATGCTTTAAATGTGTTGTTTATGACTTTTTGCAGTAGACTGAGCTATATGTTGAGATTTCACATTTAAGTTAAGTATACACATACACACTATACTATAGTACACGTTTCACACCAAACTGAAACGTTAGGAACCAATATAAACTATGCTCCATGGTAATTATTAACATATGCCTTATACTTTTCAATATTGAAAGAGTAAAATTCATCATTGCTCGTCCCATACCTGTCCAGGAGCTTCAGCTGTTGTGGAGAGTGTCAGGATTCCCGCGATGACGACAATGCCCGCCCCCTACTCTGGTTCTGATTGGTAACCCCTGACCCTAATTCTGACGGTCCTCATTCCTAAACACCAATGGCGCCAACTCTGGCGCCAACAAGGATTACTAGCCAATCAGAGGGAGAGTAGGGTGTGTCGTCATGCCCCCCCCCCTTCCCCCCTCCAACCACCGCCACAATCCCTAATTTGCAGCCACCCCTCCCCCACACATACTGTGTACATACTCTCTGGACTACTTATTTATTCTCTCACAACAATATTCATACTTGTGTCCATATATTATGTCCATATACTTACACCACTACTCTTCTGCATGATATATTTTGTATACTGTACTGTATATACTGTACATACTGTATGTATCTTAGTGTACAGTTAGTGTAGTGTTCTACTTTCACTACCGATGACATTGACTCTGTATAAATCTATGGTATCCATCCGACTTGATACATATATCTGCATTCAATTTAGACCAGTGTAGACCTAATTTTCCTTGTGAAACACTTTTCATATCAGTCTTCCCTTTGATTTTTAACATAGCTTCTCCCTTCCCCTAGACCCCAATGCAGCATGGTCCCTGATATTCAGGATTACAGTATAGAGTACCTAGTGGGTGCATGTTTTAAGAGGACACAAATATGAACTACTAAGACGTCACACTGTTTCTCTTGAGCTCATGGAAATGACCTTCACCTTCCACCTACTGTCACCTGAACCATACCATACTGGGTGTAATTTGAGGTTTTGACTGTTCATTGATATATATATATAGATATATATCTATATATCTATATATATATAGATATATATATATATATATCACTATATCTTAACCCCTAGTGGTGGAACAGCCTCACACTTGGATGTGAACCAATTTTAGAACATATTTGCTTGTACTGGAGATCTTTTAAAGTTATGATTTCTTATAGAACCCCCTGCCTCATTCATTGTTGTATTAATGTGTTTGAATAAGTCAGGCTGCCACTTAACAGCTATTGATTTAAAGAGAAACATCTATTGCTGTATTGTTCATTTCTTTGATGTTAATGTTTCCCATACGACCTTATCAGATTGCATTGTGAAACATCTGGGTCACCTAATTTTAGTGGAAACAAGAGGGTGGACTCTGACTTATGACTGGATGCATTTAGCACTTAAACAATATGATATGGGTGCCACTTAGACAACCAGACCTGTGTGCTTTGCTGTGACTGTAAATGACTGAAATCTCAGATAACAAAAGTAGTTTTCTGACTTCAGTAGCTGAGGTACTCTCTACAGAAGGTAGTGTGCCCATTCTACTTCAAATCCATTTGATCCTTTTGTGTGTTATTTTGCTTAAAGCAGAGCATTCACTGCTTTAACTCAATCAGCATCTTATCTGCCAATAACATGGTGTAGAAGTGCAAGGAAATCCCAATATGTTACATGTCATTTATTATGTACAAAAATTACATGAAGGCAGTTGCAGGAAATAATTGATATGATCAACAATTCAGCTAGGGAGAAAGTTCTGTCCCTCCAGGTTTGCTGCTTGGTGTGATGGAGACAGGAGGTTAGCATCAGAAGCGGAGGCTGCAGGAGGGAGTGTGGAGCTGGAGCAGTGGTACAGCTTCACTTGAGAAGAACTGAAGGACACAAACAAACCATAGTGTTACATTATGAAGATGGTTCCCTCTGATTGTTTTTTATTAAAAAGATAAACATCATACAGGCCGCTAAAAACTAAATATGCTAAAGCTAACAGCTACCCAACACCAAGCTAAGGCCTTCCTTAGCCTGCCAGGGAGTAGCAACAGCAGCAGTGCAGCAACACAGTTATTCACACATTTACCTAATCACAGCACTCACAGTTCTTCATCAGTGAAGAAGTAACTCTCCATGTTTTCCTGTTCAGAGGAGGAGTCATCCAAAGACATTGTTGCTGTTTCAGAATATGTCAGACCCACTGCAGCCTGCTGAGCTTGAACTTTGTGCAATCTTCTCTTGAGCACGCAGAGAAGACCCTCATGTCCCGTCTCCGTTAATGCCTCAGTACTGCCTGAGAATATATGATAAAAAACCGAAACATTTTAATAGTGCGTTTGTTTGCGCACACACCTTTCTTTTCTACAGAAATCTGTTTCCTGAGTTGATGTCTCCGCTTATTGCCATCTAAATTATGAAACCCAATATTTTTTGTGTACCCATACAAGATGACCAATGTAACACCAATAAAATATAAAATCCAGTCTACTACACTAACATTTGAATGTCTCTGCAGATGCTCAAATAGAGTCCTCAATGGTGTTCTGCACATCATTTTGATTGGTTGGTCCTCGTAAAGAGGAGAATAAAATGAATTTGTGCCAATATCAGTTTACAATCAAACCTTTTCTGTAGACCTTGTGTAAACAGAGTCAAAGGACATTGTGCAACAATGACATACATTTTTCCACAGTACCTGTCGTCCACTGCATAATATCTGACACCCATTACTGGACTGTGTCTTCCTGTAGATTGGTGATGTTCTCAAGGTCCTTTGCACAGTCTGTCAAAACAAAATCCGAGTACAAAATGTTAATGCCGCACAACCCTTTGCAGATACGGCTACGACCACATCAGAGCAAAACAAAACTGCAGTCTGTGAAGCAAGCAGTTTTTGTAGGTATAAGGGAAGTGCAAATATTTCTGCACGGAACATATTCAGTCCCTTAAGCAAAAAAACAATGATGGCCGACGGCAACCTCAGCGCCTTCGGCTACTTAAAGACTAGTTTGTGGAGTCTCGTGCTGCCGCCACTGACCGATACAACATCGCTCTTTAATAAAACTAATGAAGGCGAATTCACACATGTAGACAGAAATAAACAGTATAGATTAAAAGGTGTAAATATTGATACATGATGTTTTATGGGGTCATCATTATACATAACATAAAATTTTGCACATCTATTTTATGAGACAGGTGCGTAGGAGAAGAATACATTTAGAAGGTGGTGGGGTTTTTGTTTTCTACTTTCCAAACATCATTATTCATAAAAAAAAAATTGGTAGGGTACAAGAAAACTTTGTGTTGTAAAATAAGGGACAATGTAATATAACTTTACGTGTTGTCATCTCATGGATGTAGTCAAGCAAGGATGACCCCTCAGAATCCTTGGCCAGAACAACAACAACAAAAAAAAAATCAATCAAGTCTCTATCATGCAAAAATATATACATATTTACAGATGTACTGTTTATGGCACTCTAAATTGTCTACCCTGATTGGCTCTTAAAAGGCGTATAGTTTACAGATCCCAATCCCGCAATCTTGAGGTCATCATATTGAGTGAACCAATCCACTGCATACAATAATAATAACAATAAAAACAAATAATTTGATGTACTAAATTCCATCAACGGTAAACAGCGGAGGTATTCTTTCAGTGTGATATTAACTTGAATTTCACCCAGCATACTTTGGGGATTTAATACAAATTTCTATTTAGTATATTATATAAAATGGTGTTTGTGGTATGTAACTTAAAAGTACCTCTTTAATGATAGGAGAATTTCTCTCCCTCATCTTCCAGTATGTGGATGGTAGTAGTGGCCTAAACCTGGCCTGTTTCTCTCCAGTTCTCCTTCTTTTTGGGAGATGATGCCCTTCCTGTTCCTCATCAAGCCAAACAAACTGTTCGGTCCCAGTTTTGGATGTTGCTGAAACTCCTGGAGCTTCACTTGGATCCTCCTTGATTAAAAAAACAGAACATATCAACTGTTACTTAAAATGTATCGCAACGCCCTAACATCTTGTTTTGAAAACATTATTGTCATATTGCATACTATAAATTAAACCAAATTAATCTGATATTGTGGAGTAATGGTAGACAAATACATCCCTTGTTATTCTAAAGCATTCATAAATCAAAGTTTAATCATAAACTGCAGGCCCTACACTGTATCATGTAGAACTATTTTATGGGCGGATTCGTAGTTTCTGTTAGTTTCCTTATACCATTACGTTATCTGTTTATGTTTCTATTGTAGCGTCCCTCAATGATGAGCTAAGCGTCTGGTTTCACCAAACATTTATTAGCACCCCAGGTAACAGGCTACCGTAGGATGTAGCCTGTGGCAAAACAACAGCATATTTGCAAATGAATAGCACTCCATTGTCTACATCGACAGACAATGGAGTGCCTCAGCACTAAACCTCGATCGTTACAATATTTAAAAACAAAACAAAATGAACTACTTACCTGACAGAATGAGCATAACACCGTCGTCTTCCAAGCGCTCCGTGTTAATGACGTAGCATTGTGTTCAATGGACCGGAAAGTTAAAAAAAACTTTATTTACGACAGTCACACGACAGGTCCGATCAGGCATGCGCAATCGGGCCCGCCTCGGTATGAATGTAGTTGCGGGGACTTCTTAGATCCTTCGAATTAGAGGTGTAATCTATCATCAAATATTCATATCAAATCACGTGAATAACATTCACGCTCACTGAACGACACAACGCACGGACGATGATTCAAGCAGCACGCTACGAAGTGGTTTACGGCACGGCAGCGTCCACAGCAACCACCATAGCAACGACAAAAACGTTACATAACTACGATTTTTCTGGCGAGATCTGAAAAATGTTCGTGATAACTTATAGAATATAGATCGTAAGCATGAACTGGCTGAAGATTGTGGAAGCAAAGAGCATATTTCTCGCTAGAAATGGTGTCAGAATGTATTTTAATGCCCAAACTATATTATAAAATGACATTTTTATCTGAAAATATAACGAATGTCCGCCATGTTTTCGTTTTCGCAGACGGGAACTTGAGAGTCACGTGACGTGGGCGCAGGCCAATACAAAACAACGGGCAGATAAAAACGTAGGCATCTCACAATTTGAGAGGCCAAATTGTGAGATGCCTACGTTTTTCCAAGTGGACCAACGTAGGTGGTGTACGTTTTCTGATGAGACTGGGTTGCGACATGATGTACCAGCAGCTTCAGAAGAAGGACATTGACTCAGTCTTCATCAAACATGCCCTCCAGAGCTTCACAAGCAGTGTGCAGGCCATAAGGTAAGATCAAATAATATTGTTCATACTTTCTCGATATAAACATTGTCATAATCAAATGTATGCATGCTGTGATGTAAGCCTATATGTAACACGGTTCAGTCAAAACTAGAAAACTAATTTAGCCATAACAAAGTTAAGCACATACAGCAATTTATAAATGTTCCCAGCCATTCCCAGATGGGGTATCTAAAAGACACAGTTTGTATTACTTCAGTTTTTCTAAAACATTAATTGTGGGCAGTGTCAGTGACACTGCCTCATTCATATTGTCATGGTCTGGTATTCTGAGTGTGTTTATTTTGTCCACCTCTTTTTGAAAGAGTGTTTTCTGTTTATTAATACATCCCTGTATGTTTGTCTGGTTGTTCCTGTGTTTCGTGTTTTCACACTCCGTGTTCTGTTTCCTGTCTTATTTTGTAGTCTCTGTTCAGTGTGTTTTCTTGCTTTACCTGTCCGTGATTGTCTGCACCAGTCCTCATGTGTTACACCTGTGCCCCTCTGCCCCTGCCTTCCCTGTGTGTATTTAAGCCTCTGTGCTTCCCCTTGCCCTTGTCGGATCGTTGTCATGTATATAGTGGTTATGTCCTGTCCTGCTGTCCTGATCTCCTGTGCTTTTTGTTTCCTGTATCTCCTGAGCTCCTGTCCTGATCTGCCGTGTAAGCCTCCTGTGTTTTTTGTTAAAACTCTGTGTCTGGGTCCAGCTGCCTCATCTAATCCCTGACACATATACTAACAAACACTTTTTACACAAACTAAGGCTCTGTCTGCCTTCAGGGACCAAAGCTCATCAGCATGGTTTATTACAGAGTTACATTCAGGGCTGAATGGTATCAGTCTTTTTTACTCATAGTGTGCTTCCAAAGTGTGCCATACTCAGTAACACACACACGGATATATATTTTATGTTTGTGTTATTGATATATATTTAATTTTATTCATTTTTTTTACAGGTCTGTGACACAATCCTGACCCACGCCAAAGAAAGGTTCTCCTTCACCAACCACCTTGAGTGCCCAAAGTTGGTGCATATCCCATGCTGAATACAGCGACTGAACTGTCCCTTATCTACGAGAGTACTCAGTTCAAGGGCTGCTGTGGTGCACTTGTGCTGTATCAGGTTCTACAGAGGTACAACCTGCAAGAGACTTTCTCTGAGACTGTGGCTCTGTTGAACATCCTCATAACCACTCCCATGACAACAGCTGAAGCAGAGAGGTGTTTCTCGACCTTAAAGAGAATCAGGACATTCCTGCAAAACGCAATGGGACTGGAATGTTTAAATGCACTGGCCATGCTTTCCATGGAGAGGGAACTAGTCAGGAAAATGCCTGATTTCAATAAGAGAGTAATCTATCAATTTGCTGCTTTGAAAGAGAGACAAGCTAAATTTCTGTGAAAGTGAGCAATGTTATTCAAATAGTTATTGTGTGTGATGTGACTGCACTCATATTTTTCCATTAGTTGAATTGTAAATAGTTTTATTCATTCCACAATGTCAGCCCCAGTTCCACTGCTCTTTATTCTGTTCTGTAAAGTAGTTGTCTTTACATCCAATGTTGTCTTGACGCTGAACCAATAAATGGCCAGGGGTGGAAGAAGTATTCTGATCATTCACTTAAGTAAAAGTAGAACTACCACAAAAGAAAAAGAATCTGTTTCAAGGAAAGCTCCTGCGTTCAAAAATGTACTGAGGTTAAAGTACAGATGTATTATTAGTTGTTAGGCAAGCAAAGCTCTTAAGTAATATGCATAAAGGTTACAATATTAAAAATAAAAGTACTCATAATGCAGAAAAATGTCCCCTGTGAATTTTATATTATTAGGTATAATAGTATTGGATTCATTCTGATGCATTAATGTGTGAGTAGCATTTTTACTATTATAGTTTGTCATGGTGGAGGAGCTCACTCATGTCTATACTGTTAGTAGTTTATTTTACAAAAATGCATTGTATTTAACTTTAAGTTTCTTTATAAAATCCGAATCCAAAAAGTAACTAGTAATTTAAGTAAGTTATCAAATGAAGTAAAAATAGTAAAAATTTCCTCTGAGATGTATTGCAGTAGAGGTATAAAGTAGCATGAAATGGAAATCATCAGGTAAAGTACAAGTACCTAAAAACTGTACAGTACTTGTAATTGCCCACGCATACTGAAAGTATGTAGCCTAAGGAACAATCCTTGTCTTATGTTGCTATCTAGTGGATACTTTGTGATCTGCACTGCTGTCTTTAGTGGGTGGAAAGTGATGCCAACATTATTTTCTTTGTTTTATAACAACACAGCTAGCTACAAAATAAATATTCTTGATTTGCTGAACCTTAAAAAACATGTTATCTGATGACTCACTTATTTTATTAATGGCAAAAGGTACTGATAGATGACAATTTATCTGTCGTCCACAGCTAATTCTTCTGTCATTTTAGAGCCAGATTAATTGTATAATGAAGACCTGTCTACAAAATGACTGTACAGTATGTAGCCTAAGGAACAATTCCTGTCTTGTGTTTACTGGTGGTATTGCTCTGTGAGGTGACCAGAAAGAAAAGTATGTAATGCAATGAAACAATGTCTAACTGACTTGAGTTTATTTACCCATTAAACAGGTAACCTTAGCCATCATCGCAACAATTGCCCCCCCCTGAGAAATTTAGCAGGAGCCTTTAAAGTCTGCCTAATAATTGAGATAACACTGGATTTTTTAAATTCTATTGGAGATTTTCAAAGATAAATAATATTTCACAGTAGATCTGGGGGAATTCAAGCGATTAAATGGTACATCCCTTGATGACCATACCACTTTATATGGTAAATGGTCTGTATTTATATAGCACATTTCTAGTCTTGATGAACACTCAAAGTACTTTACAGTACAGGTTATTTTCATTCACCCATTCACACACACATTCATACAGTGCATCTATGGGCAGCACTTTTTTTCTATTAGGGGCAATTTGGGGTTCAGTGTCTTGCCCAAGGACACCATGCAGATTGGGAAGATGGGTAGACTGGGATCGAACTGCTGACATTCTGTTGGAGGACAACTGCCCTACCTCCTCAGCCACAGCTGCCCAGATGTCTGCAATATATATATTGGAAAATGCATAAAATATCTGTAAAAAAAAGCTGACTAGTCAACTGCTAATTTGCTTCACAATTGTTGGGTGAGCTAATAAACCAAATAATAGAGCCTCCTCTGTTGCTGACCCTCTTTATGAAATGTGTACAGGTTTTTAACATAAAGAACTTACTCAGGCCTTGAGATTATGTGTATGATTTAATGTGGCACCTAAACAAAATTTTTTAGTTAATTTGATTGATTTCATAAACACACTTTTCTGCGGTTAATTATTAGCAAGTCCTCCACCTTATATTCTAAAAAGACAAAAACATTGTCAACTACAACACAATAAGACAATGCAGATTCAACAGAGTCCACTGAGTGGAATATTTAATCCGCAGATGCTGCAGTAATGTCTGTATCTGTAAGGCCGATTTATCTCGCAACGAAATCCCCCCAAATATTTGGCACTGCTGACCTTCTGGTTGGAGGACGACCACTCTACCCCTCAGCCACAGCCGCCCAAGTTTAGGAGAGAGAAAACTATAACAAGGAGGTCAAGGTCTGGACTGAGGACAGTTCTCTTGCCCTCCAGGGGAGTTTTGATTGTACGGACTGGTCTGTGTTTCAGGAGGATTCCTCTGATATTTACCAACTCACAGACGTTGTGTGTAGCTATATTTCCTTTAGCAGATCTCAGTGATTTCTACCAAGATAGTAAAGATTTTTCCTAATACCAAAAAATGTATCTCCCATGACATGAAGAGTTTGATAAGCAACTGGAAAAAGGCTTTCAAGGAAGGGGCACCATTAGAGAGAGAGAGAACTAAAGAAGTCTGTGAGAGCTGAAATAAAAAAGGCTAACCTGAGCTGTAAGGATAAGATCGAGGCAGAGCTCAGTAGTAACAATTTAATGAGATCCTGGAACAGTATGAGAAATATGACAGGATCGTCACATACGGGCATCAGGGGGGTTTCCTGGATGGGTTTAATTCAGCCAAGTGGATTAAGTGGATCAATTTATCTGTAAAATGTGGCAAGATGGATGTAACCTATAGAAGATGGGCTAACCAGGGACTCTCCACATACTGTAGTTTTTATAATAAAATGACAAAGGAGTACAAGCTAATAGCAATTTTTCTTTTTTAAGACTTCTTCATGTCCACCGCTATATCAATAATTTAATTACACAGAATAAAAAGGCATTTTAAAAACAGCCTATTAAGAATATTTATAAATTGCATATAGGGCAGATTGTGGGCTTAAAGTAATCTCTAGACTCAGGACTCCAGGACTTGCACCATCTACATTCAACAAAAATGGGAAGCGAAAGCTAACAACTGCATTCCGGGAGAAGTCTGGGAAAATTATTGTGAACTGCAATGGAGGATATCATGCTTAACTTCATGGAGGGCCTTTGGATGGAAAACTCAGAGCAGCTATTTTATTATACCTGCCCAGAAGTCTCACCACTCAGTACCCTCACTACCATTTGTTCTGGGCCTGTCTGAATTCTTTCTGGCATAAGATTCACTTAGAATTATGAGATTATTTAAAATGGGAAGAACTCCTCTTTGGATCTCTGCAATCAACTCAGAAAAAAAAGGATACTTGGAATCCTGAGTGTAGCTGCAAGAAAAGCAATCACAAAGAAATGGTTAACACCACATTCCCCATCAGTAGGGGATTGGTATGATATGATCTATGACATTTATCTATAGGAACGAATCAGCTACTCTATAAAGCTCCATGAAACCAAGTTTGAGGAAATTTGGGCGAAATGGAAAGGTTATACTTCACTGAAATACCCTTCTTCTGTTTAAATTGCTTGTGATGTCTGGCCTTAACACTGTTGTGGCAAAAGCTTCTGGGAACTTCAGTTGCTTCCCCAGGCCAACTATCAGCTCCCAGTTTTGTGCGGTTGCTAGCAGGCCCGAGGAGGTGGTCCTGGCAGCTGATGTCGGCTTCTCCCCAAACCCAACGAAAGCGATGGTCTTCTTCACTGGGCGGAGGCTCTTGCCGTGGTTAATCCCACTGGGACTTCAGGACAGGGCGCCAGCATCACTGTGGAAACACTTAGTGTCTGATGAAAATAGCGAGATGTACAGTTTGACAGAGAGAAAATTACTCCAGTGAGTGGCATTAGAAACATCAGTTGTGAGAAGTTGTCAAAGACACTGAATTCACTCATGTTTCATAGAGAACATGATTAAAATCTATATGTATCATCTTTTCCAGATCCAACCTCTCACAATCCTTGCTGTAACGCCAATTGGCTCTTCCACATGCGCAGCATTTTTTTGACTGAATAGTATGGAGTAGGGGCTCAGAGTTTACTCACTGAACAAACCGGATATCAGCTCCTCTGTGTCTGTTGTTACTGAAACAGAAGCCTTAAACCTGGTGAACTTAAAACTAATAAAAACAAACTAAATGTAAAGGTGTAAAAACCTTCTCCAGCGACTTATAACGACAGGATAAGATTCAATGTCAGAGAACTGAATGAAAATGATCTAAATAAAGCTCAGTTTTCTCTCTCTCTAGTCACAAATGTCTGCCTGTCAATCATCAGAGAGTCTGTGTGTCAATCAAACAGACACATCCCCAAAACCTACGGCTTTTTAAGCTTTCAGATGGACTGCACTATTATTAAATATCAAAATGTAACCTTTTCCAAAGGATTTCTGCAGCTGGATAACCATGGTTTATTATTTTAAACTGCATTTCTTTCATTTTGGGTGGAATAGCTAATTTAATATAATTAAAGGTATTCCATCCGTTGTTCCATTGTCGCATATTATTTTGAATGATGTATTAAAATCAGAAAATAGCTTACTTTTCAAGGGTTAGGGTTTCCTACAACTTTGTTGTTACATTTTCTTTCTTTCACCAATCTTTAGTTCAGGGAGTTTAGTTGACACATTTGCATAAGTGAGGATATTTTGTATTATGTGTGCTCGAGAAAGTGGAATGGCTTAACAAATGCGCCTGACTTCTCTGAGCGCATTCATTGTCATACTTTTAAATAAATGAATTGAACTGTAAGTTTTTTCAAACCACTCTTGTAATAGTTATAATGTTCCATACGGTGGCGCCATGCGCCAAATTGAGATTATGGGTAAATATAATTTATGAAAACTTGACAGTTTAATATGCAGCGTAGAGATCTCAAAGTCACCTGTTGACGTTTTGCTGCGCTGGTCGAAGTCGGACAAAAACTCCAACCAGCATGCATTACGTTAAATCAGCGCTGCGCAGCACCGCATAAAGTCGAACGCACTTTTTGCCATTGGCCTTGTGGGGTTTCCGTACTATGTTTTGGTTTTACCCTGAAAAAAAAAACCGTTTGACGTCACTGAAAAATGGCGGAGTCGGACGAGGAGGTGCACGTCTTGGTGCAGAGAGTTGTCAAAGACATCACCAATGCCTTCAAGAGAAATCCCAACATGTAAGTATAGTTGACTGTGAAGGAAGCAGACAGACTGGCTGTCACATCCTGTGGACCTTAAGGCAAACAACAGCACGATCCAGCTATTCAACTGTGGGCTTGGACTATTACCTGGAATCAGAGCGGTCAAGAGAAAGTTCACAGTTTAGTCAGCTATTTGAGCTGTTCGTTTATTCTAATAAATGTCTACAAGAGTTTCGTAGAAACACCCCATATTAAACTGTTTGATATGTAACAGCATGCATAGCGTTCATTTTGTAGTGAGCTTTGTAACCTCTTTACGTGGTAAGGTGGCTGTCAAAACTGTGCCGCTTCCCACAATGGTCTATCACTGCCATTAACTGTGAGATTCAGTAATTAAGTAATTATTTAGCTTTTTATATTTTTATTTGAAAACTTAGTATCTGCTATTGTTAGGCTTCTCTTTCCTACAAGTACATCGACGTGAGGCTGTCAGGCTTAGCAAAAGACTTAGCGTTTCGGATTTAAATGCAAACATCAGAAGAAGCACAAATATAATTTGTGAGGCTACTGAGCTCATGGCTAGAAACATTCAAACGAGTTGAAATGCCTTGAAAAGCAACTTATGTCCTCAAACCAACCAATTCAGCATACAACTGCAGGTTGACAAATGACACAATCTGAAGAAACTTAGAGTTACCAGTTTGTATAGTGGTGTACGTCTATGACAAGCACCATGTTATTCAGTAGAGAAAGAAAGCTCTCAGTGCTATGATAAAAGCTGTTAATGCTCCACCTTTGCTGCAGACATAGGAAGAAAGGAAGGAAGGATATCTTTATTATCCCAGAGGGGCAATTTGTTTTTAACTGCATGTTTCAGCTTGCTTATTTTTAATATCTTATGTTAACATTCACCATACATCCATCACAACCTCTTGCCTTAAAAATGAATATCATTCGGTCAAACACAGATTCCTTTTTGACCAAGAATTTATTAGACCCACCTTTCACAGTATGACATCATGACATGAACCTTTTAATTGCACAATGTGAAAGGACCTTCAGAACAATATGTCATAGTCTATAACAAAACAATTGAACAAAGAAAAGCATTCAATATGACCAACCTGGACTGACTGGTTTTGTCTCAGCTTCTGATCAAAATGGCAAAAACTGTTCCCAGCCCTTTGTCTCTGTCCTCTCCCTCAGTGATGAGATTGGTGTGATCCCATGTCCAGAGGCCCGCTACAACCGCAGTCCCATTGTGTTGGTGGAGAACAAGCTGGGTGTTGAGAGCTGGTGTATTAAATTTTTGCTGCCCTATGTCCACAACAAGCTGCTGCTCTACCGCCAGCGCAAACACTGGCTGGACAGGGGAGGTAACTGAAGTCAATCTAAATGTACCTCAGCAAATTTGATTCGTGTTTTTTCATTCAGAGATGGTGTATTTGTAATGAAATGTATGTCTTTGTCAAATACTGTACAAAGTGTACTGAGACTGGTTTTATTTTCTACTTTAATGTAGGCTACAGGGCTCCAGACTTACTTTTTTACATTGGTTGCAACTTTTTCATTTAGGTGCACCAGCACATGTCAGTGTGCCTTTTGGCACTGCAATAATAGCCCTATTATACAATTTCACCCTTTCAAATAGCAATTAATTAATTCAAAATAGTATTCAGTCTGACATTTGAATGAGAATTAATAATATGTATGCATGCATGCTAGCTCGTCACATTTTCAATGTGTATAAAAACTATCATAAACTCTGGAGCGAATTAAACAAACAAAATAAACGTTAGTACACTTCAGATCCAAATTACTTTTGATAAGTGTTGGTGTTTTTTTTTTTATTGTGTAAAGTGAGCGCAGGTCAACAGGAGTGTGGAATGAGGACACCCAGACAGGAGACTCTGAAACAGTACAAACCAACCATTGCTTCTGCTTTGATTCTGAAGCAGTGGCGCTAATCGTTTAGCGGTCCGTCACAGAAAACCTGTATTCACACTTTTTGTCGCCACTGTTTGACATTTACCGCCTCGTTCACCGCTTCTACTCTCTCATCTCTGCTTCACAGTCTGTGTGCGGGGCCTATGTGTGTGAGTGTAAACTCTGCAGAGGGGATGGGATGAGGAAGCGACACAACTCCCTAAATTACAGAGACAGACCAGCTAAATGTTAGGCGCAACAATTTTTTTAAACCCTAACCCTCTTTTTTTGGTATAAAATGGTCATACTCTGGAGCCCTGGGCTACATTGAAGCAGGGATAGGACATGGCAGCTACATACCTGCTTGCAAGTTGTCATCTCAAATATTTTGTAGAAAGTTGTTCTTGTGTGGTTGATTAGCTTTTACAATGAAATTTATTTTAAGTCTTTTATCACAGTTCCCAGCTGTATATGGTTTCTTTAAATCTTAATTTGTATTTTATTTACAAGCTCAGACTCTCAGGAAGTCTTTCACCTGCCTAGATAAAACCCAGTTTTGTTTTTGTATTCATTTAGTTTATTAAATAAAATGCATAAACTGTTTTTTGTTGAGAGATCCCTAGCCTCAATGTTTAAGATGAGAGAATCTAACTGTTCATGTTTGTGTGCCCCTTAGCTTTAGTGGATATCACCTGCACATTGTTGCTGCTTAACCCGGATTTCACCACTGCATGGAATGTCAGGTACAGATACACTAGCCAGCTACAACCCAAGTACAGAGATGTCAGTTGTTCATTATCTATACTTGAGAGTGAACAATGAAACAAAAAAAGACAAAATATTCATACTGATCTCAGCCCAACATACCACAGTGGCCATGCTGTGGTCAAAGGCTACAGTCTGAATGGCCTGTGGAAATGCACACAGTATGCTGCCTGCACACTCAATACACAGCATGGGTTAGTGTGCCTGTCTGCTGAGAACTATATGCTTTTAATGGTAATTTGCACAGCAAAAGGGGTGTCTCCTGCCAGTAGTATTTATATTGTGCTCTTTTAGTCTTGGTGACCAATCAAAGCACTTTATAGTACAGTTTATTACCAGTACAGTTATTAACATTCACCCATTCACACACATGGTGCAGTTTGCCCCCTTCTACCACCAGCCCTTGAAGGAATAATCACCTGGACATCCTCGTCAGAAGCAATGTGGGGAAGATCATGGTTGTGGAGCATTTCAAGGCAAGGATAAAAAACCTTGCCAGTCCCTTTTAGTTTCCAGAGATACTGATCATTTAATTTTTCATTGCACACAGACTAGGTGCTACTGACAGTTAAATAGACAGGAATAGTGTGATTAAAGACATTTATTAGGGATTTTAGTGGAGACTGTACATAAAGATGGACGTAGCTTCTGTGACATTAGCCATCGACATCTTGCCAGCGCCTGACCCATCATAATTCCCAGTTAATCAAAAAAATGGGCAAAGATGTGCTCAATTTGCCCATTGACACTGACCCATTGAGCTAGACCAGGGGTCACCAACCTTTTTGAAACTGGGAGCTACTTCAAGGGCACTGAGTAATGCAAAGGGCTACCACTTTGATAATACACTTCTGAAATAACAAAGTTACACAGTGTACCTTTAATTTTATATTTTTATTAATGATATTCTATGTGAAGACACTGAACATTAATGATCCATCACAATAATTATTCAGAATGATTAAACAAGGTAGGAAACAGATACATTTCAATATGCAATATCCAATTGTTTCATTTTCAAATGATCACTTCCACAACATTTTGCAGGAAATCTTTTTAAATTTTTACTAGCCACTAACAGTTTTTATCAAATCATAAACTCTGAACCATGTTTGTACAAATTATCAATTATGTAAGATTTAACAAAAATCAACTCCTTTTAAAATAAATCTTATCACATTTGTACTAATAGGGGTCACCAACCCTGCTCCTGGAGAGCTCCTGTCCTGCATGTTTTAGGTTTCTCCCCACTGTAACACACCTGATTCTCATAATTAACTCGATTTAAAGCTCGTGACAAGCTTCAGCTGCTTGATGACGAGCCAATAATGAGAATCAGGTGTGTTAGAGTGGGGAGAAACCTAAAACATGCAGGACAGGAGCTCTCCAGGAGCAGGGTTGGTGACCCCTGAGTGAAGACACTGAACATTAATGTTAGTGGGAAGCCTGGCATTGCATGCTCTTCACCAGTGTACTGTAATCGGGGATGTAAGTTGACACTGCAACTCTGAGTGACTCTTGCAGATGTGCATCAGTGAGGCGGGTTCTGTGTTTGTTCTTAATGAAGTTCATGTCAGAAAAGGCTGATTCACACAGATAGGTTGAACCAAACAGGCTGGCAACCTTCATGGCTGCTGTGCATACACCACTGTACTTTTCAGTGTCTGCAAGGCACCAAAAGTTTGATGCGGCCTGGTTGGCTTTGAGGTGGAGGTCATTTTGCAATGTTACAATTTCAATCTCCACCTGTCCAACATCCAAGTTGAACGTTGCACTTAGTTTCTCAGCAATGCATGTTGTATCCACTTGCATGAAAGGATTGGAAATGAATGACACACATGGCTCAAGCTGATCAAAGTCACAAAACCTGTTCTCAAACTCTTGCCCAAGTCTGTTTATGACTTGAGAGTACTTTTCTGCAGCTTTGTCAAAAGTCTCAGATGCAGAAGCATTGTCTTTCAGCACTGACTGCACAGAAGGAAAGTGCAGCACCTTTTTCCTCTGTAAATGCATGGAGAAAATGCTCATCTTGGCTTTAAATGCATTGACAGAACTTATCATGTCAGCAACAGTCTTACCTTTGCCCTGCAGCTCACAGTTCAAAAGGTTTAGTTTCCCAGTGATGTCGGTTAAAAATGCAAGGTCAAGTATCCACTCAGTGTCCTCCAGCAGAGAGGTGTCTTCACCTTTGGACTGCATGAACTCTCTGATTTCACCCAAAAGCGACAAAAAACGTTGCAAAATTCGTCCCCTGCTCAGCCATCGGATTTCTGTGTGCAGTAACAGGTCACCATATTCAGCTGACAGCTCCTCCAATAGCACCTTGAATGTCCGGTGCTGTTTCGCTTTGGAGCGGATGCCGTTTATGATCTTCACGACGGGAGTCATCACATGCTCAAAGCCGGTCACTTTTGCACATAACGCCTGCTGGTGAATGATGCAGTGGTAATGCAGAAATGGTGGGAAGTCTGTGTCACCTTTACAGTGTGCGATGAATCCTGCATGCCGGCCGGTCATAGCAGGAGCTCCGTCTGTAGTCACCGATACCAGCATTTGCAGTGGTACTTTTTTCTCCGCAAAAAAACTCTTTACCGCGTTATAAATGTCAACTCCCCTCGTAGTTGTCTTCAGGGGCAGTAGTGTCAGGAGTTCTTCTTTAGTGGAGAAATCATCAAATACCATCCGAATAAAGATCATTAGCTGTGCAGTACTGCTGTTGTCCACAGACTCGTCGCACTGGATGCTAAACCAGCTGCACCTTGCCAGATCCCGGTCCAGTTGCTCTGTCAAGTTCCCAGACATAGCAGACACTCTTCTAGCCATCGTGCTCGCCCCCAGCTGGACATCGGAGAGAGTGGAGAGGATATCAGTTCCATTCTTCTCATCTTTAAGCACAGTGTTCGCAATAATCATCATTGCTTCTTTGAGAACCTCCCCGTCTGAGAACGCCTTCTTCTTCTTTATCAAAAAATGTGTAGCTCTAAATGAGGCTTCGGTTGCTTTTTGAGAGTTTTTCACCGGCCTCGTAAAAAAAGACTGCTGTTTGCCCAAAGCTGCCTTTAACTCGCGGGCTTTTTCCGTCCGTAGTGCGCTGCCTGGTGGGTAGTTAGCATGGTAGCTTTTGTGACATGTACTGAAGTGTCTCTCCACGTTGTGCCGCTTAGTCGTCGCCACAGTCGCACCGCAAATGAGACACACACATTTTTCGTTCACGTTAGTAAAAAAGAACTCTTCCTCCCATTCACTGTTAAAATGACAAGTTTTCTTCCTTTTTTCTGCCATGTTTTTGTGGGTAGAAAACGCGTTCGTCTCCTCATCTCAGCGCTCACGAGCTCATCTCAGCAAAGCTGGTTTGTTACGCGCACTAGACTGACCTCCGACCCATACTACGTCAGAGATCGTATATTAAACTTTTTTTTACGTTTTTATGTATTCGTTTTTAAATTTACATCACTGTAAATGTAATTCAAAAAGAATAGCAACACAATTAAATAAAATTTTAGACAGAGCTAATTCGTGATTGGTGCTATTTTTAGAACTGGCCTATGGGCGACTGATGTGGTCGCTGCGGGCGACCTGGTGCCCGCGGGCACCGGGTTGGTGACCCCTGAGCTAGACACTGGCTCGTTAGCTCAGGTTTAGGAGTCATTCTAAGAGGCTATGCTAAATACTTCTCTGGCGTTGTGGTCTTGTTGCTTGGTGATAGTAGCAGTTGTCCCAGCGAACTTAACTTTAGGTAAGTTACCTGAAGCTATACAACAAAATATGAAATAACGATTTATCAGTTTATACAACTGTGGCACATGTCGATCCCACTGGGGTCTTGCAAACACAGCCAGAGCCAAATGATTTGCTTTCCAGCATCGGCAAACATAAACTCAACACTCAACTTAAAGTATCCATCACATAACCTTTTCAGGTCTCTCTACTCGGCTTAGCTCTGTCTCTGTCTGCGTGCTTTCCACTCCTCTGTGTGTGTCTTTGTATGTCTTCGACCTTACCTCTCCTCTGGCAGTGCTGCTGCTGCCTTTTGAACCTGAGGATCAATCAGGATCAAAACAGCCCTCAGCTGCGCTGATTAATCCTCTGGTGCAGGTGGAGGTGCTCTCTGATCCACCTACACATGCTTAAATTGATAAACGATTTGCAGCTTCTGTTTCAGCAGTTATGGAAACTTGAGTGGAAAATGACTTGCACTGCTGAGAAAACAATTCTCTGTTGTACTATTATAAAAACGTGTTTAGGGCTGGAACTAACTAATTAACATTACTTTTTTCAGTTAGGTAAGTAATCTTAGACAACGCACAAGCTGCTCTGGCCTGGGAGGATACATTTAAGTTTTAAAAAATTGTGTAAATGATGCTGTTTGGAGTCGAATTTAAATGTTAGGTCTCATGGACACTTGGATGACTCCACAGGAGCAATATTTATGTATTTTTTAATAGTTACAATGGAGGAAATAAGTATTTGATCCCTTGCAGATTTTGTAAGTTTGCCCACTGACAAAGAAATGAACAATCTATAATTTTAATGGTAGGTTTATTTTAACAGTGAGAGACAGAATTTCAAATAAAAAATCCAGAAAATCACAAAATGTAAAAGTTATAAATTGATTTGCATTTGATTTAGGGAAATAAGTATTTGATCCCCTACCAACCAGACAGAATTCTGGCTCCTATAGACTGGTTCAATTAGTCCTCTCGCTTTATGAAAGTACTCAGAATCTCAACTCATCTGTATAAAAGACACCTGTCTACAGAATCAATTAATCAGATTCCAACCTCTCCACCATGGGCAAGACCAAAGAGCTGTCTAAGGACGTCAGGTACAAGATTATAGAGCTGCACAAGGCTGGAATGGGTTACAAGCAGCTTGGTGAGAAGTAGACAAATGTTGGTGCGCTTATTCGGAAATGGAAGAAACACAAAATTACCATCAATCGCCTTCAGTCTGTGGCTCCACGCAAGCTCTCGCCTTGTGGGGGAATCGATGATCATGACAAAGGTGAGGGAATTAGCCCAGAACTACACGGGAGGAACTTGTTAATGATCTCAAGACAACTGGGACCACAGTCACCAAGAAAACCATTGGTAACACACTACGCCGTAATGGATTAAAATCCTGTTGCGCCCACAAGGTCCCCCTGCTCAAGAAGGCACATGTACAGGCCTGTCTGAAGGTTGCCAATGAAAACCTGAATGATTCAGAGAAAGCTTGGGAGGAGGTGATGTGGTCAGATGAGACTAAAATTTAGCTCTTTGGCATCAACTGGACTCGCCGTGTTTGGAGAAAGAAATGATGACTATAACCCCAAGAACACCATCCCCACCATCAAGCATGGAGGTGGAAACATTAGGCTTTGGGGGGTTTTCTCTGCTAAGGGGACAGGACGACTTCACTGCATCGAGAGGAGGATCGACGGGGCCATGTACCGTGAAATCTTGGGCGACAACCTTCTTTCCTCAGCCACGACTTTGAAAATGGGTCGTGGATTGGTCTTCCAGCATGACAATGACCCAAAACATATGGCCAAGGGAACAAAAGAGTGGCTCAAGAAGAAGCACATTAAGGTCATGGAGTGGCCTAGCCAGTCTCCGGACCTTAATCCCATAGAAAATCTGTGGAGGGAGCTGAAGCTTCGAATTGCCAAGCGACAGCCTCAAAACCTTAAGGATTTGGAGAGGAAATCCCTCCTGAGATGTGCGCAAACCTGGTGACCAACTACAAGAAATGTCTGACCTCTGTGCTTGCCAATAACAGTTTCTCCACCAAGTACTAAGTCATGTTTTGCTAGGGGATCAACTACTTATTTCACACAATCAGATGCAAATCAATTTATAACTTTTATATGATGTGATTTTCTGGATTTTATTGGGGATATTCTGTCTCTCACTGTTAAAATTAACCTACCATTACAATTATTTTACCATGACATTTCTTTGTCAGTGGGCAAACTTACAAAATCGGTATGGCATCAAATACTTATTTCCTTCACTGTATTTACATTTGAAGAAGTAGCTGCCTGCATTCATTCATAACTCAGCTCGTCCTGACTCTGGCCAGCTCTCTTTCTTTTTCGCACTGGCATGGACAAACATACGCACTCGCACACATAAACAGTGTCATCGAACACATGTAAACTCTGGGTAAAAAAAAACAGCAGACATTGTAAACTTAATCAATGTATGCAGAGCCGGAGAAGATGGCGGGACAGACTTGCTTTGGCTCAATTTGGTTGGCAGTGCGCAGCCCCAAATTATAGAGACACAGAGAGGAGCAATAAATTACTGACAGAACCGGTAAAAACTATATAAATATAACTTTCTTTTACGGTCCAAACATGTATGAAAAGACCCAATTACGATCCAAATACATTTCTGTCCCAAGCTTTTTTTATCCATATAAATGGTTGATCACTATATCAGTGATCACACTAACCATGAAACAATTTCGTCGGCAGGCGACGACACGAAATTGTTGAGTTGTTGTCTGTAGCACAACACATAAGGACCCAATGTTGATTCCCAGGCACTGACACTGAACAGTTAGGAATACGTATGCTGCCGTCTCACTGTTTTCTTTAGGTCGGACAGCCTCAGGATGTTCATGTTTCTTTTGAGATGTTCGTGCATATCAGTTGTGGTGCGGTGGTAAGCCTTTTCTGTTTTTGTGCCCGTTTTTCTTGCCTGGAAACTGGAGCTGCAGTGAGGGACTTAAAAAGCACGAGGCGTCGAGGGATTCAACGTAACTAAAAACTACAAAAAAGTATAAGAAACAATGAAGGAAGTGGCCTCACAACAACTATCGAATTCCAGTGCCACCTGCTTTAATAACTGAAAATCAAGAAATATTTTATACACAACTCAGAAAGTGACTTGTTGCTTAAAACCCCAAAAAGGCAATTTCCGCTCACCAAAGCACCAGCGCCCATTGTGTAATGCAATGCAGGGCTTTCTCACACGCAGTAACTTATCTTTTACTCATTAGTCTGTGTATTGCATGTAATAGTGACCTTCACGTGTGTGCACCTGCATCTCCGTTACTGCCATTGATGGAAGTCTTTGGGAAATGGTGGTATACAATGTGTATACAGCCACTCAACACCACCAGCTTTTACAGGTAAATGAGTAAGTGTGGCAGGGGAAAAGCTAAAGAACATAGCATAGTTTAAATTGTATTTGTATTCACATTCTGTCAAAACAGAAGGGCTACTGTGCAGGGCTAAATCATATACATGAGGATCATGTCTGCAGGCGGGTGAAAGGTCAGGTGACTGGCAAAGGCAGGAACACAATGAACCAAAAAAAAAGAATAGTAGGGTCTGAAATGATGCCAGATAGTTAGTAAACAGATAAACTAGATGACCTACATGATTTAAGTTGGTAAATGTGAGGTATTTTAAGAAGCATTTCTGAAAATGTATTCATATAACGTATGGATCAAATGTAAAGCAAGCACAGTAATTGTTTAATTTGTTTTTGCCAATTAGCAACCAAGCTATTTGTGTTCATGCACAGGACAGTGTCGGGGTTAAGGCATAGTGGGAGCAAGATGGAGGATTTCCATTGGACCGGTCATGAAAAGTATATGCTCACGTATGCTAATCCTCTTCTATGGAGCCATTTATAAATACAACATGAAATAATACCCACAATTATTTTCACAGTAGCACTTGGGTCAATAACAAATAAATCCTCCAAAAACGGTATTTTTACAGGAGACATATTATGCTCGTTTTTGGGGTTCATCATTTAAATGTAGGGCACTACTTGAAAAGGTTTACAGGCTCCAAAGTTCAGAAAAAGCTTTAGCCTTTTATTCTTCCCATTGCTGCTGCAGCTGTAGTCGCTCTGACTCTGTTTTAGCTCCTATCCCCCTCGCTAGATAGCCCAGTCTGCTCTGATTAGCTAGCAGGTCTTGTCTCTTGTGATTGGTCAAATGCTTCCAGCACGATTGAAAGTGCCACGCCCATTGAGCCTGAGCAAAAAACGGGTACAGGCCGGTGCGATCTGACCTGCCGAGCCACTAAAGCTAAATACACACATTGATAAACAACAATGGCAAATTTTAAACAGTACCAGTTTGAAACTGAGTCCAACAGAGAGAAGCTGTTAGTTCACATTTTCAACCAAGAATGGAGCAGGACATTTCAGTGTGGTAAGTTACATTGTTACTGTTTAGATTCTTTGCATGACATGTCCGCTGTCTGACTGAACTGCAGTGTCTAGGTACACTTGTGGAAACTGCGAAATGGTTAGGGTACGCACAGAGGTCGAAAATATCTGTTGCAAAGAAATAGGAAAGATAAGGAAGAAGAGAATAGAAAGAGAAAAGAGAATTGCAAGGCGGCTCCGTCAAATGTCATCCCATCTCCTCCCAACTATATTCTACTTTGGAAACTTAGTGATCACGTTTGTCCTGGGTCAAATTCATCACTATGAGCTCTCGCTCTCGCTCGATCTCAATATCCAACAATGATATTGCATGTTTTCCTATATCGTGCAGTCCTACTCATATTAATTCATACCATACTGCTTATGGGTTAGGGTTAGCCCACATATGTGCACATAGCCTGAATATGTGCTTATTATGTATACGTTTATTTCTATATAGCCTGATACTAATGCATTAATACTGTATACATCCTTGTGCAATCATCTCATGCCTCTGCACTTTATTCAAGTACATTTCTCTGCAAACAATATTTATGCAGTGAAAAGTTTATTATGTACATATTCTCTGTATTTTATTCAATTGTCTTTTTTATTCTCTTGTCTTCCTCAGTGTCACTACCTGCTAATGTAACGAGTGAATTTCCCAGACCTGGGATCAATACAGTCTTATCTTAATATTTACTTATGTGATGAGATACAACTGCATAAATCAGAAACAGCAATGATTTCAGGATGAGTAGAATTGAGTAGAATTTCTGAAGAAAATTTTTTGTTTTGTTTGCAAATGTAAGATAATACAGACTTATACACAAAAATATATTAGAAGGCAAGTTTTATTTGCAACTCTAATAATGTCTCATTGTCCTCCCTCAGGCTTCTCTGACACCTTGCCTACTGCAGCTTTGTCACAAAAGGGTTGTCATCCTGTCATGTGTTGTCCTCTGGATTAGCCAGAAGTTCCTTTATCTGGCTGGCCAGTATGTTAACTTCCGAGTGACTCTTGACTGAAGCACAACTTGTGGCGAGCAACCACTTCCTCCTTTTTGAGGGTCTGTCACATTAGAATACCAGATCCACGGGGATGGTGATTTTTTTTGCAGATTTTTTGTTCACCCACCTAATCTGTAAAATATTTCATTCAAACCTAAAATTGTTGTTTTCCTAAATCCACCTTTGTTTACTTTTCATTAATTCATTTTGTATTTGTTCACTGGGGATTGGGATTTTTTTCAACTGCTCTACACATGGCACTGGGTCCTCAAACACTAGTTCATCAAGTCACCCACGTAATCTGTAAAATATACCAGTCAGACTATTCATTGCCTTTATTTTCCTGGATTCACCTTTGTTGTTTACTCTTTTCTTTAAATGTTGATCAAAATTATGTATTTGAAATTGTTTTCATGTTGTACGTAAAAGTAAAACAAACAGCTTATGGTATGTGGGTTCTTTGGGGCCATGCACATCTCCACTAAGTCTGTTTACCATGCTCCTTTTTGGTCTTTTCATACATGTTTGAACCGTAAGAAGTTTATTTTTAACAGTTTTTACTGGCTCTGTCTGTAATCATTCACACAGCGCACTGCCAACCGAATGGAGCCTAACTGCGCCCTGCCATCTCCTCCAGCTCTTCATATATTGACACATTTTTTAAAATTCTGTTGTTTTTACCCTGTCTGAGTTTACACATGTGTCCGATGACACTGTGGGAGCATTGTGTGCATGTGTGTTTGCGTGTCAGAAAGAGAGGGAGAAGTGTGAGCAGTTGTGTTTACCTTTCCCTCATTTTCCAGGACTATAATACAGAAGCTATGCAATTCACTTATAGTAATCAAGTGCTTTTAGTGATTAATTTGGCCCGGGACAAATGTGATCACTGTGAGTGGTTTCTACTGTACTAGAACTCTGCAAATGTGGTAGCCTGTGTGCTCACTAGGATGGTTTTTGCAGGGTCCGTTTGGCATCCCATATTGTGGAACATGTCTGGATCTGCTATGTGATATACTTTGTACAGAGACAGGAGCCTGTTATGATGTACTCTGAAATACAGGGGAAAATAAAACAATCAAAAACAATTTTACATAAACAATATCCACATGTACACACACATCCACAGAATATATTGATTTTACATAAACACAGTCCAGTTAACCTGGCTAACATTGCTAATCAGTCTTGTGTATCCAGGTATATAGCTGGCCTTGTTTAACCGGCGTCCTTTGCACAAGTCTGGTTAACTCCACCCGTTCTAACGATGTACAGGAAGTTCAACCAGGCAGTAGCTAGCAGAGGCTTACTTGAAATGCAAATGTATACTGTATGTAATCTACTTTACAATCATAAATCCACCTCCACTCTTTACCAGTGCTCAACATTTTGAGGTTGATCGTAATATTTTTACACAGTTTCATTGTAGAGGACTCTACAATGAAACTGTCACAATGATTTCCTCACTCTTGTTGAGGGTTTAGGGCAGAGGATGTCACACCATGTTAAAGCCCTATGAGACAAATTGTGATTTGTGAATATGGGCTGTACAAATAAAATTTGATTGATTGAGTAGCCCTACAGATGATTAAAGTTAACAAACACACTTATAAAGTCAGCTAATTACTTTAGCTGAATTAGCTGGGGGCTATTCACAGTACAAAGGTAAATGTACATATTTTACTGCCATAAATCCACCTTATATGGTTTGTATTTATATAGTGCTTTTCTAGTCGTGATGACCACTCAAAGTGCTTAACAGTACAGTTTTGCCGCCCTCACACATTCATACAGTGTATTTATGGGCATCACTTTTATTTTTCTATGAGGGGGCATCTTTCCCAAGATGCCACTTTGGCATGCTAAGTTGGGGAAGATTGTGATCGAATCGCTGAACTTCTGGTTGGAGGACGACCGCTCTTACCCTCAGCCACACCTGTTTTGTTTTTTTATCAGTACTCAATATTTTGAGATCGTTGGCCATATTTCTGCACAATTTTAGGATAAAGTGGCTCAACTGCTGTTTTGAATTGAGTAAACACACTTAACAGTAATGTTAGCAAGCAAGCTACAACCAACAATTCTGCACTCTGTACTAACCACCTTGTTTGTTTCAAACATAACAGATCCACAGCTAATAAAGCATACTCACAGGTTGTGATCCCGACTCTCCTGTATCTCCATTTTGTCCCAAGTCACCATCTTTCAGAAAAAAAAGTTTGGAAAAGCCAGCAGTTAACTACGAGCAATTCAGCAATCAGTCCTCAGTGAAGTGAATGCTATAACAAGTTGGGATAGTATTGTAGAAGGTAAGCATTGAAAAATACTGTTAATTGTAACAACAGATAAAATGTATAACTAAAAGAGAAAACATCCCTTCACACAAAAGAATACAACCTCTCCTTTTTTTTAAAACACAGTTGTAGAGTAAAGTGGGCCTACAGTTGTTTGAAGTGATAAAACACACTTCACAATAACGTTAGCAAGCTAGCTACAACCAATAACTCTGTTCAAGCTACCTTGTTTGTTTCAAACGTAACAAATCCACAGCTTATAAAGAATACTCAAGGATGTGAATTACTGGCTGTGATCCAGATCCTTTATCTCCATTCAGGGACAAAGGAGATTGCATCCCCCTCTCCTTACCTTCAATGGTTTATTCAACTGCTCATCGTTCCCCTTCCCGTGTCTCTCTTACACTCTCTCTCTCTCTCTCTCTCTCTCTCTCTCTCTCTCTCTCTCTCTCTCTCTCTCTCTCTCTCTCTCTCTCTCTCTCTCTCTCTCTCAATTAAAATGTTCATAACTCTGTATATTCTCATACAATTTCCAAGACGTTTGCTTTTTTATTAATGCCAGATGTGTATTCATGTTACAGAATGCTTGGTTACATTAAAAATGAAGGCTCATACAAAAATATGTGATCTTGTAGTAATACTTAATATTTAAGATTAAATTACTCAAAACAGTTAGGTTCTAACTGCATTGTTTTTCATGTAAAATGGCTGCCATGGTGCATTTTGTTGATTATTGACAAAAAGACAAAATACAACAAACATTCTTATGTCTATAGGCTCCTTAATGTTGTGGACTTACTCAGTAATGTAGTGCTGATGGAAATATTTCACAAATGTGTCATCAGGTTAAGGCAACTCAGAGGTGAGCTGGGCACAGACAGGCAGGGAGAGTCAGACTGAGGCATAGACTCAGGTAAGTTTGTTAGTTTGAGTTATGACGTAAAGCCCTCTCATATTTAGACTTGTAAAAAGTAAAGACATCAGTCTTGTTGTTGTGTTGTACTGTGTTGTTTTACGAGTATGGAAAACACCTTATTTCTATTCTAGGAGATGGACTGTTCAGGTTCATTAAGATAATGGAAGGGTCAGACCATCACCAGCACAGAAGATAGGGCTAGAGGCAGCATAGATCCTGAGATATAGATATCTATAGATGTATAGATATAGATACAGGATCTGCCATTACGATCATGATCTCTGATACACGATCCACCATCATAATCCACGATATGGCTGCAGACGCGGACCTGGATCTGCGGACGATAAGACTTCGGGACTGGGGAAGAAGTCTGATGAGACATTAATTTCTTTGATGTGATAAGGAGGGAGAAGAGAAAGGAGAAGCTGGGAAGAGAAGCTCTGTGTGTCATGTGTCCCCCGACATTCTAGACCTATAGCAGCATAACTAAGATCAGGTCCAAAACAAGCCTGGACCGGCTCTAACTATAAGCTTTATTATATAGAAAGGTTTTAAGCCTACTCTTAAACGTACAGATGGTGTCTGCCTCCCGAACTGAAAAAGGGAGATGATTTCACAGGAGAAGAGCTTGATAGCTGAAAGCTCTGGCTCATACTCTACTTTCAGAGACTTTAGGGACGACAAGTAAGCCTGAATTCTGGGAGCGCAGTGCTCTAGCTGGTTGATATGGTACTATCAGCTCTTTAAGGTATAATGATGCCATATTATTAAGGGCCTTGGAGGTGAGGAGGAGAATTTTAAATTATATTCTAGATTCTATTCTAGAAGCCAGTGTAGTGAAGGTAATACAGGAGAAATGTGGTCTCTTTTCCTGGTTCTTGTCAGGACACGTGCTGCAGCATTTTGGACAAGCTGCAGAGTTTTTAACGACTTACTGCTGAAGCCTTATAATAAGGAATTACTATAATCAAGTCTGGATGTAACAAAGGCGTGGACTAGCTTTTCTGCATCTTTTTGAGAAGGACATTTTTGAGATGTTAAGCAAGTGAAAGAAGGCGGTCCTAGACATTTGTTTTAAGTGAGAATTAAAGGATAAATCGGGATCGAAGATTACTCCCAATTTCCTGACTGTTACATTGGAAGCAAAAGCAATGTCTTCTAGCACAGCTATATCATTAGATAATGTATCTCTTAGGTGTTTAGAGCCAAGTATTAGAACCTCTTTTTAAGAAGTGAAAATTGCGGGTTTTTATGTCCTTGAGACATGCTTGGAGTTTAGTTAATTGATTACACTGTTCTGGTTTTATTGACAAGTACTACTGGGTCTAATCCGCATAGCAGTGGAAATTTACAGAGTGTGTCCTGATAATGTTTGCTAGTGGAAGTATATATAATGAGAATAATATATTGGGCCAAGCACAGAGCCCTGTCAAACACCGTGGTTAACTTTGGTGCGCATAGATGACCCATCATTAATTTGCACAAATTGGAATCGATCTGAAAAATAGGATTTAAACCAGTTTAGGGCGGTTCCTTTAATGCTAATTAACTGTTTTAGTGTCTGTAATATAATGTGATGGTCAATAGTGTCAAATGCTGCACTAAGATCTAACAGAACGAGGACAGACACAAAGCCCTGATCTGAATCTATTAGAAGGTCATTAGTGACTTTTGGCAAGGCTGTCTCTGCTATGATTACCTCTAAAGCCTGACTGAAAGTCTTCATATACATCACTTTCCTGGAGAAACTCACACAGCTGATTGGCTACAACCTTTTCAAGGATTTTATACAGGAAGGGTAGGTTAGATATCGGTCTGTAATTGGCTCAAACCTCCGGGTCCAGGGTGGATTTTTTTAAGAAGGGGTTTGATTACAGCTGGTTTAAAGGAATGTGGTACATATTCCTACATATTCCTTTAAAACATATCCTGATGATAATGACAGATTGATTGTGTTCAGTAATGTACTATCCATTAGGGGCAGAATTTCTCTAAGTAATTTTGTGGGACTGGGATCTAAGATACAAGTTGTGGGTTTAGAAGATGAGATTATTTTGGTCAGCTGATGAAGGGTGATCAGAGAGAAGCTGTCTAAATAATTGGGTCATAAAGATATTGCTATTCAGGGATCGAGGAATACTGGGTTCGGTGGAGGTGACTCTCTATTTTCTTCTATTAATGTGGAGTAGTAGGCAGCTCTTGCTTTGTGTTGGGCCTTCTTATATGCTTTAACACAATTTTGGTGATTTTCAACACGGTTGTAGGAGTGACACTTCCTTTCTAGTTTTCTTGACGCTTGTTTTAATTCATGTGTGTTGGGATTATACCACAGAGCTAATTTACTATGTTTTACATGTTTCTTTTTTAGAGGTGCTATTGAGTCTAATGTTAATCGTAATGACTTTACAGAGCTATCGACAAGATGGTCAATCACAGTGGAGCGAGGGTTTTTAAAGAATTCGTTGGTTATATCGATGGATAATATAGGGTTAAATGTAATTGGAAATTTAGCTACAGCACTATCAGGTAGACATCTAGAAAAGGAGTTTTTTATTGATGGCATATATTTTGATAATGAGAAATCGAAGGTTAATAAATTATGGTCTGATAGAATCGGATTACGTGGAAGAACCATTAGATGTTCAATTTTGACACCATATGATAGTACAAGGTCAAGTGTGTGGTTACAACATTGAGTAGGTTGGTGTCAGTGTTAATTTCGTTGACTAAGACGTGACAAAAACGGATCTTTGAAAATAAAAACTATGACGAAATCTATTTTAACTTTTATTGACGAGACGAGACGAAAATGTTGGTGGTTGACTAACTCAGGGGTTCCCAAACTTTTCAGCCCGAGACCCCAAAAATAACAGTGCCAGAGACTGGCGACCCCCACCTACCCTGGATGTGGTATATAATGTCTCTCCTAACATGACCAGGTTTCCTCCAAAAAGTTTGCCAATTGTCTACAAAGCCCACACCATTTACAGGACACCACCTCGACAGCCAGCGGTTAATAGACAACATGCGGCTAAATTGTTTTTTAAAAAGCACACACGGACTCAACATTAACTTTAGTGACCTCCAACATACGAAGCCGGGAGTCGTTGCTGCCGACGTGAATTACGATCTTACTGTATTTACGACTACACATCTCATGTTGTCGGTGTCCTACTTGCGTTTCGCCATGCTCAATTAGCATATGAAAAGAAACTTTGCGGGGGTTCTTCTATGCTGTGAAATGGCGGGTATCTATTAGCATTACAAGGCATTAAGGCCAAATATTGTTTCACCTGA
Source organism: Verasper variegatus (assembly GCA_026259375.1). Lineage (NCBI taxonomy): Eukaryota > Metazoa > Chordata > Actinopteri > Pleuronectiformes > Pleuronectidae > Verasper > Verasper variegatus. Next base: position 26,530,828 of record CM048041.1, read on the forward strand.
GTGTGAATAGACGACACTCAGCTGCATCAAAAATCCCCTTCAAAATAAAAGAACAGGATTTTCTTCTTAACATTTTTTATTTTATTTATTTATTTATTTATTTTTTTGCCCAGGCAAAGGCCCACGACCCACTGGAAACGGGTCTGCTACCCATTTTTGGGTCGCAACCCACCAGTTGAGAATCACTGTGGTAGAGGACCCGAGTTTGAGGAAGACACTACCACACACAAGGTTCTGAGACAAGTTCTCTGCATAAAGGATCACACAGGCAAGGTGGAGGTTGCAAGTGAGATGAAATGTGAAGTGTCTGTGCTCATAGTTAAGTGTCTCTGTGTGGGTTACCTCCTGACCCCAAAACACGCAGAGGAGGGTGTGTGACTGTATTGATCTGTGTCTGGAACTTTCAGCATTATGCTGATGATAGTCAAAGTGATGTTGACATATTGACAAAAGCATTGACAAGGCATTTCAGGAGCAGGGTTCTGTGGGAGAGAGGAGTTCTCTCTGCTGCTTACTTGGCATTTTTAACTATGCACACCTTTTACATACACAATAAACCCATACAACCCACAGAAGAAAGGGAAAATTTAAAAACCACAATATGTCTACATTAAAAAGTTTTATAGATAACATATATATATAATACATACTTTTAAGTCCTGAAGAATATTAAATTACTTTTCAAACTATTTAAATACATATTAATCTGTAATTTTAACATCACCACCTAAAAATGTCATACAAATATTTGTAAAGAAATATATTTTTGTACAATTTATTTATTTTAATTTAATTTGTATTTCCCTTTCAGCAACATTATTCTCAAACTTTTTTACCTGCTGTATTTTCTACAATGAAATTCAAATAATCTTCAGTTTAGCTTCAAGCATTAATTGTTATAGTTAGTGCAAACAACAGCTGTGTGTAACAATAATAATATTTTTGACAAATACCAGTCTGGATTTCGCAAACGACACAGTATGGAAACCACTCTCCTTAAAATTACAAATGATTTATTGATATTGTATTTTCTGCTGATGCTGGTGATTGCTCCGTATTCCTGCTCCTTAGTACAGCATTTGACACCATTGATCATATCATTCTCATCAATAGACTAACACAGTGTGTTGGCATATCTGGAATTGCCCTTAGATGGTTCAAGTCTTATCTCTCAAATATAGAAGTTTCCTTTTCCATTGAAAATAACATCTCATCCTTGGCTGATGTGCGTGGTGCCACAAGGTTCTATTCTTGGTCCCATCCTATTTTTGCTGTACATGCTCCCATTGAGAAACATCATCAGCCATTTTAATGGGATATCCCATCATTTATATGCCAATGACACCCAAATCTACTTCTCTTTTAAGCCAGACAATGTCAGGCACGTTATCCTTCAACTAAATTCCAACAAAACAGAAATAATAATCTTTGGTCCCGACCAGCTAGCAGGCAATCTCCTACCATTTCTCACTCCCCTGGCAACCTAATGTTAAAACTAAAGCTAAAAATCTAGGTGTCACATTCGTTTACCATCTCAAATTCAAAACACACCTTAATAAAATCATTTAATCCTGCTTCTTCCATCTATGAAATATATCCAAAATTAAATCAGTTCTTGCTCTCCCTGACTTAGAAAAGCTAATTCATTCCTTTGTTTTTTCCTGTCTGGACTACTACAATGCCCTTTATACATGCTTTAGTCAAACCTTAGTAACTCGTTTGCAGCTTGTTCAAAAGGCTGCTGCTCATATTTTAACTAATATGAACCTTAATTTTAATATCACGCCAATCCTTGCATCACTTCACTGGTTGCCAGTTAAATTCAGGATTGATATTAAGATTATTTAAATAACTTTACAAGCTCAACATGGGCTGCCCCCACTTACATTTTGCAGCTCCTGACCTCCCTACAATCCCAGTCGCAAACCTGATATTGGCCAGCCTGTCCTTGTTGGCTCTCCCTAGGTCAAGGCTGGCTTCTGAAGGTGATCAGGCTTTCTCTGTCAGGGCCCTGAGGCTCTGGAACTCCCTGCCTGACGAGATTAGGCTTGCAAACTCCCTACCTATCTTTAAATCACTGCTCAAAATATATTTTTATAGGAAAGCATTTTTAACATGCGATTTGTAATCTGTATTGTTTTAACTCCTAATTACTTTTATCTTTTATTGAAACCACATTTTATGTAGTTTCTTAAATATGACAGCTTTTGACTCTGCTGCCTATGAGAGTAGGTATTTAGTTTAGTTTAAAAAAAGGCATAGAGTTAATGCCGTCTGATCTACTGAGCGGGCCACATGGCTTTCATACCACTGCCATAGAAATCAGTAGCCAGTCAGATTTACCTTTAGTCTCAGCGTACCCTTAGGTTTGACTTTTAACGTCATTGAGATTAAAAGGCTGAAACACTTGATGACGCCAAGGTACAATTGAAGACTATCATGATTATTTTCAACACCCAGTCTTACAGAGTTCAAATATGATGTTCTGGTCTCTCAAACCCCCCATTTTTGTGAAGCACTTTGTAACCTTGTTTAGATTATAAAGTTACTGTTATTATTATTTACTATGTCAGCATAGCCATAGCAGGACTCCACCTTTCAATAAATATATCTTTATTTGAGTCTCAGGTAGTATGTTATTTTCTCCATCAGATACATTTCCTAATACCCTTTCAATCCATTCACTGTATGTTAGGGGATCTGGTTTTTACCATTTAATTCTGATATATTTGATAGTTGCTGTTAAAGACTGTGTAAACCAAAATTCGGTCATTTGTCTCTTAACTTGCTATACATGTCAGTTTCCCATCTTTCTTTTATTTGTAGTGTATTATTCAGATTCATGCCTAAAAATATTTGGTAAAAATTTCTTAACTTTCTTAACCCCGTTCCCTGTTTGTACATTTATCAAGGACTCTTCAATTGGTGTGGGCACAACCAATACTTTATCCAATTCTTTATGCTTTGTCAAAATGTTTCTCAATTGTAGAAATCTGTAAAACTCTTGGTTTGAAGGTATAAATTATTTTCGTCACTGTTCAAATGATTTTAGGCAGCCCTCCTTTTGGAGCTGGTGTAGATTAGTGAGTCCATGTTCTGTCCATTTTTCGAAAACCTGCATTTATATGGGAGGGCACAAACTCCTTTATATATGCTATATACACTCACCGGCCACTTTATTAGGCACACCTGTTCAATTGCTTGTTAACACAAATAGCTAATCAGCCAATCACATGGCAGCAACTCAATGCATTCAGGCATCTAGACGTGGTGAAGACGACTTGCTGAAGTTTAAACCGAGATTTAAGTGACTTTGAACGTGGCATGGTTGTTGGTGCCAGACAGGCTGGTCTGAGTCTTTCAAAATCTGCTGATCTACTGGGATTTTAACGCACAACCATCTCTAGGGTTTACAGAGAATGGTCCGAAAAAGGGAAAATATCCAGTGAGCGGCAGTTGTGTGGACGAAAATGCCTTGTTGATGTCAGAGGAGAATGGGCAGAGTGGTTCGAGATGGTAGAAAGGCAACAGTAACTAAAATAACTCGTTACAACCAAGGTATGCAGAATACCATCTCTGAACGCAAAACACGTCGAACCTTGAAGCAGGTGAGCTACAGCAGCAGAAGACCACACCGGGTGCCACTCCTGTCAGCTAAGAACAGGAAACTGAGGCTACGATTCGCACAGGCTCACCAAAATTGGACAATAGAAGATTGAATATATAGTTATTATTACTAATAATTATATATATTTATATTAATATTTGATATATTTATTATTAATTCATATATATTAATTATTAGTAAGCCTTTACCAAAAGCACTGCAGTTACTGAAGACTATACATTCATTCATGTGATGCTTGATGTTATATGTTGAACATATTGTAGAGGGAAAAAAACATTAACAAGTTATATGTTGAGTCAAAGCTTTATTTACATACAGCACAAATAATGTACAAACACAACTGGCCTAGCCAATGAAAAACTAATCAGGTGAAGCTTGAAATGTCTCTTTGCTGCCTCTGGGTCATAAGTTCTTTGTGGGACTCTGTCCGAATCTGCTCCAGTGTGGAGACGTCTGTTGTGTGTAGCTGTGAAATTCAGTGTAGCTTCCAGTCTTATTTGAAGTGTGGCACACTGGGTGAGCTCCTAGCTGTGGAAGGATGGATCCATGTCATCTGTCCCGCTTCAATCAGTTGTAAACACAATCAGTACAATTAGCACAGTTCAATAACAACATACACCTATACATGTAACTGGAAAATTATCTAATAATTTACCCTCTTTCTTCTCTGTCGACTCCTGAACCTCTCAATGCTGCTGCAAGAGCTGCAAGGTCTGGTTGGATGTACAGGAAGTTCCTTCATACTGGCTCATAGTACGTCCTAGTACGGGCAGCTGGAAAACAACATGAGTATGTCGTGTTCTTTTGTCCCGAGGTATGAGAAGAGCCGGTCTCGGTTTGGTTCAACAAGTATTTATTTAGAAGCAATGAAAAGGTACAGCATAGCTATGGGCACTCAACGCACAGCCTCGGCCCTCTAGTGGCACGGGGTAGTCAAGAACGGACGGCGGGTGCCGTACTTATAATAGTAGGTAGAACTTCATTGGTCAATAACAAGGGGGAGTCGCCGTGGTTTAAGACTTTGGCTTTCCCTTGCTGGTGCGCAGGTGTGGTCCCAGCCTCTTGCCACTGGAATCTGCAAATGATGAGGAGCCGCTCCCCGTTTTGCCCCTCCTTTGTAGCAGCAGGGCAGCTCTGACGTTTTCTGAGTAAAACTTCACAAATTACCTTTTCACTTTTGAAGCAGCGGTTATAACAGTTTTTAAATTGTACTTTACATTTATATGGGATGAGTATGTGACTGAGGACCAGTTTATTCTTTCTGGTGTTAAGTTAATGTACTTACATGATTCTTGCTGTTCTGTGTTTGTACCCTCATAGTTGAATGAACTTATTGTAAGTCACTTTGGATACAAGTGTTGAGTGTTTTAATGGAATACTGAAATAGTTTAATAACAACAATAGGACAATTGAAATTCAAATTATGAGGCAATTTCAGCAGTCAACAGCTTAGCATGCCATGGACATGTGAATATGGTGCTGAGTTTGCCAGTATTTTGGGAGGACAAATGGTTGGAACTTTGACACGCGATGACACAACTGATATGCTTTATGTGAAGCACAGTGTTTTGGTGTCAGCAGAAAGACTTCTCTTAGAAAACTGTACAGTGGTGCCACTCTCTCCATTACAACATATTATCTTGGATGAGCTTGACAGGCAAATGTTGAAATAAATTGCACTGTTTCAAATTTTTTTCATAGCATTGACCTTTGCTCATGGTATACAATGTAATTCATTATAGCACACTTACTTACATAAGGGGAATCTATATAAGCTACAATTTCAGATTTTATATTTATTTTAAGCCTGGTGTAGTTATGCCAGATATTTTAGTTGGTACTTTAGTTAGTACCTTTTAGAAAAAGGTGTTACCTCTGCACCACTGAGTCCAAACAAGGTTTGGACACAGATCCTCTCCAAGTTACCTGTTAAGTGCAGTCTTTGAGGTAGGATGAGAGCAGGGAGTGTGCAGAGCTTGAGACACCCAGATCCCAAATCGAGGAAATAAGGATCTGGTGATTCACTGTGTCAAATGCAGCAGAAAGGTCTAGAAGCAAAAGGACAGAGTGACTGATCTAGCAGTGTGAAGTTGCTCAGAGAAAGCAAGGAGGGCAGTCTCAGTTGAGTGGCCTGCCTTGAAACCAGACTGGTGAGGGTCAAGAAGGTTGTTATGGTTGAGATACGAGGATTAAAGTTGATTGAGAGTTGATTAAAGATAGCTCGCTCGAGAGTTTTAGAAAGAAAGGGAAGAAGAGAGACAGGTCTGTTGTTTACTTCAGACAGGTTGAGGGTGGGTTTCTTCAGGAGAGGGTTAACTCTTGCCTCCTCCGGGGGGTTAGGGAAACAGCCAGTTGACAGGGAAGTGTTTATAAGATGGGTGAGAAAAGGAAAAAGGTCAGGAGCAATAGACTGAGAATGTGAGATGGGATGGGGTCAAGGGGGCAGGTGGTTACCAAGGTAAGAACTTGATTGGGAGACGGGGGTGAAAGAGGAAAGTGAAGGGGATGAAGTTGATGGAACTGTAGTTACAGAAGGTGGATATGAAAAAAGACACACATTTAAACCCCCTTACACACAACACGAGACATAACATGATGCGCACAGCCAGGACATCAGGGTTAAAGTGACCAGAATGATTCAGATTCATGATCCGACATCGATTAATAACTTAATATATGGTTATCAGTTTGTCTGTGAAGATGGACAGAGTCGGACATACACACACACACACACATTTCTGCAGGCAGAAGAGAAGTTCCTCTCACAGATTATGATGCAACACAGTGTTTTAATTTCATTGTTGCAGAAGAAGCAATGCCCTGTTTATCCAGCAACATAAATATGAATTCAGCAGGTTTTTCAGTTCTAAGTGTGAGTGATTAGAGAAGGAGAGGAGCAGAATCTCTTGTTGATTTGCAGAGTAATGCTCCTCAGCGTAGTTGCACTGCCAAGGGAGTGCCAGACCGGGCAGCCTTGATACAGTAAAGGCTATAATCAAAGTTTGTCCTTTTAAGCCTTAAATTATGCACGCACACTTTTAACACTTTTATAATAGCTGAGGAAAGTCCTGCAGAGATACCATGAACACATCAGATGTCCTACGAGTGGTGAGAACACACTCAACAATGTTTGCATTTTTTCACGGGATGTATATAAGGCCCTTCCTCGCCCCCCCATTCGGCAAATCAGATCACGTCTCAGTTCTGCTGCTGCCCTCCTGTTGGTAGAAACTCAAACGTGACAGACCGGTGACTAGGACAATTCAGCGGTGGTCTGACTAATCAGACTCTGCTCTATGGGACAGCTTCAGCACTATGGAGTGGTGTGTGTTCAAGGACAACAACAACACATTCGCCCATGCGGTCATCTGCTACATCAGCAAATGCATCGATAACGTCGTACTGAGGATTACTGTACGAACATTCCCAAACTAGAAGCCCTGGATTAGTGGTGATGTCCATGCCAAACTTAAATCACAGACTAACGCCTACAAATCAGGTGATGTGGAGGAGTACAAGAAGTCCAGGTATGCACTCCAAAGTGCTATTAGCAGTGCCAAGAGACTGTACAGGGACAAAGGGGAGTCTCACTACAAGGGCTCCAATACGAGGAACATGTGGGCTTTCCTAAAACCATCACAGACTACAAAAGAAAGACCAACAGTGCTCAGGTGGTGAGCACTGTTGGTGTCCCGTAATATCCAGGGCAGATGTGCGGAGATCACTTAAGCGGATTAACACACGCAAGGCACCTAAACCTGATGGCATCCCTGGCCGAGCTCTGAAGGTGTGTGCAGATCAGCTGGCAGATGTGTTCACAGACATTTCCAACCTGTCACTGCTCCAGTCTGTAGTCCCCACATGCTTCAAGGAGACCATCATTGTCCCTGATTCTCTGCAACTTCTACAGGTGCACCATGTAGAGCACCATGAGAGTATCCTGACTGGCTGCATCACTGCCTGGTATGGCAGCTGCACCACCCTGAACCGTAAGGCTCTACAGAGGGTGGTGAAGTCTGCTCAGCACATCACCATGAAAAATATGCATGCCATTGGCCCTGAAGTTCCTACAGACTACAGCTAACCCAAAGAAGATAACGAAATAACAAAAAGGTCGAAGATATGTTGACATTGGTGAGGCGTTTCAAAAGTGGAGAGACCACTAAGAGTTGACAGGGATGAAAAGTGATAAAGAGGCTTGCTGACTCTCACCACTGTAGTCCCGTTGATGGAGAGGGGTGTGTGTTCTTCTCATTGTCTCTTCCTGTAGTCCATGATCAGCTCCTTTGTTTAGCTGACATTGAGATGGAGGTTGATGTCCTGCCACCAAGTTGTCAGGGCTCTGACCGCTTCTCTGTATGCCATCTTCCCCTCACCTGGGTGGCTGTGGCTGAGGGGTAGAGCGGTCATCCTCCAACCGGAAGGTTGTCGGCTTGATCCTAGTCTTCCCCATCTGCATGCTGAATTGCCCTCGGGAATGGCCCCTCATAGAAAAAACGTGCTGCCCATAGATGCACTATGAATGTGTGTGTGAAGGCAAAACTGTACTGTAAAGCCCTTTGAGTGGTCATCAAGAATAGAAAAGCTCTATATAAATACAGACCATTTACCACTACAGGCATATCAAGCAAAAACTCTCATGGGAGGTTTGGTGCCACCTGATGACATCAGCTAATCAAATCTTCAGTTACCTCATCAGGTGCTTGTGCTGTACTGGGTCCAGTTTTAGAAAGACAAACCCAACAGATTTGCTCCATCTCAGCACAGGTTCTCACCACTGGGGGGGTCTCTGGCTTTTACCATCGATAATTAAATGACAGGCGTGTGTTTGATATGATTAAAACTGTAATGTTTATTACCCTTCTACCTTAAGTCCATTTCGGGAATACTATATCACAGTTGTCCCAAAATTCAAAATGCCTGCAGTTTTTTGTGGGTTAATTAAAATGAGTGGTCACTATTTGTTATGGAAGTTTCCTGGAAGCTGGTGAAAGGAGAACTCAGGCAGCAACTGAGGCTGTCTTATGCAGAAGGTTTTAATGTAGACTTGATGTATCAAGGGGACCAGAAGGTGCAACAATATACAAATGCTTACAGAGTAAAATAAGCAATTGTCACCCACAAGTCACCCCATATGTCTTCCACAGCATCCCCATATATCTCCCTCTACTTGCGTGACCCATTCCAACAGCACATCAGAATCAGAATCAGAATCAGAAGTACTTTATTGCCAAGTAGGTTTACACCTACCAGGAATTTTTCTTGGTGAAAAAGTGCATACAATGAACATAAAAACACGAAAACACAAAAACACAGTACGTACTCGGCATTAGAATAAAAAACAATATATAAAATAAAATATATAAAGATAAAAAAGGTGAAGTAAAATGCTAAATGTGAAACAGGAGTGCAATGTAAATGTGCAATATGCAATGTGCAATGAACTGTAATGTGTGTTAATGTAACACAGAGTTTAGGCGTGGGGGCGGGATAAGAGTCCAAGTCAGGTGGGGGTCCCGGGCCTTGTTGACAAGGGCAACTGCAGCCGGGAAGAAGCTGGTCTTGTGGCGTGAGTTTTTGGTCCTGATGGACCGCAGCCTCCTGCCGGAGGGGAGGACCTCGAAGAGTTTGTGACCCGGGTGGGAAGGATCGGCCACAATCTTACCTGCCCGCCTCAGGGTCCTAGAGGCAAACAGGTCCTGTAGAGAGCAGCCAATCACCTTCTCAGCAGAACGGATGATACGCTGCAGTCTGCCTTTGTCTTTGGCAGTGGCAGCAGCATACCAGATGGTGATGGAGGAGGTGAGGATGGACTCAATGATGCAGGTGTAGAAGTGCACCATCATTGTCTTTGGCAGGTTGAACTTCTTCAGCTGCCGCAGGAAGTACATCCTCTGTTGCGCTTTTTCGGTGAGGGAGCTGATGTTCAGCTCCCACTTGAGGTCCTGGGAGATGATGGTGCCCAGGAAGCAGAAGGACTCCGCAGTGTCGACTGGGGAGTCTCTCAGGGTGATGGGGGTGAGTGGGGCTGGGTTCCTTCTGAAGTCTACAACCATCTCCACTGTTTTCAGAGCATTGAGCTCCAGGTTGTTCTGACCACACCAGGTCACAAGATGGTCAATCTCCCACCTGTAGGCGGACTCATCCCCACCAGAGATGAGCCCAATGAGGGTGGTGTCATCCGCGAACTTAAGGAGTTTGACGGACTGGTGACTGGAGGTGCAGCTGTTGGTGTACAGGGAGAAGAGTAAAGGGGAAAGAACACAGCCTTGAGGGGAACCGGTGCTTATGGTCCTGGAATCAGAGACATGCTTCCCCAGCCTCACGTGTTGCCTCCTGTCAGACAGGAAGTCTGTGATCCACCTGCAGGTGGAGTCAGGCACACTCAGCTGGGACAGCTTGTCCTGTAGCAGAGCCGGAATGATGGTGTTGAAAGCAGAGCTGAAGTCCACAAACAGGATCCTGGCGTAGGTTCCTGAGGAGTCCAGCTGCTGGAGGATGAAGTGAAGGGCCATGTTTACTGCATCGTCCACAGACCTGTTGGCTCTGTAGGCAAACTGCAGGGGGTCCAGGAGAGGGTCAGTGATGGCTTTGAGGTGGAGCAGAACAAGGCGCTCAAATGCCTTGATCACCACAGAAGTCAGGGCGACAGGTCTGTAGTCATTGAGTCCAGTGATCTTTGTTTTTTTGGGGACAGGGATGATGGTGGAGGTCTTGAAGCAGGCTGGTACGTGGCATGTCTCCAGTGAGGTGTTAAAGATGGCTGTGAACACCGGAGACAGCTGATCAGCACAGTGTTTCAGGATAGATGGAGAGACAGAGTCTGGCCCGGCTGCTTTGCGGGGGTTCTGTCTCCTGAAGAGTCTGTTTACGTCCCTCTCCAGGATGGAGAGAGTCGTCACTGTGGAAGTTCCTGAGGTGTAGTTGATGGGCTGGAGGGTGGAGGTGTCAGGACTGTCCCATTGTCTTTCAAAGCAACAGTAAAACTCATTCAAGTCGTTGGCCAGGCGTGGGTCGTTAATGGAGTGGGGGGCTCTAGGCTTACAATTTGTAATCTGCCTAAGCCCTTTCCAGACAGAGGCAGAGTCATTGGCTGAGAACTGGAGTTTCTTCAGAGTACAGACGTTTAGCTTCTCTCACCTCCTTGCTAAACCTATATTTCGACTCTATAAACCTGACTCTGTCCCCATTTCTGAACGCCTCTTCCTTCTCCAACCTTAACTTTTTGAGTTTGGCTGTGAACCAGGGTTTGTCATTGTTATAACACACCCTGGTGCGTGATGGAACACAGCTGTCCTCACAGAAGCTGATATAAGAAGTCACAGCATCTGTGTACTCATCCAGACTGATTGTAGCAGTCCTGAACACCTCCCAGTCTGTACAGTCCAAGCACGCCTGAAGATCCTCCACAGCTTCACTGGTCCACTGCTTTGAAGTCCTCACAACAGGTTTGCAGAGTTTTAGTTTCTGCCTGTATGCAGGAATCAAATGGACCATGACGTGGTCCGAGAGTCCCAGTGCAGCCCGGGGGACGGCGTGATAGGCACGGCTTACTGTGGTGTAACAGTGATCCAGAATGTTCTCCTCTCTGGTCGGGCATTTAATAAATTGTTTGTATTTGGGAAGTTCGCGGGTGAGATTTCCTTTGTTAAAGTCGCCAAGGACAATAACTAAGGAGTCCGGGTTAGTCCGTTCCACACACAGTATCTGGTCAGCGAGCATGCGTTGCGCCACTTGCACGTTAGCCTGCGGTGGAATGTAAACACCGACTAGAATGAATGAAACGAACTCACGGGGGGAGTAGAAGGGTTTGCATATGATGACAAAATATTCCAGGTCAGGAGAACAGTGTTGTTGAATTACTGTCACATCGTTGCACCAGCCGTAGTTAGTGTAGAAGCAGATTCCTCCACCTTTCGTCTTGCCGGAGAGTTCCGTGTGGCGGTCCGCTCTGAAAAGTTGGAAGCCAGCCAACTGCAGCGCAGAGTCCGGTATCGATTCACACAGCCACGTCTCCGTGAAGCACAGAACGGGAGATGAGGAGAAGTCTCTGTTCTTTCCAACTAGTAGCTGGAGTTCGTCCAGCTTGTAGCACAGTGAACGCACGTTGGAGAGGAATATACCCGGAAGTGGTGTGCAAAGTCCCCGCCGGCGGAGACGCACCAGCGAACCGGCACGTTTACCTCGCCTCCGTCGCTTCACTGTATGTCCACATGTGAGGGCACCTTTGACCAGAATATCCAAAATTTCAACAGATGAGGCAATGAAAGTCGGAAATAAATTCTCTGGAGTTATGACCCTGATGTTCATGAGCATTTATCTGGTGAAAGAGCTCCCGGATCTTAGGCAGAACACTGAATTAACTAACAAAACAAGACAAAACATCGCGCACCAGCCATTTTTTACTCTACCACCATGAATGGCTAGAATTGCTGTCACTCTCTGTTACATGTAGGTGTTCGCATCCTATTGGATAGTTAAGCTGAAAGTATGCATTTCTAAATAACATTGTCCTTACGTCTTGCCACTGGTGAAATACGCAAAAGAGTTTCAGTCGGTGAGAGTTGAAGTTGGTGCTTCTCGGTCTGGCACATCTGAGTTAGATTTGAAAGTCCCTCAACGTAGACACTACAATGCACTGTTGGTTGGCCCCTTATCTATAACCTGACCTTGGGTAGGGCTTAGAGAGAGAAAGGAGTATCTGTAGAATTAGACAGGCATTATTCTCCTGTACAGATATAATGTAATATACACTATACATAATATATAGTGGCATATAGACTAATGTGTGAGGATGGTCATTCATCCTATTTCAGGCACTGTCCTCTCTGCCACACTCAATGCATTAATCGCATATGTAAAAAGAGTGGTTTTATAAATGTGTTTTCTTAAGTATTGTGCACATGTACACTTTTTAGTCTGAATCCTACGCACTGTTTTATAAATTAGGCCCCAGTTGAGCAATTCCTTTAAAACCAGTGTTTGAAATTTGCACCCACAAATGCATCCCTCTGCACTGTTAAATGCTTGTTATGTGTTGGTAAGCAAGTGGCCTAATGTATAGCTGATTGTTATTTCAGAAAGGAGCTGCTGCAGTGCGGAGTTCTTTACCCAGAAAAGGACCTCTATCTGGGCAAGCTTGCCCTCACCAAATTCCCCAAGAGCCCAGAGACGTGGATACACCGGTAAGACGTAGTTGCTGAGCACCCTCTTCCGTTTGTAGCTTTAAATGCATTTATTAGTTTTAGTTTGGGGTGGCTGTGTAGTTGTGCAAGTACATAATGGTCATTGCTGTTTTGGTGTCACTCTGGGTTATCATTATTATTATTACTACATGTATTTATACTTAATTGTAAGGATGCAACCACAATGAAAGCATCATCCATCCAAATTGTACTTTTTGTAAATAATAAGAAAGCAAAATAGAAAAAACAAACTACTATATAATGAAATATAAATAAAAGCAAAAGAGGTATAAAATGAAGTTCTTCAATAAAATAGAAGTAATACTACAAGTAATACAAGTAAAGTGGCTGATGTACACGGCTCAAGAAAATTATAAAAGTACCGGAAATTTTCGGTTCGGATACATGTAACGTTAAACCCCTATGTTACAGGCAGCATAACGTTCACCACAACGTCTCTAGACTTTTTCACACCTGTCACATGTGCTCAGTGTGAACCTGCTCTCATCTGTGAAGAAGACAGGGCGCTAGTGGCGGTCCTGCAAATTTCGGTGTTCTTTCGTGAATGCCATGTTGAGCTGCACGGTGCAGGGCTGTGAGCACAGGTCCCACTACAGGACGTCAGGCCCTCATGCCACCCTCATGGAGTCTGTTTCTGACAGTATGGTCACAAAGTTAATCAATCAGGAAGTATAAAGAGAGAGCAATTGTCTACAATTAATTGTAATAATGCGCGGTGTATTTAAATGTTATGATGAATATGATAAATATCGCACAATGTTTTAAGGTGAGATGAATATGATCAATAAAAATTATACATGATACATGTGATAATATTGCACAGTGCAGTCAGACGACAGAGAAGTTGTTTGAGACTTACACAGTCTATTTGTGTGTACACGGATGGATCTGAAGCACCTGCGTGATGAGAGGAGCCTAAATAGATAGTGCCTGGGGTGTGTTATGTCTTTTATTATGTTCTTTGCCGTCCTCACACAATGAGTGTTGTGAGGGTCATCCCGTGATAGAAGCACAGTGCATAGTTTAGTATTCTTTGTGGTTGATGGGTTCAGACAGATAAATGCAACCTGAGCCACTCTCTAATCTGGACACAGACCGTGGCGCTGTGTGAGTTGTCGCATATCCTAGGTCATGTCTTGACTCAGAATCAGAAATAAACTCTGTTTTTAAAAATTAACAAACTCCAGCTGTCGCATCATGAAACATGTGACACATTTAATATGTAAACATTTTGTAAATACAGGTGCATCTCAATAAATTTGAATATCATGGAAAAGTTATTTTATTTCGATAATTAAATTAAAAAAGTGAAACTCATATATTATATAGATTCATTACACAGAGTGAAATATTTCAAGCGTTTATTTCTTTTAATTTTGATGATTATGGCTTACAGCTAATGAAAACCCAAAATTCAATATCTCCAAAAATTTGAATATTGTGAAAAAGTTCAATATTGTAGACTCACGATGTCCCACTCTAATCAGCTAATTAACTCAAAACGCCTGCAAAGGTTTCCTGAGCCTCTAAATGGTCTCTAAGGCTGGTTCAGTAGGCTACACAATCATGGGGAAGACTGCTGACTTGACAGTTGTCCAGAAGACAGTCATTGACACCCTCCACAAGGAGGGTAAGCCACAAAAGGTCATTGCTAAAGATGCTGGCTGTTCACAGAGTGCTGTATCCAAGCATATTCATAGAAAGTTGAGTGGAAGGAAAAAGTGTGATAGAAAAAGGTGCACAAGCAACAGGGATAACCGCAGCCTTGAGAGGATTGTGAAGCAACAGCCATTCAAGAGTTGGGGGGAGATTCACAAGGAGTGGACTGAGGCTGGATTCAGTGCATCAAGAGCCACCACGCACAGACGTATCCAGAACATGGGCTACAACTGTCGCATTCCTCATGTCAAGCCACTCCTGAACCAGAGACAACGTCAGAAGCTTCTTACCTGGGCTAAGGAGAAAAAGGACTGGACTGTTACTCAGTGGTCCAAAGTCCTCTTTTCAGATGAAAGTACATTTTGCATTTTATTTGGAAATCAAGGTCCCAGAGTCTGGAGGAAGAGTGGAGAGACACAGAATCCAAGTTGCTTGAAGTCCAGTGTGAAGTTTCCATAGTCAGTGATGGTTTGGGGAGCCATGTCATCTGCTGGTGTTTGTCCACTGTGTTTTATCAAGTGCCAAAGTCAATGCAGCCCTCTACCAGGACATTTTAGAGCACTACATGCTTCCTTCCGCTGACGAGGTTTATGGAGATGCTGATTTCATTTTCCAGCAGGACCTGGCACCTGCCCAAACTGCCAAAAGTACCAATACCTGGTTTAATGACCATGGTATCACTGTGCTTGATTTGCCAGCAAACTCGCCTGACCTGAGCCCCATAGAGAATCTATGGGGTATTGACAAGAGGAAGATAAGAGACACCAGACCCAACAATGCAGATGAGCTGAAGGCCGCTATCAAAGCAACCTGGGCTTCCATAACACCTCAGCATTGCCGTAGGCTGATCGCCTCCATGCCACGCCGCATTGATGCAGTAATTCATGCCAGAGGAGCCCCGACCAAGTATTGAGTGCATATATATATATATGAACATACTTTTCAGTAGGCTGACATTTCTGTATTGAAAATCCTTTGTTTTACTGGTCTTATGTAATATTCTAATTTTCTGAGATACTGAATTTTGGGTTTTCATTAGCTGTAACCCATAATCATCCAAATTAAAAGAAGTAAACGCTTGAAATATTGAAATAAATGAACTTTTCCATGATATTCTAATTTATTGAGATGCACCTGTATGTGTTAACCTCTTCAATGTGTCCAGCAATCTGCCGCTGCCTCCTACTCTGACCTGCTTGTGGTTTGTTAGTGTTGCCTAACTGAGATTTGTTCTTAGTTCTTGCATAAGAACAAATCTCAGATAAGAAAACAAAACTAACCAGTTAGCTGTTACCCTTGTTGGGATTCACTATTGGTCAACAAGAGATGCATGTGTACTCAAATCCTGATCACATGGCCATTTGTTCACAAAGACAAAGAAGGGCCATTGAACTCAATCTCCCTGGGTCCTTCACCTTTTCACACCTAGGTGTGGAACCTGCCCCATGAACCCAACATTCTTACTCACTTGTTATTGTCTGATTTTTAAAAGTTTGACTCAAATTCAACATTATATGACAGTTCAGAG
The DNA here is from genome assembly GCA_026259375.1 of Verasper variegatus. Taxonomy (NCBI): domain Eukaryota; kingdom Metazoa; phylum Chordata; class Actinopteri; order Pleuronectiformes; family Pleuronectidae; genus Verasper; species Verasper variegatus. The sequence continues at coordinate 26,546,849 of CM048041.1, forward strand.
CACAACCTCACTTTGCCCATGGCCCTTCTCACTGTTGCCTGGCACTTGACCGCTCCTGTTCTGTCCCCTTAGCGTACAGCATGCTGTGATGGAAATCTGGAAATACAAGAGGCTGGAAACACCAAAGTTATCTACGTGTATTTTAATAGGGGCTTTCTGCAGAAAGGATCAACACAGAGAGTCACAAGGATCTCAGAGTGAAGATGCAGTACAGTCAAATGCAAGGATCTTATATAGGAGGACTGAGGGCTGTCTCTCTGAACCAATCCAGACTGGTTCTGTAGGCGCAGGTTGAGAGAGGAATCTAAACACAACCGACTGTGTTTCCTAAGGAGATAAGCAGACATACATTCCGTTCTTTGGAGGGTAAATAAGTGGCAAAAGGGTCTGACAGTTTTCAGGTCATACACAGTTCAGACCATAAAACAGCTCAGGTCATAAAAGTATTTAGACAGGGCTGCAAAAACTTACTTTCCAACTACAAAATAGTTTTCAACCACACTTAGTTAATTTTTCCAATACAATGCCCTTGCTGCTTGCATGCTCTCAAAGTCCAGTCTCTCTTGCAAAGTGACTGAGCCGTTTTGGGTCCCTCCATGCTGTATGAACTGTTTGATGTGATGCAACAGCTCATCAAAACACACTGTGGGCAGACTATTTACTCTTACATTGATTATTCTTTTTCTTTCAAAAACCACACACAGATTAGCTGTTTTTCTGATGGCTAGCAACTGCCCTTAATATTGGTCACTGTGTGCCTCATTACACATGAGGTCACTAGGACAGTTCCCCCTCTGCTCTTTTTCTCTCTTCTCACTTCGACAGTAGAAGTGTATCTGCTCTCTCTTACCTTTTCTCCATGAATAGTTAATCTCTTCTGTGTCCTAGCCAGAGAGACATTCCCTCTTTACAAGCTCTTCTGACCTCCATGCAGGCCTGCCTGAAGCATCCTGCTACAAGTTTCCCTCTAAGTTTCCGTCTAAGGCTCCCTCCAAGAGCGTGCCGAGGACTAAGTACTTCAACAATAGCGGCCACAACACAACAAAAACACGTGCCACAAACCAGAGTCAGCATTGAGCGGCTAATTCTTTCTGGTGAACAACCAACAATAGATCACTGGACTAACAAATACTTTTCCTCCTCCCTCAAGAACTGGTAACACAACTGGGCTTATCAAGCTCGGCTAAGCACAGGACTGTTAAATTTGATCAGTGTGATGTTTTATAAGACTGAGTTTTGTTGTGATACTTTGCCATAAAGGCTGTTGAAAGTTGATGTTTGTTATGTTATGCTTTACTCATAGACATGGCTTCAAATCAATATCATGATTATTTCAAACTTTTACAACCCCCCAATCCCCATAGGGCACATCACTCGGTGCATTACTTAGCACTGGTCAAAAAGCGATTATGCTCCTCTGCTCTTGTCTAATTACTCACACGTAAATGGTCTGTATTAACCTTCTGACCACTCAAAGCACTTTACAGTTGTCCTTTCACACCCACATTCATACAGTGCTCTGTCTGCAGGAGTGTTTGTATGTGTGTCTCCTCTTCCCCGTCGCACTTCACACAAACTGACTATCACATTTATTCAGTAGTTAATCGATGATGTCGGATCATGAATCCGGATCGCTCAGGTCACTTTAACCCTGGCTGTGTGCATCACGTTAAGTCTTGTGTTGTGTGAGCAAAATTGGTTTGGTTGGAGGTTAAGAAATTTTGGTTTTGATACTTTTTCGGTGGCCACAGCAGCCATTTTTAACCACACACAAACACACACACACACTCTCCCGTTCATAGTATGCATGCTATATAAAAGCACATTTTTAATTATGTTAAACTGCAACCTCATAAACTCTCGAGCAAATCAAACAAACACTAAGTTCCTGTACTGATCAGGTCCTATTAACTTGTGATACTATTAACTTAAGCTACAGACACTTCTCCATGCGTATGTAGCCAGGTAAATTGTTGGTGAATTTTTTCAATATAACCACATTGTTTGAATGGAAACAATGCTTTACCTTTTTGTTCAGTGTCTGCATAGACCACTTACTGTATATGTTAACAGTGAAACCAAAGCAGAATTTGTTTAATTATTGTAGGGGCGTTATTGAGCCATTTGGCCATGCCCATATGAAATTAACCATATAATGTCATCAGGGTCGGATTCTGATCATGTGCGAGGAATTATATTGAATAGTATCTGATTGTACGAGTTATTGTGTAGTGTGATGGCAATTTTCTTTAACAATACACAACGTCATACATTGTCTCTCGGTAAGTTTAATTCTACACCTGCAGGTGGACTCACCGCCAACCATCACCTAGCGTGACATGTAACAATGAGCAAAGAGCATAGGAAAATCAATACACTTATACAATCACAAGCCCCTCCCCGCGTGGAGCAAAAGGCCTTCGTCACTCCCTCGACTCAGGGTGGACAGACATCCATCTCTGTCCCAGCCCCCTGGAGTGACCTCTTATCTTAGTAGAAGAGGCAAAAGACCCCCGTCCTGTATACGTGAAAGAAATCCCTGCACCCCTCTATTCTGACACCTTGGGTGACCCCTGCAGAGTACCAATTGCCCAGTCTCACAGAAAGGGGGGAAGCAATAAACATCTGTGTTCTCTAATCAACACTTGTAGAGTGTAAGTTAACTCATAGGAACACATTTGTTCATACTTCTTACAAATACATATCTGTTCTTCTATTAAACATAACACAAATGCAGAATTTGCCATTACAGTAGTTAATCAATCAGTAAGTCGGTGGTTTGATCCCTATCTCCCCATTCCGTGTGCAATTGGTGAACCCCAAATTGCCCCTGATGGCTGTGTGTGAGTGACATGTGATGGAGATGTATGAATGTGAATAAGAGACGGCCCCAAAACGTGAATCTCACAACAGAAGAAATTGAAGGTGGAAGACACAAATTACACACATTTCTGTAGCGTGTTCTCCGGAGTGATGATGTTTAAAATTTTCTTTACCTGGGCTGCAATAACTGAGGTGCTGAATGCTGTGTCCTGCAGAATGTTTAGCACTAGAGCTGTGGACATTTCTCTTAGATGCATCGCAACGTGGATGTGGACTCTGCTGAAGAATTATAACACCGCTGCTCCAGGATCAGACGCACGTTAAAGGGCCGGTCTGTGTCTGAGTCTCTGTCGGAGTCTGTTTCCTCCTCACTCCCTCTGATCTGCGCACTTTACACTTTAACAATTGACACCATGACTGATCACAAGTTATTAGGACACGTACAGTACTGACATTTACTTTGTTTGTTTGATTAACTTTAGAGTTTGAGACACATGTTTAAACCGAGATATAGAGATGCTAAGGATGAAAGGGCATCAATTTCATAGTTTTTTTATGTATATTTTGTCAATGCATTAGTAAATAAAATTATTGCTGTCGATCTACTATCATTTCTTTTTTAGTGTGTGTCTGTAAAGCACGCTCCCCCCCCTTTGGAATGTTTACGACATGTAGCGGGGGTCAGAAAGATGGGTGCTGAGATATGCGTGTGTCTATGTGTGTGTTGGTGCCAAGTTAGAGAAAGAGTGTAGAGTGGATGCAAAGAAAGACTGTGAAGAGCATAACAAATTAACTTTCAAATAACTTGTAACCAAAATATCACAGCAGCACAAATCATAAACATCACAAGGAATCGAATAAACAGTCTTTGCTTAGCCTAGTATAATTATTAAGCCCAGTTGTGTTACCTGTCCATGGAAAGGGAAAAAAGGTTGCTGTGCTGTTCGAAGTTCTGGGAAGTCGTATTGCTGGGTTGCGTCTCCTGTCTTTGTGGTTCTGCTGTGCGGTGCAGCGGTTTTGCTGTTCGTTGTTTAGGCCAGACCTCATATCGTGGCCTGAAGGTTGGTAGAACTTGTATTAGGAGGAGGTTTCCTTGTTGAGGTGAGTGGAAAGCTGCACCTTTGAAGTGAATTGAATTGAAGAGGAGTTGGACAAGCCAGACTTCTCCCCTCGGAGGGATTCGTAGAAAGAGGAATCGAGGAAGAGCGGTGTGCTCCTCTTGGAGAGGTGCATGGAAAGAGGAATCGGAAAGAGGCTGGACACCCTTCTCCTCTCGAGGGTGGCGTAAAAAGAGAATGAAGAGAGGGAGACCTGGCCTTATATTGGCTTGGTGACCTCATAGGTCATGGGGCCCAGAGTGACCAATAGTAGTATAATTTTGTGTCCCCGGTCAGTTGTTGGTTTAGAACATGAGATTATTTTGGTCAGCTGATCAAGGGTGATCAGAGAGAAGCTGTCTAAATAATTGGTAGGATTCTCAGCCATTTCTGAGATTTCTGTTCTTGGTAGGGTATTCGTGACAATTGAGGGCAGGAGATGATTAGACTTTATTTCTAATCGTCATTTTATCATTAAAGAAGATCATAAAGAATGAAAAATTGGTTGGTGTACACACTGACTGAAACCAATTGAGTCTAGTACTGAAATAAATGCTACGCTAAGGCTATCTTTATTATTGTCAACATGAATATTAAAGTCACCAACAATAATAATTTTATCGGTCTGTAGGACTAGGTTTGATAAAAACTCAGGGAATTCCGTTAAAAATTCAGAATAAGCCCCAGGAGCACGGTAAACTACAGCAAATATGATTGGCTGGTGGTATTTGATGATAATAATCTTATGTTTAAAAGTCCACATTTAAAAGTCTTTGTTTCTTGAGTTGTTGCAGATTTTGTGTTAATTTGTATTAGATTTTTTTGTGGAATTCTCCCTCTGTTATTGTTTGATTTACATAATTTAATGTCAAATTGTAAAATCATGCCCCCTCTTCATGGCCTGGCTGTAAACAGTACTCCACTCGTCCCGTTATCCCGTCTCCAGTTCAGACCTCTGTGTCATCGGTGAACAAGACTTTCTCATCATCAGTAATTCCATAGTCAGACACATTAAACAAAAACAGCTGCTACAGTTTTGGACGAAATTCAACAGATCACCTCTCTTCTCTGTAAACATCCTCATGCCAGAATCGTCATCATCCACGTTGGCATGAACGACACCGCCCACCAAGAGTCCAAAATACTGAAGTATGATTTTAACTGTCTTTTTAATTAACTCAAGGACTGCAACAAATCCGTTTTTATCTCAATAAAATAAAAAATAATATGCTCTCATCCAGAACATCATGTACTCGCATTTGTAATGAGCATAGTGTCTCAAAGTTCTGAGCTCTATGTGATCACCAAAGCCTCCACCTGTCGGACTGTTATGATTCCAACGATCTGGTCAACCAAATTAACACAATCTGTCTGTCTTCACTAAATATTATTGCACCTGTGAAGGTTTGGTCTAAGTGCTCAGGAAAAAAACAGCCTTGGATAAATGAAAACATCTGAAATTGTAAAAGGGAGTGTAGGAGGGCAGAGCGCTGTTGGAAAAAATAAATTAATTTATATTACAATATCATGAAAGATTTACTGGGACAATATAAAACAATGATTAAGAAGGCGAGAACAATTTACTTTTCACAACTTATTTCCACTCACCAACATAATCCAAAAATTGTATTTAAAACTGTGGATCAGCTGTTCAACCCAACACCTCCATGTTCCCCAGCTGAAAGCGATGCTGATTGTTTTTATCATATTTCACTGATAAAGTTAAGTCAATAAGAGCCTCTATTACCCCCAGTGCCACCCACAATGATGTCCTTGACTACCACCAACAAGCCGTTTTTAACCAGTTCTACCCTATCACTCTCTCGGAACGTTTAAAACCAAATCACAATGGCTGCTTATGACGGCATGTGCTCAATCCTGGTACTTCTGGACCTCAGTGCAGCATTTGACACAGTGGACCACAGCATTCTTTTAAACAGACTGGATCACTGGGTGGGGATATCTGGCACAGCGCTGGAGTGGTTTGCTTCATACCTGTCTAACCGGACATTCTGTGTCTCTGTTAATAACTCTGTCTCATCATTTTTAACTCTTAAGTATGGTGTACCGCAGCTGATCAGTCTTGGGGCCTATTTTATTTTTATTGTACATGCTTCCCCTTGGGAACATAATTCATAGGCATGGTGTCTCATGAAAAATGTTATGCTGACAATACGCAGCTGTACTTGCCTGTAAGACACAAAGACCCGGGCATGCTGAGTTCACTCATTAACTGCCTCTATGACATAAAAAACTGGATGTCTCAGAATTTCTTTCAGCAGAACTTGAACAAAATAGAGATTCTTGTTATTGGGTCCAAGCACATGGCAAAACAAATCCTGCCATCTGCTGGTTCCCTATTGAACAATACAAATGGTTTTGTATTTATATATAGCGCTTATGTAGTCTTGATGACCACTCAAAGCTCTTTACAGTATAGTTTCACATTCACCCATTCACACACACATTCATACAGTGCATCTATTAGCAGCACTTTGTTGTTCTATGAGGCAATTCAGGGTTCAGCATCTTGCCCAAGGACACTTCAGCATGCAGATTGGGAAGACTGGGGATTTTCAGGTTGGAGGACGACCACTCTACCCCTCAGCCAAAGAATCTGGGAGTCTGGTTTGACAAATAGCCAAGTTTTGAGCAGCACACCACTAAGCTTGTGCAATCCTGTTTTTAATCACCTGAGAAATATTTCTAAAATACGATCCATGCTAACTTTTGAGGACACAGAGACGACTTTACATGCTTTTATCTCATCACGTTTAGATTATTGTACCTGCCTGAGTAAAAAATCTATTGACCGAACTCAGCTGCCAGGCTTTTAACTATGAACTAAGAAACATGATCACATCACCCCTGTTTTAGCATCTCTACACTGGCTCCCTGTATGTTTTAGAATTGATTTTGCCCTTCATGGCCTCGCTCCCTGCTTCATCGCTGATCTTTTAGAATCATACACACCAGTTTGCACGTTGAGATCCTCGGCTAGAGGTCTCTCGTCTGTTCCGGAGGCCCGGCTAAAAACTAAGGGGGACAGAGCATTTGCAGCCCGGGCCCCGAGGCTCTGGAACAACCTGCATGAAGAGATCAGGTCAGCTGACTCAGTGAACTCTTTTAAGTCACTTCTTAAAACACACTTTTATCGGAGAGCCTTTCCTTATTTTACCTGAGTCTTAACTTTCTTTATAACTGACTTCTTCATACCTTTTACTGAGAATCTTAGACGGCACTTGTATTTATACACAAATGTATATTACCTGTTTCTTCTAAACCTGATGTTTTATGACCTGTCTGTTTTTATGCTGCCTTTGTAAAGCACTTAAACACTGTAAACATATGTTTTGAAAAGTACTACATAAATAAAGATTTTTATATTATTATTGTTAATGTAATGAGAAAAGGTTCCGCATCCAACATGTTATTGCCCAAGTTTCCTGGCTTAATCCCCATATGGACATACATTTCTATGGAAAGCCAGTAGAAGTTTGGAGCTTGCAGGGAACAGACTGTTTATAAACAAGATTGAAGAGGTGGGTTTTCACACCAGGGAAACAGACTATATCTAGCTCTTCAACCCTTGTATGTATCTATGTATGTACATATGTACGTATGTAAAACAACCCTCATTGGAGTGCATTAAAATAAATGTTTTCACTGTTTCTATCTTTTTTTAAAATAACATTGACCATTGTTAATGGTATACAATGTAATTCATTATAGCATAATTAATTGCACACAACATCTATTCAAGCTACATTTATGATTCTATAATTATACTAAGCCTGATGTATTTATACAAGAGATTGCCTTAAAATGGAGTTAGTACCTTTTAGAAAAAAAGTTTACCCCCTGCACCATTGGTGAGTCAAACTAACCTGATTTGCATTTGTAAAGCTCACTTGTCATTTACATGTCATTTACATGTGAAAGCCTCCCCTTGTGCCCCATAGGGGCACAATCAATCACAATCAAGCCCCATCATATATCAAGGAGCTCATAACATCATATTGTCCAAATAGATCCCTTTGCTCCCAAAACCCATTCGGACGGACGCTCACTGTCTTGGGCAGAATATAGTTAGCATTTGGGTGTTTGAATAGAGCACCTAACCACACAATGTTTGTTTATCCGTGATGCAATTAACTGATAATGTACACCTAAAAAATGCTTACCTTACCTGCATACTTTCAACTTCGTTCCTTGCAAAAAAAACTAATATATAAATAAAAAAGAGCACAAATAAAAGGTTTCATAAGAGATTTGTCTGACATTAACAGTGCTGGGTTATTTAGACTGGAAATCAGATTCACAATGGAACAGGCTATTGGAATTTCGGTGTTGTAATTCAAGATATTTAGTTTTTGAATTCATGAAAATGTAATAATTATTTATAATAATTGGTTTTAAATTCTGGTAAAAAAAACGAACAAACCAACCAATGACACAGACGGAGAAGCAAGGCAATTGCTCTGCTTCAACTTCCATAAGTCTTACCTCCTCATACTATGGAATATATAAATTATACCATTATGAACAGTCTTTTTATTGGTCCATTAATTAACTGTACAACAGGTTACTCAGCAGTTGATGTCTCCCTACAGACGCTGGGTACTGCAGCAGATCCTCCATCAGTTCTCTGCTGTGGGCCATAGCAGGAAGCAGTCGCAGGGTGAAGCAGCACAGGCTGATAGTGAGAGGAGCCAGCAAGTTAGTGACCATCTGTCCAGGACTCTCCAGCAAGAGATAAAAGTGTGCTCTGATGCTGCCTGCCACTATTCCAGCAACTACAATGCCTGGTCCCACCGCATCTGGGTCCTACAGCACATGGCCAAGGGGAATGTCAAGGTAGGACAGAGAATAGGTGCTTTTATTTATATATTTTTAAGGATTAATTTAATGTAGTTTCATACTCATCAACACAGAAATTTGTGTTTTCTCATCAAACTCTCACCTAACAAACTTCAAACTTAGAATTGAACCCATTACTCCCTTTAGGACAGAGGTCTTCAACCGGGGATCCGCGACCCCTAGGGGGTCCGCAGAGGTACTGCAGGGGGGTTGCGAATATTTTGGTTGATTAGACAATTTTTTATATTTTTTTAATTAAAAAAAATGTTTTAAATGTCTTTAAATACACATTAACATGAATCCAACATATTGTAGCGAACGGTTAAATGGAGGCAGAAGACGTTATCTTTCAGTCAGCAATGCACACATTCAGCGACACACAATAATAAAAATATGAATATATGAACCTGTGTATTATTTGAATAGCTTAGTATTGAATGCACAATAACAGGGTAGCTATGTTTATACATGGCACTAGGCCCATTTTAATATAAAACACAATTTTATACAATATATATAGTAGGGGGTCCCTGCTCCATCTCTCCATCAGTTTGGGGGTCCTTGGCCTGAAAAACGTTGAAGACCCCTGCTTTAGGACATTTTTAGTAACAATGCCATGTACCAACAGGCACATTTTGAATGTGTAAAAAAACATAATAGCTAATTTTACATTTGATTATTTTAATTTATAAATCAATGTCAAACATGTCCAACTCTGACATGGCATTTTGTTAATCATTAAACAAATATAGCACTTGATAGTCTTGATGACCACTCAAAGCACTTTACAGCCATTCACTCATTCACACACACATTCAGTTTTTATATTGCCACCACTTTATTTTTCTATGAGGGGCAATTCAGGGTACAGCATCTTGCCCAAGGACACTTCGGCATGCAGATGAGGAAGACTTGGAATCTAACTATTGACCTTCTGGTTGAGGACAACTGCTCTACCACTCAGCCACCAAACAAGCACAAACGTTTTTTGTGATTGCCTACGAAAGTTATTTTGCCCCCTGAATGTCTAATGGGTCTAATGTACCCCCCCAAGGTTACAATTGGAATCAGCTGTGGGTCTAAATGACCCCACAGAGAAACACACCAGCCTCTCTGGGGGTCTAAATGACCCCCCAGGAGAATCGAGAATGACAATCCATTGGTCTCAATGACCCCAGGAGATATGGATAATGACAATCCTTGGGTCACCTAACCCTAACCCTGGCCGGCCAGGGCTCGCGGATGATCACACACGCACGCACACACACATGCACACACACAGACACACACACACTCTGGGTCAATCCGACCCAGGAACAACACAAGAGTTAATACGGCCTAGATAACTCTGATATACGCTCAAACAGAGTAGGTTGCCATCTGTTACTAGACACTTCCCGAAAATGACCGCAGTTCAGTAATGTCACCATGAGCGAGCAGTTGTGCCTCCCTGACATTGAGTTACTTTCCGTTACTAAGGCCGTTTTATCTCCTGAGGGAATTCCCCCAAATAGCTGTTATTGTTGTTTACATTTACCCTAAGGCTGACAACAAAACAGCGGCCGACACTACTTTTAAAGTGACACAGAGATTGCAGTCCATCAACCCTGATGCCCAAACTTTATATTTGGTGATTTTAATTGCTGCAATCTCAAGAAATGTTTGAACAGCTTTATCAATATGTCACTTGCCCAACACATCATAAGATTTATGTCATGGCTCAATTTGGGGGTTTACATGTCTAAGGTCAGGCCTGCACTGGTTTCCTTAGATCATAACTCTGTACACCTCCTGCCTGTGTACCGACCTGTGTTGAGGAGAGAGCAAACTATCAACAAGGATGTCAAGGTCGGGACTAAGGACAGTTCTCTTGCTCTCCAGGGGTGTTTTGATTGTGCGGACTACTCTGTGTTTTTTTTGACTGACAGGTCACAGTGTGTGAGAGGTAATGGTTGCTCTCCAACAAGCTCCACTCATCCACCGGTTTCGCTCAAGGTTGTTGTCTCTTGCCCCCTGCTCTTTATCATGTACATTAACGAAAATAGCAGTATTCATAAAAACAGACACATCTTAAAGTTGGCTGATGATTCAAGGAATGTTAGTCTTCTGGAGGGGAAGGGAGCAGGATCATTGGCCAGTGCTGGATGATTTTGTGTAATGAGTCTTACCTCCACTTGAAGACATGGTTATTGTTTTCAGTAAGTCATCGCCAAGCTCCTTGCTGACTGTCATAAAAGAAATTGCTTTATACCTTATTGAGAGCTACAATATATTCTTAACTCTTTTCATGTCTCTTCTGAGATGATGACTCTCTTCTACAGAAGTTTTATTGAATCTGCTCAGTATTGTTGCTTGGTTTGGAAGCTTCAATCTGGCAAATATAACGAGACTAGGGACCCTTGTTAAAATCGCCAGTAAGATCACACAGAGCAGTCAGGCCATGCTCTTTGTCATTTATAACAGGCAGGTCCTTCGGAGGGAAAATGCTAATTTGGACTGTTGGGATCAACCACTCAAGAGGGAGTTCAAACTTTTGCCCTCATGGCGCTGATAAAAGACTTCATGTCTCTTTTATCACAAGTGCTATTAATATGCTTAAAGCGATTAACAGAATAGCCCAAAAAATTGGGCTATTCTGTTTTGCATATTTGTAAGTGGTAGGAGTTTTCCATTTTCCTGTACTTGGTGTTGTTGATGTTGACTCTCTGTTTTTGTCTCTACTAACTTAAATTTCAACTTCCAATTTTCCTTTTTATCGTTAACTGTTGTTTTGTGCATTTTAAAGAAAAAAGTAGTGCTATGAATGACTCCCGGCAGACAATCAGTGATTCTTCTGTCCCTCATATGTGTGTTCAGTTTAACTGTGTGACAGCACCACCTTGCGGTAGTTTAGGTACATAACCATATCCAGGTAACCTGTTTTCAATCAATCAATCAAATTTTATTTGTATAGCCCATATTCACAAATCACAATTTGTCTCATAGGGCTTTAACAAGGTGTGACATCCTCTGCCCTTAGCCCTCAACAAGAGTAAGGAAAAACAAACAAACAAAAAGGGTAAAAAGAACCTCAGTGAGAGCCACATGTGAGGGATCCCTCTCCCAGGATGGACAGAAGTGCAATAGATGCCACGTGTAAAGGAGAACATCGGAAAGATAAGGTTATTTGCAGCATTGATTAGAATAAACACATTGTAGTATAATGGAAGGTCAATGAATTGATGGATTATTGTCAGTAATGGTCGAGTATCTGAGTACACATTTTGTAAATCAAGCAGTCTTGTTGTAATCATAGACCATGGTCAGCAGCCACCACAATCATGATCCACCATCAAGATCGGATTCCTCTATAGTCCACAGTCATTGTCCACTGCCGCCATCAGGATCCACCATCAGTTGCCACCTCGATCGTGGTCCACCACCATTATCAGATGCCAACACGATACAGGATCCGCCATTATTATCACAATCAGCCAGCACGATACAGAATCCGCCATACTGGATCCACCATTACGATCTCTGATACGCAATCCACAGATCCTAATCCATGATGTGGCCACAGCTGCGGCCCTGGATCTGCGGACAATAAGGCAAAGGGACTCAGGGGAAGAAGTCAAGTCAGTAACATGTGTTGATGAGACATGAATTACTTTGATGTGATAACGATTGAGAAGAGGAATGAGAAGCTGGAAAGAGAAGCTCCGTGTGTCATGTGACCCCTGACATTCTATACCTATAGCAGCATAACTAAGAGCAGGTCCAAGACAAGCCTGGACCAGCTCCAACTATAAGCTTTATCGTAAAGGAAGGTTTTAAGCCTACTCTTAAATGTACAGATGGTGTCTGCCTCCCGAACTGAAAGTGGGAGATGATTCCACAGGAGAGGATCTTGATAGCTGAAAGCTCTGGCTCCTACTCGACTTTTAGAGACTTTAGGGACGACAAGTAAGCCTGAATTCTGGGAGCGCAGTTTTGCTACCTTTGTAAGGGTTGAGGTGTAAATCCCCCCGGAAGTAGTTCATGGTTAGTTTTATTTGTGTCAGCTCTATGTATAAGCTGTGCTTATACTTCTTGCATGCTAACGCATCGTCTGTAAGTATTGTTGCAGACTAATTGTGTCCTTATAACTATCAATCAATCAAATAACTAGTGGGTTATCTTGCCATATGTTTATGCTGGATTAAGTTTAGTACGGCAGTATTGCAGAGCGGCTATGCTAATCTAACGTTTATCGCTGTGTCTTCTGAGATATGAGCCACCGTGTGTTTATTATTTAAATCGCTCTGTGAGCCAGATTGTAATTTGCCAGTTCTGTATTGTTTTTACGCTTTCACCAACTCATTAAACTTCATGAAAGTTGACATCCTCGTCGCAGAGTTTTTATGAAAGTGTTAAGCTGGTTGGATAGTGTGATGGAAATTTAGCCTGGTGAGACTTCTGAAATAAAGAGATTTGAGAATAGTAGTCTTTTAAGTATACTTTATTCCTTGCAAGGAAGGTCAGACAATCATACAGCATGCGAAGAGAATTCTGCAGAGGGAATGAAAAAGAAACAGTTGCAGTTGTGTGCTTTTTATGCAGATGCAATGAGGAGATGTGTGTGTGTGAAGAGTTGAACTGTGTGTGTGTGTGAGGACTGTGTGTGAACTGAGTGAATAGTAAAATCCCAGGAGATGTTACACAAGCAGAAATAATATGCATAAGCAGAGATAATATATAGTGTGGCATAATGGTAACATTTCCATTACAATAAGTGGCTAACAAAGGGTATGTGGTCAGCCTTCATGCCAGCTTATCTCTTTATCTGATATTGATATCACCTGAAATTGACCATAATGGAAGAAATGGACAACACAAGTAATGTGAGTGAAGATGCAGGCTCTGTGTGTTCACATGTGTCTCGCACATCATCCAGCTCAAAGGCTAATTTAGCGGTTGCCATGGCGAGAGTAAAAGCTGAAGCAGCACAAGCTAGAGCAGCACACTCCAAGAGGGAACTCAAGCTAAAAGTCGAGCATGCACACATTCAAGCTACTCTGGATGCATTAAAGGAGGAAAAAGAAAAGGATGCTGCTATAGCTGAGTCAAACATGTTGCAGGCTGGTTTACTAGAGCTTGACATTGAAGCGTCCAGCAGAGGCTCCGGTGCAGTGTCTCAGGATATCAAATACCAGTGCACCGCTGCTTATGTGGAATTGCAACTCAGCACAAGGACAGGTGAATTACCCAATAAAATAAGTCACATTGTTGCCCCGACAACCCCTCATCTAAGTGAACCGCAGATAATCATTAAAGTAGATGAACTTGGGAGTAATCTTTGATCCTGATTCGTACTTAAAACTATTTTTTAGGACCGCCTTCTTCCACTTGCGGAATATCTCAAAAATCAGACATGTCCTTTCCCAAAAAGATGCAGAAAAACGAGTCCACACCTTTGTTACATCCAGACTTGATTATTGTAATTCCTTATTATCAGGCTCCAGCAGTAAGTCGTTAAAGACTCTGCAGCTTGTCTAAAATGCTGCAGCACGTGTCCTGACAAGAACCAAGAAAAAGACCACATTTCTCCAGTATTAGCTTCACTACACTGGCTTCCAGTTAAATCTAGAATAGAATTTAAAATTATCCTCCTCACCTTCAAGGCCCTTAATAATTTGGAACCATTATACCTTAAAGAGTTGATAGTACCATATCAACCCACTAGAGCACTGCGTTCCCAGAATTCAGGCTTGAAATCTCTAAAAGTAGAGTAGGAGCCAGAGCTTTCAGCTATCAAGCTCCTCTCCTATGGAATCATCTCCCACTTTCAGTTCGGGAGGCAGACACCATCTGTACATTTAAGAGTAGGCTTAAAACCTTCCTTTACGATAAAGCTTATAGTTAGAGCCGGTCCAGGCTTGTCTTAGACATGCTCTTAGTTATGCTGCTAAAGGTCCAAAGCCGCGGCCACATCGTGGATTATGATCTGTGGATCGCGTATCAGAGATCGTAATGGTGGATCCAGTATGGCGGATTCTGTATCGTGCTGGCTGATTGTGGCAATAATGGCATATTCTGTACCGTGTTGGCATCTGATAATGGTGGTGGACCACGATCGAGGTGGCAGCTGATGTTGGATCCTAATGGCGGCAGTGGACAATGACTGTGGACTATAGAGGAATCCGATCTTGATGGTTGATCATCTTGCTGGCTGCTGACCATAGACTATGATTGCAGCAGGACTGTTTGATACATAGTATTTCTCCTCGGATCCTCGACCGTTACTGACAATAATCTATCAATTCACTGACCTCCAGTTATGCTTCAAAATGTTTATTCTTATCAATGCTGCAAATACCCTTATCTTTCTGATGTTCTCCATTACACATGGCATCCATTGCACTTCTCTCCGTCCTGGGAGAGGGATCCCTCACACGTGGCTCTCTCTGAGGTTTCTACGTTCTTTTTACCCTGTTAAAAGTTTTTTTTGTTTTGTTTTTCCTTACTTTTGTTGAGGGTTAAGGGCAGAGGATGTCCCACCTTGTTAAAGCCCTATGAGACGAATTGAGATTTGTGATTATGGGATTGATAATATATATTCTGGTATAATGGTATAATTTTCCATTACACAGTCTGCTCCAGGCAGGCCTGCTTGGAGATTGGTAGAGCTTGGGTAGGTAGAGGTCTCCCTGGCAGGGTCAGCAGAGAAGCCACACCTCTCCTCCAGGAGAAGTGAGTAGAAAGAGTAAGAATTGAGGGGGAACTGGCCTTTTATTTGCCTTATGGGCATATGGTGACAAATAGTTGTTGAAAGTTGTGTCCAGGGGCAGGTTTAACACCTAGGTACGAAGATGAAGCATCCTTGAGGGACTGAGTACTGGAAGCTCTCCTTTGTCTCCAGGACAAAGAAACGTGGTTGCAGGATTTGGCTACACATGTAGACCCAACTATTTTTCACAAATAGTAGGTCCCAACAACTAGGTGGAAAGAGTAACTCCAAGATATACAGGAACTCCAGATCCCACGCCCTTATGCATCTTTTTCTACTGCAGGTGCAAAAACAAAAGAACTCTGTCTCTTCACAGATGCGTCAGTGAAAGCAATTGCAGCTGTGGCCTACATTAAGGTGACTAGCCTTGCATGACAAACTGAGGTCGGCTTTGTCTTTGGAAAAACAAAGTTGGCTCCCCAGCCTGGACTTACAATGCCAAGACTCGAACTGTGTGCGGCTGTACTCGCAGTGGAGATCGCCAAGCTGATAGTCGCTGAAATGTAGCATTCGACAACAACACATACTACACGGATAGCAAGGTCATGCTAGGATACATACACAATAAGTCTAGGAGATTTTATGTCTTTGTACACGGGCGGCTGTGGCTGAGGGGTCGTCCTCCAACCCATCTGCATGCCGAAGTGTCCTTGGGCAAGATGCTGAACCCTGAATTCCCCCCCATAGAACAACAAAGTGCTGCTAATAGATGCACTGTATGAATGTGTGTGTGAGTGGGTGAATGTAAAACTGTACTGTAAAGCGCTTTGAGTGGTCATCAAGACTAGAAAAGCGCTATATAAATACAAAACCATTTACCATTTACAATAGGATCCAACGCATCCATCTGTCACCATGTCCTAAACATACCTGGACCGGAGGATGGACCAGACCTGGACCTGTTCAAGTCCAAGAGGACTCTCCCTATACCCGCTGTCTAAGTGCCCCTTAGCAAGGCACCTTACTCCCCCAATATCTGCTCCCCGGGGTCGCCATGGCTGCCCACTGCTCCGTGTGTTCACTGTGTGTGTTGTGTCCTGTGTGCTGTGTTCACACGGATGGGTCAAAAGCAGAGGAAAAATTCCCCCGATTGCATGTAGTGTATGTGCATGTGTGTGGGACCAATAAAGGAATTTGAATCTTAATGTCCTGGCCAATGGAAGTACATCCATACAGACCTGAATCCAGCGGACGTTGGATCAAGGTCTTTGCCACCAGCTGCGACCTTTCTTAAGAATGTGTCCTCAAACCCACCTAAGTCTGAGAAGACTTAAGACCTTATCGACCCTGCCTTCGACTCTGAGGTATGACCTGAGGTGACGAGTCTGACACACATTACCAAACACCTGGTGCACCCTCAACTCTTTATACGATTTTCAAAGTATAACATTCTTCTCACAGCAATGGCACACACATGATCAACAAAGCTCGCTCGTTCTCTCACTCTGTCAACAACAAGTGTCATGGGTGGCACACCTGTCACCCAACAGAGGAAGAATTTACGAAAGCCAAGGTGTGCATTGTGAGGCGCATCCAGAACAAGTGTTATGCAGAGGAGCTCAAATGGGTAACCTCAGGATTCACCATCCCTCCCTCAAGCAGCCTGTGGAAGTTTCATCCTGTTGTGGGTAACGACAGACTTCTGAGAGTAGTAGTTTGCATAGGTCACTCAGAAAAAATCATGTCTGACGCATGAAGTCCTTTCGCACTCATGGCTGAGGTGGCCGCAATAATGAACGCAAGACCTCTCATCCCAGTATCATCGGATCCAGAATCACCTCTCATCCTCTACCCCAGCAATGCTCCTGATAACTGGAGGTCAGTGAATTGATAGATTATTGTCAGTAACGGTTGAGGATCCGAGGAGAAATACTATGTATCAAGCAGTCTTGCTGTAATCATAGTCTATGGTCAGCAGCCAGCAAGATCATGATCCACCATCAAGATCGGATGCCACTATAGTCCACAGTCATTGTTCACTGTCGCCATTAGGATCCATCATCAGCTGCCACCTTTTCTCGTGGTCCACCACCATTTTCCGATGCCAAAACGATAAAGGATCCGACTTTATTATCACGATCAGCCAGCACAATACAGAATCCGCCATACTGGATCCCCCATTACGATCTCTGATACGCGATCCACAGATCCTAATCCATGATGTGGCCACAGCTGCGGCCCTGGATCTGCGGACAATAAGGCAAAGGGACTCCGGGGAAGAAGTCAAGTCAGTAACATGTATTGATGAGACATGAATTACTTTGATGTGATAATGATTGAGAAGAGGAATGAGAAGCTGGAAAGAGAAGCTCCGTGTGTCATGTGTCCCCCGACCTTCTATACCTATAGCAGCATAACTAAGAGCAGGTCCAAAACAAGCCTGTACCAGCTCTAACTATAAGATTTTTCAAAAATGAATGTTTTAAGCCTACTCTTAAACGTACAGGTGGTGTCTGCCTCCCGAATTGAAAGTGGGAGATGATTCCATAGGAGAGGAGCTTGATAGCTGAAAGCTCTGGCTCCTACTCTATTTTTAGAGACTTTAGGGACGACAAGTAAGCCTGAATTCTGGGAGCGCAGTGCTCTAGTGGGTTGATAAGGTACCATCAGCTCTTTCAGGTATAATGGTGCCATATTATTAAGGGCCTAAGAGGAGGAGAATTTTAAATTCTATTTTAGATTTAACCGGAAGCCAGTGTGGCGAAGCTAATACAGGAGAAATGTGGTCTCTTTTCTTGGTTCTTGTCAGGACACGTACTGCGGCATTTTGGACAAGCTGCAGGGTCTTTAACGACTTACTGCTGGAGCCTGATAATAATGAATCTTTGGTGCGCACAGATGACTCATCCTTAATTTGCACGAATTGGGAGCGATCAGAGAATTAGGATTTAAACCAGTTTAGGGCAGTTCCTTTAATGCTAATTAACTGTTCTAGTCTCTGTAGTAAAATGTTATGGTCAATTGTGTCGAATGCTGCACTAAGATCTAACAGAACAAGGACAGACACAAATCCCTGATCTGAAGCTATTAGAAGGTCATTAGTGACTTTTGCCAAGGTTGTCTCTGTGCTATGATTGGCTCTAAACCCCGACTGAAAGTCTTCATATATATTATTTTCCTGGAGAAACTCACACAGCTGATTGGCTACAACTTTTTCTAGGATTTTAGACAGGAAGGGGAGGTTAGATATTGGTCTGTAATATGCTAAAACCTCTGGGTCTAGGGTGGGTTTTTTGAGAAGGGGTTTGATTACAGTTATTTTAAAAGACTGTGGTACATATCCTGATGATAATGATTTATTGTGTTCAGTAACGTCAATTAGGGGCAGAATTTCTTTAAGTAATTTTGTAGGAATGGGATCTAAGATACAAGTTGTTGGTTTAGAACATGAGATTAGTTTGGTCAGCTGATCAAGGGTGATCAGAGAGAAGCTGTCTAAATAATTGGTAGGATTCTTAGCCGTTTCTGAGATTTCTGTTCTTGGTAGGGTATTAGTGCCAATTGAGGGCAGGAGATATTTGATTTGATATCTAATAGTTAGAATTTTATCATTAAAGAAGGTCATAAAGATATTGCTATTTAGGGATCGAGGAATACTGGGTTTCGGTGGAGGTGTGACTCTCTGTCAGCCTGGCTACAGTGCTGAAAAGAAACCTGGGGTTATTTTTATTCTCTTCTATTAGTTTCGAATAGTAGGCAGCTCTTGCTTTGTGGAGGGCCTTCTTATATGCTTTAACACTACTCTTCCAGTCTTGGAGATATTCAACACGGTTGCTGGAGCGCCACTTCCTTTCTAATTTTCTTGATACTTTTTTTAACTCATGTGTCTTGGAATTATACCACGGAGCTAATTTATTATGTTTATTATTTATTATTATGTTTCTTTTTTAGAGGCGTTATTGAGTCTAATGTTAATCGTAATGAGTCTACAGAGCTATCGACGAGATGGTCAATCTGAGTGGAGCTAAGGTTTTTAATGAATTTGTTGTTTATATTGACGGATAATATGGGTTTAAATGTAACTGGAATTATTTCCTTAAATTTTGCTACAGCACTATCAGGTAAACATCTAGAAAATGAGTTTATTATTAGTGGCATATATTCTGGTAGTGAAAAATCGAAGGTTATTAAATTATGGTCTGATAGAATTGGATTGCGCGGAAGTACTGTAAGATGTTTAATTTTGTCACCGTATGATAATATAAGGTCATGTGTGTGGTTACAACAATGAGTAGGTTGGTGTACACACTGACTGAAACCAATTGAGTCTAATATCGAAATAAATGCTACGCTAAGGCTATCTTTATTATTGTCAACATGAATATTAAAGTCACCAACAATAATAATTTTATCGGTCTTTAGGACTAGGTTTGATAAAAACTCAGGGAATTCCGTAAAAAATTCAGTACAAGCCCCAGGAGCACGGTAAACTACAGCAAATATGATTGGCTGTTGGTGTTTCTTAGATTGGCGTGGACGACTAAGAACAAGACTTTCAAATGAGTTGTAGCTTAGCTTAGGTTTAGGATTAATTGATAGACTGGAGTTAAAAATAGCAGCAACCCCACCTCCTCGACCAAAGTTTCTGGGAACGTGTGAATTTACATGACTGGGGGGAGTAGATTCATTTAGGCTGACATATTCATCAGGATGCAGCCAGGTCTCAGTGAGGGACAATAAATCAATGTTGTGATCTGAGACTAGTTCATTAACTAAAATGATGATAATGATCTTATGTTTAAAAGACCACATTTAAAAGTCTTTGTTTGTTGAGTTGTTGCAGAGGTTGTGTTAATTTGTATTCGATTTCATTGTGGAATTCTCCCTCTGTTATTGTTTGATTTAAATAATTTAATGGGACGGTGGACAGACACAATCTCTATAGGTTGGTGGTTGTGTGACTGATCCAGCGGGAGTGCAGAGAAGTGTTTAGCACTGCAGCTCTGCATCCTGGTCCCCACTCTGGGTTGTCATTTAATAGACTGGGTAATATTCCTTGATAAGAGAGATGCCGCATCCCAAGTGGGATGAACGCTGTCTCTCCAACAAGACCAGGCTTCCTCCAAAAAGTTTGCCAATTATCTACAAAGCTCACATCATTTACAGGACACCACCTCGACAGCCAGCGGTTAAAAGACAACATGCGGCTAAACATGTCATCACCTGTTGTGTTAGGGAGAGGGCCACAGAAAATTACTGTATCCGATATCATCGTTTTTGCAAAAGCACACACCGATTTTGCCATCTGTGTATTGTTTATACAGTTTCACCAACTTATTAAACTTCATGAAAATGGACAATCCTCATCACATAGTTTTTATGAAAGTGTTAAACTGGTTGGATAGCTAGCGTCATCGGCTAGCGAGACCTTCACAGTGATTTTGTTAGATTATCATTCCTTTAGCTCTGGTTTTTATTCACAAATTTTAAAATCGGTGCTTTTTATATTTAATATGACATCATCTGTACTCAATTTAAAAATAAATTGCTCAAGCCTAAAATGGGCATTAGTCGTTTTTAATATGCAATCCTGTTTATTAATCAATCCAATTCTCTCATCCAAATTCCTTAACTTGTGTTAAATCCTTTGGTATGCTGTTGAGTTACACTACTGAAGATTTCCAAGTCATATTGCTGTCCTAGAACCTAATCAACCTATTATATTTTGCATAATTTGATCAACAAAAACTCATGGTAAAAATAACAACAAACCAATCTTCTAAATATGTTCTATTTCGTTCATTAATTAGTAGTCATTTCTTAAAGATACCTGTGCTTACTGGCATGTTTCTGGACAGGTTTTCCATGATGAGCTGTCCTCTATGCGTCTTTGGGTGTCCATGCATGTGTCTGACCACAGTGGGTTCCACTACCGCCAGTTCCTGCTCAAGGAGCTGATAACTGAGCTCTACCAGACACCACCTTCCACCACCACTACCTGTTCATCGCAGCACCAGTCCACCACAGTCCCCAGCATCAGTTTCCACCATCAAAGCCATAACCAAGCTAACAGGGAGCTGTCAGAAGCTGAGGCAGGTGGTGAAGAGGAGAGGCAGCTCAGCTTCACCACAATCTTTCAGCTCTTCCACCAAGAAATGGAGCTGTGCTCAGACCTGATACAGGCCTTCCCTGGACACGAGACACTCTGGAGTCACAGGTGAGGCTACAGAGGTGAACATAACACAATTAATGTTTACATTTTGTAGTGACCTATTATGAGACTAGTTTGCAAATTGTACAAGTCATAAATATGTGAAACTGAAGCATAGTTTTGCTGAGCAATTGAATTTAAATGAAAGTTTGCTTGAATGTTGATTTTAGGTTATGTGCAGATCATGAAAAAGAAAGTTTTTTTTGTTTGTTTTTCTTCTTTGTTGTGGTATGTAACTAATGTTATACCGTGGTACAGGCTTTTAGTAAAGATTTAAGATCTGAAATCAATCAATCAATCAATCAATCAAATTTTATTTGTATAGCCCATATTCACAAATCACAATTTCATGTCTCATAGGGATTTAACAAGGTGTGACATCCTCTGCCCTTAACCCTCAACAAGAGTAAGGAAAACTACAGAAAAAACCTTTAACAGGGTAAAAAGAACGTAGAAACCTCAGAGAGAGCCACATGTGAGGGATCCCTCTCACAGGACGGACAGAAGTGCAATAAGTGCCACGTGTAAAGGAGAACATCAGAAAGATAAGGGTATTTGCAGCATTGATTCGTATAAACACTTTGTAGCATAACTGAAGGTCAATGAATTGATGGATTATTGTCAGTAATGGTAAAGTATCTGAGTAGAAATATTGTATATCAAGCAGTCTTGTTGTAATCATATTCCATGGTCAACAGCCACCACGTACATGATCCACCATCACGATCGGATGCCACCATAGTCCACAATCATTATCCACTGCGGCCATCAGGATCCACCATCAGCTGCCAACTCGGTCGTGGTCCACCACCACTGTTAGATGCCAACACGATAAAGGATCAGCCATTATTATCACGATCAGCCAGCTAGATACAGGATCCGCCATTACAATCACGATCTCTGATACGCGATCCACCATCATAATCCACGATGTGGCCGCATCCACGGCCCTGGATCTGTGGAAGATAAGGCAAAGGAACTCTGGGGAAGAAGTCAAGTCAGTAACATGTATTGATGAGATATTCATTTCTTTGATGTGATAAGGAGGGAGAAGAGGAAGGAGAAGCTGGGAAGAGAAGCTCTGTGTGTCATGTAACCCCCGACATTCTAGACCTATAGCAGCATAACTAAGAGCAGGTCCAAGACAAGCCTGGACTGGCTCTAACTATAAGCTTTATCATAAAGGAAGTTTTTAAGCCTACTCTTAAATGTACAGATGGTGTCTGCCTCCCGAACTGAAAGTGGGAGATGATTCCACAGGAGAGGAGCTTGATAGCTGAAAGCTTGGGCTCCTACTCTACTTTTAGAGACTTTAGGGATGACAAGTAAGCCTGAATTCTGGGAGCGCAGTGCTCTAGTGGGTTGATATGGTACTATCAGCTCTTTCAGGTATAATGGTGCCATATTGTTAAGGGCCTTGAAGGAGAATTTTACATTCTATTCTAGATTTAACCAGAAGCCAGTGTGAAACTAATACAGGAGAAATGTGGTCTTTTTTCCTGGATCTTGTCAGGACACGTGCTGCAGTATTTTGGACAAGCTACAGAGTCTTTAACGACTGCTGGAGCCTGTTAATAAGGAATTACAATAATAAAGTCTGGATGTAACAAAGGCATGGACTAGTTTTTCTGCATCTTTTTGAGAAATTACATTTTTGAGATGTTATGCAAGTGAAAGAAGGCGGCCCTAGAAATTTGTTTTAAGTGAGAATTAAAGGATAAATCGGGATCGATGATCACTCCCAAGTTCCTGACTGTTTCATTGGAAGCAAGGGCAATGTCGTCTAGCGGTGTTTTGAAATGACTTTTATTTAGATTTAAACAGGTTCAAATACAAATTTGAAAAAAATAAGGTTTGTTTTGGAAAGGTTATAAATGGACATTGCTCTGTTACCAAAGCAAAATACCTGAAAACATCTTCCACCAAAGGAAGTATCCGAAACTTCATACTTCTTCTGTCTGATTGTGATCAAGAAATTAAATTAAGATGTTTGAACTTCTTGTCTGAAATACAACCTGGGTCATTCCATGTCAAATTAATCACACTTACTATGATTTTCCACCTTACTAGAACAGATGTGTTTTCCCATATTTTTTTATTCTATCAAGTCTTAAATCTTAAACGGAAGAAACTGCTTGGTCTATATATGTAGGTCATTCCACGTCAAATTATCAAATTTGCTTTGAGCCTACACCTTACCAGAACAGGTGTGCCGACCCAACCACCTGGACACGCAGCTAGGAACCCACAAAAGGGACAGCAGGGGCATACCATTAAGGGTTGAAACTAAATTAATGGTTTTACTTTGAATGGGTGTTTATTTCGGGCTTTTGGGGGCTTTTTGTGGTGTTCTTACCTGGCTCGGACAACCCGCAGATTGCTTTGTGGGAGTATGTCCACTGCGGAAGAACTCACAATTCATCCCTGTTCTCTTTGCCCTTTAAATGGAGGGAGGTACTTTCCTACGATTCACAAGGTCAGGTTAGGGAAACAGTCTACTATACCAATTTTGCTTGGATATTAAAGAAATTATCAGAGAACTAAAGCTATAAACTGTGAAAGGAAACATCTAACTTGGTGCATTATTAAAAATATTAAGATAGGCCTAACTCCAGCATGATACAAACCAACCTTCTGATTATTGAGCAGCTGCGGACCAGAGAGAAACTCTGTATTTACGCTGTTTCTTCCAATCGTCTTCAAGAAAGTAACTTACTGGCTTCACATGCACGAGCTGCTCCTGCTCCTTGTATCTGACTGTGTGTCACTGTGCGAGTAAGTGGGGGCGGGTCCCCGGGGCAGGCGTGTGTGTGTGTGTGTGTGTGTGGACTCCACCTAGCCCCACACACACAATGTTTCACTCACTCCAGGCATTTCAAGTGAGATCCTATACGATGATGATTTTAACAAAAAACGGGGGGGAAATCTGCCTAGTGCAACTTAAAAAATGTTGTTACACTGTCTCCATAAATAGTGGCAAAATGCGAATAAATGGTCGCAGTCTGGAGCACTGACATATATTCTATAACGTGGCTATGTATTTTGTTATATATTGTGGAAGTAGAAAAAGTGAGAGAGAAAATACATCAATCAAAATTAACAGAAAGGGAAATAATAAGTAGGGTAGTGATGATCTCTGTAAATGATTAGTTTGTTGCAAGAGGAATCAGCATGAGAGATATTGTAAGAATGGAGACCAAGTGTTTTCATAGGATGTGATGTTTTTATGCGAGGCTGTACTGTTTTTCTAGGTTTGAATTGTCTATATATGATGCAATATGATCTTTCTGGCAATGGTTAATGATATTGATAGGATGTTTGTGATATGATGGCCAATGTATTACTTTGATTGAAGCCATGCAGTAGAGTTTGTGTGTTGTAATGTGGGTTCTATGGACTTTATTCAGAATTATTGGGTTTTGGAATTGCATGTCATAGAGAATGTGTTACTGCATATATTTTGCCAATTTAAATCAGTAGGGAGGTTGTTTATATCAGAGGGCAGAGGATGTCACACCATGTTAAAGCCCTATGAGACAAATTGTGATTTGTGAATATGGGCTATACAAATAAAATTTGATTGATTGATTGATATCTGTGGTCAATTTGTCTGTGGGGATTGAGAGTGTACTGCCGTTAGATACCAGCAGTTTGTATATTTGAGATAAGAAGAGGGGAGAGCTGTGACTGTTGTAGTGTCTGAGGTCGATGTTTTTCTTTATGATGTCTCTTAGCTTAGTTTCTGCTTTTTTTAAAATTAAATTACTTATTTGAAGTGCCATGTAAGGAATTAGTGATTTGATGCAACTTTGGATAAGTAGTGATGTCCTCTTTAAAGCCACTATTAACATAAACAAATTAAAGTTTTATCAATATCGACATGCTATATCTTGTTGGAACAGGTAGAAGCTAGGCTCAACACCCACGACATCCATTTTCACCTAAATGAGACATAACACCAAGTTACTTAATCAGCATTTCGCCAAAACATGCAAACCACATGTGCACAAAGTTGGCACCAATGTTCATGCTACTTGATGGTAACAATGCAAACTATATATCATATAAAACCCTTGATTGACAGTATATTTCTAATCTTTTATGACATATAAGTGAGAATAAATTTGTTTAATTTAGGGCTGTCAAAATTAACGCATTAACGCGGGATGATTAATTTGTGGAATTAACGCATCAATTTTTTTTAACGCATGCACAAAATGACACGCTCCATATACCTATACTGAGAAGTATGAGTGCCCACCTGCTCAGAGTGATACACACTGTGAGATCAGGGGAGCGTTCACGTGGTCGGTTCAGTGGAAACTGGTCCACATCTCCTTCATGATCAGAGCAGAAGCTGCAGTTGGTTTGTACCGAGCAGAAGTTTCTGTTTCCTCCTCCACTCTGACCTGTTCTCCCTTTAACTAATAAACACTCATCTCTAGTTATCAGGACCTGATCAGTACATGAAGTTTACTTAGTGTTTGTTTGATACTTTACAGAATTTATTTTATTTAAACATCATGAAAAATGACTAGTCAACATTTTGTGCATGCTCAATACAACAACACAAGACGTGACACACACAGACAGGGCTCCATCGATTAATAACTAAACGCATGATCATACATTTGTCATCTAAATCATCCCAATAAAAAATGGACTATGAACGTGAACTAGTTCATTTTTGTCTGCATGAACGGAACTTTGAACTAGTTCATTTTAAGTGTGAACTGGCACAGCACTGCTGCTCATTCAGGAGCCCATGACAATCTGTCCCTGCTGGCTCGCAAATATCTAACCACTCCTGCATCCGTGTGAAAGACTCTTCTCAGTCGCAGGCTACATTATGCAAAAGAAATGGTCAGCTTTACTTTCAGAAAATATTAACCAGTTAGTTTGCCTCAGCAACTGGCTAACAGAAGAATATCTAAGAGGGCCAGATTTAATTGTGTAAAGGTTTGGTTGTTTGTTTGATTTTAAAAAGAAAAGAAAAAAAGTCTTATTCAACCATCCTATATTTGCTAAAAAAAAAATAGCAAAGGCTAAGATGCCCCAATAGTTTAGGATAAGGTTATCTTTTAGTTTTTTTTTTTTTTAAAGTTCTAAATAACATCATCCTATATTTGCTCAGAGACATAGCAAAGAGACAGCCAAATTGAATTATGGTGTGGTATGTTTTATTTTATTTTTAAATTTGAATAACTTCATCATTTGGACTTTTTAAATGTATATATCCGCCTTCTGTTATTTATCTTTCCGTTCCCACAACAATATACAGAGAAAATGGGGATTTTTGGGGCAAATTTACAAATGGTGATTAATCCACAGCTACCCTGTGATTAATCTGATTTAAAATTGTTATCGTTTGACAGCCATAGTTTTATTATGAGAGATCTCAAATGGCAGATTGTGTCAAACCTGCCATTTGGAGGTCCTCTAACTTTGCTCTGCTTCACTTTATTTGAATAAAATTTGGCACAGATAAGAGGCTGTGGTATGGATTACTATTTTTAGGATGACATTAAATTTGTCAATTATGTTGTGTTCCATCTTCATTTACTCTGAATCAGTAACATGGGAAAACAACACTAGTGGTACATTTATATAGTACCATTCGATTATGATTCATCTGTCCATGATTTGATCACAATTCACCTGTTCATGATTCAATACTTGATCCATCTCAATACATCTTATCTTAAATGTTCTATGTTATTGCACATTGCTTTTACATCAATTAATACAACAATTCAGATTAATCTGATCTCCATTTTAATTTAGAAAGTTCCCCCCACTCATCAATAGTGATTTAGTTATGCCCTCAGCGCTGTTTAACAAGTGATTCTGCTCCTCTGCACTTTTCTAACGTATAACACAATGCCAAGCCGTGTCTACCAACCTTCAGCAACAACCCTGCAGCACATGGCAACGCACATGGATGACAAGGGCCCGACCGTCACTGCCTGCAGCTTTAATTATTATTAACTGGTGTTTCTATTATTAATGACATCATTACATCTATAAATATCACTATTATTGCACTCTTGTTATATTAACCAGTCTGACCAAGCTTAATTATAATGATGACATTACTATAACTATTCCAGGTCTCTCTCCTCTCTAATAAGTGCATTCAACCATGAGGGTACAAACCCAGAACAACAAGAATCAAGTAATTACAATTTGCTTCAAAAAAGCCAACCTACAAGTGCTACATATAAGTGCAACAAACTGAATTCTTTTATTCATTTTATTGCAAATATATTTTATGTAGTTTCTTAAATGGGAGAGCTTTTAACTCTGATGAAAGTAGGTGGAGGGTGGGTTTCTTCAGGAGAGGGTTTACCCCTTCTTGATGCACAGTCAATTCTATGACACTTTTAGTGTTTTGTGGACTCAAAAGTGTTATCTTTTCCAGTATAGACCATATATATACCTATTTGAATCATCAAAAACTGCAGGATTATTAAATTATGAGACAGCTGTGATATTCCCAATGTATAAAATGAAACAGAATATTATTTTTAAAATTATGAAAAT
Source organism: Verasper variegatus (assembly GCA_026259375.1). NCBI lineage: Eukaryota > Metazoa > Chordata > Actinopteri > Pleuronectiformes > Pleuronectidae > Verasper > Verasper variegatus. The sequence continues at coordinate 26,575,071 of CM048041.1, forward strand.
AGGCTTTAAATAGAAAGGTAAATATTATACACATATAATCATATCACACACATACCTGTCGGTTAATGAACCCAGAGTAGTGAGTACTGGGGTGGTTTGGTTCCGTCGGGTCGGTCTGTGTAATACTGGACTCAGTTCAGCACAAAGATCCAAGATCATCATAGCCGCTAAACACTTGTTTCCTCCTCATCCTTCTATCCGCATACCAGTGCATCCATCACGCACAAGTGTCACCGCAGTATTTATATTTACAGCAATTGGACCGATTACTTCAAACACAAGTGGTGTCCTAACCTCCACAATGGGACATTATTTGGAAATGGAAGTTTGAAGGTGAACACAGTTTATTTATTGTAAGTGTTCTCTGTTGCGCTCTTGCGCACTACAGCACAGACAATTTTACACACACACACAATATAAAAAGTACATTCGTACTTCATACAGGCAGATATTATTAAAAACTATTAATCACTATTGTAACAGTTTTATGCCGTTTTACCATAGTTTGCTTTAAATTGTTTCATATTTTTTTCAATTGAAGGATCTTATGGATCAGTTATGTCATGTGAGCACAAATAACGTTGTTGGTTTTAATGATGAAGTGGATCAATAATCTGGCTTCAATTCACCTCCTCACGTCTGCATCGCCACTTTCCTGTCTCCAAAGTATTTGTACACATGGGTTAAAGTTTGTGTAAAAGTGAACACATTCTCCTGTCAAGTTTGTTTTTATAGATCCCAACGTTTGCGTGAGAAGTGGCTTACGCACAAAATGGGGTCTGAAAGATGCGTACACAACGGTTATAAATGAGACCTCATGTCACTATTGCCTTCAAACTATCCTGTAGTATCCTCAGTATAACAGTTTTTCAAAAGAATGAGAGATTTGAACAGACTTGGTGGCAAAAATCAGACAAGACATAAGCCCTATGAGACAAATTTTTGATTTGTGAATATGGTATATTATACAAATAAAATGTGATTAATTGATTGATTGATTGACAAGTCTTTCAAGCCTAAAAGTACACACTTTTTTTATAAATTGGTTACATTAAATGATCTCACATTTAAATTGACCATTTGCAGTTTAACATGAAATGTTTCAGTTGTGAAAGAAGCTTTCAAGAGCTTCACATCAAGCAAGAACTGTTTTGGGATGAATATAATTATATTGTGAACTTTGATAAATGTGTTAATTAACTGTGCTTTACCCTTCATGACCAGAAAAAAGGTTAGAAAAGAGACGTGATGAGACGTGCTTCTTTAATTAGGTTAAACAGAATATAGTGATAACATGAAATTTTATTTTCTTGGAAAAAATGGTTATTTATATGCTAGGAAAAGGCCTTGGTTTTATTAGAATTAGAGATGAAATGGTGTGAAAAATTTTGTATCACAATCTTGTTCAAGAAAAACAAACATACTTTGTGAGGCCACCATGACATTGACCTTTGACCTTGGGCTACAGAAATTAAATTTCAAATGAATGTTTCTGCCAAATGTTGAAGGATTCCTCTTAAGGATGTTGTGAAGGTATCACATTCACATGCCAAAATATTTGATCACCAAATTCTATTCAGGTCATCCTTGAGTCTGAGTGAATGTTTGTGCCACATGTAATGAAACTCCCTTTGGGCATTCCTGATATACTGCGTTCACAACGTAAGGTCACTAACCTTGTGACTGTCAACCACCAAAATCAGTTCATCTTTGAGTCCAAGTGAATGTCAATTTGAGAGTCTGTTTGTTGTCATTAACAGTCAAGTTTCTCTGTTTACGGTATGTGAAGAAAGGGGTGTTGCACACACTGAGGAGGAGATACAGGTCAACAACCTGCTGCTCCTGTGTCTTTGATACTTGCTAACTTTGGTTGATGCTGGACAGTATTAACCAAATTACCTTGGTAATTACAATAAATAATGATTAAAATGGTACTGGACATTTAATTGTGAAACTGATAACCGTTTCATCCCTAATTAGAATATGTAAAGCCAATAGTGCACATACATGGAAAGGTTAATAAACCTGTCATTCCAAAACATTTGTGCAGTACATTTCAATAATAAGATGCTTAAAATGTGTTTCCACCACATCCAGGCGGCATGTCTTTTACTTGTGGCATCAGTGGAGGAGGGAGCACCAGAATCACTGCAGCAGCAATGGAGGCAACGACTTGGTTCATCTTATGTACCAGGACCCAGACCTGCTAAAGGACAGCACTCAAAGCTGTACAGGCCAGGGTGAGATTGTGAACGGACAGAAACATGCCAGTGAGCTTATGGAGGTAGACAGAGTGTCCTTCCCTGACCAGCGTGACAATAAGCGACTGAAGAGGGGTGTCCCGCTGCCTGACCCCCCCACCCTATCCTCTGAGCACAGTTTTGTAGGTGATATCATTGACAGGTGCTCTAACCCTGAGCAGAGACACTTTGCCCTGGCATACAAGAAGTGGTTAGACACTGTAATTGGTCAGCAGCCTTGAGAGAGAAAGAGAGAACAGTTAACCCCATCTTTTCATAACAATGAAAAGCCTTTAGACAAAGAGTTAGGATCAGCTTACCCAGTGTAGTTTTAACAGTAACTAATGATATTTCAGTTGCAGTGATGACTAAAGAAAGCAGTCACTAGGCAGCGTAGTTACTGTCAAATCCTCCTGACAGTGAGTAGAGAAGATTGGGGTGGGATGTATTCCCTCAGCAACATCTGTATTCTCTTGAGCTTCTTCTGAGCCATTAGTTCTTCAGAATGGAAATTTGCACACATAAGCCTATTGGTTCACCATGTGTCTGTTAGTAGATTCTGATGTTATTTTAGGTTTCTTAATCCCTTAGACAAATTTCCATTGTTCATTTATTGTGGTCTTGGCATTCATCCACATGGTACTTCATTTCTGTTAAAATTTTTCTGCCAAGACCCTCTATGAAGCTGCCACAGGAGGAGGAACAATGTCTTTGCAGAGGTGAGAGCTTTGCAGAATTTACACTTAATCTTAATCATTACAAATTACCTTTGTTAGACCCAATTGTAAGGAATGCCAAATTAGCCAATAATATTGATAAGAATACAGAAATAATTGATATTATATATTTGACCCAATAAATTGTGCCATAATTTAATAAATTTAAACTCCATTAATTATTTTGAATGGCATCTGTTTTATGGAATTCATTCTGATCTCTTAAAAGACTTTTCAAAAGTCTATTTTTGCAAGTGATAAGCTGAAAGCTGAGTGGGTAGCGAGCAGTGGTGACTGTCACATAAAGTGTGAAAAATGGCATCCTTGAAAAATCCTTAAATTATATTTTTAATGTAGAGTTTTAATAATTTTCACTCAAATTTATTCCCATTTGTACTTTTCAAAGTCTATTTTCAATTATACTTATTATTTTTAATTGACATATTGCCCGTATTTTAGTTAAACATGGAATACAATGGATTGTGTCTGGTTCTTAAAGGTCAGTTCACTGGAAAAAAAATTCACTCATTATCTACTCACCACTATGCTGATGGGGGGTGGGTGAAATGTTTTTGTCCACAAAACACTTCTGGAGTTTCAGAGGTAACTTTGTTGCAGCAGAATCCAATACAGTTGAAGTCAATGGTGACCTACACCCATAATAAAATAATTAGACTCAGAACAAGGTAATTTACACTGTGTTTTAAGCCTAAATGTCTACTAATATCTTCCTACGAGGTGCATTAACGGACCCTCGGACACACCATTGTGTGGCTATGGCTGCTAGCTTAACCACTTCCTGTGGACCTGTAGGCTTAAAACACGGTGTAAATGACACCGTTTCTAGTTGAATATGAATGCCGGGGCTTGCAGACACTTGGATGACACCACACGAGCAGCATGGAGGCACGTTATGTTTTTTGTTTTATTACGTCTGAAGAAGGACTCAGCATTGACTTCATTTGTATTGGATTTGGCTGCAACAAAGTTTACCCCCTGAAACTCCAGTGTTTTGTGGACTCAAACACTTCACCCACCCCTCCATCGGCAGAGTGGTTAGTAGATGATGAGTGAATTAAAATTTTTCTGAGAACTATCCCTTTATTAAATGTTTTCCTAATGAAACTGGAAGATTCCTCGTTCACTTCTAACTTCTTCAGATAAATGTGTTGAAATTCATTCAGCCCTCACTTGTTGCAATGGTAGGGTTTACTGTCAGTTTCTGCAGATTTTCATTCTGAAGGCAGGGACATATATTACCCATATTATTTAACCTTAATTTTTATTTTCTTGAGTTGATCCTTGGTTGCTGCTCCTGGTTTCATTTCAGTCCTCTAATTCTGTCCCCAATTCCTGTAGCTATAGGCTAAGTTACAATAGTTTGCATTGGAAAGCCAAACAGCCAGTCAGGAGCGTTAAGGTTGTTTTCAATGTGAAAAATTAATCTGCCAACTTGAAGTACTAAAATTACAGGTAGAGAAATGGTAACATCACCTGTTTAGATGGACTGATGTTTCCCTTTTAAGGATAGAGTGCAATGGCTGGTGCAACATCACATCTATTTTTATTATCTTATCTGGTTACATTACACCAGGTTAGTTAAGAGTAAGCCAAGCTGCTTTAGACCAATCAGCCACAACATTATAACCAACATTATAATCACACACCAATATATCATTATGTCTTAGTGTTAATAATTTGTAGCACTCCTTTAAAAGTTGTAACATTCTGTATCTTCACAGTTCATCCCAAAGTTATGTTAAGGAGAAGATGATGGCTCCATCTACTACATTAGCTGCTTACAGACATGCAGACAAAAAAAAAGTCCGGAGAAGCCCATGTAAAAACACAGCAGGAGATCCTCTGCTGGATTGGCCGTGTGGGGGGGTTGATGATGAAAAAAATAAAACAAATTTGCAGCACCAAACACGTAGAAGACACCGATGAATATGTCAAGAGAGGTTTTGGTGAACAGAGCCGAAGCCGCCGTGCTGTAAACAAAACACGTGATGTCCAAAGCGTAATTATTACGTTACATCCTGCCTCTGCTTGCTGCACCACCCCTCACCTGAATCCCCCAGAGGATCTGTTGCTGTTGTGAACGAGTCTGACCGGAGAACCTCCCGCTGTGTTTTTCATGTGTGATAGGAAACCGAAAGTCCAGACCCAATTCTCCAGAGTTCCTGCAAAATGGCTGTAGTGTCATCTATACTGGGAATGGAAGAATGGTATTCTTAAATCTGAATTAACAAGTCTGAATTTACCTGTATTCCAGATATTTGCATTGAAAATACAATTGGCAGCAGTTTTAATTGATCCATTTTTTCATTTTGTTATGGGTTGCTGTTATTACTTAGGTTTAGCCAATTATATCACCACTTGTGAAGAAGGAACTGTAACCATGGTCACATTAGCATATATCTAGAAATGGTGCACATCAACATGTTGGGGTATTGTAACATCATTGCAAAATGAGAACACAAACTTTGAATACTAGTTTATCTATGCAGAAATGTTTTTAATGGTTATACAAGCTTTTAAAATGAACATTAATGTAGCTACTCTTTTTATTCTCTGTTAAATTTCAGCGGATGGTGTTATGGTATAAGGTTATTAATAAATGAACTATGGAAACAGAACAGCCATACAGTCATTATCTAGAGACATTTTCCATCATCACAAGTAAATGTGCGTGGTTATCTTGAGATAAAATAATAAACCCTGGGCTTAAATTGACCCAGACTAAGGCTGGCACCTCTTTGATTGGATCAGGGTTCTCTGTCACTATCGGAATCTATAAATTATTTTGTGTCACATTTAATGTTATCTGTTCTACTTTTTAATTTCCTGATGGAGTTTTTTGTAAATTGCTCGGCCTGTTTTGGATTCATTTAAACGCATTTTAGGTCTGATGTTAAGTCACTTGTTTCCTTTCTGTTTGTGGATTGATAGAACATGAGTTATATTTACATCCATGAAATGCAAAAAAAAAAAACTAAGAAACTAAACCCTTTGAAAGTGTTTGTTTGTGCTTAGAACTATTACAGTGCAACAGGTGTCACTGTGTGACATGAATGATTGACATCTCTCTTTAAATTAACAAGATTTAAAATGCATCCAAAGTTGGCAAACAATTTATGGGTACTAAATGTCCTAAATTCTACTCTGGTCAGATCCCACAAATGTATCCCTGGATTATCATTTTGATATCAAACTTTTTTTTCTTCAGAAAACACAATAATATAACTCCTCATCATGGAAAAAAGAGCCGTTATCCCAAGATAATGAAAAAAAAGTACAGAGATTTTTGGCTTCCATAATAATTTCCAGCAGCTCATTGATTGAATATTTATGCATAGAGTTAGAAAATATCCAGGTCTCACTTTAAGTGTTTTGTTATCTGCTTACCAGAAATATAAAGCTCATCTGTAATAAAGAGTATTTTTCATCTACTGTTTTTTCTACATCTTGTGTGTGTGTGTGGCTGAATCACTTAATGTTCTACTGCACTGTCACCACCTGGACAATTTCTTTTGTTAATTTTTGAAAAGGGGGATATACATCCATGCAACAAACAGAGGCGACGGTCTAGTAGTCTTCAGTTACCACCACAGTTTGGCCTCAATCGGAATCAGTGACAACAGTGTGTGTCAAACTAAAGCCCATAGAGGCTAAAACATGTGATTAAGTGAAATGGTTCATCTCTCATCCAAGAGGCTTCTTTTCTTTTACAGCCTGACTGTGTAGTTGGTAGAGCTTAAGTGATAGGATGCGCCTGTTTCCCTTATCCTTCCCTTTACTTTTGCTCACTGCGCAAAGGTACAGTGTCATTTTGGTAAAGGGTGACTGCGCTAGTCTCAGGCAGCCAGCCTCCACTCCGAAACACGGTCAAACTAGCCCCCACTCATTCCACATGTGCGCATTTTCTCCAAACATTACGTTACGGGAAAGCATGTTATAGTGATTTCGAAATAAGAGGTGACCTTCCTGTAAATGGGATGTCAAATTGTTAGTCTGTTTCTACAGACTAATTTCACTTCATAATGTCAGTTCATCACCTCAGTCTCACTCTGACAATATTCAGAAGTGTCTGATGTAGAATTTCAAAGTATAAGTCCTTGGAAATATCACATTTTCAGTTTTTCCTCTAAATTCAGACTGATATTAAAAATAAAGTACCTGTTTCCACACACTTATTTCACTTCATAATGACAGTTAATCACCTCAGAGTCTCATTCTGTCAATATCAGAACAACTTAATGTAGAATTTCAAAGTAAAAGCCTTTGGGAGCACATTTTCAAAGTTTTTCCTCTCAATTCAGACTGATATTAAAAATAAACTACCTGTTTCCACAGACTTATTTCACTTCATAATGACAGTTCATCATCTCAGAGTTTTAATCTAACAATATAAGAACAGTTTTATGTAGAATGTCAAAGTAAAAGCTTTTGGAAATATCAAATCTTTCCTCTAAATTCAGAATGATATTAAAAATAAAAGCGAAGCTCCCTTAAGTTGTTATGCTTGCTGCTCAACAGTTCACAGACATACCATTAAGGATTATGGCAACCCATTGAACTGTGAACACGATTAGAATTATTAAGCTAACGTATCATGGCGACTGACTCCTAAGCCTTGTGGCGCTCCTAGCTTGGCTAAGTTCAACAATATTGTCTCCCTTACCAGTTACCATGTCTTCAGTCACCAACCTGTGTGGAGCCGAAGGCTGCATCCCACCTGTGCCTCGTGTAAGGCGGTGCATCCATATCAGGCAGGGACCCTCATCGGATGTGCATAGCTTGCATGGGCACTAAACACACTCAGAAATGGCTGACTAACCCTCAATCATGTTACCACTGTGCTGCTATGCCAGAGAAAATATTGGAAAGACAGAGTAGCTGTGGCTAATAAAAAGGCTCTGTGTCTGTCAGGAGACACCCCTGTGGCCACAACAAGCACCCATTGAGCTACTGCAAGTCCCCGGACATGCTTCCACTTTTTGAGGGTTTCCACGAGTTGGAACCGGGCTGTTATAATGCAGTGGATGATGCTAAATCAGGAAACAGGAGGGTGTCTTTTTAATATCTGCCTGTGCAGAAAACAGACCCATCTCAAATGGTGGGTATTTGAGGAGCGGTGTGACACACGGCACACAATTCCTTATTAGTGTTCGGTGGTGGATCTGTTGTGCTTCCTGCAGCAACTGGTAGAGAAAAGGAAGGCCTTTCCTACACTCAAAGTGTACCTAGCTGCCATCTCAGCTTGTCATGTGGGTTTTGGAGATAAGCCTGTGGGGGAACATCCCTTTGTTGGCCTCTTCATGAAGGGGACATGCCACAAGCTCCCAGTTTCCAGATCCCTGGTTCCTTTGTGGGATCTGTCAGTGGTGCTGGTTGTCCTCTCTACATTGAAGGCCAAGACCTTAACAATTATAGAGAAACCCAACAGTTCCCACAATGAGCAAGAGAGAGAAAAAACTCCCTCACTATCTGGAAGAAATCTCTAGCAGAACCAGACTCAATGTGGGCCATTTACCTCGATTGGTTGGGGTGACCAGGGAAAAATAGGGAGGAGAGGAGAGATGGGTGGAAAAGAGGGGAGAGAAGAGAGAGACCAGGAACACTTGGAGCAGAAAAGGAGAAAACTAAAAAGACAGAATGGCCCTCTACTCCTCAACAGGAAAAGGAGGGGCGAGGGAGATGATAATTTGGGCACACCTGTGAGCCAGAGAGGAGAGGGAAAATCAAACAAAGGCAGCATGGAGTGTAAGCATGTGAAGTGAAAGTAACTGTAGGAAGTTGCTCACCAAAAAGGTAAACTAGTTTCTGGAAAGTTGATTCAAGAACCGACTGGATTTATTTCACAATCGTCCTGGACCATGAGGCAAAAAAAAAAAGATCCCTGGAGCCTGAAGTGGATTTTAAAAACCGTCTAACCTGCTCGGATTGGAACATGATTCCCTCTGTCCTGGATGAACCAAACAAGCTAAGTCTCCTTATTAAAACTCTCCTGGCATCACATAGTTCTCTTTGCCTCTAGAAAATTCACCCCTCTTCTTCCCTCTACCTGGATATTAAAGGACCACCAAAAAAAACACATTTCCCTCACTTTACCTTTTCATTGGACCCTAACCCCCCTCCTCAACAACCGCACGCACGCACGCACGCACACACACACACACACACACACACACACACACACACACACACACACACACACACACACACACACACACACACACACACACACACACACACACACACACACACCCCTCTATACAAATCAAATTATGAACTAAATGGCATATTATACACAAACATTTTTTTTCCTGAACACTCTCCCCACACACACACAATCTCACACTTGATCTGAACTCGAACTATACTCATCATGAACTCTTAATGGAAGCTTCTTTCATATGTTTATTTAATGGACGGTTAATTGTTCTTATTTGGAAATTTATTTGTTTGCCATTGATTACTGTATATTTTAGTCAATATGAGTTCTTTGTCTGTTTATCAATCATACCTATTTGATTTGATTGTTAACTTGATTGAATAATTAATTTAATATATATTGATAAACCGAATTGATTGTGATTCATTTTTCTTTGATGCCTTTTGTAGTTAGGTAAATAAGCTATCTGGGTTAACGCAGATAATAACATTTTTGACAGGTGAAGAAGCCCTGTCTGGCGCCCAACTCTTTTATTTTTTTCAATTTAGAAAACCTACGCTACACACTTGAGCACCATTAGGTTTCAGCTCTGACTAGTTATAATGAAAACAATAAGAGTGTAAAGATGTTATTAATGATAGAGAGAGAGAGAGAGAGAGAGAGAGAGAGTTGATCCTTTCTGCAGAAAGTCCCTACACGTAGATAACTTTGGTGTTTCCAGCCTCTTGTATTTCCAGATTTCCAGTCACAATTTGGTGTCAGAAGTGGGATCGCACATCTGGACGCATCTGGACTCAGTGTCTACGGTTGAGTGATCTTCTTGGGAAAAAAGTTTCCAACCTTAACCTCCCCATTAGGACGGGTGAGATGCAGGGTTGGCTAAGGGGAAAAGGGTGAATATCTACACTGACAGTAGATATGCATTTGGTGTAGTACATGATTTGGAAACACAGAGAATTACTTACATCATCAGGCAAACCAATTGCACATTACGTGTCTCAGATGCTTGATGCTATCCTCCTCCCCAAACAGGTTGCAGTATGTAAATGTGATGCTCACACTTTTAATAATGACCCAGTATCACAAGGTAATACCAGAGCGGATGAAGCAGCAAAAGCAACTGCTCGCCAGCCACTACCTGCTTCAAACATTCTCTTTCAGTTCAACTCAACCACGCCCACGGCTGACCTGCAGGAACTCCAACATAGAGCCACAGCAGATGAGCGTGCACTTTGGAGGAGATGTGGCTGCAAATACACAGATAGGGTGTGGATGGCCTCTGATGATAAACCTTGTCTGCAAAATATCAGTTTCCCTATTATGCAAAGTTAACGCATGGGATGAACATGTTTCAAAATTATCAATGTTGGCTGCAATTTTACAACACTGGTTAACAGAGGGGTTTTCCAACTACTCTCAGAAATTTTGTCACGCATGCATGATTTGGATTCCATTTGTTAGTACGGCATTAAAACAATTAAGTAAACATTTGGGCATTGATTTGAGACAACATTGTGCCTGCTGCCCATCCAGTGATGGAGCGGTGGAAAGAGAAAATTTTAAGAGGAAACTGGATTGTCATGGACTAAATCTTTCTTGCTTGTTCTCATACAGATGAGAATTAGAATTAGACCAAAATATGGATTGATCCCATTTAAGATTCTGTTCGGGCATCCAGCAAACAAGGGCATTAAAAAGGCAATTGCCCTCAATAACTCTGTGATGAAGAATGTGATGATGTTGTACTGGCTGTTTAGTTGGCTCTTATCAGTCTTTATTCTCTTCTGCGACGCATACCTGTGTCCACAGCAACAGCAGTTAGCTTTCGTCAACAGTATTGATGATGCATTTAAACTCCTTGTGAATTGATGTATTAGATTTTGTACAGTAGTTCTCTTATGTTGTCATAAATGACAAAAAGGAGGGAAATGTATTGGAAAAATGAACTAAGTGTGTTTGAAAACTATTTTGTATTTGGGAAAGTAAATTTTTGCAGCCCTGTCTAAAGACTTTTATGACCTATATCTACATATATACAAACTGTCCAAATACTTATGACCTGAGCTGTTTTATGGTCTGAACTGTGTATGACCTGAAAACTATCAGACCCTTTTGCCACTTATTTACCCTCCAAAGAACGGAATGTATGTCTGCTTATCTCCTTAGGAAACATATGTAAATCATTTGTTTGTGTTTAGATTCCCCTCTCTCCTGCGCTATCAGAACTGGTTCTGAGGGACAGCCTTAGTTCTCCTATATAAGATCCTTGCATTTGACTGTTCTCCATCTTCACTCTGAGATCCTTGTGACTCTCTGTGTTACACGTAGATAACTTTGGTGTTTCCAGCCTCTTGTATTTCCAGATTTCCATCACATCCCCCAGCAGTATAGATCCATATCACCATAACTAAGGGATGGTTCAGGACTCACCTGATCCAGCCCTAACTATAGGCTTTATCAAAAAGGAATGTATTAAGTTTAACCTTAAATGTAGAGATGGTGTCTGCCTCCCGTACCCAGAGTGGGAGCTGGTTCCACAGGAGAGGAGCCTGGTCACCCTGGCATGCTGTCAATTAACTTCTGGGCCACATCCTGACTGATGGCAGCCCATTCTTGCGTAATCAATGCTTGGAGTTTGTCAGAATTTGTGGGTTTTTGTTTGTCCACCCACCTCTTCTCAATGAGATTAAGGTCTGGGGAGTTTCCTGGCGATGGACCCAAAATGACATTGTTTTTTCCCCCGAGCCACTTAGTTATCACTTTTGCCTTATGGCAAGGTGCTCCATCATACTGGAAAAGGCATTGTTCGTCAACAAACTGTTCTTGGATGGTTGGGAGAAGTTCCTCTCGGAGGATGTTTTGGTACCATTCTTTATTCATGGCTGTGTTCTTAGGCAAAATTGTGAGTGAGCACACTCCCTTGGCTGAGAAGCAACCCCACACAATGAAAGGATGCTTTACTGTTGGCAAGACACAGGACTGATGGTAGCGCTCACCTTTTCTTCTCCGAAAAAGCTTTTTTCCGGATGCCCCAAACAATCAGAAAGGGGATTCATCAGAGAAAATGACTTTACCCCAGTCCTCAGCAGTCCAATCCCTGTACCCTTTGCAGAATATCAGTCCATCCCTGATGTTTTTCCTGGAGAGAAGTGGCTTCTTTGCTGCCCTTCTTGACACCAGGCCATCCTCCAAAAGTCTTCGCCTCACTGTGCGTGCAGATGCACTCACACCTGCCTGCTGCCATTCCTGAGCAAGCTCTGCACTGGTGGTGCCCCGATCCCGCAGCTGAATCAACTTTAGGAGACTGGTCCTGGCGCTTGCTGGACTTTCTTGGGTACCCTGAAGCCTTCTTCACAACAATTGAACCTCTCTCCTTGAAGTTCTTGATGATCCGATAAATGGTAGATTTAGGTGCAATCTTACTAGCAGCAATATCCTTGCCTGTGAAGCCCTTTTTGTGCAAAGCAATGATGACTGCACGTGTTTCCTTGCAGGTAACCATGGTTAACAGAGGAAGAACAATGATTTCAAGCACCACCCTCCTTTTAAAGCTTCCAGTCTGCTATTCTCAATCAGCATGACAGAGTGATCTCCAGCCTTGTCCTCGTCAACATTCACCTGTGTTAACAAAAGAATCACTGACATGATGTCAGCTGGTCCTTTTGTGGCAGGGCTGAAATGCAGTGGAAATGTTTTTTGGAGGATTAAGAGGGGCTTTGCAATTAATTGCAATTCATCTGATCACTCTTCATAACATTCTGGAGTAAATGCAAATTGCCATCATAAAAACTGAGGCAGCAGACTTTGTGAAAATTAATATTTGTGTCATTCTCAAAACTTTTGGCCACTGCTGGTGTTTTATCTACAGGCTTTGTCCAAACACCCCTCCTGCTTGCAGTTCAGCCTGCTTACAGCCCAACCCAGCTTTTATGCCTAAAGTGGTGGAGTCAACCTACAGATGTCCCACAGTAGAGCTGTTGGCATTGGAGGAGCTTAATACACTGTGCCCTTTGCGGGCTCTACATGTATACATGTTAAAACAGCAGAGTTCAGGAAAGGTGATCAACTGTTAGAATACTGTGCTACTCACAATAGGAGAAAGCAATTGTCCCCCCAGAGGCTGTCTCACTGGATTGTGGCATCTATATCTCTGGCTTACAGTTGTAAAGGTATGCAGCCCCCTCCCCATACAGGATATATATGCTACAGTGAGCAGCACTGTTGTCAATTTTACAATTCAGGTACTTTTTATATATGTACATGCCTGTGTGTATTTGTTTGTGCATGTATTTATTTGCCTTTCTGTGGCTTTTTTTGTAACCCTCTTTTTCTAAGTTACAATTGAAATAGTTTGATTGTATTGCAATTATTTGGGCTTCCCAGTATTAATAGTTAATATATTATTTTAATGATTAATGACTATTGCGTATTACTTGTATTTAATTCATTTTGTCTTATTTATTTGTTGAATTTATTTACCCTTGTACCTTTTGAGAATTTTGTATCATCATCATGTCAAGTCAAGTGTCAAGTGTTATGGATACAATTTTATTTCCAGTGGTATTACTCTGGTCACACATATATTACATATTTCCCCCTCTTATCTTTGTTTGTACAGTAAAAGGAATATTGTGAGGATATAATAAAAATGAGCCTTTTGTAAAGGTACTTTGCAAATGACAATGCCTTAAGGGATTTTAGAGGGCTTTTACTTTGAAATGTTTCATTACACTGTTCTGATATTGTCAGAGTGAGACTCTGAGGTGAATGAACTGTCATTATGGATTGAAATTATTTAGTGGAAACAGAGTTTCTCAATGACAGTCTCTGGTTTTATTCAGATTTTTCTTCATAATAAAGTTTTACTTATTCACAGAGTGGTAATGACAAATCTTTTGTTTAAGTCTCAATTTTCTCATTAATAGTTTTATGGGCAGTCTTAGTTTTTTTTAATGATTTATTGTATGTATTATTTATCATTACTTCATATAGTTCAATTAGTTTTCTGTATTTTTCTTTATCAATTAGTTGATTATTTTATTACCTCAATATTTCCATCCTGCATTCACAAACTGTTCAATTGTCACATCCCATTTACAGGAAGGTTGCCTTTTATTTTGATATCACTCAAAATGTAAAATAATGTGCTCATAACATAATGGTTCATATGCCTGTAACGTAATGTTTGGAGAAACTGCGCACCGCGGAATTAGCTGGGGCTAGTTTGACCGTGTGTTTCGCCTCGTGCATCATCAATCAATCAATATATTTCCCAAATTGTCACCAGAGGGGATCCGTACCAATGTGACCCAAAACAGAAAATATTTAAACTGGAGTATTTTTCTCCATGATTACACCTCTACAAAGCGGAAGAGGATTTAAGATATTTCGATTATGATATAGAAAGACCAAATTTACAGAAAATGTCAACATTAACATCAATGTTTATTTTTCTCACATAAAACAATCAGTTAACGGCAGGTGAGCTAACGGACACCCGGATATTGAGGCTAGAGTAATCCTGCTGCAGCCGAAGAGTCGGTTCTAACATGTCCCTTTGCTGTGTGTATTCCCCCGATCGCTCTCCCATTCCCACGTCTGCTGTTACATCAAAAGACAGAGACGAAATGCCCCAAAATGTCTTAATTAATAATTAATAATTCTAAATATCAGTAAAATCACCTGAAGGTAAGCAAAATATGCTTAAGGTTGTTGCATGAATCAAGAAGCTAAAAAACGGAAGGAATAGGGAATTTTTTAAGATAATCTATGAAATAAAGCATCAACGTTATTTTGGGAAGGAATACAAATATTCCATATTTGTTTACTGATTTTATTTGAATACATGTAAAACAGGTTTAAATTATTTGAGACGCTGCATACCCAGGACTAGTTGAATAGTGTTGAATAGTCAGTGCACAGACAGGCTGTTTGCTGTGTCCTGTGATGATGTGGAGGAAGGAGGGGCTGGCAGTCTGTCGAACACACGCGCGCGCACAAGTACGATAACCGTTACGGGGAAGATGGAGGATCGTACGGTAGTGATGGAGAATACCTCACCCTGCAGCAACATCGCTTCTGAAAGCAGGTGAGTTCGCCTCTCGTTCGGCTCAGATACAGCTCAGTGTCAGCCGAAAACCTACAGCTCAGAGGCGGCAGTGGTGACGGTGTAGTGTCTCTGCCCTTTTTGCTAACTGAGAAGTGGCTATCGATAAAGATAACGGCGCGGTTCAAGGGAGATGCTACATCGGGATTCATATGGAAGGAAGACGTTTGTGAAGCGCGACCGCCCACCAGTTTGGCAAGAATGAAACGGCCCATAGAGGCCGTGTTCATGGCAGGTTTAGCGTACCAGCATGGGTGATCTCAGCCCAGTCGTGCTGACTAGTTTCAGATCATCCATGCTGGCCCGGTCGATTATTTTTGCTTGCGGCATGTACAAGCCAAAACCACTCTACTTTTTTAGAGGCAGTCTGTGTGGCCTGGTTGTTGTGGACAGATATGCTGTAGCTTACTTTCTGGTTGTGCAGACTTCCTGAGCTGCAGCCTCCCTCCATCTGATAGATCTTGGTTCATGAGCTTCATAGAAATCACAGACCTACTGGAAAATATGGAGTGTGAAATCCGCATTTGGAATATTCCTGACTTTAAGTAATTGAAATCAAAATTTTTAATCCCATCTTGTATCCCAAAATGTGTCTTTATTTCTAAATTACTAATTTTGTATTGTTAAAAGGGTAAAAGCATGTTTAGGGAAATAATATTAGTATTGATTATGGGTACAAAAATATTTTCAAGTGGCAATATAACAGCCAAAGTCATGGTTGGATTAATTCATTAAGAGTATTTGTATTTATATGTTAAGGTGTATTTTACACATATTAGGCCACTACATATGGTGGCCCTGAGGGCCAAACATTTTTTTACAAAACACAACGCTTCTTAAAGTACAACAACATAATTCAACAAAACAACATTTTAGAATAAGGAAAGGGGGAGAACATTTCTTGTTTGGCATTTTGCATAATTTAAGACAACCAATGCCATTTCCTGTTTCTGTTCCTTACTCAAATTATAAACTGAGATTGAATGAATAAATGGTGAGTTTGAAATCATGAGGATATTTGAAACAAATGGACATACATATGATGTAGTTCTCTACTCAGTTGAGCAAGTTACTCAGGAAGTGTAATAAATTACTCTTTACTCATTACGTTTAAGGGTAATATTACTTTACTTTACAAAAGTACTTAAAGTTACTCATTATATTACCATATATTTCACAACCCAGCATAACCATAATCATGGGTATTTTCTCTATAAAATGTCAAAATGAGGCTGAGTCAACTGTGGAAATAGGCAACATCTCCTATCCACTTATCCTGGTCTGAAATCCAGCTTCCGTTGCTTGACCGGTGTGCATGTATCCCTAGCAGTGGAGGCCTCCCTATCAGCCCTGGTGTTTTTTTCACATTGCTGTGATGGTTCAATAAATTTGTTGTTT
The DNA here is from genome assembly GCA_026259375.1 of Verasper variegatus. Classification (NCBI taxonomy): domain Eukaryota; kingdom Metazoa; phylum Chordata; class Actinopteri; order Pleuronectiformes; family Pleuronectidae; genus Verasper; species Verasper variegatus. Next base: position 26,591,709 of record CM048041.1, read on the forward strand.
AATTTTTTGGGGTTGACAGTATTTGGCTGCAAGCACAAAGTTTATAATGGCCGACAATGTTCTTTGCATTTTTGACACAAACTCAAAATAATGACAATACCTCCAGGTTTTGAAAGTGTGCCTTTCTCCTTCTCCCTCATCCTCCATGTTTGATATAGCTCTTTTGTTATCAGCCAACTTGAAGGGATGTGACCTGCCCTGACTTGCCTGGTGTTTACGTCATAAGATAGCCTACCAACGACCAAAATTTAATTGTACTCTGTGAAACTGCAGTGGGTCAGAAGACATCAGCTGAGTAAGCTGTCCTTCAATGTGGCCCAGGACACATTTGTGAAAAGAACGTGGCCACCCAGACCATCTCCGAATGTGGTCTGTATGATCGGATCTCCGGACACATTAAAGGGATAGTTCACCCAAAAATGAAAATTCACTCATTATGTACTCACCACTACACTGATGGAGGAGTGTGTGTTATCCTCCTCCAGGGCTGCTTTCGCGTGTGGATCACAGCGGATATTTAGGCAAAAATCATGGAGTAAATTACCTTGTTTTTAGTCAAATTTGAATTCCAGGGGTTACTGACACTGGAAAGACACCACGTTTTAAGAAGTTGTCACCATTTACTTTCATTTTATTGGATTGGCTGCAACGTTGTTTACCCCTGAAATTCCAAAAGTGTTTTGTGGACTCAAACACTTATGAGTGAATTTTCCTTTTTGGGTGAACTATCCTGAATCATCTGGGTATGTTCACACACAACAACAACACACTGCAATCGTGAGAGATCATAATAGCAGTTCTGAATGGTGTCATACTATCCTATCTTATCAGAGCAAGTTTAACATATCCAGTAGGGTTGGGCTGAAGGACGCTGCCATTGTCCATCAATGATGGCTGACGGCCATCACTATGCCCCGCCCCCCACGTTCGACACTGACAGAGGGGTGCAGCCTGCCACGCACAGACTATAGTTTCAGTATCTACTATTACATAGAAAAATACAGTGGAAACCTGATATAGTGATCGCTCATATAGTGATCAAGTAGTCCACTTACAGTGTTCATTTTGGGTATTTTCATACATGTTTGGACCAGTGGCAGCTGGTTAATACAGGGCACAAGGGCACCGCACATCCTGAGACAAAATGTTAATGATAACTAGGGCGGCACCTATAGTTTATTTAATCGATTAATCTAACAATTATCTAGCAAGGCATTATTCCACGACAAAATATAGCCCAGTCTGAACTGCTTATCTGCCTTTTACAGTCCCATAGAAAATTTCTCCAAAATAAAATGAGTGCTAGAGCTTGTTCCATTAAAGTAAAAGGAATATATCAATCTACATTAAGCTGTCCAACAACAAAACCAAAGTTACATTTAAGTTACATACTGGTGGAAAACAAAAACACTGTGTAAAATCAAGTTTAGTAGTCTATCAAAAAGTTATTTTCGGAAAAGATTGGTGCAATTTGACTAACACTGAAACTTTGAACTGAAGTTACGCTGAACTGTTTTAACCTCCCTCTACTTGCCCATGCATAGTGGTTGTGCTGCTGTGGTAAGCCATTTCTGATATGCAGAGCTTACAGGGTACCATGTTTGTCTCTGACTAAAAACTCCCACACTTGAGATCAGGGATATTCAATTCAAATTCAAAGTTGTCCACTAAGGGGGTAGTGTCCTCAAGCAAAGGTCACATCATAGGAAACATCATGTCTAATATATTGCTATATATTTTGAAGTAGCCTAGTAGTTGTATAAATGTTCATTATTAATTTTCACATTGAACTAAAGGGTACTGTTATTATTGTTGATTTTAACTGTTGATTCAGGAGATTCTGCTGTCCTAGTGCTCCTAGACCTGATGGTCGCTTACACGGTCGACCACGCAATCCTAATGTCACGCCTGGAAAACTTTGTAGGGATTAAAAGCACAGCACTCAGGTGGTTTGAGTCTTACTTAACAGATAGGAGTTTCTCTGTCCACCTGGGTGAATACTCCTCTGGGAATGCCCCACTTACATGTGGGGTACCTCAAGGATCCGTTCTAAGCCCTGTCCTTTTCTCTCTATATATGCTGCCCCTAGCATCAATTTTTGAAAAATATAATGTCTCCTTTCACTGCTTTTCAGACGACATTCAAATATACTTGCCCCTGAACCAAAAAACTAAGACATCACTGCCCCTCTTTGAGTGCTTAAATGATGTAAAATCATGGATGGATTCAAACTTCCTCAAATTAAACAACAATAAGACTGAGGTTATCATAGTTGGACAACCAGAACTGAAAGATATGGACAATCTTGGGCCTTTGGCTTCTTCTACTCACTCCACTGTAAAGAGTCTTGGTGTTCTTTTTGACAGGGCTTTTAATTTAAAAAAACAAATTTCCTCAGTAGTCAGAGGTAGCTTTTTTCAACTGCGACAAATAGCCAAGGTAAAGGCCTACCTCTCACAAAAAGACCTAGAGAGAATTATCCACGCATTCATAACTTCCCGTCTGGATTATTGTAATTCCCTGTATGTAGGCTTAGACAAATCATCCATTAAACACCTGCAGCTAGTCCAAAATTCTGCTGGTCACCTGCTGACTAGGACAAAAAAGAGAGACCATATCACACCCATGTTGCGCCTCCTAGACTGGCTTCCTGTTTGTCACAGGATCGTTTTTAAAATCTTACTTTTAACTTTTAAATCTCTTAACGGACTGGCAACGTCTGACTTATCTGAACTTCTCTTTATGCACACTCCAGTTAGGGAACTGAGATCAGCCACTCAACTGCTCCTTGACAAACCTCAGACAAGGCTAGTAACCAGAGGTGATCACGCCTTCGCAGTAGCCGTCCCAAACCTGTGGAACAACCTACCACTTCACATCAGATCTGCCCTGTCTTTAACAAACTTCAAATCACTACTAAAATCACACCTGTTCTCCCAGGCTTTCTGCTCGAGTTAAGTACGTTTCATTGCAGCTGATTTTATTTATCTTATCATATATCTTTTTTATTTTTTTTTATTTTACATTAATAATTGTATTTTATTTGTATTACTTGCACTATAATGTATTACCTTTTTACTGTCCTTTAGTGATACCATTACTCCTGTAAAGCACTTTGGTCAACCGAGTTGTGTGCTATATAAATAAAATTGACATTGACATTATTAAACTGTTATTTTCTCGTTTTCAAGTAAAATAAGGTTTGCATTTAAAAACAAAACAAAGAGCTTTTGAAAAAGGCATCTTCAACTAAAGTGCTTAAAGTGATAGTTCAACAAAAAAAATTAATTCACTCATTATCTACTCACCAATATACTGATGGAGGGGTTGGAGGAGTGTTTGAGTCCACAAATCAGAGGACATTAAGGCTCCCACCCAAAGTATAATTAGCATATGAATCGCAGTGAAATCGCTTGTGAGAACTTATCTCACTTCACCATTGGATGAAACCACAGACCTTTGAAACGAAAAGTCACTTGTGATTGGCTGGTAGATCTGTTGCTATTGGTCACCCTGGGTCATTGCAATACACACATGGGTAAACCCCTCCCACACAATATTATTAACAAAAATAATGAATAGTTATTATTACTAATCATTTATTTATTAATATTAATTATTAGTAAGCCTTTACCAAAAGCACTGCAGTTGCAGTTTATTCATGTGATGCTTGATGTTATATGTTGAACCTATTGTAAAGGGAAAAAAACATGAACAAGGTATATGTTGGCTCAGGCTGTGAAAACAAGTAAAAGTAAACTTATACAATGTATTTTATACAGCACAGCGCGTCTCTCCTTTAATCTTACCCTTGCTCCACTTTGTGGCGTTGCCTCCGAGGTGTGAAGACAACGGACAGTTTCCTATAATCTTATAAAATGCAACCGGACAAAAAGTCACGTTTATGAAAAAACTGACGTTAACGACTGACGTGGCATCTTCAGGAATGGACGTATTCACGGGCTGAGTGTGACGTTTTCAGAGTAAAACTTCACAAATTACCTTCTCACTTTTGAAGCAGCGGCTATAACAGTTTTTAAATTGTACTTTACATTTATATGGGATGAGTATGGACCAGTTTATTATTTTTGGTGCTAAGTTAATGTACTTACATGATTCTTGCTGTTCCATGTTTGTACCCTCATACTTGAATGCACGTATTGTAAGTCGCTTTGGATAAAAGTGTTGAGTGTTTTAATGGAATACTTGGAAAGTTTCATAACAATAATAGGACAATTGAAGTCCAAATTATGAGGCAACAGCTTAGTATGCCATGGACATGTGAATATGGTGCTGAGTTTTTCCCAGTAGTTTGGGAGGACAAATGTTTGGGACATTGTCACGCGATGACACAGCTGATATGCTTTATGTGAAGCACAGTGTTTTGGTGTCAGCAGAAAGACATCTCTTCGATGTATCATCAGATATACCCTGAAAATTGTATCACTGATCACCCATTATAGCAAATAAAGGCAAATCTATTCAATCTACAATTTATGATTCCATAATTATACTAAGCCTGATGTATTTATAGGAGAGATTGTCTTAAAAGGGAGTTAGTACCTTTTTGAAAAAGGTGTAACCTCTGCACCACTGAGTGAAGCTATCATGATTTGCATTTGTAAAGATCACAGTTTTGTAATTTACATGTGAAAGCCCCCCCATAGACCTAGGAGCAGGGGGGTCAACTGCCAAGCTTCTCAGGCTTATAAAACTCCCCGAAACTGGAACCCCACATCAATTCCCGGCAGTTCCTGGCAGTATTCTGTGCTGCCTGCAGATTCCTGTGAACAGTCATGAACCTGAAATTCCGCCGAAATTTGCAGGGACACTAACTGACACAAATTCTTCTTTTCATGCAGTGAAGGCTTCTTTCTGATGTTCTTACAAGTGGCATCTACTGCACTTCTGCCCGTCCTGGGAGAGGGATCCCTCACATGTAGCTCTCTCTGAGGTGTATTCTTTTTCCCCTGTTAAGTTTTTTGTGTGTAGTTTTTCCTTACTCTTGTTGAGGGTTAAGGGCAGAGGATGTCACACCTTGTTAAAGCCCTATGAGACAAATTGTGATTTATGAATATGGGCTTTACAAATAAAATTTGATTGATAGAGGAGTCTTTTCTCTCACTTCTTCACCCAGGAGGTGTTGTGTTCTTTTATCCCGAGATATGAGAAGAGTCTCGGTTTGGTTCAACAAGTATTTATTTAGAAGCAATGGAAATTACAGCATAGCTATGGGCACTCAATGCACAGCCCCGGCCAAATCAGTAGCACAGGGTAGTCAAGAGTTGCATCGAACGGACGGCGGGTGCATTACTTATAATAGTAGGTAAAACTTCATTGGTCAATAACGAGGGGGAGTCGCCGTAGTATCAGACTTTGGCTTTCCCTTGCTGGTGCGCAGGCATGGTCCCCAGCCTATTGGCACTGGAATCGAATGATGAGGAGCCGCTCCCAGTTTCTCCCCTTCTTTGTAGCATCAGGGCAAATCTTCACATTTCTGACAGTGTTTTGGTTTTGTTTTTTAAAAACAGGGCATAGGTCACAGATTCTTATGAGCACAGTGCATTCATGTATGTGTAATGTCAAATAAAGGTTAGGTATGAGAACAAGTTTAAGTACAGTGTATTGTATGCCACGAATTACAGTCCTAACAGAGGCCAATCTCATTTGATTGAGGTCATCACATACAGCTTGTCTTCTCCCACCAGGTATCTGACTCCCAGGGCCTTATTGTCCTGTTCCCTCATTTGTTTGGGAGCATAAGTAACTGTACTTAAGGGGAGACACAACAGGTGAATACAGTCAAATTTGTATCTAATGATCAATCAATCAATCAATCAATCAAATTTTATTTGTATAGCCCATATTCACAAATCACAGTTTGTCTCATAGGGCTTTAACATGGTGTGACATCCTCTGCCCTTAACCCTCAACAAGAGTAAGGAAAAACTACAAAAAACCTTTTAACAGGGTAAAAAGAACGTAGAAACCTCAGAGAGAGCCACATGTGAGGGATCCCTCTCCCAGGACGGACAGAAGTGCAATAGATGTCAAGTGTGAAGGGAAACATCATCAAGGTTTTAGCAGTACTGATAGGGGTAGACCTTTCTGAAGCATAACTGAAGGTCAGTGAATTGGTGGATTAATGTCAATAAGGGTCAAGTATCTGAGAAATACTATGTGTCAAGCAGTCTTTCTGCAATCATAGTCTATGGTCAGCAGCCAGCAAGATCATGATCCACCATCAAGATCGGATGCCACTATAGTCCACAGTCATTGTTCATTGTCGCCATTAGGATCCATCATCAGCTGCCACCTTGGTCGTGGTCCAGCACCATTTTCCGATGGCAAAACGATGAAGGATCCGCCTTTATTGTCACGATCAGCCAGCACGATACAGAATCCACCATACTGGATCCATCATTACGATCTCTGATACGCAATCCACAGATCCTAATCCATGATGTGGCCATAGCTGCGGCCCTGGATCTGCGGACAATAAGGCAAAGGGACTCCGGGGAAGAAGTGAAGTCAGTAACATGTATTGATGAGACATGAATTACTTTGATATGATAACGATTGAGAAGAGGAATGAGAAGCTGGAAAGAGAAGCTCTGTGTGTCATGTGTCCCCCGACCTTCTAGACCTATAGCAGCATAACTAAGAGCAGGTCCAAGACAAGCCTGTACCAGCTCTAACTATAAGTTTTATCAAAAAGGAAGGTTTTAAGCCTACTCTTAAATATACAGGTGGTGTCTGCCTCCCGAATTGAAAGTGGGAGATGATTCCACAGGAGAGGAGCTTGACAGCTGAAAGCTCTGGCTCCTACTGTACTTTTAGAGACTTTAGGGACGACAAGTAAGCCTGAATTCTGGGAGCGCAGTGCTCTAGTGGGTTGATAAGGTACCATCAGCTCTTTAAGGTATAATGGTGCCATATTATTAAGGGCCTTGAAGGTGAGGAGGAGAATTTTAAATTCTATTCTAGATTTAACCGGAAGCCAGTGTAGCGAAGCTAATACTGGAGACATGTGGTCTCTTTTCTTGGTTCTTGTCAGGACACGTGCTGCGGCATTTTGGACAAGCTGCAGAGTCTTTAACGACTTGCTGCTGGAGCCTGATAGTAATGAATTACAATAATCCAATCTGGATGTAACAAAGGCGTGGACTAGTTTTTCGGCATCCTTTTGAGAAAGGACATGTCTGATTTTGGAGATATTACGCAAGTGGAAAAAGGCGGTCCTAGAAATTTGTTTTAAGTGTGAATTAAAGGATAAATCAGGATTGAAGATCACTCCCAAGTTCCTGACTGTTTCATTGGAAGCAAGGGCAATGTCGTCTAGCGCAGCTATATCGTTAGATAATTTATCTCTAAGGTGTTTAGGGCCAAGTATTAGAACCTCTGTTTTATCTGAGTTTAATAAGAGAAAATTGCGGGTCATCCAGGTTTTTATGTCCTTGAGACATGCTTGGAGTTTAGTTATTTGATTACTTTGTTCAGGTTTTATTGACAAGTATAACTGGGTGTCATCCGCATAGCAGTGGAAATTTACCGAGTGTGTCCTGATAATGTTTCCGAGTGGAAGCATATATAATGAGAATAAAATTGGGCCGAGCACAGAGCCCTGTGGAACACCATGGTTAACTTTGGTGCGCACAGATGACTCATCATTAATTTGCACGAATTGGGAGCGATCAGAGAAATAGGATTTAAACCAGTTTAGGGCGGCTCCTTTAATGCTAATTAACTGTTCTAGTCTCTGTAATAAAAAGTTATGGTCAATTGTGTCGAATGCTGCACTAAGATCTAACAGAACAAGGACAGACACAAATCCCTGATCTGAAGCTATTAGAAGGTCATTAGTGACTTTTGCCAAGGCTGTCTCTGTGCTATGATTGGCTCTGAACCCTGACTGAAAGTCTTCATATATATTATTTTCCTGGAGAAACTCACACAGCTGATTGGCTACAACTTTTTCTAGGATTTTAGACAGGAAGGGGAGGTTAGATATTGGTCTGTAATTGGCTAAAACCTCTGGGTCTAGGGTGGGTTTTTTGAGGAGGGGTTTGATTACAGCTATTTTAAAAGACTGTGGTACATATCCTGATGATAATGACAGATTTATTGTGTTCAGTAACGTGCTATCAATTAGGGGCAGAATTTCTTTAAGTAATTTTGTAGGAATGGGATCTAAGATACAAGTTGTTGGTTTAGAACATGAGATTAGTTTGGTCAGCTGATCAAGGGTGATCAGAGAGAAGCTGTCTAAATAATTGGTAGGATTCTTAGCCGTTTCTGAGATTTCAGTGCCAATTGAGGGCAGGAGATGTTTGATTTGATTTCTAATAGTTAGAATTTTATTATTAAAGAAGGTCATAAAGATATTGCTATTTAGGGATCGAGGAATACTGGGTTCGGTGGAGGTGTGACTCTCTGTCAGCCTGGCTACAGTGCTGAAGAGAAACCTGGGGTTGTTTTTATTCTCTTCTATTAGTTTCGAATAGTAGGCAGCTCTTGCTTTGTGGAGGGCCTTCTTATATGCTTTAACACTACTCTTCCAGTCTAGGAGATGTTCAAACCGGTTGCTGGAGCGCCACTTCCTTTCTAATTTTCTTGATAATTGTTTTAACTCATGTGTCTTGGAATTATACCATGGAGCTAATTTATTATGTTTAATATGTTTCTTTTTTAGAGGCGCTATTGAGTCTAGTGTTAATCGTAATGAGTCTACAGAGCTATCGACGAGATGGTCAATCTGAGTGGAGCTAAGGTTTTTAATGAATTTGTTGTTTATATTGACAGATAATACGGGTTTAAATGTAATCGGAATTATTTCCTTAAATTTAGCTGCAGCACTATCAGGTAAACATCTAGAAACTGAGTTCATTATTAGTGGCATATATTCTGATAGTGAAAAATCGAAGGTTATTAAATTATGGTCTGATAGAATTGGATTGCGCGGAAGTACTGTAAGATGTTCAATTTTGACACCGTATGATAATATAAGGTCAAGTGTGTGGTTACAACAATGAGTAGGTTGGTGTACACACTGACTGAAACCAATTGAGTCTAATATCGAAATAAATGCTACGCTAAGGCTATCTTTATTATTGTCAACATGAATATTAAAGTCACCAACAATAATAATTTTATCGGTCCTTTAGGACTAGGTTTGATAAAAACTCAGGGAATTCCGTTAAAAATTCAGTATAAGCCCCAGGAGCACGGTAAACTACAGCAAATATGATTGGCTGTTGGTGTTTCTTAGATTGGCGTGGAAGACTAAGAACAAGACATTCAAATGAGTTGTAGCTTAGTTTAGGTTTAGGATTAATTGATAGACTGGAGTTAAAAATAGCAGCAACTCCACCTCCTCGACCAAAGTCTCTGGGAACGTGTGAATTTACATGACTGGGGGGAGTAGATTCATTTAGGCTGACATATTCATCAGGATGCAGCCAGGTCTCAGTGAGGGACAATAAATCAATGTTGTGATCTGAGACTAGTTCATTAACTAAAATAGCCTTTGATGATAATGATCTTATGTTTAAAAGACCACATTTAAAAGTCTTTGTTTCCTGAGTTGTTGCAGAGGTTGTGCTAATTTGTATTAGATTTTTGTGTGGAATTCTCGCTCTGTTATTGTTTGATTTAAATAATTTAATGGGACGGTGGACAGACACAATGTCTATGGGTTTGTGGTTGTGTGACTGATCCAGAGGGAGCGCAGAGAAGTGTTTAGCACTGCAGCTCTGCTTCCTGGTCCCAACTCTGGGTTGTCATGTAATAGACTGAGTAATATTCCTAGATAAGAGAGATGCCCCATCCCAAGTGGGATGAACGCCGTCTCTCCTAACAAGACCAGGTTTCCTCCAAAAAGTTTGCCAATTATCTACAAAGCCCACATCATTTACAGGATTATGACATCATTTACAATGATGTCATAACAATCTGTACCATGACATGCAAATGTGGCTTTATCTAATTAAATAGCCCTAATTTGCATACATTTGCCATTTGGATGTGAATAGGATGAAAAAAACTGAAACATATCCCCACAGAACTTCCTCTGTAAATGACTTACATCAAGAAATGTAAGTCTAATGCAGATTAGCTTGTTTGGTTAATTTAGGAGAAATGTACTGATGCAAACAAACAGAGGGTAGTAATACAAACACAATCTAAATGAGAATTGTAGGTACACTGAAACTAAGTTCTTGTCACCAGTTATTGCGTGTGTGTGTGTGTGTGTGTGTGTGTGTGTGTGTGTGTGTTATTCTAAATATATACTAGAAACTACTAGCATAGAAAACATGCACATTGTTGAACAGTTTCCTTGGTTATCTGTCCTTGTGATAAACCTAGTGAATACTAAAGTAGTTAATTGTCTCTGTGTGAACTGTTTAGTATTTAACAATTGTGCAACAGTAGGGTATTCCAAAACATTGGTAAGTAAGTCAGAGATGTGCTACTATATTTAACAACTTTAACAAAAAAATGTTTTCAGAAATAATTATGAAAGTACCCTTTTTCTCACTTACCATGAGTGTCTCTCCAAAGGAATCTTTGGAGGTGTATTTCAAGCCACACAGAATTGTACATCTTCCTGATGTCACCTAGAGCTGCATACTCTCCTCTTCTGAACCTGAGTAAAACTGCTCTGATTGGATTAAGCACATCAGCTCCTTTCAGGAGGAGATCGTTCATACTCAGTCCCTTAAACGTTTGGCTGCTGTTCCATACAAGGCGCACTGGTGTTGTCTCAGAGTGGGGGTTTGGTGCTACCAAGTGGCTCTCATACCACACTGGTCCTTTCCAGCTGTTTATAATCTCTGTGGTGAGTTTTCTTGCTGCTCCCCTTTCCACCATTTTATGTACCTTAGCTGTGTAGATGGCTTGCCACTCGGGTTCTCTCTTGAGCCGTTTTTCTGTCCTCAGAAAAGTGGCCTCCACACCACTGATACTAGGAAGAGAGGTTGGGTCTTCAATGCAAGGATATTTTGTGTCCCAGTGTGGAGTATTAGTGTGGGCATCTGATTTTACATCGGTAAGGCCTTGCTTTATAATTTCAAGCTCTTTCTCTTCCATCAGTGTCATTTCCTTCCCCTAGTTGACAGTTACTGCAGCGACATCCCCCACAGTTCAGTTCAATACTGTCCCATTTCCACCATTCCAGAAACTCTCTGCCAGCTACTGTACTCTTGGTCTCATCTTGAAGCTCTCGTGCCTCGATGATCTCTTCATCACTTCATTCTGCAGCTGTTCTCATGGAGCGGGCAAAGTGTGTTTCAGACTTATGTGTTGCCATGTCCACTTCCTCAAAGAGATCTGAATGAGCTCCACCTACAGTTTTCCCCAGGGGGCTCTCCCAAAGGACAAGGTCCCCAATGACCTTCACTCTTTGCGGGGCAAGTCTACCTTCTCAGTGGCTGATAAGTAGCTCTGTGTGCGCTCTGGTCTCTCCAAATCTTCCAGTTTAGTTTCTGGGAAGAATTTCCTCAATTGCTCGGGTTTGATGACTCTGCACTTTGGCTATTTTGTTAAGACCATAGCAAACAAGTTCAGGAGCTATTACTGTATCCCTGGGTGTCTTGACTCTCACTCTAAGTAGATCATTTCTGGTATGAACCTTCATAGCTATTCTTCCGACTACATTGAAGACTAAAGTGATATTTTTACAACTCAACTTCAATCTATTGGCAGCTCTGTGGGTGATGTAGTTAGTGTATGTTGCTGAGTCTATCAGGGTTCAAATTTTCTGCCCTGCATTGTAAGTGACCCCTAGTAGCATCATAATAACTGGAAGCTGTTTTCCCCAGGTCATCCTCCTGTTGCTTGTCAAGCTCTGCTTCCTCCAGATCAGCTGTGTCGGCTTCAATGTCTGCTAGTTGGCAAGCCCTGTATTCATCGTTTGTTTTGCTGACATTTCTAGCCTCAGAGGTGAGCTTTTTGAACTTCTCTCAGTTCATTCTCAGCCATACTTCAGGTTCCTCTGCTAAGGAAGTTAGGTTTGGTGAAAGCACTTTTAGCCAAGGGTCTTTCTTTCTTTAGTTGCTTAACTGTTTCCCCAAAATTTTTGTGAAGACTTAGTGGATACAGTTAATAGTTTAAGTCCAGTTTTCCCACTGCGTTGACAGCTTTTCTTCAGACTTTTATCAGGCCTTTAATCCTCTTATCTGGTCACTGTCACCAGTGGTTATCACCTGTCAAGTTCTCCACGGTTTTGTTCACCTCCTGCCCAAACATGAAATGGCCTGGTTAACTTTAAAGTTAACCAGGCTTTAAAGTTGAAACTCACTCTTCTTTTGTTTTTGTTTTTTTCAGGTTGATAACCAGTAGCTGTCTTCTGCTTTGTCTTCCTGCTGAGACGCCAAGTGTCCACACAGGTCTTTTCACTTTTCTTAATGAGCTGGTGATTTGTTGTTGTTTTTTTTCTTCTCTCTCTTCAAGGGTGAGCCTATGTATTAGCTCCGCCGGGAACAGGGACCGAAAGTGAAACTTAACGTTATTCTGGTTTAAAGATGATTTTTGATTCTTATTTCTGCCTTCTGTTCTGTTTTAACTAAACAACTACATTAACATATGAACAATCTCAACAAATATTAACAATTAAACAGCTTTAACTCCTCCTTTCCTCTTTGTTTCTCACTTTTTCTTGTTCAGTGAGAGAAGTAAACTCTACTTTGCGCAACAACCTTCCTTGCGACACATTGACTGCGCCCCAGATACTCCCACTTTTATTTACAGCCAAAGGTTTTTTAAAATCGTATGTGATTGGACGACCCTTGATGGTGTCACATGTTTACAGATTCAGTAAACACCCAATTTACAGATTCAGCAGCTGGAAAGTCATGAGGATGATCTTACACCTGGCCTTCTCCCGCTCTTGTTATGAGAAAAAGAGGTGGCTAACCAGGAGTGGTGTAAGTAATGTCTTTAATTGCTTCCCGTTTGCTGTTTCAAAGTGTCGGCACAGAGGTACTATGGACAACGATGTGGATGCGAGACCTAAAACATCTCTCTGAAAAATGCAAATGGTATGAAAGTTGCCACACCCATTTAGACAAATTGAGCCTCATTCACTAACGTGCAGAAATGTTCTTACTCTGCGCACAAAATGAGTGCGTGTGGCTTTCCCCTGGCTCCTCCTGGTTACCTCTGGTTTCAAAAAGCAAACATGGTGCTGGCCAAAATGCCAAACTCAAGGCTTCAAAAAGGTAGTTCACAAACCAATGTGTCGCTGTGAGTTGCCACTTGTTAACAACTTAGCCTGGACTGTTATCGTGACTGAGAAGGACTTGCATATTCTTTGCTTGCAAATGTGATGAGTTAGTTTGCCAGCTGAAGTATTCTGACAGTAATCCCTGTGAGTTGTCACTATTTTACCAAATGTCCAGAATCACATGCTCTAACAAATAACTGTCAGATTTTAGTCAGACCAGAGCCTTAACAGTTAATCTATTTTTGTCCCTGCTTGTTCCCATTTGCTCACATTTCCTCCCTTCCTGTCTATCACTTTCAGTCTCTCCCTTACTGCCTGCTGATGATGGACTCCTAAAACCTCCTAAAACTCCTCTGACAACTAACCAGAACCAGACAGACATGAACCGTCAGGAGATGGAACTTGAGCCATTGGCGATGGAGGAAACCAATGCCCCTCCTCACCATCGCCATAATAATTACAACCGATCCAATAACCACAGCAATCAGGAAATGCGGCACAGACGCTGTGAGACCCCAGCTGAAGGAAGTGATGGTGTCAGAGCCAGGGCACTGCAACAGCGTCGGCCACGGGAGGAGCAAAGCATTGAGCCGCTGTATGGAGCTCAGTCTCCACAGCCCCAGCAGACACCTATTCCTCGACCTGCAGTGACACGTTATCGAAGACAGGGGGACAACAAGGCCCGGATCAGAGTTCAGCAGCAGAGGCACAGACAGAGGCTGCAGAGAGAGGCAGAGAGAGCACAACACCAGAATGAGCAATACCACCCAGAGATGACCAAAGAAGATGAAAGAGAGAGGGACGATTCGGTGCTGGCCCGTTCAGCTAGCACTGAGAGTGGCTTCCACACCCATACTGACCGGGCTGAGGGGGATGATGGCCTGGTCATGATGTATTTGGAGACTGAGGCACAGCCAGAGGCGGACAACAAGGCAGGGAACTACGAAGTCCAGCTAAGGTCAGAGGCAGAGGGATACACTGAGAGTGCTGAGGCTGAACAGCAACATCTCCATTCACATCCTACCTATCCTCAACCCCCACCCCTGCCACATGAACCCTTGCTTAATATCCAAAACCCCCACAGACAGGATGATTCAGAAAAAACACTGAACGCTGGATACTCCAGCTACACCCAACCCCTCAGCCACTCCAGAGCAAGGGCTGATGTCTTGGTTGGTCTGAGGTTGGAGGGCTTTAATAATGGACTAGTAGATGAAGCCTATTCTGAGCCATATGAAATTTACTCGCTGTCTGAGCATGTATATGAGGACATTTGCAAAGCCCCACCATTAGTTTCATCTGCTGCAAATGGGGATGGAGACACAGAGTCTCTTCAACAGAGGAGGGCTGGCTTTCAACTGTTGGAGGGCCAGACAGTAGATGGTGACTACCATCAGCAGGAGGCAGTGGGTTCCCGACTGCGCCACTATGATGAACGCTCAGATGGTGAGTCAGACAGCCCAGAGAAAGAGGCTGAGTTTGCCCCATACCCCCGCGCTGACAGCTGTGAGCAGGAGGAGGACATTGACAGCATTGTGGCTGAGGTCAAAGAAAGCCTGAGCTCTCTGAGTCTTCACTGTAATGCAGAAGGCACCATATATGAAAAAAGTGAGCTACCACAGGAAGAAGAAAAACCCCAAGTTGAGTCCCACCCTGACTCTGATAAACATCAAAAAGTCAACAACCGAGGGAAGCCAGCCACACAACTGTCTGTTAGTCCTTCAGAGGACCCTGTAGCAATGATGAACAGTCAAGAGAAGAAGAACACCATATCTCTAGCTATCAAGGACATTAAGGAGGCCATAGAGGAGGTGAAGACCAGAACGGTGAGATCTCCCTACACACCTGATGAGCCCAAGGAGCCCATTTGGGTAATGAGGCAGGACCTGAGCCCCACTGTCAAGTGTGATATTAAACCACTGGTAGGTGATGTAAGTATGTGAAAATTGTTTCATGGATATCAATTTCAGTTGAACACAGTAAGCTTTATATATTTACATTGGTTGTACAAGAACAAATATGATGTTGAAGGCAATCATATAATCACATTAGTTGATAAGTCTGTATTCAGTCATATTCTTGGTGCCACCACACGTTCCACAAATCCTACTTCTACAGATTTGATCCGATCAACTTCACATCTGGTATATGTCATGGTAAAGGCTTTCAAATTAAAAGGTGTATTTCAGTGCCTTTTCGTCAAAGGGCATGTCCGTGGCATCGGCGACTACTTTTGATGACATGTATATTGTCCAGTCTTCCTCAGACTTTAAATGGTAAATGGTTTTGTATTTATATAGTGCTTTTCTAGTCTCAATGACCACTCAAAGCACTTTACAGTACAGTTTTACATTCACCCACTCACACACACATTCATACAGTGCATCTATTAGCAGCACTTTGTTGTTCTATGGGGGGCAATTCAGGGTTCAGCATCCCAAGGACACTTGGCAAGATGGGTAAGACTGGGGATCGAACTGCCAACCTTCAGGTTGGAGGACGACCACTCTACCCCTCAGCCACAGCCGCCCTACTTGTCTTATCTGAGCAAGGTGCTGCCCTAAATAGATCGAAAATAATATTCCATAATAGTCATAGCACCCCCTAGCTGTTACAGGAAATGTAATATTTTACATTTAGGAAGTCCATGTTTATTGCCAAATCTCTACTCAATCACTAAGGAGCAAACCATAAACTTAAAATCTCCAAACAACACTCTGCGAGGTGGAGGCAATCCTCAATCCGTCTTATCACAGTATTATCCGATGATCTGAAGACCCAGAACCTCTAACACCTTACCACCTACCTCATTTGAAAGGTATGCCAATTCACCCACCTGGACCTTTCGACAGAAGGAAAAGGAAGATGGAAACAGGTCGAATACATCACAGACCTCTTTATAAAGTGATATAGTGCTGATAATTGATAAAAGCTCAGCGAGCAACTCTTGGCCCATGGGATGCACCACAGATCATTTTCCTGAAGAAAATGGTCACATAAGCAGAGTTGAGGTCAAGACACAGAATGGCACCTTGGACAGGCCCATTACAAAACTATCCCTACTGAGAGACCTGACATGACAAGCCGTACGTGACTGACCTCTGGTGAGACAACCCTACACCGACCCTTTTTTTCCTTTGATCTGAGGTATTTTGATTTAATCGGAAATGACAAGCTATAAAATCTTAACTTACTGTACTGAAAAGCGCTATATAAAAATACAAAACCAAAACCATTTACTGAATGTTGTGTACTAGTTTTAAACTGATTTATTGATTTACTTACAAAATCAAAGAAGATGAACATGGGTTGTGAAACTGACAAACTGACCCTTGAAGTTGACTCTTTCAACAGAAGGTTTTAGATAAAATTGGCAAATCCCAATCTTTTGAGTTTATGGCTTTTTTTGGCATATATGTGAATACATTGCCCTGTAATGGCCAATTAGGGGTCAGAGTGTTGATGCCATTTTGCATATATACTTTATATTGTTAGGTTGTGTTATATGTTATGAAACATGATTGTCAGTCATGCTAATCATGCTGTAATGTCTTGCATTAAAGCAGTGTCAAACTCAGTCACAGGAGGGCCAAAATTCAAAACTGGGACTACATCTAGGGCCAAACAGGGTCAACATTTATCAAACAATATCGACAGAATATTGGATAAAGTCCAAAAAGAAAATATATTTAGGTAGGTTACATTCTTCTTATATGTACTGTACATGTGCCAGAGCCAGATGTTGACTAGTGCTGGGCGATATGGAAAGAAATTTTATCATGATGATCATCAGAGGGGAATTAATGAAGTACAAATACTTTGTTACTGTACTTAAGTCGATTTTTCACATAGCTGTACTTTAGTTGAGTATTTATTTTCCTGTCGACTTTTTACTTTTACTCGCTACATTTGAACACAAATTTCTGTACTTTCTACTTCTTATCTTCTCAAAACTGGCTCGTTACTTGCAGTGGAGGTTGGTGCATCGCACTCTTTTACGCATGGCGCACCTCTCTCTCACTCACTCGCCTGCCCCCTGCCTCAAGAGATGCGTAGGCCCGGCGGCGTGTTTGCCGTCGGGGGGCAGTGCATGACCCTAAGCGTCCGGAGGTCAGTCTGGTTGCCTTGGTCGACTGGGGTCGAGCAGGCTGTACCGGTAATGATACCTCCGCAGGTTCACCTTCAGAAACTTTGTTACGAGTTTAACTTCCTCTAGAGAGTCAAGTTTGATCGTCTTCTCGGTGCTCCGCCAGGGCCGTGACCGACTCTGGCGGGGCCGATCCGAGGACCTCACTAAACCATCCAATGGGTCGTAGCGATGTGTGTACATAATACAATATGAAAAAAGACAAACCAGAACTAATACAAAGAAGTGCTTCATAAAATGTAATGTGAAAAAAAGACATGAAATCATTATCTGTGTCTATCTGCTGTGTCCGTCCGCTGTAGCAAACTCCCTGTTTGTCAAGGTCACAGCAGTGAGACACCTGGTCAGTTGAATTTTCTGTTACACTAGTCCAATACTATTTGAACCTCAGCATCTGGGGTTCAAAATCTTTAAAATTATACAGTATATGTATATTTTTGTTATAATTTTTCAGTCAGTAGAAATAAAGTCTGAAGAGAATTTGTTTTGATTGTTTCTGTATAGGCCTACTATAAAAAGCACTTTGCATTTTAAAATTTGGTACTTGTACTTTTACTTTTGATACCTAAGTACATTTAATATGAGCTATTTTAAGACTTTGACTCAAGTAATTTTCTTACGAGTGACTTTAACTTTTAATGCTCGTTCTTGTGGCATGTCAGTGAACGTCAGGTCTTTTTTCTCTGTGCCTGTCACATGTTCTGATGAAGGGATGCTTTTTAGGACAGCATGGCTGTTGGACACAAATTTGTGAAAGGCGGAGGCCACCTTTGGAACATATCTCCCTTGCCTCTTCTGCCAACTGGATTGATATCTCAATAGTGTCTGTGCTTATCATCATCCACATAAAAATCTTTTGTAATGAACTGGGTTCCTACTGGATGTGAGTAATTGTTTTCCTTTGCCAGGTATTTTAGCCCATAATTTGCACAGCCAGGGGATGACACTGCACCAAGCAGATGTACCTTCATTCGGTATTCCTGGGGTTTTGTGTTCACATTTCCATCTCTCCACCACAGGAGACGCAGGTAGTTGCGGTCATCCTCCTGGACGTGGTACTGGTGAAACATTTACTCTATGTCACATATTGGATAGATGGGGTGCTGTCTGAACCTTATGAGGATGCTAGTTAGATTATTAATCAAATCTGATCCTGGAAGAAGATGTTCCTTAAGGCTTGTGCCATTGTACTTTGCCGTGGAGTCAAACACAACAGTTTAGTAAGCTTTTTTGGATGGTAGATGCAATGATGGTCTTTACACCACTCCTCAGTGAGCCTGAAATATCTCTGAAACCAAACAATTATCAAAGGATGATACTTTGTGTCTTAATTTCATGAACCCAGCAGTGCTGCAGAATAGCGATAATAAGTATATAAAAAATAGTTTGTGTTCACTTGTTTTAAAGATAGGGTGAAAGACAAAAGTGTTTGTATAGCATTTGTAAATTGCCAGTTGTTGTCTGAAACCTGCTGAATCAGAGAATAAATCATTATTTTGACAGATGATATTCAGAATGATAGTCAGCTTTATGAATGTTCATCACAAAAAACACACCAGCATCATTGTGAATTAAGTTCTCCCAACTCCATGGACTCATCATTTTTTGACACAAGAAAATTCCCTTTTGTATAGGATGTCCCTTAATACTGAATGCCTGTGGAAACACTGGTATGGTTTTCTGAAAAGCCAAACTCTCTCACTACAGATTTAACTGCCTCACTATAAAGGCTGGGGTAATAAGAAAAACTGCCTTTGACTTGTAGAAGCTGATTGCATCCTCACGTTAGTCAAATGTTTTAAAACATTTTCAAATGCGTGGCGAATCTCTTGAAGTAGCTTTCTGTCACCTCCATCTTCTTCGAAATCATTTAAATCCTCTTACATCTAAGAACACCATAGCACTCCTCAATTGTTTCAGGTCATTCTCTCCACACAACAAAACAAGGTAAATGGCAAATGGTTTGTATTTTTCTAGTCTTGATGACCACTCAAAGCACTTTACAAGGGACATGTGATCAGTGTTGGAACACACATGAACATGTAAGTTTGCACAGAAAGATAGACTGCAACAACTTTGTGCTTTTTGTTAGCAAAGCCAAGGGGATTCACAATCTCAAAAGCATCCTGGTATAAAATTACATTTAGGCATGCTGGATTTTCAGTAAAGAACTGGTTGGACTTTGACTTCTATCTATCACTTATGTCACCAAAATCCTCCGAGTCTGTTTCACAAGACTGTTGTAAGTTTTTCCCAAAACTCTGACTCTCATATGTTTCGTACTGTTTGTTTCACAGGTATGTAGTGAGCAATCTTTTATGTTATATTTTCATAATTTACTTAATGGTATTTTTTCAAGCTCAATGTAGTTGTCTGCTTGTCAATGGTCCTTTATGACAAGCAGACAACAGATCTCTGCTATCTGGTGCTATTTTTATATAATATATATATTATATTTTATTTATTGAAGTGATCCTAGTTTAATGTAATCCTGCCCCAACTCATGCATATTTTGCATTTCTTCAGAAAGAAACTGCCACGCATTTAAAGTTTGAATTGTTTACCTGTTGGAAGGTGACTCTCCGTGTACTCTCGCAAATACAGCATACAACACTATTCGCAACCGGCCTGTTACGTCTTCAGTAACCAGACTTGAACTCGGCCGAGCTCGCTGCGATAATATCAGTAGTCCAATCACAGAACAGAATCAAACTGTAGCACTCAGTGATTTTACTGGATCAGTTTCAAATTCAAACAAACCCAAGGATATTTTTCTTTTAATCTCATACTGTGCCAAGCCTAATATTCATGGTCCGAAGTGTGAATCTCTCAGTCATCTGTCCACAATATAAAAAAAATATTTTTGCAACAAAATGGATTTTGTAAGGCTGTAAATAATGTAAATGTAAATAATAGTTCAATAAACATAATTGAATTTGTAAAATGTTATAAAGTTTGTTTCTGTAATAGATTTTTGTATTACAGGTTTTATGTGTTAAAACCATTTAGACAATGGTTTAGTGTTTTTCTAGTTACAATTTTTTAATGCTTTGATTTTACAGAATTTCACTGTTAATTTAAACAGACATTTTTAACAGTGAAGTTTATAAAGTTTCTCTTGACTCAACAACTATCAAAAGTGTAGGATTTTAAAGGGAGTCTGGTGATATTGTTGTAGACAATCATCTGCTACTTAAACGAGAGCACAAACACGTTATTTGCATCACAGAGAAGCAAATGGTGATCAGACAACGTGTTTCATGTGTACTTACAGGACGGCAGGTGTGTATACATGTATACTTCAGTGTGGCCCAGGACACATTGCTGAATGTGGTCTGAGCGATAGGATTTCAATTTGAAAGCCTTCTATGTATCATGTTGCACTATTTATTTATTTACCTATATTAACAACACCTTATATGTAGTACTATTTTTTTATTTAACTATATAAATAACAATGTATAAAATCAAGGAATGAGAAAGTATCATGAATTCAATTGAAAACTGTTTATTATTGGCAGGGCAACAGCTGCCTAACTTAAGCTTAACTGTCCTGAGGAATCAAAAATACTGTGCATGTGCAACTCTCAACAGAGAAGAGAAGATAGATGCCTCGCTCGTTACCTTTTTCCACCATCAGGTCCTGGAAAAATGGAATAAGTAATCAAATGTTAGACTAAAAAAGTATTTACTGAAAAAAATGATTTCCTTCTCAATTCCTTCTCAGCTCTGTTGAGAGTTGCACTTCGTGAGTGACAGCTGTTTGTTTTGCCTCATCTGAGTGGCTCCTCAGCGGCTATATTGTTTTTCTGTATTTCCATCACAAGTTTGAGCAAATTGAGAATAGGCTCTCAAATCAGAATTTTACCAATAAGCAAGATACCCCATATGATTCTGTAAGTGAGATAGTGACAAATAATCAATTTATTCAAGTTTTGTGGGTGCCAGGGGGATATTTCATCTCCTGATAACTCTTGACAGATCATAACTCTCTCTTTCATGGTGGTTAATCAAATTATTGTTCTTGTTTAGAAATCCCTATAATGTGTTACTTGTCTCCACTTCCCCTCCCCTCCTGTTGTCAATCCCCTCCCTCCCCCTAATGATTTATTCAATAATGGCGAGCTAGAGAAACATGAAGGTAAAAACTGGTTAAATAATTCAGTGAGGATCCAGTAACAGAGTGACTTTCCTGTTGACATCACAGTGCACAGAAAATACCTGAAGCCTGTTTTTTTTATACAATTCTGCTGCTGTTAACTTATTATTTAGAATCACGTGACCACAATTTACCCTATTATTTTGATTTGTAAAGATGACATTAATGTCAGTGTCATCTGAGCAATTTCAGGCCAACAAACAGTCCCATGCTGTTGATTTTATGATGTATCCTGATATCCCAGTGTCACCTGAGCAGTGGACTCTGCAGACAGCACTGTTGCATTTATTATGTGCAGCCAATCTCTGTGCTAGTTCACTTTGGACACTTGTTGAGCTTCAACTAGGTTTGTCCAGTTATTGAAAGCCATGGAAAACTTTTGGATGTATCAAGTGGAAAAGCTTGAGGAGGAACGAAATAAACAGAAGATGCCGACTGACCAACATGATAGAGATGAGGTGTGGACAGTTTGAAGAGTTTGTAACGATTTTTATATTGCTGTGTTGGTGACTAAAGTTTGTAGAAGTGGTTGTATTGTTTGTCTCAAGAGTGAGTGATCCTGGTAGCTAACATATATTGCCATCGTTTGGAAATCAAGAATTAAATGTCTGTTATAATGATTTGTTTATCGAAATATCTCAAATACAAACTAATTAATTTAAAGCATTTATAATGAAGTTGGACTTTTCAATTTATATTATATATATCATATCCTATTTGCATCTGCATTACTTTTACTTGTGCATTAACATTTCAATATTGTAACTGGTGCAGCTATTTTCCCTTCTATGAAGTCATTTGGAGCTGATTACACCTTTTGGAATATAGGCTACTTGCAAATATGGTTTAATAACTACCCAAATATTGGGCACCTTTTTGCATGTGACTAATTACTGAATGATGTTCATGAGAAAGTGAGAAAATTGTTCGTTGCTATCAATTCTATTAATCATATCTCTACTAGTACTGTGAGTCAACAAGAGACAGTATTATTTGCATCGATATGTTTTGAGAAATGATCTGCCCCTAAAGAAAAGGCAACAGTTTATTTTTAGTCCCATTATTGATCAATTATAAGATGCATTCAAACATGTATTAACTGCTTTAAGACAAACTATAACATAATTGTAAGTAGATGTGTGCTTATTAGGTATTTTTTAATAACACTAACCTTTCCTGTGAACATCCATCAGTGGAGGCTGCTGTATAAATGACGATACACTGACAGTAAAGTTAAACACAACTGTAAGAATATACTGTATGTCTTCATCTGTGAGGTTTAAACAAATACTGCACATTAGCTGCTTACAATGACAGTGATCGAGGCAACTTCTCCAAGATGTTTAGCAAAACCTATTTGCCAAGGACCTAAAAAAGTGTATTGAAAATAATTGATATAGTTTGGAAGGCAATGGGGGGCATTATTTTTTGAAAGCATCCCTACTTCCTACTTACTTATCTATAACTGTTGCACAGTTCTGTATTTAAAGTGTATAAATTAAGCTTCTTATCATACAATGAATTATCATTTATTTGGGTTTAACTAGATGAGTTCTTTCAACTAAATCAAATCAAGGTAGTGGTATCTAGAGATAAAGTTGTGATGTAAGAATAACCTTGGTTTTCATCATCCGGCCCTCTGTGTGACTTACCATCTGGACCCTGTAGTCATTTAAGATTTCAATCAGGAGGAACATCAATTTGAAAAAAAATTGCGATGCACTGTAAAAGATGAAATTGATGTGATGAGTCTATTTGGCACTTGAGGGGATGAGACCCCTCCTGATCTCATCAAGGTTGAAAGGGGGTGTGGCTGCATAGTATAGGCAAGGCAGGCAAGCAGGCAGGTGAATACCTGAGGCAGGCAGAGGAATCAGGGATCAGCAGATGGAAAAACAGACTGAAAGAGACTGAGTTGAGCCAATACAGATGACAGACCATGACAGTACCCCCACTTAATGACCACCTTCAAGTGGTCTACCAGGCTTGTCTGGATGGCGCTAGTAAAAGTCTGTTAATAGAGGTGGTCCGGAATGTGGGATCAAGAAACCCAGCTCCATTCCTCCCAGACTCCCAGTCAACCAGGTATTGGAATCCCTGGCCGTTCCTCTGCACCTGCCTACACAGCCGCTGGACAGTGTAAGCAGGATGATCATCTGACAAAAATCAGAATGTCGTCTGAAATGCGACCTATAGGTGTATCAAATGCCATCTTCCATTTGTCTCCCGACCTGATGCGAACAAGCATAAGCATTCCAGAGGTCAAGTTTAAAAAAAAACAGTCTGCCCTTTTAGGGGTTTGAAGACCGAACTAATTAATGCTAGTGGGCATTTGTTTTAACGGAGTCCTCACAAGTCAATACATAGGCGACACTGCTGCTCAAGCACAGGGGCCGAAGGCCATTGTAGCTTGAGGAGCAAAGACGGGGAACCAGAAGTGGGTCTCAGGCAGAAGGCAGTGGGACGACAAGGAGCAAGCGTCGGCCAGGCTGCCGACGAGGGCCCAGGGACAGGAACAGGTGCCCACAATGTTTCTTAAATTATAAAAACATGATTGCACAAACTTCTTAATGCAGGCTTCAAAGCACCAGTTTTGGTCGAAGACCAACCCCAGATTTCTGGCTATGGACTGATTAAATTATGCTCGTTCACCAAGGTTTTCCGTGATTTCATTTACTGCTAGAGGTGGGACCAAAGACCTTTACTTCGGATATGGAGAGGTTTAGTTGGAGAAAATTGTTTGCCATCCTATGTTTCATTTCAGTGAGGCACTTGTGGAGAGTTGCAATGTTTGATTGGTCATTAGGACTGATAGGAATATAGAGCTTTGTGTCATCATCACAATATATTTGCGGATGGTGGCCAAGCCAGAGGAAAGGGATGGAAAATAGAATGGGACCTGGGATTGAACGCTTGGGGACACAATACTGCATGTTTGAGGGGAATGAGACTGAGCCGGTCATAGCGAGTAAGAAACTTTGGTGAAAGGTAGGATCTGAACCAGTTTAAGGACATGTGGGTGATTCCTGACCACTTGTTCAGTCTTTCAATGAGTAAGTGGTGGTCTACAGTATCAAAAGTAGGTCTAAAAAAAACTAGAATGGAGGATTTACCAGCATCTTCAAAAGAAAGACTTTCAGAAGAGTGGTTTCTGTACTATGGAGGGACCAAAAACTGGATTGGAATGTTTCAAATAGGGATTGTAGGTAGACTGTAGTCAATGGGATGGAATAGTCAGGAGATTTGTCGTTTACTGCATCTCTCAGTGTGCGTTTATTTACAAACATTTCTGGTTACATAGAACTTCTGGATGTCATCACAACATCCACTTTTAACCCCTCCTGGTGCCCTTGGTACCATGGTAACCCCAGAGCTCCTTACAGGAGTGAGTGACAGTGCCAAACAACATAGTGAAAGCAGTCTTTTCTTGGATAAAAAAAATTATATTGGAAACAGGTCTGTAATTATTGAGAGTGGGGGGTCTAGGTTATTTGAGGAGTGGTCCAACTACAGCAATTTTGAAATGAGCAGGGACGACACCACAAGTCAGGGAACTATTTATAATTGTTAAAATGAAAGGACAGAGAGTAGGCAAGGTCTCCTTCAGTAGACGTCCAAGGGGCAAGTCGATATCATTAACTTCAGGTAATATGTTTTTGACATTTTAACGGATCAAGGTGGTAAAAGTAGTTTAACCGTGCCTCTTTCACTGCAACATTGTATTTTTTCATTAAATCTTTCATGTGCTCATAATAAACATTAAGTTGCTGGCTTTCCATGTGTGCTCCACTTTTCATACTTATCTCTTAAGAGAGTGGGTTGTGTCATTTAACCATGGTTAAAGGGGTTCACAAGATTTTTTAGTGTCATGTCAGGGTTTAGTGTCGGGGCAGCGCCGAAGAGAGGGATGAGAATGACTACGTTCAAACAGTGACCCGAATCTTATTTTTTACCCCCTACGTGACCCAGATCTGATTGTCTAATGACAGTGTGAACAGCACAAATCACACAGAATCTGATCTTTTCTAATCAGTTTTGGGCCACTTTGACATGTGGTTCTAAATCAGATACCGATCAGATTTTTTGAAATGCGACCTCAGCCACGGGACCCGTATCAGGATTTAATGCAACTTTGGAGTCACTCTCAATTAAACTTCGTCATTAGTATGTGCAGGCGAAAGGGCGGTCACCAGGCGGAAACAAACATGGAGAACAGTTGTGACAGAGGGCGGCTGTGGCTGAGGGGTAGAGTGGTCATCCTCCAACCTGAAGGTCGGCAGTTCGATCCCCAGTCTTCCCCATCTGCATGCCGAAGTGTCCTTGGGCAAGATGCTGAACCCTGAATTGCCCCCCATAGAACAACAAAGTGCTGCTAATAGATGCACTGTATGAATGTGTGTGTGAGTGGGTGAATGTAAAACTGCACTGTAAAGCGCTTTGAGTGGTCATCAAGACTAGAAAAGCGCTATATAAATACAAAACCATTTACCATTTACAGAGGTAGTCAGTGGAGGGAAAGTGAGGTTTTAGACCTCATAAGTACTTGGGGTGACATGTTGGTTCAAGCAAAACTTGAGGGGTCATATCGTAACTCTTATGTCAAAAGAAATGGCCGGGGGCAAAGAAGAACTTCTGTGGCATTATTATCAGCTAAGTAACTCTAAGCTAAGAGGTGAAAGACTCAAACCAACGAAGTGGTTGCAGTTCGATCACCTGCCCATTTTACAATGAGCTTTATCAAGTTTTATGTGATGAACCCTTGCATGCCAACCCTTAGAGCTTCTTAAAAGCTCTGGGGATACAGGCGAAGAGGCGACTGGAGCATACCCAGTTCACCTGGCAGCCACAATACTGATGGGACGACAGACTGGCAGAAGGAGTGGCACAAGACTAATGTTTGCTATAGCAGTACGTAAGTGGATGCATGTTAGTTAACTGGGTCTGTTTTATGTTAGCTTCTGTTTATAGCTGGTATTGTGATCTTCATCTTACTACAGGGTGTCTGGGGATGTTAAAATATTGTATAGGCTACTACTAATAACCTATAGTCTAATCAATAACTATAGAGCTATAATATGATCTACTTGTTTGCATTAGGTAGTACATCTACATTCTGTACTCAGTCACTCCCATCTGCATGTTCTACATCTAGAGATAGCTCATCTGCACATTCTACATCTGGAGAAAGCAGCACAGAGACCTGTGGAAAGAGCACGACAACCACCAAGTCCTCCGAAAGTATGGGACCCATAATTGTTTTGGCTTTTGTTAAACTATTAGTCAGTTGGATGCTTAGCTGGATGCTTAGTTGATCCATCCATTACTGTTTTGTACACTATTATGTTATGTACTAAGAATACACATGTTTTATCTTCTTACTGCACTATATTACTGCAAACCTTTACCTTTCTAGATATCTCTAAGCTCCACTGCAGGCCTAATTACTTATTTTTGCAATTCTAATTATCTTAAAAACACTTGTTTCTCCTTCTTTCAGCTACATCTGCCAAGAGCAGAAAAAGAAAGACTAAAATGGAAACAACACCTTTATAATTCAAATTGTCTGTACTTCCACCTATGTTCAAGTTTTGATGTTGTTGCTGTGAAGAAGTATTGAACCTGAGGGAATCAGAATTGCATAATGGGGAAATGGAAATATTTTATTTAGAAAATTTAGCCATTTTTCAGAGCAGAACTAAGAAACAGGTATGGTATTATTTTGTTACTTTCTAGACATATCACATTTTATGTTGTTGACTAGATTATGTTAACCCTGCACAATTGAGAATTGTAATATGCAAGACAGGGAATTATTTTATTTGTATCATTTGGTATTTTCAGAGTAGAATGTTTTTTTTTGACAGCTCATGTATTTGCAACTATAAAGATGAAAATTACATTTCACATAACTACTGTATTAACATGACTATAAACAGTATTCTTTCTTGCTCAAATTACTGAAGAGCACACTGGCTTTGGAACAGTTCTGTCAGCGTCTCTCTGAACAACATCTTGTGCCACTCCTTCTGCTAGTCTGTTGTCCTGAAGAACAGCATGACCATCTCATACACGTTGTAGAGAGTGCAGCATGCACTTATGATGGTGGGGACAGTGGAGATATACACATCCAGGTTTTTCACCAGGCACCTCCACCACCCCTTTAGCCTGCCAAACGCACACTTCACACACTTCATTGACATCAGTAAAGTAATAGTAAGTAACTTGCAATTCTTAAAAATGGAAGGAAATTTGGAAGGAAAGGAAAATTGAAAAATATAAATGGAATAAAAAATAGTATATATATATATAGTGTGTGCAGGATATGAACAATCTGAGAATATATACAGTATAATAGATTGCACATAAACTATTGAATTGCACTGGCAGAAAATAAATACTACAGTTATATGAGTGAAACCTGTGTTAAAGTGCAGTACCAAATACTAATTAGCTGCAAGTGTTTGAAAAAATATGGATGGTGCAGCATCACTTGATGTAGCATAATCGCCTGAATCATACTGATTACTCAACTAATGACAGACTAGTAGGCCAACGATAAAGGGGAAAAGAGACATATCATCATGTCATTATAGGCTTACCACTACTGATGATCCACGGCCCCCTGCAGAAGAACCGAATGCCATCATTTGCGATTGAAGTAATCAACAAGATTATTTTCACGGGCAATAACGGGAATATGACTCCTCCCACAACCCATGGCAACCCCCACCTCGTTGGAAAACCTTGTGTGACCAGTATATATTCTAGTCACTTCACTACAGTTTGCCAGATCGTAGTTTGAGCAACTGCCTGCTTCCTGTCTCACCAATCTGTAAGAATTGTCTAATCTGGATTTTTACCTGTGCCTACTGACTGATTGTGAACCTGCTTGGTGTTTTTGTACCTCTGCCTTATTTGGATAGTCTTTTGGATTTGGACTTTGGAACAGACTGATTTCTCTGTAAAGTAACTGTTTTACCTCATTCCTGCCTCAGCCTTGTGATTCTGCGTGTGGGTCCTCTCTGATCAGTGACAGTACGTTCTGGCCAGTAATGGACCCAGCAGAATTACACAACACCTTTGCAAATGGGTGGGAGAGCAAGGCTCAGTCCAGCACGCAGCTTCTCTACCATTACAGCCATCTGCCTCCCTGGCACAACACCCCAGCCATGAGCCCTGTCTGTCCCTCCCATTAACTACAGTGGTGAGCCTGGTCTTTGCCGTTCTTTCCTAGTGCCCAATGCCCTCTGGTGTTTGAAGAACAACCTTCCAACTTCCCTTCTAACCGCTCCGATGTTGCCTACATCATCACTCTGCTGGAGTAGGGATCATCTGTGTGGCAGGCCAATTTACCTGTCTGTTTCTCTCTGGATAGTTTCAATCAAGAAATTAAAAAGGTTTTTCGACAGGTCTGTCAGTGGCAGAGAGGCAGCACAGGCACACAAAGGGAAAAGGTCAGTCTATGTCTATTATGCCATTGATTTTCGCACATTAGCTGCTAATTGTTCCTGGAATGTGGATGCTCAGTATGATGCCTTTTTTATTGGACTTTTTAAAACAATAAAGGATGAAATCGCGACCCGCAAAATACCTTCTACACTTGACTATATTGCCATTGGCATAACCAAGCTAAAACAGAGACAGAAGGAGAGGCAAGCCAGGCACCCTCAGTTTTCCCCACACAGATCACCAGTAGCAGAGCTCATGTCCCGAGCCCTTGCAGGTGGACCAGACCCAATTTTGTCCCGCAGAACGACGAAAAACGCTGTTTACTGCGGCCAGCTGTGACTAGGGTTGTCTGGATTAACCGATTTTACGATAACCGCCGCTTCATAGCGTCACAGTTTTATAACCGTAACAATTGTAAAACCTACAATATCTAAATGGTGTCCTGCCTCTTGCGAGTCATTTAATTTGGGTGTGCGGTGAAATCTCTCAGGAGTCACGTTTTGTGTGTGTGCGAGCCACTGAAGCCTCAGTTGAGAAGAGGGAACTGACTTAACCCTTGTGTTGTCCCTGCTTCACCCGGCTGTTGGCCCCCCTCACATAGCCCACCCCATATTAGGACGCACACGTACAGCAATAGACAAGTGAGCAGGCATATCTGACACCTCTTCCTCTTACTCGCCCCGAGCAGGACTGCTGCTAGGGCTATGGAGGAGGCCAGATGCTCGGGTCGAGCGTCGTAGTCGTCGTGGTCAAGAGCTCTCTGTGCGGTGGCGGCAGCGGCTTTTACAGCCTTCACAACCGCGGCGGACGCTTCCGTGCGGGGGATGCTTTCCCTTCATGCGATGAACGGAGTCTCGAGAGCCTTTCCCAGCTGCTCTAGGAACACCCTCCGCTTGTTCTGCTTGCCCGGCATCCAGTCTGGGTTGATCTCTCTCCATATCACGAAGGCGTTGTAGGAAGAGACATCGAGAATGTTGTGAAAGACGACCAGGGGCCAGCGCACGGCCATCCTCCTGCAGCTGTACTGTTCCGATCACCTTGTCTAGGTTGTCCATGCCACCTTTGTTGCAGTTGTAGTCCAGGACGATGACCGGTTTCCCGTCCTCGCAGCCGATGACGTCGGCCTTGGCGTGCCGTGTGCTCAGGAGCACCACGTTCCTGTTTTTCTTTGGGATATAGGACACCAGAGTGGCAGTGGGCGTGAATGCGAACTTGGATGAGAACACCTCTCTTCCCTTGACCGCAAGCAGCCCGGTCGGGAGCTTGGGCTTGTTCTTCCGAACCATGCCGACCACGGTGAGCTTCCTCTCCAGGAGCTGCCGCGTGAGTTCGTAGGAGGTGAATTAATTGTCGCACGTGACGTTGCGACCGTGCAGTCCCTTTGTTACATCGAGCACTACCCGCAACCCCTGGTTCCGTTCTGGGTGTCCGCCACTCGGCTTTCCGGTGTACACTTGCATCTTCCAAGCGTAGCTGGATTTCGCATCGCAGGCCACCCATGACTTGATCCTGTATTTCGCCAGCTTGCTGGGCATGTACTGACGGAATGGACACCGGCCTAGGGAGAAAAACAGGAGGAGAAGAGATGAGAGGAGATGAGATGAGGATGAGGACTAGCAGCCACTATCTACATAACATAACATAACATGACATAACATAACATAACATAACATGACATGACATGACATGACATGACATGACATGACATGACATGACATAATATAAAATGAAAAAAAAGACTAACCTCTGAACGGAACCAGTTGCTCGTCCACGGTCACTTCAGGCCCCGGGTTGTAGAGGCGCGGTAGCCGCGCCACCCACGCATCCCAGACCTCTCGCACGCCCGCCAATTTGTCCGTGGCTTCTGATTCGTCATCTCCAGGATGATGTTCTCTACCGTCGGCGTGATGAACAGGTGGAATGTTGAGGCTAGGTCACCGGTGCGGGTCGTTGCGTGGAGCGTGGGGCCCGGGGGGACCCCGCTTTGAGCTGCAGCAGAAGAGGAGGAGGAAGAGGAGGAGCAGGAGGAGCAGCGGCCCTCCTCTCGGCTGTACGCCCTCGAGGACCATGTTATTTCCCCGTTTCTTGACGGGAAGGTCTCTCTTTCCACGAGTCCGGTGGTGTCGCCGTGGTCTTGTCCTTCTTCTTCTTCTTCAAAGGATGACCAATCTGCAGAAGCATCACCCACTGGGTCGTAGTCTTCGTCGCCGTTGTCTTCGTCTTAGTTGCCGTCTCCATCTTCGTTGTCGCCGTCCTCTCTGTCTTCTTCTTGGTCTGCTTTTCTGTCTGCTTCTCAGTCTGCTTCTCCATCTCCTTGTCTGTCCGCTTCTCGGTCTGGCTCTTTCGCGTCGTCTTCGGGTTCAGAGGATGGTTGCTGGGAGAATAGCTGTTGGAGAACCTGTTCTCTGGTGATACGCTCCTGACGTGACATTGTGCCATGGTCCGGGAGGGGGGCACATGGAGAATGACGCGCCGGCTTCTTTGTGGGTCTAATGTACCCCCCCTAGATTACAATTGGAATCAGGTGTGGGTCTAAATGATCCCACAGAGCACCACAGCGCCCTCTCTGGGGGTCTAAAAGACCCCCCAGGAGAATCGAGAATGACAATCCATTGGTCTCAATTACCCCAGGAGAATTGGATAATGACAATCCTTGGGTCACCCTAACCCTAACCCTGACCGGCCAGGGTTTGCAGATGATCACACGCACGCATGCACGCACGCATGCACACACACACACACACACACACACACACACACACACACACACACACACACACACACACACACACACACACTCTGGGTCAATCCGACCCAGGAACAACACAAGGGTTAACAACAACACACCTGCTCTCCCTCTCTTCCTACTAACCATTATAAATGTAGCCGAGAGTTTAATTCACCTATACTGAGGGGTAATAGAACAATAAGGATACAAAGAATGTGTGCTTGAACCAGGATAATATGTAAGTTTTTTCACAACTTGTCAAGGCATCGATCCCAAAAGAGAACAGCTTCCGTCCGTGACCCTTCACAATTAAAGTCCAAAACAAGTACACTGGTTATGATGACAGGAAACACAATTTCACTGAACAACCTTCCACAATAAGGCAACTAAATAAAATAGATTACATAAATTACTTTTAAATAGCCAAACCTTACACTATAAAAACTAACTGGACAAAGATGATGATAATAATACATATTTTAGTTCACGTACACTCAGGGAACTTCAGGGTTATTGGGCTTCAAGTTGATTCGGACCAGTGTGTACCATCCTCAGACAATTTTATGGGCATCTGAATAAGACTCTGAAGTCATTGATTCATAATTTTGCGCATAAGGACAACCGTAATTATGATAGGTGGCTAGACCCTCTGTTGTCTGCAGTGCAAGAGATTCCCCAGGCCTCCACAGGATTTTCTCCCTTTGAACTGCTGTTTGACAGGGAAACGGACCTCATCCGTAAAGGCACCACAGAGAGAGACAGACTGCGGAACGAGTCTTGGGCATTAAGACGCACAGTGCTGCTGGGTTGGTGAATTGTGTTTCGTCACAATAAATTTTGTGTGCCGTTGTGCTCTGTGCTCTGTAAACCCATGCGGCTCTTCAGCCCCTCTGCAGTGGCTCTGTACAGTGTTGTGCATGTCGCGCATATTTTTCACGAACGGTGAACTTAATGAATCAGTTTTCATATGATGAACGTGAACGTGAGTAAATGTCACGATAAATGTGAGTGAACGTCACATTCACTTACTTTTTTAAATCATCATCATATCAGGCCATCATGAAATACCAGGAGCGGGCGAATGTGTGTGTGTGTGTGTGTGTGTGTGTGTGTGTGTGTGTGTGTGTGTGTGTGTGTGCTCCCAGATAGTGCACACACACACACACAGGCCCTGGGGCTCCGCATCCCCGCCCCCACTCACTCGCTCAGAGAGACACACAGTGATTTTCAGTTTCTTCGTAATTTTGCACATGGAATAGCCTTCATTTCTAAGAACAAGAATAGACTGGCGAGTTTCACATGAAAGTTCTCTTTTTCTGGCCATTTTGAGAGTATAATCGAACCCACAAATCTGATGCTCCAGATACTCAACTAGCTCAAAGGAAGGCCAGTTTTGTAGCTTTTCTCACCAGCAAAACAGTTTTCAGCTGTGCTAACATAATTGCACAAGGGTTTTCAAGGCGATTAGCAAACACAATGTACCATTAGAACACTGAAGTGATAGTTGCTGGAAATGGGCCTCTATACACCTATGTAGATATTTCATTAAAAAACAGACGTTTCCACCTAGAATAGTCATTTACCACATTAACAATGTATAGAGTGTATTTCTGATTAATTTAATGTTATCTTCATTGAAAAAACAGTGCTTTTCTTTGAAAAATAAGGAAATTTCTAAGTGACCCCAAACTTTTGAACGGTAGTGTATATATATATAAAACGTTATAAGCTGTGTTATCAAATATGTTTTGCGGCTCCAGACAAATGTTATTTGGGGGAAGAGGGGGCAAAATGGCTGTTTTGATAGTAAAGGTTGCCTACCCCTGGTATAGTCCATATTCACAAATCACAATTAGTTTCATAGGGCTTTAACAAGGTGTGACATCCTCTGCCCTTAACCCTCAACAAGAGTAAGGAAAAACTACCAAGAAAAAACTTTTAACAGGGTAAAAAGAACGTAAAAAACCTCAGAGACAGCCACATGTGAGGGATCCCTCTCCCAGGACAGACAGAAGTGCAATAGATGCCACGTGTAATGGAGAACAGAGATCAGAGTATTTACAGCATTGGTTAAAATAAACAGTTTGTAGCATAATGGAAGGTAAATTATTTGATGAATTTTTGTCAGTAATGGTATACCTGCTAGCTTTATTAATTTTATTGCAACTTATTGACAGTGGGAATAGAATGAGAAGAGAAGAGGGTGCTGGTGGGGCTGGAGCAAGATTTGGACAGGTGGAAGTTTGATTTCTTCTACTCTGAAGATTCCTGAGCTATGCCCATTATTAGGAATAAAATGGATGACAGACTGGATTTTGTTTCACGAATTAAATAGAAATAAGTAACCTGACCCAAACAGCATGGAAAAGTTTTTGACAGATGATGACAGTTTTGCATGATTATTCAGAATGTCTTTGAAACATCTTAGTTCTTCTGCTGTGAAGGGATCTAGAATTAAGTGAAAAACCGGGGCAAACTGACGCGTCTGCATATTTGCAATTGCTGCAGATGTGGAGAATTTGGCAATGGGGGTATGAAGGAACACATTCACTGTAATATTGCAAGTTGGCGTATTGTTACCCTGCACAATGGCATGGCCGGGAGCAATGTAGGTTTCTTCTTCGTCTGTCTGTATGTTTACCAACAAAATAGCTCAAAAACGAATAAACGGATTTCAATGTCACTTTATGCTCACTGGAACACATATTTCTGTGTCATGCTCATACAGTTTACATCCCTCACACAAGTTTGTTCCAAGCATTTTAGTACTGATTGACCATTTAGCATTTAGATTACAAGCTTGATTCCAGCCAATTTTACTTCCAGTCTTTTAATTCACAAAATATTCAGCTTTTTGTTCATTCTCCATATTCTCTCCCTTCAGTCTCCTGGTTCAAGCACACCCTCTCCTCCAGGAGCAGAGTCATCCCACAGACATTTGCTGCAGGATGACAGTGTTGAAATTTCTCCTATCAGTAAAGAGGTGTGTTGAACATTTTCACAAGAAGGTATCTCACAAGAATTCAAAAATAAGATCACTCATTTTCACCTCAATGGATTGAAATGTCACAACCACACAACCTCTGGGATTGTATGCTTTGTGTAAGGCTTCCAAGGCATAGTTGTTTATGCATATATAGATGCAGACTTTGCAGCTTCAGGCTATAGCTAAAGACAGGTGAGCTTACCAGTGGTGTATTCTTTCCGGAGCTGACCTTAACTGTCGGCTGGGCAGCTCGCTCTTTATATTCACTCAGCATTGTTACACCAATGACAGTTCTTTATAACATCAAAACGCAGACACAAACTTAAGACAAACATTTTGTGATCCATCTCCAATACCCCTCTCACAATTTTCTCTCATGCATCCCCAGCTGGTCTCATCCCCCGAGATGAGGCTGACACACCTCTTTTTCAAAACTTCCCTGTCGTATGTGACAAGGTTAGCCCACTCCCTGGGCTGTTAGCCAGTAAGGAAACACTAAATGGCCTTGCACCACTTTACTTATCAGACCTCTTAACCCCTTTTAACCCTGCTCATAATCGTCGTTCTGCTAACCAGCTGTTACTCTAAGACTAGAGACAAAGGGAGGTAAGGCATTTACTGTTAGGGCTCCACAGATGTTCAACCTCCCTCTGGCAATCGGACAAGCCACCTCAGTGTCTTTTGAAATCACAGTTTTATAAAATGGCCTTTAACGTTAGATATATTTTTTATTGCTTTATTTTATTGTATTTTAGTATTACATTTGTTTTAACCAGGGATCTGTTTGTTGTATTGCTTTATTTTATCCATCCTTATCCAGCATTAACTTGGTTAAATTTCTTCTTCCGATATTCTCAGCCCTTTCTCTCATTGTCAAGTTGAAAGAATGTTTGACAAAACCCTAACATGCTACTCTCTTTTTATTCATAGTCCAGAAGAAGCCTTGCTTCATTCCCCACATATGTAGAGGGTGAGTATTTCATCTTCTGGTGTAGAGGTTTTCAAACTATGAGGGGATAGTTGAATAAGTTATATGGAGGAAAAACATTAGCAGTGGCTTTGACACAGTGTATTAATGAGAAAAAACATACTTAACCTTTTCCTTCTTATAACAAGTAGAACAAGTAAATAACGAAAAGATTATAACACAAACAAATTTACAGTATGTGATTGAGTGGTGGACAAAGGATGAATGACAGGGGCAAATAATTTCTGCTCAACAGGATGAACTTTGGTTATACACCCTGGTGAAATTACAGTTAGAAATATTGCTGAAATATTGAAAGAAATCAGAGGATTCCTTTTGGAAACTTTGGAATGCTCATGAAGGAAAAAACAACTAGATAAGATGTACTGTATGCCCTGTATCAGTAAACTGTTACACACTCAGCAGTAATAGAGACAATTATGTGTTTGCAGAGGACATAAATGTTGCACAAGATTTATATATATCTTTATATGACAAGGATTGTATTAGATTGTGATAGGAAATTATTACGAGAAGCCTTGGATAATATCGGGGCTATGAAATGCCTGAGAAAATCAGAATAGGCCCACCGAAATGAATTGCAAGACATTTAAAAAAAAGTTGACAATGATAATGAGGCAAGCTCAGAATGAATGTTTAAGGAAATGAAAAGTAACATTGTTAACATGGAATTCCTAACATTGTGATGAAAAATATTTTCTAAATGTTTAAACTTATTTCTCAAAACCTTTTGATGATGTATGACACACAATTCACTGTGGGATGCTGACTTTTTTATTAAAGGAAAGGAAAGAAAAAAACATCTGGTCATTAGATATTTTAACTACAATAACTTTAGTTATTTTTAACTATAGTTTTTACTGCGGTTTTACTTGTAGTTGGGAAAACAAAAAGAAGTCTACCTGAACCAAGGCCAATGCCCAATCTCACCATGTTATAGAAAGAGGAAGAAATTTCTTGATCTGCCTTTTTATCCAGATCCGCTTCAAATTCTTGTCCCTCCAGTTCCAGGCCCATGTGACCCAGAGGACCTGATTGATGGAATCATTTTTGCAGCCAACTACCTTGGCTCCACTCAGCTGCTCTCGGATAAAATATCATCCAAGAACATCCGCATGATGCAGGCACAGGAGGCCGTCAGCCGCATCAAGGTGAAAACAAAGTACACACTCGAGACCCCCATGCTGGTCTGAATTTTAAGCTTCCACATGTGTATTTTTACTAACCACAGTCTTGTCTGCATCAAGCTGAGTCACACTGCTGTATTTTGATTTTGAAGTGGTACCAAAGTACAGGATACATTATGCAGGCACAATTTGACATCATATCGTACCCATCATACCTTATTATTACTGAAGTCAAATTTCCTTCCTTTTTCCCCGGGTGGTATATTTTCAAACATCCAAAAGCACATCTTAGCTATAGCTGATTGTGTAATAGTGATCCATGTTCTTCAGCTCTCTATTTATCACCTGATATTCCATTATTGATTTACCTTACTATAAGGGTTAGGTTTACTTACTACAAGCAAATTTTTCACAATAAAATAACAGAAAGACACTTCAACAAAAATAAAAATAACATAAATTGGGTTATTTACAAGTACAAGTATTTTCTATCAGGTCAAAGATTGAAAGAAAAAGAGAAAGTTAAATACATAATAGTTTCTATGGGTTGGGGGAGGGGGGGGGGGTAGGAGTGAAGCTACCTAGGAGAAACAGAGACAAGAGTGAGTGTCAAAATAAAACAGGAAGTGACAAGTGAGGATTAAGGGCAGAGGATGTCACACCATGTTAAAGCCCTATGAGACAAATTGTGGTTTGTGAATATGGGCTATACAAATAAAATTTGATTGATTGATTGATTGATAGAACATGCAGCAGGAAATGGTGAGTGTTTGTGTGTGTAACCATGACTCCATAGAAAAGAAGCTCCTCAAAATGCTCTTTCCACAACCCAATGCTGTTACCAGTGTGGGTCAACAGCTCCCCTGCCAGACTGGGCCAAGCCTTGTTTTCCTTTCCTGAGTTACCTAATGGCTTGTCAAAACTTTTTTGAGGCCAACTGAAGGTCCTTCTCTATGGCTTCCCCAATCTTGCCCCACACCCAAGCTTTTGCTTCCACAACTGCAGAAGCCCTCTTGTCCTCCTATAAATTATTTCATTAATTCAATCAAAAGTAAACCGGAGAGGAGAATTACTCATAATAATACTCAAATGAGCATAGGAAGAGGGTTTGCAATGATTTGTAAATCTGACTTATGAATCTATCCTAAACCTAAAGGTTGTTATGGCTCATTTGAAAGCCCCATTAGTGTCCAAATTGTTAATATAATAATATTATAATATTTAGTTAATATTATAAATTACAAAATAAACCCACTCACTGTTTTAATCACACTCTTGATCTTGTTCAGACATGTGGCATCAAACTAACCCTAACCCTCTATGCATCCTGCTAAAATTCAGAATAGAGTAATTCTCCCAATATGTAAAAGTCATTAATTATCAAACCCCATCATTGGACCCTATTACCCCAACAGATCACTTTGCTCCCTAAATACATGCTCACTTCCTACAGTCTGTAAGAGTAAAATGGTAGGTAAAGCCTCTCGCTACCAAGCTCCTATTCTGTGGAACCATCTCAAAGTTTGGATGCAGAGAAAACCCTGTGTGGAGATCAAGTTTGACGCAAGAGTAACAGTCTGGCCCCGGCAGGAAGTGAAAGCTGAAGTACGTCACACTACATTGTGCAAGTAGTGAATAGAGCTTATAGTTAAAGATTGTATAGGTGAGCCCTGAGCCATCTCTTAGGTATACTGCTATAGACATAGACTTATGGAGGAACTCTCATCATGCAATGAGCACTCTCGCTCTCTCTCAAAACAAATCTCAAAAATTAGTCATTCATTTGAGATGACTAATGAAATAGTAATTGAAATTTTTGAGCTGAATACAAATTCACTGGTATTAGCTGTAATAGGAGTTGTAATAGTTACTTCTGCAGCTTTGTTTGCTATGTCTAGGTGTGGAAGCCGCGCTGCTCTTCTTTCACTACAGTTTAAATGTTAACCTGTCGAAAATGTCACAAACATAAGTATTTGCTACACTTCCTGTAGCCTATCTGTTTTAAAATAAAAGCACTCCAGCCGTTCTGTTGACTGTATCCATTAATTTGTTTTTAAAAGGGTTTTATTGTGAAAGATTTGCAGGAGTGGAAGATGCCAGGCTTCATACTGTATAGTACTGGTATTTGTTTGAGTACACAAGACTACTTATATACAAGGAAATAGAGTAGTCATACCAGAAACCTCAGAAAGGCTGTAGTTATATTAAAAGTTAACGTTCAAAAAATTCAGGTGGTGGGTAGTAGTCTAGCTCACTCACTCTCTCGCACTTTTTATCACACATTTGTGGCCACTTTCAAGGTAAACTCTATGTAAAACATTGCGCTGGCAGTAACAGCTCCACTGCAGAACACAGCTGTACCGCAGCCAATGCGACATGAAGCAGTACATCAGTGCAGCCGTTCCACAGCACAACCACAGCTAGTGTGACTTTGGGTTATCAGATCTTAAAGGTTATTTCAATTCCCAGCTGCTTGATCTTTGCAGATGTTTTCTTGCCATGGTTTTGCTGGTTGTAATGAAAAAGTCACTTACCTCTAATTTTGAACATTTGTTTATTCTGGAATATAAGCTCACTAACATTATGGCAAATGGTTTTGTATTTATATAGCGCTTTTCTAGTCTTGATGACCACTCAAAGCTCTTTACAGTACAGTTCACACACACACACACACACACACACATTCATACAGTGCATCTAGCAGCACTTTCTTGTTCTATGAGGGGCAATTCGGGGTTCAGCATCTTGCCCAAGGACACTTCGGCATGCAGATGGGGAAGACTGGGGATCGAACTGCCGACCTTCAGGTTGGAGGATGATCAATCTACCCCTCAGCCACAGCCGCCCTTTTGTCTTCCTTTTGTTTTGGGTATCTGTGTGTAATATTGTTTTGTGAATTTATATTGGTACATGTGTGCTGGTCCCTCAGGATGTGCCTCAGCCCATGACAGAGGTGGACCTCTTCATTTCTACCCAGAGAATCAAAGTGCTCAATGCTGACTCCCAGGTACTCACTCTGACTGAAGCACAACACATATCTTTTCTGTAATGTCTTTTCTCACTACCTCATCCATATAATTAAAAGGGTATAAGATTACTTAAAGCACATTGTAATGGAGCCAAGTACACTGCATATTTCTATTGCTACATAGTTAGCCTGTGCTCCTATCCAGATACAGTTTAGTCAACACTTGTTGACAAAACAGCAAATTCCCGCTGATTAGATGCAGAGGTTCACCGACGTTGAGTCAACAAGGGAGGTGAGCCTGTTACCACCAGTCTACCTCAATTCTTGTTTGGCCTTGCTAAGTTTGTCTAAAGGTTGTCTTGTCTGAATACAGTTTGATATGTTTCAGATGTTTAGAAGGCATATTTCAGGTTTTGATCTGGAAAAGTATATGAAACACTGAATGCTAAACAGACCACAGTGAGTGACTATTATATGCTGTGGTCTTGCCCACAACTTGTCCACAACTTGCTCCTTTCTGGGTCTCACTTTTTGTACTCTCAGCTCAGTGGGATTCCATCTACTCCACTCGGTAACAGAAGGTCATTGCATTATCCTCGTTATTAGCTAGGCTCTCAATCTTGGAATGGAAAGATGTGAGCGCTCCAACAACCAGCCAATGGATCAGAGATGTGATGCAGGACATGAAGCTGGAGGAAATCAGATACAGCCTCAATAGCTCTATTAAGAAATTCCACAAAACCTGGGACCCACCAATCAAATGTGTTAATAGTCCACCTAGCATGGAACTATGACCTCACACCTCCACATTTAACCACATCGGCCTTATCAATCCTTAAACACACTGTGATGCACTTGGTTTTCTGTGTCTTTTGTGTTTTCCTTGTAGATTATCTGGTTGTGATCTTGTGCACCTCGACTCAGCAGCTGGGTCTTATTTGTAGGGAATCCCTTTTCTCTACTAGATTCTTCACAGCACTCAGACTAACGTGACCCACTTTTGTTTTCGTTTTTGCAAATGTTAAGAGAGCACTTTTTTGAGCTGATAGCAGTATTTCAAATATTTGTTGAACATGCCTGCTATTGCCATTAGTGTTAGTATCACTAAAGCCTGGAAATAAACTGAACAAAAATGTACCATCTTTACCTCCAGCTCCAAAGTTTGAAAAATGAAATGAAGGTTAGACCAGTTTCTTGGCAAGGTTCTGCTTCTAATTAGTTTAGGAAGTGTATGCTTTCTGGTCAGGAAATGAAGCAGGACATACCACTAAAAACTGGAAATGTCTAAACAGAAAAAGAAATGTCATCAATTTGAGTCTGAAGTCCATGCTCTCCCCTTGAAATAAATATCACATGAGAGATTAAGAAGGTGTGTTGATAGATACATATCAATAATTCAATTAAATTGTATTTGTATAGCGCCAAATCTGAAGGCACTTTACATAGTAAGACCGTACAAAATTATAGAAAAACCCACA
Source organism: Verasper variegatus (assembly GCA_026259375.1). NCBI lineage: Eukaryota > Metazoa > Chordata > Actinopteri > Pleuronectiformes > Pleuronectidae > Verasper > Verasper variegatus. The sequence goes on from CM048041.1 coordinate 26,632,961, forward strand.
ACAAACAACACTGACAAATGTGGAGAGAGAAAAAAACTCCCTCTGGAGGAAACCTCAAGCAGAACCAGACTCAATATGGGCGACCAAGAGAAGAGAAGGGTGGGGGTGAAGGGGAGAGACCAAGAACAGTGGTGTAACCATTAGGGCGTCATGATATATCGAAAATGTATCGTCATCGCGATATCAAAATGGGCAATATACTGTATATGTACCACACAAGACAGCTTAAACTGCGGTAAATTGTGTTCCATGTGCCATGCATTCATGCTCTGCATGTTAATATATTTGGCCAATCAGATGAAAGCTCCGTTTGGCTTGACGCAGTTGACCGGCACACAGCGCGAATAATAGATACACAGAGAGGAGCAGTAAATTACTATACACAGTCCTCAAGTATGGCTTTTGTATTACTTGCACTACTTCCAGCTTCGAAATGACTCTGTCACTCACACAGCTTTATGGTGTGTGTACGTCATCCTAACTTCAACTACAGCTTACAGCAATCACACGCATTGTCTTCCAGGAATTGCAAGATCTAGATTGATATGTTCTCTCACTAACTTTGGTTTCATCCTCAATTTTTGCTGATATGAAGCCTGTTATGGCTGTTTGACTTCCAGGAGACGATGATGGACCACCCTTTGCGGACCATCTCCTACATTGCTGACATTGGCAACATTGTAGTTCTGATGGCCCGGCGCAGGATGCCTCAACCTGAATCTCAGGAGAATATGGAAGCCTCAGACCCAGGTCAAGAGAGCAAGCGCCATTACAAGATGATATGCCATGTGTTTGAGTCTGAGGATGTAAGTCCATCAACAAAGCTATATGATGTCTTTGCTTCTCAGCAGAGACCACATACAGTTTTTGTAATTTTGACAGTTTAATCAGCTGTGAAATGATCTACAATTTTTACACAAAGATTTAGCTAATGATAAGATAACATTAATAAATTCTGAGCATATCCACCCTGTCCTCTAGGCCCAACTGATTGCACAATCCATTGGACAGGCCTTTAGTGTAGCTTACCAGGAATTCTTACGGGCTAATGATATTAACCCTGAGGACCTTAGCCAGAAGGAGTACAGTGACCTGCTCAACACTCAGGACATGTACAATGATGACCTTATCCACTTCTCCAAGTCTGAGAACTGCAAAGATGTAAGTAGGATATCTATTATTTAAACAAGTTCATACAGGTTCTTTAACCATAATTTGTTCTGACAATAGAAAATAGGTAAATGGTCATCTTCATTTACCATTGCTTCTGGTTCATAAAGTTTAACTGCTATCAACTATCAGATTCCAAAGGCTCTGCTATGTTTGCACTGTAAATCACATTTTTATGAATGCAACCTTGTACATAAAACAATAACCACTACATATATCACTAGACTCTTTCATAATATCTAATGTTTTTTTTCATGATAATGTGAAATTGTAGTATCCAAAGTATGCAGCAATGTTACATTTATTGTTTCTGCTTGCGGCCTGCCTGCTGTGAGCTCAGGTGTTCATAGAGAAAGCTAAAGGGGATATTCTGGGTGTGGTCATTGTGGAGAGTGGGTGGGGCTCCATCCTACCTACTGTCATCATTGCCAACATAATGCATGCTGGGCCAGCTGAGAGGTCTGGCAGACTGAACATAGGAGACCAGATCATGTCAATCAATGGAACCAGTCTGGTGGGACTGCCATTGTCCACCTGTCAGAGCATCATAAAGGTATGTTTATGAGGATTTTTTATTAATAATGGTGAAACGAAGACATTGATAATGAAGTAGTATAAGAACATAACAACATATGTTGCCTTTATTGCATTAACATAGAGATACTGACGGTTACCCGTATATGGTATATAGGTAACTAATATGCAGTTGCCTGTATATGGTAAACACCTTAACCTATTGGTCACTTAACACTACTGGCATTCAAAAGAAGATCAAGAAGAAATTCAAAGATGAACCTGCAGTAAAGATAAAATCAGGTGTGATCTCATCAGTTGGTTATAATTAAAATATATGTGTAAAAACTTTCTTTTGAAAAGACTCCTAAAAGAGTTATCTGTTTTCCTTGTAACAGTTAAGTGCAATGCCAGAAATTCTGATCCTGTATTTCAACTTTTTGTAGGGTCTAAAGAACCAGTCTCAGATCAAGCTCAACATAGTCAGATGTCCCCCAGTGACCACTGTTCTCATCAGACGTCCAGACCACCGCTACCAGCTGGGCTTTAGTGTCCAGAATGGCATTGTGTGTAGCACGTTTTTTATGTTAAATGATACTTGTAGTTATGTTACAGTACTTGATTGATATGACCCAATTTGATTTGTAATGTAAAAAAATTGATTTGTCCCTTTGACAGATTTGTAGCCTTATGCGTGGAGGCATTGCTGAACGAGGCGGGGTAAGAGTGGGTCACCGCATCATTGAAATCAACAGCCAGAGCGTGGTGGCCACGCCCCATGAAAAAATTGTCCACATCTTGTCCAATGCTGTAGGAGAGGTGAGGCATCACACAGAACATAGACATTGTTGAAGTTTGCAAGTAAAATGTTTTACCAAAGCCCTTTGACACTTACTAGCTACTTGAAGCAACTTAGGGGAAATTTTCAAAATGGATTCATGAATTTCTTCACTCTATGGTCATATGGTTGTTGGAGCTATTAGCAGTGAATAACACAGCTCTGTAGCTGACTAGAAGGAACGACATCAGATGTTTAGTAAGTGGCTTTTACACTAGGTGCTAATGCCATTGCACCTAGTGTAAGCAGGGGCAGGATTTGCGGTTATCAGGGTAACTTCAGGTTTAGTTCCGGGTTTTCAGTCCTACAAAACACGTTCCCTTCCTATCGGCGTACATTACCATGGTAACTTGTGCTGAACAGCTAACCCGCTTCGCAGCACGTTAAGTTGCAGATAAGAGATGGCACTTGATCTTCCAAGGTATTTACTAGAAATAATATTGTGCTTTGTTCTGTTTGTAATTGTTTGTGACTGGCCCAGATCCACATGAAGACAATGCCTGCAGCCATGTACCGCCTGTTGACCGCGCAGGAGCAGCCTGTTTACATGTGACAAGACAAAGCCCTGACTTCACAAACCCTTCAAACTTCCTGCAATCGAGTCACTTCCCAAGTAAATCTCATCTGTTCAGCCAGGGCTCATCCTAACCCTTCCATTCACAGCCAATGCAGTGGATAAGAGTTTTTGTATGGATGGTTTTGCTGCTCAGCTTCATCTTCAAGAGACAATTTTAAATATTCACTTTCTTACTTTAACTAAAATTAAAACTAGTGGGATGTTTCCCAGCAATTATTTTAAAGCGCCCATTTGTAATCGTAATCTCAATCACTTTGAGTAAACATAAAACTGTACCTGTAATGGTAATTTTAAGCAATTGTTGTAGATTGTATTTTGGTCCTTGTTTTAATAGGTAAATGAGAACACAATGGCATGAAGACATGCACATCCAATCCTGACCATCACACCCTATCTGTACTTCTACCATGCTGCTATTTCACTGGCAGAACACTGCCTGTTTACCTCCACCAAATTTCTCAGCACAACACAGAACCCTCCACAGTGAGAAGATCTGTGTTTTGCTGACAATTCTGTATGAACTCACTCCCTCTCCATCACATTCCACTTTTTTTAATAGTCAACTCTCCATTTTGCACTTCACATTTCTAACAGTAAAGGTTTGTGACTCTACTATAGTCGATTATTACAATGATTGTTGTGTTTTTGTCATTCCACTCGTTTCATTTATGTATTCTCTGCATATAGCTCCAGTAGTAGTTATAGTCATCATGTAATAACCACAATTAACCTAAAACCATTCATACACCAGTGTAAGCATATGCATATATATATATATATATATATACATACTTATATAAGATAGAGAAATGACCCCAGGCTGATAAATACTTTATACTGTATATGAATATCCATTTTAATGCTACTCTGACATTAAATTGCACACAAACAGTACCAGGAGCTCTTGCTAACATTCTTTTTTTGTGATAAACTGCAATAAACTCCTATATGCTTTACTTGGAAAGGGAGGGATTATGCCCTTTGTAAGGCTTTTAAATCGGTGGTAGGAGATTAAGTTAAGTGTCACTGTCAATAACTTCGTCATATCAAAGCAGAACTTGGAAGTTTGAAAAACATTGAAACCTGTAAAATTGTGACAAATCTTTTTTGCATCAAAATGATACCTCCCTTTAAGGTTATTTGTGTAAGGAGAAAACATCAAATTTAAGGATAAGATCAGAGAACAGGGGGCCTTTTACCCAAATCTGATGAAATATATTGGGAAAAAATGAGGGTTAGGGTTAAGGTCAAGGCTCTGCTATGAATATCTTTGAAGGCCTGACTATCCCTGTAGTTGAGGTCAATAAAGGACACAATTTTAGAATTCACCCTAACAAACAACATTTACGCTCAGGTGCAGCACTTAACAAACCACAAAAGTACAGTAATACAAAACAGTGTAACCATTCTGTTAAATAAACCTCCCGCTAATGAAGTCTATTGTAAGAGACCTTTTCAGGGATCACCAAAGACCTTCTCCATTAACCTTTTTATATGTAGCTTATATGTAGCTTCATTTAACTTTTTTAATGGTTGAGAACGACTCTTTAATGTTTCTATAAAATGCAATAAATTGGAGTTATTAAATTCAAATGGGAAGACATAGCAGGATGAGAGGACCTTTTAAATGAATAAGACATATTATCAGGATTATTGCATTATTACGATGGTGGTCTTTGTCGTGCAGTAGTTTAGTTGTTCCTCAACTGAAATACAAAAATTATGTATTCTGACAAATTTGTAGTTAGTCCATTCTTACTGAAGTGCTCTCAGTTGGAGGAGGTATATACTGACGGACACCCAGGAAGAGAGAAACAGGCAGCGGTTCAGCATATGTTCCCCTTGAAAGTATTTCCTGTTCACCAATGCTCTACTGCTCTACCTCCTTCAGCAGCCATTTTTCTTTTCTTGCAATGGAAACTGTTCACAAGTTCAATTCTTCAGTGTGCAATGTGTTTTTGTGTTAGCTTTTTTTACAAACTTGAGACATAGTGGTAATATATCTTGCAAACTATAAAATATACAATTCATTGCATTACTGCTGGCTAATTTGAAAATGCAATGCAATTTTCCATCTTACACAAAATGAGCTTGCAAAGACAAGTTAGATAATCCATCAGGTTGCACACATCAACATTACTTTTGTCAGCACTAACATCACATGAGGCAAACTTGAATACAAAAGTAATGGGTTTTCCTGCCAGTCTATAAAACAAAAAAATGATATCTTTAATATGCACTTAGTTGTATATTATAACTACAGCAATTCTTTTCACCTTTTAAATTATTCCTTACATTCATGTAATGTGGGGGTCAGGGGGTCACGTATACTACTTCAGACATATAGTAAATCAAGTCTGTGGCCAAAATTATATATTTATATACAGCAATCCATGACTGATTGGTGTTTAGTCTATTAAGAACCTTTAATCTAAACCTATTAAAACGCTGATTGTCATTGGCTAACAAGGCAGTGTTCATGCCTCAAGCACTGCATATTTGATCAATTATGGCCATTGACACACCACATTCAGGGTCAAAGGATTAATGAATGAGCTGCAGATGTGTCTGATGTTTAATACGATTTAAGTTTATTTAATTAATTATGTTAAAATTGATATTTGAAGTTCTTTGCATGCAACCACAAACAAATACTACTGTCTTGCTTTCAAAACATTGCTCATATGATTGGTTCAATTTATTAACTTATCAGAAAATGTAAATTGCATTAGTTTTTAAATGCAAAAATTTATTAGTTTTTTATTTGTAAGATGCATACTCAATCTTGTCTTATTTAAGGCTCAAATTATAAACAAAATAACACCCATTTACAATGAATCTACTTTAAATTTAAACATCGGTTTCAACTTGAATAGTTTTTTACCACTATGACTGACTATGAGGAGATTCTTTGAGCTTTTATTTTATGTAAATGATAAACCTTTCTTTAAAGGCCACTAAATCTCTGGACATCAATGAAGCTTATTTAATAGTGCTGGGCTTTTTATGATATTAAAACCAATACTGACAAGGAACAGAGGCATCACTCTGTCTGTGTGTGTGTGTGTGTGTTCTATCAATGACTTTATAGAAAATAATGTGACAGTATAATCCTCCATTGTTGTTTTTGTGTGTTTGAGTTGGCTAATAGGGATTCATTCATATGTGTGTGTGTGTGTGTGTATATATATATATATATATATATACACATACACACATACAGTATAGATATGCAGTACATAACAGTATACAGCTACAGCACAAGATCATTTAAAGGAATAGTTCACCAAACTGTTTTAATTCACCCATTATCTACTCACTACTATGCTGAAGGAGGGGTGGGTGAAGTGTTTGAGTCTCACTTTAGAAGACTCAGGGGTAAACAGTGTTGCAGCCAAATGCAATAAAATTAGAGTAGATGGGGACCACCATTTCTTCAAATGTAAAAAAACTAAAGAAACAAAAACAATAAATGCCGCCATACTGCTCCCATAGTGTCATCCAAGTGTCCATAAGCCCAGTCATTTAAGACCCCTCCATCGGCATAGTGGTGAGTAGATAATGAGTGAATTTAAAATTGTCCTTGACTATCCCCGTAAGGTGTGTGGGATATTTTCCCTTCCTGGCATGCATTGACACAGTGAAGGTAACCAAGATGGTGGCAGACAGCACGGCTGGCATACATTCACATTTTCACTCAATTTGAATATAACTGAAATGTTCACTCTCAATGTGTTTAGACAAAAAATTACTTTTGCAGAGCAGCAGCAATGTTTAACTTATTTGCTAGCTTTTTTTCCTGTGGTGTTATAGCTGTTGGAGCTTCATACCTGTACCAGAGCTAGAATGTATTTACAAAAATAAAAGACTTGTTAAAGAACTGAACCCGAAAAACTTCTTTCACAAAACTCTCCAGATTTCCAGATTTCTGGGGGAAGTACAGTATCCAATAGTAGCTTCAGCTCCAGGAGGTGGCTTGGGTACTGAAATAGCATTTATTGCTATGGACTAGACAGCTCCAAAGGCTAGGGGTGTTTTGGGGACTTTAGTGGTTTCAAGACAATTACAATGCTTTTAGCTATGCCTGTAGCTGTGGTCAAAGCTGTGCTATTCCTAACAGCCAATCACAACCTAAGACAGCTGTGATATAGTCTACAACCAAGCACATAATCAATCCACTATCTCCAACCAATTCAAAAAAACAATCTTCAAAAATAGTGCAGAATAGTAAATTATTTTTTTTTATTACATGAGATCTAATTAAATAATTTTTCTATGTTTTAAACATCTGTACAATGTAACCAATAATTAAGGAAATACCAGAGCTCCCAATGTAACCTAACAAAACAAATTATTTATTTCATTAGAAATACAAATATATTGCAGATTAGCACACTGTAGTTGTACTACAAGTCTTTATAGTGAATTCATTTCACTAAAACTAAATGCTTTTATATAAATACAACTGTACAGTGCACTTTGATATTTCACCTCACTGTTGTTTCACTAACCAAGATATGAATATTAAAACAGTAACATAGAACCTACAGCTAGCACTTATTGATAAGCACTAGCATGTAGCATTACAGAAATAGATTTTTTGTTTTTTTTAAGCATTAAAACAATGATACAACATGTGCCAAAGTTCATGTCAGCAGACTCGATAAAAGCTGTCTATATTATGGCCTTTGGAATTTCAATCAGCCATGGCAGTGAGCTAACACAATGACCTAACACAGCATGCCTCCACAGAAATGCACAAGAAGGCCACGCTAACTAAAGGTGCTAGCAATTTTGATGCATTCTTCGTAGCATCTATTGCAGAAAATGGTAAAACCATGCCATGTGAAGTCTTATGTGTACCATATAATCAAACATAGACTGATACAACAGCACATACTATTTTGTCAAGCTCAACAGTGCTTTAATTCATGACTTAAATGTTGTAAAGAGGATACACTTGGGAAGAATAAAAGAGATGATAACTATGAATGTATTTTGGACGATCTATCCCAGCCTAGAGGTGAGCCAGTGTATTTTTCTGTTGCCACTGATGCTTCAAACAATGTCCAGTTTGCAAGATATTTTCCTCTGTCTCTGGCGGGACCGAATCTTGAAGTGGACCAATTGCCCAGCCTATTGGTCAACTATATTCTGTGCCATTTGATTCTGCCAAATTAAAATTGATCTTCATCTGAATTATCTAATATCGATTCATAAAAAGACAGATCGATCGTTTAACATAAACCTTTTCCTGTGCGTGACCTCATTGTTTACATAACAACACCAACATTTAGTGAGGGAGAGTGCTCACTCAAACACACGCACACTCACTCAGGTCCACGAGGGAAAATAAGTTTAGTTTTTGGTGCTGCCTTCAGGTGCTGTCATGAACCAAAATACTTTCTAATGCATGTTCTTGACAGTACTGACATTTTAATGACATAATATTGACTATTTCACACTATCCCCTTATCTAACCCTGAGGTTACAAGTCTGCTTGCCTAGCTGTCTCGATGATTGACCCATAAAATAAAGCATAACAGTTTTATCAGTATCAGAAAATGTTAAATCATTAAATAAGACCAAGATACATTACAAAAACGTTGTCATGTACAGAGGTATTGAAAAAAGCAAGCATACAGGTGCATCTCAATAAATTTGAATATCATGGAAAAGTTCATTTATTTCGATAATTAAAATCAAAAAGTGAAACTCATTATATAGATTCATTACACACGTTTATTTCTTTTAATTTGGATGATTATGGCTTACAGCTAATGAAAACCCAAAATTCTGTATCTCAGAAAATTTGAATATTGTGAAAAAGTTCAATATTGTAGACTCACGATGTCCCACTCTAATCAGCTAATTAACTCAAAACACCTGCAAAGGTTTCCTGAGCCTAAGGCTGCTTCAGTAGGCTACACCATGTTGTGCAATAGGAGGAGGACTCGACGTTGGCTAATTTTCAATAATCATAGAATATGATTATTAAAATAATAAAGATTATTTATTTAAAAATAATTAGATTATTAATTGAAAATGATCAGTAATCAAGTAAGAATAAAACTATTAATGAGTAAATAAGCAAGTTTAACAATTAAGGATCATTAAATCATTAATTTAAGAATAATGAATAATAACTATTAATGAAAAACAAGTAATTATCAATTAGGACGTATAAACTATCAATTAACAATGATAAGGTTATCAACTAAGAATAATGAAATAATTAGTCAACACAATAAAATTATCAATTTCAGAATAATACTATCTATATTAATAATCGAAACGGGGCACCACCCTGGTTACAGGGACCAACAAGTCGGTCTAAGAATATCAGTCTCATATGATAAAAGTTAAATTAATAATCTCGATAGTTAATATTAATGATTATATAATAAACAATGAAGGGTTTAAGTTCGAGCACTGGCTATCGTTATTCAACTGTGTTCACATAAACATGCACAAGTAATCACAAGATTCAAATACTTTAAGTATAGAAGTATTTATTAAAAAGACATGAAAGTCACTGTTGTTACAAATGATTCTTCACTTAACACAATCAACTATATCTAATATAGTCGCAGCACATTCATCACAATTATCACACTGCAATACTTCTGATGAGTCTGTGTGTGGATGTGTGTGTATGTGTGTGTATGAGAGAGAGGGGAGGAAGGTGGGTCGATGACTCACGAAGTTAAGAGGGCCGGCTCAACCCTGGGGTTTGACTTCAAAAATGGTGTTGTAACACACCAGGACTACAAATCAAAATGGCGGAGTCGCCTGAGGAATTTGGAGTTTGAATGGAATTCAATTGAATGGAGGGCGGGCCTCGATGTGTATTACAGTCGATGGCCGCCGGACCACGTGGCTTATAACCAGGAAGGTCAAAGATGGCCGACTTAACACATGTGCGACACAAAGGGTGAGCGAGGACAAAGGGATTATTTGTCCTAGCTTAGCTTTGGCGCCGAATGGCGTCAAGGTGCGTTCAGGCACTCTTGCTATCAGAGTGGTTGTGTTTAATGTAGCTGTGTGTATGTGTGAGAGCGAGGATGTATGTCTCGGCGGATGTGGGAGAATAAAAGAGAGAGAGAGAGAGAGGAACATGTTGCTTCGCGGTTCCATGCGCGGCCGTGCTGGCGCGAATACCGGAAGGAGGAAGTGGATAAGGTCCTGGCCTCTGGACGCTGATCACGGGAGCCGCACGGAAGCTGTGATACGACGCTGGACCGAATAGGAGAGAATGCTACGTTCTCCTTAGCAAGATATTTGCTCTTCTGCAGGAACAGACAACCGTGGCTTCGACGAGTTGTCTCTTACTTCGTGCTTCGCGGCTCCATGGGCGCGTTGGCGCGGACACCGGAAGGAGGAAGTGGATAATGTTCGTGGATAACAGGGAAATTGTCTCTGAGCTCGGCCAGCGAGTGAGGGGATTTCTGCCGCGCTCTCTTCAAAATAAAACTTAAAAAAAGAAAAGGGGAAAAACAAGCGTACAAAATACTAAAAAGGAGGATAAGTTAAACTTAAACTGGATTAGTAAAAAGTAGCTTTAAACTAAAAATGAACAAACAAAAAAGATAAGTTTAAAGTAAACTTAAGAAAAATACAGCTGTAGACAAGAATTTCCTTAGTACCCTATGAATTACTTAGAGCTAAACTGGAGAGGCTCAGTTCTATCTTCGAAGGGCTAGAAAGAACGAATTGAGCTGCGTCCTGACTCTAAATACTACCTGGGAGGTACCGTCCCCCTACCAGCGGGCTGGGTTCAAACCAATAGAAAGGTCAGGGTTCAAATCAGAGGAGCGGCTAGGGACACAGCAGGGGTTCCTGACAGTTCCTGTTTGTCCCCCCCAAAAATACTTCCCCTGGATCAGATTGTCCCACGAGGCCCCGTTTATAGCTCCTTGTTATTGGACCTGAAGGCCCAACAACCATCATGGGGAAGACTGCTGACTTAACAGTTGTCCAGAACACAGTCACTGACACCCTCCACAAGGAGGGTAAGCCACAAAAGGTAATTGCTAAAGACGCTGGCTGTTCACAGAGTGCTGTATCCAAGCATATTCTTAGAAAGTTGAGTGGAAGGAAAAAGTGTGGTAGAAAAAGGTGCACAAGCAACAGGGATAGCCGCAGCCTTGAGAGGATTGTGAAGCAACAGCCATTCAAGAGTTGGGGGGAGATTCACAACGTCAGAAGCATCTTACCTGGGCTAAGGAGAAAAAGGACTGGACTGTTGCTCAGTGGTCCAAAGTCCTCTTTTCAGAAGAAAGTAAATTTTGCATTTCATTTGGAAATCAAGGTCCCAGAGTCTGGAGGAAGAGTGGAGAGACACAGAATCCAAGTTGCTTGAAGTCCAGTGTGAAGTTTCCACAGTCAGTGATGATTTGGGGAGCCATGTCATCTGCCGGTGTTGGTCCACTGTGTTTTATCAAGTCCAAAGTCAACGCAGCCATCTAACAGGACATTTTAGAGCACTTCATGCTTCCTTCCACTGACAAGGTTTATGGAGATGCTGATTTCATTTTCCAGCAGGACTTGGCACCTGCCCACACTGCCAAAAGTACCAATACCTGGTTTAATAACCATGGTATCACTGTGCTTGACTGGCCAGCAAACTCGCCTGACCTGAACCCCATAGAGCAGGGGTGCCCAATACGTTGATCGCGATAGTGTGGGTCGATCGCCTCACGCATGCACGATTGGTCATGAGGCAGTCACGTAGACGCTCCGACTCTCTCAGAGTTTTACCGACGCGCCCATTGAGGTACCCGCCCTTAAAACCACACTTACAAGTGTGTACACTGGGAATTCGGACACAGGGTCTAGCAAGCTACAGAGTCGATTTATTTCTTCTAAACTTAACAAAGGGTATAAAAATCAGTGGGGGAGCTGGACCAAGGAAGAAGTCAAAAACCTACCACTTCCGTACAGAATGGGAGGAAGACTTTTTTTTCACATTATCATATTCGAAGTGCATTTGCCTCATCTGCCAGTCTACCATTGCTATTCCGAAGAGGGGAAATGTGGAGCGGCATTTTCGGACGGTTCACAAAAACCCTCCGAAAAGCAAGCTGAGAAAGAGAAAGGTGAAGAAACTAAAATCCCAGTTGTCATTTTTCTCACAGCTGACCACAAAAGCGAAGGCAACCACTGAAGCATCATTCCGGGTGAATCACTGCATTGTTAAGCACAAGAAGTCCTTCCAAGACGGAGAGATGGTTCTGTGTTTTCTATACATGGACTGGAACTACAAACTATTTTATAGCTAAAAGCAAAGAACTTTGAGAGAGAGCCTACTATACATAGTAATTTAAGTAAGAGTTACAACTATAGCTCCATGTTACCTTTAGTTTATTAATAAATCTCTTAATTGATTTCGAAACAATGTAGCGTAATTTGTTCTTATTTCAGTACATTTTTGTACGGGGGGGGGGTGGCGTGGCGGCGGTGGATACCAACATTATTTGGTCGGTAGATATCTTGTTGAGCTGGTCATTTCAAGAGTAGCTCACAAGCCTATAAAGTGTGGGCACCCCTGCCATAGACAATATATGGGGTATTGTCAAGAGGAAGATGAGACACCAGACCCAACAATGCAGATGAGCTGAAGGCCGCTATCAAAGCAACCTGGGCTTCCATAACACCATAGCAGTGCCACAGGCTGATCGCCTCCATGCCACGCCACATTGATGCAGTAATTCACGCAAAAGGAGCCCGACCAAGTATTGAGTGCATATATAGATTCTACAATTCTCTAACTATTTCCAAACTATCTTCATTTGCAAGCTGTGCTTCAAGTACGAAACTAGTGGTATGAAATTCAACTTCATTAAAACTCTGCAACCATCTGAAGGCAACGTAACACATATCATATCAAAGCTCAGTACAAATGATACCAGGCTGCTTCAAAACACACACCTATAGACACTTGATGTAAATAACACCAGATTCAGCATGTTAACAATAAAAAAGGGACAGTATATTGAAGAACTTTTTCAGGAGGTCTCACTTAAGACAAGGAATGATTCTAAAGTGCTGCTGACATGCTGTAATGAGTGCATTGTATCATTTCCAGTTTCGCTGGTGTTTATTGACTTCTGCTCTCATCTCTCCCGATTCTGCTACTTTGTTATCAACTGAGGTTAATATCCAGCCATATTTACACTCGTAAAATCAGTGGTGGTACACAATAAGAAGCGTAGTCCTAAACTGAAGCTCCTGCTTCACTACCAACACCCTTACATCTCTGTCATAGACATCTTGTGAATGTTGTTTGTTTTTTGGTGAACACTGTTGCTGTGGCAACACAAAGAATGTTGATGTGTATTTTTTACAGTCATATTTTTTGGGAAACTAAACTTGCATGAGAACTCATGATACTTGGCAAACATCGAAAATGCCAAGGCGACATGAAAATCGGTAGGTATATGTATCTTGTCCAGACTCAAAAAAAGCCTCCTGGATCCACACCCTAAAACCAACAGGAAGTCTGCAATTTTAAATGTAATGTACAATTTTATAAATTGTATGATGAGTCACTACATAAACACATCTCAAGGACAATATTTGGCAGGTGTTGCAAAATGGCTCAACAGTGCCAACTGTAAACAGGAAGTAGTTATTCTTACTCAAACATCATTGGATTTACTTGAAATTTTCACAGCCAACTCAGACCTTTTAGCTGAATCGTGAGAAATAATCAACAAGCATTATCCAGAGTCATCTGATGGACACAGGGACCCATCGAGTCCGAAGGGAGTGCCTATTAGTGTGCCTGTTGACTGGAATGTGGTGGATTCAGAACGGTCCTGTCGTTCCCTGACTGCCGCCACAGTGTGAGGGCCCATTTATACCTGCTTGTAGGTCTAGTTATTGTGATTATTATTAAAATATGAAACGAAAAATCAGTCCACTCAACTATTACGATACCTATTATTCTTTATTTGATACTTTACTATACTGTACACGTTTGTCTTTGTCTGAATCCTATATAATGGTTTTGCAGTGATCTGATAGGACAATAGTTGCTGACAGGTATTGATCTGTTATCTCCATATTAACTGGTCTGGTGTTCTGCCAAGGGACTGCAGATGACAGTCAACCTTTCATTCAGGACAATGCATCAAATGGTAGCATTTATGTTTAGTACTGTACATGATTCCCTTGCAAAATAATTATTGAAATCAGCAACAACATGGACTGGTTCAAAAGAAAAAATGCCAACTTTGTAAAACATGAGAATGCATTGGTTTGGATAAGGTTAAGTCCAGAGCAAGTGAGATGTTGACATTGTGGGATACTGAGGACAAAGAAGTTTATAAGAAAACAAAATATTGGTGAGTTCTACAAATTTGTCATTAGTATGACATTTTTATAACATTATTAGAGAACATAAAACATATAGAAAACACCAGAGCAGCTGACAGACTGACAACATCCCTGTAACATCATTACATACAACTATATCCTAAGCACTTGTATCTAATGACAACATACCTTTTATGCCATAATTAGTTAGTCATTAGATATAGTGTATATATTGTATATTAGATAAATATGTATATACATTGAACAGATACTACACAGAATCATAAAACCCTCAAACTACAAGGCCTCTGGTAGAGGAATGACACTATGGGTCTTTGATGGAACAGTTCTATGAGTCACAGTTCTCATGCCTGAGATAATCACATATTCTCAGGAATAAAGCAGGTCAGAGAGGTCCATATTTTTTCTGAAGATGATGGAAAACTCTTTGGAAAGTAGTTGGTGGAGCCTAATACCATCGCGAATATACACCCAGTGTTCACCTGTCCAGTCATAGCGCTTTGGTCCACTGCAAACACAAGAGAATGAAAGAAATTTACTGACATGTTGACATTACATTTTTCATGTCTATCTCTAACCATCTCAAAAATCTATTTCAATGAGGCTTGGTAGTTCTCAGTTATATTTTGTTTGGCTTGTTGTTGATTTGTGACTTACAAGATGATTTGTGACATACAAGATGTATGTAGTGCACAGTAAATAGGCAACTTTTGAGTAAAGAGCTCCTATATACAAGCTTTGGTAGTCCCACAGACAGACATGCACTGACCAGCTACAACATACAGCAGCAGTGGATACAAGGAAAATGGAAATGTAGGGCTTGGACATACTGCTCAGTCCACCTCAGGAGTGGCAGATGGTAAGTGTGCACAGACGGTTACAATCCTCTGATAAGGATGAAATGTTTCATAATATCAACAGGGGAAATAAAGCTATTTGACTGATAACAAGACTGATAACTGAAAAAGGAGATTCACACAGGTGCATTAGAGATTCATACTAAAGGAATCATGTTTTATACAATATGCAACTTAGATGTTAAAATTTTTTTCAGCACAGTTGAAGTTCAATAGAGCTTTGGCTCGATGTATGAGATATGTGTTAACTGTTTTATTTTGTAAAATGTATGAATCCAATTTAAAGGTGTGAACAAATTGTAAGAGAAATCCTCTGCTGTGATGAAGGTGATGATGAAGTGTGACTTGACTGCAATTTAGTATTAGTATTATAGATCAGATCAATGTTTAATATTTCATTCTGGTTTGCTGGAGGTGACATTTACATTGTGGTTACAGCTAAAATCATTGTTAGAATCAAGTAAATAGTAATGCAACAGCTCCCCACTACAAGGGCACAGATGCAGGTAACTGAGAACCGCTTTGACATAGTGTGATATGTATACCTTACCTGGTGGGGGAAGACAGCCAGATCTGTCTGTTTGGTGTTTGTTTGTTGATGACGTAGGTCCCATGGTCCCCACCTAACTTCACCGTCAAAACACCACTCTGTACATGGATCAAAGAAAGAACACACACCTTTAAATCAATCACAAACATATGATGATGTCATAGGGTGATGTCTCCATACTGCTTGTGTGGTGTCATCCAAGTGTTTGCAATGCCCGACAATCATATTCGACTTGAAACGCTGTCATTTTCACCAAGTTTTAGGTCTAAAAGCCTGCAAACAGAAGTGGTGATGCTAGCGGACATACAGTGCATCCGGAAAGTATTCACAGCACTTCACTTTTTCAACATTTTGTTATGTTACAGCCTTGTTCCAAAATGGATTCAATTAATTTGTTTCCTCAAAATTCGACACACAATACCCCATAATGACAAAGTGATTATGACACCCCTCCATCGGCATAGTGGTGAGTAGATAATGAGTGAATTTTCATTTTTACTATCCCTTTAAGGGCCTGTCTTCTTTCGATCAACAGAAACTAGGGATGCACGATATGGATTTTCCCTGCGATACGATTACATGCATCACCGATAATAATTTCCTGTTTCTTAAAAAGAAGTTCATAGCCTGTAGTTTATGCACACCTAAGGGTAAAATTGCAAAATATAGTAAGCAAATATGTATGAATTAATATTCCATTGTTCCAACAAAAACTGTTCTGACTCAGTTCTGAGTGTTAGTTTAGTTTTTTTGTGATGTACATGAGAAAACAACTTTAGGTGGAGGAAGATTTCTCCTATTTAGTAGCAGTAAAAAGCTAAATAAAAGTCTTGATACATAGTTATGAAAAGTGGTAGTTTTAAATTCCGCTGTGACCTCCCTACTGCTCTTTGTGTGTGTGTATCACAGACAGACAGAGAGAGAGAGAGAGAGAGAGAGAGGACTGTGTTTCTATTTAGCAGCAGTAAAAACCAAACAAAAGTTTTGTCTCCTTCCAGAAATTTCTTCTTAAAATTACCATTTGACCCAATGGAAAGGGGCTCTGAAAACTAAAGTAAAAAAAATGGATACAGCCAAAGGTTTAGCTCTGATTGATTTCATAGTGACATTTCTGCGAAGCTAACAAGTTTTCTTACGTTTTGATCTAACAATCATATATGACAATCTCCATTTGTGCAGTTTAAGCACACAAACTGACTCTTCAGTCCTGCTCCACTGCCTTTTGGGCGAGAGACCTTTACCCCCATTTGTTGGTTTTGGGTGGTTTTTCGCGTTTTTTTAGCAAACCGTTTGACAAGTCACAGTACACCATTCGATGTAATTCTTCATGTTTTTTTATGACTACTTGTGTACGTGCGACAAAAATTGTGGGAGGACTAGCAGGACAAAATTTTTAATGGAAGCGGACAGAATAATAATAAGTATACAGAATAGTAGTATGTAATGGCTAGTGGTGTGGCACTAGGCACAAATGATATTGAAAAAGAAAAAGGTTGAGGATAGCTTATGTACTTTCAGTGCATGAGTGTAAGTAAGGTTTCTCTATACTTTGGCTTCATGTAACTTAAATCTCATCAAATGTTTTTCATAAAAATTCACATTAAATATAATAACTATATCTGAACAGAAATGTCAATTATTAAGCAAAATTAGTTGAAACAAATATAAAGTGCATCTTTCCTAAAAAAAATGAAGGCTTGTATAGAACCAACAGGCTGCTGTATGCGAGTGCATGCAACAATGACCGTTTCATATTGAAATCATCATCCAGCCACTGTGCCGTCAAACTACGCATACTCACTGGACTGATGTCTGAGGTCCATATGTCCGTGGTAAAACACATCTGAAAAGTAGTAGCGACTTGACGAAGTGTAGCGGGGCTCGAAATGTGCCATCAGCCGGCAAAATCCTTGTGTTCTACCACGGACAACAGCTGGTCAAGAGTCAAGTGCAAATAATTCTGTGATTCTGTCATTAATTGTTTTAGCCTGTGGACTGTAACTAGCAAACTTCCTGCAGTTCTCAAATGCCTGCTGGATAGGCACTGCTGCACTGACACTCGCTTTGGCCTTTTTGTTTTCCTCACTAACGCTGGCTGCAAGCGCCTCGTATTCTTGCCATACATCGACTCTAAGGTGACTTATGAGATTGGTAGTGTGAAAATTTGCAAATGTTTTCCCCCCTCTCGGAACCTTTGCACATTTGATGAAAATGACAATTCGACAGTCACTCTCAAAGTGTGAAAACTTCCACAGCGGTGACGCAGTTTTCAGTTCCGACGTAAACACATTACATTTCATTTCATTTAGCTGACGCTTTTGTTCAAAGCGACTTACAATAAGTGCATTCAACCATGAGGGTACAAACCCATAAATTTCCTCAAGAAAGCCAAACTAAAAAGTGCTATATGTAAGTGCCATATACTGTAAGTACTACTAAATATAGTGTTTTTGTTTTTTATCCAATTTGTCCTGATGTCATTGGGGAGTTCGTTCCACCATTTAGGAGCAGGACCGCAAAGAGTCGTCATTTTGTTGAGTGGTTAGCTAGCAGTGAGGGAGAAGCAAGCCGATTGGCAGATGCGGAGTGGAATGGACAGGCTGGGGTGTAAGGTTTGACCATGTCCTGGATGTAGGATCCTAATGGTAATAATCATAGGATCAAATATCCATTTCCTTGAACAGCTCCTTAAAAAGGGCCCATATTGTGTAAAATACATTTTCTGGGCTTTTACTATCTGTAATTACTTGAAGGGGTCAGTAGGTACCCTCAAAGTATGAAAACAGTCACTCCGGACTTTTTCACTCAGCCCATTCTAAGAAATATGTCATCGAAACGTTGCGTTTTGTACTTCCTCTCCATATGATGTCATCATGGATTCGCACTCTTCTCTCAGCCTCCAAACCAGCTATTGTTAGCCATTGTATATCACATTTGTTGAACTCTGTATGATATATACAGAAAAATTAAAGCAATAAATAAACTCAAACTCACCTGTACATAAAAACTTGTCCTCACTGTCGCTACTCTGTGTTATGTTCAGCAACTTTGATGGCATCTCAGGGCGGCTAGCGGTGAGTGTCTCAGAACTAAACAATGGAGCTATCGCAAGGCTGTCAACCAAAGCCACAGGATTTGTTAAGTGGCTGGAGCCCCAGATGTCATTGCACTGTTCAAAGTAGCACCAGGTTTGTCAATCATTGCCACTCTGGCCATTGTGGTCCACGACCTGGTGGTAAGGTTTCTTCAATAGCTTTAGCTTGGCATTAATCAAAACATTGCCTCGTATGTGGTCGTGGTCACGTAAACAGCAGCAATCTGGTTGTAAATTACCCAGTCTCTTGCTGTCCTTGCTACCTGCTAAGAATTTTGGCGTTGGTCCTTGTCGCCAAAAGCTCACAAATCTGGTGATCTTTCCAACTAGACATCTTTGCCAGTGCCTTCTACATGTATGGCTCTTTTTTTCATCCTGAGATATTTACCTCTTCCAATGTGGCGTTGGTTGGGTGTTAGAAACCCCATAACCATAGATGCAGATTACATACCAGGGAGCCAGGCAGAGAAAGATTGCAGAAACTCCAAAGGCCCTTACTTGGACATTTATGTTCGCACATACACCTCCTCCGGAGAAACTCCAGAGACATGCAAGTGCATGTCTGAAAGCAGCTTTTGTAATAACGCCCACAACTGGAAACAGTAAATGTCTATTCCTTACATTCTGATATTATTCACCATGAAATAAGAGACATTTTTTACGGGTCTAGCATCCCTAAATAGGTAATCTGATGGAGTGTTTTGACCAAGGTATGGCATGATGTCTTTTTAGTACCTGTAAGGGAAAATTCAACTAACCAAGTGTCTCACTGCTGTGACCTTGACAAACAGGGAGTTTGCTATAGCAGACGGACACAGCAGATAGACACAGATGGTTTCATGTCTTTTTTTCATATTACATTTTATGAACGCCTCTTTGTATTAGTTGGGGCTTGTCTTTTTTTCATATGGTTTTATGAAACGCCTCTTTGCAGAGCTTACTATAAAAAAGACTCAAAGGCAACTCCACTCCAGAGAATTTCATTATTTCAAATCTCAAGACGAATTTCCATGACATACCCCCTACAAATTTGAAAATGAAGTAGCTCTCACAGTGCATTTCACCTACATTTATGAAATTTGGTAGGCAGAAATATCAGCCCAAGACTTCAAAAAAGTCTCCTGGGTTTGTGACTTTAATCCAAAATGAAGTCCACAATTTAGGATTTTGTGTGAAACAAGGTCTTTAAAAGTCTTTGATGAACTACTTTGCAGATTGACAAAACCTGCTTCAGTTATATTATAAATGTTACAGCTAGCTGTTCCACAGTGAAAGTGAAGAAACAGAGACTTACAGAGAAGATAACATCGTAATCAGCTCCAGTGAAAGCTTCTTCCGTCAGGTCTTCAAAGTAATCAGTCAGAGCTCCCAAAGTCTCCTCTGCCAGTTTCTCATATGCTGCTTCTGAAAGCTCACTTTAGGAAAAATCGACACAAAGTAACATGTTTAATAACCATTCAATACCAACAATGTTTAGCGAGGAAGGGAACAGGGAGTTACCTAATCTGCACAGGGGCCGATTTCTCCAGCCTTGGTAGTGTCAGATGGATGTTTTTCCTCCATCTATGACCATCAACTCTGCTCTCAACCCACTGACACAAAAAACCTGGGGTCAAACACCAAACAAAGTGTACAAGTACAAAAAAGACTAACAGGTTAGCAAGGTTTTTCCTGGCCGAAAATTAGGCTGTGGTGGTACTGAGCCATCAGACAAAGGGGGGGTTTCCACTGTAGAAGAATTTGTCGGGAGGTTTAACAAAGTTTTATGGAGTCTGTCGTCTTTCAATTCTCTGTGCAGGAAAAGCCCTGCTTAGTAGTCGAAAAGCACTGCAGATTTCTTTCTTTACTTTGTTTATCTGTGAAATGCACCTACTGTTCACATTATTATATTTTTTACTGAGCTTTTCATCTAAAACAGCAGCAATGAAAGGGTGTGAATCGTGTGATGTTCCAGCTTGTGTTAGAAATTGTGGAGCAATCTACAAAAAGCTCCTGAAATTAAGTTAAGCAAGTGAAAACTAAAACTTTCAACCTCTTTAAACAGAGTATGGAAGCAGGACTTACTTTATTCAGAGGGGGGCAGAAAGGAGCGCAGCCTGGAAGCACATGTTTGGTAAGTGGACCAATTTTCGGGAGGTATAAAAGCCTCCTCACCTAGAACATAAAAGAACATGGGGATGTCACAATACCCAAATTTTGTAGTCGATACGGATACAACGAATTGTTCACGATTCTCGATGCCATGGAAAAATAGAAAATACATCCTTTTAAACACACTTTTAAATATTTGACATGCAGAGCTGATCTCCACTATAACCCGTTGAACTCACATGCATGTTCCTGGGTAAATGTGATGTTGCTTCTTCTGCAACAATGAAGTTAAACACTACATTGCATCACAATCTGCTGGAAGAATTTCTCTTCAGTCCGCAGGACCGTGTTTGTTTGTTTGTTTGTTTGTTTGTGTGTGTGTGTGTGTGTGTCTGCTCGTCAAACGGTACCATGAGGAAACTGTAAAATGTGCTGATTCAGGGGTTTCAAGAGAGATTATGCATTTGTGATTAAAGCTGGCTCCAAAACAGAGAGGGTTACATTTAATGTAGGTGTAGTATATCTACTCATGCTAATTGACTCAGGTGCATATTGTAATGTAGTGGATATGAACACATGGCAAATGTTTAAAAATAATAAATGTGCTTTCTCCACACAACACCTGTGCCCCTACTCTTCTACAATGCCCATTTCAGAAAAGGGTGTGTTCAGAAGAAAGAGAAGGGTTAGGAAAAGTTGCACATGGCTCAGTAAGAAAACATGTGTTGAGCTAGGTGTGAGAGTGCAAAGGCAGAGACAGATGTCAAATCAGAGATACAATAACAATATCCCAAGCTGTTTCCAGTAGTTGGCAAGCTTAACACCACCAAATAATTCCGAACATCGATGAGAGTAATACCTGTTGCACAGACCTGGAGACGTATGCCATTCCACTCAAGGGTGGTAAAAAAGAATACAGCTACGAGAAACTGTCATTAAAGAAAGAATGGTGAACCCCATGGTAGTTGCAACAAAAGCAGCAGATGATATCAGGATGTGCCTGGGCAATTGCAGCCATCATCAGATGGAGATATCCAATTCCCACAGTGGACATGCTTTTACAAGGGATTAACAGATCACACATTTTGAGCAAACTGGACCTGAAGTGGGTCTTCCACCAACTGGAACTTCAACCAGAATGGAGAGGAATCTCAACATTTCTACTTGCTGGTACAAGAGAACAATATAAACACGAGATTGCAACAATGCCTGGCACAGAGAGGGTGGTGAATATTTTAAGATGACATACTTGTTTATGTCCCTGACCAGCAGGCCCACAATCTGCGACTCCATGCAGATCTCTATCTTCGTGATCACATCTCACCTCCCCGCTCTATACAAACCAACACGTACATAATTTATGTTCATGAAGACCACCTTATGTTATTTTACCCAGTCTGAGTACACATGTATGTCCGATGTCACTGTGAGTGTGTGTTCGTATGTGTTGGCACGATCGAGCAAGAGAGGTAGAGAGACAAATCAGGAGATTATGAAAGGATCTCATGCAGTTGCGATGTGTAGAAAGATTTACCTATTTGAGGAAACTCAAAATGCGTCCTGGGCCACATATATCGCATATTTTATTGCTTCTTTGTTTGTAGCCGCCGCCACAAAGTCAATGCTAATTACCACATAGTGACTGACACTTATACATTATAAAGCTGCAAGAGTGTCGCTTAGGTCTTTCCGACTTCACACGCTCTACTGCTCTCATTCGCTCGCGATGACACAGACAGGGTGGTGGAACTCGGAGATCAGAAGACGTCACTACCTGGTTACAGGAGCTCCCGATTCTCTGCGTTGTCAATACGTTGAGCTTCGTATTTGCACGTTGACATATACGTGAAGAAATACAAGGAACTTTAATGAACAAAAGCATGGTAGCCCAAGGTCGGTTGGTTGGTCTCTTCTTCTTCCTCCTCTTCTTCCTCTTCTTCTGTTATTTGGCGGTTGGCAAACCAGCTTAAAGGTTCATTACCGCCACCTTCTGGACTGGAGTGTGGAGCAATAAACTAAACTAAAATTTAATTATTTCCTTAAAATCCTGTTTCTATTAAATACTTAATTAGAAGATTATTTATATTTCTTTGATGTCTTTCAAGCAATTAAAAAAATGCTTTTCATCTTTTTATCCTGATATTAATTATCTTCTTTGTTCATTATAATTGTTATATTCTATCAGTACATGGGTCCAGTTGGGTGCTTGCCTATTTTATGAAGTGTATAATTTATTCCTGAAACACCTATTCTCAGACTGGTAATGATTTTCTCTCCTCTGCTCTGCTCTTCTCACCAGTGCCAAATGTCTTCCTGTGTCATTTAAATCCTAATTTTCTTGCCATGTTTTGTGACTGTATTCGTTAATGATAGTTCTTATTTCTGATTTGCTTAGTTGTAACTGTATGTCGATTGTTGATCGTTTCAATGACTGTTTTGCTAATATGTCTGCCTTCTCATTGCCTTCCACTCCCACGTGAGCTTGAACCCAAAGGAAGGAGATATTCAACCCTCTCTTATGAATATTTTAAAGGCAATATCTTGTCTGCGTGATAATTTCAATGATTTAAGACTGGCTCAGTCAGATTGTAAGACATTCTCACTGACCTGGCCACTGTCCTCCGTCCACTGCAATGCAAACAGAATATCCAGTATTTTGTATAAACTGACAGGTGACATTGGAACAGTAGGACTGATGTTAGTAATGTCTAATCCTACTTCTTGTGCTTTAGCTTTTCCTGTCCACCCGAAACAAAAAAATCACTGTAACACTGTAATACAGCCTTTGATGTGAGTTATTGTGTCCTTGGAGATTCACCCAATATGCCAACATACTTTCTTCTCTTTTGACTTAACTTGCATTGCTGCAACAATGCATAAATGCTCCTCTACAGATCTGGAGAGCCTAAGCTTGTTCCACATCTAATTTTCAAGTTGGTTTCTGCAGCAGACATGTAAGCTATGCAGGAGTGTGAGTCAAAATGGATGTTTACCTATATTCTAATATTGAGTCCTATGCTTTTAGAAACCTGAATATTGCCCTATATCCTGCCTCACCTGATTCCCTCTGTAGTATTTACCTTAGACTTAATGTTAAACTGTTTCTTTGGAGTGAGTTTTTAAGTGTCTGTCTCTGTCGATGGTGTTGTGGACAGACTACAAATATATGCTCCACTGTTTCCTGCTGATTACAATTGTCACCTCTGCCTGTGTTATACCTGTTCATTATCTTCAGAGTGCTGTTTAGACCTGTAAGACCAAACCTCATTGTTGATACCATATCCTCTTCCTTTGTATCTGTGGTGGTTGTTCTCATTTCACCTACTTTCTTTTGAATACTATGAAAGTATTTGTCCTTATTTCTTCTGTCCCATTCTTCCTGCCATCTTTTTTTCAATCCTGATTTAATTATACTTTTGATCTCTGCCTTGCTATAATTTACTGCCATATCTACAGCTCTTTTCTCTCTTTGCTCCTTTTGCTTATTATTTATCAACCAGTTAATTTTCTTCCACCCCAAAGTGTGCAGGAATCCATATAAACTTGATTTAAACACTTCTCCTCTTTATTACTACTACAGTATGTGCGATCTCTAAAATGATGTCTTGTCTTGTATCTGAGTAACTATTGTTTATGCTTACAAGGGCACTGCTGGAAACTGAACATATCAATACGTTACTTGGTTCTTTTCTTTATCAATCCAGTTTAAAGCTATATTTATTTAAATATATTTTATTTTAACTTTATTTATTTTTAAAAGTTCCCTGGTATACACTGCCAGGTTAAATTTCTTGTCCACTATTGTCCCTTGACCTCTTCTTAATTGTCCAGCCAAAACTCCTTTCTTCTCTCCTTTTCCTGAAATGGTTCCAGTGTGCTCTTAGCTAGATGAGTATTGTTATGTCAGCCTCAAGTTAGTCAAGTATGTTAATGCAAGCAGTGATCTTCTCATTACAAGAAGCATTTCTCCCATTTCTACCTGTAAGGCTTACACTGGAGTGTTATTCATGGCCTCAATATAACCTCAGAGCCTGTTGCTGAATCATCTTCAACGTTTTTAGCAAGGTCTTAGCTGCTGACTCATATAAGACACATTAATAATCAAGACCTGATCTGACCAGTGCAATGCAAATTTTTTTCAGAGCATTTCTATTTGCTCCCCACTCTCTGCCCCTCAGAAACCTGATAATGTTTAGGACCTTGTTACATGTCTGTTCTCTTTTTTTCCTGATATGAATGTTCCATGTAAGCCTCTTGTAGGAGTCATTTTTGTTATTGTTATGTTTTGTTAAAACTCCCACCACTTGGGGGAGTAGTGCCGCTGTCAATGAGGCAAGAGGTCAATATAATCAGGGGCACTTGACACAGGTGTTGCTGGTAAGAAGCAAACAGTTTTTGAAGTGGAGGCCATACTAAATTATCGTCTTATTACAAAGTTGTCTGATGATCCTAATGACCTTGAGGCATTAACGCCAAATCACATTCTTTTGATGAAAGGAAACCCAGTTTTGTCTTCAAACCAAAGCCAGCATAATTGAAAGACCAGTGACAAAGATTTGTCTTCTTAGTCTTCTTGTTTTTTTAAATCTCCCACCACTTGGTGGAGTAGTGTCGCTGTCAATAAGGCAAGAGGTTAATATCATCAGGGGGGTCACTTGACACAGGTGTTGCTAGTAAGAAGCAAACAGTTTTTGACCATGCGGTAATGGCTGTGAAATGAATGTTATGATGTCTTTTGTCTATGTTTTTGGGAAATTGACTTATGACAGAGAAAGTGGTTGTGCCTGGTTTATTTTGGAAACCCTGTCGATTTTAAGTAATACATCGCCTTGGACACTTCGTCATTTTTTCACGTGTCTAAACAAATAATCAGCAACTGTGGTGGCTTCTTTTGATTGGTAACGGGGTCACTACACTTCTTCTCAAACCACACTTGAGATACTTGAAACACTCCACTCTTTCTAATTTTTATCCGTTCAACCTAAGATTGATTTGACTTTCGATTTTCTTATTTGTAAAAAGAAGCTAACTTTGTTTTACCCACTGAAAATCTCAAACCCCATTCCTGTGCCCTACACTTCTACCTTCTTAATATTTTGTTGGATCTTTTTAACAATAACATCTTTTCCTTTAGTCCCCTTTTCCACATAACTCCATTATCTGCAAATAGTGAAACCCAAATTGACCTGTCTACCTTACTAAATATTTGATTTATCAAAATCAAAAGTAAAACTGGACTAATCATACTTCCTTTGGGTGTTCCATTTTCCACTAAATAATTTGCACCAAGAGCTTTCCCTACTCTGACTGATTAAAAAAACTACTAATATACCCATACATTTTCCTTCCTATTATAATTGGTGCAATCTAATTATTAAGGCTTCTTTCCACATCAAGTCATATGTCTTCTCAATGGGCCTCATTCACTAACAGTGTGTACACACAAATCTGTGATTCATCAATATGTTCGTACTTAAATTTGTTCGTACTCTGGGAACAAAAGACCCGACTGTCCTAGGAAATGTAAACACACCCTTTTAACTAAATGCATAGTATATTAAAATTCCATTTATTTAAATAAAAATAGTAAATAGACAGCAATAATTAAATTTACTAATGAATTGACCAAATGTATAAAAAGCTATGAAATTGACGCCCTTGCATCCTCATCATCTCTATAAAAACCTGCTGGATTCATATTTATGTTTCTGGATAAACGGGGCTTCGCTTCTTCTGCAACGATAATCAGAATCAGAATTACTTTATTGATCCCAGGGGGAAATTGGCTTTGTTCCAATAGCTCCATGCAAGATTAGAAATAAAAAGTTTATAAGATTTACAAAATATATAAAATAAAATATGAAATATTTACAATATATGCATTCTGTACATTGAGTATTTATTATAAGCATGGATATGTTAGATATTGCTGGCATTGTAATAAGTGTTAAAACACTGTTGTGTCATAATCTGCAGGTGTGTGTGTCTGTCTGTCTGCTAATCTCTGTCCCTCTTCACACACAAACTGATAATCACTTGTATTCAGTTTTTAATCGATGATGTCGGATCATGTCTCTGGATTGTTCCGGTCACTTTAACCCTGATGTCCACAGCTCTGGTGCAGGACACAGCATTCAGCACTTCAGTTATTACAGCCCAGGTTTAATTTAAACATCATCACTCCGGAGCACACGTTACAGAAAAGTGTGTGTTTTGTGTCTTCCACCTTTGTCGCCTTCAACTTCTGGCTGTTGTGAGTTTCTTGTGTTTTTTACCTTTTGGGGGCGTCTCTTATAACTTCAACTGTTTAGCACACCGCTCTCTTCATGACCAACGGATTTCCTTATATGGAGAAATAGAGGTGTGGCAGTATACTAATTGTAGAGAGCGGGCACTCATCTGTCGATTTAGAATGATTCTGATACACAAACATAAGCATGGTGGTAAGAACAAAATCAGCTGGTGCGCAAGTGTCATGAATCCAGCAGCGATTTTGCACACGCACTTATTTTCTGAGGAGAGCAAGAACATTTCTGCGCACATGTTAGTAAATGAGGCCCAATGTCAATAAATACAGCCACTACACTCTCTTTTGTTAACTTGTGCCTTCCTGATTTCATGCTCTAAACATAGTACTGGCTCTATTGTGCTTCTTCCTTTCCTAAAACTGATAACATTTAAACTCACTTTCATAGAACTATAGGCCTTTAACTCCCTGCCAAACTAGGATCTTTCCCTGATTTAAACATTGGAACAATAATTCGTTCTTTCCACTGGACCGGCAAGGATCCCTCTTCCCACACCTTATTATATAGTTTTAATATTACTTCTTCACCTCCTATGTTGAGGTTATTTAACATGCAATAGTTTTTAAAAATACAATTACATAAGTATATCAAATTATATAAAATAGATCAATATGTAAAATATTGAGATACAAGTTAGCACTGTCAAAGTTAACACTATAATAACAAGTTAACGCAAATTCCTTTTAACGCCACACATTTTTTTGACGGACGATTAACGCATGCATGTTGTTATTATAAAACGTATATAATCACAGCCCCGTATTTGTAATCAGAGCATTGTGATTCGCAATTTTGTGTATAATAATCAAGCCATGAAGAAATAACAGCATGTATGATGATTTCAGTGTCTTAAAAACTCAAGATCGGAGACACGAACGATGTAGGACGTGTTTTTCGGTCGCTCCTCGGGAATGTGATAATAATATAGTTTTAATGTCATTTTAAGTTTGTCGACTGTCTGCATCTTTAAGGTGATTGAACGTTTTTTAAGAGACCTGCATCTTGTGAGTCGGAACCGCATTAATGTCGAGCTCTCGGGCGAAAAATGAGCCTACGCAGTCGGGTCGGAACAGGCCGCAACTCCAGCCCTCGGAGCCCGTGTCACCGGAGAGGCCCGGTGCTAATGAGGAGATGCTACGTAGCATTAAGGTAATGATGTACGACCAACGAGCTGAAATTGTTGCAAAATTCGAGTCAATCATATCGGAGCTGGTCAAGAAGGAGGTGGCGACTGCTCTCAAACCGCTGCAGGAAAAAGTCTCCCTGCAAAGTGGAACTATTAGTGACCTGGAGCGCTCCGCTGATGAGCACTCGGACCAGCTGACTAGTATGCAGGTGAACATGGCTAAGCTATCTGCTACGGTGGAGTCTCTGGGCAAGAAATGTGAGGATTTGGAGGCACGCTCTAGATGGAATAATATTCGACTAGTGGGTCTGCCCGAGGGATCCGAGGGTCCCCAACCTACAGAGACTATTGCCAAACTTTTAATGGTCCTGCTGGGACTCGACGTGATGCCCGGGCTCGACAGGGCTCACCACACATTGCGTGCTAAACCTAAGGAGGGAGAGCCGCCACGTCCGATGGTCATCAGGGTGACGCAGTTCCAGGTGAGGAATGATATTCTCCGCCGCGCTGGACGGCGCTCCCCTCTGCTGCACAACGGGAAGAGGGTGCACATTTTTCCGGACTTTACACCGACTGTGGCCAAGCGGAGGGTGGCTTTCGCCCAAGTGAAGAGGGAGCTCCATGCCTGTGCCAACGTTAAATTTGGCCTCCGGTACCCGGCTACTCTACACATCACCATGTCTGGCGGCCAGACCCACAGATTTGAAGACCCGGACCAGGCCCTGGAGTTCGTCGGCAAGAGACTTAAGAAGAATCCGGCCCCGGAGAGTGACTAACTTTGGACTCCACATGTGCTTTTTGACTCGGTTTGTATTTCTGCGGCAGTAGGCTGCATATCTAGCAGGTAACACACGTGTTATGCTGCTGTTGTCTTGTTTATAGACTAAAAACAGTATTGACTGTGTACTGACTGAAAGTTCCATTGCTTCACTCAGAGCATATTGGTGCTATTTTCATTTTCATTCTTCTTTCGGTCAGTCTCTACTATTTTTTTATTCATTTTTTATTTTACTTTAAAAAAAATCCATGGCACCTTTTTCTGTTTATTACTTTATTTATTTTTATTTGGGACAGCCCATATTCACACTCCCTGAGGTCGTTTAGCAGGGTGGTTAAGCTGCTGGGAACGACAGGTTTTATTTCTACGTGGGGTGAGGTAGCACGCATCATTGTCTTGGTTGTTAGTTCGTGTAGTTCTTCTGGGTAATGGGTTGGCACCTATGCTACTTTTCCGGATGTTTGGAATGGACGTGTATCGCGTTTTTTTTTTTTTTTTTGTTTTTTTTGTTGTTTTCTCTCTTCGCTGTTTTTGTTTGTTACATACTGAATTCTTTGTCCTTTAATGACACAGGTTAAGAGAACACTATCTAGTGTGGGCGGGGATATTAAATTTGTGAGTTTAAACTGTAAGGGCCTGAATAATCCAATCAAGCGTAGTAAAGTGTTGCACTACTTACACCACCTCGATGCTCATATAATATATTTGCAGGAAACCCATTTAAAAGAGATAGATAGTGTTAGACTGAAGAAGAGCTGGGTCGGGAAAATATACCATTCCTCATTTTCCAGTAAATCTAGAGGGGTTGCTATTCTTTTACATAGAGATATTCCTTTTGTCCATGTTAAGACAATCTCTGATTCTACAGGCAGGTTTATAGCTGTCATGGGACACATTTTCGATGTAAAAGTGTCTCTTGCTAATGTTTATGCTCCCAACTGGGATGATGAGTCCTTTTTTAGACAGGTTTTCTCAAAGCTACCGGACTTGTCCACGTATAATTTAATTTTAGGAGGGGACTTTAACTGTTGGCTGAATCCTTCCTTGGATCGTTCTTCCTCGACCTCGGCTGCTCTGTCCAAATCGACCAAATTGATTCAAGCCTTTATGAATGAGTTTAATGTTGTTGATCCTTGGCGTACTTTTAATCCGGATAAAAGGGAATACTCATTTTTCTCACATATTCACCGTACCTATACACGAATTGACTTCTTTTTAGTAGATAGCAAGTTGTTGTCCTCCATTTCTGGCTGTAAATATGATTCGATTGTGGTGTCGGACCACGCCTCTATTTCTATGAACGTTTATTTTCAGAAGTTTGTTAAAACAAGACCACCATGGCGCCTAGATACACATTTGCTGTTGGATACAGACTTTATTAAATTTGTCTCTGAGCAATTAGAATTCTTTTTTCAGGTTAACAAAACTCCAGAAGTAACAGCGTCTGGGTTGTGGGAAACAATGAAAGCTTTTATCAGGGGGGAGATCATTTCCTATAAGGCCCATCAGGGGAAATCTAGAAGAGAGAAGTTAGCCAAGCTATCCCAACGCATTACACTACTAGATTCTTTTTATGCAGTCTCAAAACTGCCAGAGACTTATAAGGAGCGAATTACTTTACAAGCTGAATATGATCTTGTCATGTCACAGTACACTACTGAACTTTTGCTACACTCAAGATCTAAATTTTATGAACAGGGAGATAAAACTAGTAAACTCTTGGCCCACCGGCTACGTCAAATTTCTGCATCTCAGTTAATTCCTGGCGCGGGTGTAACATCTGATCCTTTGGAAATTAATAAAACTTTTATGGAATTCTATAAATTACTATATTCATCTGATTGTCGTAATACCTCTGCGGATGTGATCTCCTTCTTTGATAGGTTTGACACTCCCACTTTGGATCGGGTTGTTGCTGAGGAACTGGAACGTCCTATCACAGCAATTGAACTTGAGGCGGCAGTTAAATCATTACAAAGTGGTAAAAGTCCGGGCCCAGATGGCTTTCCAGCCGAGTTTTATAAAACATTCTGGAAACAGCTGGCCCCGCACCTATTAGAGATGCTCACTGAGTCTTACAGGTCAGGCACACTTCCCCACACCCTAAACCAGGCTTGCATTTCCTTGCTTTTAAAGAAAGGTAAAGACCCACTTTCATGCGGTTCATATCGTCCCATTAGCCTGTTGAATGCTGACTTTAAATTGTTGTCTAAGTTGCTAGCCAGACGCTTAGAAGTTGTCCTACCTTCAATTATATCTTTGGATCAAACTGGGTTTATTCGTAACAGACACTCTTTTTTTAATCTTAGACGGGTGTTTAATGTGGTTTGTAATCCTTCTCCAATCGCTCTCCCAGAAGCTCTGATAGCTCTGGATGCCGAGAAGGCGTTTGACAGGGTAGAGTGGGATTATCTTTTTTTTATTTTAGGGAAATTTGGTTTTGGGGAAAAATTTGTTTCATGGGTCAGGTTATTATATGCTCCTCCTCAGGCTTTGGTCAGGACAAATGGCACCAATTCTGAATATTTTCAGTTACATCGTTCTACAAGGCAGGGTTGCCCTTTAAGTCCGCTCTTATTTGCCATTGTGATGGAGCCTCTAGCAATTGCTCTGCGGTCTCATCCTGATATATGTGGTATAGCCAGAAATGGTGTAGAGCTGAAGGTGGCGCTGTACGCGGATGATCTTTTGTTGTTTTTGTCTCATCTGTCACGTTCTATTCCTGCAGCCCTCTCAGTCCTAGACGAATTTAGTAGATTCTCAGGATATAAACTTAATCTGGGCAAAAGTGAAATGTTTACTGTTAATGGAGAGGTTAATGACGATTCACTTCAACTCCCAAATGTACCATTTAAGATTGTGAACTCTGGCTTTGTTTATCTCGGAGTACATGTTACCAAAACGTTGGCTAATCTCTATAGGAATAATTATCTCTCTCTGCTCACAAAAATTAAACAAGATTTTGAGCGATGGTCGCTACTTAATCTTTCCATAGCTGCCAGAATCAATGCAATTAAGATGAACATTTTCCCACGCTTTTTATATTTATTCCAATGCATTCCGATCTTCCTTCCTCTTTCATTCTTTCGTAAAGTAGACAGTCTTATTCTTGATTTTATTTGGAACAAGAAAACTCCTAGGTTGCGTTTACAAGTCTTACAGAGGCCCAAGGCTCTGGGCGGAATGGTGTTGCCAAACTTCCTTTTCTATTATTGGGCAACAAACATTAGAAATTTGAACTATTGGGTTAATTATGAAGATACTGAGGTCCCTCCATCATGGTTGATCCTGGAAGCAAATTCTGTTCATCCGGTATCATTGAAAGCCTTACTGTACTCTCCCTTGCCTTTTTCTATTTCTGGTTATACTAACAATGTGATTGTGACCTCCAGTATTAAAATATGGACTCAATTTAGACGTCATTTTGGCCTGCAAACACTTTCTATTGGTGCTCCACTTGCATCTAATCCTACTTTTCCCCCATCGTTATTGGATAGCACTTTCTCTATATGGCCTAGGCTGGGCATAAAAACTCTTAGAGACCTGTATGTCGATTCTATTTTTGCTTCTTTTCAGCAATTGATAGATAAATTTTTGCTTCCTAAAGGACATTTTTTTAGATATCTTCAAGTTCGAAATTTTGTCCGTATCTCATTCCCACAATTCCCTGCTCTTCCTAGGTCTTCAGATCTCGAAACATTTCTGAAGCCTCTGTCTTCATTAAAGGGGGCAATCTCTTCTATTTATTTAAATATTCATAACCTTCGTCAAGGCTCTTCTATCGTACTTAAAACAGTTTGGGAGACAGATCTTGGAGAGGTGATTTCAGATGATGTTTGGGAGGGGATTTTACGGAGGGTACATGAATCTTCAATCTGTGCTGGACACAGCTTTATGCAATGCCGAATCCTCCATAGAACTCACTACACTAAAGCTCGGCTTGCAAGAATATTTGATACAGTGTCTCCCCTATGCGACCGATGTCAACAAGCCACAGCAAATTATTCACATATGTTCTGGAGCTGTTCCTCTTTTGCTAGATTTTGGTCCGAGATCTTTAGTACTTTATCCAAGGTAATTGGAAGGGATGTGTCTCCCAATGCCTTAACTGCCCTGTTTGGGGTATGGCCTTTCCCACTTACTCTTTCCCCAGCTGATAAGGACTTGATAGCATTCACAACTCTGCTGGCCAGGAGGTTGATACTGCTAAAATGGAAATCTCCAGTCCCACCCACCTATACTCACTGGGTTAAGGAGGTGCTTTATTTTCTTAAATTAGAAAAAATTAGACTGACTCTGATTGGTAAGGCTGTTTCTTTTGAGAAGTCCTGGAATCCCTTTTTGTCTTATGTCAATAGCACAAGCTGTCGGATCGCTGTGAGCTAAGTACTGCCTTGCTGAACTTGTGTTTCTTTTATTTTCTTAATATTTTTTATTTTTTGTATTGATCGTATGTATCTATTTATTCATTCATTTTTAGTATTACTATTATATTATTATTATTATGATTTATGTCATCTATTCTTTTATTAATGTATTTACTTGTTTATTTATCCTTTCTCTCTCTTTTGTTTGTTTTTCTTTATTTTTCAACTATATGTGCTCATCTGTTAGAGCTAGGTGCCGGAGGGAGGGGGGTGGGGGGTTGGTATCTGTTCTGTGGTATGTTGAAATTACATCTGTAATTGTTATTGATGGAACAGTATTGTTTGTTTGTTAATTATGTAAAATATTCAATAAACAGATTGTTAAAAAAAAAAAACTCAAGATCGATCTGATCCTGGATATATTCCTGAGATGGTAAAAACATGTCTGAAAAAAGTTTGTTTACATGGCTCTCAAAGTGTTGGCTGGGATCAAACATGACACCAAGGCTTTTGGCGACAGACCTAACATTGTTGGATAGAGGACCCAGAGATGAATTTGGGAATGTAAGTGTAAGGTTTCCTGCTAGAACCCAAAAGCACAACTCGCAGACAGTTCAGTTTTCAAAAAGAAGAGGTCTTTATTACCAGGTAGGGTTCGGTACACAGGGAGTCAAAATCATCAGGCAAAGGTATCTGAAACGTGAGGCAAAAATAATGTCAAACAATCCAGGCAAACGTGGTCAAGAAAACATGACAAGAGATAAGACTTGGTGAGATCGCTGGAACGCTGCATGCAATACGAGACAGACTGGCACTGGACAAGGGGAAGACACAGCGGACTCGTCCTGACGGGCTTGACCTTGGAAACATGGAAGGTCAGATGGACCCTCATGTTCCTGGGGAGCTTGAGCTGCACTGCCACAGGGTTTACCACCCTTGTGATGGGGAATGGACCCACAAATCTGGGTGCCAACTTGCGTGACTCCAGGTGAAGAGGAAGGTCCTGGGTGGACAGCCAGACTCTTTGACCAACTCTGTACTGCGGAGCTTTAGAGCGGCCTTTGTTGGCCACCCGCTTGTATCAGCTGGAGGTGCGGAGAAGAGCCGCTCGCGCTTTTCTCCAAGTGAGATGACAGCGGCGCACCAAGGCCTGAGCAGATGGCACCATAATCTCCTCCTCAAGCTCAGGAAACAGGGGTGGCAGATATCCATAGACACACTGGAAAGGAGAGAGTCCTGTGGCTGAGACAGGGAGAGAATTATGAGCATACTCAATCCAAATTAAATTCTTGTTCCAAAGGGAAGGATTTTGAGACACCACACAGCGAAGTCCTGTCTCCAGCTCCTGGTTGTAGCGTTCTGTCTGGCCGTTCGACTGGGGGTGAAAACTGGAGGAAAGGCTGGCTGTAGCACCGATGAGCCTACAGAACTCCTTCCAAAACCTAGAGGCAAACTGGGGCTCTCGGTCCGATACCACATCCCGAGGGAGTCCGTGTAGTCGAAAAACCGGAACAACATAACCTCTGCCGTCTCTTTGGCAGGGGGACAAAATGAGCAATTTTAGAAAATCTGTCCACAATGGTGAGTATCACTGTGTTACCTTCTGAAGGTGGCAGTCCAGTAACAAAGTCAATGGATATGTGCGACCAGGGTCGCCGGGGAATGGGCAAAGGGTGGAGCAGACCGTAGGGCCGCTGACGAGAGGTCTTATTCTGGGCGCAGACGGAGCATGCAGCGACAAACTCCTGGACATCCTCCCTCAGCGTGGGCCACCAGAAACGTTGACGAAGGAGACTGATGGAGCGGGCAACCCCTGGGTGACCTCTGAAGTTAGGAGTATCCCCACTGCAGTACCTGCGGACGGAGAATGGGCAGAACAAAGAGACGATTCTCTGGGCAGCCTGCCAGGAGCTCTGCCCCCTCCAGCACTTGTCTGACCTTTTCAGCAATGCCCCAGGTCACCGCTCCAATGACGCACGTAGACGGCAGGATGGTGGCCTGGGTTCTGGGGGTGTCTACACGCTCAAATTGGCGGGACAGGGCATCAGCCTTGATGTTTCTAGAGCCAGGGCGATAGGACAGAGTGAAATTAAATCGATTAAAAAAAAAGTGCCCACCTGGCTTGACAAGAGTTGAGTCTATTAGCAGTCCTTATGTACCCCAGATTCTTGTGGTCGGTCCACACCAAAAAACAGCTGCTCAGCCCCCTCCAGTCAGTGCCTCCACTCCTCCAGAGCCAGCTTAACAGCCAGCAGCTCCCTGTTGCCCACATCATAATCCCTCTCAGCAGGAGAAAGCTTCCTGGAAAAGAAGGCACAGGGATGAACCTTGTTATCCTTGGAGCAGTGTTGGGAGAGGACTGCCCCCGCCCCCACCCCAGAGGCGTCAACCTCGACGATAAACTGTAGCTTCAGGTCAGGCAAGGTGAGGATGGGTGCAGAAGAGAACCACTGCTTAAGGGACCAGAAGGCCTCCTCAGCCTGAGGACTCCATGAAAACCTGGTTCCTGGGGACGTGAGGGCATGGAGAGGGGCTGCAACAGAGCTGTAGTTCTTGATGAAGCGTCTATAAAAATTTGCAAAACCCAAGAACCTCTGCAGCTGCTTTCGGTCTGAGGGAACAGGCCAATCCGTGACCCCATTGACTTTGGCAGGATCCATCTGGATGCTGCCGAAGATCTAAGAAGTTCTCATCAGCTCCAGAATCCACGAACACCACCAGCTCCAGGGAAACCTCAGGAGTGGTCACAAAAGCGTGGGTTAAGGGTCTGAAGGGGTGGTGGAGGGGTAAGAGCGAGGCTGTAGTTCAAATATCATTGAGCAGAGTGACAGGAAGGAGCGACAAGTAGAGGGATCACCATCATACCTCTCGATACTGGGGAAACGGGGTTCAGGGTGAAAAACAGGTTAAGCCTCCCTGGGCTGAGGAGCAGGCTGAGCAGGTGGAGCCGGAGCAGTGGGTCTCAGGAGAGCGACCATCTGTTGCATCTGGGAGGAAAAGACTTGAAACTGGTCCATCATGGCAGTTTGAAAAGTGTCCTGCCTGGCTTGCAATTGCTGCATGCCACCCACAAGAGAGGACAGCTGCTGCTCATGTCCGTGAAGCTTCTTCCCTTGGGCATGGAGAGCCGAGCGAAAAGCGTCTTCCTCTGCTGAGTCTGTCATGGCCAGATTGTACTGTGACAGTTCCGTACAAAGCTGGGACTCAGTTGCAAAAGGAAGCACGGGAGACAAAAAATAAAGTACAAAATAAAACTTTACTTTCACAATCCATGGGTCATACACGGGTAGGCAGTCAGGAAAGCAAACAAGTCCATTCAGGTAAAAGGCACAGTATCCAAAGTTGATAATCCAAGCAGAGTCCAAAACCAGGTAAGCAAACAAACAGAACTTAACGCTGGAGAGCATGTACACACGAAGGAGATGATGACAATCTGTCAAAGGGTGAGTGGGAACACAGGGTATAAATAGGGAAAGCTTAATCACAAAACAAGGTACAGGTGTGTGGGGAAACCAACAGGGAGTAACACTAGACACAAGACACAAGAACCCAGATAACAAAATAAAACAGGAAGTGAATACAAACAGACACAGACTGAACGGATATTACAGGATTACCTCTCAACGAAGCACGGGAGGTACAAACAGGCGATTGTCGGGGCAGCCATCAGGGACCTGCAGGTTCTCTTGGGCATGAATCACTCTCTCCTCCACCTTCCAGGAGACTGCCCCCACCACACAATTAGTAGGGAGCACTGGAACGGGAGCCTTGGGAGAAGAGTCAGGGTAAAAAATATGAGACAGGGCATCTGGCTTGACATTTTTAGAGCCTGGGCGATATGTAACAATAAAACGGAACAGGTTAAAAAAGAGGTTCCATCTTGCTTGTCTGGGTCTCAGTCTTTTCGCAGAACGAAGGTATTTGGTCCAAACCAGAAATGGAAGCTCAGCCCCCCTTTTCACTGCCGCTGGGGCACGCTGTGATGAACGCTGAACCAAGGCCCAATCACAGCGTTCAGAGCGCAGCGGTGCCGCCTCAGAGCGTAGTGGAAATCCCTGCACGCCCGTGCACTGAACCCAGCGGAGTTCGCGAGCCGCGTTCTGAAAGTGAACTCAGTCAAAATGCAGCAGAAGAGGAAAGGTGGAGCAGAGACAGAGAGGATGAGAAAAGAAAAGCCTTGGCTGCAGAAGCAGCAAAATACAGTACAATTACGGACATGTTTCGCCAGTAAGGGAGTGCAGGTCAGTCAAAAGCACTTCATAAAATAGACACACACGACCAGTGGTGTATAAAGCCATACTTGAGTAAAAGTACAGATATCTTTGTTGCGTTAATGATGGCAGTTTCTTCTGCGTTGCACTCGGAGAGAAAATTAAAACAATTACAATCATGCAAAATCCTATTCCAATTTCGGCCAGATTGTTTTAGACCATAAAGGGATTTTTCCAGCTTACACACTAGATCTTCATCTTTTTCTTCGTAACCCTCTGGTTGGTCGATGTAGATTTCATAATCTATGGGAGTGTGCAAAAATGCCGTTTTGACATCCATCTGGTGTAATAGCAGGTCGTCCTTTGCTGCTTTCTGTAACAATACTCTTACACTAGTCAAGTTGGCCGTGGGGGAAATAGTCTATTCCCACCCTCTGGCTGTAGCCCCTGGCCACAAACCTTGCTTTGTACTTGTCTGTTCCTTCAATATCACTTTTGATAGAGTAAAACCCACTGTCTTCTTGCCTTTTGGCAGATTTCTCAGGGTAAACGTGTTGTTTTTGTTTAACGACTGGATTTCTTCATCCATGGCTTTTACGAACACTTTTGAGTCAGCTGACATCATAGCCTCCTTAAATGTCTGTGGGACGCCTCATACTGCTCTATGGCAGTAGTCTATGGTAGTATAAATCCCATCACTATCACTGTCATCAGTTACGAAGTCCTGTAAGTGACTAGGTTTCCTCCTGTTTCTAGTCGGGTACCTCCCCCTCTCAGATTCACCATTAGTCACCCTTGGACGGGTTTGGTTACTGTCGTCAGACATAGTTACTGGACTATCACTTTGTGCACTTTTACTTCGTACACTTGGCTCTTGAGCATTCTCTGTCTTCTCATTACACAGGGGGTCTGTGTGATCCTGCTAGCTCTAGGCTGCAACACACTGTCATAGTGATCATTTTGGTCTGGCTCAAGTGTCTGTTTCACTACAGTTACCTTGCTCACAAACTTAACTAGCCTGTGCTTTTGTACTTTATCAGTATCTGGGTGATAGATCGTTTGGACTGCGTAATTCCATAGCTGTTTTGGTAGCTGACTGTCAACTTGCATACACCTACCCATCTCAAAAAGAGTACGCCAGGCCCTCTCAGCAGTACTGTTCTGGTGGGGTGGATACGGGGATGATGTCTCATGTCTAATCCGTTTTTTCCTTTACAGCGTTTGGAAATCCCTGCTTGTGAACTCCATGCCGTTGTCAGAACTGATACATTTCACTTCCCCGTATGGGGCTGTATCTGCTAGGAATTATTCCGTTGCCTGTACTGTGTCACTTTTTGTTTTTAGAAAATATACAAACACTGCGCTTGAGTAGTCATCAGTGAATGACTGCACATATTTATAACCTTCTATTGATTCTGTAGCTACCAGACCGGCTAGGTCCATGTGTACCATTTGTAAGGGAGCCTTTGCCCTTCTATCAGGGTTTCTATTTCTGGTTTGGGCAAATTTACCCTGAATACATACCTCACATTCTTGGTCGGGTCTATCTGTCTTGCCCTTAATCTGCATACCTTCAACCACATTTTGCAACTTTAATACATCTTCATAGTTAGTGGCCTAATATCTCATGCCATGTCTGTATATCATGACAAGCATTGCACTTGTCACTATTCTCACCTTCAGTGTGTAAAAAATACAACCTGTTATGCACATGAATGTTGAATATGGTACCGTTTTTGTGTATCAAAATGTCTTTTTCCTGTTTGAAGACGACCGTGGCTCTGCTGGTGGTCGCTGCCTTCACTGAGAAGATGTCCTGGGGGTAGGACGGTATAAACAACGCCTTTCTCAGTGTTGTGGTATGTCTTTGTCCTCTACTTTCAACCAGGGAAACTTCTGCATCTCCCCTGCGTTGAGCAACGCCTTTGCACAGGTTACCGTCTGCCAACTCTACACAGCGCGTCTCTGGCTTGAATGTGTCGTCAAAGTTTTTGAACTTGGTTATGTCCGTGATGATGTGTGAGATAGCTCCTGTGTCGACCATCAGGCTCCTCTCCTGGCTGTCTTTGTGTGTGTCACTTTTGCAGTGACTACACCATGTCTTCTGCTGACATGCTCTCGCTGTGCCCTATGGTGCCACACTTAAAACACACCATATCTGCGTCATCATTGTTCCTGTCATATGCACTTTGCTTGGTGGGCCGCCGTCCGGGTCTAGCTGCAATCTTCATCACATTATTGCTCGACTCTGCCGTGCTTAATTTTTCAGTGTCTTCGAAACTTCATAGTTTTGTTTAGAACTCTGCAAACGTTATGATTATGTGCCACGTGTATTGCAAATGGTCTAAACCTTTTAAGACCATAGCTATCAGTAGGCCATTGCCTAATGTTTCACCTGCGTTCCGGAGCGCTGTGATGGCGGTTTCTGCCCTTATGATATAGTTCATGACACTTTCTCTGCTTGTCTTCTGAAGTGATGTCAACATGGTTGACTATACGAGGTTTTTCCCTCCCGGCATAATACCCCATTAATATCTTCAGGGCTTCTCTTGCATTGTTGGGTGCATCCCTCATAATTAATGAGGCTATCATCTAAAGGTTGTATTAGCTCAGCATACGCATCAGCATTTTTCTTGGCATCTGCCACTACCTCATCTACACCATTTGGTTCTCTCAGAATCATATTCTTTAACCCTAATAGGTGAAAGTGTCCCAACACTTTGCTCTCCCACAGTTCATACTTAGTTTCATCTCCGTCGAACATAAGTCGAGGCAACCTGCTTGTTCCTCGATGATCCATGGTGTTAGCTTGCCTTGCTATCTCGTTAGCGCGCAGGTCATTGCGACTTTCTGACGGCGATAAACATCAAACATTCCTTCCGAATGAGTCCTGGGCCCATAACCTGTTGCGTTAATGATGGCAGCTTCTTTTGCATTGCACCTGGAGAGAAAACACTTGACGGAGACAATTAACTGTTTAGCCCATGGCTGCTGTTTATTGTCTTAGCACCGGCACATAAGGTAGACAGACACTTCTTCATTAACAGTGATACACAAGCTTGCATCCTTACTTAGCACTTCAGCACCTCACAGTGGCTTAATAATGATACTGCACCCTCAGTGAAATTACATACAGAACAGCCTGACACTATCCTTCTGTAACAACTGAGGACATATGTGAATACTTAAGTATCAAAATTAAAAAAAAAAAATGCATTTTATAGTAGGCCTATACAGACACAAAACAACCAAAAATTCCTCTTCAGGCTTTATTTTTAATAGTATTGGACTAGTGCATCTGAACTTCTAGGGACAACAAAGAACCAACAACAGAATAAACAAGTGCCTCAGAACACTAATAGACCACAGTATAACAAAACAATTCTGTAAATATCACTAAACATGGACTTTTCACTTTCTAATCAGTAGCAGGAATGATACACAATGCCCCTTATGATAACTCAGCAAAAGGAAACAAGTTCTAGGCACACAAAATAGGATAGTTTTCCTCTTTTTGTTAACAACCTGCATAGTGCTAGTACAGAGAAACAAAATTTACAAAAACAGAATAATGAAGACTGAACTGAACCAAGCTACTGCATGAGCACCTGGATAATTCTAAAGGGAATACATGGATGGGGATTGCGTTGATTAAGTCCCTGCCCTTTGTACACACATTGCTACTACCCATTGGATGGTTTAGTGAGGTCCTCGGATCTGCCCTGCCAGAGTTGGTTACGGCCCTGGTGGAGAGGCGAGAAGATGATCAAACTTGACTATCTAGAGGAAGTTAAACTCGTAACAAAGTTTCTGAAGGTGAACCTGCAGAGATATCATTACCAGTACAGCTTGCTCGACCCCAGTTGACCAAGGCAGCCCAACCGACCTCCGGATGCTTAGGGTCACGCACTGCCCCACCGATGGCAAACATGCCACCGGGCCTGCGCATCTCCCGAGGCAGGGGGCACGCGAGTGAGTGAGAGGTGCGCCATGCATAAAAGGTTGCGTTGCGCCAACCTCCGCTGCTCAAGTAACGAGCCAGTTGGTCTGTGAAACCAACAGGTTTCACAGACCATCATTTAGTTTTAGTAGAGTTGGTTTTATCTCCCACTAAAAAACCTGGATCTTTCTGGCATTTTAATGTTAAACTTTGACATGATTTTAAACAGTTTTTGGCGAACCAGGAAAGAATGTTTTCCCTCCCTGAGTCAGTGGTGGGAGGTGGAGAAAGGCCAAACCAGGGTGTTCTGCCAGCAGTACAGGTCATTCTTCACAGTAGGGGTGCAACGATTAATTGACGTACTCAACAAAAATCGATGACAAAAATAGTCGCCGACGAATTTAATAGTCAATGATTCATTGGTTATGTCATAGCGTGCCTTTTTTTGTGCTGTGCAGCTGAACTAAACTTTGTTTTACTGGAGGTGCTGATGGATGTAGCTGAGGAGTGAGCCATCTCGCTGCCTTCCTATTTCTGAAAGTCGTGCATGTGCAATGGTGACAAAACATAGACCAATGGCGGCGTCCGTTGCAACACCATTGCGTACCAGAAAGTCAAAAGTATGGGAGAATTTCACCCTTAACATAGCCCGAAAAAAAACTACCTGCAATATTTGTAAGGCGGACCTTGCTTTCCATGGAAGCAGGACACAAGCATTTGAAGAGGAAGCACGTTTGACATCATAATGCAGACGATGCAGACTCGCCTCGGTAAGATAGCCTGTTATCTAGCTTGCTATATAAACAGAGTTGTCGTGGCAACTCCCTCAATACCTGTGTGCAGGATTCTAGAATCCATTACAAAAATATGGTTTGACTGTAGATTTTTTAAACTTTTTTTTAACGAGTTTAAAAGCATAATGTTATCCTATTGCCTGACAAACGTATTTTTTAATCACAATTATGCAGTCCGTAGAAGATTGTAGTTTTGTTTGTTGATGTTTTAATTCTGCTACTTTCCCTGTCCTTTTGTTTACAGAAAAAATGGATACTTGATTTTTTATTTATTTTTGTTATCGGCACTTATCGGCAAACTTGAATTTAAATTTATTTTTTATATTAGCACTTTGCCTGTCCTTGGTTTTAAATGGACAAAAACTTAGTTTTTCTTTGTTTTTGTATCAATAATAGCCTAATATGCAGCAAAGTTTATTAAGACATTTTTGAATGAAGTATTGATCTTTATCTTCAGTCATCACATGCCGCGAACAACCTCAAGCTAAATTTAAAAGCTGATGGCAAAATAAGAGCAATTGAGAATTTGTGTGATTCATAATCCGATTAGTCAATTAATCATTTCAATAATCGATAGATTAATCGACTATCAGAATAGTCGTTAGCTGCAGCCCTACTCCACAGCTAACATTAGAAGAGCTATGGAGCAGCTAGAAGCAGAGATCAGAGACAAACTCTGGTTTAATGAACTTTATCTTTGCAAGTGCAAAATTAGCAGGAAAAGTCGGAAAAACTAATTGGTTGGGGAAGGCTAGACTGATCCATTTTGCTGTCTGAGGGGTTTGGTGGCAGCTCGTCTGAGGATTGAACATGCGTTCTTCAGACTAACTGATAATATGGATGGTTACAGGGCTGTGTGCGGTGTTGGACAGGTCCTGTGCTCACTGGGGAAGAGCAACTCTGCTTTTATACTTTTAGCAACAT
Organism: Verasper variegatus; assembly: GCA_026259375.1. Taxonomy (NCBI): domain Eukaryota; kingdom Metazoa; phylum Chordata; class Actinopteri; order Pleuronectiformes; family Pleuronectidae; genus Verasper; species Verasper variegatus. Next base: position 26,676,439 of record CM048041.1, read on the forward strand.
TTTAACTCTAGTGTTTGTGTGTAGGTATATGAAATGATTTATCATTTCATTAAAATTGATTTAAATAATTAAAATGTTTTTGACAATGTGTCATAAATAAATGTTATTTGAAAGTCAAAAGTCTTCTTTTTCTTTTTCTTCTTCTTCTTCTTCTTCTTCTTCTTCTTTTCCTTCTTCTGTTGTTTATTGGCAGTTAGCAAAACAGCTAACAAGTGCATTACCACCATCTTCTGGACTGGAGTGTGGAGCAGTAGATTAGCAGCAAACTAAACTAAAATTAAATAATTTTCTTTTGTCCTGTTTCTCTTAGGTAGTGCATTAGAGGATGATGTATATTCCTTGATGTCTTTCGTAAGAACTTTTTTAATGTAATATTTTGCTTTTCGTCTTTTAATCCTCGTATTAATTCCCTTTTTTCTTAATTATATTTGTTACACTGCAGAGTCCTGTTGGGGGCTTGCCTATTTTATCATTTAATCCTGTATTACCATTTCTCAGATGGGTATTATCTTTCTCTGCTTTGCTCCTCTACATGTTTTTGAATTCTGTACAAATGTCTTCCTGTGTCATTTAAATCCCAGTATTCTTCCCATGTTTTTTTATTGTATTCGTTAATGATAGTTTGGATTTCTACTTTGCTTAATGGTACTTGTATGTTGATTGAAAATCTTTTTAATGACTGTTTTGCCAATATTTCTACCTTCTCATTGCCTTCCACTCCCACGTGAGCAGGAACCCATAGGAAGGAGATATTCAACCCTCTTTGATGTAGTCTGAGGAGCACATGATACATTTTGTAAACAATATCTTGTCTGCATGAGGATTTGATTGAGTGAAGCCAGATACAGACACTAGATAACTGAGGCAAAGAGGAGGTGCAAATTATAAATTTACCTGAACAGTCCTTGAGCGGAGGGTAGCCTGGGGCTGAGCTGGAGGTGATTGGAGCAGGGAGTGGTTGGAGAGGCTGATGAGTTCAATGTCCATGTGTCCAGATCCAAAGAGACTCCAGTAGAGCAGGAGTGGGATGGTGGCAGCAATCGGGTCTGGATGACTGTCGAAGTAGGTAACTGTATAATAGAAATTGTCTAAGGCAAGCAAAGCAACAAACTGTCTAGTACCAAACTGACTGTTGGCTAGGAGAGGAGTTTAAGCCCGGTTGGAAGGCAGAGTTGATTGAGCATGATGAACAGCAACTTGCCGCATGAAAGCCATGGAGCGACAGTCTGATCTAATTAGCATATGAATCACAGTAAAACCGCTGGTGAGAACTTACTGTAGCTCACTTCATTATTGGATGAAACCACAGACCTTTGAAAATGAAAAGTCACCACTTTTGGTCACCTTGGGTCATTATAATACATGCGTGGGTAAACCCCTCCCACACAATAATAATAATAATAATTATTATAGTTATTATTACTAATAATTTATTTATTAATATTCATTATTTGTAAGCCTATACCAAAAGCACTGCAGTTACTGAAGACTATACATTTATTCATGTGATGCTTGATGTTATATGTTGTACATAGTGTAGAGCAGTGGTCACCAACCAAGCCCAAGATCACTTTTTAATTCCAAACGTAAGTGCATCAATAAAAAATAAAAAATCAGTTTTTAAACAAGGGAATGGATTCCATCAACAGAAACGCTGCAGTGCTTTTATTTTTAAAAGACATACAGAAAGTGTTGCAACCATTTTTTTGTGACATAAATTCATCAGATAAACATTAAAACTCAGGTAAGATCATTTTCTCAGTTTATTCTGCTGTGAACCACAAAGTGTATCTGTTTATGACACAAATGCATTTACAACACTTTCCAAACCCGTTTCAAAGTAAAAGCACTCCAGCATGTCACTTTCTGAAACCATTAATACTTTCTAAGGTTTTAACGGGGCTTTGATTGTTATCGACAGACCGAAAGAGTCTTGACGTTTATTTTAGTACATAAACCATTTTGTTCTTGACAGAAATGCAGTAGATAAACCTGCAACTCCACCGCCAGTAGCGGACACACGGCACGTATGAAAAACAAACAACCGACACACAGCTGATCTGCGGCGCGACGACAGCCAGTGAGTCCAGAGAGTTGAGGGATCGACAGTGAAGACTGCGAGATCATCCGGTAGATCGCGATCGACGGGTTGGCAACCACTGTTGTAAAGGGAAAAAAAACATTTACAAGGTACATGTTGAATCAAAGCTTTATTAACATACAGCACAAATATTGTAAAAACACAACTGGCCTAGCCAGTGAAAGACTAATCAATGAATCTAATCTTACCCTCCTTCGACTCCTGAACTTTTCAATGCTGCTGCAAGAGCTACAAAGTCCGGTTGGATGTACCAGGAGTTCCTTCATACTGGCTCATAGTATGTCTTAGTACGTCATAGTACGTCTTACAGGCAGCTATAAAACAATATGAGTAACATGAGTATATTATTAATAAATAGAAATAGCCTTGCTAATTCACCGCTGGATGAGCCACAGTAGAAAACACAATTACTACACAGTTACTTATGTACAATGGCGTCATTTTCCACACTGCAAATCCAGACTTGCAGCGAAAATGTGCTGTGACTGCCTCGTTGGGGGGGGAGGGAGGCTCAGGCTGTTACAACATAATGATGAAATGGATCAGATAAAGTAAACCTAGAGAATGTATTTTATACAGCACAGCGCGTCTCTTCTTTAATCTTACCCTTGCTCCGGTTCGTAACACCTGCTATTTGCCTCAGAGTTGTGAAGACGACGGACAGTTTCCTATAAAATACAACAGTACAAAAAGTCACGTTTATGAAAAAACATAATGAGAACAAACTTAAGTTTAAGCAGTTGGTACATATTTAAACATGCACTAGTTCTGCTCAAGCTGTCTTCTTCTTTTAGCAACTTTCTCGCCAACAGTTTTTGTCACGCTATTCAGATCTGCCAGTTACTTAGCTTAGCATTTAGCAATAGCTTCTCTCTTTAGCTCAGCTCTTAGTGTAATTTGGGGATTGTACGCCCGTCTTTTCTGCTTCGACTCCTCCACACTGGGCCCAAGCTTTGCTGTCCATCACAGTCATCCTTTCCTCCAGGGAAAACATTGCTGTGTTGACTTCAGCAAGTTTTTTTTGTATCACTGATTACACTCATTTGAGCATACTTACTTATATAAACAAAAATTCAAGCTACAATTCATGATTCTATAATTATACTAAGCCTGATGTATTTATAGGAGAGATTTTCTGAAAAGGGAGTTATTACCTTTTAGAAAATGGTGTAACCTCTGCACCACTAAGTGAAACTATGCTGATTTGCATTTGTAAAGATCACAGTTTTCAATTTGCACGTGAAAGCCTCCCCTAGACCTAGGAGCAGGGGGTCAACTGCCAAGCTTTTCAGGCTTGTAAAATTGCCCGAAACTGGAACTCTGCGTCAATTCCCGGCAGTTCCTGGCAGTTTTCTGTGCTGCCTGCAGATTCCTGTGAACAGTCGAAAAATACTCTGTTACAAGGAAAGGTCCTGTGTACAAATGTGTACTCAGGTTAGTATTATTAGTTGTCCGAGGACAACAGACCAAAGCTCTTCATTAATATGCACAAAGGTAAAAATATTCAAAAATGACTCATAATGCAGAAAAATGTCCCCTGTGAGTTTTATATTATTAGGTATAACAGTATTGGATTAATTCTGATGCATTCATGTGTGAGTGTCAGTAGCATTTTTACTATTATAGTTTGTCATGGTGGAGGAGCTCACTCATCTCTATACTGTTAGTAGTTTATTTTACAACAATGCATTGTATTTAACTTGAAGTTTCTTTATAAAATCTGAATCTAAAAAGTAAATAGTAACTTAAGTAAGTTATCAAATTAAGTAAAAAGTACAAATTTCCTCTGAGATGTATTGCAGTAGAAGTATAAAGTAGCATGAAATGGAAATCATCAGGTAAAGTGTAAGTACCTAAAAACTGTACTGAAGTACAGTACTTGTAATTGTCCACACATACTGAAAGTATGTAGCCTAAGGAACAATCCCTGTCTTATGTTGCTATCTTGTGGATACTTTGTGATCTGCACTGCTATCTGTAATAAATAGAAGGCGATGCCAACATTCATTTCTTTGTTTAATAACAACACAGCTAGCTACAAAATAAATGTTCTTGATTTGCTGAACCTTAAATAAAATGTCATCTGATGACTCACTTATTTTATCAATGGCAAAACATTCAAAGGTACTGATGGATGACATTTTATCAGTTGACCACAGCGGATTTTTCAGTCATTTTAGAGCCAAATTAATTTGATTTGCTTACTATATTTAGCAATTTAACCTGGTGTGCATAAACTACAGGCTATGAACTTCTTTTTAAAAAACGTGAAATTATTATCGCTATAACTGTTCTTATGATGTGCTGATTATGTTGAAACTAAAAATAAAAATCTGTTTCACTCATAAAAGACATCTCAAGTCATCTCTGGTTCTATCACTTTTTTTGTTGAATTTCTGTGGATGAAAAATAATGCTGTCTTTGTAAAAAAACAGTATAGAGTTTAAAGTGCAAGGAAAGATAATTCTTTAAGTAACAGGGGTGTATCTTGGTGATATTCATTTTACAATTTTTCATTCTATATAGACCAATCAGTGAATACTGCATGTGTTAAGTTTATTCACTGAAGTTTAGAAAAAACTTGTTCTGAATAGTTCTCTTTGTCTTATGATCAAAAACATTGATCTGAAGCGCAATTCTAAAGGCATGAAAATGTAAATTGTTTTCAAATAAACAATAAATATAGCAACTTCTAAACAACCCATATCCATTTCAGGTCCCACCCTATTCCTGTTCAAGCCCCGCCCACTTACGTGTAAGGATACAAATACAGATAATTTAGTTGGTTGAACAAGTACAGATACAGATAATGGTGTACTCACTCATCCCTTTGCTTAGCTAAGTTTAATTATTAAGCCCAGTTGTGTTACCAGTTCATCAAAAGGGGGAAAAGGTCATTTTTGATGTGCTGTTTGAAGTCCAGTGAAGCAGTCTTGTTGGTTGTGGCTCCTGTTGTTGTGGTTCTGCTGGTCAGATCTTGTGTTGTGGCCAATGGTGCGGAAATCCTAGACTTAGGCATCGCCTCCTTTTTGACATTACATAACATTTCATTTAGCTTTTATCCAAAGCGACTTACAATAACTGCATTCAACCAAGAATCAAGTAAGTACAATTTGCTTCAAATATGCCAAACTACAAAGTGCTACATGTAATTGCCATATGAGTGCAACTACATTTTTTTTTTTAATCCAAGGTGAAGTCGGAAGAGATGTGTCTTTAGTCTGTGGCAGAAGATGTGCCGACTTTCTGCCATCCTGATGTCACTGGGGCGCAAACAGTCATGATTTAGTTGAGTGGCTAGCTGTCCCTCGCAGTGAGGGAGCAGCAAGCCGATTGGCAGATGCAGAGCAGAGTGGACGGGCTGGGGTGTAAAGTTTGACCATGTCCTGGATGTAGACTGGACCCGATCCGATCACAGCACAGTATGCAAGTACTAGTGTTTTGAAACGGATGTGGGCAGCTACTGGTAACCAGTGAAGGGAGCGTAGGAGAGGAGTAGTGTGATTGAACTTAGGTAGGTTAAAGACCAGTCGAGCTGCTGCATTCTGAATGAGCTGCAGAGGTCAGATAGCACTAGCAGGCAGACCAGCCAGGAGGGAGTTGCAGTAGTATAGGCATGAGATGACCAGAGCCTGGACCAGAACCTGCACCGCCTTCTGAGTGAGACAGGGACGTGTCCTCCTGATGTTGTGCAACATGTAACCACAGGAGCGGGTTGTTGCAGTAATGTTGGCAGTAATGGATAGTTGACTGACAAGTGTCACACCCAGGTTCCTAGCAGTCTGGGTAGGGGCTAACACAGAGTTGTCAAAAGTAATAGTCAGGTCATGGGTGTGTAACCCTGGTTAGAATTACAACACTCAGAAATACCAGTTTCCCTGAGTGCATCATAGTTTTCCTGTATTGTAGTTGTTTTTCGTCCGATAGTAGAATTTCCGAGCTTACCTGAACGCATCACCTGCAGGCCTGGGTGTGTGTGAGAAGGTGAGGGACAGAAAAAAGAGGAAAAAAAGGAGAAACCTCATGCAGCCGCAGAGCAAAGTGTCCCCCGTTCGGCGGCCAAACATGATGATATTTCGTGGAAGTTGTGATAAAACTGTCGTTAGAAAGTGAGTGTGAAAAGAAACTTACCTGGTGGAAGTGAAACCGATCTCGGGAGCGACTCGGACGAGTGTTTCCACGGACTTTTCTGAACTATTTTGGCTGTTTTTTTTTGAGGGACGAGTTCTTCTGTTCAACTGTGATCCACACCACCGCCGTTGCCACGTGGAGGCTCTTGGTTCAACTGCAACCTGTATCACCGCCATGCTGCATGAAGACTCTTGGTTCATCGGGACCAGTGTGGCACCAGTGTGGTAGGACAGGACTCAGTCCTGAGGAGTAACACATTTTATTTGCACTTTCTTTTCTGAGATCTCAGTATTTTTGACTTTTTCCTATTTTTGACTTTTTTCCTATTTTTTTACATTTTTTTGCTAAAAAACAAACTGAAACAAACAGTGGAAAACAGGGAATAAAAAGGACAATTCAACCCATTAAAGGGGAAAGAGACATTTTATTCTATTTTATCTTTATTATTTTCTATACCGGTACTTACCTGGTCAGCTAATTTTATTTCATTCCGTGAATTTAATTAATGTGAAGAGAACTGCATTTCATTTAATGTGTGCAAGGCTGAACAATTTAAGTTGAGAAAACAAGACTAATACTTGAACATAAACATTCATACCATATTTTGTGTTGTGTGTTATGTGGGTTGGAGATCAATTGCTCTCATGCTTCAGTGCTACTGCCAGTCTCCTTATCCGAACCTAGTTGATCAGACAGAACCCGAGAAGACTAAGAAGAAGGTTACAGGTGGGAGAGCCTTTTCCTGGGAGGAAAAGTAGTTTGGTCATGTCAAGTTTGATTTTCAGGTGGTGTGCAGACATCCACTGAGAGAGTCAGACAGGCAGAGCTTTGTGCTGCTACCTGTGTTTCAGATTGGGGAAAAGAGAGGATTGGTTTGGTGTCATCTGCGTAGCTGTAGTAAGAAAAATGTGAGTGAATGACAGAGCTGAGAGTTTGTGTAGAGGAGAGGACCAAGGACGGAACCTTGAGGGACTCCAGTAGTGACAGGACAAGGTTCTGACACAGATCCTCTCCAAGTTACCCGGTAAGTGCAGCCATTTTTGACCATCCTCACACATTACTGTATATGCCACTATATATTATGTATATTGTATATTACATATTCTGTACAGGAGAATAGTGCCTGTCTAATTCCACAGATACTCCATTAAAGAGTACCCAAGGTCAGGTTATAGATAAAGGTCCAACCAACAGTATATTGTAGTGTCTACGTTGAGGGACTTTCATATCTAACTCAGATGCGTGAGACAGCGAGGCACCAACTTCAACTCTCACCAACTTCAACTCTTTTGCGAAATTCACCTGTGGTAAGACAAAAGGACACAATGAGATTTAGGAATGCATGTTTTAGGCTTAACTATCAAATAGGATGCGAACACCTACATGTTACATAGAGAGTGACAGCAATTCTTGCCTTTCATGGATGTGCTGTTAGAATGGGTGACGCAAGTAGAGGAAGATATATGCAGATACTGTGGGAGACATCTTCAGACTTGGGGGTGACAGTTGCTCATGTTGCTCTCTAGCATTTGTATATTGTTGCACCTTCTGGTCTCCTTGATGCATCAAGTCTACATTAAAACCTTCTGCATAAGACATTGTGGTGGGAATTTGTATTTAATTCCCTGATGAGGAAATAAACCATCAGACTCTGATCAATTCAATGATCTCAAAGTATTTAATTAATGGTCAAGAAACAATTTACAGAGAATGGATTTGAACACAGACAGTTACTGAGCAAACACTTGGCCAAGTGGGACAGAATCTCCAACACCACTGCAGGTATCAAGATTCTGACAAAGACCAGTTGAGATGTGCCAGCCTTTATGCACAGCTCAAGGGTTCACGTCATCCTTCGATATCATGCAGGCAGGACGTGTCCAGTGGTTAAACTCTTTCAGCCAAGGGTTAAATTCTCCCTTCTCTCCTGAGTGTATAGACATTGCGCAAAACATCAAATAGTCACAAAGACATTTAGGCTCAAACTAACTAACATTTCCTGACATCAGGCAGATGCAAACATTAGTGGAATTTATATAATGATGTTTCCTCAGGTCAATCCAACTGAACTTTGAGCATAGCTGTCAGGACAGGAGGATCTGTTACATAACACAGATGACAGTTTGATTCAATAATTTCCATGACAGACATCAGTTGCTGCCCGAGTTCTCCTTTCACCAGCTTTCAGAAAACTTCCATAACAAGGTCTAAAAGGATGAGGACAGAGGAGAGAGAGGCTGCTCTATCAGTCTGAAGTGGCTCAGAGACAGCAAGGAGGGCAGCCTCAGTTGAGTGGCCTACATTGAAACCAGACTGGTGAAGATCAAGAAGGTTGTTATGGTGAAGATAGGAGGAGAGTTGATTAAAGATAGCACGCTTGAGAGCTTTGGAAAGAAAGGGAAGAAGAGAGACAGGTCTGTAGTTGATTACTTCAGACGAGAGGGTTTACTCTTGCCTCCTTCAGAGAGTTAGGGAAACAGCCAATTGACAGGGAAGTGTTAATCAATCAATCAATCAATCAAATTTTATTTGTATAGCCCATATTCACAAATCACAATTTGTCTCATAGGGCTTTAACATGGTGTGACATCCTCTGCCCTTAACCCTCAACAAGAGTAAGGGAAAACTACTAAAAAAACATTTTAACAGGGTAAAAAGAATGTAGAAACCTCAGAGAGAGCCACATGTGAGGGATCCCTCTCCCAGGACGGACAGAAGTGCAATAGATGTCAAGTGTAAAGGAGAACATCATCAAGGTTTTAGCAGCATTGATAAGGGTAAACATCTTTGAAGCATAACTGAAGGCCAGTGAATTGGTGGATTAATGTCATTAATGTTCAAGTATCTGAGAAATACTATGTATCAAGCGGTCTGAATGTGTGGATATTACTAAGTTCCCTATTTTGCTCCTTACGATAGCATTTTGGAGATTGATTGAAGACTTAAGGTAACTAATATTTAAAATAAAAAATTAAAATTCTTTACATTGGTAAATGAAAAATGGGATGATTTGGGTAATGGAACTGATCTGAGTAGTCCTAATATGAACTTCATGTGAAGGAACTATGGTGACACAGCACTAAGTCTGATACAAGTGTGAATGAAAGAGTGTGTGTGGAAAACAAGAGAGAAGGAAATTAGGAGATAAAAAGAGGAAGGTCACCCGGCTGACAGAGACAGAATAAACAAGGACGTGATAAGAAAGAAAAAGTCAGGCCAAAAAAGTATAAGGAAGTAGAAAAAGGAAAAAATGGAAAGACTCTTGGTAGAGTCACTACCAAGAATGCATCCGTACTATATTTCCCCCAACTACATGCATATGAAAAGTTTTTTGTGTTACAAAGCACACGCAGAGAACGGTTCATCTGGTACCTTTAATGTTGTCGACTAGGTTCCCTTCATTCTATGGGAGCTGGGCTCCATGTCTCCACAACCACTCTCATCCGATGACAACTTCACCTCTTCCAGCCCCGACCAACTACACACCCAACCCCTAGCTCACTACAGTGCAAGCTTACCACCAGGCCCATAGGCAAGTATCAATTCCACAAAAGGACCCCCACAAGGCTAAAATCCAGATCATTGCTCACTCTGACCACACCACCATAGTTTCAACTGAAAACCAGTGGTGTGGCAGCTGGAGCCACGTTTTGTGGAACACAGAGCAGAGCCCCAGAGGTTACACCCACATAGGGATTCCTTGGGGTGTTCCAGACCAATATAAAATAGCGGATCAAATTGCAGCAGGATTTGAGTCTGGAATAACTCCCAACAAAAACGTGGATCGCATTAACTACGCCCATTTCAATCTCCAACGCCTTACCAACCTTACTCGAGACACCATAACAGGCCTATCCGATCAGCTCGCCCCTACGTCCCTTATGGTCACACAGAACCGAATGGCCCTAGATCTCCTACTGGCAGAAAATGGCAGAGGATGTCACACCCTGTTAAAGCCCTATGAGACAAATTGTGATTTGGGAATATGGGCTATACAAATAAAATTGTATTGATTGATTGGCAGAAAAGGGTGGTGTGTGCACTATGATAGGAAGTTCTTGTTGTACATTTATCCAATACCGCCCCTGATGGCTCGGTGACCAGGGCCCTCTCCGCCATATGCATGGCACAGGTCATGGCCGCAGACTCTTAAATTGACAATGAACACTGCATTCGGCAAATGGAAAGGGCTGATTGGATCCTGCCTCCTCTCCCTAGCTATCTTTGCAGCTATCCTTGTCACCTGTGGCTGCTGCTGCATCCCTTGCTTTAGAACCTTGCTCAACAGACTCATCACCACAGCTCTGACCAAGGAAAACATGCCCCATCCCCCACCCTATCAGTTGCCTTTGGTGATGACGATGATGATGATGATGATGATGATGGGTTTGCATTGGATGAGATGGAGGTTGGGGAGTTCATGGATGATCCCCAGTAAGTTGTTCACACCATGAAATGGTGTGAAAGGAGGGATTGTTAGGATTGTAATTCGTGGCATGCAATACACTGTACTTAAACTTGTTCTTATACCTAACCTTTTATATATTACAGTATTCCCTTAGCTGTATTCAACATCACACATACATGAATGCACTGTGCTCATAAGAAACTGTGACCTATGCCCTAGAAATAATTCAAGCAGCTGCCCCAGGTTCTGAAAGGCAGATAGAAAATGCGCATGCTTACGCACACAGAACATACAGCCGTTAAAGCAGGAACACAATATTCCTCACTCCAATCTATATCAGTACCGTCAAGGCTTGTTTTTAAAACACTATCAGAAAAGATTTGCCCTGATGCTACAAAGGATGGGCAAAACTGGGAGCGGCTCCTCATCATTCGATTCCAGCACCAAGAGGCTGGGACTACACCTGCGCACCAGCAAGGGAAAGCCAAAGTCAGATACTATGACGACTCCCCTTCGTTACTGACCAATGAAGTTTGACCTACTATTATAAATAATGCACCCGTTGTCCATTCGGGGCGACTCTTGACTACCCTGTGCTACTGATTTGGCCCAGAGCTGTGCATTGAGTGCCCATAGCTATGCTGTAATTTTCATTGCTTCTCAATAAATACTTGTTGAACCAAACCGAACCAAACCGCTCTTCTCATACCTCGGGATAAAAACACGACAGCAGCAATCATGAGGTTAAGCATCATAATTTCCATCTTTACCACAATACACACATTACATGTACATATACTTTCCTACATACCACATACTTACTTTTCAGGAACCCCAGTAGGGTACCTTGCCTCACAGCCAAACATAAGGAAATAGGGGGAGTAATTGCTGGCAAGTTGCTTCTTGGTCCTGAGAGCAAACAGTTTTGCCTGAGGGTGGCCATCCCAAGTGTTGGGTTTGTCACTCACCAATTAAGTCAAGGTCCTTTAAGGTATAGTGTATGGAAAATTTAAAAAATGTATCTTAAAACCTGGATGACCCGCAATTTTCTCTTATTAATCTCAGATAAAACAGAGGTTCTAATACTTGGCCCTAAACACCATAGAGATATATTATCTAATGATGTAGCTGCGCTATAGATGACATTGCTCTTGCTTCCAATGAAACAGTCAGGAAATTGTGAGTCATCTTTGATCCAGATTTGTCCTTTGATTCTCACTTAAAACTAATTTCTAGGACCGCCTTCTTCCACTTATGTAACATCTCAAAAATCAGACAGGTCCTGTCTCAAAAAGATGCAGAAAAGCTAGTCCACACCTTTGTTACATCCAGACTTGATTATTGTAATTCCTTATTATAAGGCTCCAGCAGTAAGTTGCAAGTCGGTTAAATCTAGAATAGAATTTTAAATTCAAACAAGGCACTTGATAATACGGCACCATCATACCTTAAAGAGCTGATAGTACCATATCACCCCACCAGAGCACTTCGCTCACAGAATTCAGGCTTACTTGTTGTCCCTAAAGTCTCTAAAAGTAGAGTAGGAGCCAGAGCTTTGGCTATCAAGCTCCTCTCCTATGAAATCATCTCCCACTTTCAGTTCGGGAGGCAGACACCACCTGTATGTTTAAGAGAAGGCTTAAAACCTTTCTTTATGATAAAGCTTATAGTTAGAGCTGGTACAGGCTTGTCTCGGACCTGCTCTTAGTTATGCTGCTAAAGGTCTAGAATGTCGGGGTACACATGACACATGGAGCTTCTCTTTCCTCTTCTCCCTCCTTATCACATTAAAGAAATTTATATTTCATCAATACATGTACTCACTTGACTTCTTCCCCAGAGTCCTTGTGCTTTATCGTTAGTAAATCCTGGGCTGCAATATGGGATCATATTGGCGGATCCTGTATTGTGTTGGCATCTGATTGTGGATAGTGGTGGTGGACCATGATCGAGGTGGCAGTTGATCATGACAATGCATGTGGATTATGGTGGTATCTGACTGTAGGTGGTGAATCCTGTTGGTGGAAGCTGATCGTGGACTATGATTACAACAAGACTGCTTGATATACAATATGTCTACTCAGATACTACCATTACTGACAATAATTCATCAATTAATTTACCTTCGACTATGCTACAAACTGTTTATTCTAACCAATGCTGTAAATACCCTTATCTTTCTGATCTCCATTACATATGGCATCTATTGCACTTCTGTCCGTCCTGGGAGAGGGATCCCTCACATGTGGCTCTCTCTGAGTTTTTACGTTATTTTTCCACTGTTCATAGGTTTTTTCTTTTGGTAGATTTTCCTTACTGTTGTTGAGGGTTGACCTTGTTAAGCCCTATGAGACAAATTATGATTTGATTGATTGATTGATATTTTCAAAACCGAGTAGTATTATGTATTTGAAATAGACAAATAATGAAAATGAATAAATATGCAATATTTATGATCAGGACTGAAATTGGTTTAAGAAATTAAGTCATTGTAAGTGAAAAATAATATCAATGAGTAAATTGCTTGTAGCAGTTATACTCCTCGGCCAAACTGGCTACAGAACATCTGCGCAGTGGTTGTGCTGTGTGCCGTGGTTGTCTGTTGTTCACACTGGCAGCATGTCTGCTGTGGTTCTGCAGTGGAGATGCTGGTATAACTATTGTATTTCCTTGAATAAAAGCTGGGATATGTACTTAAATAAATGCCAGGACAAAAGCCCTAAGCCGTGCATTTCCAGTCCCGCAATATCAAAACCTTGTAAAGACAAATTCAGTCAACAGATAAACACTGAAATGCTGCTAAACCGCAGCTGAACTGTGGCTGAACTGCAGGCAGTGTGGCTGCTCGATCTGTTAACATGGGTGCGAGAAATGAAAAGCAAGCCGTTCCGCAGACAGTGTGGCCAATTAGCAAATCCGGCACAAAACATTTTTTCATTGTCTGTTCTTTTTTAAAGACATCATTCAGAAATGTATCTGCACCTATTCTGTTTTGTATATATGCAGAGTCTTAGCTTTATAAGGATAAGGATAAACTCTAACTTTATGGAACATCCTCTCAATGTCTGCCATGATGGCAAACTGTGCCTAGCGGAAGCTCAGGAGAACACCAAGAAGTGAGATGGCTAAGTCAGGTCCTTGTAAGAGTTCATTGTTAAGTGATGTTCCTTTATATGAAGATGCACAATCCAATACTACTCTGATTGTCTTTTTGCATTTGTGGTACATCCCATGGGGGTGTATGAACCACTTTTCCATCATTTTTCTGAAGGTCCTTTGATGGCCCCTTCTCTGCATAGCCCTTGATGATTGAGTCTTTCATAAAATCCATGTACTCTTTTGCATAAGCAGCACCTTTCTTGAATTTCTTAACGAGATAATGTGCTTATTGTTCAGCTATGTGGTTAGTTTTGGGTATGATGACATTGCTATTATGAAGTGGCAAAGGTAAGTAATAATAATTATTTTTCAGTGCAGCTGCACTTCTGTAAGAAGCTGCGGTCCTCAGTTGACATTTGAGGTTTTCCCAAATATTTTCTCTCTTGGAAATCATGGTGGTACTGGTTAACAAGAAGGTTTTTCAGATGTTCAAATGAAATGTGGTTTACTGAAGCCACAGGCCTTCCAAATCTATCCACAGCTGAAGATGTTTGTGGTCCAGCGTTTGCACCGTTACCGTGGCTGTTTATAATCTGCCAGGGCTCCATTGCCTCTGGGACATCTACTCCAATTAAGAGTTCCACATCTGCACCAATCTCTTGCAGTGGTATTTCCTTCAGATAAGGCCACCTGCTGAGGTCATTTTGAGAGAAAATGTTGTCCTTTCTCACTGATATCATTGTTTGAGTATATGTTTTATGGAGTTTAATAAAGTTATCCCCATCTAAATCACCAACTTGTAGTCCAGTTACTTCATAACTATTGACTGGTTTATTTTGACCCATTGCTTGCAGGAGAACTATAGTCTTTCAACCAGTTGCATTGAGTTTTCTGGTTCTCAGAACAGAATGTTGCTGTACTGCCAGGGTCAAGAAATGCATAGGTCAACAAGAAATATATATATTTTTAATACGATGAGTTTTAAGTTGATGCAAGATCAAGTTCATCCATTCCTTTTAACTCTGTCATAGCATAGCCACATCTTCTAAGGTAAAGGGCATAGGAATGCAATTCATTTCCATCATCAGACTTTATATTGCTCCAGCTGATGGCTTTCTCCATGTACGATTTTCATTCCATCTCCAAAGTGGATTTTCAGAAGTCACAAGAGGCTCAGCATAGCCTTTGTTGTTCTATGTGGCCACGAGTGTATTGTTCAAAGAAATAAAGTCCATCCTCATCATTACTAATTTTATTTTCAATACCATGCTTAAATGCACGCATGAAGGTTTGAAAACTTAAAGGGTCACCATCAAACACTGGGATCTGTCTGGATAGAAGTGAGGATTGTTTTTGTTGCAAAACCAGTAGATCTGCAATATCAATTTGTCTCTGGATCAGTTAGATCTTTTTGTAATCACTAGAGTCTGTTTCCTCAGAAGAGTCACTCTCTGGGTCCTCCTGTTCCTACACTGGCTATTGTTCATAGGTATTTAATTTAGGTGGATGGGGCAAGTCTCTGAAGAGGTGTTTTAGGTACAGCTCCCAATTCTGTGTATTTAGCAGGTGAGAATTCTACTTCATACACAGAACCACTGTGTTCTTCCATGTAACTGTACAAATACTCATTCATACCAGTCTTTGCTTGTACTGTTGATTGACCTTTACAACTTTCCTGAAAACTGTCCAAAACCATTAGTTTGGCATCCTCAGCAGCAATGTCCGCCTCTAGTTCCAGTTTCTCTAATTTAGCTTGTAACATGTTTTCCTCCATTTCCACTAGTTTTATTTTGACAGGCATCCAAATATATTCTTATCCATCAGTTTAGTTGATATTTTTTCAGTTGACAGTTCATCTCATTCGTTACTCACTGGTTTGATCTGTCTTTTTCTTACTCATGAGCCACTGCACATGGATCCAGAATTTAGCTGATTAATGCGCACTCCGGGGCGCTCTATCTATGGAAGAGTCCAATTTCCATTCATAAGAATCCAATGGAGATTCTACTCGCCGATGCCTCGTTATTCCATCAACAGGTTTTTCCAGTGGATCTGGAGTCTTTGACTATGTGGTGGCCTGTTATTTGATTTTTATTCTCTGCCACTTTAACGGGCTCCGCTACTTGACTCACACATCAAGACAAAGTCATAATCATAATGCTGCAGTCGTCGATTCTGTTGCCTTTCGGTAAATTTATTTTAGTTTAAAGCAAAATGAACAAACATGTCTAATTCCAGCATGAGGTCAAAGATTGTACTGATGCCCATTCTACAAACATTTCCTCCAGCTATACTGAGAACCTCAGTCCCCTCCCTCCTTCCTTCTATCACAGCTGATCATCATCTGATTAATCACAATAAACAATTAACAATAAATTCAAAAATAATTTGTTAATTTGACATAAATTTGGAAATCAAAATCATCCCAATTAATTACCAGTCTTGTGAGAATATATTGTGTGAATATATTTCATAATAAACACAAAGAATTGGCTCAGACACATATTTAGTGTTGGTGTTCATTGTTAACTTAAAGTGAGTGCAGGTTAGCAGGGGAGTGAGGATGGAGGACATACGGGCAGGTTATACAACACAGAATGTAACGGAAACTAGACAGTTTGTGAATGCACGCATTTACAGAATTAACCGGCATGCGCAAGATTAAATCGGTTAGAGGTTATAAATGTCGGTTTTAGTACATTTTGAATGAATTGCCCAGCCCTAATTTACATACAGTATATTAATCAACTCCTGAAGCCAGTCATGGTTATTCTTTCTGCTGTGGTTGAACCAGAATTTTAATCTGTTTGGGCTTGGGCTGCTTCACCACTGTGTCATTGTTAGCTTCATAAAACACAATATTAAAGAAATCAAATGACGCAAATTCTGTGGTAACCAGCATTGCCACTGAGGTTTACATGACCAGCCACACACTTTCAACAATCAGAACCTTTTACTTGTTTCTGAAGTCTGTGTGGCATTGTTTGTGTTCACAGTAATCAATTTGGTGGCAGGAGAGCATAAATGTTTAATATGAACCCTGACCATCCATTTCCTAACAAAACATGACATTATCTCTTAACTGTGGTGATAAAAGAAGCCAATAAAGTACTTCTTCTAGCCAGCTGCATAAGACACAATACTTTTCTAATGTATGTCACTTTAAAGACACCTGTATCTGTTTGATGAATGATTGGTCCCTTTCAGATTGTCCATATTTTCCTGGATTTTCAGTGACCTGGGCTCACTGAGGGAACCTAAGCTGCTCTCAAGCTTTCAAGAGGCTTTCTTGCTGCACGTTCCTGGAGGCTCCTGTAGATTCATCTTAGATCTGCATAAAGAAAGGTCAGGTAATCAGAGACCCCTTTTAGACCTGGTATTAACAGCTGCAAGTACAGGTCTGAATGCACACAGGACACATTGAAGACTCATTTGAAAGCCAGACACGCAGACCACACTAGAAGGTGGTCTAGGATGCATGTGGCCTAATTTTTTTAGCTATGTCAACACAAATACATCCTGGGCCACACTGAAGGACAGCCTACTCAGATGACTTCTCTGTCCTGCTACAGTTTCATTATGATCCCAAAGTATTGTTAGACTTCTCAGTGTGTGCCAAACATTCATTAATTTGTGGCTCAGTTAAAATATAACACTGATTACCACATTTTCTTTTATCCCTTTAAATAATTAAAATCGTTTGTCATTGTAATGCTCTATGCATTAAATCACCCTACCCTGCTCTACCCTGTGTGGCCGTTTCTACCCCATAACCAGGGGTTGTGTACAGCAGAGTCCTGCACCGGGTCAGTTACCTGCTGGATAATCCGAATAAGGTTGAGTAAAACTAAATGGTTGCGGGTAGCAGGTGATGTTATTGTTTTCATTGAAATTGGTACTCAAAAAATGTTAAATGTTTTATTGTGAAAGCCTTGGTGCTAGGTAGTAGATCAAAATAGATGACATAGAGACAAAAATAGTAAGTGGTGAATACCAAATTGTGGACAACACATCGTCGAGAACCAAGTCGGACAATTGAGACAAATTTTGTATAATCAAAGACTCTGAGAACAAATTTGTCAGTGGCTTTGCTGCTTATAAACGATGCCAAAAAGTAATAGCTTTTGAAAGCCGAAAGCTAGGCAATTCGTCACTGAGGAAACACCTCGACAGCTGCAAGAGCACAGGTGCTACGCTAATTGACAGATACTTTTTCAAGAACACAACTCTCAAACTACCAAAAAGGGGGGATGCCATCACCCAGTTGCTGGTAAAATTTGTGTGCCGGGACATCAGATCGTTAGAAGCTGGTTCGACAAAACATCATTCCAGACCTGAGGACGCAGATGACTGAAGGCAACAGGGCTGTCACTTTGGATATGTGGACAGATGATTTCCATAAAATAGGTTATCTTTGTGTCACACATTATGTATATGTGTATTACATTAACAAGAAGTGGGAGCTGACTGAGCGAGTGCTTTGCACTTCAGAGTGGGACAGGGCATTACGCAAAACAGCAGATAACATCAGACCAGTGTGAGTTTTGATGAATTCTTCACTAAACTGGTGTGTGTGACTGAATATAGTGGCGGGCCTCCTCTCTGTTACTAGGCTTAGTTGCGCCGCACACATTCTGAACACAGTGCTTCACACCACGCTTGGGAAGCCTGCAGAAGATGATGTCTTTGGCGATTAAGTGAGTAACATAGTTAGTGTTTTATTCTGCCAAAGAGGCAATTTTGGCTTACATGTTCTAATGGCACAGGCAAACATATAGGGACTATTGACGATGTTGTATTTCTGCACAGCAACCTCTGTCTCAAGAGCAATGACATGTCAGCATGAGAATAGCAAATAGCAACAAAGCTGTTTATTGATTCTGCCACATTCGCTGCTGTTAATTATAATAGTTTCGACATTTTGTAAGTAAAAATAAAGTGCTTTGAAGTGAGTGACTGTTTAGCCTGTGTTTAATTATGGGTCAGTCGCAGGTCTTATATTAATTGGTCAGGGCAGGTCCATATTTTTGTTTTAGCTAACTTTGGGTAATGGGTTGGTTATGGTACGGACCTTTGCGGATGCGGGTGGGTATGAGTTTGCAAAACTGGACCCGTGCATTACTCTGGTGTACAGGCAGTGATGCCTAATTAGGACTGTTGTCGCTAAATTTACCAACATTTCATACCCCATAGGCAACTCTTTGTTAAAGATCATAAATCATTAGGATAAGGCATGCGTGAAGTGCAGTCAATGTCCAATGCTTGATCTCTTTTGAGTAAGGTTAATAGGTCATGTCACCACTTTCTTTTTATAACTCTTCAGTTTTTCTACCTACGATTTCTCTTTAATAGGTTATTTTCGGGTCAACCACATTTTGGTTATTTCCAAGTCTGCTTTAGCGGGCCCCACATGAGTTGGATTTCTTTTTTTTGTAAACAAATTAATGCATCATTCATTTGGTCCACAATTGGGGACCAGTAAAAACTTAATTCAAGCATTTTGCCACAATTAATGATTTGATGAAAAACGTTCCTATGACAGGAAATTCAGTCAGTGGGGGATAAAGTATTATGACTGTCACTCTCCTCTGTATGCCTTTCTTTGTGTCCTCACATTTACAAACACACTGACACAAACAAAAATATCAAATAAGGACATATTTGTCCTTACCTTTCAACAGAGGTAATTGAACCAAAGGATGAACCAATTGGTTTGTTTTTACTAGGTGTTGATAAAAGTCACCATTGACAATGTATATGATTTTTTATGTAGACCTGGAAAAAGCTCACAGGCATAAAATGACTCAATCTGTAAATGAGTGCTTCTCACCCTTACCTATTGTGTGTCATGTGACTCTTCACCAGATGTCCAGCAGCCAGAGCAGCCATCAGTGAGAGCTCTCCAGCCAGCACGGTGGCACATACAACCCTGGCCAGCTGCCGGGCATTCTCTCCTGGACAGTCCTTACTGGCTCCCAGCACGCCCAACATCTGTGGACACACACACACACACACAAAATGTGCATGAATTGTTGGTGAACCTGTAAAAGACATCCTCTGCCCTTAACCCTCAGCAAGAGTACTGAAAAACAACAAGAGAAAACCCGTAGAAAAACATAGAAACCTCAGAGAGAGACAAGTGTGAGGGATCCCACTCCCAGGACGGACAGAACAGCAATAGATGCTGTATGTAGCAGGGCACATCAACAAAATAACAATATTTACAACATTGATGACAAAAGAAAATGTCTGATAGAGATGAATCTGCATCTGCCAATCAGCTTGCTGCTCCCTCATTGCGAGAGACAGCTAGCCACTCAACAAAAACTGTTTGCTGTCCTGGCTCCTAAATGGTGAAACAGGCTCCATTGACATCGACAGCAGAAAGTCCATACATCTTCCGCTGCAGACTAAAGACACATCTCTTCCAACTACACCTTGGATAAAAAAAATTGTTTAACATTTCGTTTCACTTATATGGCACTTACATGTAGCACTTTGTAGTTTGGCTTTTTTTAAACAAATTGTACTTTTACCCTCATGGTTGAATGCACTTATTGTAAGCGTCAGCTAAATGAAATGTAATATAAGGTAATGTAATGAAGGGAGACGTATTGACAATTGTAACGATGTTATTATAAAAAAGGGAAATAAATCAAGGAAAGGAAAAAATAATGGGTAAGTTATTAAATTCAACATGACTGTGTGATCTCATCTCATTACTCAGTATAATGAATAAAATATGCTGCAATTCTTTAACTTGAACAGATGCTTGTCTAAATGTACATTATTTCAAAGCACTTTACATAGTGAGATCAAGGCCTTACAGGTATATAAAGTTATAGAGAAACCCTATATTTCCCGCAACAAGCAAGCACTTTTGGGACTGTGGAGATAAAAACTCCCACATTAACTGGAAGAAACCTATAGCAGAACCAGACTCAATGTGGCCAGCCATCTGCCTCGACCAGTTGGGGTGAGCAGAGAAAATGGGGAAGAGAGGAGACGTGGGTGGAAAAGAGGAGAGAGAAGAGAGAAAAGGGGAGGGCAAGAGAGAGGAGAGAGCGGAGAGAGAGAGATAGACCAAGAACAGTTGTGTAACCATCACTATAAAGTTCTGTCGGACTGGTTATTTTAAGAAAATAATAAGAGTGACATTTATAGATGTAATGAAAGCAGCACCAGTTAATAATAATAATGATAATAATAATAAGGCTACATTTTGCTGATATCAGCCTTCTTCTCTACTTCTTTAAGTAAAAATCTTTGTATAACGTTTGTATAATTTGAGTTAACTCATAGCCTAGACAAACATACATGAGGCAACTGTAACCCACATTAAAATATAACAGATAGATGATTAAATCATTTATAATGTTACCCCACTCCACAACAACCTGGAACTGGTCCAGCAACTTACAAATTTGGCGAGCAAGCCAGGAGTGGCCAAAATATTGTGTGTTAATCTTCCAAACTCAGTCCTAGTTAGTGGCTTAAAAAGCAGAGACAACAACTTTAAGACTTTCTAAAACAGTATAGTTCTATTCAAAGAACAATCCCAGTGCCCTAATCTGAATCAGGCTCACAGCTTATTGTAGAGTTTACATATGGCACAGCTGCACAGACATCATCATCATCATTGCCGTACAAGCTTGCCAGTAACACTGAGAAAAACATTGCTTACCATATCAAGGCCTTAGCAAGCATATAAACACCCACAGTTAGCCAATCAACCACAGAAATGTATCTCACAGTGCCGAAAGGGATTGCAAAACTTGAGTGGCAATAACTTTGTGGATGTGCTGAGAGAAGAGCTTTCTTGCATTAGTGAGACGGGTGGTCAAATTGATTTGAGGAAGACCAGGAGGATGACACTGCAACAAACTTAGATGATCAAGAACATGCTGCTGAGATTGAAGATTGAAGATGAATGTTCATATCCCTGAAAATGACCCAGCCCCATCTCAACACCCGCCAAGAAAAGACACAGCCCACTGAGTTTTACAGACCTCTTTCTGTCTCACCTGCAGAAAGTTGATGTTGGAGATATAGTAAAACATGTATGTTTGTGTGTACCTGGAGGCAGGCTTGCTGTGGTGCCAGGTTGGTGCCCCCTCCTATAGTACCCAGCTCTATAGAGGGCATGGTGCAGCTGATGTACAAGTCTTCCCGAGTTGGCCCTGTTGCCTCCATCAGGGTGATGCAGTTACTGCTGGTCACTGTTTGGGCAGGATCCTGGATGACACACACACACACACACACACACAATATTGACACAAGAAAACATTGAAACACACACACTGATGCACAGTATTTCTTAACAATTACTTCACCTGTCCACAGGCGATGTAGATAGCAGCCACAAGGTTGGCTGCGTGAGCATTAAATCCACCAATGCTCCCTGCCATAGCGGAGCCCACTAGGTTCTTACTGACATTCAACTCCACCAGAGTTTCCGTTGTCGTTTTTAAAACCTGCAGCAGCGCAGGGAGAAGTTAATATGAGATGAAGATGACTATTGAATGGGAACAATTTAAGGTTAGATGAAGCCATATACAACTGACACGTTCACAATTTTCAAATCTGTCTTCAGGCAATAGACATCGAGTATCTGCTTAAATTGTTTCAGTATAGAAGTCCCTCAATGTTTCCATGCTGAGCAGCAATGTAGGGATGGTGCACTATCTGCCCCCATCACTTAAAATGAATGTGAAAGGAAGGGATCTTTTACATGTGTGTATGGACAGGAGAAATTTGGAGGGAAGGTATTTGTCATATGTTTTATAATTGCCTCCTGATTGTGCTAAATGCTTTGGTTTTCACTGATTTAATAAGGGGGTTTAACTCTAAGCTAATTACAAACAGCTGAGTTAAACTTTTTATTGTGTTTGCATAGATTAAAAATGTTGATCCTTCTTCCTTTTAGCAACTGTCAGAAATCAAAATCTATTGTTACATGAATTGGAAACCAGATTATTTCCTGCAACATTTTATGATTTTCACAGACTAACAGCAGTAGCTTTTCACAACACGTATTACCTCCTTTTAACATGTGCAAGAAGTCAGTGCCAACAACAGTAAGCAGCATTCTTAGTTCTGGCTCTGCCTACCTCTCTAACCACTTTAGCAGGGATGGTGGCATCACAGACAGCAGACTTGCCTCTGCCTTCAATCCAGTTGATGGCAGCTGGTTTCTTGTCAGTGCAGTAGTTCCCACTGACAGCCACCACCTGCACCTCTGGGAAGTGCTGTTGCAGTCTGGTCAGAGCCTGTTCTGTACCCTGCAGATCAGTCAAGCGTGAATAACCATACGTGAGATACACTAGGATTGTATGTCTTACATCAGCAGGCAGCAAGTCAATTTGGCAGCAAGGCATTTTTTGTAGCCATTAGCTGGTGGCCAGAACACAATCAAAGGCAAATTCAAGAGACAAAATGTTGCTGGTTTGAAGCAGCTTCATAGTTGAGCTTGTGCACACAACACTTGTTACACAAAGAATAGATTTTTTTTTAAAGAACTCAACAAATAAAAGAGGCAATGAATAGGCTTATTAATTACCTATCTGAGTAATGTACAATCTGTTTAATCTTCCCTTTCCATAATACAAGATATATTAAAATTTTAAGAATGACTTGACTGCTTTTTGATACACTCCAGAGTCTATATTATTCTAACAATTATTAGTCATAGCCTACTTCAGAATTAATCTGAGCATTAGGGACCACTCATCACACAGGCCTTAAATAATGTATCATAAAATACTGTTCAAATATTTGTATATCTGCATGCTGGACATTGTGTGCAAAGTTAAGTTAGAAAACTTTGCATTAAAATATTTTTTTGCCCTATGTGACAAATTGTGATTTGTGAATTTGATTGTTTGATGAGGCCAATAGTGTAGCAACATTATTTGAGTGTGTAAAGAGAAATAATTTGCAAATGCAGGTTTGAGAATGTATACAGTAAATGTGTATTCAGAATATGTGTATGCATAATCAGATTTCTAAACCTTTAATTTGTAAATCTGTAAAATGTAGACATATAAGGATTTATTACATATTCAGGGATCTATGTTCTGATTTGTCTACACAAGTAAAAAATCTCACACATTTACAGATTTTTTTAATGTATTTATAAATCTCAATACACTCAGATTCTGAATACACATTTGTAGATGCCTGTACACATTTGAAATCCTCAGCATTCATCTGAAGACTATTTTAGACAATCTGATATTGGTCCAATACAAGTTGATCCTACCTGGTTTCATGAATGTAAGCCCGATATGTCTCATCTACAGTGAAGGCATTGGGCATCCATTTTGCATGGATTTTTTAGTCAATGCTTTTAATAAAATGAAAAACGTTGTGTTTGATGTGTATATAAGTTGAATGATTTACTTAATTTATGATATTTTTTCCTTTAACACATTGGCTATTTCAGATGCCTGTTAAGCAATCAACACAATCTTAAACCAAAGCTAAATTCAAAACTTTTCAGATACAAAATTATGTAATTTAACCCAAAATACAAAAAAGTATTGCAAAGAAATCTAACATTGTGCTTTTACTGTGTAGGCAGAATTGTGAAAAGAGGAGGTTATTCTTTGTATGTTGCTGCCATGACAGAGACCAACACCTGCTGCACCCATGAATGTTCACTAAAAAAATTTAATTATTGGGCCAATTTCTGTGTGTCAAATTTTCTGAAAAAATGAATAAATTGAATCATCAAAATTATCTGCTTATTATTACTGGCAGGCCTGCAGTTGCCAACCACTGTCCTACATACTTCTGTATTTCTATGATATATGTGTGATATAATGTGCATAGTTTTGTCATCAAATGTTTTTTGGCTATTTAAATGAAAACCTTGATGATATGAAACACACGAGCACATGCACACATACACAGAGTTACCTTAGATATCATATTCATCCCCATAGCATCTCCAGTCTTGGAATGTAAGCGAATGTATAGGTTTCTCCCAGCCACGCCAACCAGCAACTTCTGGAGCCGAGCAAACCTACAAACAGCAACAACAAAAATAAACCACATACAGCCAACATGAAACCCAAACTTACTACAGTTCTGTTCATGTCAGTTTTACATTTTTACCTGCTAGTGTTGTCAAAAGCTTCTTTGATGGCCTGAAAACCGTCAATGCTCTCCATCCAGGCCTTTACCTCAGCAGCCTGACAAGCAGAGGGCAGCCTCACTACTGGTCCTCGAGTCATGCTGTCAGCCAGGATACAACTGCTGGCTCCACCTCCAAGCTAATACAAGCAGGGGCCACATAACCCATACAGTATTATCACAGGATGCTGCTTTCACACTACTACTGAACACTATAAAGAAATTGAAAATGGGTAGACATTTTAACAGAAACAATACTTACACATTCTCTGTTTTAAATCTTAATTATAAAGCAGCTACAGCTCTTTTTAGGATGTATGAATTTGATACCAACCAATCAAATACAAAAAAGTCTTCCTTATCATTGCCCCAATTTTATCAGTGTCTGCCAAACCACAAGACGCACACTTTGTTGACCCACCAGTACTGATCTCCTCACAGAGTTATATCAGCAACATAACATGCTGGGTTTGCCCACTGAGAATCAACAATAATAATGCACATTGGGTGTTTGTCAGGGAAGTCATTTTTGATATTTGAATAAACAACCAAATTAAATCTCAAGAGTCCCTGTTCCCAGATTAAAAATCATAGCGTTTAATGGCTTTTGAGCAGGGTTGCCTTTAGAGTCACAGTCTGACAAATTATAATTTAAAGATACAGCTGGCTAAAGAAAACAATTTCTAGACCAACCACAAGCACACATTAAATACAACAGCAAGAACACTCAACCTCACGCAAAACAATAATTCAAGTTCTCCCAAACTCAGTGTCGGTCTGTTTTTCATACGCGCTGTGTGTCCGCTAATGGCGGTGGAATTGCAGGTTTATCTCCTGCATTTCCGTCAAGAACAAATTGGTTTATGTACTAAACTAAATGTCAGGACTCTACGGTATGAAGATGCACATCTTTCGGTCTGTCGATAACAATCAAAGCCCTGTTGGAACAAATGAGTGGATTCAGAGAGTGAAACGCTGGAGCTCTTTTACTTTGAAACAGGTTCGGAAAGTGTTGTAAATACATTCGTGTCATAAACAGATAAACATTGTGGTTCACAGCAGAATAAACTGAGAAAATGATCTTACCTGAGTTTTCATGTTTATCTGATGAATTTATGTCACAAACAAATGGTTGCAACACTTTCTGTATGCCTTTTCAAAATAAAAGCGTTTCTGTTGATGGAATCCATTCCCTTGTTTAAAAAAAATATTTTTTCATTGTGAAATATTTGCAGGAGCGGAAGATGCACGGCTTCATACTGTGTAGTACTGGTATTTATTTGAGTACAAGGGACTTATTTCATACAAGGCAATAATCATATTTGTGGCCATATTAAAATCAAAGCCTATATGGTCAAACATTGTGCTGCAGTAGCAGCTCCTCTGCAGAACATGATGTGGAACTGAGAAGCTACATATTGTGCATTGTAAATATGAATTGATATTAATTTGAATATTGTGCATTGAATAGAAAAAGTTGCACAACAGCCTCTCTTTGTGTATTTCTATTTCTTGTACATTCAGCCTTTAACAGAAATTGCAAAAAATAATAAATATGACCCTCCCAAGTGGGTTTCTTGGAAGATATCAGGGTGGTAGATCTTTGCTTACGTTTGGAATTAGGCATACACTCAGGCATACACCTCCTCCGGAGAAGTTGGAGTGCATGCCTGACAACAGTTTAAGTGAATATGCCAGCTTTCCAGATGAACTTTAGTATGCCAGTCCTGATATAGTACACTAACAACAATGTGATGTCACTGTGACCTTGACCTTTGACCTCCAGGCACCAAAATCTAGTCAGTTCATCTTTGAGTCCAAAATATCACATTCAAGAAAAACATAAACATACGTGACCTTGAGCTTTGACCTTTTGCAACCAAATAAATCCAAGTCCAACTGGATGTTTGTGCCAGATGTGAAGGTTTTCCCTCAAGGCGTTCCAGAGATATTACGTTCACAAGGCAAAGACCAACATGACCTTGACCGTTAACCCCAATATCTAATCAGTTTGTGCCAGGTGTAATTAAATTCCCTTTGGGCATTCCTGATATATCTCATTCACAAAAAGGTGAGGTAATGTGACTTTGACCTTTTGACATTTGACAGCCAAAATCTAATCGGTGAAGATGTTCTTTCAAGCTGATAATATATCTTGAGGAAAATAAAGTCTATCTTTTCTTGACTTGTGCCACAGTTGTATATCATTTATGTGTAAATAAACCAGGATTTATCTTACTGGTTACTTGCACAGATTTTTGATGTGATTTTGATGAAAACTTAAAGCAAAGGAAAAGTGAATTATAATTAAATTATATAAAAAACTCAATTATTTTGTCCACTTTGATACTTGTCCTGTAAAAACTATCTGACACTCACAGCAATTGCTCGACAACCGCGGTTGGTGCTGGCAACCAAGCAGCCCTCTGTGGTTGCCATGGGAACCTGGAACTGCTTCCCATCCAAATGCAGTGGTCCCGCCACACCCACGGGTACGGGTACATAGCCAATCACATTCTCACAGCAGGTGCCCATAACCTGAAAACAGAAATTTGACCAACCTTGTGAATCTGTGGTGCAGAGAGGACTACAGTTTGTGTGTGTGTGTGTGTGTGTGTGTGTGTGTGTGTGTGTGTGTGTGTGTGTGTGTGTGTGTGTTCACCTTGGAGTAGTCATAGTGGGTGTATGGCAGGGAGGAGAGCGCAGAAGTTGAGGGAAGCTTTGCAGATATTATCTGTCTTCGTATGGCCACTCCTCTCTCTGGTGTCTCCATCGTGGCCTCCAGTTTATATGCAGGGATATGTTTAGAGTTGACCAGCAGCATCACCTCAGCATCACTAAGGAAACTAGGTCCAAGCTGAAACAGACACATAAAGTTTACAATTCACAGCAGAGATGAAACAGTGTGAACATTTTATATAAAAATGATAGTGACCAAAATTAACAGTATTATCAGTATTTTTGTGACATTGCTAAAATGAAGGTTTAAATGAACACAATCAAACAAATGCTATTGGTGTAGCCCATATTAACACAATTATCACAATTTGTCTCATAGGGCTTAACAAGGTGTGACATCCTCTGTCCTTTACCCTCAACAATAGGAAGGAAAAACTACTCCAAAAAAAATTAAAAGCAGGAAACCTCAGGGAGAGCAAAATGTGAGGGATCCCTCTCCGAAGACGGACAGATGCGTCTAACTAAAGGCATCAACAAAATAACAGTATTTACGACATTGATTTGAAGAAACTGTTTGTAACATAATGGAGAAGTGTGTCAATGTTTTTATACATAAGAAAATGTCTGAAAAAGATTAAGGGAGCAGCAATGACAAATTAATTGAGGAGTTGTTGTCAGTAATGGTAGGCGTATTGTATATCAAGTCTTGTTGTAATCATAGTCCATGATCAGCTGCCACCACGATCACGATCCACCACCACAATCAGCTGCCACAGCAATCAGATGCCACCACGACCCAGAATCCACCATAACGATCATGATTCACCACCACTATGCATGAGCAGCTGCCAACAGGATCACGATCCATGATCAGCCATCACGATCTCTGATTCGCAATCCACTATCATCCACCATTATTATCCACGATGTGGATGTTTGATTACAGCTAGCTTAAAGCACTGGTACATATCCTGATGATAATGAGAGATTGATTGTGTTCAGTAATGTACTATCAATTGGTGGCAAAATTTCTTTAAGTAACTGTAGGAATGGGATCTAAGATTCAAGTTGTGGGTTTAGACATTAAGATAAGTAAGGTCAGCTAATCACGGGTGATCAGAGAGAAGCTGTCTAAATAATTAATAGGATTCTCAGCTGTTCCTGAGATTTCTGTAATGTATTAGCATCAATCGACGGCAGGTGATGCCAACCTCTACCCAAGGAAATCAATTGGGCAAATGGTTTTCCAAAAGTCATTGTATAATATAGACTAATTTGTAAGTAATTTCAGAGTATGATAATACTGCTGAAGACGTCAAAATAAATAGCAGTGTTTTCCAATGTTCATTTCTCCCTGACAAAAAAAAAAATTCATAAATTGATTTAAACAGCAGTTTCCCCTACAATTGTTTAAAAAATATATTTATGTTACCTAATTTCTGTATTCTCGCTCCATTTCAGTTTAGTGTGAGAGTATCTACTGCGCTTTGCATAACTTATTCTTACACTGAGTGGAGCTTGTTATGTTAAATGCAGATGTCTACCTCCAACATCTGAAAGTGTGGTAAAAGTATCAGCGTTTAATGCACACAATTTGGCTTCAGTAAATGTAGGCAGTTGCTAGTCATGGTCAGAGTCATGGTCAGTTCCTTTGCTGCTTTCACTGCCCAATGGTCCTTCCTGCATCTTTTAACTACACACAACAAATCTCTTTTGGTTTCTGCGCTTGTGTCTTGGGAACTTTGACTGATGTAACAACCAAATCACTACAGTAATCATGGTAATTAAAGATTGAACAGAAACAGTACTACTAACCATAAAGAATTCGTACCATGGTTAATCATAAACAATTATAACCATGAAACCAAATCATCCATCATTCACTTTGTATTAAAAGAAACCCAACTCTTATGATAGATATTCATGGAAATTGAGTAGTTTTACACAGATCCAACAGACTGTGTTTTTATTGACACATATAGATGTCATGTTTACAATAAATATTGGTTCACAGCCATTTGCTAGGGAAGGCAATGACTCTTGTCTATGTGGATACAATGTAATATTAGACCAATACATCTTATACCAGTTAACTACTTTGTCTGAAATCACCCACTGACTCACACACTCACCCCCTCTGTATACCAAACATTCTTTAGTTTGCTCTACATTGAGCTGGAACTTATGGCTTTGTATAGCCATTAATGGTTGTAGACACACAATGCAGGATTGTTAAGTCAGTAGGGTACATGCCATGGAGTCGTACCCTGTAATGGATATATTTATATGTTCAGTAACTGCAGTTCACTATTAAATATAATAGTGACGGCGCTCACAACTTATAGCAGATAATACCTTTGTTGTATTTTGTTTGTACTGATTAGAGAGTGACAGGAATTATGACTTGCTATGATAGTTGTGTATGCAGTATTACGTCAGTGCTAGCCAGTTCAGTGTTCCTGCTTCTAATATTGCTTAATTATGTTAGCAGTTCATCCCTGTCCAGTTATTATAATACAAATACCTTTGATCTGTCATAGAAGTAATGTTCCAGTGTAGTGTAGGAGAACTGTAATGTATAACAATGTACAATCTAATATCTAGGAAAGCACAACGGTGAGCTGATTAGATGTGAGGCCACATTTAGCTGAGAGAATCAATGCAAATGTCTTTTCTATTGGCATGCTTTAATCAGTTACACCTCAGAGACACCAGTGTCTAATCTCACTAAAGCCAAGTTAAATCATACAACTTTCTCAAAGCAATCTTATTGATGTATTTGATTACAAACAGATATCTTAGAGGTGGGGAGTAGGCAGTAGGTGATGTTAACCATCTCGCCAATTATCAGCTGTGATATGGAAGTTATAGTGGCTTATATGACGTGTGATGTTTTACCTTTGGGTTGTTGAGGATGGCCACACATTGGTCAATGCCCCTAGGCTTTGGGGGGGGGCTCAGCTGAACAGCTTCAGACTTTAGCTCTTCTTCATCCCCCACAACAAAAATACTATTTGGCAGGGGATCAGCGGCTAGGGCAGACACAGGCCTGATAACCTCATCTAGGGAAACAAGGTGGAGTTGAATATCACAGTGCTACACAAGTTCATCTTCTACAACATCACCACTTGACACACCTATCTCTGCCTTGCTGCCAGTTGCCAGGACAGTCATGATGGGGGAGGGGTCGAGGGATCGGAGAGCTAGCGTCTCCTTCCTGCAGCAGGTTTCAGTAAGCTGCCGCAGGGTCTGGGTGGGGGTGGACATAGTGATGGGGTTCTTCAGTGACAGGGTCGACTCCATCTCAACCTGCTCGAAGAAGATGTACTTGATAGCTAACAGCAGGGCCAAAGCCAGACAGATCACTTGCTCTATGTCCATGGTTATCATCCTACAGGGGTGGAGGAACAAAAACATTTTATTAAAGCAACGTTTTGACTTGAAAGTATTAATCAATGGACTTCTGACAAAAATGTAGTGTCTATGCAGTAGGGGGGGAAGGGAAGTCTCTATTTATATTTTAAACCAGAGAACTAAGAATATAATGTTTGGGCTCTTAATTAGGTGTCACTGAGCGACAATGAAGCCCTAATACACTGTTCAAAGAAATTAAGGGAACACTTTAATTACACATCAGATCTTGATGAACAGATTATTCAAGTTGAAAATGTTTACTAATGTACATTGTAAAAGGTTTGGTTTTGGTTTTGTATTTATATAGTGCTTTTCTAGTCTTGTTGACCACTCAAAGCGCTTTACAGTACAGTTTTACATTCACCCACTCACACATACATTCATACAGCATTAGCAGCACTTTGTTGTTCTATGGGGGGCAATTCAGGGTTCAGCATCTTGCCCAAGGACACTTCGGCATGCAGATGGGGAAGACTGGGGATCAAACTGCCGACCTTCAGGTTGGAGGACGACCACTCTACCCCTCAGCCACAGCCACCCTATTATTGTATAATTTGTTGAGAACAAAATGATGTAACAACTGTCAATGGAAACCAAAATCATCAACCCATTGAGGGTTGGATCCAAAACCACACTGAAAATCAAAGTAAAAAATGTAAATCACAGGCTGATCCAACTTGTGTGAATTTCAATTAGACATAATGTGATTTATTAGTCTATATGGCCTCTGCATGGGTGCATGCACTCCCAACAATGTCTGGATGTGCTCCTGATGAGTCGCCGGATGGTGTCCTGTCCAGACCATGATCAGGGCATCAGTGAGCTCCTGGACAGTCTGTGGTGGTATTTGGCAGTGTCAGATACACGATAAATAATGTCCCATAGGTGCTCAATTGGATTTAGGTCAGGGGAAATCCAGTCAATGGCCCTCACGTGTTGACGTGGTGCGGTAAGCGTATTGCATCATTTCCTGTTGTCCTGCCACTGGTGCTGGTCACCCTCTCTGAATTAGCTCCTCTGCTAACACCTATATTGCTCTATATTACTAAGGCTAAATCGCTGATCTATAGTTAAACTAGCCACCTAGCTTAGACCCCGCTAGCTGTCCCTAAACTTGTCCCGAGCAGCCGGGAGCCCAAGGCGACTGTCCGGAGGGGCCACGAAAGTTAATGTGAAGTCGGTTTGTCACTGTTCTGGCTCCCTTGTTTTCCCTTTTTTATCTCTGCTCCCCTCCTATTCTCCTCCCCTGTGTGAGTGTTGCCAACTCCTCAGTAAGGAAAGTAGCTATTGGCTGTCCTAAAATTCGATAAATGACATCATTGCCCAATTTGCATAATTGTAATGAACACTGTAGGACAGACAAAAAGTGAGGAAAAAAACACCCTAAATATGTTTAGAACTACAAATGAGCTTACTTCAGTTGATTCTTGTTTTTTTTGTTTTTTTTATCTTGCCATTGAAATAGGCCATCACTTCTCAAAATAACTAAAGACTGTTATGTGGGGTGGAATTGCTTGCTCTACGTCCAACCCTCCTCCTTTATCCGGGCTTGGGACCAGCAAAGTGACCCAAAAGAGACACTCTGGCAGAGTTTTTTGGGGGTTTTCTTAAGTTTGGTTTAGTTTCTAACCTTATGCTCCACCTAGGAGCCTACAACAAGTCACAGTAAAAAATTACAATTTTTTTGACATAACTATAACATTCTTACAATTTTTTGGTATAGACGGTTATAACTTGACAACATTAACCTGAGTCAAATGCAGTGATTTATTTTAGTGTGACAGTGCAGAAACATTGACATTTACATCCCGCTCTGTAAACCAGGGCGGGATCAGCGGCGGCTTTGCGCACAAGCGATTCATTTGCAGTCTGAAGGAAACAGAGTGCGGGTCTCCTCTCTGCTCTGACTGCAGCTGGGACTGCTGCGCGAGACTACTGTGAGACTGACCGCCTGTGAGTGCATTGGGACGGCGGAGGGCCTAACGGCAGCACCCGCTGCTCGATGAGGGCAGTAACTGCAGAACGATACGTGCTTTCACGTCAGAGTCTCCAAAACACCAGAAATGTCTCCAATAACACCAGAAAAAGTCACTAGATTTGTTGCTAGTCGTTTTTGACAAAAAAAGTCGGCAAACGGATTTGGAAAGTCGCCAGATTTAGCGAGAAAGTCGCCAAGTTGGCAACACTGCTGGCACCACACCTGGTCTCGATCATCTAATCAACAGCCCTACAAGAACCCGTGTCTTCTCTCCACTCATTGCCAGATTGTTCAGTCACCTCAGTGGTACACACTCCAGGCTGATCTAACTTCTAGTGAAAACTATTTTTTGAATGCTTCCGGTGAAACATCTTAATGATCCTTTTTTTGTCCTTCACTGTCATCAAAGGCTATTTTAGTAAATTAACTCGTCTCCAATTTCAATACTGGTTCATTGTCCCTCAGAGACCTGGCTGCATCCTGAACAATATGTCAGCCAAAATTAATCTCCTCTCAGCCATACAAATACACACATTCCCAGAGACTCAGAGGCTGAGGAGGTTGAGTTGCTACTATTTTTAACTCCAGTCTATCAATTAATCCTAAACCTAAACTAAGCTACAACTCATTTGAAAGTCTTGTTTTTACTCTTTCACACCCATCCAAGAAATCACAACAGCCAATCATATTTGCTGTAGTTTATCGTGCTCCTGGGGCTTATTTTGAATTTTTAACAGAATTCCCTGAGTTTTTATCAAATTGACCATCTTGTCGATAGCTCTGTCAACTCATTATGATTTAGATTAGACTCCATAGTGCCTCTTAAAAAGAAGTGTGTAAAACATAGTAAATTAGCTCCCTTGTATAATTTACGTAACATCTAAAAAATCTGACGTCGTCTCAAAAAGATCCAGAGTGTCCAAGCCTTTGTTACATCCAGACTTGATTATTGTAATTTCTTATTATTAGGCTCCAGCAGTAAGTCGTTAAAAACACTGCAGCTTGTCCAAAATGCTGCATCATGTGTAATACGGCACCATCATACCTTAAAGAGCTCATAGTACTATATCACCCCATCAGAGCACTGCACACTCAGAATTCAGGCTTACTTGTAGTCCCTAAAGTCTCTAAAAGCAGAGCAGGAGCCAGAGCTTTCAGCTATCAAGCTCCTCTCCTGTGGAATCATTTCCCAGTTTCAGTTCAAGGGGCAGACACCCTCTCTACGTTTAAGAGCAGGCTTAAAACCTTCCTTTATGATAAAGCTTATAGTTAGAACTGGTCCAGATGTAATATCCGTTCAGTCTGTCTGTTTGTTTTCACTTCTTGTTTTATTTTGTTATCTGGGTTCTTGTGTCTTGTGTTACTTCCTGTTGGTTTGCCCACACACCTGTACCTTGTTTTGTGATTATGCTTTCCCTATTTATACCCTGTGTTTCCACTCACCCTCTGCCAGATTGTCATTGTCTCCTCCGTGCGTACATGCTCTCCAGCATTAAGTTCTGTTTATTTGCTTACCTGGTTTTTGACTCTGTGTGGATTATCGACTTTGGATTTTGTGCCTTTTACTTGAATGGATTTGTTTGCCTTCCTGACTGCCTACCCGTGTATGACCCTTGGATCGTTGAAGTAAAGTTTTATTTCTTACTTTATTTTTTGTCTCCCGTCTTCCTTTTTGCAACTGAGTCCCAGCTTTATATGGAACTGTCACACCAGACTTGTCTTAGACCTGCTCTTAGTTATGCTGCTAAAGGTCTAGAATGTCAGGGGACATATGACACATGGAGCTTCTCTTTCCAGCTTTTCTTTCCTCTTCTCCATCCTTATCACTATAAAAGAAATTAATGTCTCATCAATTCATGTTAGTGACTTGACTTCTTCCCCGGAGTCCTTGTGATTATCATTTGCAGATCCAGGGCCGTGGTTGTGGCCACATCGTGGATTATGATGGTGGATCGCGAATCAGAGATCTTGATCGATATAGCAGATCCTGTATCATGCTGGCTGACCGTGATAGTACTGGCGGATCCTGTATCGTGTTGGCATCTGATAGTGGTGGTGGACCATAATGGTGGCAGCTGATGGCGGCAGTGGATCACGACGATGGATTGTGGACTATGATGGCATCCGATCATGATGTTGTATCCTGATCGTGGTGGCTGCTGATCGTGGACTATCATTACAACAAGACTGCTTGACATACAATATGTCTACTCAGATACTCGACCATTACTGACAATAATCCATCAATACATTTACCTTCCATTATGCTACAAAGTGTTTATTCTAACCAATGCTGTAAATACTCTGATGTTCTCCATTACACATGGCATCTATTGCACTTCTGTCCATCCTGGGAGAGGGATCCCTCACATGTGGCTCTCTCTTTGGTTTCTATATGTTCTTTTCCCCAGTTAAAAGTGTTTTTTAGTAGTTTTTCCTTACTCTTGTTGAGGGTTAATGGCAGAGGATGTCACACCTTGTTAAAGCCCCATGAGACAAATTGTGATTTGTGAATATGGGCTATAAATAAAATTTGATTGATGATTAATGCCTTCATCATCCAAGAACTGCCTACATACTGGCCACGAGGCTGGCCATTGTCCTGCACCAGGAGGAACCCAGGGACCACTGCACCAGCAAGGATTTCATTCTGGAACCAGCAGTAACTGTTGTTACTGCTGGTTATGACATGGAGGTCTCTGCGACCCTACAAGGATATGCCTCCCCAGACCATCACTGACCCACCGCTAAACCGTTCATGCAGGCAGCATAATGTTCACAACGGTGTCTCCAGACTCTTTCATGCCTGTCAGACATGCTCTCATTTGTGAAGAGAACAGGGTGCCAGTGGCAGACCAGCCAATTCTGGTGTTCTCTGGTGAATGTCAATCAGAATCAGAAGTATTTATCGAGCTGCACGGTGCTGGGCTGTGAGCAGAGTTCCCACTATAGGACATCGGGCCCTCATGTCACCTTCATGGAGTCTGTTTCAGACAGTTTGGTCAGAAACAGGCACACCAGTGGGTTAGGGTTAGGGTTTTTGTAGGGTTTTGGCAGTGCTCCTCCTGTTACTCCTGCTACTGGTCCAGCTGTTCTTGTGTAATGGTCGGTCTCCTGGTATCTCCTCCATGCGCTTGAAACCATGTTGGAAGACATAAAACCTTCTTGTGACCTCACTTATGGAGGAGGAGCTGGACTACCTGTGCAACCTGATTGGGCTGCAGGTACCGCTTCATGCTACCAGTAGTGACAAGGACAATGATGGTAAATGGTCTGTATTTAAATAGCACTTTACTAGTCTAGAACTCCTCATGTCCTCATTTTGTGTTGGAGCACTTTCAGTTAGTCGCAGAGTCTTTCTTCAGCCTTGCTGCTGGGAGGAGCTGTGGAGCCATGGCAGGAGTTTCCGGACCTGTCTGCAGTGCTAGCTGAGTATCTGGACCTGAAACCTGTGTTTAGCCATTCACATGCCACTACACTGCCTCCACACCGGCCGTATGACTGTAAAATTGATCTGCTGTTTGGAAAAGCCATGTTTGCATATTAAGTGGACAGTTTCACTAGTCTCATTTTGGAGTTTGACGCTGCCATTTTCCAGCCTTGCTGTTAAGAGCTGCAAAATAGGCGTTGTTTGACAACCACTACATGGAAGAAATAAAGGTCATTTGGATAATACAAATATGCTTAATCATGAGCAGGTCTGATACATCCATTAGAGGGCATTTAATAATTGGGTGTGTTAGCCTATAACATATATTCTCTTTTAGAATATTGTTATTCTCTGCACTTCGTAGTATGATCACTGGGAGCTATGGCTTATTTGGTGAACACTGGGAATCATGCAAGCACTGAAACTGAGCAGGGCAGGCTTAAATGTGGACAAAACTCAATCAATCAAAATCACTATACTACAAAATGTGTATTATTCACTGTGGAATAACCAAGCAATAAATGTATTTGTTTTTGGTGTTCCTGGATACCAGATGTCTG
Organism: Verasper variegatus; assembly: GCA_026259375.1. Classification (NCBI taxonomy): domain Eukaryota; kingdom Metazoa; phylum Chordata; class Actinopteri; order Pleuronectiformes; family Pleuronectidae; genus Verasper; species Verasper variegatus. The sequence continues at coordinate 26,713,375 of CM048041.1, forward strand.
GTGATACAGTATTAGCAAATATGAAGAAGTTTCAGGCTGGTTTACAAGAGAATCTTGGGGGGAAAATTACACATAACAGATCTTGGCTTACGTTTAGAATTAAAAAGTGATCTTGGGCTCGAAAAGGTTGGTGACCACTGCATTATGGATTTATTTTTCTTGAAGACATACACAACTGATACTCGGAAGCAATGCAGGAAATACAGGGTTGCTTCCGTGCATCAACCTGTAGTCAAAAGCTAGCATGTCAACAGTCTCACCTAGTGAGGTAGAAATACCAAAGTGGTTTCTCTGGCTCCATCCTCCTCGGCGAGAATTGGTCCAGCTCCATGCCAACTTGTGGGACTTCCACTATGGTGTGAATGGACAAGGGTTCTGCAATCCAGCGGCTGTGGGCATGAACCATCACCAGGCCCAGAGACTGCACATGGAGAAAAGACCACAAAGGAAATATCATGCTTGTGTTCAAATTAAAACTAAGACACAAATTAAGTACAATAGGTGTTACCATGATAATTTTGACTCTCTGAGTTACAGGGTTGGGTTTGTTGTCCTCCTCCTCCTCCATCACTCTAGAGAAGTGGCTAAGCTGCCAGATAGGATGGCCCTCCTGACTCTCACGCGACAACTTAAAAAAACCCCACCACAGTCAATTAAAAGGTCATACACACGCACATGTACACACATTCAATAACACTGTGAAATTGCTTACCTCCAGCACCAGTGAGACACATGCAGGAAAGAAAGTCATGAACACAAAGTAGTTGGCTAAAACAGACATGCAGCCAAAGCAGCACATGATTTCCAACTGCCGCACACCTGAAAGATACAAGACAGATGCTTGCATTCAAGAACAACTCACATGAGAAGTGGCAGCAATTTCACAACTACAATTAGCACTTTGTGGCTAAATACCTCCACCAAGCAGTGCAGTTTCAGACTAGGTACATACATTTTTTGACGACTGAAATGTTTTCAAGTCCTGGTCATAATTTGAAGGAATTCCCAAAATACAGACTTCAGGTCCTCTTTTGATTCCAAGTAAACATTTGTACAAAATTTTATAAAATTCCCAGTGGGTAATCCTGAGATATTCATCATGAAAACTGATCTCAGCTTAGTAATGTGCACTAGAATAGACAAGCTTTCTCTACACAAGTCTAAGACCTCATTCAAGGGAATAATAAACCTCCAAATGGCAGTAAATACCTGACATGGTTCCCACTCCAATCACTAAGCACTCAACCAGGGCATCCAATGTGAAAGTAGGTCCCAGTACTGCCATACCACGAGCAATGTTGTCCCTCACTTCATCCTGAAAAAGAGTAAAATGTTCCATTCTATGAATGCTGTTGAATGTCATTCATATGTGAGAGTATTTTTTAGTAGTATTTCATACCTGAGAACTGGAGCTTAAGGCAAACTTGGCAAGAGCGCATGCTTTAGACAGGTCAATAAGAAGTAGGAAGAAGGGCAAAGCCTCACTAGAGAACAGAACATAGCAATCAGCTAGAGCATTTAACAATGACATTACAAAAGGACTGTTTGGAGGTGTGTCCTTACTTGAGGCCTGTGAGCTCTTTATCAAGGAAGTGAATGACCACTGTGCTGAACACGAAGCTGGAGAATATGGTGAAAAGACCAGCAATACCTGCAAGGGAGTAGATGAGGTGCTTTTTGTTATATCTGGTTGGTTAGGTTTAAATATGATGAATTGACTGCATTTATAAAATGCTGTTCTAGTCTGTTGACCACTTAAAGTGCTTTAAGGGCCTTTCAGATGGAACACAATAGCGACACCACTGCGCTCTGAAACCCATTGGGCCTAATTCACTGATACTTTCTGAAGTTTTCTTAAATTGTTTTTTTTAAGAAGTATTATAAGAAAACTCTACGTCAGATTCATGACACGTTCTTAAAGTTGTTTGCATCTGTGTTCTTATATTGATAAATGCCATGTGTTCGTAAGTTGAGAGCGCATGCTAGTTCTGCCCATAAAAGGGCATGTGACTGCTGTACCATATGCACAGAGAAATGACAAGAAAACTGAAAGGTTTAAGAAGCTAGGAATGATTGAACCAGACTCAAACCAAATATTTTAAAAATATTTTGTAATGTCAGCAGTGGACATGAAATACCACAAAAAACGATTCATGGAATGCAGTTACACATTCAGAGAAGGCTGTATTGGGAGAAAATCGCATGATTAAAGTAAAAAAATTGTTTGATCTCAGATTTAAATTCAAAATAAATATTAAAATGCAGAAGAGGGAGTAAATGGTCTAAATGGTCTGTATTTATATAGTGCTTTTCTACTCATGATGACCACTTGCTTTACATAACAGTTTTACACTTACCCATTCACACACACACACACTCACTCATACAGTGCATCTATGTGCAGCACTTTTCTCTATGAGGGGCTATTTTAGGGTTACTCGAGAAGAGGTGGAGTTGCTACTATTTTTAACTCCAGTTTAATCAATCAATCCTAAACTTAAAGGGATCATTCACCGAAAAACTTAATTCACTCATTATCTACTCACCACTATGAAGCCAGTATTCCTCCATCCAGAATAGAAATGTCTTTAAGTGCTTCTTTAATGATAAAATTGTAACTTATATAAATAAAATCTACCATCTCCTGCACTCAATTGATGCTAATATCAAGCACAGAAATCTCAGGTAATTATTACTTCTCTCCAATGACTCTTGATCAGCTGACCTCAATTATTTCATCATCTAAACCCACAAAAGGTATTTTAGATCCCATTCCTACAGTTACTATGAAGAAATTCTGCCCCTAATAAATATTACTTTCCTGAATACAATCAATCTATCGTTATCCTCAGGATATGTACCACAATCTTTTAAGCTAGCTGTAATTAAAACCCTTCTCAAAAAACCCACTCTGGACCCAGGGGTTTTAGCCAACTACAGACCAATATCCAACCCCCTCTTCCTGTCTAAAATCCTGTCTGAGGTTGAAGCCAATCAGCTGTGTGAAGTTCTCCAGAAAAGTAACTTTCAGTCATGGTTGGAGCCAGCCTTGGCAAAAGTCAAGTATGACCTTCTAATAGCCTCAGATCAAGGTTTTTTGTCCGTCCTCATCCTGTCAGATCCTGTTAACCCCTCAACACTATTGATCATCACATCTTACTACAGAGACTACAAGAGTTAATTGGCATTAAAGGAACTGTCCTAACCTGGTTTGAATCCTATTTATCAGATCGATTCCAATTTGTGCAAATTAATGATGAGTCATCTGATTGCACAAAAGTTAACTAGGTGTTCTTTAGGGTTCTGTGTTTGGCCCAATTTTATTCACCTTATATATGGTTCCATTAGGAACCATTATCACGACACACTCCGTAAATTGAGGATGACACCCAGTTATACCTATCAATAACACCAGCCTTTGTTACATCCAGACTGGATTATTGTAATTCCCTACTATCAGGCTCCAGCAGCTTGTCCAAAATGCCGCAGCACGTGTACTGACAAGAACCAAGAAAAGAGACCACATTTCTCCAGTATTAGCTTCGCTACATTGGCTTCCGGTTAAATCTAGAATAGAATTTAAAATTGTCCTCCTCACCTTCAAGTCCCTTAATAATATGGCACCATTATACCTTAAAGAGCTGATCGTGATAATAAAGGCGGATCCTTTATCGTGTTGGCATCTGATAATGCTGGTGGACCACGACCGAGGTGGCAGCTGATGATGGATCCTAATGGCGGCAGTGGACAATGACTGTGGACTATAGTGGCATCCGATCTTGATGGTGGATCATGGTCTTGCTGGCTGCTGACCATAGACTATGATTGCAGCAGGACTGCTTGATACATAGTATTTCTCCTCAGATACTCGACCATTACTGACAATAATCCACCAATTCACTGATCTTCAGATGCTTCAAAATGTTTACCCTTATCAATGCTGCTAAAACCTTTATCTTGATGATGTCCTCCTTTACACTTGACATCTATTGCACTTCTGTCCATCCTGGGAGAGGGATCCCTCACATGTGGCATATTTCGACATTCATATAAGGAGTAGGATCGTCCACATCTACCACCACAGAGCCTGCTTCATTGTTAAGGACTCCACCCACTCCTAACATGGACTGTTCACACCTTTGACCTCTGGCAGAAGGTACAGAAGTGTGAAATGCAGGACATCCAGACTGAGGAAAAGTTTTTAGCCAACTGCCATCAGACTGTTAAATAATCACTGGCCCTGACACCAACCTGGACTATCTCAACACACAGATCCTTCACTCTGCCCCCCACACCCCCATACGTGTACACACACACACACGCACACGCACACGCACACACACACACTTATCCCATACTGCAACCAAACTGCATGCAGTGTGTTTTTGCACAGACTCAATAAGTCCATGTTTACTGTCTTTTGCACTCTATTGCACTACACTACACAGATGCTCTATTGTACATGTCTACATTTTTTTATTTTTCTTACCTTGATATTTTTTACAACTCTTAAAAGCACGGTACTTGTAAAAAATTAATTGTACAGGACTGTGCAAATGACAATAAACACTTTGAACTTGAACTTTAGGTCACATTGACCTTGAATAAGGTCAATGTGACCTTTACCTTTGACTACTTCAATGTTAATATAAATCACTTAATCTTTGAGTATAAGTGAGAACTGATCAAAAGTTGAAGAAATTCCCTCAAGTCGGTGTTATATATTACATTGCATTACATTTCCTTTAGCTGATGCTTTTATCCAAAGCGACTTACAATAAGTGCATTCAACCATGAGGGTACAAACCCAGAACAACAAGAATCCAAAAAGTGCAATTTATATCACATTCAAGGTGCCAAAAAACATGTTTCTGAGGCCACCGTGACCTTGACCTCTGAAAGTCCAAGTGAACATGTGTGTCAAATTAGAAAGAATTCCCTTGAGATGTTCCTGAGATATCACATAAATGAGTCAGAACATGTGCTGCCGGACTCTGTGCTGAACTGGTAGGGTTCGAGGTTTAGCACTGTACCAGAATTCCTCAACTGGTGTAACACTTCTGATACACACTGGAAATGACATGAACGCAATTAATGCCCTGTCCCAATTCCTCTACCTTGGCCCTACCCCTAGATATGAAGAGCCCTTTGCTGATAGTGTCCCCTTCCAGACGAGGCCACAAGGGGTAGGGGTAAAAAAAAAGGTCGGTCTAAGTCGGTTAGAGGTTATTAATGCCGGTTTCGATACATTTTCGATTAATTGCCCAGCCCTAGCTGAGGATCAAACAAGGAACCTTCAATCTCTGTACAATCACTCTACCTCCTGAGCTATCTTGCCCTTACATCATAACTCCCTTTACAGTCATAAGAACCACAGCATCTTGGTCACTCTTGATATCTTATTAACATCATGTGTGCTCATGAATAATTTACCTAAAATATATTTGGATCCCAGCTGTCTCAAATTCTGGAACTGGAAGTAAATATAGATGATGGCGATGCAACGGGTTATTGTCAGGATGATGATATCACTGCTCAGAATCTGCTATAAAAAGAGAAGACAATTTGATCAGTGGCAAGGTGATACAATTTCATCAGAAATGTACAGTTTGGTGAGGGGTCATGTTCAATTAAATAATGTCTGGAAGAGTTGGACATTTTCAGAGATATGCTTATTCTTTATTTTGTTAAAAATATAATGTTCAAATTGATAGCACTCTCATGTAATGTGTGGTTATAAAATAATAATATAGTAAATATACAGCTTAAGCCAGCAGCTTAACACAGAAACTTTGAACAGGCTATAACAGCTATCCTTGCTCTGTCCCAAGGTAAAACAAACATGTTAAATATTGTTTGTTTAATTCATACAAAAATATATACAGGGTCCATTCTAGGGTAAATAAAAAAAAATTTGTACAATTTAGATGATTATACATGAGTGAAAACATAGCTAGTTTTTTTTATATTCAATTTGCCAATAGATCCCTTTCGACTAAATCTTACACAATTAACCTTTAAAGCATCATGTACTGTATGTGTGTGTAAGCTCAGGTATAGTCACACCCTCAAATGTACCAGACTTCATGCCAATCCACACAATATTTATATTTTTGTCTGGACAAAAATGGTGGATCTTAATCCCTGAAGCCAAGGGCTTTGAGTTAATAGTTTGTAAAATGATACATGTTCTGCTGAGTACTTGTGACATATAATCTTAATTTCAAGTAAGAGATGCTATGTGGTGAATAAAATACTGCACATAACAGACATTCTTTACCTACTTGTTGACTCACCTCTTCTGTTTTGGGGCAGTCAAAGTTCCAGCCACAGATCTGGTCATTACCAGTAAACATGTTCATGGACATCATACAGATGGTGAGGGTGACAGTGCCAACAATCACCTCCCATGGGTGGGAGGCCACCAGAAGTCCATGCATACGGAACAGATGGGTCAGCATGGTGCAATAAATCTACAAGATCACACAAGTGGAATAAGCTGGACATGACAGTATACATTTAAAAAGAACATTGTGGAATACAATGTATTCATACGACACAGGGTTACTGGCATATGACTACTGTATGTGTACAGTGAAACCTTGTCATGGATAATGACAATGAGAAGGTATATGTAGCACTGGTAACCAATATATAGCACAATTCATGCTACTGGACCAGTTCTAGGCTCTAATGGAGTGGGGTAAAAACATAAAACAAGCCAAAGACCAGGTACTTTAAATATAAAGCCAGCACTTTACTCAACTTTAACAGGACAATATACAAAAACACTTGAACTATATATACATAAACCTTAAGGCAACAAAGAAGTGTCAAAAGATGAGTGGAGATCACTCTTTTCCCCTTTTTTTCAGTTTGTATCTTCACCGAGGTTAGTTTAGTTCTAGTTTTTTAGTTTATATTAGACCTGTGTACATATTAGACCGGTCTGGTGTCTAATTTTAGGTCAATAGACTGTATCTATTTTTTTTCCTGAGTCAACTCTTTTTCCTTTCTCCCTTATCTCAGGAGAGAAAATAACATCACTGTGATATGTTGGTTGATATATGGTTTACTAAGCTCTGCTGTTAATCATCCATCCATATATAACTCCAATCAGAAAAAAACCTGCCAAACTGGGAACCTTTTTGCAGTAAGGCTACCCAATACACCACCATCGCCCCTAGCTGACAATGGTTGCAAATACTATGCAAATAGTATAATAATGTTATAATAACATTTGCTAAAAATAATCATTGGCAAATAAGCATTAGCATTAGTGAGAGGAGAAACAACACTGTCCAACCACATATGGATGTTTCTGCAGCTCCAACAAAGCCAACTGAGTGGGGCATCATAAGCCATTTTCTGACACAACCTGCGGGTAAAGTCCAGAGGATTGGGTCCGGAGTTTACCAAGAGTTGGCCTTTAACACATGCACAACATAGCCTCCCGCTTTGTTGTGCATTCTCTGCACAGACGCGCTCACAACAGCAACAAATCCTTATTCATGTCAAACGTGGTGCAGCAGGGTGCAGCAGGCAGAGGCAGGAAGTGACATATTAACTCCGCTGCAGAGATCACATGATTTTCTTTACAACACACAGACACCAGTGTCAGTTCTTATCACCACAAAATCTTTTGAAATCCCTGTGTGTGACACCGCTTTTTTACTGGGAGATATTTGTTAGGGTTTGAGCCCTGTTGTTTTGGCTCCATTTTTTCAGGGTTCGGGCTAGGGCTGGGCGATAAAACCATAGCGATGAATATTTTCAACAAATTCAAGACATGATCGATACAACGTCGATAGAACTCATTCCTTCCATGTTTTGACAGACAATACGGACAGTCAATGATAATGAGAATAGCGCTGCGTTGCGCCGAACAAATCATGTGGCTGGAATAGAGTTACAGCCATGTCAAGTTAGGTTGACTCACACAGCACAGAGTGTAGGAGGAGGAGCAGCTTACATGCTAATGTTTGGGTTCCTGCAGAGAGGTGGACGACTCTACATCCATGCAGGGACTGAACATAATCGATTCATGTTTTCTGCTACGTTCATTGTTTCAGCGGGTTTCCCACAGCTGAATAATTATAGCCAGCGCTGCTTCAGGATCAGGACAGACGCACATTAAAAAGGTCCGGCCGTCCTGTGTCAGAGTCTCCGGTCGGAGTCTGTTTCCTCCTCATTCCCCCTCTGACCTGCGCTCACTTTACACTTTAACAATAAACTTCCAGTCCGAGGTGAGCTCTCTAATGTACACTGAAGGTGAAATGGAAACCTCCCTCTCCACGTGCACCAACGACGTTGCCGGTCTCAGGCTAAAGTGGAGCATATGTCAGCCGAGCTAGCGAGATTGGATAATAAATGTGAGGATCTTGAGGCGAGATCACGCCATAACAATATAAGGATAGTGGGTATTCCCGAGGACTTCCCCAACTCCTCCACTACAGCGGACACCTCCACTTTTCTCAAGGAGGCAATTAACTTGAGAAAGAGCCTCTCCTGGACTGCGCTCATCGCACTCTCCTGCCGAAGCCGTAATCCGGTGACCGTCCCCACGCCATAATCGCTTGTTTACATTATCACATGGACTGTGTTGACATCTTCCGGTGTGCCAGAGCACAACAGTGGAGCAAGACTGGACACATGGTCATCTCTATCTTTCCCAACCACACCACGAAAACGGCCAGGGCTAGAACGATGTTCGGCGCCAGCTTCGTGAGATATATCGGGGATTCGTTTTGGACTGCTTTAACCTGTGCGCCACCGTATTACACATAACGGCGCTGAGAAGGAGTTTAAAACACCAGAAGATGCCATCGGGTTCATTTCAACACTGAAAAAGAGGACTGAGAAAAGAGTTTTAGTATAGAAAATTACTAATTATTTACTCCACACAAAGTTATATGACGTTTCATTGGATTTGTGTATTTGTGCCTTTTGCACATAATTGATACGTTTGCAGGAGCCCAAGCTTAGCTAGTTCTACCAGATCAAAAGCCGTAAGTGTGCTTATTACTGACTTGACTCTCTGAGTCTGCACTGGGTTCTCCATCGTTTGGGGATGGGGTCATTGTAAGTGCTTTGGAGTGGGAGGTGGGTGGGGACGGTTTGCTAGGTGGGTGGTTTGGTCCACCTGCAGTTTGTATTTGTATTTTCTCCCTGTTTGGTTTGTCTCTTTATTAGTTTTATTATATTATTAGTATATACACTCACCGACCACTTCATTAGGTACACCTTGCTAGTACCGGGTTGGACCCCCTTTTGCCTTTAGAACTGCCTTAATTCTTCGTAGCATAGATTCAACAAGGCATGGCATTTAAACAATGCTCAATTGGTTCTAAGGGGCCCAAAGTGTGCCAAGAAAATATCCCTCACACCATTACACCACCACCACCAGCCTGAACCGTTGATACAAGGCAGGATGGATCCATGCTTTCATGTTGTTTACGCCAAATTCTGACCCTACCATCTGAATGTCGCAGCTGAAATCGAGACTCATCAGACCAGGGAACATTTTTCCAATCTTCTATTGTCGGAATATTAAAAGGCATGGGGAGCCCTATTAAGAGATCAAAATATTTGTTCATTTGAAATGGCTAAAAGCTGATGTAGTGTTTCTGCAGGAGACCCACATGCGCACTAAGGACCAGGCCAGACTAAAACGCCCATGGGTTTCTGAAGTGATTCACTCAAATTTCAATTCTAAAGCCAGAGGATTTGCCATTTTAATTGGTAATAAAATACAATTTTCAGCTTCCAAAGATATCTGATAGGGACGGTAGATATTTATTCGTCTCAGGCACACTGTCCCGTGTTCCCATTTTATTAGTCAATATCTATGCCCCCAACTTTGATAACCCACACTTTATGAATAAGCTATTTGAGCACCTCCCATCATTAAATAACTGCTTTCTTATATTCTGCGGTGACATGAACTGTGTAATTGATCCCAAACTTGATCTCTCTAACCCCGTTCCCAGACCCCATCGTTAATGTCAAAATCTGATTCTGACCATGTCTAAAAATGGTTGCATTGATCCTTGGAGATTTCATAACCCCCATATCAAGGAATACTCCTTCTTTTCCCAGATGCATCAGTCCTTCTCTCGGATCGATTATTATTTCATTGATGCCAAACTAATTTCCAAAGTGATGGCTTCTAAATATTATCCCATCATTATGAGCTCTCTCTCTGGATATTCAGTTCTCCTTGCAGACCTATCATGTGAATTTTACCTCCCTCACTCTCATCTCTTTCGTTATTTTCAAATCAGACACTGCATCAAATCTTTTTTTCCAACTTTTCCTTCTTCACCTCCGAATCAATTGTGGGACGAGCTTCTCTGCTCTAATCCCCTCCAAAAATTATTAATTTCAAAGGTTTATGACAAACTGCTATCCTATAACAGTTAATCTGCTACTAAGGTCAAGGTGGCCTGGGAAAGTGAACTAGGGTTGAACCTGGATGATTGGTGGGATAAGGCACTTGATAAGATTCACACAGGCTCAACTTGGGCTAGTTTGACACTCATACAGTTCAAGGTACTATTTAGAATTCATTTTTCGAAAGCTCGACTGTCACAAATATATCCCAATGTCATTGATAGCTGTGACAAATGTAATTCTTCATCCTGCAATTGAACCCATATGTTTTATTCTTGCCCACTATTATCTTGCTTCTGGCAGACCTACTTTGATACTATGTCTTAAATACTTTCAATAAGTATAACTGTCTGTCCCCATATTGCTATATTTGGGCTTCCTGAAGATTATACCGATACACCTCCAAACAACTAGATATTCTGGCCTTCACTTCTTTATTAGCAAGATGCCACCAGCTCTCAATGGCTCAGTGAGGTCATGTCTTTTCTCAAACTAGGGAAGATTAAATATTCACTGCGAGGTACTACTGATAAGTTCTCTAACAAGTGGCAATCTTTCTTAACATTCTTCAACTGTTTTTCTTCCCTGTATCCTGATTGATCGCCCCCCCCCCTTTTTTATTTTGTGATTCTGTTTTTGACTTTTTTTTATTATTATTTATATATTTAATTTTGTGTTAATTCTTTATTTTATTATTATTATTTATGTTCTAAATAATTGATCTGCTGTGCAGTTTGAAAAAATCGGGTAAAAAATCTGGTGCAGCCTGATCCATAAGGTTAGAATACTTCAAACCACACCTAATACTGGTGTATTCTATGATGAGCAACAGAATCTCTTAAACGCTAAACCCACATGTACACTTTCACAATGACGTGTAAAATAAGATACATTCATATTCAACTTCAAATGGCATTTAAAGCCTAAAAGTCCACTACAACAAGTGGCTATGCTAGCGGATGTAGCGATGCAAATACATGCCCTTGCGTGTGCGGTTTTCTGGTGTGTCCGTTCGACATGATCTTGCCTCCGGAGGACATCAGAGGATGTTTAAGCTTAAAACATGGTGTAAATGACATTGTTTCAGTCGAATATGAATGTCTGGGCTTGCAGATGCTTGTATGACACCACATGGGCAGTACAGAGGCATGTTATTTTTTTCTTCTGTTGTTTTATAACGTCTGAAGAAGGGGTTCCGTTTACTTAAATTGTATTGGATTTGGCTGCAACACTGTTTATCCCTGAGACTTCTAAAGTGTATTGTGGAATCAAATACCTCTTCACCAACCCCTCCATTGGTATAGTGGTGAGTGGATAATGAGTGAATTTTCGGTGAACTATCCCTTTAAATTACAAACGCCAGCATGAAAGTAATGTGAAAGTCACCTAGCGTTTATCTGTTCAGCTGCTAGTGAGGGGAGGGGCTGTGTGCCTGCAGCAGTGCTGTGTAAAGTTTTGTGTCAGTGAGTATCACATCTGATCTAGGTTTTTTTTGTATCCATTAGTGCCATTAGTTTTGACAACCCTAGATCATTGTAATGCAATGTTGTAAGTGTTCATACAGTTTTCTTATGAATATTTGAGATGGCTTCTTTTTATCTTCGAAGTAGCATCAAAGAGATACTGTAGATCATAGAATAGACCAATGAGGCCTTGAGGCAGTCACCATATGAAACTGTGCATGTGGCCAAATGGCTCAAATATTTGTGAAATTGATGTCTGAGATCACACAGTCAACATGTTGGCAATGAAGTGTCAACGTGTTGTTTTGCGCATTGTTAACATGAGATAATTCCCACCTGAATAACGTGTTGTCAACATATTGTTTATGTCTTGTCAATTGATGTTAAGTTTCTTTATGAAAGATATCGATTTTCATTTGAGGGAACGAACTACCTTTGTCAACAGCTGCAGCCATATATAACCAATCCAACAAATGTGCTCACAGTACCACAGACTGTCTGCATCACCCTACATTTCTTTGCTTGTTGGATCTACTTATTATTGATGTACTGGGTGTGTTCGTGGCAACCAGACTTAATTTTATACCTCCCTTTAAGTAGGTTTATCCTGTGAAATTGAATATTTATTTGCAATTGGGGATAGACAGTTTACAGATTTATCTACCATCCAAGAGGCTTCTTCTATTCAGTTGGCCAGGTCTTTTTAGTAAAGAACTGAGTTATATGTCATGGCCCCGAGTTATTTATCTCGTTCCCACCAGTTATTATGTCGTGGTAAGGTAATATATTTTTTCCCAAATGTCACCGGGGGGCTCCGTAACTTACACATTCACACAATCAGAGAATTTTACAGCTGTATTTAGCAGCTGTAACTGTGTTTTATTTTAGCCTGGATAATGTGTTTATACTTCTTGTATTTTTCAAATATAACAGTTTGCTCCTCGTTTGTGAAATATGCGACTCTGCCAGTCAAACTTGTCTGGACAACTTGACTTGATTGAGTTTCTTGAAGACACTTAATCTCTCATCTTAAAGGGTTCTTCAGTTCTGAAGAGAACTGAGAATTGACTTGACTCTTGACGTAATGTCATGCATGCCAGCAAATAACAGCTAATAAAACTAGTTACTCATATTATCCTCTTGTAGGGCTGGGTGATGGGGCTGGGCGATGTGAACATTTTTATGTTGATAATTTTAAATGTCACATTATCATTTCCTAATCCCAAATCCTGCTTGCCTCACTTGCTCCGTTTTCTCTGTTTACTTTGCAGTCAGCTCCGCCTGCTGACCATAAGGTGCCACTGCACCAAATCAAACCGTCCTTACAGTCTTTGGGCCGCGCCTCTTCATTTACATACAGCTTGAAAAGTCAAGAGGCAAATGCACAACATTTAGCTTTCAGTCTGAGCATTTACATTTCAGCTTTTGCATTTTCCACATTTTTCAATGTCACTTTACATTATCACATTATTTTTACATTTTAAATTTCCTTTTTATTTTATACTTTACTTATGGCTTGATTTTTCATTGCAGTGTAGTAAAATAATTTGATCTCTTTTGATTGTCCATTTGTACTTTTAATTTTAGTTATAATACCCTCAAAATCCTTTGCTTCCTTCTGTCAGCAGTTTCAAACAGAAGCCAAACTGTGGTGTGGTAGATAAAAAACCACATGCCTATGAAAGACTATTTCATACACACATGCAAAGGGGTTGCCAAGGAAGATTGTCAAGCTGAACATCATTTTCAACATTAACAAGATATAAAGTTTCTTCAAACGTGAGCGCAGTTAACTCACGGCAAAAATGATCACCTTTTATACAATAAAATATATGCTAATGTATAAAATATGTTTTGAGTTTATCTGTGAATTGGGCGTCTACTAGCTGCGGAGTCTGCAACAGCAGTTCTATCCTATTAATAAGTATGCGTTTGACACGTTACTCCAGTGCCGGTGCGTTTAATGTCCCTGCTCCGGTTACCGTTTGTTTTAGCCGTCATTTATCAAACTGGTGGGCGCAGTTAGCGTAGCCTTAAAGTAACGTTTAACGGATGAGAGAAGAGCAACTTACCGTGAGCAGGCGAAAGACTAAGCTGAACCTCAGGTCAGGCGGTGAGCAGATGAAAGTCTGATCTGACCGACTCAGCTCAAAGTGGAGCGATTGCATGCAACAACATCATGCGACACTTCAGCCAATCGCGTTGGTTACCTGCTTCGTAGGCGCTTTATCCACGCCCCGTTTCCAAGACGACGACAGCCTTGGGGCATAGCGAGAGTGAGGACACCCTAATCACACCACAACACAGAGGCTGTGGGCTGTCCCGGGAAGGGGAGTGTTTTTCCTTGACTTTTATCACCGCTCTATGATACTTCTACCACTTTTCTGCCTTATTCTATATGATTTAGTTTGCATACACTTAGCTACATTAAGCTACAAAATAACGCATAATCAAAACAAAAAAAGACAGTTGAGGAGGCCAGGCATATGAAGAAAGACAAAGTGGGGTCTGTCTGAACATCGGAATTTCAGGGTAAAATACAGATACTTTGTTAGGAATACATATACTTTGCTAGAAGGTACATTGCTTTTATTAGTAGGTCTTTATGCACATTCATATTAACATTAACAATATCAGTGCAGTGCACATTCTAAACCTGCATGTTTAAAATGGGCTGTTTGCCTGGGCTGTGGTAATGCACTAGTGCTTACTTAAGAATGATTCCCTGTCATTAGTGAGGCCTCTTCAAACAGGATGTTGTATGAAGAGCTTTTTATATAAAGTTAATGGTGCAGAGTTAAGTTAGAACATGTTGTTTTTATCATCTAATGAAAATTTTAAAGCCAATGTTTTTCATAAAATGAAACTGAAATTTTTAAATGACCGTTCATGTGTGTGGTATACAAATACATTTGAATTATCTACTGAACTGCTGTTATTTTTTCTGCATTGCATAACAGCTATTTCAGAGGACTGTGAAGAGACCAACACAATCATCAGACCCAAGTTTACAACTTTTCAAAATTTAAAGCTCTGTCTTTAAGCTCACTATGAAGCATTGCAGCACCAAAACGAACATTGTGCTTTGACAAATTGTCAAATAATAAGTGATTCTATGAATGTTGATGCCATGACGGAGGTCAGCCCTTGTTGCAGACCAGTCTGTTTGTGTTTGATATCATGAAATAAAAAACAATCAAATATTGAAAATCATCTGGCGGCGATTTTGACCCACAGTTTGACCCAGTTGCTGACCGCTGCTGAGGTTTATCAGAGGACATAGAAGAAGACAAGTGCAACCTGACAATTAGCAAGCTGCACCACCCCTACTGACTGCTGCAGAGCTGGGCCTCTGAGGTCCTAAATCCTAAAAGGCTTGCTGAGATCAGAACATTGAGGTTCAGCAAATTGATGATACAGCACAAAGAGAGACCCAAAGAAGAAAGAGTAAAAGGTGAAATGTGTTGGTCCCCTGCTCTCCTTCGATTTTTAGCATAAATTATTACAATTTAAACTTCGATTTATTGACTGAAACTTGTATCCAAAAATAATGGAGGCTTCCTGAGGTCACCTGTCTCACCCCTACAAACAAATGGTTTAGTCCTTGCAGCATGCTTCCTCTGTAAACATAATCAAAGTCAGTGAGTGACTACTGGAGTATGGAGGGTTTTAAGGCCCAAAACTAAATGTATATAAATGTATGTAATATAAATATTAAATTCATATTTAAATTCTGAAAGACTTATATTCATATTATAATAATTTCATATTTCTGATAATAGTTAGTTTGTGATTACGTCATTTTACCCAGCTAATACACGTCATGATTTCTTATAAAACTATAAACTTACTATTATTGTAATTATAATTATTATAGAATTCTATTTTTCATTTCACTGAAGTTGGATTTTAAAGTTCCGTCTTGTTTTTTCTTTTCGTTTTTTGCTGCGTACCATTCAAATTGCAACCACTTGGGTGTATCAGGGAGCTCATTTGACTGGGGAAACTTAACTTGCCAGTTAATTAGGGCTCTGGCATTAGCTCAATCAATCAATCAAATTTTATTTGTATAGCCCATATTCACAAATCACAGTTTGTCTCATAGGGCTTTAACATGGTGTGACATCCTCTGCCCTTAACCCTCAACAAGAGTAAGGAAAAACTACAAAAAACCTTTTAACAGGGTAAAAAGAACGTAGAAACCTCAGAGAGAGCCACATGTGAGGGATCCCTCTCCCAGGACGGACAGAAGAGCTGCCCAATAGTAATGTTGAAATGTTGACTGGAAGGTACAAACCAGCTTCTTTGACTTTTGTAGGTCGGTCTTGGAAATTCAATGTGTTTTATACCCCCAGACAAACAGCATTATTATTGAGTCAAGTTTTTAAGGAAAATGATAACAGAAGGTTAATTGGAATATTTTTAAACAAATATGTAAACCCTGGGAGCGACACCATTTTAATCATATTTACACGCCCTATAAGAGATAGAGAGTAGATAGATATAGTCCTCCAAAAATCAATATCTTTCTTAAGCTTGTCTCACTGAGTAGTGAAATTAAGTAAGAGTGTAGGATTTACAGGAATAGATAGGTCCAAGTAAGTCAACTGATCCCTGGAAATTTCAAAGGGAAGTGATTCAAGAAAAAGAGGATCCAGATTTTCTGAAAGAGGAATAAATGCAATTTTCCTCCAATTAATGGAATACCCAGACAGGCTACCAAAACAAGGGAATTATTATTATATATCTTAAATTTCATAATATGATATAGATCTTTCATGGACCGAGAGGAATAGTATGCCTTCTCTGCTTCCTAGAGCTGCACCTCTATTTCTGCAAGGCGGTTATGCCTTTCCTTCTTTTTCGAAGCTTTATATGAGGTAATTTTTCCTCTTACCACAGCCTTAGAATATTCCCTTAAGATAATATCTAAAACAGCCCCATTATCATTGACTAACAAAAATTCATCCATGGCTGCCTTTAAATAATCATTAAAATGACCGTCTTGTAGTAATAAAGGATAACGCCAAGAATAAGATGTTTTGGGTAAAGACCAATTCAAGGAAATGGTAAGAGGACTATGATGGGAGATTAAGATTCCCTGATATTTTGTTTGTAATACATTTGAAATTAGCTTAGAGTAAATAATGAAATAATCAATGCATGTGAGAAAAATGTATATTCTTTATGAGTTTGGTGCTGTATTCTCCATATATCTACTAAGTTAAAGGATTTAATAGAGTTATTCAAAATTGCCACTGAATTAATAGATGGCTCAGGGCATGTAGAAAGGAATCTAAATAACAATTATAGTGAACCCCTATAATTAAGTTAGTAGAATTCAGATCAGGTAATAAATTGAAAAGTGATAGGAATATTATTAATGCTTCCTGAGACGATCAGATATCCACCAGAAGGGTTGGTATAGAGATAATTGAAATCACACAGATTTCTTAAACAAAATAGCGACCCCGCCCAGCCTTGCATGAAAATGTAGGTTAATAAACCTTTGAAAACCAATTTGAGCCTACTTTGAACAGGTTTAATATTGTATCAAATATTGTGTCTGCAGACAGAGATTTCTGGCGCAATAACACCTTCCCCCTGTTAAATTGACTTCCCATACCCTTTACATTTTAAGGAACAAAAGTTATTGTCCCCATATCAGAAGTAGGCGTATTTCTTATGGAGCTTTTCTTCTATCTTTATTCAACAGCATGGTCTTTCAGTTTGAGAGCTGTTGAATTAATGTTCAGATTGTGTATTACTTTTCATCAAATCCTGCCCTTGCACTCAAATAACCCGTTTGTACTAAAATTTGGCTTCCGCTCAAACTGTGTGCTTGCACTGGACTATATTGTTGCTCGCACAGATTTCTTGCGCTCCAGCTTCAGCCCTTCTTTGCACTCGGCTGCTTTCTGTGTGCTCGTGAATCGTCTGCTCTCACATTTCTCCTCTGCTCTTGGATTTTTTTATGCAACAACCCTGTCAAAATTCCCCAACCAATAGAATGCCAGGTGTAGTGTTGCGCACTGGTAAACCAATGAAATGAATGAAATGATCCCTGCCTTGTTGCGGGCGTGTTCGCTTTACTTCAGCTCATCCTGTGCGGTTGGTTACTGACTTAACTCAAGAGTCTAGCAGAATGCCAGCCAACATGAACCACCAAAGTCAAGGACCTCAAGCATGGCCGTGGCTACCATTGAGGACACCGAGGTCGGGACCTCTGTATTATTTTTATTTTTTTTAAAGAAGAAAAAAAGGTGATTTAACTGCCTAAAAATAACTTGTACAACGCCAAAATACGATGTCTGATCATCATTGTCATTGCCTGTGTGTGTATGTGGGCGGTGGGTGAGTGAGTAGGTGGTGGAGTGGATATACAGTAGACTGTTCTGCTCCTGTTCAAACAATGTAATAACCACGTTCTTTGGCAATTATAATGGAAATTACAGGCTGAAGTTAACTACACACCTAGCAGAAGTATAAAAATATAGTATTTATTGTATACCATTTTGCTTATGTTGATGCACTTTTTGAGAAACATTTCTATAATTCAAATACAAAATGATGCAAACTCAAAGATGAAATAAAGAAGGTGGATATTATTTTTCTTAATTATCTTTGGTACACTTGGCAGGAGTGGGAAGTCACAAAGAAAGGGACAGGCAGTGAATACAGAGGATGAGAGAGAACAAAGAAAAGAGGATGCATACAGTAATCTATACAATATTGCATAAATAATGCAATGTTGATGGCACAGAGACTATTAAGATTAATTCTGTGCTAAACAAAGCATATGAAGAGAAGGTCGCAACATTCTCCTTTCCATCTTAGATGTTATTATCCAACTTTCTAAGAGGAACATAGCACTGCGTGGGAGCTGGACTGGTGAAAACGAAGATGGCAACTTCAGTCATTTCCTTACCTGGAAATCCTCATTCAAAACCACACTTAGACACCATCTTGAAACAGCACCAAAAAATGCTGAATACGTCACACCAACAATTGAAATTTAGCTAATAGCATGCTGTGATGCTGAGATTCGGGAAGACAGCTATGGAAATAAAAAAGCCAGGTTTTTCACAGTCCTTGCAGATGAGTTAATGGACGTGAGCGGGACAGTTGAGTCAAAGCTTTATAAACATACAGCACAAATATTGTAAAAACACAACTGGCCTAGCCAGTGAAAAACTAATCAGGTGATGTTTGAAATGTCTCTTTGCCGCCTCTGGGTCATACGTTCTTGGTGGCACTCTGTCCGAAATCTGCTCCAGTGTGTAGATGTCTATGGTGTGTAGCTGTGAGATTCAGTGTAGCTTCTAGTCTTCTTGACGTGTGGGGGAGACCAGCACAGTCACAGATTTGTGGCCCTGATGTCATCTTGGCAGTTACACAAGCAGAAATAGTATGCATAAGCAGAGATAATATATAGTGTGGTATAATGGTAAAATTGTCCATTACACACAATCAGTACAATCAGCACAGTTCAATGACAATATACACCTATACATGTAACTGAAAAATGCTCCAATTAATCAAATTTTACCCTCTTTCTTTTCTGTCTACTCCTTAACTTTCAATGCGGCTGCAAGGTTCGGTTGGATGTAATGGAAGTTCCTTCACACTGGCTCATAGTATGTCTTAGTACGTCTTACAGACAGCTGTAAAACAACATGAGTAACATGAGTATATTATAAATAAACGGAAATAGCCTCGCTAAATCAACGTTAGAAGATCCACAGCAAAAAACACAATTACTATAGTTACTTACATTCAATGGCGTCATTTTCCACACAGCAAATCCAGACTTGCAGCGAGAGCGTCAGCAAAATGTGCAGTGACTGCCTCGTTGTGGGGGAAGCTACCCTTGCTCCGGTTCATGGCGACTGCCATTTGCCTCAGAGGTGTGAAGACAACGGACAGTTTCCTAACAGGACTAAAAGTCAGGTTTATGAAAAAACTTAATGAGAACAAACTCTTAAGTTTAAGCAGTTCGTACATATTTAAACTGCTCAAGCCCTCGATGCTCTCTTCTTCTTTTAGCAACTTTCTCGCTAATCCCACAGTTGTATGCAGAAAAAGTAGTCCACGCCTTTGTTACATCCAGACTTGATTATTGTAATTCCTTATTATCAGGCTCCAGCAGTAAGTCGTTAAAGAATCTGCAGCTTGTCCAAAATGCCACAGCACGTGTCCTGACAAGAACCAAGAAAAGAGACCACATTTCTCCAGTATTAGCTTCGCTACACTGGCTTCCGGTTAAATCTAGAATAGAATTTAAAATTCTCCTCCTCACCTTCAAGGCCCTTAATAATCTGGTACCATTATACCTCAAACAGCTGATAGTACCTTATCAACCCACTAGAGCACTGTGCTCCCAGAATTCAGGCTTACTTGTCGTCCCTAAAGTCTCTAAAAATAGAGTAGGAGCCAGAGCTTTCAGCTATCAAGCCCCTCTCCTGTGGAATCATCTCCCACTTTCAATTCGGGAGGAAGACACCATCTGTACGTTTAAGAGTAGGCTTAAAACCTTCCTTTACCATAAAGCTTACAGTTAGAGCCTCTCCAGGCTTGTCTTGGACCTGCTCTTAGTTATGCTGCTATAGGTTTAGAATGTTGGGGGACACATGACACACGGAGCTTCTCTTTCCAGTTTCTCCTTCCTCTTCTCAATCCTTATCACGTCAAAGAAATGAATATCTCATCAATACATGTTAATGACTTGACTTCTTCCCCAAAGTCCCTTTGCCTTATCGCCTGCAGATCCAGGGTTGCGGCCACACCATGGATTAAGATCTGTGGATCGCGTATCAGAGATCGTAATGGTGGATACAGTATGGCGGATTCTGTATCGTGCTGGCATCTGATAATGGTGGTGGATCAAGGTGGCAGCTGATGGTGGATCCTAATGGCGGCAGTGGACAATGACTGTGGACTATAATGGCATCCAATCTTGATGGTGGATCATGATCTTGCTGGCTGCTGACCATAGACTATGATTGCAGCAGGACTGCTTGATATATAGTATTTCTCCTCGGATCCTCGACCGTTACTGACAATAATCTATCAATTCATTGATCGCCAGTTATGCTTCAAAATGTTTATTCTTATCAATGCTGCTAAAACCATTATCTTGGTGATGTTCTCCTTTACACTTGACATCTATTGCACTTCTGTCCGCCCTGGGAGAGGGATCCCTCACATGTGGCTCTCTCTGAGGTTTCTACATTCTTTTTACCCTGTTAAAAGGGTTATTTTGTAGTTTTTCCTTACTCTTGTTGAGGGTTAAGGGCAGAGGATGTCACACCTTGTTTAAAAAGGCACAGAGGTAATGATGTCTGATCTACTGAGTGGGCTACATGGCTTTCATAGTACTGCCATACAAGCCAGTAGACAGTCAGATTTACCTTTGGCCTCAGTGTACCCTCAGGTCCGGCTTGTAACGCTATTGCAATTAAAAGCCTGAAACACCTGATGACACAAAGGTACACAAATGAAGATATGTCACTTACATCCACTGGAGTCTGCATGAACAGGACCAAAGGTGTTATTGATGTGTAAACCATGAGACAAATTGTGATTTGTGAATATGGGCTATACAAATAAAATTTGATTGATTGATTGATTGTTTACACGCTATTCAGATCTAAGCGTTACTTAGCTTAGCAGTTAGCAATGGCATCTCTCTGTAGCTTAGCTCTTACTGTAATTTTGGGATTGTGAGCCTGTCTTTTCTGCTTCGACTCCTCCACACTAGGCCCACGGCTTTGCTTTTCAACGCAGTCATCCTTTCCTCCAGGGAAAACAGTGTTGTGTCTTCATCAAGTTTTGTATGCCAAAAACAGTCATTCATTGAACCATGTAAAACAACAGCCGGTAGTTTTTTGTTTGCGAGAGACAGACGCTTCATTCACAAGGCTGTGATTGGACTGTAGAAATTCTAGAGAATCCTGGCATCCATGTTGAGCCTCCACAGCCTGCGGAGAAAGATGAGCCGCTGTCTGGCTGTCTTCCTGATTGAGTCTGTGTGGTGAGTCCAGGTCAGGTCATCACTGATGTGAACCCTGAGGAACCTGAAGCTGCTGACTCTCTCTACCGTAGTCCCGTTGATGGAGCGTGTTCTACTCCTTCTCTTTTCCTGTAGTCCACGATCAGCTCCTTCGTTTTGCCGAGGTTGAGATGGAGGTTGTTGTCCTGCACCAAGATGTCAGGGCTCTGACCTTCTCATCGTTGCCAGTGATCAGGCCTCTGACGGTAGTGTCATCAGCAGATTTGATGATGGTGTTGGAGCTGTGGGTGGCCACGCAGTCATGCGTGAACAGGGAGTACAGGAGAGGACTGAGCATGCAGCCCTGGGGGGCACTGGTGTTCAGAGTCAGGGTGGAGAATGTGGCGCTGCCTATCCGCACAGCCTGGGGCCTGCCCATCAGGAAGTTCAGGATCCAATCACAGAGGGTGGTGTTGAGCCCAAGGTCTCTGAGCTTGGTGACGAGCTTCAGGGGCATGATGGTATTGAACGCTTAACTGTAGTCAATGAAAAGCATTTTCTGATATGTGTCCCTCTGGTCCAGGTGGGAGAGGGCAGTGTGAAGGGTGAAGGAGATGGCATCTGCAGTCAACCTATTTGGCCTGTTGGCAAACTGAAGTGGGTCTAGTGAGTCAGGGAAGGAGGAGGTGATGAAGGATTTGACTAACCGCTCAAAACACTTCATGATGGTGGAGGTGAGTGCTACTGGGTGGTAGTCGTTTAGGCAGAGGGTTTTTGCTTTCTTCGGAACAGGGACAATGATGGTCTCCTTGAAACATGTGGGGACTACAAACTGGAGAAGTAACAGGTTGGAAATGTCTGAACACATCTGTCAGCTGATCTGAGCTCGACCAGGGATGCCAGCAGGTCCAGGTGCCTTGCGTCTGTTAATCCGCTTAAGTCAGCAACTTTTACTATCAAAAGAGCCATTTTGCCTCCTCTTCCACCAAATAGAATTTGTCTGGAGCCGCAAAACATATTTGAAAACACAGCTTATAAAGTTTTATGTAAAGTTATACTCAGAGTTGTGTTAGTTCACACTTAAAATGAACTAGTTCAAAGTTCAGTTCATGCAGATGAAAATTAACTAGTTCACGTTCATAGTATATTTATAAAGATTTTCAACTAAGTTCACGATTCCAAAAATGAACTATTTCATGATCATTTGTTCCATTTGTTATTGGGATGATTTATGTGATAAACTTACGATATTGTGTTTAGTTATTAATCGATGGTGTCGGATCATGTCTGCGTGTTGCTCCGCTCATTTTAACACCGAGTCCACGTCATCGATTCATTTGCTGATGTAGCAGATGACAGCGTACGTGTATGTGTATGTGTCGATGTTGTTGTCCTGGAACACACACCACTCCGTAGTGCTGAAGCTGTCCCGTAAAGCCGAGCCTGATTAGTCGGACCGCTGAATGGTCCGAGTCACCAGTCTGTTACGTTTGAGTTTCTGCCTATAGGAAGGCAGCAGCAGCAGAACTGAGACGTGATCTGATTTGCCGAATGGGGGGCGAGGGAGGGCCTTATATGCATACCGGAAGGGAGTGTAAACATTGTTGAGTGAGTTCTCGCCACGCGTAGGACATCTGATGTGTTGATGGTATCTCGGCAGGACTTTCCTCATCTTGGCGTTGTTAAAATCACCGGCCACAATGAGCGCAGCCTCTGGACGTGAGGTCTATGCCCTTTTGATAACCGCATGCAGCGGAATATACACCGCTGTTATAACGACAGATGTAAACTCCCTCTGGACATAATAAGGTCGGCATCTGATCATGAGTTACAAAACTTACTGTCCCGTTGAAAAAACATCCAGCTTATTATCCAGAGCGGAGGCCGGTTCTAACAGTTCCTCAGACGGACTACTTCGTCGCCTCCGTGCTCCAGGTACAACAGGTTAACATCGCCATGGGCATTCCCCTTTGTTTGCTGGTGGCGGGGAAAGGTGTTTTCCATCATCAACCTGATGTGTAGTTGTTCTCTATCATATTGTATGATAGGGCTCGCTTGGTTAGTGTGCACAATGCAGAATAAAGCAGAATAAATAACATAAAAAAGAGCAGAGCTGTGGGGGAGCTTGAGACAAGGCAGCCTTCCTCGGCGCCATCTTAAACAGACAACGACCTATCATCAGATATGCCCTGAAAATTGTATCACTGATTACAACACTCATTATAGCATACTTACTTATTATATAAGGCAAATCTATTCAAGCTACAATTTATGATTCTATAATTATACTTTGCCTGAGAAAGCCTCCCCTACACAGTTTATTGTGATAAAACCTTTAAACTAAAGACGACTGTGTGTTTGGAGTTCAAGCTCCACCAAGGTAAGGAACGTTATGTCAAGTTGTTTTGCTCGCCAAACTATTCGGCTTGACTACGTTAATGTGAGTAACTTAAGTATTAATGTCATATTAGATTATTGTTTCAGAAACAACGTTAGTGCAGCTGCTGCAGTGTGAAAGTCTTGAGCTGGACTGGCTGTACAGTTAAGTAACGTTGAATTTAAATAGTTTAATATGACCACAAACACAGATTTTTTTTTGCAGAAACCGATTGAAACAGGAATATTTAACGTCACATCTGCATTTTAAGAGCAGCTGTTTAAAGTACCATTACATCTCCTAAAGCTCTTTATTCAGAGTATTGGTGTTGATGTGTTGTAACGTGTTACAGTGAAAGCTAAATGTGTCGCCTACATTCCGTTTTTATATGGTTAATCTTAAGCAGACCTGACTGAATTGGTCATTCGTGTGTTAAATAAGTGAACATGCACAATAATGTATTTGTTTGTCACATGAAAATAAATAATAGGAAGTGTAACTTTACTAGAATAGACAGACACATAGAGAACCTGAGGCTGATGTCCACTACCTATTTCCTAAGCTGAAGTGAAGTAATTATGATCTGATGAACTCTGAAGTAATAAACTTTTATTTTTATCATGCAAGTCTTTGAAAGTGTTAACCTGGCACATGTATGACTTTACATATGTGTATTTGTGTTAAGTTTTTAACTAGGTGACTCAGACTGCCTGCACCTGTGGATGTCCAACATGAGACACAACTGGAATCCAACCAGACTGAGTCATCACTTCAACACTGACTCCAGGTACAGACCTGTTTTCATAACTGACAGACATAACAGTCAAAGCAAAGTATTATACATAATGCATTAAATTATACTGTATATGCAGTACTTTTAATGTGTAAGAACTCCATACTGCACATTCATTGTCTTGGTAGTGCACTGTTTAATCCAAAACCATATTCAAATACATAGTTGAAAATCCAGAGAATATAAGGACACACTTTGTTTATAAGTAACACTTCCTCTGCAATAATGCCATACTTTTATGTTTCCTGTCATTTTATTAGTGGCGGACGAGCCTGAAGGAAACAGCTGTGCTGACCGTGTTCTGTCTATTATGGCAAAGAAGAAAAAGAAAAAACTTTTCGTTAGCTTTTTAAAAAAATCTAAAGGGTACCAAATCAGAAAGTAAAAGATGAACATTGTTGTGAAAACTGTTAATGAATATAGAAATTCACTCAATATTATCCATGACACACAGCATGACTGCCAACTGTAAGCAGTTGAAGGTCATCTTTAGTTGAGAGAGGAAGACATCAAGTGTTGTGCAGATGAAGCTGGTGCAGGTCGTCCTCATGTTGACCAGCCTGAAGCTGCCAATCTCCACCATGTTGCTGCTGCCACAGTGGATGCTGAGGACATCAGGTGCTGCAGTGCTTCATGTAATGAAAAGAAAAAAACTCACTATAAAGGATGTTTTATGCTGAAACCACTATGTCACATCTGCAGGATAACATGGAACAAAGGAGCAACACCTCAGAAATACATCTCTGTAAATACATTTTACAGATGTAATGGGGTCAATCCTTAATAAAAAGCTTTAGCTAAAACAGGATAGTTTTAGCAGTGTTACTTTCCCAGTTATGCTTATGTCATTGTAGATATAAAATCACAGCTCTAATTTTACCTGACAGGACGGCGATGCCTATAGGATGCGGGGAGTTGGCGAAGTTTATTTAGGGACACCGTAGTAGCTCTCTCCCTCTCTCCACTGCCAGTCCTGTGAGGAAGTGTAGCGTGGGCGCAGCAGGTGTGGACACCAATTGTTTGTTGCGGTAAGTTTGATTAACTGAAAGTCACTTTAAAGTAAATGAAGATCACGCAGAAAACGTTCCGTAAACATTTCTGTCCATAGAGCACAGCGTACAGCTGTGTGTGTGTGTGTGTGAGAAACGGTATCAGCGTCGCCATACATGCACTGTCAGGATGTGCAAGATGGCAGATGTGACACTTGAGCAGTTATGGGAGTAGACAAGAGTTCTGGTTTATTGGATGAGCAGAGGTCAAAAACCAGGCAGGCAGACAGTCAGTGATATCAAACAAATCCGATATGGAGGGAATCCAGGGTCCAAAAGGCAGGTCAGAGCAGAGATCAGGCAGAAGAGTGAAACACGGGATAACGCTGGAAAGCGAATAGAAAACACACTAGGACGATCTGGCAGAGAACAGAGGAAATGAGCCGGTTATATACTGGGTGACTAGTGACTGATGGAAAGCAGGTGAGTCTGGGGGCAGGGCAGGTAATGGGAACTGTGGGATGAGGTGATGCAGAGCAGAGGGGAGTGGCTGAAATCTGAATTAGTAATGCAAAAAATAAGAAAACAGACAATGAAAATGTTAAGAGCTGACTGAAGTTGTGACATGCACGCTGTAATAATCTCCAGTCAGCTTGTACACACAAACTAATGGGAACGATACTTGAAAGTAATGCGCTGGAACATTTATCCAAAGTCTATACTATTGTGTCTGTGACATTAAGTGTAATTGTCCTTTCCTGTTTTAGTACTTGTGGTCAAGACAATAACGATGGCATGGGTCTCTGCTTTATTTTAATGAATTGAAGGTATGGCATAATAACGTGTTTTATGTTTGTAAATGTTTTGAAACATTTTGATAAACTTGTTTAATAATTGTGTGACCTAATACGACATGTTTGTTTCATAGGGCTGCCTTCAGGCAGGATAATTACGGTCACTGTTTTTTCCCACATTAAAATTTCATTTAGATTATTTGGCCTTGTTTAGAATTAGTATTCTTTCTGATTAATTGGTTTGATTTCTGGTTTCTTTGTTTTATTTTATTTTGTTCTTTGTTCTATGGGCGATGTGCAATATGGTTGATGGGTACTGTGCAATCCTGGTTTAATGGCTTGAATATTGGTGAGTTATTGGCTCCGCAAACTAGAGGCCCTCTTGTCATTTCATTGTATAATATCGCTTGCAGTGATAACCACTGGTGCAATCACACCAGTGTTGGGATTCTTAAAGTGTGCTGTGCTTGTTTTATGCATGATAATTTAGCTTTGTTAAATTGGGTCTGCAACCTTTAACGTCTCTCTTTTTAATGTTATTTATATCAAGTACAGGCCAGTACTCCATACTTTGCACATGATTCTGTGCTGTTTGATCAGCTTTTTTAAATCATTTGTAGGAATTGAATAAATTGTCTATTTCTGGAATCATCAGCCTCCCGTCCCGTTTATTCTGGATATGTGGTGACCCCGATTGGCATTCAAGTGTTACCCTGTGACCACTACACAGATACTGTACAATGCAATTAATAACAATACTTTTGACACATGTAATATTATGCCGGGTTTACACCGGACGCAGAAGCGCTGCGCCGCGCCATTCTCAAGCATGCAGCCGCCTGGCTGTTCACACTGGCTGTCAGCCCGCGATTCTGCTTTCTCCGCTTTTTGTTGTATGTAACCCGTTCAATGTAGGGGTTCGGGGTAAATGATGATGGTCTTCATAGCACAATTGTGTAACATGGGGGCGGAAAGGAGGCGCCTGGCTTTTCTTGGCACGGCGCAGCGCTTCCGCGTCCAGTGTAAACTCGGCATCAGCTGTGTTAAACAGCCAAGACTGGTACTGGACAGTTTATACTGTGTTCATTTATGAAACATATAGTTACTATCAATGCAACTTACACATGTAGTTTATTGATATTAACTTATTAAAATTACAATCAAATGACAACTAAACACACGACTCTGTTCATTAGACTCAGTGATGTGAAAAAAGGTAGTTAACCTGCTTCAATCTGTTCATTAGACTTGTTAAATAAACGGTAAATTACCACAATTACATATTAAAGACGACTTGAGGCATGTAAGCCCATATGTAGTATGATTATGATAATAGATAAATCAATAGGTTTTGTTGTTGTATAGTTTCAGGGTAACTTACCTCAGGTTAAGTTCGTTGTGACAACTGCGATCAACTGCATGGCAGCGCTAGCCTGGTTAGTAACATCGGGTAGCATGTAGCCTAGCTCCTTAGCCTGAGCTAACCAGGCAACGTTGACCTCTGTGGGTGTGGCTCAGTCATCACTCAGCCCACCTCAGCTCCACTCGCGCTCCTCTTCTTTGCCCATTTATGGGTTAGCTAGGAACAAGATGGCGCCGGATGAAACGCCCACTGAGAGCCTCATTCTCATTCCTCAGAAACCAACAGCTGACATCACGGACAGTACGTCCATCTTTATATACAGTCTATGACCTCTACATTGTCAAGAACCCCATATCCTTCAACTTTGCTAACTACTGACGTGGTAATTTTGGTTATAATTATTAATTTAATCAATCAGAGTTCCAAATTTGTAGTTCGTACTTTCTTGAGTCTTAATCAATAAATCGGCTATCTTTTCCCTTCCTTTGAAGGGTGGTTCCCCCAAAGTAGCTTTATTGTCAATTAAATAATTAATAAATTTCTATCTATAATATAAATATTCACTATTTTTCTGATAACCAAATTTATTGAATGCCCAAAGGCACACCATTTAATGGTCCCACACTTCTAATTTTAAGTATAATCCTCATAACACTGCTATAAGCAACGATTGGTCGGGCCTGCCCCACCCCTAATAACATTCACAAAAACAAGAGGGACCGGCAGCACCCCGGGCCCTAATACATTAAAATGGGTCCTCGCAGCAGTTACTATTTGGGCCCTAATAATAATGGGAGCAATTCCGATAGTCTCCTCTCACTATTTGTGCTCAGGCCCTAATAATGAGAGCAATTCCAATAAGGTTCTTGCACTGTTATGGCTTGGGCCCTAAAAGTAATAATTGGAGCATTCCAATAGGGTCCTTGCACTGTTCGAGCTTGGGCCCTAACTATCTTATTTCCCTATCAAATGAAGCACATTTCTTCACTAAACCCCTCATTGCTCCACTCTGTGCCTGTGCCTCTAGCTTGTAATATCATGATTTGCACAAAGTAGGCACATGAGATCCAAACACAAGTAACCGGAGATGTACTCTAATGCCAGACGTGAACTGATGTACTTTGGGCTGTTTATATTTGATTGGTACTCTCAGGATGTGAATACCAGGTCTGAACAGGACCTTAGAGATTCAAGCAAACAATGGCGAAGTCCGGGATCGAGCCAAGTCTCCGTGAAAACCATAATTTTACAAAACTTACTGTCCCGTTGAAAAACCATACTGCTCCGAAATTCGTCCAGCTTATTATCCAGAGCGGAGGCCGGTTCTAACAGTTCCTCAGACGGACTACTTCGTCGCCTCCGTGCTCCAGGTACAACAGGTTAACATCGCCATGGGCATTCCCCTTTGTTTGCTGGTGGCGGGGAAAGGTGTTTTCCATCATCAACCTGATGTGTAGAAGTTGTTCTCTATCATATTGTATGATAGGGCTCGCTTGGTCAGTGTGCACAATGCAGAATAAAGCAGAATAAATAACATAAAAAAGAGCAGAGCCGTGGGGGAGCTTGAGACAAGGCAGCCTTCCTCGGCGCCATCTTAAACAGACAACCACCTATCATCAGATATGCCCTGAAAATTGTATCACTGATTACTACACTCATTATAGCATACTTACTTATTATATAAGGCAAATCTATTCAAGCTACAATTTATGATTCTATAATTATACTTTGCCTGAGAAAGCCTCCCCTACACAGTTTATTGTGATAAAACCTTTAAACTAAAGACGACTGTGTGTGTTTGGAGTTCAAGCTCCACCAAGGTATGGAACATTATGTCAAGTTGTTTTGCTCGCCAAACTATTCGGCTTGACTACGTTAATGTGAGTAACTTAAGTATTAATGTCATATTAGATTATTGTTTCAGAAACAACGTTAGTGCAGCTGCTGCAGTGTGAAAGTCTTGAGCTGGACTGGCTGTACAGTTAAGTAACGTTGAATTTAAATAGTTTAATATGACCACAAACACAGATTTTTTTTTTGCAGAAACCGATTGAAACAGGAATATTTAACGTCACATCTGCATTTTAAGAGCAGCTGTTTAAAGTACCATTACATCTCCTAAAGCTCTTTATTCAGAGTATTGGTGTTGATGTGTTGTAACGTGTTACAGTGAAAGCTAAATGTGTCGCCTACATTCCGTTTTTATATGGTTAATCTTAAGCAGACCTGACTGAATTGGTCATTTGTGTGTTAAATAAGTGAACATGCACAATAATGTATTTGTTTTTAACATGAAAATAAATAATAGGAAGTGTAACTTTACTAGAATAGACAGACACATAGAGAACCTGAGGCTGATGTCCACTACCTATTTCCTAAGCTGAAGTGAAGTAATTATGATCTGATGAACTCTGAAGTAATAAACTTTTATTTTTATCATGCAAGTCTTTGAAAGTGTTAACCTGGCACATGTATGACTTTACATATGTGTATTTGTGTTAAGTTTTTAACTAGGTGACTCAGACTGCCTGCACCTGTGGATGTCCAACATGAGACACAACTGGAATCCAACCAGACTGAGTCATCACTGCAACACTGCCTCCAGGTACAGACCTGTTTTCATAACTGACAAAGAGTCAAAGCAAAGTATTATACATAATGCATTAAATTATACTGTATATGCAGTACTTTTAATGTGTAAGAACTCCATACTGCACATTCATTGTCTTGGTAGTGCACTGTTTAATCCAAAACCATATTCAAATACATAGTTGAAAATCCAGAGAATATAAGGACACACTTTGTTTATAAGTAACACTTCCTCTGCAATAATGCCATACTTATATGTTTCCTGTCATTTTATTAGTGGCGGACTCAGTAATGAGAGCAATTCCAATAAGGTTCTTGCACTGTTATGGCTTGGGCCCTAAAAGTAATAATTGGAGCATTCCAATAGGGTCCTTGCACTGTTCGAGCTTGGGCCCTAACTATCTTCTTTCCCTATCAAACGAAGCACATTTCTTCACTAAACCCCTCATTGCTCCACTCTGTGCCTGTGCCTCTAGCTTGTAATATCATGATTTGATTTTAAGGAACAGAAATTTTGTTTTTATTTGTACAAAGTAGGCACATGAGATCCAAACACAAGTAACCGGAGATGCACTCTAATGCCAGACGTGAACTGATGTACTTTGGGCTGTTTATATTTGATTGGTACTCTCAGGATGTGAATACCAGGTCTGAACAGGACCTTAGAGATTCAAGCAAACAGAAATAAGCCTGCATTCTGAGGTGCAAGGTGATCAATTGGGATAGTATGGGTTAATTTATATAAAATGGGGGATTTTACAGGGAGCCTATGGACAGATGCTAATATTACTTTTTCTAGTTCCTTCCAGTACTCATTGCTCCATTCTGTCCCTCACTCAATATCTCATTTTGCCATATGCACTTTCACACACTGAGACACAAACAAACACAATGACAACAAACATTTGTATACTTGGACTGGCTAGTAACACCATCGTTTCATCTTAAGGAAGAGACATTTTGTGTTTACTTGCACAAAGTAGGGTAATGAGATCTGAACACAAGTCACTTTAAATGCACTCGCTTGCCAGGTGTTAACTGACAATGCATTTCACTTGTGATTGGTACTCAACACAGTAACATGAGGAGTATTGTCTATTGTCTTTTCATGGTTTATGTGTGTACTCATGTTGCAGTATCTAATGAAGGCTTTTCACAGACAGGGACATCTTGATAAAGAATTAATAACGTGTAAAGGTAATAAATGCTTGGAGAATTTTATTTGCATCCTTTTGAGACATGATGTTAATATTTTTACCTGCTCACCATAATTCTGACTGAAATTGTTTTACTTGAGTGAGTCAGTCAGGACCTGACTTTTTAATGTTCGAGGTAAATTAAAATATTGCTGAAGTGAGAAAAAAAGGGGTGACTGCAAATTATTTTGCTGGGGACCCAAACTGATAATGATTTAAGGAAAGAAACAATATGCCTGATTGAATCACGTGGTGGCAATTTCTATGAATCAAGCAAAAAGTAAAACACTTTTCTTTTTGTTTAATTCAGCATCTGCAGATGGACTCACAGTACAATCACCTGAATGACATGTACAAATGAGCAAAGAACAGAGGTGAGGTCTGTGTTCTTATAACCCACAGCCCCCTCCCATTCTGTATGTAAAGGTATTGATTACCCTCATGGTGTCTTATCAGTATGGGAGACATCCTGCCTTCACGTCTCTGTGGAAGACCCTGGAGTGAGACCCCTGGTGGGAGATCCCAACCATATACAAAGAGATACTATAATATTGAGGCTTCAAAGAGGCAATAAAGTTAACATTTTTGAGCAATAATCACAAACCTAAAGTTGCCCTTTCAGATAAACAATTTTGTCAATCTTCCACACACACGTCTGCTCATGCAATATCACATAAACAAATAACAACATTCCCATTACAATCACAATAGATGAATCAGGGACATTGAAGCTGTTAAGTATATACTGTTATACTGGAGGCAGTGGACTGACCAAGAGGACAGGGGAGCTGTGTTCAGACAGACAGTTATGCGTGATTAAAGTAGGAGAGGTTACTGTAAGCAAGTGTCAGAAGGGTGATTCAATCACAACATCTTAATTACTCAAAAGTGTATATTATCTTCGACATAGCCTTCAGCACTGACGAGTTATATAAGATCACATAGTTAATGGTGAGCAGAGATATATAGAAGAAAAGAATAATTACAAATATGAATCCTCGTGGTAGAATATAAGTGTAGTGCCCTCATAAGGGTCAACAAAATTAACCTGTGCTTGAAATTTAAAACATATATTTCATGCAATATTTTCATGTTCATGCAATATTTAAAATTGCATGAACAGCCGGTGTAGCATCTGACTGCATGCATTTGTAGTTTCTGCTGTTACTCTTTCCAGTTGCCAAGATAAAAATGTGAGATAAGGTATAACATATCAACTATTGTTGAGACAGAACTGTTAAGATTGTTGAACAACCAAGCAGAAATAAAGTTGTATATTCTTTTGAGACAATATGCTAAATGTCTATTGCATTGAATGTTTTATTATACTTACACAAGTTTTAAAGATGTTTTCGGAACATATGATTTATGAGGGGCAAAAAGTGGTGTGTGTGTTTTCTGGTCTATCACAGACAGCCTCTAGGCGTCTCTGTTGATCAAATGCACCCTTTTTTATTGGATCATCCTAAGAAGTAAATTGAATTTAGGCTGAATCAGTTCAAGAAAAGCACATGATCATCATGTGTTTTTTTGGCCTAACTCCCTTTTTATGTCCTTTAGTCAACTGGAGCAGATATCAGTGTGAGTATTAAGTTTAGTCTGAGCTTCCTTCAGGCAGTTTAGAGAAGAATGCATCCAGCTCACTGGCTCCTTTCAGTTCTCTTGTTTGTTGGTGCCTCCGAGTTTTGCTCTGCCGGACCACTCCATGCCCAGTGCAAAGTAGAATGGTATGGTATATTTCTTGTCTACATATGTTGCTAAATATGGATTATATATTTGATGTGCTGTACAAAAATCTGATATTTTTGCTTTGCTTAATATTGCATATATCTGCACACAATTAATGCAGGAAAACTTACCAGTACCAGTCACAGTGACACTAAAAGCTATTTCAATTATTTATTAAATTTATTCAAGAATAAACATCTTGTCTTCTTTTCTATTATAGAATGAAGTTCATTTACTGGTTAAGAATTTCTTTATTTCCTCCATAAATGGGTGAGGTTTGGGTAGATACTTTCACCTTGAGGTTCCTCAGTTTATATTTAACACTAATGCCTATTTTGTAAGAGCAAGCTTTGGCGAGTGTTCTGTTATGCATCATTCCATCAGTGTTGGTGACGCTCTGCTCAGGGACGGCCCATGGCATAGGCAACATAGATGGTTGTTTCGGGCGCAAAATGCTAGAGGGTGCCGCGGGATTGGGGATACCAGATCCCGGATATAAATTATTAAAGACTGTAGTATCAATAAGCTCAGCTACTGAGTAGCGGATTCAGAAATTTTGTATTAACTTCTTTGACATTGGAAGGTTAGGTGTTTTTTGATACATTCACCAATTTGCCAGAGAAAAATGCATGGATCTTGATTTTTAAAAAACGGGCATTTTTAAATCTGTTATCTATGATTGTGTAGAATTTAGTGCAGCTCTAAATAAAAATCTGGTTCTAATATTTTTGTATGTGTTTTCATGGCATAGGTATGCACTTTACTGAATATAATTGTAGTTGTGTTATTCCATGAGGCTATAAAATGAATAAAACAGCAAAGTCTGTTGAAACTAATACACAGTTCTGCTATAAACCCATTCTAAACTTAATACAATATAACGTTATCCCTATATTCATTATAAATGCAACAGAAAATGGTCATACAGTCACACTCACAACTACTGTATATTAGATGGCATTATTTCTAGTAAAGAAAATCAGATGACTTGCATGAATCTTCAATGTTTGTACTTTTTTCATGCAGGTACTTTGGAATACCATGTCAAGTGGTAAGTGAATCGCTTGTCTCACAGATTAAGAAATGGAGAACCATGGCAGGCTGTACTATGGGAGGACAGAGGTGTCTGTACAAGGTGTGTGTGCCTGTTTATCTGAAATCAACAATGTAAACCTGAACAGACTTTTTGCCTGCCTGTGGCATGGCTCTATGGATTGAAATGTCAGTCTATTGGTCCATGTACTACATTGGTCCAGACTCAAATAGTAAAAAATATGGATGTTATGTATAGAGCCAAATCACAACCAGGGTCGGGGGGGCGGGAACAGATGTTGTATGTATAAACTGTCAGACTGATTGTAATAGTGATACTTACTTGAATGTTGCAGTACTATATCAGCACCAGCCAATACTAGTAGTAACAATAATAATGGTGATTATTGGGAAATGGTAAATGGTGGTTGCTTATTAATCAGTTTAGGCTGATTCATACTTCTGCATTGAAGTGACGCCATAGGTAAGCTCGTAGCCTACGCATGCAGCCGATGCACCGTGCTGAGCATTCATAGTTGTGTGTAGGTGTGTGTGTGTGTAATCCTTCAATTCACAAATGGAGGCGAGTCTGCTGGAAACGTGACGCTACCAAGCAGACTTATCACAGCTCATGCAGTCTGCATCGCCTTGATCCATAAGTACATTTTTGGGGAGGTGTAGGGAACACGTCTACGTGTAGGCTACAGCTTACCTTTTTGATGCAGAAACCAGCTGGAGGTGGTTAGAGGAAAAATTATAGCTGAAAACAATAGGCGTATTTTTCTGTCCTCCTTGGGGTACACTGCATGAAGAAGAAGTATTTGTGTTAGATACCGGCACTGCAAGTTTCGGTGGAATTTCAGGTTAACGGCTGTTCACAGGAATCTGCAGGCAGCACAGAAAACTGCCAGTAACTGCCGGGAATTGATGCGGGGTTCCAGTTTCTGGCAGTTTTAAAAGCCTGAGAATGTTGGGAGGTGACCCCCCTGCTCCTAAGCCTAGGGGA
Organism: Verasper variegatus; assembly: GCA_026259375.1. NCBI lineage: Eukaryota > Metazoa > Chordata > Actinopteri > Pleuronectiformes > Pleuronectidae > Verasper > Verasper variegatus. The sequence goes on from CM048041.1 coordinate 26,749,088, forward strand.
GGCTTTCACATGTAAATGACAATGCTGTGAGCTTTAAAAATGCAAATCAGGATAGTTTCACTCAGTGGTGCAGAGGTAACATCTTTTTCTAAAAGGTACTAACTAAGGTACCAACTAAAATATCTGGCGTAAGTATACCAGGCTTAAAATAAATATAAAATCTGAAATTGTAGCTTATATAGATTTCCCTTATGTAAGTAAGTGTGCTATAATGAATTACATTGTATGCTGTTGTGTTCTTATATCCTGAAGTATGAGAAGAGGCGGTCTCGGTTTGATTCAAGTATTTATTTAGAAGCAATGGAAATTACAGCATAGCTATGGGCACTCAATGCACAGCCCCAGCCAAATCAGTAGCATGGGGTAGTCAAGAGTCGCCCCAAACGGACAGCAGGTGTATTACTTATAATAGTAGGTAAAACTTCATTGGTCAATATAGCTTTCCCTTGCTGGTGCGCAGGCGTGGTCCCCAGCCGATTGGCACTGGAATCGAATGATGAGGAGCCGCTCCTCGTTTCTCCCCTCCTTTGTAGCATCAGGGCAAATCTTCACATTTCTGACAGTGTTTTGGTTTTGTGTTTTAAAATCAAGCCTTGACGATGTTGTTGTAGATTGGCTTTATCGGCTGTATGTTCTGTGTGTGTAAGCATGCATTTTCTATCTGCCCTTCAGAACCTGGGGCAGCTGCTTGAATTCTTTCTAGGGCATAGGTCACAGTTTCTTATGAGCACAGTGTATTCAAGTGTGTGTGATGTTGAATAAAGCTAAGGGAATACTGTAATATATAAAAGGTTAGGTATAAGAACAAGTTTAAGTACAGTGTATTGTATGCCACGAATTAAAATCCTAACAATACCATGAGCAAAGGTCAATGCTATGACAACAATTAGAAACAGTGCAATTTATTTCAACATTTTATTATAATCCAAAACAATGAGGCTCAGTAAGTTTCCCTGGACAGGACTGACAACCCACCTCTTCAATCTTGCCCATGAACATTATCCTGAATCTCACCCACTGTGCAGAGTGGCATGATTACAGTTACCTTTTCACTTGTGTTGGTTAAATGCACAGTGGATGTGTTAAACACACATCTACCAGCAATCCGCTCAACAGGAAGAAACGATGCTGGGTATGATGTGTCTGTGCCCTGCAAGCTCCAAAAATCTACTGGCTTTCCATAAAAATATCTGTCCGGATAGGGATGGAGCCAGGAAACTTGGGCAATAACATGTTTAATTGCAGTACTTTTTATCATTACATTAACAACTATGAACTGCTTTATAATGGCTGGTCGCTGTTCTGATAAAGGGTCAAGGATGGGTTCCTCAAAACTGTTAGTGTTTGCACACCACTTAGCGTAAACATATGCTGACCTTTCCGATCTAGTTCCATCTATGGAGTGTCGTGGGAATTTCTGTAAAGTCAAGCACAAAGTCATACAGTTGTCTCTTGGTAAGTTTAATTCGCACCTGCAGGTGGACTCAGAGTACAAATCACCAGAAGGACATTATACAATGAGCAAAGGTTTAGAGGAGAATGAACACTTTTATACATTACAAGCCCCTCCCTGGAGAGGAGCAGAAGGTTCTCAATCAGCCTCTTTGATGTATGATCAAAAGGCAGATATCCTGTCTCCATCTCTATCAGGCCCCTAGCTTTGTTAACAGAGACAACAGACCCCCCTTCCTGTACACAACAGAGATCCCCGCACCCATCTTCTCGGACACCTTGAGTGACCCCTGGAGTGAAACATTTGCCCAGTGACACAAAGGGGAAGGAAGCCATAAAACATTTGAGCTCCTTAAGCAAACTCTTGTAGAGTGTAAGTCAACTCACGGGAACCCCATCTGTTTCACACATACATACATCCTTCTACATTCATGTCTGTTCTTTAATTAAACATTAACCCAGCAGATACAAAATCACCACTACAGGAGTATGTTACATTCAGATGTGTTACCCTTTTACATGTCATGGCAAAACAGTTAACGTCAGTGATACAATGTTCAGGATACATCTGATGATACATTGTTAACATTGCATGCCTGTCAAGCTCATCCAAGATAATATGTTGTAATGGAGAGAGTGGCATCACTGTACAGTTTTCTAAGAGAAGACTTTCTGCTGACACCAAAACAATGTGCTTCACATAAAGCATATCAGCTGTGTCATCACGTGTCAAAGTTCCAACCATTTGTCCTCCCAAACTACTGGGGAAAACTCAGCACCATATTCACGTCCATGGCATGCTAAGCTGTGAAATTGCCTCATAATTTGAATTTCAGTTGTCCTATTGTTGTATCCAAAGTGACTTACAATAAGTTCATTCAACTATGAGGGTACAAACCCTAACCCTAACCCTAACAGCAAGAATCATGTAAGTACATTAACTTAACTTAACAACACCAGAAAGAATAAACTGGTCCTCAGTCACATACTCATCCCATATAAATGTAAAGTACAATTTAAAAGCTGTTATAACCGCTGCTTCAAAAGCGAAAAGGTCATTTGTGAAGTTTTACTCTGAAAAGTCACACTCAGCTACATGCCACGTCACTCGTTAACGTTAACGTCAACGCGGTAGAGGGCTGGTCCAATCCAGCCTCGTGAAAGAAGCGTCGGTCTCCTGCAGACAAGAAACTACCGGCTCGAGTTTTGCGTGGTCCGATGAGTGACTCTGTTTTCGGCGTAAACAAGTTGCTGAAGTCGACTCGACACTGTTTCCCTGGAGGAGAGGATGAGTGCGTTGGAAAGCAAAGCCGCGGGCCCAGTGTGGACGAGTCGAAGTAGACGGGCGCACAATCCCAAACTTATGGTAAGAGCATAGCTACAGAGAGAAGCCATTGCTAACTGCTAAGTAACTCTTAGATCTGAATAGCGTGTTAACAACTGTGGGATTAGCGAGAAAGTTGCTAAAAGAAGAAGAGAGCATCGAGCGCTTGAGCAGAACTAGTGCATGTTTAAATATGTACTAACTGCTTAAATTTAAGAGTTTGTTCTGGTTAAGTTTTTTCATAAACGTGACTTTTTGTCCGGCTGTTTTTATAGGAAACTGCCTGTCTCTTCACACCTCTGAGGCAAATGGCCGGCGCCACGTACCGGAGCGAGGGTAAGGTTAAAGAAGAGACGCGCTGTGCTGTATAAAATACATTCTCCAGATTTACTTTATCTGATCTATTTCATCATTGCGTTTTCACAGCCTGATTCTGATTCTGAAGTAACTGTTTCGTAAATGTGTTTTTTTTACTGTGGATCTTCCAACGGTGATGTAGCAAGGCTATTTCCGTTTGTGTGCCACACTTCAAATAAGACTGGAAGCTACACTGAATCTCACAGCTACACACAACAGACGTCTCCACACTGGAGCAGATCCGGACAGAGTCCCACAAAGAACTTATGACCCAGAGGCAGCAAAGAGACATTTCAAGCTTCACCTGATTAGTTTTTCACTGGCTAGGCCAGTTGTGTTTGTACATTATTTGTGCTGTGTGTAAATAAAGCTTTGACTCAACATATACTTTGTTAATGTTTTTTTCCCTGTACAATATGTTTAACACATAACATCTAGCATCACATGAATGAATGTATAGTCTTCAGTAACTGCAGTGCTTTTGGTAAAGACTTACTAATAATTAATAATATATATTAATTAATAATAAATATATAATAAATATTAAAATACAAATTATTAGTAATAATAAATATATATTCATTATTATTATTATTATTATTAATATTGTGTGGGAGGGGTTTACCCACGTGTGCATTATAATGACCCAGCGTGACCAATAGCAGCAGATCTACCAGCCAATCACGAGTGACTTTTCGTTTCAAAGGTCTGTGGTTTCATCCAATGGTGAAGTGAGATAAGTTCTAACAAGCAATTTCGCTGATTCATATGCTAATTAGATAACACCTTCGCTCCGCGACTCCACGCCCCCTTCTCCAGCCCCCACCACTGCGAAAGCGGGGGTATGTTTCTGCCCCTTTGTGTCACGGATGAACGCGGAATTCGCCTCCTGTAAACGGGCACTAACTGCCAGGAATTAGGCGAGTCTGCAGACATTTGCAGTGACGAAAATTCGTCTTTTCGTCTAGTGGTATGGCCTCAAGTGCAACTAAAAATAGACAATCCGTTGATCCTCTAATCATGCGAGTTTGCTAAAGAACTTCCCAGATTTCTGGTGTATCCCTCCCCTCATGCCCAATTTAAAAGAACCCTTTATTTACTGTTGGAGAGAAACCCATTGTTAATAAAGTTTGGCAGCAGAATAACACCACTATTCTTGGCCAATTAATAATTGTCGGATGCACTGTAGACTTTATTAAATGACTAATTTCTTTCAATATATACAGATTAAAAACATTTTAAATAGGTTCATGAATATGGATATTATGCTAGCACATAATAGATCTGTAGATAATAACTTGATGAAACTCTCTAAATTGTATAAATTGATATCCCACTCTACTGATAACTATTGTACAACCATTAAGGCACAGTGGGAAAAAGACCTAAAAAAATATTTCACTTCCGAGGAATGGGTAAGAAAAGATTTTGCAGTTCTCCAATTACCTATCTTTTTGTGTGAGATACAAAGTAATTCAGCTAAAAATGTTATTTAGGTCACATATAACTCCACAAAAATTACATAAAATGAATCCAAATGTTTTGAATACATGGCGGGACTGCCAAGTAGTAAAAACATTTTGCTATGTTACAATATTATTCAATTTTATTTGTATAGCGCCAAATCATAATATACATTATCTTAAGGAAAGTTGCACAGACGGGCATGACCCGTTCCCACAATGAGCAGCACTTTGGTGACTGTGGACAGAAATCTCCCTCAATAACTGGAAGAAACGTCTACCAGAACCCGACCCAATGTGGGCGGCCATCTGCCTCAACCAGTTGGGGTTAAACTCTACTTAAAAAGTCTTCAATTCAATTTTGTGTTAACATTCCAGTTTGCCCCATTGTAGGTTTACAAGGCAGTGAGTTTGTTGGAATGAATTCTCCAATGTTTCAACAGCTGATTGGAAACATCATTTAATTCACACATTCTTGATAGATTTAGTTCATGCAGTCTTCAAAATAGTATGATATAGTCCTCGTATTTTCTTCTCTTAAATATGTAAGTCAACCGATGATGGATGGTTTCCTACACCTAACCTCAATTTAAATATGAGATGTAAAAATACAAAAAGGACGTTTACGATGAAACAATATGAATTTATGTACTCAAAGCAGTTAGTCAGTTTTGTAATAGGACTGTATATGAAAAATGGACGTAGCTTCCGGTTCTAAAAGAAGTGCTTAAAAGTGTATTACCACAGGGATTTGGCAGAAGCTGGCTCAAACTGGCTCCAAGAAATCTCTGGCTGGATAGACAAAAATGACAATTTATCCCATGAAATGCATAATAAAAATAAATATTCCACCAATGATTATGGTCTCAATCGCAAGATAACCTCCTTATCAGAGATCTGGTGGTCTATCTGAAAATACTATCGTAATGCATTAATAAGATATTAGAGTTTAAAAAGCAATAGGTTTGGGGACGTGTCTGTTTGACACAGACTGTCGGATGATTGACAGGCAGCAGCTGCGATGGGTCTGACTCGAGAGAGAGATTCACCGGAGGAAAACTGGAGCTTTAATTACATCGTTTTCACTCACATTTACTGTGATTCTGTTGGTATCAGTCGCTGGAGAAGGGTTTTACACTGACACATTCACTGTTGGTTTGTGTAACACATGTGGTCACTACCGCGGGTTGAGGCAGCACGGAGCACACAGGACACAGAGGACGTTTTAAATATTTATTAATGAATCACACACACTTCACCACTCCACAGCACTGTGTCTCTTAATGTCCACACCAAATGTACATACGGCCCATGTGTGTCAGTCAAACAGCGATCCTCAGTCCAGCCGCTACTGCCTTCAAAGGAGGAGATGATTAGGCAACTCAATGCAGCTGTGCCAATAAACTCACCTGTTACTGCTCCTGCTGAGCCAGCTCCGCACATTCCCTCTCCCACAGCTGAGTGCCCGAACCAAGACCACACCTACAGTTTGTTTTGATTAGGGCCTGAGTACTCACAATGACCATATTGCTTTTGCTTCGATTATTAGTTTTGAGTTCACCGGGATTAAGGCTTGTTCTTCAGTAACAACAGTCCCAGAGGAGCTGATATCCGGTTTGTTCGGTAAGTAACTCTTGTTTTATTAACATTTTACAGTCTTTATCTTTACAAGTGTTCACTATGCTCCACTTAAGTTACTGAGGGTTTTCTATGTGTTCTGACAGGAGAAGAGGAAACGATTAGAATGCTAATTACTGACCCAGTGAATGTGAATTATGATTCTAACCAAGTTAGCTAATTAGCCGAAACTAAAATGTAAAAGGCCTGTGATTAATTTCAAATTCCAACAACATGTTCATCAAAGTGTTCTTGTATGATTATAATACTGTGCATGTTACTGCTGTTTTTTTTCTTCTGATGTGCTCCTTTAAAATCATCAGTACTAAAACAGGTGTTCTTATATAACTTTATTGTACATTAATTAATTTATAATCCAACAAAAAAGGAAATACAGTTGTGGATCAGTAGTATTTCATATAAATCGTACAGCCCTTGATGCAGTCGTCTGTTTACTGTAAGAGTAAAGTTCAAAGCCTGGAGGAACACAAGCTTCACTTACATTTAAAATGTTTAACAGTGTGTAGTTTAACTGTAATGATGGTGATGCAAACAGTTCATGTAGCAGCTCACATCTGTTATTGTGTCTCTTCAGGTTCTGCAGATTATAACAGTTAGAAAATATTTAACACTACAGTATTTAACGTTTGTTTACACGCTAACTTCAGCTGCTCTGAAATATGTGGACATGTGCAACATTGGCTTTTCAGATTACTGAAACATTACAAACTTTACGTCAGATGATGAAGCTAACTGTATTCGCATCTAGTTGTCAGTAGCCGGTGTAGGTGGGCGTGTTAATAGTTGCTTTAAAAAAACATTATCTTTTAAGTTCCTGGTTGTTCAGCTGGATGGACATACACCTATCTTCATTGCAACTATCCATCATCCTCCTAGGCCCTCACCCATTTTTATCACTGAATTTACATCCATCCTTGCTGATCTCTGTCCCCTAATGTTATTCTGCGGGGGATTTTAAAGGTCACATATTTTACACCTTTTTATGAAGTGTATATATAAATCATGTATCTGAAGCTTCTTCCTTAAAATACTCCTCAGATAATGCATTCAAGCATCTCTACAAACACTATTTCAGCTCTGCTCTGAACAGGTGTTTTCTATGTTTGTCACTTTAAATGCAAATGAGCTGTGGCTGGTCACACCTCTCTCAACAAGTGGATATGGCCTGGTCTTATCAGGGCCATGTTTTTGTGTTTACAGTAAGCGCACGGCTAGATAAGGCTGATATGACGCTGTGTAGTTCAACCATACAAGTTTGATCCAGAATCTGAAGAACACTGCGGTTGCAGAAGGACATTTCTGAACCGGTTAGTCAATGATTTTCTATATGTTTGTACGCTTATTTTTTGGGAGGGTTAGTCAGCGTGTGCCTTGGTAAAGTTACTTACATGTCAGCAAATGCTGTTACTGCCCACTGTCTCATCATTATAGGGAGCAGTTTGGCTGATTAAACAACACTGTAAGCTGTTATCCCTCATACCTCCATTTGTACCTGTGTGGACAATTTGTCATCTAAGGACTGCTTCAGTTGTTTCATCATGAGATGAGTGGAATGTTATCCTGTCAAAAACGTTTTTATTTTCAGTTTTTTGCTGTATTTTGAGCAGAGATGCCTATCAAACTAGCTTCCATTGTGTAACAATTTTTTTTAAGTACAGAGCATCTTTATCACTATAATTGAACATAAACATGTCTGTCAGCCTCATTGTTCTTCAGATATGAAAGTTTGTGAAAATACGGGACTATCATGCAAAAAAAAGGTTTAAGGTTGTTGTGATAAAAGTGAGCATAATATATTGAAATTATATTAAACAAAGATATTACAATCATTATCGTAATTTTGAAATCCTTATTAATGGAGAAATACTACATTTGTTGGTCTCTCTCCCAGCTTGCCAGTGATTCGCAAGGCATTCTGAGTACCCCTAAGTTTGGAGGGGTATAAAGCCCTTCCCCCTAGCCCTACCCCCCATCCCAACAGGTATTTGGACAGCCTACCCCTACATGTGAATGCGCAAAATGAAGGGGAAGGACTAAGGGGTAGGGCCAAGGGGTGAAATTGGATTGGGCCTAACTCTGATTACATGTTACATTAGTCAGACACCATGGCATTTACCATTTTTAACTCATGGTGGGTTACAATACAGCTGCGGGAGGTCAAATTACATGTGCAATATGATGGCAAATATAAAAAATCAAACATACAGCTTCTTAATATATTCCCCTTATTTGTATTAATAACTAATAATCTGTCTTCTTTCTGTTACAAACATTCCTTGTCATTTCAGCACAGTAATATTAACCGTAAACATATATATATATATATATATATATATATATATATATATATATATATATATATATATATATATACATATACATATACATACACTCACCGGCCACTTTATTAGGCACACCTGTTCAATTGCTTGTTAACACAAATAGCTAATCAGACAATCACATGGCAGCAACTCAATGCATTTAGGCATCTAGACGTGGTGAAGACGACTTGCTGAAGTTCAAACCGAGCATCAGAATGGGGAAGAAAGGGGATTTAAGGGACTTTGAACGTGGCATGGTTGTTGGTGCCAGGCGGGCTGGTCTGAGTATTTCAAAAACTGCTGATCCACTGGGATTTTCACGCAGAACCATCTCTAGGGTTTACAGAGAATGGTCCGAAAAAGAGAAAATATCCAGTGAGCGGCAGTTGTGTGGATGAAAATGCCTTGTTGATGTCAGAGGTCAGAGGAGAATGGGCAGAGTGGTTCGAGATGATAGAAAGGCAACAGTAACTCAAATAACCACTCGTTACAGCCAAGGTATGTAGAATACCATCTCTGAACGCACAACACGTCGAACCTTGAAGCAGATGGGCTACAGCAGCAGAAGACCACACCGGGTGCCACTCCTGTCAGCTAAGAACAGGAAACTGAAGCTACAATTCACACAGGTTCACCAAAATTGGACAATAGAAGATTGGAAAAACGTTGCCTGGTCTGATGAGTCACGATTTCAACTGCGACATTCAGATGGTAGGGTCAGAATTTGGCAAAAACAACATGAAAGCATGGATCCATCCTGCCTTGTATCAATGGTACAGGCTGGTGGTGGTGGTGGTGTAATGGTGTGGGGGATATTTTCTTGGCACACTTTGGGCCCCTTAGTACCAATTGAGCATTGTTTAAACGCCTTGTTGAATCTATGCTACGAAGAATTAAGGCAGTTCTGAAGGCAAAAGGGGGTCCAACCCGGTACTAGCAAGGTGTACCTAATAAAGTGGCTGGTGAGTGTGTATATATGTATGTATACACATATTCTAGTTTTTCTATTTTGTTATTTATTCATTATATTCAGTGTCTCTTTTCCGTTATAAACAGTGCTTGTCATTTAAGTATGTTTGTCTCGTGTATACCTGGTCCCTCACTAGTAGGAGGGTGGGCTTGGTGGCTCCTTCACAGTTTATCTATCCCTATGGTCAGTGCCAGACGAATGTAATTCTCCACCTGCAGACATGCTCTGTGCTTTGTTTTCAATACCTTGGTATGTGGGGGCAAATGGAAGAAGAGATTTTATACCTCTGAGTTTTAGATGCCAAGGTGGTATTCCATGGTTGTGGCAGTTTTGCAGCAGAGTCATCTTCAGTCTGTTTGTCTGATGGTGTTTTTTTGTTTTTTAATGTCCATTTTGGCCTTTAGCAGGAGGTAGCTAGCTATTTTTCAGGCACACAGCAACTTTTGGATGCAGCGGCTGCTCGATTCTGATTGGCTTGAGCGGTGTGTGGTTTTTTAAAATTAAAAGATTGACATTAGAAGAAAACATTGATTGGTATCCAAGGACACATCAATTTGTATATGCAATGATTAGTAAGATCTACAAAACATATTTAATTTAATAATTAATCATTTTATTTTTATTGTCACATTGTCCCCCCTTTTCCCTTATAGTTTCCGCGACCACCCTGGCACCCCCTGGTGACCCCCACTTTGAAAAGCAGTGATATAGACTACTGCTCTCCTTAATGATCTGAGACTCCAGCAGCTGGTTGATATGGGCCTGCACGGCCTTGCACTGGACCAGGCACCTGTGACACAGAGAGTAAGTCAAAAAGCACTAGATAGCATTGGTGAATCACATTAATCCCCAGGATTTCAGGGATAGAAGAGAAGGCACCAGGGGGGTCTTCAACAACAAGAATCCCACAGTGGGGCATCACCTTGCCACGTCAAGCTCCAAGTAGCTGATATATGGAATCACAAGGCCATTAGTTGCTCGTAGCTGTAGTCAGTGACAAGAGTGAAGGTGATCATGGCCCCAAGGTGCGAACTAGACAAGAAAGAAACTTTCAGTAACCGTGCACACCATAGAGCTTTTTTGTCCACCAAGCATGAATAGCTAGCTGGCTGTCAGTACAGCAGATTTCAGACTCTTTAGATATTTTTTATTATATATTTTAATTATTTTTTATAGCCAACAGTTTTGACTGCCTGTGTGTGCATCTGTACACAGGGGGGCCCTTGCAATTTTGCATGTGTATGTTGGGGGGCCCCAATCTGAAATCTCGCCTAGGGCTCCAACATTGCCAGGGCCACTCTGTCTGAATCTGCTCCAGTGTGTAGACGTCTATGGTGTATAGCTGTGTACTTCAGTGTAGCTTCTAGTCTTGTTTGAAGTGTGGCACACAGGTTTGCGAGCTCCTGGGTGCAGAAGAAAGAGTGCCACCAGCACACTCTCTCTGTAAACACAATCAGTACAATCAGCACAGTAAAATGACACAATACACCTACAAATGTAACTGAAAAATTGTCTAATGACGCCAATCGCACCCTCTTCCTTCTCTGTCGAACCCGGGCTGAACTTTTCAATGCTGCTGCCTGAGCCGCAAGGTCCGGTTGGCTGTACCGGAAGTTCCTTAATACTGTCTCATAGTACGTCTTACAGGCAGCTGGAAAACAACATAGTCCATGAGTATGTTATTAATAAACGGAAATACCCTTGCAAATTCACTGTGAGAAGATCCAAAGTAAACACAATTGCTACACAGTTACTTACATAGAAAATGCAAATCTGGACTTGCAGCTAGAGCTTTGACCAAATGTGCAGTGACTGCTTTGTTGTGAGGGGAGCTCAGATTGTGAAACATAACGAACAGCAAACTCTTAAGTTTAAGCAGTTTGTACACCCATAGTTTTTTACACGCTATTCAGATGTGCGAGTTACTTAGCTTAGCAGTTAGCAATGGCTTCTCTCTTTAGTTTAGCTCTTACTGCAATTTTGGTATTGTGTGCCCCCCTTTTCCGCTTTGACTCCTTCACACTGGGCCCGCGGCTTTGCTTTTCAACTCAGTCATCCTCTCCTCCCGAAAAGAAATGTGGTGTTCACTTCAGCCTGTTTTTGATTTACTTCTGCAGCAAACAGAGTCATTTGGCGAGTCAAGCAGCAGCCGGTTATAGCTTTTTACCTATGTTTGTTTTGAACAATTTTTAAATTGTACATTTATATAGGATGAGTATGTGACTGAGGACCAGTGTATTCTTTCTGGTGTTTTTAATTTCAGTTTTTCAATGGAATACTGGGAAAGTTTAATAACAATAGGGCAAGTCAAGTCGAGTCAACAGCTCAGTATGCCATAGACATGTGAACATGGTGCTGAGTTGGCCAGTATTTTGGGAGCACAAATGTTTGGGATGTTGTCAGTGATATGCTTTATGTGAAGCACAGTGTTTTGGTTTCAGTAGAAAGACCTCTCTTAGAAAACTGTACAGTGGTGCCACTCTCCATTCCAACCGTTTATTTTAGATGAGCTTGACAGACATGCAATGTTGAAAATGTATCAACAGATGAACCCTGAAAATTGTATCACTGATTACACTCGTTATAGCATACTTACTTACATAAGGCAAATTTATTCAAGTTACAAAAGCTGCCATGTAAGGATGGACAATAAAACAATATCAATATCAACAATCATCGCAGTATGAATTATTATGTAGCAAAGGTCAATAATATTGCAAAGGTACAATACATATATATATATATTGATATATTGCTTATACATTGAACAAGAGCAGCGAGGAGGTATAACACATTTTTCACCCAGGATAGAAAGATAAATAAATGAATAATCAGTCTTTAATCTTAAAAGAAATATTAACAATGCAACATTTATCATGATAATTATCAATATTGTGAAACAAAAATGATGATTATCATAATAATAATAATAACTAGGGCTACGTTGTAGCCCTAATGGGCCCGAGCACACGTTGCTTACACGCATGTTGAAGCCTGTTGCGGTTAGTGGAGAGAGCGATCAATGACCAAGCGCACATCTCTGCGTTGCATGCGTTTTGCGCACTGCGGCAAGGATAAATGCTTCACTTCCTTGCGTCCGTCACGCGATGTCCTTGCCTGCTAATTGCTCATTACGGTCCACGCTATCAAATAGCACATCACACTGTGAAAATTTTATGTAAATTGAATGATATTTGTAAAACAAATCTTACTTCCTGTTGCCAGTAGGTGGTGCCATCACTATTATTACATACAGACTTATATATCTTTTTTTGTCAATTGGACAATGTTACAACAACTTAATTTTCACACTGATCAGTAGGTGGCGCTATGACCCTGAATTAATATTAATATATGGATGTGTTCAGGTCAGGATTGTGATCGTAGGTCAGTAGTTCGGAGCCGGTTGGATAATGCAGAGTGGATTTACAAAGTACTTCCTGTTTCATGGCAAATCAGTAGGTGGCGCTATGACACTGAGGAAATATTGACACATAGAGCTGTTCAGGCTTGGTGTCTGATCATGAGACAGCAGTTTGGCAGTGATAGGACTATGCACACTGGAGTCATGACAACATGGTGTCCTTTAGCGAAGGATGAACCTTCGCCACATCTCAATGTTTACACGGTTCCGGAAATGTCACAATTCTGACCATGGTCCAATGACTTCTCTCAGCTCTTTTGAGCTGTATATTGTTAAGCAGCCAGGAGCAGTGCATCAAAGTATAAAACATGTCACTTCCTGTAGTCAGCAGGTGGCGCTGTGTTTTTAAGCCATGATTTCTGTGTAGATGTCATCAAGCCAGGATTCGTGTCTTACATGTCTAGTTTGGACTCGATTGGACAAAATATGTCCGAGATACAGAACCTCATGTTTTGATGGCGTGTCATCAAAATGCTAAGCCACACCACTGTCACACTGTGTGATGAAATCAAATATACAGAGGTAGTTTATATCTCCATCTTGTTGAGATGACATTCCCAGAAGTTGAAGTTGATCTGATTAAAGCCCTACGACAAGTTCATCAGTGTAAAATTGTAGAAAATGGCCAAAATGGCCACCAAAGTCAAAATGGCGGGCTTCCTGTTTGGTCTAGCATATCTATCCAAGAGACTTTTTTGTTTGTCATGAAAAGACACATGTCCCCATCAATTTTTGTAGATGTCGGCCAATCGTAGCGCCGGGGCTGCCCTTTAGGGGGCGCTAGTCAGTTATTTTGCCACGCCCATTCCTTAACACCATATTAATGTCTGCAGGGGGGCCACCAGGGGGCGCTGTGATTTTAAGTCATGATTTCTGTGTAGATGTCATCAGGCCGGGACTCTTGTCTTACATGTCTAGTTTGGACTCGATTGGACCAAAATACAGAACCTCGTGTTTTGATGGCGTGTAATCAAACTTTGACGCCACGCCACGGTCACACCATGTGACGGAAAATTTATATTTGAGGTAGTTTTCATCTCCATCTTGTTGTGATGACACGCGTCTCCAAATGAAGTTGATCTGATGAAAGCCCTGGGACAAGTACATCAAAGTGAAAATGTGGAAAATGGCCAATATGGCCACTAAAGTCAAAATGCTGGGCTTCCTGTTGCTTTTTTCCAATTTCACCTCCGACCTTTTTTGTTTGTCTGGTCATGATACACCTGGGCTACGATTTTTGTGAAGATCGGTGAAAGCTAACTGAGGGGCTTTTCCTTAGATGGCGCTGTTGAGCCATTTTTCCACTCCCCCATTTCAAATTACTCCAGAATACAGTTACTTTTTGGGATTTTGAATTCCCTGCAAACTTTGGTAACAATTTAAGCATGTCTAGGCCCTGAAAAAGCCCCAAAAGGGAAATACAAATCCTTTGAAATACAATAGGGCCTCCCACCGGAGGTGCTCAGGCCCTAATAATCCTTACAATTTAAATCGGGCCTCCCACTGCCCACCGTTCGGTGCTCGGGCCCTAATAATCCTTTCAATTTCAATAGGGCCTCCCACCGTCGGTGCTTGAACTCTAATAATCCCAATCCTTACAATTTCAATAGGGCCTCCCACCGTCGGTGCTCGGGCCATAATAAGAACAAATTCATATCTTTCTTTTTCTTTCTTTTTGGCCGTGTTGTCGAGCCCTGCAGCCACGTACATTCAGAAATTGAATTAAAGACTAGATCGGTCCGTAATCAACCTGCTCTTAATCAGATGGCATTTTACCTGACATCACACTCTAACCTGTTCCATCTGGGGTTCTTTTCTCCCACACTATCCCTCTCCGTCCAAGAATTACACTGTAAGAACTTCCGACCTTGAAACCTTGCCCCTCAAAATCCAGCTTTCTCTTCTCTAAATCATACTTCCAGGTATAATTTTTCATATGAATTTAATATAAATAGAGAAGAGAATTTTTTTGTTCTATGCCTCTGCTGACATTGCAGTGAGTTGTTGGGAAAGGCATGATATTACAGATGCCTTCTAAGTCATATCACTTTCCAATTACAATGGTATTTTGGTATAAATAGTGTTGCCATATGGTTGCCAAAGTAGCCCTTACTTTTTATTTTTTATATTCTTTTTGACAGTTTTCAAAAACATACATCAGCCCAAGGGCAATTGTCTTTCTTCTGCTGTCAACCTTTTTCAAAATTGGGTAACGTTGTACATTTTGGGAGAGGTATAGTGTGTAAATGTAGACAATAAGCACAGATCAAAAGAGAAAAAACAAATAAATGAATAAAACCCCCCCCCCAAAAAAACAACAACATGTTAGGGGGTGACTTGACAGAGAATGGGATAGAGGTCAATGAGGCTTTCTAAATTAAGGCAACATTACAGGGTCATTCATTCAATACCTGCACAAAATCTGGCCATAAGGGTTTTACATATCTCACCCATTTGTTCCATAGTTGAATGAACACAGTTTTCCGAAGATGAAGGGAAAAAGTAATCCTTTCCATAACATAAATGTCATTTACTATATCTATCCACTCCTGTATCGTGGGTGGCTCAGGAAGCAGCCAGCGCCTTGTGAGCGATGGCTGCGGTTATTAGTATGCCAATCATATATTTATCTGGGCGCCTTGTTTGAAAATCAACATTTCCTAAAAATAATGTTGTAAATTGCAGGGGCAGGTCAGTATTAACAATGCTTTTTAATGCTTTATGAAACTCTGCCCAAAAAGGTTTTATCACTGGACAATCCCAGAATATATGCCAGTGGTTTGCTTCCCGAGACCCACATAGTCTCCAACATGTGGGCTCCCCTCCAGCAAAACGTGCTTTCTGCTTCGGTGTAATAAAGAAACGAATAACACACTTCCACCCAAATTCCCGCCACACGTTAGAGTTGGTGCATTCCCACTGGAATTTACATACATCCAACCATTCCTCATTTGATATTGAGAGGCCACCTTCTCTTTCCCATTTTTCTCTAACATATTCAGCAGTGTGGGATTTTTTTGTCATGAGGCCTTTGTAGAATCTAGAGATAACTCCTTTATTTTAATCATTTTGGTGAGCACTAAGAAATATTCTCAATATTGGGTCAGCAAGGTCTGTTCTGTTTCTAATGTTATGCTCAAAATAACTGCGTATCTGGAGGTACCTATAAAAATCAGATTTTTCAAGACAATATTTTTTCCTCAGGTTTTCAAAGTCCTTTAATTGCCCCTTTTCTGTAAGGGAATAGAATGTCGTTATATCTTTTTTCGAATCCAAAATTGTAATCTATAGTCAATTTCATTTGGCTTGAACCCAGGATCATAAGCACACCACTGAAGTATTTGTAGTTCATGATCTAGCTTATATTCTCCTTTAATTGTATTCCAGATTTTTTATTGGAATTTGATCAGCCCTTACTTTTTTAACATCCTCTTAGAAGTGTTAACTTGTAATTGACCTTGTCTCCTCCGCTCTGCCCGCAGCATCTTCACTCTCTTAGAGAGAAATATCTATGCCTTTCCACAATTTAAAATATCTCAGTATAGGTCTCGATAGTCTACTCATGCAAGCATCTCTGTCAGACAAGTTGTCTCGCATCAGAGCAGATATTAAATCCTGATTTCAATTGTCGTCACCCACTTCCTACATAGCAGTAGATAGATCAGGGAACAAATTACTTTGTCATGCGTCAATGCTGAGACAATAGAAGTAATCTATAAAAGCCCCAACAATTACCAGAGTTATGCATAGTTTGTTTTTCTAGTCAGTACTACTAAGTCGGTGAGTACTTTAATTTCTAGCAATCCTGCTCAGGGCATTCTCTCATTTAATCCTCTACAAGACCTCACCTTCTCTAACCTTAGATGAACACATGAACCAAATATTTCTAAGCACTCAAAGACTGATAGATCTTGTCAAGACTCTCAAACTATTATTGCTAAGAATAATACTGATTTCTGTTCTTTCTCTTCTATTATGAAACACCCATCTGTTGGCACCCCTGCTCACCCACAATGGTTGAAAATCAGTTACGAGATCTCCTCAAAGCAACAGCAATCTCTGCCAGAGCAGCGGCGTAACACCTGAATGCTTTTCCCCTCACTCCCTTAAAAGCGGCATTGCTACATCTGGCTCTCCTTCGTCCATGCTTACCCTGCTATGTCAGGCTCCACAAGAAGTAATAATGCTTATCAAAGATCATCAGTTGCTGCACCCCTTATGCTTTAATATGTAAAGCCTAATTCTGCAAGCCTGAGCTAGTAATGACTTACTAGTAGAGTCTGATCATACGGATTCTAATAACCAAATCTGGAAAAAGACTTGGACTAATTTTTTCTGCATCCTTTTACAATATCTAAGTTAAAGAATGCAGTCCTAGAAATTTGTTTTAAATAAGAATTAAAGGACAAATCGGGGTCAAAGATAACTCCCAAATTCCCGACAGTTTCACTGGAAGCAAGGGCAATGCCATCTAGAGAAGCTAAATCATTAGATAATGTATCTGTAAAGTGTTTAGGGCAGAGTATTAGAACCTCTGTTTTATCTGAGTTTAATAGGAGAAAATTGTGGGTCATCCAGGTTTTTATGTCCTGGAAACATGGTCGAAGTTTAGTTAATTGACTACATTGCTCTGGTTTTATTGTATAAGTATTGTCTGCATAACAGTGAAAAGTGTCTCCTGATAAGGATTCTTAACCCTTGTGTTGTCCCTGCTTCCCCCGGCTGGTGGCCCCCCTCACATAGCCCACCCCATATTAGGATGCACACGTAGGGCAATAGACAAGTGAGCAGCCCTTGCAGATGTATTTGTTACACCCGCGGCACGCGGTGTGAGTTTTACAGTCCTTGTTCCTGGGGCATATCTGACACCTCTTCCTCTTACTCGCCATGAGCGGGGCTGCTGCTACGGCTATGGAGGAGGCCGGACTCTCGGGTACAAAGTCGTAGTCGTCGTGGTCAAGAGCTCTCTGTGCGGCGGCGGTGGCGGCTTTTACAGTCTTCACAACCGCCGCAGACGCTTCCATGCGGGGGATGCGCTCCCTTCGTGCGATGAACAGAGTCACGAGAGCCTTTCCCAGCTGCTCTAGGAACACCCTCCGCTTGTTCCGCTTGCCTGGCATCCAGTCTGGGTTGATCTCTCTCCATATCACGAAGGCGTTGTAGGAAAGGAGACGTCGATAATGTTGTGAAACATGACCAGGGGCCAGCGCGCAGTCATCCTCCTGCAGCTGTATGTTCCGATCACCTTGTCTAGGTTGTCCACGCCACCTTTGTTGCGGTTGTAGTCCAGGACGATGACCGGTTTCCCATCCTTGTGGCCGCTGACGTCTGCCTTGGTGTGCCGTGTGCTCAGGAGCACCACGTTCCTGTTTTTCTTATGGATGTAGGACACCAGAGTGGTGGTGGGTGTGAATGCAAACTTGGATGAGAACACCTCTCTTCCCTTGACCGTGAGCAGCCCGGTCGGGAGCTCGGGCTTGTTCTTCCAAACTGTGCCGACCACGGTGAGCTTCCTCTCCAGGAGCTGCCGCGTGAGTTCGTAGGAGGTGAAGTAATTGTCGCACGTGATATTACGACCATGCAGTCCCTCCGTTACATCGAGCACTACCTGCAACCCCTGGTTCCGTTCTGGGCGTCCAGCTGGATTTCGCATCGCAGGACACCCATGACTTGATCCCGCATTTCGCTGGCTTGCTGGGCATGTACTGACGGAACGGACACCGGCCTAGGGAGAAAAACAGGAGGAGAGGAGATGAGATGAGATGAGGACTAGCAGCCGCTATCTACATAACATAACATAACATAACATAATAATAACATAAAATGAAAAAAAAGACTAACCTCTGAACGTAACTAGTTGCTCGTCCACGGTCACTTCGGGCCCCGGGTTGTAGAGGTCCGGTAGCCGCGCAACCCGCGCGTCCCAGACCCCAGAATGGACGCCAATTTGTCCGTGGCTCGTCTTGTGCGTCTCGTCTCGCGGTCGTCAAGCGCAGCAGTCTGAAGTACGCGGCGGCCTCGCCCCAGGACCTGTACACGTCCACTAAGATCAGCAGCCCTATGCAGGCGCGCAGGTCGGTCTCATCCATCCCTTTCCATTCGTCGACCCTCCCGATTCGTCATCTCCAGGATGATGCTCTTTACCGTCGGCGTGATGAACAGGTGGAACGTCCAGGCTAGGTCACCGGTGCGGCTCGTCGCGTGGAACGTGGGGCCTGGGGGGACCCTGCTTTGAGCTGCAGCAGAGGAGGAGGAATAGGAGGAGGAGGAGGAGGAGGAGGAGCAGCGGCCCTCTTCTCAGCCATACGCCCTTGAGGACCATATTATTTCCCCGTTTTTTGACGGGAAGGTCTCTCTTTGAGTCTGGTGGTGTCGCCGTGGTCTTGTCCTCCTTCTTCTTCAAAGGATGATGAATCTGCAGAAGCATCACCCACTGGGTCGTAGTCTTCATCACCGTCGCCGTCTTCATAGTCACCCTCGTCTCCGTCTTCGTCTTCATCACCGTCTCCGTCCTCTCTGTCTTCTTCTCGGTCTGCTTTTCTATCTGCTTCTCGGTCTGCTTCTCCATCTCCTTGTCCGTCTGCTTCTCGTTCTGGCTCTTTTGTGTCGTCTTCGGGTTCAGAGGATGGTTGCTGGGAGAATAGCTGTTGGAGAACCTGTTCTCTGGTGAAACGCTCCTGACGTGACATTGTGCCATGGTCCGGGAGGGGGGCACATGGAGAATGACGCACCGGCTTCTTTGAGGGTCTAATGTACCCCCCCAAGATTACAATTGGAATCAGGTGTGGGTCTAAATGACCCCACAGAGTATCACAGCGCCCTCTCTGGGGGTCTAAATGACCCCCCAGGAGACACACCCACAATCATGGGTCAATCTGACCCAGGAACAACATGAGGGTTAATGGAATCATATATGAATGAAATTGAGCCAAGCACAGAACCCTGAGGAACCCCATGATTAACTTTGATGCGCACTGCTGCCTCATGATTAATTTGCACAAATTGAAATCAATAGGATTTAAACCAGTTTAGGGCGTTTCCTTTAGTGCAAATTTACTTTTCTAGTTTCTGTAGTAAGATGTGATTATCAATAGTGTTGAATGCTGCACTAACAGGACGAGGACAGACACAAACTCTTGATCTGAAGCTATGAAGGTAATTTGTGACTTACATCAAGTCTTTCTCTGTGCGGTGATGAGCTCTAAACCCTGATTGAAAGTCTTCTTATACATTATCCTTCTGAAGAAAGTCACACAGCTAATTGGCTCCAACTTTCTCAAGGATTTTAAACAGGAAGGGGAGGTTGGATATCGGTCTGTAGTTTGCTAAAACCTCCTGGTTCAGAGTGGGTTCTTTAAGAAGGGGCTTGATTAATGCTTGCCTAAAAGGACTGTGGTACATATCCTGATAACGATTTATTGACTATTCAGTAAAGTGGTATTTATTAAGTAACTTTGTTGGAATGGGGTCTAAAATACAAGTTGTTGGTTTTAGATCCGGCGTTGGCAACCTTTACCATCAAATTTAATATATATATTTGATAACACAGCTTATAAAGTTTTATATATAGTTATACTCAGTGTTGTGCCAGTTCACACTTAAAATGAACTAGTTCAAAGTTCAGTTCATGTAGATAAAAATGAACTAGTTCACGTTCATTGTTCCATTTTTTATTGGGATAATTTAGGTGACAAACTTACTATTATGGAAGTTTTCTGGAAGCTGCTGAAAGGAGATCTCAGGCAGCAGTTGATGTCTCATGCAAAAGATTTTAATATAGACTTGATGCATCAAGGAGACCAGAAGGTGCAACAATATACAAATGCTAACAGAGTAACATGAGCAAAAGTCTGATGATGTCTCCCACAACATCCCCATACTATATATCAGGGGTGTCAAACTCATTTTCACCAAGGGCCACATCAGCATAATGGTTGGCCTCTAAGGGCCAGATTAACATTATGAATGTAACAAAATGCAATGTAATTTAAAATAAATGAAACTACAACTTATTATATTGTTCGATAACTGTTTCTGTATTTATTATGTATTCAAGTCAAGGGGGGTCGGACTATGGCACAACCAACATATGACAGAAGCAGCATTTTACAAAACAATGAGGTAATGCTGCCTGTCCTTGAACACACACAAGTAGATCCCTCCTCATCCTGAGATGCCATCTCACACATCCTCATTCATAGATCATGTTCTGGAAATAACAGACACAAAACAAAATGCAGGCACAATCATTAATTTGTACACATATTCTACTGTTCTTAGTCATGGTAAATAAAATTCATTTATTAAATAAAAGTAAAAACCAAGTGGAAAAAAAGGATTTTTGAAAATGCTTACCTATTTTTTCTGGACGGATGTCTGACACCATTGCCCCTTGGTCAGGGTGTCAATGTCTGGTTTTAGGTCTTGTGCTGAGGCAATCCGCAAAACAGCGTGCAGGTTGTCATCGGTGATGCATGATCTGTGCTTGGTTTTGTTTAAATTCATTATTGAAAACATCTGTTCGCACAGATAGGTGCTCCCAAACATGGACAGAACACGAGCAGCATGAAGTCGGAGCTGTGGCATCAAATCAGGGGGCAGGAGACGGTAAAAGTCCTTGATTGCAGCATCCTGGAACTTTGCTCTCAGGCCACTGTCACTTTGAAGCTCAATTAACTCCATCTGAAGGTGATGGGGCGCACTACAGACGTCGGTGGTGAAAGGATTGGTAAAGATGTCAAAACCAGATTGCTGCGCTTTAAAGTCAGAGAAGCGCAGGTCAAACTCACATATTAACCGGTTCAGTTTGGTAGCCAACCGAGAACATGAAAAAGCACCGGGAATGGAGGCTGAGATGCTTTGACAAACAGGAAAGTGGGCGAGATTGTCCTGTTCCACCTGGCACTTCCATAGGTTGAGTTTACGCTGGAAAGCTGTGATCATGTCGGACATCTGTGTGATGACTTATTTACGTCCCTGGAGTTTCTCATTCAGATGAGCAAGATGCTCGGGTATGTCGCACAACATAGCAAAGTCACACAGCCAGTTCGGATAGTTCAGGCAACGGTTTTCCTTTGCTCTGCATGAAAAAAGCTATTTCTTCTCTAACCTCAAAAAATCGTTTGAGGACTTTGCTCCTGCTCAGCCACCTTACTTCTGTATGGTACGGCACATCTCCCTGCTCCGAGCCCATCTTCTGCAAGAGCAGCTGGAACTGTCGGTGATTCAGGCCACGCGCCCGAATAAAGTTCACTGTTTTCATGACTGTGGTCATTATATTATCCAGCTCCAGAACCTTTCCACACAGAGCTTCTTGATGGATAATGCAATGATAGGTTATCAGGGGCGTGTGACAGTTACTTTTTTGCAATTTCTCCTTCACTCGTCCAACCAAGCCTGATTTTCCTCCACGCATCGCAGGTGCTCCATCTGTAGTTAGTCCCACCAACCTTTCCCACGGCAATTTATGTTTACTTACGGACTTCTCCACTGCCTCAAAAATGTCCCGACCCGTTGTGGTCCCATGCATGGCGGCTACACATCCAACAGCTCTTCAATGACAGAGAGGTCCGGCTTCACGCCTCTAATAAAAATGGATAAATGCACTGTGTCCACGTTGTCTGTGCTTTCATCCACAGCTAATGAAAAAGCTAGACAGCTCCGTGTCTCTTCAGCCAGCTGTGTTGAGAGATTTCCTGCCAGTTCCTTAACTCGGTCCGCAATGCTGTTTCTTGACAAACTGACATTGTGAAAAGTCTGTATCTGGTCGGGGCACACCTGCTCACACACCTTCAGCATGCAGTGTTTCAAAAATGCACCCTCTGAAAAAGACTTTGAAGCTCGGGCGATTTCTTCAGCCACGATAAAGCTGGCTTTCACTGCTGCATCGTTTTTGGACGTAGCTTTTGTGAACACATTCTGCTGCAACTGCAGTCTGCCTTTTAATTCTGCTGCAATTCTTTGTTTTTCTTGGAGGCTGAATTGAGCATACTTAGCTCCGTGTTTGGTGTCAAAATGCCGACGTAGATTATATTCTTTTACGACCGACACCGCCTCATAACATACAAGACATACCGGTTTTTCACCTTGAAGTACAAACAAGTATTCGTTTTCCCATCGTTCATGAAACTGCCTTCCTTGTGCATCAATTTTTCTATTCTTGGACATGTTGGGGTTTTGTGTAAATTTCTCATTTCCACCTGTGTATTGAACGCATAGCTAGGCTACTGGTGAGCTACCGTTACCTTGGCGGATGCATTGAAATGCATTGTGGGAGATGTAGTTTACGGTCAGCGTGCGCTTTTAAGCAGCATACAGTGAACCTATTTTAAGACAATAATGCACCAGCTCTCGCCTTGAGATTGACACATGTGCTATATATCTTACTCTACTCGTGTCACCCATTCTAACAGCACATCCATGAATGGCTAGAATTGCTGTCACTCTCAAACATGTTACATGTAGGTTTGCATCTTGTTGGATAGTTAAGCCTAAAGTACACATTCCTAAATCACATTGTGTCCTTATGTCTTGCCACTGATAAAAGTTGGTGAGAGTTGAAGTTGGTGCCTCTCTGTCTGGTGCATCTGAATTAGATATTAAAGTCCCTAAATGTAGACAAAACAATGCATTGTTGGTTGGCCCTTTATCTACAACCTGACCTTAGGCACTGCTTAAAGAGAGAATGGAGTATCTGCAGAATTTAGAGAGGCACTAGTGGTAACAAAGCCAGAACCTGGTCTCCTGGACTGAAGTTGCGAGTCTTGGCTTCACGGTCATAAATATTCTTCATCTTCCTCTGAGCAGATGCAAAATTTTCCCTAGCTTTCACCCCAGCAACATACAATCTATGGCGGAAACCATTCACATAATCAAGCAGACTAAGGGGTGGTTCAGATTGAACAACTTCATCATGCAGTAAAGTTAATGGTCCACACACCATGTGACCAAACCGTGGTATTGCTTAAATCCTGGCAAAGTGGTAGAAGTGGTAAAAAAGCCCTGTGATCAGTCTCACACACAAACATCAAACTGTTTAAATGAAGTTTTAAAAAAGTTGAGTATGAAAAATCGTTGAGTTGAGTATGTTTAGGAAAACCTGCATTTTACTTAATATTTGTTAATACTGCATGTGTTGTGTTCATTGATTCACTGAAGTTTATAAAAAACTTGTTCTGAATTGTTCTCTTACTCTTGTGATCAAAAACATTGATCGGAATCTAAATTCTAAGGCTTCTCTGTAAATAGTTTTCTAATAAACAATAAAAGTATCCGCTTCCAATTTAAGTCTCACCCTTTCCAAGTATGGATACGGATAATTTAGTTGATTGAACAGATACAGATAATGGAGTACTCGCTCATCCCTATTGGTAAGGGTCCTGGGCACAAGATATTCAAAGAACCTTTTGAAGTTTTTACAAAATCAGACACTGCTGCGTGTCTGTAAGATAGCTCTAAAACCATTAAAAGGCAACAGAGGCAAAACCAATATGATCGTCTTATTAAAAGTAATACAGCACAGTGTTTCTATCCAAAGCCAAAATTATGTTATTCAAGGCAAGAGTGGCATCAGTAACAGGGAAACTCTCGAAAACCTGATTGGTGTATACTTACGATAGACCGTACCACCTATTCATGTCTTGTTTTGTCCTGCAATTATTTCATGCTTATATTTCGCTATAATTTTACACTTATATAATATAATTTGTTACAGCTGTATGTGTTTCTGTTCTGTGTCCCTGTTTTTCTCTTGTCTCTCCTCTAGCTCCACCCTGATTAAACCGATCAGTCATCAATGAGGTACACCTGACCAGTAAATTGAGGTTCTTTAAAAGCTCCTGTGTTCTGTGTATAGCACTTTGATAAAGAGTGCTATAAACTGCCATCTGCTCTATGGGTATACAGTATGTCCCAACTTTACAATATGTCACATCCAGCCCAGGTGTTTAGGTTTTTAATTTAATTATATAATTTAATATTTGTCTTGTCTTATTTTGTATACTCTCATTCTGTCTCATCTCAGATCCTCACTTCAAGCCCAGCGCTTTGGATACCTCTGCTTGTTTGGCTGACTTACCAAGTACAGAACCCCTGGACTGATTAAACTAATCAATGTTGTAAACACTGTTATTTTGTTGATGTTCTCAGTTACCTGCTTAATCTATTGCACTTCTGTCCATCCTGGGAGAGGGATCCCTCACGTGTGGTTCTCTCTGAGGTTTCTACATTTTCTACAATTTGTTGGTAGTTTTTGCTCTGGGTTAATGACAGATGATGTCACACACTGTTAAGCCTTATGAGACAAATTGTGATTTGAATATGGGCTATAGAAATAACATTTTATTTTATGAGTCATGCATTTGATTCCTTTGGGTGCCATGTTGATACAATACAGAAGAAGAAGAACCAACTAATATAACACATTGTCCTTCAACTGTGCATTTGAGCACTAAGATATATATATAAACATATAAAAAAATATATGGATTATGTAATGATATTTTTGTCTGCATTTATTTTTTATTTATAAAATTGTGTATGTTTCTGTCCATCATAGTCAAATATTTTCATTTCATTTTCTAATTTTAGTAAAGGCAGAAAATGGTTGGTTGCTGCTGCATTTTTAATTGGCTGCTGTCTTCTGCTGGATGCAAAAGGGTTAGAACTTAATAGTTTCATAGAATTTAATTTAACATTTGTTTTTTCTGTCGAGGCAGCTGGCCGCCCATATTGAGTTTGGTTCTGCTTGAGTTTTCTTCCGGTAAATGAAAGAGTTGTTTCTCTCCACAGTTGCCAACGTGCTTGCTTATTGTGAGAACTGTTGGGTTTCTCTACAATGTTTAAGGTCTCGACCTAACATGTAAAGTGCCCTGAGATGATGTGAGTTATGATTTTGCACATTACAAATAAAAGTCAACTGAATTGACAATGTTTATTGAATGTGTTTATTTTCCTCTTGTTCTTTTTCTATGGCCAGCACTTGTATTGTTACCTTTTTTTTTTTACTGTTACAGAAATGATTTAATTGTCATATTCTTATATCCTAGAAATAAAGAACGTTTTATTTAAAGGTCCAGTGTGTAAGATTTAGGTGAAATGGCTCTATTGGCAGAAATTGAATATAAAATAATCCTTTTTCACAAGTGTTTCATCTAAATTGTACGAATTGTTGTTTTCTTTACCCTAGAATGGACCATTTAATTACTTTATATTTAAATCGGCAGCAGGTCCTCTCCACGGAGGCCGCCATGTTTTTTTTTACAGTAGCCTGGACGGGACAAACTAAACACCTTTTGATTTTTTTTTTTAAACTCAACACTACCACAAGTTCTCTTTCATGTTTGGAAGGGGAGTTTGAGGTTCTAGACACTTTTAGACACTGAACCTTTAAGTAGTTTTATCTAGTTGGCTTTTAATCAAATATTGTTTGGTCTCTCTACAGCTGCAGTCTGCCTCTGACCACTTCATAGCAGCCAAGCACACCAGTCCTTTTAAGAGGTATGTGGATGATATCAACTTCCGGCTGGGCCACTATTATTTCTTCACTTGCTGTCATGTTTCGGTAGGTGTTCACTCTGCTCTGTTTCATATATATGTACATAAGTATTTCAAACATGATTTAGTAACTTCAGGGATAGTTCACCGAAAATTCACTAATCTACTCACCACTATGCCGATGGAGGGGGTGGAGTGTTTGAGTCCAAAAAACTCTTTTGGAGTTTCAGGGGTAAACAGTGAAAAAATATAACTAACACTAGGGCTGCAAGCACCTGTGCACGTCGGGTGTCAGCTACCACCGTGGGGCAACGAGCTGACACAGATTGGGCGAAATGGCTTAGTGTTGTGTGCATTTTGTGCACTGTGGGAAGTAGAAATGCGCCACTTCCTGTGTCCGTCTTGCGACTCTACACCACGCCCACTAATCATGTATTGTGGGCCATGTCGTTTGAGGGCAAGAAAAGCAACAAGAGACAAAAGTATTGATTAAGAGGAGTTCACATGTATTTGCAATGCACAGAAACACACAGAATGTATAGTGTGGCAGACTTTGCCCTAACCCTATAATTCTTATCTTCTCAAAACTAGCTTGTTACTTGATGCAACGCGCGCCTTTACGCACGGTGCACCACTCTCTCACTCACTCGTGTGCCCCCTGCCTCGGGAGATGCGCAGGCCTGGTGGCGAGTTTTACTTCCTCTAGATCACATGTGTCAATCTCAAGGCCCGCGGGCCAAATGTGGCGAGAGCTGGTGCATTATTGTCTTAAAATAAGTTCACTGTATGCTGCTTAAAAGCGCACGTTGACCATAAACTACATCTCCCACAATGCATTTCGATGCATCCGCCAAGGTAACGGTAGCTCACCAGTAGCCTAGCTATGCGTTCAATACACAGGTGGAAATGAGAAATTTACACAAAACCCCAACATGTCCTAGAAGAGAAAAACTGATGCACAAGGAAGGCAGTTTCGCGAACGATGGGAAAACAAATACTTGTTTGTACTTCAAGGTGACTTCAAAGAATATAATCTACGTCGGCATTTTGACACCAAACACAGAGCTCAGTATGCTCAATTCAGCCTCCAAGTAAAACAAAGAATTGCAGCAGAATTAAAAGGCAGACTGCAGTCGCAGCAGAATGTGTTCACAAAAGCTACGTCCAAAAACGATGCAGCAGTGAAAGCCAGCTTTATCGTGGCTGAAGAAATCGCCCGAGCTTCAAAGTCTTTTTCAGAGGGTGCATTTTTGAAACACTGCATGCTGAAGGTGTGTGAGCAGGTGTGCCCCGACCAGATACAGACTTTTCAAAATGTCAGTTTGTCAAGAAACACCATCGCGGACCGAGTTAAGGAACTGGCAGGAAATCTCTCAACACAGCTGGCTGAAGAGACATGGAGCTGTCTAGCTTTTTCATGAGCTGTGGATGAATAACGTGGACACAGCGCATTTATCCATTTTTATTTGAGGCATGAAGCTGGACCTCTCTGTCATTGAAGAGCTGTTGGATGTAGCCACCATGCATGGGACCACAACGGGTCGCGACATTTTTGAGGCAGTGGAGAAGTCTGTAAGTAAACATAAATTGCTGTGTGAAAGGTTGGTGGGACTAACTACAGATGGAGCACCTGCGATGCGTGGAGGAAAATCAGGCTTGGTTGGACGAGTGAAGGAGAAATTGCAAAAAAGTAACTGTCACACGCCCCTGATAACCTATCATTGCATTATCCATCAAGAAGCTCTGTGTGGAAAGGTTCTGGAGCTGGATAATATAATGACCACAGTCATGAAAACAGTGAACTTTATTCGGGCGCGTGGCCTGAATCACCGGCAGTTCCAGCTGCTCTTGCAGAAGCACGGAGATGTGCCGTACCATACAGAAGTAAGGTGGCTGAGCAGGAGCAAAGTCCTCAAACGATTTTTTGTGGTTAGAGAAGAAATAGCTTTTTTCATGCAGAGCAAAGGAAAACCGTTGCCTGAACTATCCGAACTGGCTGTGTGACTTTGCTATGTTGTGCGACATAACCAAGCATCTCGCTCATCTGAATGAGAAACTCCAGGGACGTAAACAAGTCATCACACAGATGTCCGACATGATCACAGCTTTCCAGCGTAAACTCGACCTATGGAAGTGCCAGGTGGAACAGGACAATCTCGCCCACTTTCCTGTTTGTCAAAGCATCTCAGCCTCCATTCCCGGTGCTTTTTCATGTTCTCGGTTGGCTACCAAACTGAACCGGTTAATATGTGAGTTTGACCTGCGCTTCTCTGACTTTAAAGCGCAGCAATCTGGTTTTGACATCTTTACCAATCCTTTCACCACCGACGTCTGTAGTGCGCCCCATCACCTTCAGATGGAGTTAATTGAGCTTCAAAGTGACAGTGGCCTGAGAGCAAAGTTCCAGGATGCTGCAATCGAGGACTTTTACCATCTCCTGCCCCCTGATTTGATGCCACAGCTCCGACTTCATGCTGCTCGTGTTCTGTCCATGTTTGGGAGCACCTATCTGTGCGAACAGATGTTTTCAATAATGAATTTAAACAAAACCAAGCACAGATCACGCATCACCGATGACAACCTGCACGCTGTTTTGCGGATTGCCTCAGCACAAGACCTAAAACCAGACATTGACACTGTTGTGCAATAGGAGGAGGACTCGATTTCAATAATCATAGAATATGATTATTAAAATAATAAAGATTATTTATTTAAAAATAATTAGATTATTAATTGAAAATGATCAGTAATCAAGTAAGAATAAAACTATTAATGAGTAAATAAGCAAGTTTAACAATTAAGGATCATTAAATCATTAATTTTGAGAGTAATGAATAATAACTATTAATGAAAAACCAGTAATTATCAATTAGGAAGTATAAACTATCAATTAACAATGATGGTTATCAACTAAGAATAATGAAATAATTAGTCAACACAATAAAATTATCAATTTCAGAATAATACTATCTATATGAATAATCGAAACGGGGCACCACCCTGGTTACAGGGACCAACAAGTCGGTCTAAGAATATCAGTCTCATATGATAAAAGTTACATTAATAATCTTAATAGTTAATATTAATGATTATCTAATAAACAATGAAGGGTTTAAGTTTGAGCACTGGCTATTGTTATCCAACTGTGTTCACATAAACATGCACAAGTAATCACAAGATTCAAATACTTTAAGTATAAAAGTATTTATTAAAAAGACATTAAAGTCAATGTTGTTACAAATGATTCTTCACTTAACACAATCAACTATATCTAATATAGTTGCAGCACATTCATCACAATTATCACACTGCAATACTTCTGATGAGTATGTGTGTGGATGTGTGTGTATGTGTGTTTGTGTGTGTGTGAGAGAGAGGGGAGGAAGGTGGGTCGATGACTCACGAAGTTTAAGAGGGCCGGCTTAACCCTGGGGTTTGACTTCAAAAATGGTGTACAAATCAAAATGGCGGAGTCGCCTGAGGAATTTGGAGTTTGAATGGAGAGCGGGCCTCGATGTGTATTACAGTCGATGGCCGCCGGACCACGTGGCTTATAACCAGGAAGGTCAAAGATGGCCGACTTAACACATGTGCGACACAAAGGGTGAGCGAGGACAAAGGGATTCTTTGTTCTAGCTTAGCTTTGGCGCCAAATGGCGTCGAGGTGCGTTCAGGCACTCTTGCTATCAGAGTGGTTGTGTTTAATGTAGCTGTGTGTATGTGTGAGAGCGAGGATGTGTGTCTCGGCGGATGTGGGAGAATAAAAGAGAGAGAGAGAGAAACATGCAGTAACACAGATCGGAGAGGATCTCAAAACGCCATCAGAGGCGATCTCACAGTGACGCAGGCAAACCCGCTACGTGAGAGGTGTCCTTTCACAGATGCACCGGCCTGACGGAAGTTACAAAACAAACAGGAAGTGCCGGATCGCCACCGAACGCTTTTCACAATAAGATCGACACGGTGGTCTCTCTACAAAATAATACACTCAAATACGGCATGCTAAGTATTTAAAAATAGACTCTGCCCAGACAAGATGTCTCTTACTTCGTGTTGCTTCGCGGTTCCATGCGCGGCCGTGCTAGCGCGAATACCGGAAGGAGGAAGTGGATATGGTCCTGGCCTCTGGACGCTGATCACGGGAGCCGCACGGAAGGCTGTGATACGACGCTGGACCGAATAGGAGAGAATGCTGCTTTCTCCTTAGCAAGATCTTTGCTCTTCTGCAGGAACAGACAACCGTGGCTTCGACGAGTTGTCTCTTACTTCGTGCTTCGCGGTTCCATGGGCGCGTTGGCGCGGACACCGGAAGGAGGAAGTGGATAATGTTCGTGGATAACGGGGAAATTGTCTCTGAGCTCGGCCAGCGAGTGAGGGGATTTCTGCCGCGCTCTCTTTAAAATAAAACTTTAAAGAAAAAAAAAGGTGAAAAATAAGCTTACGAGATACTAAAAAGGAGGATAAGTTAAACTTAAACTGGATTAGTAAAAAGTAGCTTTAAACTAAAAATGAACTACAAAAAAGATAAGTTTAAAGTAAACTTAAGAAAAATTCAAACAGCTGTAGACAAGAATTTCCTTTGTACCCTATGAATTACTTAGAGCTAAACTGGAGAGGCTCAGTTCTATTTTCGAAGGGCTGGAAAGAACGAATTGAGCTGCGTCCTGACTCTAAATACTACCTGGGAGATACCGTCCCCCTTCCAGCGGGCTGGGCTCAGGCCAATAGGAAGGTCAGGGTTCAAATCAGAGGAGCGGCTAGGGACACAGCAGGGGTTCCTGACAGTTCCTGTTTGTCCCCCCCAAAAATACTTCCCCTGGATTGGAATGTCCCACGAGGCCCCGTTTATAGCTCCTTGTTATTGGACCTGAAGGCCCAACAACACCCTGACCAAGGGAAACGGTGTCAAGCTGCTCCCACAACAGCTCAATGGGGTTGAGATCTGGTGACTGCGCTGGCCACTCCATTACAGACAGCATACCAGCTGCCTGCTTCTTCCTTAAATAGTTCTTGCATAATTTGGAGGTGTGCTTTGGGTCATTGTCCTGTTGTAGGAGGAAATTGGCTCCAATCACGCACTGTCCACAGGGTATGGCATGGCGTTGCAAAATGGAGTGATAGCCTTCCTTATTTAAAATCCCTTTTACCTCGTACAAATCTCCCACTTTACCAGCACCAAAGCAGCTCCAGACCATCACATTACCTCCACCATGCTTGACAGATGGCGTCAGGCACTCTTCCACCATCTTTTCACTGGTTCTGCATCTCACAAATGTTCTTCTGTGTGATCCAAACACCTCAAACTTTGATTCGTCTGTCCATAACACTTTTTCCAATCTTCCTCTGTCCAATGTCTGTGTTCTTTTGCCCATATCAATCTTTTCTTTTTATTGGCCAGTCTCAGATATGGCTTTTTCTTTGCCACTCTGCCTAGAAGGCCAGCATCCCGGAGTCGCCTCTTCACTGTAGACGTTGACACTGGCATTTTGCGGGTACCATTTAAAGAAGCTGCCAGTTGAGGACCTGTGAGGCATCTATTTCTCAAACTAGAGACTCTAATATACTTGTCTTCTTGCTTGAGTTGTGCACCGGGGCCTCCCACTTCTCTTTCTACTCTGGTTAGATCCTGTTTGTGCTGTTCTCTGAAGGGAGTAGTACACACCGTTGTTGGAAATTTTCAGTTTCTTCACAATTTCTCGCATGGAATAGCCTTCATTTATAAGAACAAGAATAGACTGGTGAGTTTCACATGAAAGTTCTCTTTTTCTGGCCATTTTGAGAGTATAATCGAACCCACAGATGTGATGCTCCACTAGCTCAAAGGAAGGCCAGTTTTATAGCTTCTCTCACCAGCAAAACAGTTTTCAGCTGTGCTAACATAATTGCACAAGGGTTTTCAAGGGTTTTCTAATCATCCATTAGTCTTCTAAGGTGATTAGCAAACACAATGTACCATTAGAACACTGGAGTGATAGTTGCTGGAAATGGGCCTCTATACACCTATGTAGATATTTCATTAAAAAACAGACGTTTCCACAGAGAATAGTCATTTACCACATTAACAATGTATAGAGTGTATTTCTGATTAATTTAATGTTATCTTCATTGAAAAAACAGTGCTTTTCTTTGAAAAATAAGGAGATTTCGAAGTGACCCCAAACTTTTGAACGGTAGTGTACATTTCTCTGAAATTCAAACTTCAAACTTTTGTTTGATTATGTGTATATAATTCATAAACATTTTTATTTCTCTTCAAGGTATGTAAACCACCCCATATATTCAACAATATAATCAGGCTGCAAAGCACATACATATTATTCAAGCAAATGTTTTGCTTGTATAGCCCATATTCACAAAACACGATTCGTTTCATAGGGCTTAATGAGTGTGACATCCTCTGTCCTTAACCCTCAACAAGAGTAAGGAAAAACTACCCAAAAAATACCCATTAATGGGAAAAATGTAGAAACCTCAGAGAGAGCCACATGTGAGGGATCCCTCTCTCAGGACTGACAGGAACGTGATATACAGTATGCCATGACAAGGGTGCAGCAAATTTCTTGGCTTTGTTCGCCTTGTGTAGTCAAACCTGACACCATACATACTATTTCCTCTCCAACACATTTAGGATGCAGCCTAAAAGTCACACCTTTACAGATGATATGTTCCAGACACAGAACAATACATTCACACCCCCTGCGTGTTTTTGGGGTCAGGAGGTAACCCACACAGAGACACTTGTTGGGATCGAAGCCAGACAAAGGACAGGCCTACATGGGACTTTAGAAGCCTGAGTAGAGTTTTTCTCTGGAACACACCCAGAGTTACTTTGTGGACCCCCGCGGTTGTTAACCGCTGGCCTTCCATTGGCTGAGAGCCAACAGACCCCACGCCCCCCCCTGGAGAGAGGCTGGACACCTCTTTGGTAATAAATAGGGGAGACCCCTTCAACTCATTGCTTTTTTCCCGTGCACTGAAGATAGGACAAGAACCTCTTCCGGTTCCATCCAGATGATCCAGACACTCAAAGGGAGCAACCATCCAAACATTTGTACTATTATTTTTACCTTAAGTTTACCATCTCTCTTTTTGTAAACTTCGTTTTTGTTTTACCTGATTTTATATGTCACCCACATGACTTCATACCGCCATCTTGAATTCAGCCATAGAACGTCACCCACGTGACTTCGGACACCATCTTGACTCCTCTCTCTCTCTTGATATAGTGGATTCTTGTTAAGATAGTAGTCATTGTTGTTATCTTTAATACATTCTATTGTATTTAAAGTACTGGTATTTTGTGATTATTTGTGCATATATATGTGAATACAGCTGGATTATGATAGTCAGTGCTCGAACTTAAAACCTTCACTGTTCATTATATAGTAAATATTGAGATTTCTAATTGAACTTTTTCAGATTATGAGACTGATCTTTACAGATTGATTGTTGGTCCCTGATACCAGGGTGGTGCCCCGTCTTTTATAAATTATAATTACAAATTGTATTATTCTTAATTGATCATTTTATTGTTTTTCATTAATAATTTAATTATTCTTAATTGATAACTTTATTGTTTTTAATTAATAATTTTATTATTTTAATAATCATATTTTATGATTATTAATAATTAGCCAACATCAAGTCTACCTACTATTGCACAACACACTTAAATATGAACACAGACACTTCACATTTCCTCTCACTTGCAACCAACACCTTGCCTGTGTGATCCTTTCTGCAGAAGGCTTTTACAAATAAACTTACAAAGACAACATGTCTCCGAACCTCGTTTGTTGACCAATTTCCACCACAATATCAAAATAGAATCATTTTCAGGGGAAAGTAACATGACTCAGAAGGCATCTGTAATATCATGCCTTTCCCGACAACTCATGGCATTGGAAAGGAATAAAACAACGAAACGATTCGAGGAATTAAAGTATTTATTAATTTATTTAAAAGAATTCTTATTTATTTCTTGTAAATATAATGTTTAAAACGAAAATGTACATGAAAATGATACCTGGCACTTTAAGGATGATATAAAAAAGAGAATGCTGGATTTAGAGGAGTGAGATTTTTAGGTGGAAAGTTCTTACAGTGCGGTTCTTGGACAAAGAGGGATCGAGTGGGAGAAAAGAACCACGAATGGAATGGGTTAGGTTTTTATGCACGGTAAACGTCAGTCTGATTAGGAGCAGTTACATTACGGACTGATCTAGTCTATATTATAGAAATATTTATATATTTTCTGAATATTTTCACGCATGCACGATTGGACATGAGGCAGTCACGTGGACGCTCCAGGCTCTCTCAGAGTTAATTTACAGACGCGCCCATTGAGGTACCCGCCCTTAAAACCACACTTACAAGTGTGTACACTGGGAATTCGGACACAGGGTCTAGCAAGCTACCGAGTCGATTTATTTCTTCTAAACTTAAGAAAGGGTATAAAAATGAGTGGGGGAGCTGGACCAAGTAAGAAGTCAAAAACTACTTCCATACGGAATGGGAGGAGGACTTTTTTTTCACATTATCATATTCGAAGTGCGTTTGCCTCATCTGCCAGTCTACCATTGCTATTCCGAAGATGGGAAATGTGGAGCGGCATTTTCGGACGGTTCACAAAAACTACGACACTGACTTCCCTCCGAAAAGCAAGCTGAGAAAGAGAAAGGTGAAGGAACTAAAATCCCAGTTGTCATTTTTCTCACAGCTGACCACAAAAGCGAAGGCAGCCACCGAAGCATCATTCCGGGTGAGTCACTGCATTGTTAAGCACAAGAAGTCCTTCCAAGATGGAGAGATGGTTCTGCGTTTTCTACACATGGACTGGAACTACAAACTATTTTATAGCTAAAAGCAAAGAACTTTGAGAGAGAGCCTACTGTACATAGTAATTTAAGTAAGAGTTACAACTATAGCACCATGTTACCTTTAGTTTATTAATAAATCTCTTAATTGATTTTGAAACAATGTAGCGTAACCTTCATTTGTTCTTATTTCAGTACATATTTGTATGGGGGGGCGTGGCGGCGGTGGATACCAACATTATTTGGTCGTTAGATCTTGTTGAGCTGGTCATTTCAAGAGTAGCTCACAAGCCTATAAAGTGTGGGCACCCCTGATCTAATGCATAGGTCACTAAGAGGTGGACCGCGGTCTGAGTCCGGACCCTAACCTACAGCCAAAACAGAAGGTTATGATTTAAAACCTGACGGGGCGCTTCTATTTGTAACCGGCATAGCTTTTGTAGTCTTTACGGTAGTGGTTTAGTGGATGAGGAAACGCACAGACCAATTGCATGCGAGTTAAGCCATCCCACGTGATACTACTCAGCCAATCAAGTCTGTGCATTCCAGGCGGTAAACATTGCGACTCTACAGTGCAGACAGATGAGAGAGTTAGAGGCAAGTTACACATGAAAAGACAGTAGAAAGAAAAAGATAGCGATACAGGTAGAGAAAACAAAGGGAGAGATACAGACGAGTGATACGGAGAAAGGGAGAGAAACAGAGGAGTGAGATGGAGAAAGGGAGAGAAACAGACGACTGTGCCGGAGAAAGTTGAGAAACAGGAGTGAGATGGAGAAAGGGAGAGAAACAGATGGAAAAAGTGGGGGAGTTGGATATAAGAAGGGAAGAAAGTGATTCTAAAACTGTTCAATTGTTAAGATGTGTTGATTTATTATCTGTAAAATTGGTTGAGACTTTTGAGTCAAGATGTGAAACAGAAAAAGGGAAATTCAAGCTTTTGCTCCCTTTATTTTATTTTTCTGAAGTTAAGCCCTTTATTTGAACATGCACAATTTTCACATTTTATTTATTTTCTCTTATTTTGAAATGCAGCCCTACTTTTATTTAGTTAATGAGAGAACATTATACATATCTGCAATCATACATATATGTTCAGTTCTATGCTACGTGACAATATTGTCAAAAGGTTTTTGAACCGTACTGAATTCATTTGATTTGACAGTCAGGTATTTAGTATATGCAGTTGTTGATACAACTACTAGGCTACTTAAATATATATCACACTAAATAGTTAGACATCTTCCGGACCTTTGCTCCAACTGGACCTCTTTAAATTTTAGTTGAATACCCCTGATCTCAACATCGCCTCTTTCGTATGTTGCTTGCTGACGTATCTGCAGAGCACACTGGCTTACTGGTTCATAACGATGTCAGGTGGCTCAGCAAAGGAAAGGTTTTGGACCGTTTCTGTGAAATCCGCCAGGTGATTATGTCTTTCCTTCACATGTGTAAACACAAACAGGCATGGTTGACAGGCTGTGTGCCTTCAAAACAAAGCTAACGATTTTCACATCGGACCTAATGGCAGAAAGGATGCTGCATTTCACACAACTCCATGCATGAGTGCAGCACCTGGGGCACACAAAACGCCAGTCATGACAAACTTTATGAGAAAACTGACTGATAACTTCACTGAGAGATTCCAAGGCTTCAGTATTCCTATTGAGGTACTGTAGTTTGCTCGTGACCCATTCTCCATCAAACCTGAGGCAGACT
This sequence comes from Verasper variegatus, assembly GCA_026259375.1. Taxonomy (NCBI): domain Eukaryota; kingdom Metazoa; phylum Chordata; class Actinopteri; order Pleuronectiformes; family Pleuronectidae; genus Verasper; species Verasper variegatus. The sequence goes on from CM048041.1 coordinate 26,786,066, forward strand.
TCTGTGTAAAAGCAAAAGAGGTAATGTCTTGCATTGATGAGAGCACCCTTCAGATAGAAATGGTTGATGGCCAGTCCTCATTTGCTTTAAAGCAGCTCTTGCAGTCTTAGGGTGCACTGAACCTTTGGTGTAACCATGCCAATATCAATACCCCACAATCAGGAAAGTGGTGCTGCTAATACTAGCAATGTTTGGATCCACCTACATGTGTGAGTCTAGCTTTTCTCATATGAATGCAACTAACGTTGCTCCATGAGCAATGAGTGTCTCAGGGTTGCCCTTACTACTTATGAGCCAAACTATGTTGAAATTGCCATATCAAGGCAATGCTATTTCCCTCACTGAGGGAAAGAGGCTCAAAACAACAGAGGTCTGATAAGTAAGGTAGTAGTGTAGTAGTAAATACCCTGACTGAGGCATGTGATGCTATCAAACTGAAAATGCACAGACTACAAATCTGTTTAATGATTCAGAAGGCTCCCTTTTAGTTTGTCAAGGGTTTTAGTTTTTACCTTTAACAAATATGGACATGAACCTGCTATACGCACACCTTATTTTGGCTTGTTTATGATAGTATCATGAGTCGGCACATTTTTTGTTAATCTTGTGGATGCTGTTTTACCAGATTCATCTGGCTGCTTGTGTTTATGGATATGAACCTGCGAAGCCCCTTATTTCTGCTTGGAAATGTTGTTAAAGGCTTACTTACTGTTGGTGTGATGGATATTGTTTCACTATGTTCATATTACATTTTGCACTTTGGGATATGGACCTGCTGTAACTACCTAATATGTGCTTGGAATGGTTTTTGATAGTTTCCTGAACAGGCTCATTTATTGTTTATCTGATGTTTGCTGTTTTACTACATTCTTGTGTTATGTGCTGTCAAAGATATAAACAGGTCACCTTACTGTTACTCTGAATACTATTTTACTATATTCAAATTGTTTTCTACATTTGTGACTATGGACAGATGTCAGAAAAACATTTATTTTTTCATAGAACTTTTGTACTTCTGTATCAAAGCATGATAGCCCTCCTGTGTTATTGAATGCAATGACAATGTCTGTAACTAGTTATGTGAGTGAAAGAAAAGAGATACGTGTGTGACTGGTTGATTACCTGTGGAAATATACATTACTGTTATTCATTTTTAGCCAGTAATTGATCAATCTTTGCGGCCCTCACACCCCCCTTGATTTTCTTATTTGGCCCACTTGCTACTGAAGTTGAATAGCCCTGCAATAGAACATGAGGCACAGCAAGCTCCAGCAAGTGCTTGTTCATCTGCTTTACCTTACATAAATTTGATTGATTTATTTTAAATTTCTGTCATAATGTGTGTTTTACATTTTGTTGATTTTGAACAGTAGTGATTATTATTCTCTATTTTCATCATATGTCCCAAATAGAAGAGGAGAGTATAGAGACTGTCTCTATCTCCCTGCTCTCCATCTTTTTTGCAGTATAGTGTTTTGATACAATGACCTTCATTTCATTATCCGAGTGGTAGTGGTAGTTGCTCTTCAGTTTTTCCATTTTCATTATTTTATTTGCATTCTAGTTACTTTATTTTACAGCACTCATGCTGCTAAGATCAAGATCAAGATTTCACACAATGGATATACTTTCACTTAGTCTTATTTTTTGTTGAATATAACAGATTTAAATACTTAATTCAACACTTCATAGCACATTTCATTCATTCCCTCAAGCATAACACAACTTATCTAATGTATCTGAAATCGATTGTGTTCACTTGGTCAGGAGACTAAGCTCTATCTCAGAGAAAAAGTTATCACTTCAGCTATCAGTATTAATTTCCTCATAAGAACACTGACTCACATACAGGAATGTCAGTACATACACATTCATACTTTACTTCCTATTTAGCACATTAATCTTGTATTCATTTGTACAAATTAGGGATGAGCAAGTACACCTGTATCTGTATCTGTATCTGTTCAACCAACTAAATTATCCGTAACCGTGCTCGGAAGGGGTGGGATTTAAACTGAAAGTTGGAATTTTTATGCCTGACATGGATATGGGTTGATCAGAAGTTGCTATATTTATTGTTTATTAGAAAAATATTTACAGAACGGCCTTAGAATTGAGCTTCAGAAAAAGAAAAGCTGTATTTTTTTATTTCTACACAAAGTAAAACACAATTATGTGGTGTGGGTGTGTGTGTGTGAGTGAGAGAGAGGAGCACTCTGGCCGGGGGTGGGTGCACTCTGACTAGACTAGTGGAGCTTGTGCACGCCGCCAGGCTCTCTGTCCTGCGGGGTCAGACGCGACTCGGCCTGTGTGCACTCTGACTCTGTCAGTGGACGCTGAGAATATATGATCATAGATACCAACGTTACACGTTAGGATCCCTGTGGACAGAGTGGCTGTGACAACAACAAGATTGTGTTGTGTGGCGCTGCTGGCGCAGCAGCTTTTTCATTCACCACGAGTACGGATATTGACACATTTTACTCATATGGTATTCGGATCAACCCTAGTAAAAATCATTGCTAATTTTATCATCATCATGTTTTCTTTTGAAACTTTTGTACATTAATTCATCAGTATTTATCAGGAACATTTTATCACTGATATTTCTGGCCATTTTTTTAATCTGGGTGCATATACTTCATCTGCTCTAGCTTCTTTAATCTCCTCTGATGTCATAACTTTTTTTAACTTTCTGGGGCAAACTTTTAAAGGATTTAGTGTAGACAGGTGGCTGCTCTTGCTTGTGCCGGCTAAACTTCGAAATCACCCCAGAAAATGATTCCCTCCTTTTGAGGGCTGTGGGGTTCAGTAAACACACAACAGTCTTTCTCTACTGTTCCCGATGAACACAGGCTGCCACCGCTGCTATTTGATTTTTTTTGTCAAATAGCAGAGATTTTGCATGTTTTCTCTATGATCTTGTCATGCTCTGACACGGTCAGGCAAAATCAAAGATTAACTTAACATTTTGCAATTTACCATATCTTTGATGTATTGAGATCCTGTTTGTGATGCCAATTTGTCATGATAGTTTTCTGGAAGCTGGTGAAAGAACTCAGGCAGCAGCTGATGTCTTATGCAGAAGGATTTAATATAGACTTGATGCATCAAAGAGACTAGAAGGTGGCACAATATAGCAACGCCAACAGAGTAACATGAGCAATTGTCACCCTCAAGGTGAGCTGATAAAGCATATTAGCTGTCCACAATCATCAAAGTCCCAAACATTTGTCCTGCCAAACATTTGTCCTCCCAAATTACTGGAAAAACTCAGCACCATATTCACATGTCCATGGCATACTAAGCTGTTGACTCCAATAATTTGGACTTCAATTGTCCTATTGTTGTTATTAAACTTTCCCAGTATTCCATTAAAACACTCTTACAATAAGTGCAGTTCAACTATGAGGGTACAAACCCAGAACAGCAAGAATCATGTAATTACATTAACTAAACACCAGAAAGAATAAACTTGTTCTCAGTCACCTAGTCATCCTATATAAATGTAAATTACAATTTAAAAAATGTTATAACCGCTGCTTCAAAAGTGAAAAGGTCATTTGTGAAGTTTTAATCTGAAAACTTCTGTCATGGAAATTTCTGTAAAGTCAAGCACAAAGTCATACAGTTGTCTCTTGGTAAGTTTAATTCGCACCTGCAGGTGGACTCAGAGTACAAATCACCAGGACATTATACAATGAGCAAAGGTTTAGAGGAGAATGAACACTTGAACAGAAGGTTCTCAATCAGCGTCTTTGATGTATGACCAAAAGGCAGATATCCTGTCTCCATCTCTATCAGCCCCCTAGCTTCGTTTACAGAGACAAAAGACCCCCTTCCTGTATACACAACAGAGATCCCCGCACCCATCTTCTCGGACACCTTGAGTGACCCCTGGAGTGAAACATTTGCCCAGTGACACAAAGAGGACGGAAGCCATAAAACATCTGAGCTCCTTAAGCAAACTCTTGTAGAGTGTAAGTCAACTTACGGGAACCCCATCTGTTTCACACATACATACATCCTTCTACATTCATGTCTGTTCTTTAATTAAACATTACCCAGCAGATAAAAAATCACCACTACAATTTCCCCCTTTGAGCCTATAAGGCTCAACATCCTCTACACATCGTTATACCATCTCATCATCCTGGAAGGGAAGAGTCCAGGATAGATGAGATTCAGGAAGTTGAACATGTTGTCCAATCATAGACTTAATTAAGGAACTAACCATAGTCTTAACACAAGGGACAATAAAACAGGCCAACAACACTAGTACACAAAATGAAATCAGAATAGGCGTCACAAATTTTAACAACACATTTTCCCAACCTGTTAGAGTTACCCATGACTCCCAATTCCTCCCAACAAAGAGAGGCTTAATAAAAAGATGGCGCCGCGGACGGCTGCCTCGGTGTGTTGGTGCGCGATGTTTTGTTAATTAATTCAGCGTTCTGCCTAAGAACCGGGAGCTCTTTCACCAGAGTAATGCTCATGAACATCAGGGTCATAACTCCTGAGAATTTATTTCCGACTTTCATTGCCTCATCTGTCGAAATTTTGGATATTCTGGTCAAAGGTGCCCTCACATTCGTACATACAGTGAAGCGACAGAGGAGAGGTAAACGTGCCAGTACGCTTGTGCGTCCCCGCCAGCGGGGACTTCGCACACGCTACCAGGTATATTCCTCTCCAACGTGCGTTCACTGCAACAAGCTGGACGAACTCCAGCTACTAGTTGGAAAGAACAGAGACTTCTCCTCATCTTCCGTTCTGTGCTTCACGGAGACGTGGCGCTGCAGTTGGCTGGCTTCCAACTTTTCAGAGCGGACCGCCACACGGAACTCTCCGGCAAGATGAAAGGTGGAGGAATCTGCTTCTATACTATCTGTAAACCAGATACTGTGTGTGGAACGGACTAACCCGGACTCCTTAGTTATTGTCCTTGGCAACTTTAACAAAGGAAATCTCACCCGCGAACTCCCCAAATACAAACAATTTATTAAATGCCCGACCAGAGAGGAGAACATTCTGGATCACTGTTACACCACAGTAAGCTGTGCCTATCACGCCGTCCCCCGGGCTGCACTGGGACTCTCGGACCACGTCATGGTCCATTTGATTCCTGCATACAGGCAGAAACTCTGCAAACCTGTTGTGAGGACTTCAAAGCAGTGGACCAGTGAAGCTGTGGAGGATCTTCAGGCATGCTTGGACTGTACAGATTGGGAGGTGTTCAGGACTGCTACAAACTGGATGAGTACACAGAGGCTGTGACATCTTATATCAGCTTCTGTGAGGACAGCTGTGTTCCATCACGCACCAGGGTGTGTTACAACAATGACAAACCCTGTTTCACAGCCAAACTCAAAAAGTTAAGGTTGGAGAGGAAGAGGCGTTCAGGAGAGGGGACAGAGACAGGTTTATAGAGTCGAAATACAGGTTTAGCAAGGAGGTGAGAGAAGCTAAACGTCTGTACTCTGAGAAACTCCAACACCAGTTCTCAGCCAATGACTCTGCCTCTGTCTGGAAAGGGCTTAGGCAGATTACAAATTGTAAGCCTAGAGTCCCCCACTCCACTAACGACCCACGCCTGGCCAATGACTTGAATGAGTTTTACTGTCGCTTTGAAAGACAATGGGACGGCCCTGACACCACCACCCTCCAGCCCATCAACTGCACCTCCCCCACCATAGCAAAGGCCTGCGCCTTTCCACAACTGCCCACCTCAGAGCCCCCTCCCTCCTCCCCTACCACAGTGACGACTCTCTCCATCCTGGAGAGGGACGTCAACAGACTCTTCAGGAGACAGAACCCCCACAAAGCAGCCGGGCCAGACTCTGTCTCTCCATCAATCCTGAAACACTGTGCTGATCAGCTGTCTCCGGTGTTCACAGCCATCTTTAACACCTCACTGGAGACATGCCACGTACCAGCTGAAGATCACTGGACTCAATGATTACAGACCTGTCGCCCTGACTTCTGTGGTGATGAAGGCATTTGAGCGCCTTGTTCTGTTCCACCTCAAAGCCATCACTGAACCTCTCCTGGACCCCCTGCAGTTTGCCTACAGAGCCAACAGGTCTGTAGACGATGCAGTAAACATGGCCCTTCACTTCATCCTCCAGCACCTGGACTCCTCAGGAACCTAAGCCAGGATCCTGTTTGTGGACTTCAGCTCTGCCTTCAACACCATCATTCCGGCTCTGCTTCAGGACAAGCTCTCCCAGCTAAGTGTGCCTGACTCCACCTGCAAGTGGATCACAGACTTCCTGTCTGACAGGAGGCAACATGTGAGGCTGGGGAAGCATGTCTCTGATTCCAGGACCATAAGCACCGGTTCCCCTCAAGGCTGTGTTCTTTCCCCTCTACTCTTCTCCCTGTATACCAACAGCTGCACCTCCAGTCACCAGTCCGTCAAACTCCTTAAGTTCGCGGACGACACCACCCTCATTGGGCTCATCTCTGGTGGGGATGAGTCCGCCTACAGGTGGGAGATTGACCATCTGGTGACCTGGTGTGGTCAGAACAACCTGGAGCTCAATGCTCTGAAAACACTGGAGATGGTTGTAGACTTTAGAAGGAACCCAGCCCCACCCACCCCCATCACCCTGAGAGACTCTCTTCTGGAGGCACTCTTACTGTGGAACACTTATGTCTGGATGGCAATAGTGAGTATAATCTGTATGGAAGTGGGAACAAGGTAACAGAGGGCACTAGTTTGGCAAAATAACAAGTCCCACACCACCCCGGTCGGAGTGACTGGTAAACATATTTCCCACACACCCATACATGTTCCCTCAAAGACCCATACCCATCACTAGAAGGCATTCTAACAACTGGGTTATCATAACCTGGTCTATGTAAATTGATGGTATTAGTTAAATTTAATGGAGCAACATATGGCACATTATACTTGCATGTAGCTGTTGCCCCTCGATCCCATATCATTCCACAGGTGGCTATAACCTTTTGCTTGCATGGTGAAGTCCCCAGATAATGATCCTCAGCCCCAAAACATTGTCTAGTGAAACAAACAGTGCCTACTTGTCCGGTGGGGTTTATCGTCATCACAGGTTGGTGTATTTCCTGATCTGCCACCAAAGACGTATTTCAGAACCGGGCTATGGAGCCCCCATAATTAACTATACTGATATTTAGTAGTTTAAGTTTATTATTCATGTCTTGCACATTCCTATTTTTTAGTGTAACACCCTGAGTGAAAGCTAGCATTACTCCTAATGTCTCTGAGGTGTTTAGTGGGATGGTCTTTAGTGGGAGAGTAGTACCCACACCATGAGTGAGTTTTGCACAGACATAGCAACTCTCATTAGTGATCTTCCTAGCAGTTACCTTCATGGCTGCATACCATGCATTATTTTCAGGCTTTAACTGTTCATCAGAGAGGTCAAACATGCTTGAGTTGTTTTGGTCTTGTTTTCCGTGCCAAGGCTTCACTTGCCACAGCAGCAGTGGCAGGACGAAGATGACAGTCAGCAAGAACAGGGAGCACTTCCCTTCCTTCCAACCGCACACCAGCCGTCCCATCAGATGTCACTGTACTTCCGTCTGCACCATTGAGTATCAGCAGTGTCCTCCTTGCCAACCCCTTAATCAGTGTGTCAGCCTCTCTTTGAGTTTAGAGACGTGTGGCTCTAAAGGTTTCCACACCCCTGCTTACTTGCAGGCACGAAACAATCGAAGGCTGAAGACACACTCGCTGACATCAACGCACGTTCTGTCCTGAAGAATCCACCCCTGGCTCGGGTATCCTCCTGCAATGGCTTGCATGTATCCAGGTTGCCCTCTCTGCGACCTTCACTGCCGTCTGTGTGGTGAGAAGAACTTGATATGGCCCATTCCACCGACATGCTCTCCAGTTTTTCCTCCTCAGATCCTTCACCATAATCCAGTCTCCTGGTTTCAGATCGTGCAGTTCCCTGTCTATGGATTTTGGTAGGGCATCCTTCACCTGTCTGTGGATTTCAAAGAGTACAGAGGACAGATTTATACAATATCGCAACATTTCATCCTCACATTGACTAGTCTGGGGAAGCTGCCTTTTAACAGGACCAATTCCTGTCTCCATTGGTCGTGCAAAGAGAATCTCATAAGGGCTCAAACCATTCTTACTTCTCACCCTAGCCCTCATGTACATCAAAACAATTGGCAAAGCTTTTGTCCAGGTCAGCCCTGTTTCCTCACAGAATTTAACCAAAGTTAAAGTTTGTTTTTTAATGTGCCGTTTTCTCTTTCCACTGCCCCTCCACTAGCAGGATGGTAGGCACAATGTTGCCTCATGTCGATACCCAGATACTCACCAACACTCTTTAAAGCTGCGCTTATAAATGGTGTACCATTATCGCTGGATATCTTTTTTGGAATTCCCCATCACGGAATGAGTTCCCCAAGCAGTGCCTTTGCCACTGCTGAAGAATCCTGTTTCGATGTGGGGAAAGCTTCCACCCATTTGGAAAACATATCAACAACAAGACAGTACTTCTTTCCCTCACTTTGTGTCAACTCAATAAAATCCATCTGTAAATGATCAAATGGTTTGTTTGGTGCTGGATGTGCACTTTGTGCAATTTGGATACCTCTACCTATATTATTTGTAGCACAAATTACACATTTCTGACAGAATGTTTGCGAGTAGTTTGAGAATCCTTTTGTAAACCAATACCTCTGTATCTCTGCTTGCATGCCCCCCTTTGATACATGGTCTTTACCGTGTATCAACTTAGCATAATAAGGAAACAGATATTTTGGTAAACAAGGCTTCCCATTTAGCCCACACCAAATTTTGTCAGAAACATAGCAGCCTGCTTTCTTCCAAACAGTTTCCTCCTCTGGTGTTGCCCTCATCTGCAGCTCCTGCAAATCAGCATTAGGTGTTCCAGTCACATCCAAAACAAATGCATCATTGACCGGCAGGCTATGTTTTGCTGCAGCCTTCGCAGCAGCATCTGCCCTTGCATTTCCCTGTGAAACTGAATCAAGTTCTTTAGTATGTGCTTCACATTTACAGATTGCAATCAGTCTGGGTAGCAACACAGCATCAAGAAGAGCAGCAACTAAGGTATGATGTGTAATGGGTTTACCTGTAGAGGTCAGAAACTTCCTATTAGCCCAAAGTCTGCCAAAATCATGTGCCACCCCCTATGCGTATCTACTATCAGTGTAGATGTTGACACTCTTATCTCTAGCATATTTGCATGCTTCAGTCAACCCAACTAATTCTGCAGCCTGTGCAGAATACTGAGATGGGAGTGGTTCAGCCATAATTGTATCATACAAAGTTGTTACTGCAAAACCCACTTGGTTTCTACTAGTTGCTGGATCTCTTGATGCTGAACCGTCAACAAACAGCTCCATTTCCGCATTTATCAGTGGTATATCCTGTAAATCTGGTCTGGGAGAACAAATATTATTACTGCAACACAATCATGGGGCTCTCCATCACCAGGTGTAGGGAGGAGAGTAGCAGAGTTAAGAACAGTGCATCTCTTAATAGTGATGTTTGGCATTTCAAGTAACACTGTATTGTATCTCAGCCACCAAGCTGTTGAAAGTCTTCTGTTCAAGCAAAATCATTGAAACAGCATGTGGCACCTATAAAGTTAAATCAGCATAACCCACAACATCATGTGATGCAATCACAGCCTTCTCAGCTGCTGCCACAGCTCTGAGACAGGTTGGAAGTCCTGCTGCCACAGAGTCAAGTCGTGAGGAGAAATAGGCTACTGGTCTCAGTCGTCCTCCATGGTCCTGCATCAGCACAGATGTCATATATCCACCTCTTTCATCCACAGTCTGTGTAAAGTGCCTGGTACAGTCTGGTAGGCCTAATGTCGGAGGAGATTGCATAGCCAATTTCAAATCAACAAACGCTTTCTCGGCTTCAGTCGTCCAAGTGACTATTATTTACAGTGAGGCCTTTCCCGTACACAATTGCTGCTAATGGTGCCTCTATTTCCGCATAATGTGGAATCCACTGCCGACAATATGAAGTCATCCCTAAAAAACTCGTGACTTGTTTATTTGTTTCCTGCTTTGGGATCATTTGAATAGCTTCAATTCGTTTGGGTGAGAGGGTTTTACCCTCTGAAGTAATTATATGACCCAGAAAAGTAACTTTTTCCGAAACAAACTGCATTGCAAAGCCAATTTCACCTACCTTTATGACCATTTGCCGCTAGATGTTTAAGTAAAGCCACTGTGTCCTGTACACATGTTTCCTTTTTGGGGGAACAGATCATTAAATCATCCACATACTGTAAAAGGGCACTATCTCCTGGTAGTTCCAGTGATTCCAGATTATCCCTTAATGCTGCATTAAAGATTGTGGGTGACTCACAAAACCCCTGACAAAGGCGTGTAAATGTGTACATTTTTCCCTCAAAAGAAAATGCAAACCAGTACTGACTGTCGGGGTAAATGGGAATACTGAAAAATGCATTTGACAAATCGACCACAGAAAACCATTTACTCTCCGCTGGAACCTGTGAAAGAATAGTATGAGGGTTTGGAACATTTGGTGCACGAGCCTGGATTGCAGCATTCACTGCTTGCAAGTCCTGCACAAATCTCCATTCTTGTGGTTGTCCAGCTTCCTTCATTTTCCTAACAGGAAAAATAGGTGTACGCACAGGAGATTTCTCACATGGAACTATCACTCCAGCCTTTAAAAGAGATTCAAAAACTGGTTTAATACCTTCCACTGCTTCCTTTTTTAATGGATATTGATTTTGACATGGTCTATACGATGATTTAGGAATTATTACTATTGGGTCTGCTCCTTTGATTAAACCCACATCATATTTGTGCTCAGCCCACACACATGACGGTACCTGTTTCAATTCAGAAATGTAATTTATGTTTAACACAAAACTGAATCCTTCATCAATCATATCAAGAGTTTTTCCCTCTTTCGGTGTATGTTTAACATTGACAAAGTCTATATCAGGAATGAGTTCAACACTCCTAATTGCATTTATCACTGCAGGAAATCTCCTGCGATTCACCTTCAAACCACTGTGAAAATCAATATTAGGATCAGATGTTTTCTCCCATCCCGTAGCCGCATTACACCTTTTGGTCCAAGGTTCCAAATCTTTCCATTCTTTTTGTGTGGGTTTGATTAGTGGAACATGGGGATCAGAATTTGACATTTTAAACAAATCTTGTGTGAGTGAGTCAGTCAGAGCTACTGATACAACACAGTGATTATTGTTCCAGTATAGCCAATTCAACCTAAGTTTGTTTTTACCCTGGCCTTCTCTATACCAATCTTTCTCAAACAAATGATCTGCTCCAACTGAGACGTGTGCTGTACAATGTAAACTTTGTGTTGTCATAACATCTGTAAATACATCTGTAGTAAGTGCCTCTGCCTCTTGCAAGATGATGCTATTTACAGAAGTGAGAGCAGAGTCTGGAATCCTCCACTGATATCCATATATCAAATCCTCTTTTCCATACTTCACAAACACTGATGTTTGGGGGACCCTAGTTACTACTATACCTTGTGATGTTGAGATTAACATAATACCCAATGAACACATCAAATCTCTACCCATAAGATTTACCAGACAACGTTGTGATTTACCGGACCTCATCATGACAAGACAATGGTACAGTGTATCTCTCTGTCACTGTAGTACCTGTTGCTCCAATCGTTCTGAGATATCTGGCACTCATTTTAGGAGTAATATCAAACTCTTCACATTTAATGACTGATTCTGTGGCCCCTGAATCTACCAAAAATGTGATGTCTTTACCACTCACTATAATCGTATGTTCCAGCATTTGTTTATATGCATCATGTAAATATTTAGCAAAAAGCTCCCCTTGATTAATCTCCTGTTTAAGCTCACAATGATTTATGGCCTTGCTTATCATCTGCTCTGTGTCCAACATTAATTTACATGGTGTGTGTGTGTCAGTGTTCTTATGATAGTGGTGTGAAGGTTGAAACTCTCTCTCCATCTCAGCGTCCGCACCAGATGAATCCTTCACCGTCCCCAGCTCCGCTGCTAGTCAATCGCACTGTGTGCGCTGATTCCTAGGGCACTCTTTTGCCCAATGTCCCATTTTGCCACATATGTAACAAGCGTCAGTTCTTCCCCGTCCTCTTCCCCGTCCTCTTCCCCTCCATCGACCTCTCCCGCGCCCGTGAATTTAGGTTTGATACACCATCAGCTGTGCCATCTGAAGTTTCTCTGTAAACTCAGAAGTTTTTTTCTTTTTCTTATTGTTTAAGAGTTTTTCAGCATGCGTGGCATGTAACTCGACTGTCCCGAGATTCGCAGACTCCCATCCGAACCATCTCACTAATCTCCGGTCTGATGCCATGGATGAAGCGATCTCTCAAGTGAGCTTCCCACGGGGTGATAGGATTCTGTCCCCCCATAGCATTAGGCCTCATGAGGCCACTATTTACAGTGTGAACCTCTGAGAGCCTGTGGAGATAGTCGGTTACAGTCTCATCTTCAGTTGTTTACATACCGAAATTTTACCCATGTCCATTCTTGCGGGAAAAGTGTCTCTTATTTCGTTACACAGGTTAATTATGAAGTTTCTATACTCATCGTTATCAGCATGGTCCGATTCTGAATTCACCAATCTCCGCTCCCGTGCGGGGAAAACTCTCATCACTTTGGAATATTGAGTCCCCATCTGAGTCATCAACAGTCTCTGCAGTTCAGTACTAGTTGGTTTAAACTGTTGGCAAAAAGCTTCCAATTGCATTGCATACTGTGTTCCCCCACTCACCACTTGTGGAAGAAATGAAATGGTAGATTCTTTCATGTCGGTGAATGTCCATGGCCTGTAAATCAGCTGAGTGTTTTCATCTCCCACAGCCACTTCCACCATTGGTGCTTGCATAGCTGCATTTGAACCGTAATCTGTACCTTTTCGGGTGCGCCGCGGAGTGTGTGCTGCCACATATGGAATGGTATACGCTGGAGGCCTGTCTTTCCCCTCCACTGCAACGAGGTTGAGGTTTGGATAGAGGTGAGGGACGGCTGGAACTGCCGCCTGCGCTGTCTGCAGCGGTTGCAACTGACTGTTCGGCTGGTCATCATGCTGCACCGCTGCCAGCTGTGGTTGTCCTCTCGGCGGAGCTGATCAGGATCTAGTCGGAGAAACTGAGACTTGGAGATAATATCAGTCCCTGCCTTCTGTTTTCTGTCTCTGATATTTGCTTCCGTTACCCAACATTCATACGCTCCCCAATCTGGCACAAATACTCTTACATTCTTTTTTCCTTTTCATTTATTCTCTTTACTTCGTTCCTCTTTCACAAGCAGTTTAATTTTGAGTTGTTGCAACTGAATCAAACTTAAACTTCCTGTGCTTGTAAACCCACAATCTTCCACCCATACACCTAATTGCTCAATAGTACATTTGCCGTAATTCGTTACCATATACTGAACATTAGGAGAAGAAGGCTGAGGTGAATCTACCGAATCTTTCCTCTTCTCTCCTTTACCTAAGTTCAAACCCATTTTTCTTCAATTGGTTGTCTCAAACGGCTGTGACTCAACTCCTTTTTTTTTTACTTTGCGGACCCAAGTCCTACTGATATGGGAGAAGAAATTATAATATTCCTAATTCCTATTTAACTTATTTATTTATTAACTTTATTTTATCTATTTTATTTTTTTATTTGAGTTTTGTTTCGAGATTATTTTCTTTTATTATTTGCTTTGATAAACCCAATTCTATCTCTTACGTAATTACGTTTCCTAATGGGTTTTAGAAAACCCTCTCTCTTTCCCCTTTTTTTTTTTATGTTGCTTAATATATTTTTAAATACCCTGCCTGCATCACAATATTTTTAGAGAAATTTCATTCAAACCCTCCAGACACACTTCTCTTTAGTACTACGCATGCAGGTCTTAAATACTTGAAAATACTATTACTCATATTATGATAATAGTTATACTTATCATGAGCCTGACGTCAGAGCCCAATCTTAAAGGTGTGTTTAAATTAATAAACACTCCAGATATCTATACTACTTAAAAAGTTTTTGACCTTTTCCTAAAGATCGAAACTCGAAGCTTCTTTGATCCTACACCGATTTCGTAACCCTTGCCGTGCAGACAATTCTGTCCCTCAATACAATGAATGAGTGAATCTTTTTCTCTTGGACCTTTTCCTAAAGATCATAACCTGAATTTTACTTACCAAAAAGACACTGCTTGCCGTACCTGGTTCGCTAGATCACTTCAGTGAGAGTACTCCCGGCTCTCCAGCATCCTGTCCCCACTTCTCCAAATTGTTTAGGGAGGTTGAGGCAAGAGTATTAGACTCTTTGCACATATGTCACCTTCAGCAATGAGATCCAGAGCGAAGTTTAATTCGCACCTGCAGGTGGACTCAGAGTACAAATCACCAGAAGGACATTATACAATGAGCAAAGTTTTAAAGGAGAATGAACACTTTTATACATTACAAGCCCCTCCCTGGAGAGGAGTAGAAGGTTCTCAATCAGCCTCTTTGATGTATGACCAAAAGGCAGATATCCTGTCTCCATCTCTATCAGCCCCCTAGCTTCGTTTACAGAGACAACAGACCCCCCTTCCTGTACACAAAAGATATCCACGCACCCATCTTCTCGGACACCTTGAGTGACCCCTGGAGTGAAACATTTGCCTAGTGACAAAGGGGAAGGAAGCCATAAAACATCTGAGCTCCTTAAGCAAACTCTTGTAGAGTGTAAGTCAACTTACGGGAACCACATCTGTTTCACACATACATACATCCTTCTACATTCATGTCTGTTCTTTAATTAAACATTACCCAGCAGATACAAAATCACCACTACACTTTACACTCAGCTCGTTACATCGTCCATTCCTGAAGATGCCACGTCAGTCGTTAACGTCAGTCATTAAACGTCATCACGTTAGAGGGCTCGTCCAATCACAGCATCGTTAATGAAGTGTCTGTCTCCCGCAAACAAGAAACTACCGGCTTGTGTTTTGCGTGGTTCGATGAATGACTGTTTTGGTTGAAAAAAACTTGCTGAAGTCAACACGACACTGTTTCCCTGGAGGAGAGGATGACTGCGTTGGCAAGCTAAGCCGCAGGCCCAGTGTGGAGGAGTCGGGCGCACAATCCCCAAATTACGGAGAGAGAGAAGCCATTGCTAACTGCTAAGCTAAGTAACTCTTAGATCTGAATAGCATGTACACAACTGTGGGATTAGCGAGAAAGTTCCTAAAAGAAGAAGAGAGTATCGAATGCTTGAGCATAACTAATTTATGTTTAAATATGTACGAACTGCTGAAACGTAAGAGTTTGTTCTTGTTAAGTTTTTTCATAAACGTGACTTTTTGTCCTGTTGTATTTTATAGGAAACTGTTGTCTTCATACCTCTGAGGCAAATGGCAGGCGCCACGAACCTGAGCAAGGGTAAGATTAGAGAAGAGACGTGCTGTGCTGTATAAAATACATTCTCTAGGTTTACTTTATCTGATCCATTTCAGCCTGAGCTCCCCCCACAACGAGGCAGTCACTGCACATTTGGCCGAAGCTCTCGCCGCAAGTCCAGATTTGCAGTGTGGAAAATGACGCCATTGTATGTAAGTAACTGTTTAGAAATTGTGTTTTTTTACTGTGGATCTTCTAACGGTGATGTAGCGAGGCTATTTCCATTTATTAATAATATACTCATGTTACTCATGTTGTTTTCCAGCTGCCTGTAAGACGTACTATGAGCCAGTATGAAGGAACCTCCGGTACATCCAACCAGACCTTGCAGCTCTTGTAGCAGCATTGGAAAGTTCAGGAGTCGACAGAGAAGAGAAGAAAGAGGGTAAGATTAGATTCATTAGATAATTTTTCAGTTACATATATAGGTGTATATTGTCATTGAACTGTGCTGATTGTACTGATTGGTTTTACAGCTGATTGAAGCGGGACAGATGACACAGAACCATACTTCCACAGCCAGGAGCTCACCGACCTGTGTGCCAACCTTCAAATAAGACTAGAAGGTACACTGAATCTCATGGCTACACACCATAGACGTCAACACACTGGAGCCCATTCGGACAGAGTGCCACCAAGAATTCATGACCCAGAGGCAGCAAAGAGACATTTCAAGCTTCACCTGATTAGTTTTTCACTGGCTAGGCCAGTTGTGTTTTTACAATATTTGTGCTGTATGCAATTAAAGCTTTGACTCAACAAGTACCTTGTCAATGTTTTTTTTCCCTCTACAATATGTTCAGCATATAACATCAAGCATCACATGAATAAATGTATAGTCTTCAGTACTGCAGTGCTTTTGGTAAAGGCTTACTAATAATTCATATTAATAAATAAATTATTGGTAATAATAACTATATATTAATTATTATTACTATTATTATCATGTGGGAGGGGTTTACCCACATGTGTAATATAATGAACCAGGGTGACCAATAGCAACAGATCTACCAGCCAATCATGAGTGACTTTTCCAATGGTGAAGTGAGATAAGTTCTAACCAGCGGTGTCACTGTGATTCATATGCTAATTGGATCACACCGTCCCTCCGTGACTCCCCGGCGGCCCTCCCCAGCCCCCACACTGTGCTACCAGGAGTACGTTTCTGTCAATTTGTGTCACGGGCGAACACAGACTTTGCATCCTGTAACAGGCACTAACTGCCAGGAATTAGTGAAGATGGCAGGCTTTTTGATAGACTACTTAACTTGAGTTTACACAGTGTTTTGATATTCCTCCGGAAAGTTACTTGAATTTTACTTTGGTTTTCATTTATTTTGTTGTTGGACAGCTTATTGTAGATTGATATATTCCTTTTACTTGAATGGAAGCTCTTGCAATAATCTTATTTTGGAGAAACATGGTACTGTAAAAGGCAGATTAGCAGTTCAGACTGGGCTATTTATTGTTGTGGAATAAGCCTTGCAGTGCATACTTTGTTTTTGTCAAATTTGTTTGTATTTAAGAGAAGATTATTAGTAAGTTTTTCAAATTTAAATTTTGATAAATTCATTATTATATTAATTGAGTAATAAAATATAATCGTTAGATTAATCGATAAAAAAAATATTGATAGGTGCAGCCCTTATTAACAATACAACTATTCGAACAAGTACAAGAAACAACACTGGGTATAGTCCTGGATCATACATTATCATGGTCGAAACTGATTGATAAAGTTGTGAGCAAAATGGGGAGAGGTGTGTCATTTGTAAGAAGAGTCTCAAAAGTTTGATTACTGTTCCATTATTTGGTCAAGTGCCTCAATGAAAGAGATTAAAAAATTACAAGTAGCACCAAATAAAGCAGCACGTTGTGGTCTACAGTACGCTTATATAACTAATGTAATGGATATGCATGACAGTTTGAGTTGGCTAACTGTTAGTCAGAGATTGACCTATGCCTTGTTGAAATTAGTTAGAACTTAGGCTACTGATGTGAATGTTTCTGACCAAACTGTCAGAAACAGACTCCATGAGGTTGGCAGGAGGGCCCGACATCCTCTAGTGGGAACTGTGCTCAAAGCCTAGCACTGTGCAGCTCAATTAGTATTCAGCAGAGAACACCAGAGTTAGCAGGTCTGCCACTGGCGCCCCGTTCTCTTCACTGATGAGAGCAGTCTAACACTGAGCAGATGTGACAGGCGTTAAAGACTGGAGATGTAGTGGTGAACATTGTGCTGCCTGTAACCTTTGGCGGTTGGTCAGTGATAGCCTGGGGAGGCATATCCTTGCAGGGTTACGCAGACCTCCATGTCATTGCCAACAGTACCCTGACTGCTGTTAGGTACTGGGATGAAATCCTCAGAGCGATTATCAGACCTTAAGCTGGTGCAGTGGGCCCTTGGTTCTGGCCTACAAGACAGACTATTTGAATTAAAAATGTTACTTTGATTTTTGTTGGGGTTTTGAATCCAGCCCTCAATGGGTTGATGATTTTGGTGTCCTTGTATCCTTGTTATGTAATTTTGTTCTCTACAAATTATACACATCAGTAATGATTTTCAACTTGAATAAATTGTTCATCAAGATCTGATGTGTGATTTAAGTGTTAATTTATGTCGGGTAAGCAATAAGGTTAAGCACTTGGACTTGGTAATCCGTGACTTGGGAATTCTCTGACTTTACTTTTTACCTATTGTATATGTACTGTACATGCAGTCTATCGTAAGACTATTGCGATGGTGCTCATTTTGCAACTCATCCTTTTTACAGTAGATATTCAGATGCCTTGCAGATACAACTTTATTTGGACTATGTAGAGATTACATCGATTACTAATCCAAAATACACTAAATTGAAGTTGTGTATTTTTATTTGAGGACCTTGCCTGCAGAGTACAACTCAACTGTAGCAAACAGTCATTTGTGTATCCCCGTGTCCCTTGGGAGCAGCATTAAACACCCATTATAGTACTATCTGGCCAGAAATGGACCAGTACATATGCCTTCACTGCAGACCCGCTTCGGGAGGATTGAGAGCATACTCCAATACCATGAAATGCTCATGGCCACCGCCACATCAGAAGCAAGACAGCCATTCGCTTGCAGCCCTGACCCTGCCTGCAGTTCTGGTCCAGGCAGTTGCCCCACATCTGCACCCCCTTCCTCGACACACACTGGCACCCATCCTGATCGCCAGTTTGTGGTGGAGGTGGACACCTCCCTTCAAATTTGACTCGAAAAGGTGTCATTTACATCATGTTTTTAGCCTTAATGTCCGATACTACTAGCGATGCTACCGTGCATCTCGCACATACCCTGGGGTGAGAGCGTGTGTGCCTTGTGTGCAGTGTGTGGTGTATGCATGCGTACACATTGTTCTAAAGCAGGATATCAGAGGTAATTTAGGCTAAAAACATGGTATAACTGACTCTGCTTCAAGTCTAATTTGAATGTCAGGGCTTACGGACACTTGGATGACACCACACCAGCAATAACAAAATTATTTTATACCAAAAAATATTTAACCATATCAATCTGTTTTAAGAAATATTGAAACATGTAATTTATTAGTGTAATGACCTATGCACTGAGAAGTCTCAAAGCATGAGCGGGAAGAGAAGCACTGATGACTAGCTTACCATGGGTAACAGTCAACCCCTTTAGTCAGCTCCGTCCAAATAATCTGCAGTTCCAGTCATATATCTATATCTATATCTATCTCCAAAATGGAGGTTTTGTTGTATGAAGATTAGGTGGAAGTCAACTTGCAGGTCATAGTGTCTGTCTTTAGATGAAATGCACCAAAGCACATTCTGAGCCATGGTTAGACGACTCCACCCGTGCTCTCAGAGGGGCATGTCGGCAAGCTGAGAGAAGTAGTTGAAAAAGGACAAACTCAGAGTGTCATGAAATCTTACAGCGCCGTCTGTTTGGTTATCTGACAGCTGTAAAATCCTCTCTGGTTGTGTCCCAGCTGCCTTTAAAAATGCTGTTGCACTGCCCTTGTTCTTTCTAACATCAGGCCCATTTCTAAACTGCCTTTATTGTCTAAAGTCCTGGAGAAAGTAGTTCTCACGCAGCTACAAACATTTCTTGTTAACAATAATGCATATGAAAAGTCCCAGTCTGGTTTTAAACCTCGTCATAGCACTGAAACTGCTCTTTTAAGATTTTTTAATGATCAGAACTGTTGATACAGAAGACTGCCATCCTGTTGCTCTTAGACCTGACAGATGGGTAAGACTTCCCCACCTACAGTACATGTGGTGTACCTCAAGGTTCTGTTCTAGGCCCCATACTATTCTCCTTATATATGCTGCCCCTGGCGTCACTACTTTCCTTTGAATTTAAAAACTCAGAGTTCACAGCAGCCCCTGCTTGATTGTCTAAATGAAATTAAATGATGGATTAGCTTAAACTTCCTCAATCTAAATGAAAACAAGACTTAGGTCATTGTGTTTGGACGACCTGAACTGCTGGATGTGGGCACCCTTGGCCCTCTAGCCCTTAATTAAGAGCTCCTCTGTGAAGAGTGTTGATGTTTATATTTGACAGTGTGATTAAATTTAACAAACAGATTTTGTCCGTTGTTAGGTCTAGCTTCTTTCAGTTGAGACTTATAGCCAAGGTAAAGGCCTATCTCCCACCTGAAGATCTAGAGAGGGTGATTCATGCCTTCATAACTTTTCATAACTTGACTACTGTAATTCTTTCTATGTGGGCTTAGACCAGTCATCAATTCAACACCTTGCAGCTAGTCCAAAATGCTGCTAGTCTCCTCCTGACAGTAAAAAGCGAGGGACCATATCATACCTGTGTTGCACTCCCTCCACTAGATTCTTGTTTGTTACAGAGTGAGTTTAAAAAAAGGCTGTTCATACCTGTAAGTTGTAGATCCACCCTGCTATTGTGTGGGCCATTGAGGCCAATTCATGCTTCTGCATTGAAGCTATGCCCAACACCGTACCCTGAAGTGCACCTCCCCAAAAATGTTCGGGAGGTGCACTGTGTTGAGGCGACTGAGAACGCAAGACCTGTGATTAGTCCGCTTGGTAGCATCACATTAAAGAAATTAACATGGAGAATGTCTTCTTTCTTCATTGCAATTGCGTTAAGAAAAAGTAATTGCATCAACATATATCAGATCAAACTCCAACATGATTTGCTTAGTAACACTCAACATTGGTCTGAAGTTAACAGAACATTTGTAAATAGGCGGACCAGAAACCAAAATAAATTTAACACCAGTATAGAAACTCCATGATTCAGCAGCTGGCAAGTGATGAGGACGAGAAGGGCTTTTCCCGCTCTTGTACATACAAACTTTACAGTAAAGCGCTTTGAGAGGTCATCAATACTATAAAAGTGCTTTATAAATACAGACCATTTACCAGTTATCCAAAATTTTCAGTAACGGCCCTGGCGGAGCGCCGAGAAGACGATTAAACTTGACTATCTAGAGCAGGGGTGTCAAACTCGTTTTAGTTAAGGGGCCACATACTGCCCACTTTGATCTCAAGTGGGCCAGACCAGTAAAATCATAGCATAATAACGACAATATTTCTCTATGTTTAAATCATTGGTGAAGGTTTTTGGATGATAAACCCTATTTTAAGGTCTTTCTACAATAAACTAGAAACATAAAGACCAAAAACTCAGACATCAGCCCACTGTTTATCTGCCTGGGCTCTTGTCTGCAGATTCCCTCGCTTTGTCACAAAGCGAGCAGCGAACGCTGCTGCCTGTGGCAATGAGCGCTTCTGCCTCCGGAGCAGATATCGCATTTACGCTGTTTTTGAAGCAATTACTGGATTGATTAAAATGTTACAAAACGTTTGTACTCATAAACCTCCATATTCTTAAGAGACATTCTGATTCACAACCCTTGAAATTTATTAAGAAAAACAAGTGCAATTTCACCAATACTGTGCTTCAGTTTATCATTTACACATGTGCATTACAACTTCAGATCACAGTTGATCTACAGAGCAAAACATTTAGTCACAGGTATTTGGAACTGAAAAATATTGTATTTGACTTTATAACAAAATAAACTTCTCAAGATCTAAAAAACATTTTAAATGTACTAACATTTCCACATCTGTGTAGTTATCTGTACACCTGAACTGACTCACCACAAAATACAAACAAACGTGGGAGCTATTAAGTAAGGAGGTTAAGTTACCCCTCTTGCCTTGAAAATATAGAATTTATACATTGAAAAAAAGTTGGGGCAGTGCATGAGCCACAGTGTTCCATCAAACCAAACTCTTTTGTACTGAAGCTGCTGATTGACATTATATTGCACAATGTTCAGTGTCAAATATTTCAACAGGACGAGCATGCCATAGAATCTATCTGGCGGGCCGAGCTGGACCCCCTGGCAGGCCGGATCCGGCCCGCGGGCCGTATGTTTGACACCCCTGATCTAGAGCAGGAGTGTCCAAACTTTTTTTCCAGAGGGCCACATACAGAAAAATGTACGAAGGACTGGGCCACTCACTAGACGTGAGGTATACTGCTTCACTTCTCATGCACTAATATTGTCAAAATCAATCAAATGCAGGTAAATTACATTTGATAATTGAACATGTTTGAAGAAAAAAAGCCTCCATCATAGCTCTCCATTAGTAGATTTTCATTTTATTTTTTACAAAAAGGTTGGCAGGTCATTCTCTCAGTGACAGCCTCAGATTGGTTCTTAGGGTGCTGATCCCCCTTCACTGTCCTGTGAGAGTCAAGAAGAGAAATAGGGGATGTGGATATTTCAAGCTATTACACAAATAAATTATTGGGCTTGTTAACACAACAACTAACGTTTGTTAAACTTTAATTGATTGAATTTATTAAGTAATTGGGCTTATTAACAAATGAAAACTGTGTGTATATTTTTAACTCACCTGTAATGGGAAGAATGTTGCGCTCAGTGGGAGCAGTGATGCTGCGCTTTGGTCTGAAGGATAGCTGGCAGGTCAGGAGTAAGTTTGGTGGTTGAGATGCAAAGGACGTCACAGAGATGGCTTTCGGTCATTCTGGTTCTCAGTCTGCTTTTGTTCAGCGTTAACAGAGAGAATGTCTGCTCACAGATGTATATTGAGCCGAACAGACTCATCATTCATTTTGCGTGGCATCTCATCAGAGGAAACTTGGCCTTTTCCAAGCTCTGGTAGAAGTCAGGTAGGGAGAGAAGCTGATGCTGATTCTTCAGAGAATCGCTACATTGAAGAGAGGGAGCTTCACACGGAATGCTTTCATGTGCGCATACAGCTGTGGTACCAGCTGCTCTTTGCCTTGTAGTCTCTTGTTCGGGGTGTTGAGATGATCAGTGAGATCAACTAAAAAAGCCAGGTCTGCCAACCATGAAGGGTCACTAATCTCATGGAGAGGTCTGCCCTTTTCTTTCAAAAACTAGTTGATATTTGATCTCAGGGAATAAAACCGCTGCAGCACGGAGCCGCGACTGAGCCAGCGCACTTCAGAATGGTAGAGTAGGTCCCCGTATTCAGCATCGACATCAGAGAGGAACGCTTGAAATTCTCTGTGGTAAAGCCCTCGTGCCCAAATTATGTTGACAGTTTTCACAACTGGGTTCATCACATCGCCAAGCTGGATTGTCTTGGCACAGAGGGCTTCTTGGTGGATGATACAGTGCATTTTGACAGCCTCACCTCTGCTCTCCCGCACCTTGGCACTCACCATAGAGGCCATTCCTTTGTGCTCGCCTGACATTGCTGGAGCCCCATCCGTTGTAATTCCACACAGCTTGTCCCATTTAAGTCCAGCCTGGTCAATTGCATCTGACACAGCTTCAAACATGTCCTTCCCAGTTGTTATCCCCTTTAGACTCTGAAGATCAAGCAGTTCCTCCGTAATGCAAAAATTATCATCCCGCAAAAAAATTAACAGCTGTGCAGTGTCCGTGGCATCTGTGCTCTCATCACATGCAATCGAGTAAAAATCGAAAGCACAAGCTTTATCTGACAATTGCTGTTTTAAGTTAGCTGACAAGTCTTCAATTTCGCCGCACAACCGTATTTCTGGACATACTAACATCGTTGAAATCCTGCATTTTCTCCAGGCACATTATTCCCACGACTTTAGTGAGGCACTGTTGGATGAAGTCACTGTCTGAGAAAGGTTTCCCGTGTAGGGCAATGAGTTGAGCTACTTCATAACTGGCTATTGTTGCATTTTCTTGAGTTTTGTTAGCATGGAAAAAAAACTGTAGCTGCGTTAGCAGGCTAGCTGCCATTTGCTTTACCTTCTCTTTCCGCTCGTCAGGTCCTTAAAAAAGTTACTGGGACTAAATGTTCCAGATACTTTTGGTCAAAACATAGCTATAGTGTAAGACAGATGGTATTATGACCTTCACTCAATTCAATACATCCCTTATTATAAAATTAATTTAAGACTATATTGTAATAAACCATATATAAAATGTTCACTATGTGATACCAGAGACCATGCCATTTGTTTTTGTCATGCATCACTCTACTATGTAAAATTGGCCTCAAATATTTCTTGTCAGTTTCTCTTACTGTAAGTGTTTTAGTAACTGTCCTTATTCTCATTACTCTCTGTCCATATCTGATTTCGTCCAACCTTGTCATTTATGTAATACGGTTACAAATTTGTCTCTAGGCCATGTCCATCTCTGAGACCTGGTATGCCATTAAAGACCATGGCACCAACTACTGCAACCTCTACAACCTCATTGAAGGTAAGATGAGATGACAGCATTTTGATGAAACCACTCAGCCTTTTGCTAACAATTTGGAATTTTTGCTAATTAGTTTGCTTGGGGTCTATAGAATGGACGAGGAGTTACCAGTGAGATTATAAAACACAGATTCCAGCAATTCACCCAGGTGGTTTAGGACTTATGATACCAAAACTCAAACGGTGGAGTTACACAGTTCTCTACATGTACGCTATCTCAAACATGCAGTTGCACATTCAAGTTTGCAGCAATAGCTTAGCCCAGATGATAATTGTTCAACCACGAAGCCCATCTGCTATTGTGTAAAGTCGAATTACTCGCCAGGGGAAATGACCATTATTTTGGAGCTTTCGGTGTAGACAGATATCAGGGCC
Source organism: Verasper variegatus (assembly GCA_026259375.1). Taxonomy (NCBI): domain Eukaryota; kingdom Metazoa; phylum Chordata; class Actinopteri; order Pleuronectiformes; family Pleuronectidae; genus Verasper; species Verasper variegatus. The sequence goes on from CM048041.1 coordinate 26,810,610, forward strand.
AAGACTCTCTTCCATTTGCCCAACATTGATTACAGCCAGATTAACTTCTGGTTAAATTAGCACTGTGTGAGGATGTCAGTCCGAGCTTTTTTTTGTGACCAAGTTTTTTCCTTTTTCCTTAATTTTGGAGGCAAAATGTCAGGTTTTTAAGGATGCAGTAAGCAGGAGGATCCAAAAATGCAGGAAAAAAAGTGTAACAAAAAGTGTCCTTTAATAAGGCACAGTTTGACAAAATCCTTTAATCTCACCCACTCCATGTCTGGATCCACACATGAAATGGGGCACACATTAGACCTTGTGTTGTCTTATGGCCTACATGTTCATGTCAATGAAATCTGTGATATCTGCATGTTTTTTTTACGATTACTGTCCCTTGCTCTGTGGTCTAACCTTCTCCTCCTGCACGCTGCTGCCATATAATGAATAGTCATACTCTGTTGCATTTCTCTGCTATTTTTAAAGACTGTGCTCTATAACTTGGATTGTAGTGATGTTCTCGGTGCTGATGAGCTTATCTCTCTTTTTAACTCAACCTGCATATGCAATCTGGACTCTGTTGTTCCTTTGAGGATGAAACGTACTAAAGCACTTTCAGAGCCATGGCTAAATGACTCTACCTGCGCCCTCAGACGTGCATGTCGGAAAGCAGAGAGAATTTGGAAAAAGGACAAACTCAGAGTATCGTATGAAATCTTACAGAGCCGTCTATCTGACTACCAGAAAGCGGTGAAATCGGCAAAAACTATGTTTATATCTAACTTGGTCTCCAATAACTATCACAGGCCTCAGTTTATTTTTAATATTTGTAATACTCTCATAAACCCCTGTAGTCCTACTCCTATTCTTCCTACACCTGTCCTCTGTGATTCCTTTCTTAAATTCTTTGGTGAAAAAACTTTCACTATGCCCACTGACCATGAACCCCCTATCCCTCCCCTGCGCCCAGCTGTCTTTAGTAATTCAAGCCCATATTAATCTCCTCCTTATCCAAGGTGGTTCACCATCTGCAACCCACAAATTGCCCGTCTGATAGCAGGAGTGTCCCAGCTGCCTTTAAACATGCTGTTGTACAGCCCTTGTTAAAGAAAGAAAACCTTGATCCTTCTGTTCTCTCTAACTGCAGGCCCATTTCTAAGCTGCCTTTCCTGTCCACAATCTTAGAGAAGGTAGTTCTCACCCAGTTGCAAACATTTTGAATCAACAATAATGTATATGAAAGTTCCAGTCAGGGTTTAAACCACATCACAGTACAGAAACAGCTCTTTTAAGAGTTTTTAACGATTTGATTTTAACTGTTGATTCAGAAGACTGCTGTCCTGGTGCTCCTAAACCTGACGGGCACTTTCGACACTGTAGATCACGCAATCCTACTATCACGCTTGGAAAAATCTGTAGGGATTAAAGGTACAGCACTCAGATGGTTTCTGTCTTACTTAACAGATAGGAGTTTATCTGTCCACCTGGGTGACTACTCCTCTGGGAAGCTGTGTTATCAAATATGTTTTGCGGCTCCAGACAAATTTTATTTGGGAGAAGAGGTAAAATCAAAATGACTCTTTTGAAAGTAAAGGTTGCCGACCCCTGGCTTAGACCAATCCTCCATTAAAGGCCTGCAGCTAGTCCAAAATGCTGCTGCTCGCCTCCTGACTAGGAAGAAAAAGAGAGACCATATCACACCTATGTTGCGCTCCCTACACTGGCTTCCTGTTTGTCACAGGACACAAATCTCTAAACGGACTGGCACCCCCTTTCTTATCCGAACTTCTCAGTACACACACTCCAGTTAGGGAGCTGAGATCAGCAACTCAACTGCACCTCGATATACCTAAGACAAGGCTCATAACCAGGGTTGATCGCACCTTCACAGTAGCTGTCCCAAATTTGTGGAACAACCTACATTTCACATTAGATCTGCCCCATCTTTAGCACACTATAAATCTCTACTTAAAACACACGCTGAGGGTGCACACTTGTCAGCTCCGCATTTGGGTTACACACACATACGCACACACACACTCTCTTACCAGCGGTTTAGGGACGTGGCTCATTCATCTCGCTGTCAGTGTAAAGTTTGAGGGATTAAACAGGGGCATAACTTCCTGTTTGTTTAAATAGTTTCCTGTTGTGTTTTTTTTTATGATAATTAGTTAGAGTTGCACTGTTTATATATACCTTTTGTTTTACAAAAGTCATTTGATTTGTATAACCCTTGTGTTGTCCCTGCTTCCCCTGGCTGTTGGCCCCCTCACATAGCCCACCCCATATTAGGAAGTGGAGAATGACGCGCCGGCTTCTTTGTGGGTCTAATGTACCCCCCTAGATTACAATTGGAATCAGGTGTGGGTCTAAATGACCCCACAGAGCACCACAGTGCCCTCTTTGGGGGTCTAAATGACCCCTCAGGAGAATCGAGAATGACAATCCATTGGTCTCAATTACCCCAGGAGAATTTGAGAATGACAATCCTTGGGTCACCCTAACCTAACCCTGACCGGCCAGGGGTTGCAGATGATTGCAGGCACGCACGCACACATGCACGCTGTGCTATATAAATAAAATTGACATGTCTACTCAGATACTCTACCATTACTACATTTTTTGGGGTAGTTTTTCCTTACTCTTGTTGAGGGTTAAGGGCAGAGGATGTCAAACCTTGTTAAAGCCCAATGAGACAAATTGTGATTTGTGAATATGGACTATACAATATAATTTGATTGATTGATGATTGATAATAAGCCTTGTGTTGGCCCAGAATAATCGATTTTAGAAAAGAGGATATAAGTTCCCGAAAAATGAAATTCTTTGAGACACAGCTAATCATAGCTGACCATAATCCTGGCAAGGATGAGTTGGCTCTGAATTATAATTTACCATGGTGACTGAGCAAGAATTTAAGCGTCATGGAACAGATCTCTCACTTAAACCAGAATTATCAAAGTAAGCATGGATTAGCGTTTAGCCACTTTGATGGAATACCCCCCTGGTCTTGTCCAACAACATGTTACCATTTTAAAATAATCTGCTTATTTATGTTTGCTACAAACATATGGTTTGCTGTATATAAGCGTGATTTCATGGTTAGTGCATTATTGTTCAGTTGTGCCAGTTCTTGTGCTCATCTCTGGACAGACAGTAAACGTACCTGTTTTTCCTATATTTTGTTGAACAGGAAGTGGTCTAACTGAAGCCAGAGGTTATAAAGAGGTTACCAGTGACTTTGAATGTACCCAACGCTCCTCTGCTAACTGCACTGTCTATTGACTGAATATGAAGGATGACCAGAGACCATCATATCTAGACACATCCCATGACAATTTAGAAATTTAGAATTTAAATTTAAACAGACTCTTCATATATTCTCAGTTACATATCATAATATTACAATTTTGACTAAATAAATGTTTGTTCCATGTATGTATACAAGTTTTGATTCTTTTGGTTTGTTTTTTTTGCAAATTTTCTGGCCTTTATTTTTGATAGGATAGAGAGCTAGCTGTGAAAGGGGGGCAGAGAGAGAGTGGGGAGGACATGTGAACAGGCGTGTTGGGGCAGCAGCACAACCAGGTCACCCCCTGGTTCTTGAGTGCATTTGAGTAACTGATTCGCAAATATGAAATGACAAATAAAATGGACATATATACAACCAAGTTATGTGTGATTACCAATTGTTGTTTTTTACTTATGAGGCAGATATGTCATGTTTAAGGACTGTAACCTAAGTTAACTGCCATGTTGTTTGTTTGCCTTTTGATTCCCCAACTAACAATTTCTTTTCAACTGATTACATTCTATACCGTATTTTACCTTTCCAATTCTATTACCCCTTATTGTGTTAAATAAAGTCACCATCAAACCATAAAGTCTTTGAGCCTTTCATTCATTATCACAAATTCATTATTTTATAAATATTTGATTATATCTAGGAATAATTTGCATCCGATAGTAAATTGTGAATTGCACATTACAATTGAAAAAAAAACAAAAACGTGGTCATGATTTTGCAAAAACAGCCACCAGGCTCTAGTAGTGTTAAAACAATGATAAGCTAAACAGGGCAAAATACAATATCACAGCAACAACTGAAGTAATGGTCTGATGTGTCAATTTCTTTACAATATATGAACATCAATTTAGTTATTTTTAAATACTGGCTTGATTTGCTGATGAGCAGCAGGTGTGCACACAGGTGAATGAAGTTGGGCTGATAAGGTGGGTCAGGAGAAGGTGATGTGAGGGAGAAATGAACTGGGGAATGAATGATACTGAATGAAGCAGAACTGTCACAACAATACAATAATGAGAAGAACAATTGAAGCTGCAAGCAGCATTGAGGTGCTCACGCTATCATGCATCACTGTTTACCCATGACACTCCTAAAGTGTTTTTGTTTACTCAGTCAGGGTACTGTTGGCTATGAAATGGAGGACTGTGCGACCCTCAAAGGATATGCCTCCCCAGACCATCACTAACCCACCACCAAACTGGTCATGCTGGATGATGTTATAGGCAGTATAACGTTCACCACGGCCTCACCAGACTCTTTCATGCCTGTCACATGTGCTCAGTGTGAACCTGCTCTCACCTGTGAATAGAACAGGGCTCCAGTGGCACATATTGTATGTCTTTTAAACATCAAAGAATACAGCTACCACACTTTCTTTATTAACCTGAGCTTTCCCAATTTCATGTTCTTAACACAGAGCCGGCTCCTCAACCCACTCTCATAGCATTTTAATTCTTCCTTGGTTTCTAAATAATACATTAACCTTTAATGTATCATTTTTTTACCCTAGGTGAGGTGTCAGAGCTATTGCTCTGTAACTCTCTGCTATAGACGCTTTCCATAGACGTAATCAATTTCCCATATTTTGTTGAATGATGTCAATAATATTTCATTGCTCCTAAGACTTTATCCTCTTATTACCATTTATTTTTGGGATACATTATTTTCCTGCCCTTAATGGAGCAACGCCTGTGAACTACTCCAGGCAGCCAACTCAAGGTGCGCTGCTCCGATCATGTGACATACACCACGTGACATACCTCACTCTCCACAATCATCTATAATACACACCCACCTTATTAGGCGGCCTATTTAAGCAGAGAAATTCCCTATCTCTCCTTTTGCTTGCCCCGCAACTGCGATTGCTGGCAGTTGCTTTAGCATCTCAGCTGTTGACCATGTGATTGTTGTCAGGCACGTGCACAGATAGACCCCTAGTGGTGCTCAAGCACCTGCCCTTTTGCCCTGGATGAGAAAAGTGCCCCTTCTGCTGGAGCCCAATTTTTTCTTCATTCATCAATATTTAAGAATAAAAATTACTCTCTCTGTCATCAATTCCCCCCAAATGTGTTTGGATATCTGACGGGGCATTTATTTGAGTTCTTGTGAGCATTTCGACCTGACATGCTCCGCGGCGCTCACAAGCCCCCGCCGCGCCCCTCCCTCCTCCTCCTCCACTTAGTGCTCATGCAGTGCTGAGCGCCAGGCCAAACGGCTGCAGCCTACTTCTTTGACCCGCAGCATCAGACAAACAGGTAATGATGGTGTTTGTGCAATCCCCGACGTTGTTTGGTGATAAATTAACCACAAAATTAGCGCTGCTGAAAACATTACGTCGGAACTGGTCCGACGTTTCCTAAAAAATAAACAAACAAAAAACTCACGAAATCCGTGATTTCAAAGCCTTGTCCAGCTGTTTACTGACGTTTGTCATGTTTAATGAAGAGAGAGAGGGAGAGAGATACAGGCAGGCAGGCAGGCAGACAGACAGACAGACAGACAGACAGGCAGGCAGCCAGATAATTTAAAGGCAGTTTTACTGTTCTACAAATTAGACAAGTTCACTAGTTTGTGCCGTTTTTTTTGGTTTGAGCACCTGCCCCCCAAAATGTCTGTGCACGTGCCTGATTGTTGTGCCTCCGCGGGTCGCTTGTCTCTCTCAATCTGAAGTAGTCCGGGTTCTCCGGGGAAGAAGTCCGCTTTATATCCCAAAACTTGAGCTCAGTCCATCGAGATTCACTGAGAGTGAATCGGCCTGCAAGGTTCATTCATCAGGCCTGAACTACAAGGAATTCTTCAACTACTTCTCGAGAAAAACTTTGCAAGGCCTGCAAAGCCTTGCTACTCCACCAACTTCTTCCTCACCTCTAGTTATTGTCCTTTAAAGGCAGAAGAAACACACCTGGATCCACTGAAGCATCCATCCTTTCCCCTCTGCTCGAATGAAATCTGTTGTTAATGTTATGAATGCAACAATTCATACACAAAACACAAAATAACGCCATCTCGCCTGCACGTGATGTAAACAACACTGTCGAGCCAGCTCATGCTTCAGTGCTTCCTGGTGACATCAATCCCGTAGGATTATGGGAGCTGTAGTCCCAGCTCCAGCCATGGGTTCAAGGCTCCTGCGGCAACAATTCCTTATACCCATAGGAAACAAATTCTGGCAGGTAATCTGTTTCGTTATTCTGGAAACATTCAAATATATGAATATAATATCTATATGTATATGCATATATAAGCAAATATGCGTATATCAAATAAATACATCTCTTTGACATCCCATGATCTGCCATGGGCAGCTGTGGCTGAGGGGTAGAGCGGTTGTCCTCCAATATGAAGGTCAGCAGTTCAATCCCCAGTCTTGTGCCAAAGTGTTCTTGCTGAACCCCGATTTACCCCTCGTAGAACAAGAAAGTGCTGCTAATAGATGCACTGTGTGTGTGAATGGGTGAATATAAAACTGTACTGTAAAGAGCTTTGAGTGGTCATCAAGACTAGAAAAGTGCTATATAAATACAAAACCATGATATCTGTTAAGAAATGGTTAGATTTCAGGGATTTTTCCAATTTTCAAAGCTAACCTTGGCATCACCGGGACAACCTCAACACTTACCCGGCCATCATTTCTGAACTCGCCCTTTTATAGATAGATAGCTAAATAGATGTACTTTATTGATCCCAATCTGGGAAATTATTGTATTACAGCAGCATGTCAAGGGCAATTTCACAAAGAGCAAAGAAAAAAGGCTAAATACAAAAGAGACAAGCGTACAAAATTGCAGTATTTGAAACATAACTAAAATAAATAAATATGACTGTAAGATGTGCAGTAAAAAATGAATATGGCACTTGACTTCCGGTAATGGCAGCGAGGTAGACGGGCATGTTGTTCTACCCTCCACTAAAAACTTTGGTTAAATACTTTTTGAAACTTCGAAACATCATTTACAAACACAGGAAAGCGAAGAAATAAATAACAACAATTCTTGATGCAATCAAAGAGCTGAAGGATGATTCTTCAAACAGATTTGATGGTTTACTGATTGCAATAGACAGAGTAAGAAAGGAGGTAAGCACTTGTACAGAGCGTATTACACAGGCAGAAGTCCAACACAGAGGACGAGGTGGTTACTCTCCAAGCTAAGGTCTGAAAACTTGAAGATGAGAAGAGAGAGCTGCAAGATAAAATCACAGACCAAGAGGCGAGGTCCAGGCGCAATAACCTGAGGATAATTCGTCTACCGGAGAAGGTAGAGGGGGGAGATGCATGTGCCTTTCTTGAGAAGTGAGAACCGAGAACCCAACGTACCCCCAAGAGCAATAATAATGAGATTCCTGAGTGACAGAGATAAGATGGTTGTACTAAGAGCAGCTAGAACCCAAAAGCAAATTCTCTACGAGGATAAACCAATACGCTTCTACCTGGACCTGCCAAAAGAAGAGCGGAAGCAACAAAAAAGTTTTGATGCTTCCAGACATAGGCAAGGCAGCTTGGGGATACAACATGGCATGCTCATTCCTGCTAAACTGCTGGTGACTCATAATGACAAAACACACTCTTTCGATAAACCAGTGGAAACGGAGGACTTTATCCGAGGAATTCAAGAAGAAATTGGGACTGATTGACTTTGTATGTTAACGGTAAACCTTGACACAAAGTATGGTGTGGATGACAAAAAGTAAGTGTACTTCTGGTTAAACATACGGTCCCTCATGGGTCTAGATCAGGGGTGTCAAACATACGGCGCCGGATCCAGCCCGCCAGGGGGTCCAGCTCGGCCCGCCGGATGACCTTGCTAAGTGTGAAAATTACAGAAAGACATAAATTGCATTTCTACAAAAGTAGCTGCTATTCCTAATCAGTCCACTGTGGGTCGCACTGTATCAGTAAGAATCGTATCGTATCGTACTGTTGAAATATTTGACACTGAACATTGTGCAATATAATGTCAATCAGCAGCTTCAGTATAAAAGAGTTTGGTTTGATGGAATACTGTGGCTCATGCACTGCCCCAACTTTTTTTCAATGTATAAATTCTATATTTTCAAGGCAAGAGGGGTAACTTAACCTCCTTACTTAATAGCTCCCACATTTGTTTGTATTTTGTGGTGAGTCAGTTCAGGTGTACAGATAACTACACAGATGTGGAAATGTTAGTTAGTACATTTAAAATGTTTTTTAGATCTTGAGAAGTTTATTTTGTTATAAAGTCAAATACAATATTTTTCAGTTCCAAATACCTGTGACTAAATGTTTTGCTCTGTAGATCAACTGTAATCTGAAGTTGTAATGCACATGTGTAAATGATAAACTGAAGCACAGTATTGGTGAAATTGCACTTGTTTTTCTTAATAATTGTCAAGGGTTGTGAATCAGAATGTCTCTTAAGAATTTGGAGGTTTATGAGTACAAACGTTTTGTAACATTTTAATCAATCCAGTAATTGCTTCAAAAACAGCGTAAATGCGATGTCTGCTCCGGAGGCAGAAGCGCTCATTGCCACAGGCAGCAGCGTTCGCTGCTCGCTTTGTGACAAAGCAAGGGAATCTGCAGACAAGAGCCCAGGCAGATAAACAGTGGGCTGATGTCTGAGTTTTTGGTCTTTATGTTTCTAGTTTATTGTAGAAAGACCTTAAAATAGGGGTTATCATCCAAAAACCTTCACCAATGATTTTAACATAGAGAAATATTGTCGTTATTATGCTATGATTTTACTGGTCTGGCCCACTTGAGATCAAAGTGGGCAGTATGTGGCCCCTTAACTAAAATGAGTTTGACACCCCTGGTCTAGATACTACTATTTTAAGATACATGTCCAATTCTTTATATCTTGTGTTTGGTTCAGACAGGAATGGAGGATGGCCTTTGGTATAGCTGACATTATATAAGAGAGCTAACAGGCCAGCGGCTAAATGCTAACTTTATTCAAGTACAGAGTAAATAATTTGACGTTCGTTGTGCAACGCTAAGGGTACTGGTAACATGTAAACAAACAACTTGTTTTGTTAACGGGTTACATCTCGAGTTAATGTTGATAAACTTCATATTCCACAATGCATTACGCATTTGTTTCAGTTCCGGGTCACTTTGCCAAGGCATACAGGTTATGCTTTGGAGGTACTCTCACGGAGTGAATAATGGCTGGCTTGGAGATTGGGGACCTTCCTATTTACTTTTGCACTGTAGTTAACAAAATGTGAATGGCCAAGTTCATGGGTTCATAGTTCATCTCATTCAAGAATTGATGATGTTTACTCACATACATAGTGGGTTAGATAAGTTTTAGATAAAGGTAAAGATAAAGGAGGTGATGGGCAGGTTAAAGAGTATAAATCCCCAAATCGTTTTTCTTCAAGAGACCCATTTTACATCACAAGAAGATATTAGGATAAGGAGGAGGTGGCAGGGCAAGGTACTTTCAGCTCCCTTTAATACTCAAGCAAGAGGGGTCATGATCCTCATTCATAGGTCTATTCCTTTAAATATTACTAATGAAATTGCAGACAAAGCAGGTAGATACTTAATAGTTCAAGGGACACTTCTATCAGAGTTTCATAATTTGGTTAATATTTACGAGCCAAATAATGATGACCCCAACTTCTTCAACAATTTATTCTACACTCTATCATCCCTTAATGGTCAATATATAATAGCAGGTGATTTCAATTGTACACTAGACCCACATAAAGACAGATCATCGCATATAGACAAGACTCATTCTAAAAGTAGGAATACTATACACCAGTTCATCAAATTGTTAAATCTAAGGGATGTGTGGAGAGACAGAAATCCTGAAGTCTCATTTTATTCATGTTTTTCTAGTACATATAAATCATACTCCCGAATTGATTATTTTTTAGTTTCTGCGAGTCTGATGTCTATAATCAAGGATTGCACTTACGGTAGTATCCTGATCTCAGATCATGCCCCAAATAACTTAAGTGACATGGATCCAGGACTGAAAAGAGAGCCACCAAAATGGAGAATGCAGCAAAAATGGATGCAGGATCCAAAACTCCTCTCCTAACTTGAGATTCAAATTGATATATATATCTCACAATCAATAGGTCTGAAACAACTGCAGGTACTAGGTGGGAAGCTTTTAAACCTTTTATTAGGGGACAGATCATAAATTTTACAAGCTCCAAATCAAAAAAAGCTAAACAGAAATTGGCATTGTTGGAGTCAAAAATGTAAATCTTGGAGATTAAATATTTTCAACTGCATTTCCTAAATTGCATCAAGAAATATTATTATAAATATAAATATTATGATATAACGCAATCTCAGCCTCCAAAGCTACAGGCAACCTTTTAAAACTCAAACTAACTATTTTTGATCAAGGGTAAAAAAACAGGAACAATTTTAGCCTGGCGCATAAAACAACTTTAAACTGAAAGGGCTATTACTGTAGTTAAAAAACATAATGGAGATGATATCATTGACCCTATTAAAATCAATGCAGCATTTAGAGACTATTATGAAAGACTGTGCAGCTCTGAAAGAAATCCAGAATTATTAGACCAAAATATATTCCTTAACAATCTTAATATAAAATTTTGGATGGGGAGAGGGAGGCTTTGGGGGAAGACATCACCTTAGAGGAAAGCTCTATGGCAATAAAATGCATGAAATCTGGGAAGGCCGCAGGCCCAGACGGTCTGCCTAATGAGTTTTATAAGGAGTTTGAATCTAAGCTAAAGTCACATCTCCTAGGAATGTTTATTGAATCTTTTCAACAAGGGATTCTCCCATCCTCCTTAAGAGGTGCGTTGATCACACTCCTTCCCAAACCAGATTAGAGAGTTTACTACCTGGAATTATAAATGGAGATCAAAATGGATTTATTTTGGGACGTCAGGGATTTCATAATGTAAGAAGGGCTTTAGATATTCTATATGACCAGAGGGAGTCGCCAGATACAGCTTTCCTGTCATTTGACACAGAAAAAGCCTTTGACAGGGTGGAATGGGTATACCTGTTTGAAGTACTCGGCAGGTTCGGATGTGGGGAACATTTTTGCAATTGGGTGAACTATTATATAGAGAGCCATATGCAGAAAAAGTTACTAATAATAATTTGTCTTAACCAATTCAGATCAATAGGGGGTGTAGACAGGGTTGCCCATTATCACCTTTGTTATTTACGATTGCAATCAAGCCTTTTGCAATTGCTATAAGACATCACTCACTGATTTCAGGTATACGTATAGGCCAATTTGAACAGCGCACTGCTCTCTATGCTGATGATGTAATTCTCTTTCTTAAGAATTTGGATAAATCTGTTCCGGCACTTATAAATCTCATTAACAGATTTGCCGATATATCGAGATACAAAATTAACAACTCCAAGTCCTCCATTTTATTGGTAAATTCAGATGAGAGAAATATCCCATCAATTTGTGTGGGCCACTTTAAATCGGTTGATAGCTTTACATACCTAGGCATTCAAATTACTCATAGAATAGAAGAAATAGTTCAAACCAATTATGACCCTGTTATTGCATCCACCCAATTGAAAGATTGTCAAGGCTTCCAATCTCCCAAATAGGGAGAATTAATATATTGAAGATGAGTACACTCCCCAAGATACTATATCTCTTTCAAAATATTCCTTTTCTGCCTCCTCCAAACTTTTTTTATAGACACTCTTCTGTAATTTTATATGGAAAAATAGACGTCCCAGACTCCGCCTGTCCCTTTTGTATTTACCCTATGACAGGGGGTGGCGTAAATGGCTTAAAAGGTTGGGCTACTCAACTTAGAACGATGAGGTTCTATTACTCCACAGAAAATGCCTGCATGGAAAGATATTGAATCTGGCTCTGAAAAGATTCCATTGCCAGCATACATATACTCGGATTCTCTTAAAAACCTTAGAAAGAACACAACTAATCATATAGTAAAGAACATGATTGTCGTATAGTATAATGTACACAAATATTTGAATGAAAAACCTGCCCTTTCCAGGCTTAGTCCACTATGGGGAAATAATCATTTTGTATCGGGTACAGCTGATGGTGGCTTTAAATTATGGTCTGATAGAGGAATAAAACAAATTAAGGATATCTATAATCCAGAACATAATAATATTAAATCATTTGAGGACTTGGTATCCATGCATGATATTCCCCGGAATTTGAAAAAATATATTTACAGCTGAGGAGTGTTTGGGGATCTCATCAGAATCACTCCATAGCCATACCAGCCTTAACCTCACTGGAGGAAAATCTAATAATCTAAGAATCCCTTTGGGAAAAGAATTATCTCAGAAATTTATGACCTGTTGACTGACTCACCTCTCCTGAATTCTCGGACTCTAAACTGAAAACATGATGGGAGGGTGATGTAAGGGAGGAAATTCCAAAAGAACAATGGAATGCTGCATGTAAGAATACTCAATCTCAAACTGCTAATATGCGATTAAAACTACTACAATACAATTGGTTAATGAGAATATATGTTACACCTGAGAAACTAAACAAATTTAACCCCAATATTCCAGGTTCATGCACCAGATGTTGGGAAGACAAGGGAACATTTATCCATTGTATATGGAAATGTCCAAAAATAATTCTGGGAAGAAGTTGGAATGGTAGTACAGGAAATTGTAGCAATCCAAATAATAATAGAAACTAAACTTTTTGTTCTTGGCATTTATCCAAAGATTTTTGTAAACATGTGCTTACTACAAGCCAAAAGATTGATTGCATTAACATGGAAAAGTAATAGGAGAGGTTCAAAGAAATGCCTTTTTATATTTTCAATCAAAATAAAAAAATCATTTGTTTATTTATTTAGTGCCATTATTATTATTATTATTATTATTATTACTTTGTGAATGATGCGGGTTATGCAATTTTTGGTGTGCCACAGATTTATATTTGTAGATATAAATATACATGCATACTTTCCTGTGGTATTTTATTTTAGTTTTTTTGTTGTTGTTGTATGGGTTTCTTCCTTGCAAAAATAAAAAACTCAATGAACATTGTTTATCCCTCGTGTTGTCCCTGGGTCAGATTGACCCATGATTGTGGGTGTGTCTCCTGGGGGGTCATTTAGACCCCCAGAGAGGGCGCTGTGGTGCTCTGTGGGGTCATTTAGACCCACACCTGATTCCAATTGTAATCTAGGTGGGGTACATTAGACCCTCAAAGAAGCCGTTGCGTCATTCTCCATGTGCCCCCCTCCCGGACCATGGCACAATGTCACGTCAGGAGCGTTTCACCAGAGAACAGGTTCTCCAACAGCTATTCTCCCAGCAACCATCCTCTGAACCCGAAGACGACGCGAAAGAGCCAGAACGAGAAGCAGACGGACAAGGAGATGGAGAAGCAGACTGAGAAGCAGATAGAAAAGCAGACCGAGAAGAAGACAAAGAGGACGGAGACGGTGATGAAGATGAAGACGGAGACGACGGTGACTACGAAGACGATGACGATGATGAAGACTACGACCCAGTGGGTGATGCTTCTGCAGATTCATCATCCTTTGAAGAAGAAGAAGAACGAGGACAAGACCACGGCGACACCAGACTCGTGGAAAGAAAGACCTTCCCGTCAAGAAACGGGGAAATAACATGGTCTTCAAGGGCGTATGGCTGAGAAGAGGGCCGCTGCTCCTCCTCCTCCTATTCCTCCTCCTCTGCTGCAGCTCAAAGCGGGGTCCCCCCGGGCCCCACGCTCCACGCGACGAGCCGCACCGGTGACCTAGCTTCGACATTCCACCTGTTCATCATGCCAACGGTAAAGAGCATCATCCTGGAGATGACGAATCGGGAGGGTCGTCTAAAATACGGCGACGAATGGAAATGGATGGATGAGACTGACCTGCACGCCTACATAGGGCTGCTGATCTTAGCGGGCGTGTACAGGTCCCGGGGCGAGGCCGCCGCCAGCCTGTGGGACGCCGAGAGTGGCCGGGCGATAATTCGTGCCATGATGCCCCTAAAACTCTTCCACACATACTCCAGACTGCTGCGCTTTGACGACCGTGAGACGAGATGCACGAGACGAGCCACGTACAAATTGGCGGCCATGCGAGAGGTCTGGGACGTGTGGGTGGCGCAGCTACCGGACCTCTACAACCCGGGGCCCGAAGTGACCGTGGACGAGCAAACTGGTTCCGTTCACAGGTTAGTCTTTTTTTCCATTTTATATTATGTTATGTTATATGTTATGTTATGTTATGTTACGTTATGTTACGTTATGTTTTGTTATGTAGCGGCTGCTAGTCCTTGTCCTCATCTCATCTCCTCTCATCTCTTCTCCTCCTGTTTTTCTCCCTAGGCCGGTGTCCGTTCCATCAGTACATGCCCAGCAAGCCGGCGAAATACGGGATCAAGTCATGGGTGTCCTGCGATGCGAAATCCAGCTTGGAAGATGCAAGTGTATACCGGAAAGCCGAGCGGCGGACGCCCAGAACGGAACCAGGGGTTGCGGGTAGTACTCGATGTAACGGAGGGACTGCACAGTCATAATGTCATGTGTGACAATTACTTCACCTCCTACGAACTCGCGCAGCAGCTCCTGGAGAGGAAGCTCACCGTGGTCGGCACAGTTCGGAAGAACAAGCCCGAGCTCCCGACCGGGCTGCTCAAGGTCAAGGGAAGAGAGGTGTTCTCATCCAAGTTTGCATTCATGCCCACCACCACTCTGGTGTCCTACATCCCAAAGAAAAACAGGAACGTGGTGCTCCTGAGCACACGGCACACCAAGGCAGACGTCAGCGGCCGCAAGGACGGGAAACCGGTCATCGTTCTGGACTACAACCGCAACAAAGGTGGCGTGGACAACCTAGACAAGGTGATCGGAATGTACAGCTGCAGGAGGATGATGGCCCCTGGTCATCTTTCACAACATTATTGACGTCTCTTCCTACAACGCCTTCGTGATATGGAGAGAGATCAACCCAGACTGGATGCCGGGCAAGCGGAACATTTGGAGGGTGTTCCTAGAGCAGCTGGGAAAGGCTCTCGTGACTCCGTTCATCGCACAAAGGGAGCGCATCCCCCGCACGGAAGCGTCTGCCGCGGTTGTGAAGGCTGTAAAAGCCGCCGCCACCACCACACAGAGAGCTCTTGCAGGAACTAGTCCGAGAGATTTGGTGTCGGATAGAAACTATAACAGGTAAGAGTTATACAGTCTTATTGCTGTGGGCAGGAAATACTTCCTGTATCTGTCCTTGCGGCAGCGGAGCTGAACCAGTCTTTTGGAGAAAGTGCTCCGCTGTCTGTCCACTAGGTAATGGGGAGGGAGTTGACTCTGCGTTGTACTGAAAGTCAGAGGTGTACAGTAGGGTTGAGCCGAATACTCTTTACTTTACTTTTACGAGCGTGATGAATAAAAATCCTCATTGGATAGCTGTGTCCACATCATTCCTTGATAGGCCAGCCACACACAGAGCTCTTCACCTACACAGAGCCTCAAAAAAGTTCACTGCTGTTGCGCCAGTAGCACCACACAACATGATATTTTCGTTGTCACAGCCACTCTGTCCAGAGGGATACTAACGTGTAACATCGTTATCTATGATCATATATTCTCAGCATCCATTGGCCTGGCTGACAAAGGCTTGCTAGACATATATGGAGAGAGTGCTCCTCGCCACGAGCCAAGTAGAGTGTGGGGGCTCCACTGGCCGAGCTGCGGTGCACATTATAAATAGAATACATATAAACCCTGTTGGTAGCACCAAGAAGCACTGTTATGAAGGACTGATTGGTGCAGTGTACCCCAAGCAAAGAACTATGCTTTATTTTACTGTATATATTTTGTCTTTAAACTCTAACCCCGTACTGTCTCGTGTTGTAGAAATAAGTACAAATAAATGAATAAATAAGTCATAAATCATCTCTGCTGATAGAGAGGATTTTAAGCCCACAGGCTTCACCCAGGATGGAGATAAATATATTTATCTATCAGTCTAAAATAAATATTAACAATGCATCATTTATCCTGATAATTATCATAATCGTCAAACAAATATTTTAATGATGATTACAATGATATTCATAAAAAACAATGACATTAATAAAAACGCAAAACACCAGCTCCGCCAGAGCAACAACACGACTTCGGTCACACCAAACAAAAGACTGCCACAGGAGATGAGCGGAAACCTCCAGGAGCGGGAGGTGTTGCCAGAACAGGTCTGGTCTGCAATGGGGTCATGACAGGAGGACTTTCAAGACGCAAGGTACTTGAAACCACTGCAGGTGGTGGGAAAGGGGTTTCGGGAACCAAGACCCATAAGTCTCCGGCACTAGAGGAGATATCATCACAGTCCAAGGACGGTGGATAGGGCATCTTAGGTGGGGGAGTGGCAGCTTCATGCTGGACCTTTTGGAGGTCATTCACAGGGACAACCGTGTAAACTGACTGATGGCACAGGCTGCAAGGCCGCAATAACGGGACCAGGCACCTGTGACACAGAGGCTGAATCAAAAAGAGAGAATGCGCCGAAAAGCTCTCGATTGCATTTGCGAATCACATTCATCCCTAGGATGCCAGGGACAGAAGACACAAAACCAGGGGGGCTTTGACAACAAGAATCCCACAAAGGGGCATAACCTTGCCACACAGCTCCACATCAAGCTCCAAGTAGCCTATATATGGAATCACTAGGCCATTCGCTGCTTGCAGCTGTAGGCAGTGACAAGACCGAAGGCGATCGTGACCCCACGGTACAAACTGCTCCAGAAAGAAACTTTCAGTAACTGTAGACACCATGGAACCAGTGTCCACCAAGCATAAAGCAGTAACTCCTCCAATCAATACATTAATGTTTGGACAAGTAGCAATTAAATCAGCTGTTGCGCCTTCCTGTGAGCCTGTAGACTCCCCAACTGAGCGCTGGCTCTGCAGCTCAGTGGGCTTCAGTTTTACGGTTGGTGAGAGGAATGGGACGGCATGGTGGTGTGTGGGTTCGACCCAGCTATTGAATTAGCAAGGCGTCGAAACGAAGCCCGCTCACCATCACACTACTGAGCAAAATGGCCAGGGTGCTAGTATCTTCTACAGATTAAAGGACCACCACGAAAAGTCTGACCTTGGGAGCAAGGGGCCTGCAGAGAGGCTACCGTCTGGGTGAGCTGATTAATCTGCTCCTGTTGACGCTTCATAAGCTCCATCAACTCACTCAAACCTGGCCCCGGTGGAGTAGTATGAGGGGCAGGTTGGAAGCGACCCTGCACTCCATATTGGAGACCATAAGCTGGAAGACCTTCCCTCTTCCACCTAATAACCTCACCACGAAGCTCCAACAAGACAGTGGGCTGGCATCTGACTAGTTGCTTAAGTTCCCGGCAAAGAGAGCTGTCAAGAACATGCTCAATGAACTGATCCCAGAGGAGAACATCTGCATCAGGCATCCCATCAGGTGCACACTGCACACCCTAACCCTAACCTGTGCCATTAAAGCCATGAGAGCTAAGGAAAACTCTTGCAATGTCTCCCCTTCGAGTTGGCACCAAGAAAAGAAAGCCTGCTGTAAGGTAACATACGACTGAGCACAACCATATAGCTCCTGCAAGATGGCAAGAACCTGGACTGGGTCTCGTCGCTCTGCACAAGGGCGAAACTTAATCTCCTCCTTTGCCTCTCCCTCCAAATGATCAAACATAAAAAGGGCCTGGTCAATGTTGCAGGTCTCGGGTGACAGGACAAGCAGCATAAATGTCCTGTTTAACAGGAGAAATGATGGGACAAAAACATTTGTTGCTGTTAGAAAGATCGCTCTCGGCAGAATTTATTAAGATAATAAATCCACATTCAACTTCAGTGTCTTTTATTCCATATGCAACTTCAGATTGCCTGATGTCGTACACAAAAATATATACTCCATATTATTGTACTTGGGATGGACTATTATAATTAACTGCAAAATACTATATATTTACCTCATGTAATATTTATCTTAAATAAAACATATTACATGCACACTTCAAAACATACAGTATCAGATCCTGACTCTGTACATACACACTTGTTTAATCCACTTCTGGATACTAGTATTAGCATGTGAGCTTCACTTTGAAAGCATACTGAACGTTTCCTGAGTGCTTAACATGTTCTTGACACATTAGAACAGCTTATTAAACATACAACACAAATACACATTGCTATAACATGGAACAGGAGCTTATTTCACATGCAGTTACAAGTGTTTAAACTATGCTCAGGAGTTTCCCTGGTACCAGTGTGTAACCCTCCATACCAGGCTACATGCTAGCCACGGCCAATACTACTGTGGTCTACACTTCTGAGTTTACTCACAAACACAGCTTCTGATCAGCACATAAAAGTTAGGTTTCACTTTAACACTTCATTAACATCATAACAATTTATATTGATAACATCCAGTGAGCTGATAAGTCCAACCAACCTGTTTAACAGGAGAAATGATGGGACGTAAACATTTGTTGCTGTTAGAAAGATCACTCTCAGCAGAATGTGTGGAGAACAAACTGCAGTTCAAAATCAGGGTATGCCAGCACAGGTGGGTGGATGTTTTGGTGGTCATCAGTCCACTGGATGGGGGTCTTTGAGGGCCACTGAGCTCCTTTACCCTTTTTTTAACTTTCCCTGTACCCCTTCAGGGTTTCCTTTCACTTGCAGCAGCCCATATATTGGCTTTGCAATGCGAGAGAAGTCTTGAATGTACATCCTGTAGTAACTCAGGAATCCAAGCAACCTGCGGACTTCCCCCACTGTCGTGGGTCTCTTCTCCCGCAGTGACATTACAGCCTCAAGGTCTTTTGGATCTAGTCTCACCCCATCACCCGAGACCAGCCTCGCCACATACCTGAACAGCTCACATTTTGTGGGTCGGAGCTTAACACCATTGTAGGGCTCTCAGGACTCTCCTCACTGATCCAACGTGATCAGCAAAGGACTGGGAGTAACAGAGGATGTCATCAAGATAAGGAATACAGTAGTGATCACAAAGGGTTTCAAGCATATCCTCCATGCTGTGCTGAAAAGCAGCAGGGGCATTGCAGAGACAAATTCTCACCCAGTCAGATAGCCCCCAAGGAGATATGAAAGCTGTCATATGGCGGGATTCTTCAGCCATGTAGCCGTGTTGGACTGGAATGTCATCTCATCTTTGAGATTAATGTTTATTGGAGACTTGGGATGTTGCCAATATCCCTCTCGTCTCGAGCAAAAGCTCCTGACTGTTCAAACAACAGTTGTTTTGCCTGCTCCAACTGTACACTGTCATGTATGGGCTCAAACAGCACAAGTGACTCTGAGGGACTAATATCTGCTGGAACCCTGCACTTAATGTGAGCTACCTGACCTTGAGAAATTGTGACCCCTTTAAAGCCCACTTTCACAACAGCATGTTCTTCTTTTGGGTGTTTCTGAGTCTGTAAGAAACTCACTATGGCCGATGCACAAACATCATCAATCTCCATGGCACCACCAAGGAGGTTGGACAGAATGGATATGAATTTAGGTCAGCTCTCATTACTCTTAACGAGTTCTTGAATGACATTAAAACCAACTAATAGTTTGTCTAATTTCAGGCGACTCACCAGGGTACATGGATGGATAAGTCTGGATCATCATTGCCTTGCAGGTTTACCACCACTTCAACCCATCATCCATAAGTTCACTGAGAGGCCGGACACCTTGGCCAGGTAAGTAATTGTTCTTCCAGGTGCGGTCGAGTAGGCTTACATTGGCCCCTGTGTCCAGTAGAACAGTGGCCGCGTAGCCACCCATGCTGCATTTAAGTAGAGATTTGCGGCCGATGAGTGGAGCTACCAACTTGCAAGGCTGTAATGTACCATCAGGCTGTTTTGTGTTGACATTACCGCTGTTCATCTTCACGGAAGGAATGAGAAGCTCCACCTGCATCCTGGACCCCATCTCATTCAATCTTGTCAAGGACTGTCTCCCAGCCATCTCACCAGTGGAGGCCCCTGCCAAATTTCTCAGGGGGGTCAATTGTTGCAATGATGGCTAAGGTTACCTGTTTAATGGGTAAATAAACTC